>OY728165.1:1941290628-1943790628 GCA_963277665.1 Viscum album
ATTAGGGCCCAGACCATTGATCAGGGAATTAGGCAAGATATTAGATATTCAGTTGTCTCCCACAACATCCCAACAATGACATGGGTGTTGGAGCGAGATCTCTTAATGGAGAGTTTTTTTATGAGCAGTGTCTAGTATCGGGACCCACCACTAGTCGACATGCAGTATAATCTTCTACAGCTGGAAGTAGGCAGATGACGTAGAGGTCCAAGAGGATCAGACCTACAAGTGGTCGACTGCACGACTGGGGATTGGTAGTGCGAGTCACCAGGGTTGAGATAGAGCATGACCATCCATGCAGTGTTACACATGCAGTGGACAGGGTCACATGGCTCGTGACTGTCTGACCCACCACTCGGATGATCAACAGATAGATGAAGGGACTCTTAGGCAAAGGCAGAGGATTGATCGAGGCTGACCACCTAGAGTATGAGACCGAGGCAGAGGAGTTGGTCGTGCAGCCGGTGGTGGATGACGTTTCGAGGTGCTTCCACCACCACCAACAAGAGGTCCACCCCGACCACAGGGGACATGTGGAAATGGGAGAGCACAAATTCAGGCAACTGAAGCATATGAAAATGGAGCTCTGGAAGATGGTGTACAGGATAGGGACTAGTTCTAGGCATGGAGACCTTTGTTATTGGTTCTTCTAGTTTCCGTGTTGTTTTTGTTGTGTTTTATTTGTTTCTTTTCACTTCGAGCTGCAATAATAAAAGACACTTATCTTTGTGACATTTACTTTATTGTTTATTTTTATGGTTGATACTAAGAGGTACCGGTTAAAACTATTGACTTGACCCTCACTTGTGAGATTCCTACTGGACTAGAACCAGTAACCACGCACTGATGCAGACAGTGTGACTCAACCCTTGGAGGCGATAGTAACGGTTGGATCTATTAGTAGTAGCGTTGAGGCTTTACGACGTCATTCAAGACATGAATTGTACCATTCATGTCAGGATTAACTGTATTTGGTGAAGAACATTGTTCATCCAACGGATGAGACCAAATTACTCTTTTTGGTAGAGAAGAAATCTCAGGAACACTTTTAGAACGTAGACAAAGAATGGTGGAGATGAGTGCTTTCAATTGGCTAGTCTATCCCATTATTCATTGAGTGAATGGTTTATGGTTATCTCCTGTTTAATAGTCTCAGGTGTATCTTATCTCAAAAGGACCTGAACCTGAGATACCAGAAATGGATTGAGTTCCTATATGACTATGACTTCGAGATTGTTTATACTCCTGGGATAGTGAATGTTGTACTAGATATTCTTTGTATTATATCGGGAATTCAACTATTTAGAGTGGCAAGACAGCAGCTGGTCGCGTTTCAGATATCCCTTTTGCATAGTGTTGGAATCAGCATGTGTAGAACCAGTGATGGTCCAGGCTGTGATAGAGAAGGTGCAGATAATCCTGGAGTGGATAAAGTCTGCACAGAGCAGACAGAAGTCCTTTGCAAATATGAGACGAGACCACCAGATTTCAAGGGTGACGACCACGTCTTCCTATGGGTCTCACCTCGATGAGGTTTTTTGCGATTTGTCCGAGGCGGCAAGTTATCTTTGTGTTTCATCAGGCCATTCCAATTCCTCAGTAGGGTAGGCGAGGTGGCTTACCGTTGGCCTTTACACCTCAGTTTCACCATGTGCACAATGTCATCCCCATATCTCATCTGAGGAGATGTGTGAACGAACTATCTATCATCAGCGACCACTGAGAGATGGATATCGATGACGAGGTGAATTTCAATGGGTGCTAGTAGAGGTTCACAATCGACAGGAGTGGGTCCTACAAGGATGGTCGATTACTCTTGTGCGCTTTCACTGGCTGCATATGAAATCTACAGGAGAGCCCATGGGAGCGGGATTCTCAAATGCATTCATGATACCTCCTTTTTTTCCCTAGATTGTGTTATAGCTTTATGGGGATGTAAAACCTTGAGGTTGGATTAATGTAAATACCCAGAAATTTCACGGAAATTTTTTTCTTAATTTCTTTTGAATATTACTAGTCTGTAGCTTCTAACCGCACTCAATTCCGAAGTCCGGTCTTCCTGGAATCAATTTTTGAATATTACCTCGGTACATTCATTAAATGAACGAGTGGGTTTTTATATCTTTTGAACCGGTGGTCAGAATTGAATTCTGAGGGCACCGATGAACTCAAAGTGCCACTAATTGCTTATGGGGAACTTTACTATAGTTGCGTTTTTTCCGAGTTTTAATTTATTAATTTGGGTTTAATTAAAGAATTAAATAAAATTGATTGTAAAATTTTATTCTATATATAAGGAGGATAATTCCTCCCATAGGAATTTTTGGGTGGGTCCTAGACCCACGGAACTTCCTATTTGTGTATAATTGAAAGGTGGGGCCCACACGAGCCCCAACATTTCACACTCCCCTAAACTCCATAACCCTCTTAAACCCCCTCCATTAAACTCCCATGTTAATGTTGAAAACTCTCCCAAATTTTTGTAACTATTCACCTTTCCCTTCCACCATTAATTCTTTCCAACATGCCTTAATTAATGAGATGAGTCGCTTCATTTAATTAATTATGTGGTTTGATTTTGAATTTTAAAATCATTGTGGTGTGAAAAAAAATAATATCATTAGATATTATTTTGAGTTGGAGATTTTGGTGTGTGGAGAAACATTGGTGATGTTCTTGAGTTTTTTAGAGAACTATGTGTGAAGAAGAAGAAAACTCCTCTCTCGATGAAGAACGAGACATTTTCAAAGAAAAATTCTGGTTCCACAAAGATCGACGATGTGCTTCCTTTTCTTCCTCTGCATCAAGGGAGGAAATATAATTGCGGGGAACTCGCCAAAGAAAATGGTTCTTTCCCGAAGTTAACGGAGCGACAATGCTTTCTGCATCTATGAAGAATGAACAATAATCGATGTAGGGGGGTTTTGTATATTTACGTTTACGTGTTTTATACCCTCGGGCATGGAAAATGTTTCTATTGGGTGTTTATTCGAGCCTCTAATGTGGAGCGCACAGACTCACAAACAAGCCCGGACCCTCTGCTGGTTCTATATTTCTACACATAATGAAGGGAAACGTGAAATGGGGTCGAATCAGTGATTTGAAGTCGTCGTAGTGAAGAACAGGTCTTAGGAGAACCGCAGGCACAGACGGTGGGCTAATCAGGCCACCAGAACGCGTCCGGTGGTCCGCGGAAGATGTTGTTGGCGCTGCGATGCCGACCAGCCACATGGATGCGGCAGCTCCCCAGCGCACCGCCAGAGGAAATCCTCCAAGGAAACAGTCTCGGCGGTGATGTGGAGGATCCCACGGCCGCATAGGATCCGTGACTACTGGGGGCGGCGCCAGCTGGCGCCGCCAATGTCAATCAGCGGGGTGGTCATGCCTCCACCCGCTCTGAGTAATGCCTGGACAGGTGGGATGTGCCAGCCGGGTCAGGCCCTTCCCTACCATGCCAAACCCGGACTTGAGTCGGATCGACTCGGTTCGGTCCGCCCCAGGGGTGTTGGGCTGGGTCGGACCGGCCCCAGACCCCCTATTTTAAGAATGTTTTTAATTAAACGGACATATCTTGAGCTACAGACCTTCGATCGACGCACCATCAATTGCATTGGATACTTTGGATCGAGTCAGTAATTTAGTTATATTACACTAAAGGATTCAACGATATTTGGGTATGGCCGGGTTGGATCGAACCTGAAACCAACCAGGCCCTCGGAGAGGAAATGATTATAACATAAGGACCAGATGTCTGATTGACGTGCTGTCGACTATGTTGGATTTTCTCTTGATGATAAGGTTTTTTTGGAATACTATACACAGGTTTTGGATGTGGTTTGAGCATGTCTTGGTCGGATTGTAACCGAAATTCAATCGGGCCCCTAGAACGGAAATGCAAATAACTTACAGACCGCCCGTCCGATTGACGTGTCGTTTGTTGCGTTGAGACCCCTGTGACAAGTCGTACCATTGAGATACTCCTTTGTGGAACTTTGTGACACTTGGTGTGTCAACCAGCAGCTCGTGGAGAAGATCCTCCTAAAGATGAACATACAGAGTACGGTGACCTTGTAGCTGGCTGAGACCTGATGACTGTTTGTCTGATTCGTATCAAAGTGACTAGACTAGCCCAGTGGGGAGCAATATTGTGTTGGGATGGCAGAACCATAGTGGAGGAGGACTACTGTGTTGGGTTGGCGGATGCATGGTACTCAACAGGAGGAGCACCTCTGTAGTCTAGTAGGGGTAGCTCTACTGTGTTGGGGCGGCAGACCCATGGTGGGGAGCACTACTGTGTTGGGGTGGTAGACCCGCGGTACACGACTGAGAAGAATTACCTCAATAGTCTACGGTTAGTGAGTGGATTCTCAGAGTCATGACAGTACTACTGTGCTCCAAAGAAGATTAGTTCTCCAGCAGCCGTGTTTTCTTCATCGTGAATAAAAATCCTGGTTTGAGCTGAGTCAATGACCTTTCTGTTTTCCTTATGATTGAGATGGGTTACATGATAACTTAGGTATATGTATTGGTATATACCTAAGTAAATGTTATCTATTGAGATACTAATTTGTGGTTGATACTTGTGGAATTTAAGGAGACCCTGAGGGTCTCGGGGTCCCTACAGAGTATCATTATACTCACCCCTGCACAGGCTATGCCCGCACCTTGTTGTGTTGGATGCAGATGACGGACAGTGCTGACGGAGGCCGAGTTTATGAGGACTGGACGGAACCTGGAGGTGGACCTCACGACGAGTTGGTACCCCGAGGTGGACCCCATGATGAGTCGGTACCTAGAGGATGTTTACGGAGGAGGGTGCCGAGGAGGATATCTGTACAAACCCTTCAGGTATGATCCGTGGTGGACGATCCGGAGCTGCTTGACACCGTGGAGCTGTTTTGTCTTTTACCTTGTAATTTATAGTTGGGATATTATTTCCATCCCCTTACATTCATCACTAATTTTGTTTCCAGTTTTACATAGTGTTTTCATCCACTTGTTCAATGGTTGTGTGCGTTTGATAAAGCCAATGCCTTCCCAATTATGGGGATTTTCACCTTTGGAGCTAGTCTCCACCCCTTGGCATATGGAAGGCAGGCTTGGTGTAGTTACGACACGGTACCCTAGGGATGGGTTGGGACAATTAATATAAAATATTTGGTTTCTTTATAATAAATATGGATCTATGGTTTTTACCCTAAAGAAATCATTTCTGTTGGTTTAAATAGTCTCCTATTACAGAGAACTCCTATATTTAGTGTTTCTTAAAGAAGAATAACATTTATAATTGGAGATGGGGTGGTAAAATATATGTTTTTTAAATGTTAAATGGTATATTTTTTATCATTATTTACCTTGATGATATAATTTCTAATGGTGAAAGAGGAAAGAAATTGATGAATTTTATCAATATATTTAAATGAACGGTTAGAAGTATAGTTATCACCCAAGTATTTTAAAAAAATAAAATATTATTAGAAAAAATATAATATATGAAACATTGATTCATGATAAGAAATAAATATCCAATGATATTTTGTAAAATCTATATTTAAATTAATTTAGTTTCGTTGATATACTGTGTTACACACAAAAAAGATTCGAACCGAACCACAATATACTTATAAAATATTATTATTTACTATGGTCGTTATAACCTACTTATTATGTTGGATGGTATTAATAGGAATAACTTTTTTATGAAAAATGTATGTTTAAAATATATTTAAAAAAGTTAAATAGTTATCTATTTATTATAAATAGAATGAGAATAATTTGAATAAAAATGAGTTCTATGATAACCATTATTTCCCTAAAAGTTATTGACATTTTTATTTTAATTCATAAATTAAAATTATATTTTAACACACATAGATATTTTTTCATAATAATGAAATTTTTTATAAAATCACGTAAAAATTTTCATAAAAATAATTATTTATTTCATTTCAAAATTTTTATTTTATTAAAATAATAGTTTTAAATATAGTTTTTTATTCATAACATCATTTTCTTTTAAATAATTAAAATTTTCAGTTTTAGATAATATTTTTTTAAATTTGAAATTTGTAAAATTATTTTTAAATTAATATAATTTATTTAAATTCAAATATTTTTATGTAAAATTATCATAGTAAAAAATTTTATACAAATGAAAAAATTTTCTCTAAAAAACATATTTTCCATCTTATCAATGAGTTTAATTTCATATATAAACATTTTAGTTCTACTAATTGGTTTTAAAAAATTGGATTCCATTTATGGAAAATTAATAATAATTATAATATAATAAGGTAATAATTTTATTTTTCTCAATGGATGTTAAAAATAGTATAAATTAGTTAGTGCAGATTTGTTACAAATTCTTTTACCAAGAGTTAAAATGAAAAGATAAGGGTCATAATGACCCCAATACATGTCAAAAATTCTATTTTGTATAACTATATATACCCATATTAACTGTGGATTTATTTTTAAATTTTTTATGGATACATCACCCTGGAATTGACCAATATAATAATTTATGTAACAACAATAATAGAAAAGGTATCCCTCTTGATTTTAAATTCCAATTTATTGTTCATATATGAAAAAAATAATGATTTAAATGAATATTTATTGTAATTTTATAAATAATTTATTTATTTTCAACTAGAAAGTTTATTATCTATTTTTTAATTATATAATTAAATTAAATTCTTATGAAATACTAAATTAATAATTTTCTATTTAATGAATAAAAAAATAATTCATATTAAAAATATTATAATTAATATAAATTTAACAAAATTTTATACTCCATGAACTGTTTGATATATATTACCTCATAAAATTGATATTAAAAATATATTTTTTTCAACCTATTAGTATATGTATTTAATTCCAATTTAATTAAATAGTGTAAGATAAGATACTAATAAAATTTTATAGTAAATTGTTATTAAAAAATTTATAAATATACTAAATATTCTAAACTCACCCAAAGTATTCATAATTTTTAATTTTATCAATAAAACATCATTCATAGACTATAAGTCCTTTTATATTAATTATTATGACCCCAAAATATAAAAAACATCATTACCAGTTTAAAGGTTAAAACATATTTTTCCAGGTTACAGTTTTGTAAATTAATATTACATTTACACACATATAACAATTTTATTTTATTAATTTTATTTTATTTTTATAACCATTTTGTACAAATTATATAATTATGATCTTTTATTATGACATATATGATAAATTACAAAGGAAAGATTAATATTTAACATAGTGAAAACTAAAATAAAAAAGTTTTCAAACACATATATTAAAGAAAAACATGTTTAATACAAGTAGTTTTTTATTGGTGGAGGTGTGTATCTACCATATAATCCCCCTAATATAATAATTATATAATTTTTAGGAATTTGTGGGGATAGTGGCCTCAAATTATTTAATAGTTTGTGGTATTTTCAAAAATGTGTGTCATTTTCAATGATGCCAGTTCGCGACCTAACCTCACGTCATCCCAGTTATCCAACACTTTTGATAAAAAATAATATAGAAAAATATCTCCCCAAAATCTATAACTATGTTCTAGTACTAAATTTTTATCAAAAACATTATCTCTACAACCATTATTAAGATCACCAAAGAAATTTATTCCTACTGAATATAATAGTGTGATCAAATATGTTTCTTTATAAACAATATATTATCATCCAAATTAATTAATTAATATTTATAATGTAATAATACTAATATCTTACACATAATACTGTTTTATTATGTTTATGGAATTACATATATCCATGTAATGATCCATCCAATGGGAAATGAAACTGTCGATCGTGTTTGTAGAGAGCTCCCCTCTCAACAACTAATGTAATTCATTCTCCATCAAGAAATCACTTAAAATAATATATTGATAGATTTAAATTATATATATGATATTAATTACTTAAATGTTATTTCATAATTATAATATAACATATCCATTCATACATTCTTTTCTATTTGAATATGATAACGTCGCTCATGTGTATGGGGGACTAATGCCTCACCAAGAGATGTGATTCATTTATTTAACTTATTAGATGCATGGATGGTAGTAATATTAAATATAATGAATATATAAGAAATATATGATATCATAATTAATATATAAAATTTATGTATTTTGATTCCGTCTTTCAAGAAAATGCAAATATTTTTCATTGTACCTATGGTCTACCATATCTATAAACTATGTAATTCTTTTTCTATCTATAAATATTATATAGTACTATAAATAATCATATAATGAAAATATATAATATATTTAAATCATTTTTAATATTATTTATGTTATTTAACCATGATCTATGTAAAAATACAAAAACTACCCAACTAAAACATACATGAAAAATGAAACAGTTATTACCGAATGCATCAATTTGGATATAAAATCATAATTTATAGTTAATTAAATTTCAGAAATAAATAATATATTAAATTATATAAATTATTTTGATTCTAAAATATATTTATTAAAATAATATATTTATTATATTCCTCTTTCAAACATTTATGATGGAAATCAGTCACGAGATAATAGTTTCTCGTCGAACATTTTCTTCTTTGAGATGAATGCCATATTCATAAAGTAGTTATTTTACGTAGTGTATATAATTATCCAGTAACATTTTATATTATTAATTCCTTTATGGAAAAGGTATTTATATTTTTATCATATATAATCCCATTCGTGGGCCTTATGATTTATGAAGTAACCCATGATGTAATAGTTATTTTTATAGTGTTATTTATTGTGGTATGGTTCTTGAATAAGTTTTTGATGGTGAAATATAATGAAATATATTTAAATAAAATCTATAATTTTATTCTCCTATATTAATATATCAAGAATTAATATATTCTAATCATCTTTAAATCATTATGAAAAAATATTCAGAATAAAACTTTTTATGAAAACAACCTTTATTTCTTACATCCATTAAAATGAATTTTTATTACATATTTATGTATTATAAAAATGATTTGAATAATTTATTAACATTATCTAAATTATTTATTATTTTAATATTTATACATTTTATTATTTTTATGAAATAAAATTTAAAGGAATCTTCATGTCATTTTTGAAAAGATGAACTTTTTTCCTTTTTACAACACTGTGAATAGATTTTTTTATCAGAGTGTCTAGAATTAACAACTTCCATGAACTCTAATTTAATTGAATATTACCCAATATTGTTTAGAATTATATATTCAAAAAAAATATTATTCATTTTATTGTGAAAATTTTAATGTTATTTACAATTAAAATGTATATTTTCCTCAAGAAATGTTACAATTTTATGTTTTGGTAATTTAATTCATTATCAACAACAACCCTTATTGCAAATAGTTTCATTGGGAATATATTTTAATGTTAAAATATATTTTATTAACTTGAATGATATAAGTTCATTATGCATGGGGATGTTCTATTTTTACATCATTATCCATGATAAATTTTGTAGTTTATGTTTTTTTAATGGATATGGAATTAGTTAACTTTTTATATTGTATTTTATCAATAAGAATCATTATATAGATAACTTGTCTTCTATTTCATACGTGGAATTCATTTGACATTTTATGTGATTAGTGGGGCCACAAATTTCCCTGTTATGCATCATTAGGTATCATAAGACTATCTATATTGGGTTTTGGACGATTACTTACCCATTAATAAATATCTTTCCATAATCCCTCTGTGGTATTTTAGATATCTTGGAATAAGTCAATGAAGGTATGTTTGTGATTTATTTAATTATTAATTTCATCATTATGAATTATAATATTCATTTCTATTTGACTATGTCATTTTTTTGATATCAATGCAAAATATCCAAGCTCATTATATTATTTAAATGGGATTATAAGAATATAAATTATTTTTTACATGTTATTATATTATTATTAACCTTTTTTGTACACAAACCCATACATAGGATTTTATCTCACCCAATGATAATTATTAATTAACCTGGAATTAATATATTTATTTTTATTTTTATATAGTGTTATAGTAGAGGTAATAACAATTCCCTCAATGAAAATACATTATTGTATTTAAAATTTTAAAATATATTTCAAATTTAGTTTTTTATAATAATTTCCTAGTACTAGTGAACTATTTTGTATTTTTGGGTAAGATCACTTGAATATAGTTCCATTGTATCAATGTATCTATTTATTAAGGGATACAAGGTTTAGGGAATTTATAGTTTTTAGTAGGTCTTGTTTAGTTGAAAGATTAGATACTATATTTAGTAAAAAAAATACATAAGATAATTTAACCAAATAACAGGGTTCTAGGATTAGTATAAAATAACATTCTAATATTTTGGTGAGAAATATATTTTCAATTTTCCTATTAATAAAACATTTTTTAATATTATTACTGATCATGATTTTTTTTTAAATTTAAAAATATTTTATAATTCTAAAAAATGGGCATCAAGCTACACTCGAGTGTTACCATATACATGAAATCAAAACATAATACAAAACTAGTTTTACATTCATGATGGATATACAAGGGATAATTAAAATTTACTATTTTGAAAACTATAAAGGAATTATATTATTTTATTATTTTCAAACGTTACCAATGAAACAATGGTAATATTTATGAGATTATCATAGAATAAAATTTTCAACATATGTTATTTATTTCATTAATTTCAAAATTATACATTATTCATCAAAATTTTATTCTATATTTCAATTTATGTAATGATATAAAAATTTATTCTAGTGGAATGAATTGGAAACATTCCAATACACATACTCCACATGGTTATTTACCTTACCACAATAATTATGAATTTTTATAGAGTTTTAGATGGAACTGATCTTGTTATATCAGTATTGGTCTGGATAGATCATTTTATGAGTAATAAACATTCCTATATAGAGAATCCATATGCTCTACCACACAGTGTATAAATTTATGAACAATTCATATGTCAGCATTCCTTAATATTAAAATGAAATAACAATACATTTTAATGAGTAATTGATACATTAAATAGAGAATATATTTCTCACATTTTGATATAATCAAATAGAGAATATTTATGTGTAAGTTAACTGACTCCTATGTGATTCCATTAAATGGTTTTAAATGACTCAAAACACTATGGATGAATAATAAATATTAATCATGTAATGAAGTTATTTTAAGATACTATTATTTCAAATATATTTTCCTCATATGTAATGGGCAGATATGGAGAGTCAATTATTGATTATGATATAATTATAATAGGAAAAGGTTTCATGTGTTATGAGTATATTACAAGCTTAGCACGACATTCCATGGAAATTTTACAATATAAAACAGAAACAAGGACCATGTTTTTTATGATATATAATAAATCATAGATTTGTACTATTATCACACGTTTCTTATCTTTTGATGAAAAAATATTATTTGATTTTAGTATAAAGAAATAATACGATGTGTATTACAACATCAATATGAAGAAACAAAATAATATGATGAAAGAGAACAAAATTGAAAAGGGGAACTATAAAACGAAGATTATTCAATCTTGGGATAATTTTGTGAATGAAACCCAATGGAATATTCTTTAATTGAATAAAAGTATTCTTCATGTGTAAATAGAATGGACATTAAACATATTAATGAAGTGGTAAGAAAGAATCCTATAATGTTTATTTATTCTATAACCCAACTTTTATATATGAAATTTTATTTCTATCATAAATTAATTATATTTTATTTCCAGTGTTACATAAATCACTAAGTTATTGTTATGTTAAACAAAAAATTGTGTCTAGTTCTGTAACACATGAGACAAAGTTTTA
This sequence comes from Viscum album, assembly GCA_963277665.1. Lineage (NCBI taxonomy): Eukaryota > Viridiplantae > Streptophyta > Magnoliopsida > Santalales > Viscaceae > Viscum > Viscum album. The sequence goes on from OY728165.1 coordinate 1,941,302,497, forward strand.
AAAAAACTATGATATATTAATATTATTATTTTTCAAAAGTGTCTAATATATCCTTATTTTTAAAGATTATAATTTAAATAATATTAAATAATATTAAAATAAATGTAATAAGTTATCGATATAAATATTATATATTGTTAAAAATTTACTTAATTTTTTGTAATATATTTTTATGTTTCAAAACTAATATTTTCACAAATTTATTTATTTATTTTATATTAGTGAAATTTATTAAAATTATTTTTTCATTAATTTATAAAAATTATAAAATTATATTCCATTTTAATTAATCATTCAAAAACTATAATTAGTAAAATTTTTAGATTTTTTCTAAATATCCATTTAAATGTGTAGTGAAAAATAAAAAAAAATATTCAAATCAAATTTTATATATTAATTAAGTATAAATGTAAATAAAAATATTTATTTTTTTAATGTAACATTTTTTGAATTAAAATTATATTAATCTAATTTAGTTCATAATAACTAATTTCATATTTATGTTTTATATAACATTATTCAATATTTTTAGTGTTATCTTATAAAATTAATGTATTCTTATTACATTTACATGGTAATTTTAAATAAATAATTTTCATTCAATTTTATGAAAGGATGTTAGAATAATTAATTCCATATGGGGAATAAAAAATCATTATACCTAATAAGGGATACATGATTTTTAGATAAAACTAATAGGAAAAACAATATAACATATTTAAGACTATTAGGGTGAAAATGGTAATATCTGATGGGGGTTTAAACAAAAATGATAATGGATAAAAATATCATAAAACATTTAGAAAACATTATATGATTTTTTATACCTTATGTATTCTTTTATTAATAATTGTCTATTTTTGTATCCTTGTGATAAGAAAAAATCTTGGGAGGAATTATGGCTTTCAAAATATTACAAGTGTTCCACTCACCTAACTTCTAAATGTCAACCCATTCTCTTATCCTATTAAATAAATTAAAATATTTTTTTTTTCATTTTATATATCTAGATAAATAATATACCAACATAACTCTTGACAACTTTGAATCCTTGATTTATATATAAATACAAGAATGTAAGGTTATTTTTGAAATCATAAGGATGATACATCAATAATAGGTAACGTTCATCAATAAGAATTTTTGTTTTATTTCATCGAAATCGTCGATAATTTATTATGATAAAATGATGATATAAAAACCATATAATATTCCGTATAATGAAATTTCATTAGGTTAGTTTAATGGTCTAAAACCATCTCAACTTCTATTAAATGAGTTATGAAATCATCATTTCTCTGTAAGTGAGGCTACCTCTGTGCAAACTGATGTAATTTATATTTTCATTACCTACTCTGAAGGATTGAAATGATGATGTATTTATTATTTATATATGTTAATTTTTATTTTTTAATTAATAATTACTATATCAGAAATGCATTCATAATCTCAATTTTTTTCAAATATGATAACACTACCCATGTGTATGGAAGCTACCTTCTCAAAAACCAATATGATTCATTCATGATATCAATGGAAGGTAATAAATGTAATTCTAATTAAAATATGTGATATATATTACATAAAAATTATTTTCTAACTATAATATATTATTTACCCATTATTCATTCAATCAAACAAGAAAATCGAAATAGTTCTCTTCTATACGTACGATTATCATTCTCCATGAATAGTGAATTTCAATTTCTATAAATAAATATTATGTATTAATATAAATGAAAATTTAATTAATAATAATGATATTTATATCATGTTTAAAATTCATGATATTATTAAATAATGATCAATATTATAGAAAAAATAAAAAATTGAAACACATATATAAAAAGTTTTTATTACCCAAAACATAACACTAACATGGTATTTTTAATAAAAGTGTAATTAATAGTCATAATAAAATCATATATGGCATGATATATATAAATATTATACTTAAAATATATTTTTTTGAATTTTTAGTAAAAAACTATATATATATATTGTTAGGGTATTTCGTATCACTTTTACATTTCAATAATAAACATTTCACATTCACATAGAGATATTTTATATATTGTATATAAAATATATTAATTTATTTTCCACTATTCTAAAAAAATAATTTTTTTACATATCAATATGATGATAAGACTTTCATTGGATTTATGTTTCAAAAGATATTAAATCAATAATTTATTTTTGTCCAAATATTCATTCTTTAAGAAAAATCATTGTATGATGTACCATGTTTATTGGAAAATGTGAATATATATCCAAATTGTTATTTAATGACATTAATGTATTTATCCTCATTAAATTTCACATTTAATTTATATATATTACATCATGGTTTGTAGGATTAAATATTACCAAAGTGGTAATTACATTCTGTTAGAATGTCATCATTTATCAGACTTATTTACTATTATGTTTGCAATATTAAAATAATATACTTTATATCTCAATAAATTAAGGTATTTTATTTTCTTCTAGTTTGTCATATTATTTTCAAATAATGCTTCCATTTTTTCACTCTTTCTTATATGAAATAAATAAATATATGTTTTTTTAAAATATGTCTTTATTTCTCATTAGTCGAAAATCATTTGTCGTAAAAAAATTGTTTAAAAAAATAATCATCCATTTTTAAAAAAATAAATATTTTAACAAATTTTATATTTATTAAAATAATTAATTGAGTTTTAATATTTTTTATAAATAATTCCCATTTCGATAATTCTAAAAATGTGAAATAAATCATAGTTTTAACATGTTCAAAATTAATGAATATTCAAATCATCAAATTCATTATGTTATGTAATTACTTTCCTATATAAGATAAAATCCATTGATGTTTGCTGTGAATTACTTGGGATATTATCCCAGTATCCCACTATTATTATTTCCTTTAATGGTTTATGTAATTGATAGAATGTTTTTAGGAAACAATTTCCTCATTCATAGGTTATACAATGTTAAAATTAATTTGACACACACTTGATTTTTTCTGTTTAATTTGATATTGAAATTGTAAATTGATTGTATCATATTTCTATTTTATATAGGTTACTATATGAGGAAATTTTTGTAAATCCCATTTCCTTTCATGGGTTATGATATGATGAATATTTTTTGATCTTATACAGTAGATAAATATTTTTTTCATTGTGAGATTATTGTGAGCTATATTTCCCTCTAATTCAATGGGAAATAAATAATGTTATAATAGATAAAAGGGTACATACACGGTTATTCCATGACTAAAATATGGAAAATAAAATTTAAAGCCAACTCAATTGAGTTACATGGGTAGTTATCCAAAGAAAAACATTTTACACATATCATGGTGTGTATCCTAAAATAATAATTTTATACTCATGATTAAGACACTAACATGTGTAATATGCCATTATTATGCTCTCGTGGATCATGTTCATTCATTACCATATCTTCCATTTAATATGATCATCCAATAATTATACCATGACACAATATTGTAATCATTGATACGAAGGGTAATATTTTCAAATATTATGAAAATGTTCTCAAAGCCTTACGGTTCAATTATACATATATATCTACCATTTACCCTTACTGAGAATTTGATATCATCCTCCCTTATGTTTCCCTTCTATTATTTATGAATAAATATATTCTGTACTATATTTCTAATTGGGGTTCTAGTTGTGAAAATCAATGTTTTATATTGTTTAGTTTATATATTTATAATTTTCATGTGTTTTATTAATTATAAATACAATAATATTTTATTTTCCTTATGAATTTCATTGTAAAATATAATTAAAATTGAAAAAAAATATTTTAATATATTTATATTATAATCTTGGGTCTCTATTGATGTATTAGGATTATTGGTTTTCTTATCATTTGGAAACTTAGATGATAAAACATTAATGAGAACCCTTATGAAATTTTTAAATATATTTATATGGATTATTAAATATATAAGAAAATATATTCTAATATTTCTAATGTATAATGTATGATGTATACGTGATATTACATTTCAGTCTTGTCATTACAAATCTATGTGTCTTTAAGACATAGGTATGTTAGAGTAATAAAATAATATACGGATCATTGAGTTGGACTCGATCATCACATGGTGCATGATAAACATACTTTATTCACCCATAGATTGAAACAATTGGGAAATACAATTTCAAAATTTGAAAACTCTTTTAGAATCATTATGAAGAAATTAAATATATTATGACTTTTAAAAAACTAGTATAAAACTATTTATTCATATAATAAAAGAAGGAATCGCAATTTAGACACCCTATATTAATTTTTTTCAGGATTATGTTGTTACCAATCATGATTATTTTATACATATATTTTTTATTAAATGGATTGAATCAAATAGAACCATGTTAACACTAAGTGTGATAAATATTGAATTGAGTTCCACATAATAATGAATATTTTATGGATTCTGTAATGAAAAATATTATTTCAATACTATCCCAACAATTTGAGGAAATGAACCCATCATAAAATAAAAAAATGATTTTTTGAGTCCATCATGAGTCTTTATACATCTACTATTACTGGAACTAATGATTTTCTAGTTGTAGAGAAATTGATCTCGACCAATGAAAAGAAATTTTTCAATCCCAATAGTTCAAAACATGAGAATCTCATTTTTTTCCAATCTAATTTTAGTAATTTTAAACCCATATATGGTGGAATATAATAAATAATATGATTTAAATGGGTTAAATTGACTCCATGTATAAGGAATATATTTCTAAATTATTATAAAAAATGTAAATACTTCCTACTATTTTATAAAGATGGAGAACTATTTCCTTGAGATAAATTAAATTTTTCTGTAATCCATTACAATTTTTAATGAAAATATTTGATGACATGTGAGGTATTATTTAGTTATTATTAGCTATCCTGAAAGTATTGTTGATTGATTTTTAAATAGAGTTAAAAAAATTCAATAAATGAGGTTATCCTTAAGATTCATTAGTAATTTAGATATTGATTGATAACTTTTCCAACAATAAATAGTGTTCAATGTTATATATTAATAAAATGTTTTTAATTATATCTGAAATGTGTAATTAAATGAAACAATAAGATTTGTAGAGAGAAAAATATGATTTGTTCTTTATACTAAAATTGTGTGAAGAATTATAATACAAATTGTCTTATGGGGAATTATAAATATTATAAGCGGGGATTGGAATTTCAATGATTTGATGAATTTATAAATGATTTAAATATGTAATATAATTATATGTATAATAGAAAATATTCACATAATTAACTAGCCATCACCTAGAATTTCAAAAATGTGGAGTTTTGTGAATTTTTCTTATAAGTTCCCAATTACAATGGATAATGATGGAGATCAGTGCTAATAGCCTGTTTAGTTGAGGAACATGTTTAAATATCATGATATCATTGAATTATTATAGGTGTAGATTTAATACATTGTGAAAGGTATACACACCATCCACTCTTGAATTGATAAGGTTTAATTTAACTATACATATACCCATTCTTTCATATATGATGACTTTGATGCGGGTTTGATGACTCAACCAAGATAATTACATGTATAATTATCATTGAAACCCCATAATGATATGATCTACACAAATCATGTTAATTATTACACTCTAGTATATGTTTGTAGGATTGTGATTCTTGGAAATATTTTCATTCTTTATACAATAAAAGTTCACATTATTTTAAGAATTAATTATTTTTCTCTCCGTAAATCTCACATCTAATTTTATGGATGGTAAATTAAATTTTTTATTAAAAACCAAAATATGTTTTAATATTAATGTGATGATATTTATGATCATTAAATGTATATAACATCCATTTGTAAGGATATAATTCCTGTCAAAAATATTTTTTTATCTAAATTATTGTGGAGATAAATGATATCAATGATATTCTTACTATACATGAATGTGTGGATATCATTCCGGAATATTTTTCTATCCTTGATAAAAATATGATTTTGAGTTCTCAATATAATTCATTCCTAGTGAAATTGAAAATTTAAAAGACATTATATAGAATATACTTGAGTTAGTTTCAGTATTTTAATAAGAAACTCACGGAAAATCTTGAAAATGGATTCTTTCAACCAAGTGTGTCACCCTGTGGTGAATATATTATGTTTCATAACAATAAGAATATGTAAATTCAACTCTGAATTCAATATAAATATTTTAACAAGATAAATGTTTTGAAAAAGTATCATCATCCCCATATTGATGACATATTTGATAAAATTTGTTATGAAAAATCCTTTTATAATAATGGACATTATTTTAGATATGATCAATTGAGGGTTATGTAGGGGGATATACCAAAGACAACATTCTATACACGGTATGGTCACTATGAATATATAATGATTATACTAAACCCTACTAATCCCCCAATATTTACATGGATTTGATGAATAAATTATTTATCGATTACACTAATTATTTTGTGGTGGGAATAATAGATTATATTAATTCTATTAAAATATAAATGAAGGACATGAAAAAAAACATGATAATTGTACTAAAGACTCTAAGGAAGTAGAAAATATTGGATGAAGATACAAAGATTGAATTTTGGTTAAAAAGTGTTTCAATTTTCTCTTATATAATCTCAACAGAGTGCATATTAATAGATGCATCAAATATAAGGGCTATAAAATATTATCCTAGACCACCCATGATGACAAAGATCTACCGATATCATTGTTTATCTTGAGATTATCAATTATTTTTGGGGAATTTATCATGACTATATAATTCCATGATAATATAAATTCAAATTGGATCCATGATTCTCTATATATATGAATGTGAGGATAATCTCATCGAACTGAAGAAAATATTATCCATAACACATGTGCTTACATTAACATGTAGTAGATAATGTATTTTAATATTTATTGAAGAATCAAAAAATTGTTTGATATGTTTAGTTATGTGGAATGATATGATTATAGTTTATTCCTCATAGTGAATGATGATTCATGAGAATAATTACATGCACAATGATTTGGATTTAGATGTTGTTCTTTATGCATTACAAATATGGAGGTAATATATTTATTGATAATTGTATGATATGTATTTTGAATATAAAAATATGAAGAATTTATTCTCATAAATGGAGTTTAATTTGATCCAAATATTATTTTTAGAGATGATTCAAAGTTATTACTTCTCAATAAACTACCACACATTGAAATCGATCATGGGGGGTGATTCATTGAGTCATGAAGGTCATGAAATCTTATCCATGATGAGTGTTGAAAAAGATCAAATATATCTGGAATTGAGAAATATTGATCTATAAAACCATCTAGAAGGGATAAATATTAGCTTACTCAATAGAATGTTAAACCATATATCCATGATATAATTTAAGAGGTGTAGAAGGAAGATGTATTGCAGAAAAACAATGTTATAAATGTTGATGATTTTAGCCTTTATCATGATGTAACGAAAAATATTACAAAAAATGTATGTTTTCCATCAATACTATATGTGACAATGTAGTTTTTAGAGGAATACCATTGTTATTTATTCCTTATTCATCTTATATGAATACATATGTATAGAGAATAGAAATATTATTTCTAGTGGAATGGCATAAAGATAGATATCTAAATACTTGAATCTCCATGCAAGGTATGTCATAATGTTATAGATGGATGAAAAGTTTATAAGGGGATGTTAAATCCCATAGCCAATGTAGAATATAAACATGAAAACATCACCCTTTATTTTTTCGATTGGACACCCAAAAAATAGAAAGGGAATAATGATATCTGGGTTTTATTCGATCACCTTACAAAACAAAACCTGGTCATCACTATTATATAAGACCTCTCTATTAAATATATTTTTAGTATATACATAATTAATGTGGTATGGTTTCATAGAGTACCACATTAATTTTTTTTAATAAATATCAATGGTTATCATTATTGTGTTTGTTATGTCTTTAGTAAGATATTTTTACATTGTTTAGTTTCATCAGCAGGTATCATCCTCAAATATATGCTCAGTGTAAGAGGAAAATTAAAACACCTAAGGTTATTTTTACATAATTTACAAATTAATATTTTAGTTATATGGGGTACATAACTTCTTGATGTGTATTTCTCTTACAATAATAATAGTAAATAAATATTTAGATGGATACAAATGAATCCCCAGGCAGAAAGAAATATAAATCTCAAATTTGATGGAATTATTTTTTAGATGGAATTTTATTAGCACCCAATATAGTTGATAAAAATAAAAATAATGTCAGATACTTTTAGATAAATATCAAGGAATCTCAAAGTCAGTAGAAAAGTGATTCTAATAATTTCCAGTGGGATCTAAATTTTTTATTTAGTGATATTGAGTTTTTAAGAATTTATCTATGATTTTTTATGACTCTCCTCCTAATATACGTATATGAAACATCACATGTAGTAAACATAGAGTACATACCATAGTACAAGATCATATTTCTGATAAAAAAGTATTTGATTTTCTTGATCAAACATAGAATGTTCTAAGAAAAATCATCAATCATATCAAAAAAAATTATATGGGAACATGGATTGAGAAATTGATAATCGAAGTTGAGGATATGATGATCTAGAATAATCCTCAGTCATTTATATCATATTGATGAATTTATAGGGAGATATTCATTTTATGGGTGGTAAAATGTAACACTATGAGTTTTTGTCAATTATTTTTTCCTACAAAAATTAAATTTCATTGATATATTTCAGTACACATAACAGCAAGTTAATCTAGATTTTCATTCAATGTTATGTTATTTTGAACTACACACGACCCTGAGATTTAAAAAATCCATTTTATATTATTATTATTATTATTTAAACAAAATAATTATAAACTATAAATCAAAATTAAATATATGAATACTAATAACTATAATTTAATTTTTAATTATAATGGTTTAATATAATTTAAATAAATTTATACTAAATTAATTAATTTTTGATAATTCCTATATATGTTTCAGAAAATATATATTCCAAAAAAAATTATTTCATTAGTATGAATAGTAATAAAATGAGTTTTGTTAGACTTTTAGAAAAATCATTTTCTAAAATAAATATAAAATTTGAAATTTTTATGTACAGATTATCTTAGAGTTAGTTTTTTGGATTTTTTCTAAACAGATTCAATTTTTATAAATAGTTAAAATAAATAATTTTTATTTAAAACTAATTTTATTAATTGATTTATATTTTTAAATTAAATTATGATTATTATTTAAATAAATTTTATTTATTTTATATATTCATTTATCCATTTCAGTTCATAATAATGTTTTTCATACTGAATTTTGATATATAATCATTTCTGTATTTTTATCGGTTTTCATTAAAAATCCACATTCTCATTGTGATTTTGGGATTGTTTGTAAATTATATTAATAAGTTTTTTTATATAAAAGAGAAAAATTGAATAAATAATTGGAATCATTATAAATTATATAATAAAATAATTTAACCATAATTTTTGACATAAATTAAAAGTAAAAAATAGTACAAACTATTTACCATGGTTAAGGGAAAAATGTTTTATCACAGGGGTTAAACCTAAATATATAAACATGAATATTAACCAAAACATGTCAAAATAAAATTATCTAGATATATTTCAACCTTATTTATAGTACATTATTGGATCCTTTATAAATGGAAAAAAATTTGTGTTGAATTCTATAATTAAAGAAAATACAAGTTTGTCGTTCAACATACATATAGAAGGATACCCATTATCATCTAATAATCACACCATAAAAACTTCTTTAATAAGATAATAACCTCTATATTTCATTTCAAAAAATCCCACATATATTATAAAAAACCATTATTTTCTACATAAATCAGTCCATGGATAGATATGGGTGAAAACCAAAGGAGGATACCTGAAGAAGAGGTAGTGTTAATCAAATAGAGTTATTGTTTTATTTATTAGTCCCACTCCATGAATTCTTATTATATAATTATTATATAATAACCTATTAATCTTCCATATACTTATATTTTTTGTTATAGTCATGACCTATAACCAAGACCTCATCCATCAAATTGGTATTGAATTCATTGTACAGGTGTATGGTGGACGATGGCCATGCGAACCAATGTAATTGAATTTTCCATTACCACCTCTCATAGAAAAAAAATTAATTATAGATTTATTATTTTTATAAGGTATTTATGAAATTATTATAATTCGTAATTATTATTTGAAACATGCATTCATAATCTACATTTTGTGGGAATATGATAATGTCGCTCATTTGTATGGAAGACTACGACCTGGGAAAGTGATGTGATTAATTAATGAAATAAATGAATCTTTATAAGGATGGTATTAATTAGAATATGTGATATATATGAAATAAATTTTTTTCTTTAATTATAAAAAATCATTTACATTTTCTTTTTTAAATAAAATAATAAATTGGAATCATTGATCTTGCATATGTAAAGCACAACATCTCCAAGATCTGTGTATGTTATTTTCTATCTCATTATTTAATATTATTACTATAGATACATATATAATAAATATATATGGTGTTTATATCGCGTTCCACATTATTATGATCGTGTAAATTTTTTAATTTTTAATATGTTCAGAAATAATAAAACAAATAATATAACAAAACCATAACGGTTATTACCCAAAACATAACATTAATATGTAAATGTTAATAAAAAATTAATAAAAGGTAATAATAATGAGTTAAATATAACTTATATATATTGTTTCCAAATATATTTATAATAAACTTTTATTTATTATCTAGGATATTTGGACATATAAAACTAAAACCTAGACTTATGGTAATTTTTTCAATGTCACAATAATTTTCCTATGAGACATATACCAAATTAACCATATATTTGTTTAATATTATGTATTTACATACCATAAATTTATTTTATTAATTATATAAATTAAATTATTTTAAATTACATACCCATTTTATTATCTCTCTTTCATGGTTTTTACAATTCAAATGTTTCATAATTTTTAATGGATTGTTTCATATGTTTAGATCATTGATACATATAATTTTTTTATGGACACCTATTCATTAATGGGGTGTGTATATATACCATTTCACATGTAATTTGTTTAATTTATTTATCAAAAGATAACTTTCTTTGTTTCATTTAATTATTATTTTCCTGGTGCTTAAGATTCAATATTACAAATGTGGTAATAATTTTATGTTACAGTCTAACCATTTATCATCATTTTCTATTATTATATTTTTATGGATAAAATATTGTGATTTTTATATCATGAAACTCATTAATATTATTATCCTATGGTCATTCAATATATTTTTATATAATATAATATATTTTACCATCACTGTTTCTTAATCTATGTGATAATTTTTTAAATATAAGCCTACATCATTCCCTCATCAGTCAAAAATATATATTCTTACAAAACCATGTTTTTTATAATTAATAAAAAATTATTTATTATAATTCAATTTAAAATAAAAAATGTATTCTATTTTATTCATTTAAAAAATTTATTTTCAAATAAATAATAAATTCATTTTCTACATAATGATAACATTGATTTTAGAAAAATTGTGAAAGGAATATTTTTATTAACATGTCGATCATAACAGAAATATCCTTTCATCATGGTAATAATTTGTTATTATTATTACTTTATAATATTTAGGTTACTTCCAATGAAATATTTTTTCATAATTTTTAATTGTTTAAAAAGACATTTTCAATGAATAATGGTTATTTTTCATGATGAATATTTTAAAAAGATTGATCAAAATATATTTTTATATAAGAGGAAATCTATTGATGTAAGATATAACATAATATAGACATGATAAGGACACCATTCATATTCATTCTGTGAATGAAGTAGGTTTACGATGAAATTATAATTATGAATCGTTTTTTTCATAGTTTATTCAATGATAAAATTAATAAATTATTGTGAGTCCAATATATTTTTTACATGTTATGATGTGATGAAATTTTTATGAAGCCCATTCAATTTCATGGGTTATTGCAGGATAAATTTTTAATATTTTATAAGAAAAAAATATGGTTCTCATTATGATATCAATTGGTACAATATCTAACCCCAATGAATTAGGTAATGATTAATGATAAATGAGAACCATGAGAAGATATGGGATTATATCAAGCCCACAAGTGGATACATGGGAGGTCATTCTGATAAGTAAATATGTATACATGTGATCATTCCAAGCCTAATAATTTATGAATTTATTCGGTAGCCCTGAAATAATATTTTTTATACTTTTTTGTATGATACAAATCTAATTTTAATGACCATATTATACTCTTATAAATAATGATATTTGATTCTAATTTGATTCATGTGTTATCAGCTTCCAATATTCTTCTTCCTTGACTAAAAATTATAACCATTTATATATAGGTTATGTTTTCCAAATATTATTCTCACATTCTGATATACTTATATTAATGTTATCCTTATGAATATCTCTTTTATTACCCTTACTAGGAATCATGACTCTTATTTCTCATGTTTAAAATCAAAACATTATAATGAAATGTATTATATATGGAATAAATTTAATGGGTATTAGTTATTAAGATAATTGGTGGATATGATTTAGTTCACCTAGGTAAAATTTATTCATTACTATATCTCCAAAGACAACATACTATTATGTTCCTCACGAATTTTCATTTGAAATATAAATAATATTCACAACATGATATAATATCAATGTATTATAATTCAAGGTCACTATATTAAAAATATATTGATAAAAATAACTATTAAGAAAATTACCCACTATAAAATAATTTTACCATAGAGGAAGATAATGTATCGAGGTATTTTTTTTCTATTAACACAACAGAAGTAGAATGATTAATGAATTTTTTTATAATAATTCTATAACTATTATGTTGAATAATTTTTAAAAATAATAGTTTTCTATAAGATTTATGTTGTGTATAAGTATTGTACAAAAAATATTTTTCTATATTAATTTCAAAACATATGTTAAATTAATCCATTGCCAGGAAAATTGATTAGATTAATAATGTTATTTTTTAAGGTATTCATTTTTGTTTTTATTAGAATTATAGAAATTATATCAGCATGACCCTGTAAAATATGATAACCCACATTCTGGGAGATTTCCCATCACATATATCAAGGGTATTGGGCATAAACCACAATATATTGGAGACAAGGGATCAGTTCCTACCACTAGCATACATGTTGTTCTAGTTAATATGATTTTTTTTAAAATTAACATATTTATGGATAAATCCATTCAATATATATTATATTGAAATATGTGTGTTGGTGAATATGATTAGAAATTAATTTCTTATTTTTGATGAAGCTATATAACTATTATGGTTTTTTTAACATTTTGTGACATATGGAATGAATAATCAGAATTTTATTGATCTTATTATTAATTATAACTTAATTTTATATTTTTTTGAATTAAAAATTCATTATGGACATTCATTTATTAGAGTATGAAATGAATAGTGAATTATTCAAAGAAAAACAAAAATATGAAAATTTTACAATGAAATATAATGACATGAAGTAAATATATTGACTTTTGTTTATAGTTAATATGGTAAAGGAATTCCTTAGTACAAGGAAAATGTTATTGAAAATAAAACGTAATATAAATGCCTTATTTTAGATGAAATATTTATTAATTTTATATTTTTATCATTAATAAGATCATTCACTATGTTTTTATCAATTATATCTATCATTATCCTTATTAATTATCCCTTTTCCTATTGGTTATTATTTTCATATCCCAATAATGATTTCATACATAGAAACCTAGATAAGTGTTATTACTGATGACCATAATAACTTCATTTCTCTATTATAAAGTGTATTCTTTAATAAATATTTTTGTGGTGAGAGTTTTCTATTATGGTTATAGATATAGTGAGAAAAAATAGATTTTTAAAAACTACATTTTTCATTGTGTTCTAACAAGACACCCATGTATTTTTAAAAAATAAAATTAGCATCTCAGATCTTATATAAGACCCAACAACGATCCCATATGAGAATGTAAAAAACTACAATTTTATTTTTATTAATTTGTAAGAAAAATTTGTCTCTTCATCAAGTTATGTTACATGAAACATTATGTTTATAAGAAAGGAAATATAAACATAAAATATTTTTTTCTTACTAGTACAAACTAGCCAATAAATTGGATGGTATGAATAACTCTATCTAAATTAAAAAATAATTTATGTATTACAAATTTATAAAATAAATTCAATGGTTATAGTTTTATAATAAATAAAATAAGATTCATTTTAATGAAAAAATATATATTTTTGGAAAAAAATCATTAATCTATGAGGAGTACTCATGTCACCTTGAAAACTAGTATAAAATATTATTTTTATAAATTATAATCAGTTTATTTAAAAAAGGAACAAATTTTTGAGTCCATCATCAAAAATTAACATATTTGTTTTTTCTAATTTAATTAAATGTAATATTTTTCTATGAATAATGAATACTACTTGTTATTATTGTATAATACCTTTTCATTTAAATCACTTAAAAAATACATTGTGATTTAACAATTTTTTTTGTAAAACTACTTAAATTATATTATTATAAATTAAATTCCTGTAATTGAAATTATTTTCATAATGAAATTTTATATGAAAACATACTATACTGTAAAAATGTTTTCATTAAAAACATTTTTTCATCGCAACAATGATATTTATTTTAATTTAATCTTTTATACTGATATGAATATAATTGGTAAAACTAGATTCCATTTTTTGAATTTACATACGTAATATTATATAATTTGATCAACATAATCTATAGTCAAAATTAATTGTATAAATAGTAAAAATAAATTACCCTTTTTAATGTTTAAACTAGTTTTTTAGATAATAAAACTAAAAATATAAGGGATAAATTTCCTAAATATTTTCCTAAAATATTTTTAGTGTCCACACTCTTACCATTATTAACATTTTATTTATTTATATATTCTTATTGTGACATTTTCTATGAAATTGACTAAATATTGTTATTTAAGTACATAAAATGAATAAATGTGGACCTCCTTCCATTAAATTCCAACAATGTGTTCAAATAATGTAAAATAAAATATGTGAATGAATACTAATGGTAGTATTGAGAATAATAAAATTATTTTCATAGGTAAATTTACCATCAATGTTTTTAATTTTATTGGGTAATAGAAAAATATATTAAATGATCGAAATAATAAAATTAATATAAATATATTTAATATATTTATTGAATGGATTTTTTTGATAAATTTAATTTTTTTAGTTTTTAAAATAATATATTATAATTAAACCTCTTTCATTATATTTTTAATTTCATATTAATAAAAAATAAAAAATATACCTTAAAATTATTATATAATAAATATTTTTATTATATTATTAAATATTATTAAAATCATATCCTATGAATTGTTTTTTGTTTATGTTTAATAATACAAACCAAATTATATTCAATTAAAAATAGTATTATATTAATTTATATTTTGTCCCCAAATAAAAAATAATAATTAAATAATAAAGGGAAGAAAAGTGTTTTTTGTGCTACATGATATTGTGCTAAAATGAATTTTTCACACACTGATGGATTTTTTTATAAATGTTATGTAGAAATTATAAACATTGGAAAAAATATCTAATTTTAATATTTTATTTTCTCTTTATTTACAAATTATCAAGGTAAATTACTGTTTATATTACTCAATTCTAAAATCGTAAAATTAAATAATCATAGAAGTTAAGGAACAACATTTTTGGAAAATTCATTTTATGTAGGTATTTCTAGACTATATCATTTCTCCAATCCTTTAATTTTCTATTTTGTAGAAACTATTGTTGAGAGTGAAATCCCATTATTAAATAATTTTTTAAACTTAAAAATATTCCACCCCACATAATTATAATAAAGGACATCCTCCACACACTTATCCACACCACTTGAGACCATTCCCTCAAAAAATAAGAAAAAATCTATTCCAAACATCATTTTCATTTCACTAGAGAGACTAGTCCTTCGATAATACCTACCCTATAGTCCATAATAAATAATCCAAAAGAGAATGTCATAGGCAATGCTGATTATCATTGTTGAGATTTTTCTTTTTAACATTGCCTCTAAACAATTGCATTATTGTCTTAATAATTCCAATATAATATTAAATATATTTACAATATATTGTCATTTTATAATTTTTTTGGAATAATACATATACATCTCCTATTTTATTAAATTGGAAATAAAATAATATATTGTGTGTTTGGCGGGCTACTGCCTCACGAAAAGATATAATTGTTTTCCCATCCAATAATCCCATGAAAGTATATATTAATGTATTATAATTATAAATATATTATATTAATAAAAAATTATACATTATGGTTTATAATATCACATATCACTTCTTTCATTCCATTTCATGGGAATAAGATAAGAACAATCATTTGTATGTCGTGTTTTGGACTTGTAAATCAATGTGATCTATCAATTTCATTTTTAGAATACGTGGAATTTAATAAGAATAAATTTAATAAATATGCGTGACATACAATTCAATATTGTTAATCTATAATTGTTTTCTGTTATTTACATTCATTTCCTTTTATACTTCTAGAAAATAGTAACAATGATCATGCCTACATATGAATTATCGTCTCCCATAATGATGTAATACATTCTCCAACTATTTCTATTAAGGATTACTATAAATAAATATATCATGAATATA
Organism: Viscum album; assembly: GCA_963277665.1. Classification (NCBI taxonomy): domain Eukaryota; kingdom Viridiplantae; phylum Streptophyta; class Magnoliopsida; order Santalales; family Viscaceae; genus Viscum; species Viscum album. Next base: position 1,941,319,378 of record OY728165.1, read on the forward strand.
TAAAATATGTATATCATGGATAAAATTATGGTGTTTGTGTAATATATATCAACACAAAAAAGATAGAATAATTCAAATAAAAACATACATGAAAATGAAGTAGTTATTAAGTAAAATTTGATTTCAATAATGAATTTATAATAAATTGGTAATGAAATGTCACACATAAATCATAAATTGTATTACATATGTGTGTGTGTGTGTGTGTCTATGTGTGTGTGTGTATTTTTAGAATATATTTATTATATTATCATATTTAGTATATAGGTTCATTGTACATGAACAATATAAATCCTTCCTAAGGAAAAAGTTTATCATGAAAATATTACTTCTATGAGATATATTCCATATTTATCGCACATTTTTTGAATAGTTTTTGTAATAAAATTTTTATTGTTATATCCTTAATCTAATTATCATGTTGGTATTTATGGTTTCATTTAATGTTTTTTATTTTTTGGGTTTATTTTTCATAATATACCAATATGTAAAAAGATTTTGTAATAATCCCATTGGTTATTTGGATTGTTAATGATTAAGTATCCATTGATGAAATATGGTTATATATATTTAATGAAACACACTAATTTTACTGTCATATTTTCATTCTTATTAATTATATATTTTTATATATAATTTTATATATTTAAGAAAAATATACACCAACATAATTCGTTTAATGGAAAAAAGACTTAATTTCTCAATTCTGTCCACAAAATATTTTCTCCCATATAAATATTTTCTATAAATTATTTCTATTTTTTAAAAAAATTATTCAAATTATTTATTTATTATATTTAAAACAATAATTATATTTCTAGAAAATATATTAAATTCAAACTTTTTGTCGTATTTCAAAAAAATGCAGAAATACATTTTTACAATTGTTTGAATATAATAATTTATATAGATTGTATGGAATTACGTACCATCATTACCATTAACGTCATTATATCATACATTACATTTTTAAAATTATAATTATATATGAATATTTTTTTTTCAAAATATCCTACAGATGATTTCTTTTTTAATTTTTTTTAAAAAATAATATGATTTTCATAAATAAATTTTTAATATAATTATTTGGGTATTTCTATCCCACAATGATGACAACCATTATTTCACTAATACTCCATTTTGAAAATGTATTAATTGTAAAATCATTATTATTTCCATATATATTTTATTTTCATTTTTAACAAGGACATACTATTTTGATGCCATTCTTTGTATCACTATTGATGGTTTATGATAATGTTTTTTGATTGGGGATTAAATTATCATTGTTATGACAGTTTTTTAATATTAATTATCATGTTTATAAATTTCCACACCATATATATGATGAATAAATTTGACATAGAATGTAATTTTTAGGGCCTTATATATCCCCTTGATGCATCTGAAGATCTCATGATGAAAAAATATTTTAGGTTTTGGCATAAACCTTAAACAACTATTTAGATGTCTTGGAATAAAGAGTGGATTCTATTTGGGTTGTCTTTCCACATGGACTCAATGTTATGTATCTGATATCCAAAAATATGGATTTAACAATTACGAATTTAGTTATTGATGTCCTGGATATTAATTTTTATATATAAACTATAGGGATTATTTATTAGTTCATGATATTATATATAGGTAATTATTTTATTATCATTTACTATATTAATATTAATATTATCTGCATAACCATTCATGAGGATTTGATGATGGGCATTACTTTTGATACATGGGTTTATTATATTGGAAATAATGATTCACATGAAGAAAATACTATGTCATATACTAATTATTTAAAATTGTTATAAATTCAATTATATATGTAGTGGACATAGTCTACTAATATATTTTTCCATTGGGATGCAAACACATATACACCGTGATAATGTAAGGAACCATAATTTTCATTTATCTTTTTTTTAATTAAATCGTAATTTTTCGAGTCTGCGAAAAATTACGACGTGTGATTCTGAGGCCTAGAGATCCCAGAATGAATACCTGAACATTTTTTTCTAGTACATTCAGTAAAAATTCGAGCGGTATTTTTATAACTTTTGAACTGGTGATCAGAATTGAAATCAGATGGAACCATTGAACTTTCTGTGTTAGTATCGGATTAATAAAACATTCACCTCGATGGCAGTTGTTCGAGGGTGAATGTTAGTTTTTGGGGTTTTCATGTAAATAATAAAATAAAATAAACACAGGTTTTATTTTATTTTGTTGTAACCTACCTCTTTTTGGAAGTTAGTGATGGGTACGACGAAACCTCAACCTCCCATGAGAGGTTATGTTGGTATGGACCATCCGAGCCTAACCTCCCATTAGAGGTTATGGTGGTCGAGACCAACCGGGATTAAACCCCCTTGAAACTCACCATTAATTGGGAGAAAACCTCAAATCCCTCGTAAATGTTGGGGTTTATTCCTAAATTTTTATCACTCTCCTTGTACTCCCTTCTTTTCATGTGTGGGTTGGGAACAAATATCGCAGAAGATTATGGTTTAATGTTCATGATTCGTCCTTTGTGAACCTATTACTACAACTCTAAATGTGGAGGGTGCAGGTCAAACAAACACAGCCCGATCCCTACGCCATTATTCTTTGGTGTATTCTTCGAAATGGAAGAAGATTCCAAAGACGACGGAGGCAACGACGTTGCCACCCGCTACCACGTCGTGCTGCCTTGGCCGACCCACGACCTCGCCACACTTCCCCAGTCGACCAGCGGCCTCATCGAGCTATGTCATCATCCGCTGAGCCGCACCACCATTCGAGTGAAGACGAACCACCGTCCACCATTTCGTACTTCCATCCGAGTAGAGCAGAGCCACTATCCGCTTAGCCTCATTTGCATCTGAGACGAGACCCACTGTCATCTACCAAGTTGTGTCGTCGTCCAAGCTGAGCCATGCCACCACGGAGCTGAGCATCCCCGCCGAACCAAGCCGCTCTGCCCTCCTGACCAAACCGCTACCGAAACAAGGCCGGTCCACTGACCCGTGGTCAGTCCGTGCCCTCACAGTCGGTCTGCGTCCCTTATGGACGGTCCTCACCCTTGCGGCTGGTCCGCACCCTCGCTGCCAGTCCGCGCCCTCACGGCTGGGTCCTCTTCCCTCATGGTACCACTCGATCGAGCCACCCCTGTGGTACCCTCACGATCCTAACAGGTCGGGCCAGATCCAATGGGTTGGGGAGAATTGTGGGTTGGGCCAGTACTAAACGGATGGGCCGAGTCGACCTGAACCAGGTCAGCCCATGCGAGGTCGGGCCATGTTGGTATGACCGGGTGAGACTGGACCCGAGCCCACTATGACTCAATTACTTTCCATTGGCCATAACATTGGAACCAGACATCCATTTGATGAACCGCCATCAATGCTGGAAATCATAGAGAGAGATGGTCCCTTTGAGTGATTCCTCCTTGTGTTTTGGATTAAGATAGGGAACGATCAGGATGTACCGAGCACGAATCCAACCAGGCCCATGGACTAAAAGGCTAACAACTCACAAATCGGGTGTCCTATGGATGTGTCGTCTTTTACGTTGAGACACCTATGATGTGATAGAACATTGAAAAAACTTATCATGTGAATTCGTGGTTGTTGGAGTATTGACCAGTATCTTGAGGAACAGATCCTCCCGGAGATGAGTGAGCATGTTGTGGAGCTTAGTGGATGGCGGAGACTTGATGAATACTGACCATTTGGACTCAGAGTGACTCGACAGACATAGTAGAAATCACCTTGGTGATGTAGAAGACCCACAGTGGGTAGAACCTTGGTGATGCAGAAGACCCACGATACTCGACAGGAGAAGTACCTCAGCATGCCTTGAGGGGGAGCGCCTCTGTGTGACATGCAAGACCCACGGTGGGGAGTGCCTCTGTGTGAAGAGGCATTCTCACAATACTCCACATGAGGAGTACCTCAACAGGACAAGTGTAGTGGGATGCACATCTTTGTGATGTATTAGGCCCATTGTATCTGATAGAGGAAGATGTCCCCAGCAACCGAAGTGTCTGATGTTTTGTACAGAATGTTACTTGATACTACCCCTAAAATAAATCCTTCTGTGACATGAGTTAGATCCTTTGTGTTTTCCTGATGATTGACATGGATTACTTGATAACATAGGTATATGTATTGGAATATATCTTAATAAGGTTATCTATTGATTTCATTCTTTGTGATTTATCCTTGTTGGATTTTGTGATACCTAGAGTGTCTTATGGTCTCTAAAGAGTATCATTATGCTCACCCATGCACGGTTTATGACAAAACATTGTTGTGTTGGATTTAGGTTATGGAAAACACTGACTGAGTCCGAGATTACTATGACTATATGGTACCTGGAGGTGGACCTCAGAATGATTCAATACACAGAGGAGACAGATGGATAAGGAGTGTTGGGGAGGCTATCGGTATCTACCCTTCAGGTGGGAACCTCGGAGGATGACCCCGTGGCTGAATTTCCCTTTTCATCAGTTGTATTGTATCTCAGTTGTACTTGTACTTTCTAGTTGGACTTGTATTCTGGCCCCTTTTACTATCAACACTCTTTTATTATACAGTTTACTTGGTGCTTCGTACAACTGTAAGCATGATTGTGTGTGTGTTTTCAGGTTATAAATGCAATGCCTTCCCCGTTTTAGTGAATTACGACTTTGGCGCATGTCGCTAGCCCCAGGCCTATGGAATGTCGGCTTGGGGTAGTAACACCATGGACCCCATGGGATGAGTTGTGACAAATTGGTATCAGAGGAGTCAGTTCTACCACAGAACTAGGACACTAATATTTTTTGTGAAGAAACAGTGTTCATTGTAGTGAGTGAAGATTTCTATTTAGGGATTACAGTGTTGGTGTGGCGGAAGACCTATCCATACACTAGGACACTGACTTTTTATTTCCAACTCAGTTCATGAAAACACTGACTGTGTGTGTATTCAAGAGTTTTCTTTGTGATCTTTTTAGTCATCTCACTTGGTATAAATTTCATCTCATTGGGTATAACTCTTGACCATGGCACACCGTTTTCTTTTCCGGATGCCTCCATGCAGACAACCAGCTAGATTTCCGAGTTATTTATACATTGATATCCCACTGAGAGATGAGGCTTTGGTGTAAGGCCCTTTTCCAATAGAGGCACCAGCGAAGGATCTAGTGGTAGCACTCCCCCATTGAGCCACCGATGCCACCATCCCTAGTAGCAGACGGTGCACACCAATTGATCGTATTTCATGAGATCTAATGCTAGAGGCCACCTAGGTTTAGGGGAGAGATAGACTCATAGGCAGCTATGGATTAGCTGGAGGCTATGGTGAGAGTCTTCTGACTCATAGGGACACCAGCCGATCTTATTTTTATCCTTGCCGCCAGCCTTCTACATGAATTAGTAGGAAAATGGTATTGAATGTTTCTCAAGGTTGACGATGAGGTTACACTTCTCTGGTCATACTTCGAGAGCCTATTTTAGTTAGAGTTTGTCCAAGTGACTCTTCGTGTAGTGTGCATACAAGAGATTATTCATCTGCTACATGGAATCATGACTATAGCTCAGTACTTAGCGAGGTTCACTAACCTCTCACATTACTACACAGATATGGTACGAGAACCATTCTTTAGGGCCCGGACCTTCAAGTATGGACTCAGGTGGGAGATCAGGGTTTTCATGGTCTCACTTAGCATTCTAACACAAGCGGACGTGGCAGAGGAGCTGGTCGTCTAGATGGTGGGGGCGATGATTTGAGGTATTTCCACCAGCACCACCAGGAGGTCCATCCCAACCACAGGGAGTTGGTGGATAGGGGAGAGCTCAGCTACATGTTGTTCAGGCCTATTTTCACGGTGCTACAGAGATTATACGAGGTAGGATCTGTGTCTACTCCATCATAGTCATAGTACCGAAAGAAAAAGGTGTCAGTCATTCTTTTATTTCCACTGCCCTCATTCAGAGCTCAGAGATTCTGACAGAGCTGGTGGATCGATTCTAATGGATAGAGACTCTTAAGGATGTGGATTCAATGATTACGCACTATTTCCTACTTTGTGAGCTTACTCTAGGAGCCGAGAAATTCAGCTGGGATCTCTGAGTAGTGGCGTCGAGGCCTTACGACCTCATCTTGATTATGGATTAGTTATCTACAGTCAATGCCTAGATTAACTGTATAAGACGAAAGGTGTTGTGAGTCTGCATGGATGGGACCAGTTTGACCTTCACCGGAAAAAATGGAGAATTTTTAGTGCAGGATAGAGTTACCTGGGAGAGAGTGAAGTCGATCACTCATCAGTTGGCTAGCCTTACCCTTGGTGTTGTTGAAATAGAGATTCCAAGCTATCCTATAGTGGTATACCAGTACACAGATGGTTTCCCTAATGATGTGTTAGTCGACCTCCTCACTGAGAGTTGGACTTTTACATTTATTTTTACCCTAGGACGGAACTAATATCTTCACCACCATATCGGATGGCTCCCATGAAGCTTTTTGAGCTGCCGGTACAGTTAGAGGACTTTCAAGGGAATGGATTCATCTGGACCAATGTTTCTCCCTGGGAAGCCCCGATTATATTCGACAAGAAGGTGGATGAGAGAATGATGCATTGTGTTAACTATCAGCACCTGAACCCAGTGACCATGAAGAACAATTACCCACTCTTGAGGATTGACAACCTCATTGATCATCTAAAGGGACCGTGGTGGTTCTAGGAGATAGACCTCAGATCATTCTATCACCATTTCAGATTACGAGACAAGGATATGCATAAGACGATCTTCTGATGTCAGAATGGACATTACGAGTTCCTGGTTATGCCATTCAGCATGACCAACACTCCATAAATGTTCATGGTACTCTTGAAAATGATCATTCATCGATAACATGATCACTTTCTAGTGGTATTAATCGATGACATTATGATCTACATGACTACTGAGGAATAGCATGCCTACCATTTGTAGGTAGTATTGGAAACACTCGGAGAGCACCTAATTTATAGTATGCTCTCAAAGTGCCAGTTCTGGATCTGAGAGGTTCACATTCTGGGATATGTCATATCAGAGGCAGGAGTTTTAGTAGATCCAGCGATGATTGTGACAATACTTTATTGGGATCCACCAAGGAGTGTGATGGAGGTACATAGTTTCTTGGTTTTTGATGCGTATTACCAGAGGATTGTGCCAGATTTCTCCAGACATAAAACAACACTATTAGCCTTGAATACGAAGGAGTAACCCTTTGTTTGGTTGGAGAAATGCTAGTGGTGTTTTCATGAGTTGAGGCAGAGGTTGACTAGTTCCCCCATCTTGACGCTTCGATAGGAGGTCGTAGGGAACATAGTCTACTACTACGCATCATGGACCAGGCTCGGATGTTTCCTGATACAGAAGAAATCAGTGATCGTATATGGTTCCCAGCAGCTGAGATTGTATGAGCAGAAGTACGCTACACATGACCTATAGTTAGATGCAGTGCCCATCGCCTTGAAGATGTGGCGACACTATTTGATGGACGAGCATTTTACCGTGTACTCTAATCACAAGATACTCAAGTATATCATCTCCCTGACGGACCTGAACCTGAAACAGTGATGTTGGCTTGAGTTCCTATAGGATAATGACTTTGGGATAGTATATTCTCCTAAGAAATGGAACATTGTAGTAGATGCACTCATCCGGAGATCTGGTATACAGATGCTAGGCAAGGTGACAGATCAGCTACCCGTTTTACAGATATCCTTTATGGACCATGATGAAGCATCTTTCCTTTAGTATCTTATAGTCACTCCCCCACTTTTTCAGTGATTCAGGGAGGAAAAGCGTTGGGACGCTGACTATGAGGCATGACGTGCTCAAATATCCATAGGACTGGAACCTGATCGATTTTCTGAAGGTTCAGAGCACATAATCCTCTTCAGAGGACGTACCATGGTTCCAGTTTCACTTGAGGAGGAATTTTGGAGAAAGTTCCACACATCCCCTCTAGTGATACTTCCAAGTGTGGCGAAGATGTACCAGGATCTCCGAGGATAGAACTGGGGCTGGGAATGAAGAATGATGTAGAAGAGTTTGTCTCTAAATGACTAACTTATCATAAAATGAAGGTGGAGTATTAGGTACCAGATAGCTTGGTTCAGCCTTTGGAGGTCCGATAGTGGATGTGGTATGGGATACCCCTGGACTTTGTGACATGAATTCTACGTACATCTAGATGTCATGACTCGTTTTGGGTGATCGTTGAACAGCTCACCAAGTCAGCCCACTTCTTACAGACCAGAGAGCTAGGTTTAGTAGAGATATTGGGACACCTCTATGTGAGGAATATTGTGTGGTTACATGGTGTATCCTCGACGATTGTCTCCGATCATGATGCATGTTTTACTTCCCAGCCATAGAAGGGATTGCATGAGGCTTTTGGGACTCATCTTTATATGATCTCCACCTTCCATCCACAGATGGATGGACAGACTAAGTGGACTATTTAGACCCTCGAATACATGCTACGTACTTTTGTCCTGGACTTTGGTCATAGGTTGGAGGATCACTTACCTTTTGTGGAGTTTTCATACAACAACATCTATCACTCGACCATTTGGATGGAACCTTTAGAGGTGTTGTATGGGAGACCTTTAAGATCACCTTAGTGATGGACTGACCCATGGGAGTTACCACTCATGGAACTATAGATGGTACATTCTACCACATGGAAGGTTCAGATCATCCAGGAGAGGATAAATGCTGCACAGAGTAGGCAGAAGTCATTTTCTGGCAAGAGACGGAGACCTCGGGAGTTCATGGATAGCGACCAAATCATTTTACAGGTCTCACAACGATGAAGTCTACGGAGATTTGGCTGAGCCGACAAGTTATATTTGAGTTTCATCAGACCTTTTTTGGTCTTCAGCATAGTTTTTGAGGTGGCATACCACTTAGATCTTCCACCCCAGTTTCCCCAGGTGCATGATGTCTTCCATATGTCCTAGATGAGGAGATACGTTCACGACCCTTCTCACATCATTGACCATGGAGAACTGGATGTCGATGATGGGAAAAATTTTATGGAGTTCCAATAGAGATTGAGTATCGAGAGCATTGGGTCCTTCGTAGATGGTCGAAACCTCTGGTGTGCATTAGTTGGCAGCACAAGAACCTCCAGGATAGAACATGGGAGTGGGAGGCTCAGATGTGTGCTCAATACCTCCACTAGTTAAATTAGTTTGATTTGTGCCTTATGGGGACGTAAATCCTGAGATGGGGAGATTATAATGTCCCATAATTTTGAAGTAATTTTATTTTTAATTAACTGGGATTTTTACGACTCCGCAAAAATTGACTGCTCGTGATTCTGAGGACCGAAGTTCCTAGAATGAATTCTAGAACATTATTTTCATTACTTTAAGTAAACATGCGAGTGGGATATTTTTAACTATTGAACCGGTGATCGGAATAGAAATATTACGACACTTTTGAATTCATAGTTCTAGTATTCAGTTAAGAGGAAATTCACCTCGATGGCAGTTGGTCGAGAGTGACGGTTAGTTTTTGGGTTTTTCGTTGAAATAATAAAATAAAATAAACACATGTTTTGTTGTATTTTGTTATAACCAACCACCTTATAGATGTTGTTGGTGGGTCCACCAGACCTTAACCTCCAATGGGAGGTTATGGTGGTGGGGACCATCCGAGCCTAACCTCCCATTGGAGGTTATGGTGGTGCGGAACACACATGATTTAACCCCCTTGAAACCCTCCTTTAATTGGGAGACAAACAACATCTCCCTCATAAATTTAGGGTTTTATTCCTAAATGTTTATCACTCTCCATGTACTCCCTTATTTTATTGTGCAGACTGGGAACAAAAATTGCAGAATATTAATGTTTCATGTTCATGTTTTGTTATTTGTGGTGATTTTTCTACCATTGTAATGGTAGAGGTTGCGGGCCAAACAAACACGGGATGACCCCTCTGTCTTTCTTCTTTGGTGTATTATTTGAAATGGAGGAAGGTTCCGAAGCTGACAGAGACAATGACGCCGCCCCCCGGGTCCTCACCGCGCCGCCCCGGCCGACCAGCAACCTCACTAAGCTAAGCTGTCGTCCGTCGAGTCGCGCCGCCATCCAAGCTAAGCCGCACCGCCGTCTGCCGAGCCGCACCGTCATCTGAAATGACCCTAGCCACGCCCCCTTTTGAGCTGATCCATGCCACCCTCCACCTATTTTCTCTGCCATCTGAGCCAAACCACGTCGTCGTCTGCCAAGACACACCGCAGTTCGATCGGAGTTGCGCTTCCGCTGAGCCGAATCACACCGCTGAGTCGAGCTGCTCCGCCCTCTTGACCGGACCGCCACCGAACCGTAGCTGGTCCATTGAGTAGTGTTTGGTTTGTTCCCTCACAACCGTTATGTGCCCCTCGCAGCCATTCCGCGCCCTTGCGGCCGGTACGCGCCCTCACGGCCGATCGGCACCGTCACGGCCAATTGGCGGCCTCGCGGCCATGTCTGCCACCCTCTCGGTACCCCTCAGCCGAGATTCCCCTGCGGTACCCTCGCGGCCCTCACGGGCCGAGTTGGACTCAACCGTCCATGCCGGACCCTAAGGGTCAGGAAAGGTCATACCGGACCAAAGCCCACTATGACCTAGTATCTTTCCTTTGGCCGTAACTTCAACCCTAGACGTATGTTTGACGAACCGTTAGCAATGATGGAAATCTTGAAGCGAGATGGTCCCTTTGAGTGGTACCCCTATGTTTTTTAGATTAATATGTTGAATTTTCTGGTTGGATAAAGCATGAATCCAAACTGGACCCCGATACTAAAAGGCTAATAACTCACTGGCCGGGCATCCAATTGACGCACTGCCTATTACGTTGAGACCCCTATGATGTTATGGGACATTGAGATACTTCTTCCTGGGACTATGAGATTGTTGGAGTATCGACCAATAGCTTGTGGAGAAGATACTCTTGAAAAAAAGCGAATGTAGTGCGGAGACCTAGTGTCTGGCTGAGACTTGATGAATGCTAACCATTTTGAATCAGAGTTACTCGATAGGCCCAGTGGGGAGCACCTTGGGGATGCGTCAGACCCAAGGGGGGGGGGGAGTTCCCGGTTGATGTTGCAGACCCATGGTACTCTGTAAGAGGAGTACCTCAGCAGGACTTGAGGGGGAGCACCTATGTGTTACAAGGCAGACCCATTGTGGGGAGGGCCTCTGTGTGACAACAGAGACCCATAGTACTCGACAGGAGGAGTACCTTAGCAGTCCCAGATTAGTTGGAAGAACCTATGTGTGACACATATGCCCACTCTACCTGATAATGGAGGATTTTTCCAGCAGCCAAGGAGTTCGATGTTATGTTCAGAATGTTACTTGATACTACCCCTAGAATAAATCTGGATGTGAGATGAGTCAGAACCTTTGTGTTTTCCTCATGATTGAGATGGATTACATTATACCATTGTTATATGTATGGGCATATACTTATGTATGATTATCTATCAATTTCATTATTTCTGTTTTATCCTTGTTAGATTTTGTGAGACTTAGAGGGACTCAGGGTCTATACAATGAATTGTTATACTCATCCCGGCACGGGTTATGCCCGCACCTTGTTGTGTTGTATACAAATGATGGACATCCCTAACAGAGGCTTAGTGTACCAGGAATGGAAAGTGCATGGAGGTGGACTGTACGACAAGTCGGTAACGGAGGATATAGACAGATGAAGAGTGTTGAGGAGGCGATATGTATCTACCATTTAGATAGGAACCTCGGAGGACAATCCATCAACAAAATTTACCTCTTCTTCAGTTGTATTGTATCAAAGTTGTACTTGTACTTTCCAGTTGGGTTGTCATTCTTTCTCCTTTTACTTTCTGTACTCTTTTGTTATACAGATTACATGGTGTTTCTTCCCTTTGTGTGCTTCCTAGTGTGTGTGTGTTTTCAGGTTATAAAGGCAATGCCTTCCTAGTTTTATGTAATTATGCCATTAGTGCTAGTTTCCAACCCCTGGCCTATGGAAGGTGGGTTTGGGGTAGTCACATCATGGGCCCCGAGGGACGAGTCAAGGTATTTAATTTAATAATTTATCCACCGAGTCTCCACATCGGGGGATATGTAATTTACACTCTATTCTTTTACAGATATCCTTTTTAGAGATAATTCATGTTATAAAAAATGGATATATATCATTTTATATGAACACATTTTTAATAAGTAGTTATTATAAATGATTATTGTGGTATATTCCAAGTAATTGACTACTATATATATCAATATGAATGAATTTGAGAAATTATTAGGTTTGAAAGATTATGATTTAGAATGAAATTATACATTTGAAAAAAAAATTATTCTAACTTTCTGCTTTATAAAAATCATTTTATATTTTATTTAATTGTTCATAATATTCTATAGTGATCTAAAGGAATCACATTTTCTAGAATCTTTAATAATATTGAGGTGTGTTAAGGTAACATTAAATTATCTCTTGTTATTTAAAACATTCTAATACATGAACTAATGAGATACACTATTTAAGATTAGCATAGATATTGTCATGAATGAAATTGAAAAACATGATAAACTCTATTATTGGGAAAATAGAGTATAAAAATGCTTAAAATTAAACAATGTTTTCTTACATATTTTAGTGTGAAAGAATAATATGATTCATTGACCAATTATATAATAAAAATGATATGGATTATAGTTGTTCTATAATATTTGTTAGTGAATGTTCGAATATAAATTAGGATTCATTTTAATATTTCATAATCTATAGTTCGTTCAAAAAATCATGAATAAAAATCATGATCCAATAACATTTAAATTAATTACCATTTATTAAAAGATAATTTTTTGTGTATATGACATGAATGATTAGATTTCAAAAATTTGACAAATTTTTCATGATTTATCTATTGATATAATGAATGAAATATTTATTGACTTGATAATAGAAATACATGTTTCATGTCACCTAAATACTTCCTAAATTTTGTAATTAATCATCCCCCCACCATTATTTAGAATATTTTTTCAAATTATTTGAGGAATTACAAAATTTTATATAGGTGTGAAACTATTTTAGTGATTATTTTGATATAAACATTATTCCATATTGGGAGAGAGAATAATTTATTTGGATTTTAACATGTAATAACTAAAAAATCATCTATTCATGGGATATAAATCCATAAAAAATTATTTATCTTGAAATGTTGTACCATGATATTACCACTATCAAATCATTTGATGTGATACAATGTTCTAAAATGTGTGGTTTTAAAATATAAAATAATATTTCTAAGAAATATTTAAAAACATATAAAGGGGGGGTTTATATCATGGGATGTTTTTTATTATGTGTGTTGTTATAAATATATCATTCTCTGAAAATAATATTTACCAAAATAATGAATGAGTCACCAGATTCTTGAAATTTGTTTTGTAAATACAATGAAAGAGGAGGAAACAGATGTTCCATTAAATATATTCCAAAACATCTCATAATTTATATATATCTTCATAAATCATAATTTCTTTTATCATCATGATAAAAGTCATGATCCATGATGGGTCCTCAAATACTATAAGATTTCTAAATGGGTAATCTGCAAAATTGCATGATCATATTAATGATAGAACATCAAAACAATGTTGAAGTAATAATATGTGATAGAGTAAGGACATTATGAATAGAAAAAGATTGATATATCAATTTATATTTCAAATTAAATAGATGGATATGTCTTATGTGATATAATAATATAAATTTAAAATATAATGTAAAAATAAATGGATCATGTGCTCTGGATATGGGAATCAATGTTAAATGAATATATGTGCTGTATATTTTTTAGGCAATATTATAAAGCCTTCTGTTCAAGTAAATTAATGGATGATTCATTGGTGTTACTTCAAAATCATAGGTTTCATTTAGAATATGTCTTTAGGAATTAATGATCACATATCTATTTCTAATGGTCATCATACAGACTCTCATTCAAAAAGAGCTAATGATGTAATTTGACCAATATTTCAAAGAAGATGAACCATGTATATATTTGTGAGTTAATCATATAGTAAAATTCAATGAAGTCATGAGATGAAATTTACGTTAGAATTCAACATAAATACAATCACCAAATGATTTTTTATTATATTTTTCTAAATATTTATAATCGCATACACTATGATGATATGGGGGATGTATCACAATGTTTTCTAATATAGAATGTTTTAAAAAGAGGGAATATGTTCATTAATAGTGAATTTAAGATTTTTGAAGATGTTTTTGGGTAAATAAATATTCACTAACCATTAATAATATACATGACGTATTAAATTTTTCATGAATATTTAAGATTAATTGTAGTTTTTAATTTTTTTCATTTCATTGATATAGATAATGAATTTTGGTTCCTCCATTTTCTCCTATGTGTACACCAATAAAAAGGGGATTGAATAATAGTATGTGTGTAATAATAATAAATTATATTATTCAAATAATATGAAAATATCTGTAATTTTTCATATGAGGGCATGTTTCCAAATCCAACATCACATGGTTGAATGATAAGAATACTATAAATTGTTATAGTGACAAGGGATAGATGACATATGTTTTTATTAATGTTACTATCCAAATCCACTATTTTGAGATAACATAGAAATATTTTATGAAACAAGTATTCAGAATATGTTTTGGGGGTAAATTATATAATTTAATATATAAAATGTTTATCAGCCTTATAATTTTTAGGATCATTAGTTTACAATAGAAGGAACCTTGGAATAAAATATCGTGTGACGAAATTGGATGTATTATTTGTGAAGCGTTTTTAGTTTGATGACATGAAAATTTTACAATCATAATTTTTCATGGTTGGGAAGACAAACATTGATAAAATAATGGATTCATTATTTTATTTCGTATAGATATATTTTTGGATTGTAATATGAATTTTCTCATTTTTTATAAACATATTGTCATTATGGATTTATATGAACATATTATAGTCTCCATAGAAAAGATTTAATCACCAAAATCTGGATAAACATTTTAATTATTATTCTCTATTCATTATACTGAAATCATTTTCAAATTTTTTTATTTGTTTAATGTTTAGAATGTTATAATACTCAAAAAAACATGATAGGGTAGATTTTAAAAAGGAATAAATTATAATACCCATAAATGTTCAAAAAATTCCCATCTCATTGGTTCTCTTGATCATATATAACATTAGTCATTAATATGTTCTATCAAATTTCATATAATCATGTACTTATTTTTCCCTAAATTATATAATCTAAAATAATGTATTCTTGTTAAAAAAATTGATACATAAATTTTAATGTGATAAAACAAATTTATCACTAACATAAAATATATGATGTAATCTAGAAAACCATTCGTGGTAATTTTTAATTAATATATATAAATTAAAATTAATATCAGGCCTTGAATGTATTATCTTTCAGTGACCATATCTTTCTGTAATTACAACCTTAATTATCTATATATATTATTATAAATTTCAAACGAAAGCTGATCCATATCAATATTTTGATGAACATTAACCATTTAATAATATATAATCACATATTAAGAATATGTTATTTTTTTCCATCAATATATTACTCATAATAGATATAAAGTTCTAGAGGGGGAGATGTTGGATTTTGAAATGAAGAGGTAAAGGAGTGGGATGTGTAGTTTAAGGTGGAGGAGTGTGATTTTCAAACGTATTCTTTTCTTTCCAATCTAAAAAATGGATTGTACAGAATCTCTATTCCTCTTGTAAATCATCTATCCAATATCCAATGATTTTTCTTTTTAATTATCTATATTAATTATATATAAATATACTCTATTAGAGAATATAAAAATAAAAACACTTATTTTACTCTCACTCAAAACTCAATACCTTATACCTGACTGGGGTGTTCATGATTTCTTCATGTTGTAGACAATATATCATTCATCGGATCAAGGATGAAAGTAACCCATATATTATACTCCTCATGGGATTCATAAATAGGAAAATTTGAAAATTTCATATTTAATTATTAATATATCATTAGTTTAAATGATATAAAAACAGTAATATATCATTACAATAAACTTAGATACAACAATCAATTATTTTGTAATATATCCACTTATTTTATTTATAAGTATCCTCATAAAATTTTAATTTCATTCATGTGGAATGAGGTTTAACAAATATAGATCCTGGAGACTGACATATTAATTTTGGAAATTTCTTAGTCATCCATAGTTCTTTAAAAAAATTATACCCCATATGGGATAAAATTTGAGGGGAAATTTTTTTGGATTCAAAATCATGATTATAAATCCATTAATACTTTAAATTAATAACAAAAAACAAAATTGTATATTCATTAAATATAAAAATCTTCAAAAAAATAACGATTCACATAAATTATTCCTATCATTTTTATTCGACATACCCCATCTAGGTATCTTCTTCTCGAATAGGATACATATTAAATAAAATTCTATATTTATTTTTTATAAATGAAATGGGATATGAGATTTTATTTTATATCACAATATCTTAGAGAAAACAATAATAAATATTTATTTCTCTCTCCTATAGTGTTAGAAATGCCATAATTCATATGATATGGAAGTAAAAAACCTATATTGGTAAGAACAAGACATGAAAATAATATAATAATAAATGAACATAGCAAAGTAATCTCCCAATATTGGAAAATTATCGCTTTGATTAATCATATCAAAAAACACTAAAAATCATACATTGGACATATCTTGAATATCCACAAATCTCTATAATTGATTCAAATTTGAACATATAATACTAGCTTTATAATCATACTCCACATATATTATATTTTTTCTATAGGTTTTTAATAATTTTGGTATTCATTTTCTAGTATGTTTAATAACCCTAGAATTATTTTCAAGCACTATAAAAGTAAATGAATCATGCATTTCTAGTTTTATATAATCCTTAGAATAAGTTTGTGTTTATTTTTCCACAGAATATTAGGGTGACATAGTTTTTTTATTTGATATTTTACAAAAAATCAATTTAACATCAAGTTATTATAAAAATTATTATCATCATATATATATATATAATTAAATGAAAATTGATCAAAAACATTTAAACTAAACTATTTACATTTTTATTTATGATTTTTAATGTAGGTAATTGAAATAAAAAAATTTATGATATGATATGATATAATAAAATAAAAATTATATAAATTATTATAATAATCAAATTGGTACAAAAAAATTGTACAGAAATTATCAAATTATATAAGAAAAATAATTTTTTTTTAATCAAACCGCTAATTATCATATATTTTTAAATTAGGAAAAAAATAATAAAAACATATACTAGCAGCATTCTTTTTATATTCCATAGAAGTTGAAAAGGATAGAATAAAAAAGGAAACATTTTTGAAACATAAAATTTTGTGAAAATATATTATTAAAATATTTATATAATTCCAAAAGTGACATATAATTTTGAATAATTGAAAAATGATACAACCAATACTAATATAATCTAAAACCAAAAATTATCATATTATATAAAATCTGTATTTTATGTACAAAAAATATAAAAAATGAATATAAAATTTATGAATGTTATCAATGATAAAAAATTAATAATGTTTACCTATAGTAATAGAAAATTACTAAAATATTTCCTTTATATATTCCATCAAAAAATTTATTATGTATGGAACAACGTATTTCTATGACATGGTCATTAATATTCACCAATAATCATTCAATAAAAGTAGGTATCTCATATAAATAAGCAATATACTCAGCATTTTAATCAGAAAACTGAATTTTTCATTTAAATATGATCATCCACTAATCATTTGATATAAAAGATAATAGAAATTTTTCCCCATGTATAACCTCGTCAAATGTTGGAGTTGTGTATTCCAATTTAAGATTACCTAGTTTCATACCAAATCCTCTATAAATGAAACTGTTGTTAGTAATTACACATTTGTATTCAAAAAATAATATTCTTTTATAGATACACTAATAATACCATTATTCGTAAATAACTTCATAATATTAACATGAAAAACTTATTATATGGTTTTATTATGATCTCTAAAAATATATTTTTTTGTGAACACTAATACATTATTATTATGAATAGAAATTATTTTTTCTCTATAATTTATAACAAATTTACATTCATTAATGTAATACCAAAACAATGTTATCAAAATAAATCTTTGGCCACTCACTAACCCCATCAGTTTTTATGAATAATCTAATATACCTTGAAAAATTAGATATATTAATGATAGTTTTTTTATTATTATTCAATATAAACATATCATTTTTCATTGAATATAAATTTTTAAACCCATTAATAAATAATTTGATATATTTTTTACCATCATCTAAGTTATTCAAGATGAATAAATGTACTAGATTTAACTATTCACCGGTCAAGGATATTACTTTCATTCCATGGAACCACTACCCCTCAAAACTAACTCATTAATTGCATGATATAGAAAAAAAAATGTGATTGAATTAGAAAAATGTAGTTTCTAATATCTATACAACCCTTATACAATATACTTCATAACAATGAAGGATTCTAGTAGATATTGATTCATAAAATTTCATTATAATTGAAAAATAAAACGTCTAAATTGATACATCCAAAATAGTTATAGAGGTCCAAGAAACATTTTTTATCTGTACAAATAATCCATTAATAAAACATGTTAATAAAAAAATATTCTATAAACTACATTTATAGTAGAAAAAGTATAGAAACAACATCCTTCTCTAATTTCTTCAATGATTGAAGATCTAGAAAAATGTTACAAATTTAATTCGATAAATAAAACACCTCAATAAAAAAATTCTATAACATTTATAGTTTTATTTACTAATATAAAAAATTTAGTTTTATTGAATCAAGACATGAAAATAATAATATTTCATGAATGTCATCATTAAATATATAAGTGAGAAAATTGTTTTTTTGGATTAATATATAACCATGCTTCACATGGATAGCATAAATGCACTAAATTAAACTAATTTTATACCTCCTGGATAATGAATTACAATCCAATATATGTATATTTTTTCGTTTTGGAGTGGTTTATTAATAGAAATTATTTCTTAATGACATTAATTACATTCATTAATTGAAGCAATATTTTTTTTGTTAAAATACATCAATGTTCATATCAGGATATCACAAAAAATCTTATACACATGAATTAATTTAATGCTATCTTCAACCATGTTATATCCTCAATATAGATACACAAATAATATTTACCAGTCCTTCAGAAATTTTATATCACTCCAACATATTTATGAAATTCATAATATGGATCAATATTTCTCAACCTCTAATTAATTTTTTGATGGAAAAATGTATTAAAATATTATTACATGATTTTTATCGATTGAATTACTTTTTTAATATTTAATAACAGTTATTTTTATTTAAAATCCCACAATGTACTATTATATTATTTCCAACTATATTGTGATTTCTAATATGATGTTAATTATTTAAAAATTCAACAATTTTTCCCATTAACATTATATCTGATAAAATCATATTCTAGGTATCCATTTAAAATAAACCAAATCATTTAATGTACTACAAAATCGCCTATTTTATAAAATTAATAAAATCTTATACATACCCTTGTATATGATTCAAATAATCAATTAGATGTTACATGAATGGATTTTCATCATTTCCCTAAATATTAAATTCATAAATAATTAAACAAAATATTTTATATTTAAACATAAAATAATATTTAGTAGATTAAAAATAAATTACCTAAAAATAGGTCACAATATATGTTTGAGTATAATTTTTCAATATAGATTCATTTCATATATCCATAGTTCTTGTCTAAGATTAATAACATCATTCCCGAATATAGAAAATACATAATTAATTAGCTTTCTCTATGGAAAATCAGCTGGATGATTCAAATTTCACCATATGTTAACTTCTCCTTATATCGAATTACCATTTTTTTAATATTTTAATAAAAAAATAAATTATTTACTTAATGAATTATATTATGATATTTGATTTAGTTAGATGGAGACTTACTAACCATTAAATTACTTATTTTGTGATGTCCTTCCATTTAGACACTCTAATAGAACTATATATTCCCACAAATATAGAATATTTTTATTTAGGCATGTGTGTAGGTTCTTATATACCATACTCATTAAGTAAAATTTTTTCCAATCAATACATTATAATTATGTAAGAAAATTGCTTATAGAAAATATACCATTATCCATATTTAAGAACATGGTAAACCTATTTTACCTCAATCAATTTTGGGACAATATTGAAATAAATATTTAAACTAGTGATAAAATAATACATTTAAAAGAACCAAGAAACAATTGATATTCTATACAACCATATATGTGCATAATTTTTAGATATTCCCAAAATATAATGTTCATTAGCATATTGATTAATGTTTTCAAATTTATTAGATTACCGATCATGAAACTCATTATCATCAACAGATATTGGATTATGATGAATTTTATCTTTGAATATTTGAATACAATAAATCTGATTTAGGCAATGAAAAATTATGTTATGATTTATTTTCCGGATTTTAAAATATTCAATTTTTAATTATTTTATTCAAATATTGAAAAATATGTCATTTATTATCATATTTTAAAAAATTTCTAAAATGCATTAATACATTCATTGAATTCATAACCGTTAAATAATGTGTAAATCCATCATTGAGTCGTTATTTTCTACAGAAAGTTCATAAATTTAACAGAATATATTATATATTAAAATTTAATTTTCAAAATTACATTTTGAAAGAAAGTATTAAAGAGTATATCATATTTTTCAAATAAAATAAATAAAACTTATTTCTTAAACTAAATAATCATATTTAACATATTTTATGAGTATTATTTAAAAAAATCAGTATAATAAATTTTATTCAGTAATATATATTTAAAAATTTTAACAATAAATAAAACAAAATTGTTCAATATTTTTATTAGCTAATTTATTGATTTTTTTATAAATTTTTTTTCAATTTTAATAAATTATCATCATACTAAAAAGTTTTAAATATTATAAAGTGAGAAAAAAATTAGATTATAAATCAAGATAAATTATATAAACACATTCCTACATTTATAAAAAAATTATATACTTGTTTGACTAGAAAAAAATGAAATAATACATTTAGTGAAATTTTTTACACTAGGTTTGACCAATTTAGTATATGGGGTTCAAAAAAACATAAAAATTAAAAACATCTCCAAATTTTAAATTTATTATCAAATCATTATTCTATTTATAATATGATTAAATAGATATTTTAATAATTTCTAATCATAAAAAAATCATAAAATCAGAATGGCCATCTAAATATGTATTAATAATAATTTATATTAAATCACCACATTTAGCTATATTATAAAAATAAAAAATTCAAAATTCAGAAAAAACATACCTTGGAAATAAAATATTCATTAAAATAACATTATTTAATACAATAATTAATCTAATAATCAATAAAACATACCATAAAATCAAAAAATTTATTTTTCAATTTAATACTTTATAATATGCCTAAATAATAAAAACAAAAAAAATACATTCTATTAAAAGATATAAAATATAAGTATCTATAGAGGTCATTATTGTAAAAAGGATTCCCAAAAAATACATTGATTGAAACATTCCTTGGATGCATAAAAAATTGAGAAATAACTAAAAATAAAAAAGATTTATCAGATAAGTGAAACTGTGGATAATGGTGAAGAATTATATATTGATCATGAAGAAGACACATGTAGTGGAATGAATGAGTTCTATGAATATTTTGAAAAAAAGATAAATGATCACAACATGATGTTTGGAAAAATAAAATGGGTTTCTAAATTGGTAAAAATAAATGTGCCACACATAAAAAGATGTGTTTTAAAAATTATTATATTTGTTTTTAATAAACGATGATATAACTCTTTTAGTGTAAGTTAATTATTTTAAATTATATAAAAAAATATGAGTTTCTCATTGGTAATATGATATCAAAATTAAATGATAAAAAATTATTTATTAAATCTATTTCCATGTTAATATATTTATTAAACAATTTAGACAATCAATTATTAATAACATGTTTTACAACCCTATTGATAATTTATTTATCTAATTTTACATTCCCATATACTCTCATACATAACAATAAAACCAAAAAATATTCCAAAATGGGAAATAAAATATATATATTTGTCATTATCTCGATGATATAAATATATAACTAAACAAATGATTCATATTATTCAATTTCAAAGTCACCCTAATTTTTGTCATGGGAATAATGTTGGAGATCCTTTCAAATCAATGAAATAATAAATATTCAATGGATCTTGGCCAACAATGGATTTTGATATAAAAGAGAAACCACATATCCAATGAAATAAAACATTATTAACTGAAAAATAAACTAGTTAGAGATATTACACCCAAAAGAACACAAGAAATACCCTTTTCAGGGGAACAATTAAGAACCCATGGTCACAAAATTCAAAATCATATTGTATAAACATCTAAAACCAGTAATATATATAATGGTCATATGAAATGTTCAACCTATAATTGATTATATGAATATTATCTATCCTTCATCATACATCATATATTTAATGGACGACTGACTCTATAATATTATTCTAGAACATTGTAGAAGGATAAG
This sequence comes from Viscum album, assembly GCA_963277665.1. NCBI lineage: Eukaryota > Viridiplantae > Streptophyta > Magnoliopsida > Santalales > Viscaceae > Viscum > Viscum album. Next base: position 1,941,342,183 of record OY728165.1, read on the forward strand.
GCTACCCATTAAAAACATAAAATATGTCCATTACCTTGTATTATTGAAATTTATTTTTTATTGAATAATAATCAATGTAATTATATACCCAAGATACCAAAAAATCTACAAATTAATCTCATAACATATTCTACAATATCTCATTTTTCCTCTCCATCTACATAACAATTTAGGGAGAGAAATGTCTTTTATGGCACAAATAATAACCAAGTGACTTTTAAAAACATATCATAATTAGAAATCTAATATTAGGGACCCATTAAAAATATATGTTCCTCTATATCTTGTAAAAGTAAAAAACATCATATATATACCAAATAAAAAATCACTAATGGAATTAGTCCATATTTATCAATTAAAACAACAACACCCATATTTCCTCACATATTCAATTACATGGTGTTAAATTATCGATGAAATATATTATTGTGACCTATAATTTCCAAATATGAACATCCAATGGAAAGAAAAACCCACTTGGGAAATGAAACTCTATGGACACCTTCAACTTGAAAAAAATCATGATATAAAATTTAAAATATTCTCATTATCCTAAAAAAAAAATGTTGAACCAATAATATGTGATACATATTGTCTACAACAAGATAATTTCAAAATAAAAAAATAAATATATATAATAACATCTAATTAAAACATAAGTGGAAAAACATATATCCACAAAAACACTATATCACATTAGGATCCCTTTAGCCATACCACTATAGAATCACTATGGATTAACCAGTCTCACAATAACTCTATAATCATGTCTCCTCACTTATACTTCTCCAACAACAATAACGTACATGATTTTATAGTTATGTAATAAATTTAAACTCCACAAAAAACCTCATATATATCATCATACATCCCTAAAAATTACTCGATCGGTATCCACTCATATATAAGATCCAAAAATATATCCATGTGACTTCATGATATTGTCATATAAAACATCATTCCCATTTTAAAGGATATAAGATATCTAATATTTATAGGATAATGTAATCTATATTCACCAATGACCTAAAATATTCCACCCTCAATAATTTAGAACAGATTACATGTCCTATTTTATTATTAAACATTATGAAAACACCATTGATGAGTTAATTCCTCACTGGATATAGTGGAAAAAGGACCACAACTACCATGACAAGATAATGGGTTATATAGTTACATATTTTCGGATGTAATTTTGTGGGATTTTTGGATATAATTTTTCTATTATAAGTGAATAATAAATAATATATTATAGAGTATGAAAAAAATAACACCTAAAAATCTATCATTCCTTTGAATTCAAAAAATCGGAGAATTGAGCAACATCTCTTTTGGGTACTCTGGATCTCCCTCACACTGATCAGTCTATAAAAATTCCTTCTCTAACCTTATAAAATATATCAATGAGGTTGGTAAATTAGAAAATTAAAAATGTACCATTAATTATAGCTCATATGAGTAGGTAAATTATAAACATCCAAAAAACAATGGGTAGATTATTAATAAATAATTGAATCTGACATCTAAACATAATCTACCACTCCATGCTTAGAAACATCATGTTTGATGAAGTATAAAAAATGTATCCACATATTGAAGTCAATAATCTTATAATATATTTGTGTGTATGAAATGACTTTTTAAATATATCTTTTGTAATAAATTTTTTCTTAATCTCAAAATATTTATAAGGTGATTTCATCAACAGACACAACCAAAAATTTATCCATGAACTCATGGTCATAGTAGTTAATAAAAATCTTATAATCAAATAGATTATTTTTCACATTGAATAGTATTTCTAAAAAATTGATGTTCAGATAACAACAATTGAATGTTTTCAGGAGGAGTATACTCCCTTGCCTCATGGTAGACAATAATCATATAACCTATCGAATTTCAAAAAAAAATTAGATGGCTTCCATCAAGTGGCCAAAAATATTATAAAACCATAGAAAATGGTAAAATATCACATCTATTAATAGAATCAATTGATGAAATTATATAACATTATATATACCATTATATTCCTTATGGTTAAATAAAATGGGAACATCTTATAGAGACATTTTAGATTGGATGAATAAATTGTATATGAGGGAATAAAAATTTCATCTTCTATCATAGATAGAATTTTTTATGGTAGAGAGACATTGAAATCAAAGAGGAAAGAATATGTAACTATATCCCAAAATACTCAACACGTTGACATTTTAAATTCTTGACCACCATGTGAAAAAAAATCAACTCAGTTGTCACTCTAGAAAAATCCATCACCAGCACCATCACTATGACTAATGATAAAGACACTATGTCAGTTAATCATGGATACAAACAAATTGCATTCATAAAAAACTCTCAAAATTTATTTAATACATTCACATTATCATTTTCAACAAAAAAAATTATACTCTTAAATAAGTCAATAACAACGTGAATTAAAATAGTGATATTGATAATTAAATTGTATTGGTATATTATGTGTAAGAAAAAAACATAAATTATTGATGATTCCCCAATATGATATCAAAATAACTCAATTCCAATACAACTTGAGTCTCATGAAACATAAAAAGGTTCATAATATAATGGATTGTGAAATAGCAGTATCAAAATATTAATAATCCAAGTAATAAGAAACTAAATTTATAACTCAGATGATCTATGATCCATCAAATATCAATGCATTCAGGGATATAAATTTGGTATTTACTGTTCCCCTAATTCACAACTAACAAACACGTCAAGGACAACACAAATCACTATATTCAATATTTCAAGGAAACTCATGAGGTCATAAACTTATTGATTCATCTATGCTTGATAGAATATATATCTATTAGAGCTGTTGTATATGAGACCTCTTTGGAAACTATTTCTAGGGTGGTATAAATTGGAACTATTCCCCCACACCTTACCGATATCTAAGGATGGTGGGACATTAATAATTTTCCTGACCTTAACTCCAATAAGAAAATAAAATTATACATAATATCTCTATAGTAACAAAGGAATTCAATTGTCCAAAGTAATTATAAGTAAATTAATAAAGAAGATTCCCTTATATCAGAATCCACTAGGTAATGATAAATTAAATAATCAACTAGTATCACTACTCCTAATGGGTGTATGATAACCTTAATTTCAAGAAAACCTATACAGTAAATGATTCCATTAATTTAACTATTACATCAACCTAACATACAATTAAAAGGGAATATAAATGGATGAATACATATCAAATAATTGTTCACAACACCTATTTAGAATGTCGAGCTCAAGACTCCTAATCATGATTCATTTCAATGTAAAATTGATTGAGGTCCATCAACCAGATGCATATATCCTATAAACTCAGGTTACCTTAATTATGAGAGATATAATCCTATCTCATGTCCTCGCATCTATTATCATATACTATCTATATGAAACTACACTCTTATACAGTCCATACAAATATACCGTCATATATACCCAAATATTTAAATCCACTACTATTGAACTCCTCCTAATATTCGACTAATGGATAATTGGACGTCATATTGTACACTAGAATAAATCAAATTTAATGCGATCTTCAGATTTCATATCAGTATTCTAATTTATGGATTGGAGATGTGTTCTTCGTATTTAAAATAAACTTAAAACTAAAACTCATAAATCATCTTCCTCCAACTATTATCTTCCTTGACATTTTGAATACATATATTGCTGTCTAGGTTTTTATAAGGATCCTTAACAAACTACACCACAGAAGAATGGTGACCAACATAAATCTCCAAAAATAGGAATAATATTAACAATTAATGAAAAATAAATTTCTTTTATCAATTTTATTTATAAAATCCAATTAATTTATCCTTATTCAACCCCATAAAAACATATCTTAAATAATATTGATTTATATAACTCTGATAGGTCTCCATCCTACATGTAACACCACAAATCATGGTCATTCAACAAATTGAATGACTTTTTAGTAGGTAATATGGGTATAAAATCTATGGACCGTTCTGTTTCAATATCCTTTTTCATGAACACAAATCAAATGATGTTTCTGATTCAAAGATACATATAAAACAAATCATATTCAAACTCAATACTATATTCAAAACTCTATCTATAAGAATTAATTCCAACTTCTCATGACCCACCTCCGTTGTGATCCACTCATGGGCCTATAATGACGATGAGAATGACTATTAAATCCCACCTATAGAAGGACCATGATTGGCGACCACAACCGTGTGAATAAAACATTAAAATGTGAATAATTACCCTAATATATTAAATGAACACATAAAAAACCTCCAATCAAACTCGTACTATAAAATAAAAAAATCCAAAAAAATACAAGTTCATGAATATGATAGAAAGAAATGTAATAAAATATACAAAATTATGAAATAGTTTTATGATCAAAATTCTATATCCATTCCCCATATCTATGCTTATTCTATATAGAATAAAAATTGAGCTCTACTAGGAAACATGCAAATTTTTTTGTAAATGGATGAAAAATAATTATGAACATAGTGATATAATTTTTGATTCCCCTAAATAAAATTTTTAAGGACTATAAAAATGATTATATGAACAAAAAATGAAGATAAAAGAACATATTTGGTTATAAACCATCATTCCAACGCATGGTTAAATGAAACAAATAACATAAAAGTATAGTAATGTAATATCAAAAACATATTTAATAGGCATGTACCTCATAACCAATTGTTCATAGTTGTGTCACTATCACAGCCGAACACCCAACATCATGAAAGCCAATTCCCATATACTCTCACACCCCAACACAACAATGTCCATATCAAAACCAAACCACACACCTCAACTATAAAATGATTATACTCTCATGTCCACTACAACCAATCATATTTGATGTAACAACAACATATTCTATAAAATTGAAATTCTTATATAATATTGACATTAAATTCATTCCCTTATCATAGATTTTTCATCCCAATACATGTTATATCATTTTAGAAATACCCTATAAGTTATACTAGTACACCATGTACCACCTAATGCATACCCAAAAGTGATATTTAGTTTTATATATACATGGTATCTATGATCTCACATACCATGATTATAAATAAACACCACTATAAATAGAATAGAGAATAAAAATAATTCTTTAATCATGTATCTTTTTCCCAATCAGCCTGAAGTTTAATCCATAACGCCTAGTACCAAAATGATGGCGGGTTTCAGTAATGGTATTTAACAAAGGATATGAGATCATAAGATAAAAAAAATACATTATTCATATTCCATACACAAACCCACTATTAAGTATTTATAAAATATAAATACCACCACAACCAATAACCACCACCTCATTACCATCACAACAAATCATCACCCCTTCCATAAATGACACAAAAACCATCCACACTTATTATAAAAAACAATTAAATTAAAAAATATGACAATTACAACTAATCATAACAATATTAAATTTCATGATTCTCTATTTTATAAAAAAATATAATTATTTATTCCATTTGATAAATAATTAGAGAAAATTTTGTACCAGTATAAAACCATATTAATTCCATCCACTACCATTTACTATTTGATCCTAACAAGTTATCAAATTCCTCTACTATTCAAAAATTATGAATTAAAACAATATCCCAAAATCCATGAAATCTTTAAAAAAATGCTACAAATTCCCCCATATAAATAATTGAATGGATACCACAACCCCAATACCAACCTATACTAACATCCATACTAAAAACCCACAAAAAACTTTCCCATAATTAATCTCATACTAACCAATGAAACCATGATTGCAAGTACATTACAATAAATAAATATCAACCTTTCTATATGATTCAATACAGAATATGCCTCATATTATCTACAAAATGACCACCACTATAAATTAAAAATATGTCCCTATGAATATAATAAGTACATAACCATTAATTCTAAAAATAGTATTATTCTGGACCCTTTATCTTCAAGGACCCTCAATTTCATTGCAATATGTTAGTAAACATGTATCATTTTCCCACAATTATGATTTTTTTCATTTATGATTTATAATTCCAAATGAAAAATAATAATATCAGCACAGAAGTCTTAATAAAGACAATAATTTTCAAAAACAAAATTTAGAAAAAAATACATCTCATCAAAAATATATTGAAATTTTGATAAAAAATATAATCAAACCCATCAACATTAATTTCACCAAGTTAGTTTTATTATCATTGTAATGAAAAATCATTCATTTCACTAAAATTTATATTTATCATCCTAATTAAAATAGAATAAAAATAGAGTTCATGAATATTTTTCCTCAACTAGAGATTCACAATCTACTTCATAAAAACAATATGATAAAGAAATGATTCCGTTATTGAGATCTGATAATGGAAAAAATAAGTAACATATATCCAATGGCCCGAATGCATTTATTTTTTATTGATTATTTGATAATTCACCTTTCAAGGGGTGAGGTAGAACCCTTACAAGGCTCGTATGCGTAAGTATTACATGGATATATTTCTTAGTGGAATTCACTTCCAATAGGCTTCAAACATTACATAAAACCCAGAATAACCACTTAGATCTACTTCTCCCCTACATCTTTATTGTGAATTAGCTCTCCACCTTCGCATGGCAATTCAGCTAGGCTATCTCATGCATGCACAAGCTTCTCCCAATGGCAGGTGCCATGTCCTTTCATTCTCGCAATCCATGTAGATTATTTTATGTTGAAATATCCTTACTTATCATCCTTATAGAACTTGTTCCTTATAGGTTGTCTGGTTTGGATCTACACATAAGGTGGCCCGAAGAACTTTAGGTGGCCCAAAGGCCTTACTATCTTGAAGTCTTGTGTGGCCCGAAATCCTTAAAGGACTCTAAGAACAAATCGGTAGCCTGAAGGCCCAAACAGGGGAAAATTCCTAGCTGCAACAGTTCCATATAAAACTCATTAACATATTCCTCACATTCCATTATAAATAATTAACTCATTCTTAAAAATATATAACTATATATCCTGGAATCAAAGTTACCCAATTTTTTGTTAAAGATAAAATAATAATAAATGGTAATTAGTAATCAGTGATAAAAAATAATCAATCTTAAACTTATAAAAAAATTAAAAGATTGAGGGACATAACAGACTACAAAAATTGATTTTGGGCTTCCCATTAGTTGAATAATATAATTATTATTTACAAGTATTTATGTGGATCCCATTAATATAAAAAAATAAAAAAATAAAAAAAATTCAAATAAATATAATAATTCCTCAATGATTAGGAGTTTTATAAAACCAAAACATAACCAACCATGCTACCTGAAAATATAAAAAATTATAACATACATGAGGATATCATGAAACAAATCCACTAATGATTCAATTAAATTGGTTTGACTATTTTATACAAAAATCATATCCACCCCATAGCCTTTAGGCTTCTAGACCTAATAGAAATGATTCATAAATAGTACACCACTCTGATACCCAGAAATGCAATGGAATCGATCATGACACTAAGGTTCCTATGATTTAGAAGGATTCCTATATGAAAACCACCTCTAAATCAAATGGTCCACCAAAATCATCCATTGATTCCCTACAAAAAAACACCAAACATAAAACAAAAATTTCAATATAATGAGAAGAATACATAATCTAGACATTGCGGTACATTGGAAATAATGCACAATGCCATCATATCTAGTACATTATACTAACATATACTGATTCAATAGCCACCACCCCAACATTGATCTATACAATACTATAAAACTCATCTCAAACTCCCATTATTATTTTTCATTCATACTTCCAACATCACCATCACGGAAAACATAAAATTTAATGGATTAGGATGTCTATATCATTTAATTAAATCTTATAATGTATCATTTTTTTAATAATATTATAGTTTTAATAACATGGATTGATGAATGTGTATTGTTGATGTATTTATTCTCATGAGGGTTTAAATTTGGGTATGTCGTTTTATTTCTTGTAATTTATTTGTGCGTTGAATATTTTTTATTTATTTAATTTCATAAATCCTGATTGATTGTTATTGGAGTGATTTTTTAATTATTATACTCTTTTTTTATAGATGTTCCCATATGTAATATGAAAAAATTACATTTATTAATTTTTAATTTTTTTCTAAATAAAATTGTGAAAAAAAACATGTTGGGTTCTTTAATTATGATTTTATTTATAAATTTTTTGAATTTGTTTAATGAAATAAATCATTTAACTGAGATATATCATCAAACATCATATTTAAAAAAGGAATTATGCACGCAGAATATATGTTTTAGAATTTAAGTTATCAAGGAAATATTGGGGGTTAAAATTATAAACAAACCAAGCATAAACCTACAAAAATAATTTTCTATACAGATTCTATGTTTTGGGTATATTCATATATATATATATATATATATATTATTTTGTGATATTGAATTTTGATTTATATATATGTGTATTCATTTTAATCATTGTTTTTTTTATATTTTGATATTATGAATATAATACTGATATTATATTTCATTAGAATTTATTTATTAATATGTTTATTTCTATTTTTATTGACATGTTTAATTTAGAATTATGAGTCTCAATTTATTCACTTATTGTCCATTGATATGAAATAAAAATTACATAATAAAATCAATTTTTTGTATATTGATTGTTTTAGGATTGATAATGAAGGGAAACATGAAACTAAATATTGTTTTTCCATTACAATGGTTTATTGAGTGTTTTAATTTTGTGGTATAATATTTCAGGTTGAGGGATCAACCAATATTCGAAATAAATTAAATTCATAAATAATAATATTTATACCTAATTTGATTTCAAAATCAAATGAAATCCATAAAATGATATTATATACTCACAATGATTATTTGTAAATTTTTTTAAATGCTATATTATTCAAAATTTAAGAAACTAATATGATCCTACAACGTAGAGAAATATAATGGTGGGGAGAATTTTGAAAATCATGTCTTTTAGTTGGTCAGTTTTAATGGTTTATATTTTCTATTCAGTGTTTTTTATAATCTTTTATATAAATTCAATTTATTTCTAGAGTTTTATTGAATTGTTATAATTTTTTTCAATTTTATGTTGATTAAAACAGAGGAATTCAGTATTTTCATAATAACATTGAATGGGTTCTTAGAGAGTAATTGAGATGTATGGGATATTATTCTACTGTGGAAATATTTAATATGATTCTAAAAGGAGTTTACAAAATAATGATACTGAGTTCTATGGGTAATTAACTATGTTCAATTACATTTCATGTACTATTTAATGATTTTTATATAAAACATAATATTTTATGTTTGGACCTCAATAATACTATTATATTTGAATACTGGATTACTACTATATTATTTAAAATTGGTTCATATTTTCATGTTGTTAGGTAATTTTTTTTAAATATATAACTCTTTTTTTGTTAAAAATAATGAATTTATTTTGATTTAATTAAAATTTTTGTATTTATAACTATTAAAAAATGTTATTTATAATTTTTTTTTTCTTGAATATACGAAAAATTTATGAATTGAGTGTTCTTTTATATTTATATTGAGTGATCGGTCAAATTATGAATCCAAAACAAAATTCTATATCACTATTTTAATATTAAAATTATAATAAAAATATTAATAATAATTAATAAACATTTCATTTATAAAATAAATCTCTATGGATCCTCAAATTTTGATTCACCCATTCCATGGGGGATGGAGGTAGCTCCATGTTTTCTATTAGAACCTTCATCTCCAATAATTTCCAACGTATGAATTCATGTTACCTGTTATATTATATATATTTTTTCCTCTTCATATATTTTTTTCACTTTGTATCAACAATTTTATAAAGCTACAAAATAGGAATTTTGTTGTGTAACCATATAAAGTAGAAAACCAATCAACATGTTTACATTTCCCACAATATAATATTAGAATTTCATTTTAATTCATTCACCATTTTTCATGGTAATAATATCTTAATAAGAGTCTATTAAAATGTTTACACTTCCATTGTCATGAGAGATTATCTTTGTTTATTGTCATTATGTTCAAAATTTCTTTATTATGATTCTATAGATCTCAATGTGTAACTTATGTTTATGTTAATTAATGATATTCATTATCAATTGTATAAAGGTAGTTTCTCTACGTTAATTATTTCCCACTAATTTATATATTCTTGATTAATTTTTTTGTATGAATTTATTGATTAATAAATAATATATTAAAAAAATTAATATCAAATTATATTTTATTTCAAAAAAATTTACATGTATTTTTATTAATTTAGAAAATTTTTTATTCAATATTTACTACCCATGTTTTAAAATCATATTTCCTAGATGTTTTTTTGAAAATAAGAGTTATTAAATTTTAATTATATTTTATTAATTTTTTTCATAAATATTGTTTTTTATAATATTATGTATTTAAAAAATATTCAATAACAATGGGATGTTTTTGTAAATTTCGGTTTTATTAATTAATTACCCATTTCTATAGTTTTATTTTTCCCTTTTAGAAAAAATTCACTATAATACATTATAGTTTTAGCTAAAATCACTAAATTCGTTAAATTGGATGAACTCACTTCTGGAATGTGTATAACATGATCTCTTACATAACATCCAAACTCATTGACGCCTTGCATGGGATGGAATTAATCAATGAGTTAAACAAAAATACAAACTCTAATAGGGATGTGGCAATACAATAACATTGGGTATGAATACCACTTGAATTTGTATATTTAACCTAATGAACTGATGTAAAGATTCACTTACATCTCCATAAAAATTTTAGAGTAATAATTAATTGAATCTTTGATGGATTAAACAATTAATCAATCAAACTATTGGAAAAATAACAGTTTTTGAGAGATAAACTAATCTAGAATATAAATGGGAAAATTAAATGACCTACCCCAAAGATTTAATAATTAACAACCTACAAATATCTATAATGGAATGAAATATAGTTTAGATCCTAGCAAATTATCCTTGAGTATTTCAACAAGAGATTATTTCCTCAAATTATTATAATTCAACAAAAATATGATTTCAAATAAATTTCATGGATATATTATACATTCAAAATAATAAATATAATGTGAAAACATATCCTATAAATCACTGAGTATAGAAATTTCAATTAGGATGCTATAGAGAAAATAAAAATGAAATGACATGTTGATTGTCAGTAGAAACAAGAAGTTAAAAATGGGATATAACACCCATCAACAGATAAGTTTTAAAAGAATAACCTTCAAAATAAATATAGTTATCAGGATAATCACACCCATTAAAAGATGGATGAATCTTACTGTGGCTATAAAAGTATCATCTCTAATGGAAAAACCCTCACCCAACCTCTTATATCTCAAAATAGATAAATTGTGCCTTTATAATAATTCCTAAATTGAGAGGGTAGTGTTTCTATTAGTGGACCTTCTCACTACCAGAGATCAATGATAAGGGATTACCACATTAGAGAGAGAGGAACCATTTCCATGGTAGGGTGGAAGAGTGTGGACCTACCATTTATATAGCATATGGGGGACAACACCCTATAGGGTTATCCTGCACTAGCGGATTACCAGATCTAACATCATTTAAGTGATCAAAGATAAATCATTTCATCATATGAAAATCACTATATGTGTCATTGTACTAACACATACTAATGTTGTATACTTCATACTGAATCATAATACATGATATTTTATTTTCATGAAACCTAAATATTATCGGCTACACAAATTCAAAAATCGAATTCCTATGGAACGATATATTTAAGGTTGCTCATTAAAAAATATGTACATGATTTGTTAATTGGGATAAACTTTATGTACTCCCATTTTCTTTTTTAGTCATAAGTAGATGGTTCACTTGGATTATGAAAACAATTGTACCTGGAATCCTCTCAATGAAACATGGTGTGTTGTATAGCCCATGGTTCTAAGAGTTTTCTCTATGAACACATATCATATTTCTATGTAATGTGAAAATTTGTGTTGGCTAATAAAATAAAAATGTAGTACATAAATCAAATGAAAATCTAATACTCATAATCTATAGTATAAACTATACTTGTGTTTCTATAAAAACAATATTGAATGTCAATTGTTTAGTCTAGATTCATCATCTTCATTGGAAATAGGTCTCCACTCAAGATCTCTACCAAAATCGATGTAATGCAATCTATAACAAACAAAAATCACATCACTTCCAAATTGAAATATGGGATCAACAAATTGATCTCTAGAAATTTAATAATCCACAAAGTTCATGGTTACCATAATCTGTATTTGTGGATGAACCCTTCTGATTAATATTTTTACATTTATTTTACCAAATGTATATTTAAAAACTAAGAATCATGATCATCATTTTTCATGTAGAAATATAAATATTAAATTTGGTTTTTGATTGTGATTAAAAAAATGAAAAAAAATGTTTAAGCAATTCCAAAAAATTGGTCAGTAGTGATATAAATCTAAATGATGTTAGATAAGTAGTCAACCATAATTTTGAATATCATTTTTAGATGATGATGCAAAGTCAATCATCCACATCCTCGATATAAAAAAATTAATAATAAATTATCATCATCAAATGAAATGGTGTCTATAATGGAAATATGGTGGGTAATTGAAGTTATAATAGTTAATAATATTCTTTATAGAAATAATACCCAATGTTAAGGAATAAAAACCACAAAATCTAATTCAATTCGTTTTCGAGGATTAATTATTTCTTATCATCATCACTAGAGAGATCCAAGGACATTAGAATCTATTACATGCCCAATTAGAATATGATTTTTAATCAAAAAACTTAATAATATACACTGAAAATGTAGATCAATCCAAAATATGATGATCACCTACATCGATAGCTTTTAATGGTTCATGGATGTACTCCTTAGCTATAAAACATAGAACATGTTTTGAACAAAATATAACTATGGTGTAAGGATTATAAATTTTAAAATTCATCAAACCTCTATAATATAAGGAATGTCACATTAAACCTAGTAGATAACCATATTCCATGAACCAATATATTCAATCATCATTGAGGGGTTACATTCCAGATGATATGTACACATTACTTTTACTAAAATTTCATACGATTGAGGTAACCATATCATTTCTATTGAAAATATTCAATTTTGATATGCTAAAAGATCACATTATCATCTATATGATAACTATTATATGATCATACGCAAAATTTGATTCCCCATATATTTAATTCCATCACAATATTGACTTATAAGGTCTCCCATAGAGATTACTTGATGTTTCCATTCCAATAGTGGAGAAATAAATATTTTCATAAGAAGTATAGATGAAAAGCATGTGATCCTCATTACATTGGATGATTTCAAACACATAATATTTCCTAATATCAATCAATACTTATATGGTTTATATAGTAAATCCATTTATTTATGGGAATAACATCATGGTAATCTATAATTGTTAGTCAAATGCATATAAAAAAGCTCTTTAAACCCATCTGATGAATTGGGCATCCTTATTAGAGACAATCATAAAGGGTACCTAATGAATATGGATGATATTTTATAACTATATGTTCCCCGTAATCTCAAATATTCTTCATTACATAATATAAATGCAGAGATATAATTTTGAAATTTGACAAATAATCTTGTATAGAGATTTCTGGCCTCTCAGTATCCACTTATTCATTGTAAAAAAATCAATACATACTCAATCAAATGTTAGTTATGTGACATCACATGGTTGCGATTAGGCCACTAGAACCAATTATTTTTTCCTTAATCTATTGACATGGGAGACAAGAGAAATAAACTCAGATACAGAATTCCTCATGTTGGGAAGATAACATTTCCATCGAATCCTCTATTAAAACAATGAAACTGTAGATTGTACAACCAGGGAAGGTATGATTCTAATATGGATCATCAATATATCACTCAACTAGGACATCAATTTTAACTTGTAATGTGATAACATGCTCCAAAAATTTTACAATATTTACAGGGTTTCCTATATGGATATATGGCCATAAAGTTATTGGGAAATATGAATCCCAATTTTACCCCAACCACACACTGAAAAAGTGGTGGGTTCACCATAACCAATTTTGTATATGCATCCCCACTCTCCACTTCTAATGTAACTAACAAAGAGGATAAATAAATCAATCCCCCCCCCATTATGAAATAAATAGTATTCCATGTACGAGAATATTTGGACATATTACCATTTAGTACAGCTTATAAAATCATAAAGTCATTGTCTTTTAAGGATTTGAAAAAATTCACATATAATATATTGAGAACCCTATGGATTAATTGATACCTATGAATATCTAGATGTAAAATATATTCACATCACTTCCCAAGAAGATAATTCAAACACATCATCAAGGAAATGGTATCTTCTATAAATTCAATGTTTTAGTTTAAGAATATCATCTCCTATGGTATCAAATTCCACCAAAAATTACTAAACATTTCATTCCTACAAATAAACAAATATTCTAACACCATATTTTTAGTAATAACAAAACATAAAGAACCAAACTCAAACCACTGGTATTTTCAATAGATTAAACTGGACAACCTTATCCTCATCTCATGATGGGTATCTTACAATATATAGTCCCAGAATATGATATCCATTTAAAAATTAATAAGGTATTAAATCCTATAAAATAAATCCTAAATACTCTTATATTAATATACCAATATAATGATTCTCCACATTCATTTCACTCTTTGGTGGATGACAATAAATATAAACCCTAATCATTGTTGATTCTATTGCCAAAAAATGATCGGTGTTGACATTTCCAAAAATTTGAAGTACTAAAATCTTTGTGAATATTGTAAGTATATCCCCATATAATTATAATTAATATAATAATTCTAGGACTATACTCATTTTATTATATTTCTCCTAAAATTAAATATAAATATGAATTTCATAGAATATGAAAACCATTAATGATCCCATCAAATAATTAATGATCTAGTTTAGGTGTTCTATAAAATATTTATTTGAATTATTTCAATAAATTTCCATTACAAGGAACACATATTTCCCATTTAGTCATTATTGTTTTTAGGATAGCCTCAAAATGAAACTAGAATATGTGGTCATTGGACATGGGAACAACCATTGATAACCATATTGTGTTGTAAAACCAATGGAAGTGTTATTTAACCCATTGAATGTAGACCTTTTTATTAATTTTCACTTGATTATGACATTTATAATCAATGTATTGGATAAATATATCATTCTCCTCTTTGATGACCATACCGTGAACCACCCAGGGAGACTCACGTTGTCTGATAAGTCTACTCCAATGAAGTCCTCCGTTTAAATCCTTAAAAACCAGAGCCAACATGGTTCATTTTTTATTCTATAGAAGATACCGAGTAGTCATTGGTTTCTTTTATATACATAATTTGATAAAAAACTCAATTTAATTCCTAAAACAAATTTGATAATCATTTCCTCATTACCTCAACAACATCATGAATGAATTTTTATAAAGAGCCCAATATACCATAGTAAAACACTCACATGAACGGGATATAGGTAGTCACTTACTACACATGATAACTATCAACAAATGAAAACATCCTTCACTCTATAATGGGTTTATATCATCCAATAAAACTACAAAATTTCTAAATCTCATGGGTTGAAAGTATATATATGAATGCTTCAATGAAAATATCTCTTCATCAAGTTCTATCTCAAGAAACTAGTATAGAGACGAAATAATCACTTCCAATAAGATCCTATGACCATAAATGATAGAATAAATACATTATATGAATCTATTGATCTCACATAATGGAGTAGAAATGATATAATGACTTGCACCTATAACTACAAGTTATGGAGACAATTTTGAGAAGAAATAAATCGTACCTGGAAGTATTCATGTTTATCCTTATCACATATTTATGCACCATATAACAAATTAGTACCCAAATAAATAACCAAATGACCCTTATAGTGGAAACCTAGTTGTGGTGGTGTTGTGGTGGTATGTCATGGTGTCTTCCTCCACTAGAATTTACACCCCATGAGGCTCCACCAAAACCTCTATATGAGAATCCTTTCTAAGGGACTCCTTGAAAAATCTTTTTAGATCCCTTTTCATGATTTGTCCTCTATTTTAGAGTTATGCCCACTTTCTGGACACCATATATAGTTTTTCTAGTAGAAAAATCATGAGCTATGTGACATCACCCACATAAAGTATAGAAAATGGTATCTCAAGGATTATGTTATAATTTTTTTGGACCCTTTGATAAATATCCTTATATCGTAGTCATTATATGATTGTTCCTCTTATGATGAAACTATTATAAATGATGCCTTATAGATAATATATATTACTTTTCACCAGTATAACTAGTTTTTTCTTTATTTTCATAACTATAAAATTCATGGAAGCACATTGTCCCACTATCCTAAATCAATTCCCCATTATATGAAGGAGTTCATATATAGAACATCTACATAAAATTTACAAATAGAGGACCTTATCATGAGTATATGACCAGATGGATCCATTATATATAATTATATCAGAGTAGCGCTTTCAATTGGTAAATAATAATTGAAACTCAAAAACAAATATATAACCACTCAACAGCTCATCAAGCGCCAATATTATCACAGAATTAAGGATTAAAATAGAACTCTCGTTGTGGATAATGTATTTTAAGTCAATTCATATGATAATAACATCATTATTATTTTCAATTACTAGATACCGCAAGTTTCTTACCTGTAGTGACCTACTTTAAGTACTACTAAAAAGTTACATGAGATGGTATCCACACAACATATAGAGTGTCACCCACATTATCAATGCCTCTCAATTTCATGAAATAATAAATATTAATTTTTCCTTATATAATAAATTAAAATACATAGTAAGTTAAATAACTAACAACTAGATATAGCCTTTTAATGGATACTCATCCCATGCTACCTATACTGGATATATCTGGAATTTCACCAAGAGGAACTTGTACATGTACTGTTATAGATACATTGCCCAATACAAAAGAACCAAATAGGGTAAAATAATTCCCCAATCAAGTTCATTATCATAGAGGTCCAGTTTTTGTTACTCCAATAATGCATAATCAAAATTTAAATAAATGACAATCCATTTGAAACAACCATCAATCACCCAATCCATAAAATTTCTATGTGGAGTCTTGAGACCATCCTATGTGATCTATAATAATTAGATGTGTCAGTATAAGAATATAAGATGTATCCAATACCACAGATTCAGTCAACAGAAACCCCTATTTTTCTTCCTTGTATCACTCACGGTAGGGTGACACAATGGAAAACATAGAAACTCACATAGGGGAATGTTTATCACATGAATCATGGAATTTTCATCTTTCAAAATGGTTTTATCCTTGGTTTCTCCCATTGGGAACCAGTCTCACTCACATGTATGAATAAACTGCCCGAAGAGCTCATAAATATAAATACAAATTATATCTCCCAGCACATCATGTATAAATAGAATGAACACAATGATTCCATCCATGGTATCATTAAATTGGGACTCGTGTTCTCTTTTGGACCATAGAAGTTGAGCTATCCAATCCAGGGATTATAAAAGGAAATTTATCTATATATATAATCACTAAATCAATGAAACATGTCTAACCAAAAGCTCCCCAAAAAAATTACTATGTATTTTTAAGTCAAACAACTATGGAACAGTAAAAAATGAAACGTTACAAGGAATTTCATATATAATATAATTTTACAACAATGATATTTCAATATGAAAAGATAACTTGAGCGAAAAAAATATCATTTTACTCATACTTCCCAAAATATAGAATATGTAATAAACATAAGGTGTTTGTCAACTAAAATATCATATATGTTGAAATAATGTCATTAGTTAATTAACATAGAATCCAACCAAAATAAATACGAAATCAAGAGTGGCCTAGTAAATAATCATAAATAATAAATTTAATTATAATGACAGGGTATGATTCTCATAGACATCAAATTATTTTAATACAATTAAAATAGTTAACCCCTTTATACAAAATAGAAGATATCGTGATGATTAGCTATTAAAAGAGTAGACAAAAGCCTATTCAATGTGGGAACACCTAATTGTTTTGGAAATAAAAATGAAAATATCCCATAGAAGGGCTTCCCTATAAGGCCATGTTAGATATGTCATGGAAAAACACATTGATATATAAATTATGTAATAAAAAATCACCACCAGCATGAACCATGGATTAGCACAATGGAGAGTCATTAAAGAAGTGGATGTCATAGAACTTGACTTTTCCATTTTCTAGGTTTGGTTTAACCTAAAACAGATGAAATCCATGTAATTCTCATACACCTTGAAAAATAGTGAAAAATATATTACACCTAAATAGAAAAATACAATGAAGATGAACATATCAATAGAAACATGTAGGCATATAATCTTATTAAAACTCTTAAAAATATTATGATTGAAATGGATTTGGGGTTTATTGGATGGAATAGGATTAATCCATAGTACTTGAATTGGATGATCTTCATGAACCCAAAAAATGGGGAGGTTTCTTTTGGCGATAAAGAGGGGAGGAAGAAAATAGTTTAAATTCATTTAAGTATGGTATTTTAGAAAAATAATCAAAAAACAACCATGTATATTATTCTCCGGAACTATTAGAAAATGGGGTGAAAACAATGTGTGAAGCTATACTTACCAAGGGAACATAACATGTTTAGGAACATGGTTTGAAATATCACACATAGCCCATCTGAAATTTCACTGTTTAATAAACTGAAACCATCGTATTGTCATGCACCCAAGGTCCCATAGTTATATAAAAATTTCAAGGCCTATTCCACATTAATTTGGATATTTAGGATAGATTTGATCCCTGGAAACACCTACAACCTCTGTTAACATTTTAGGAATCATTATATCGATCATTAAAATAAATTTTAATGAATAATTATTATTAAATACCATTAATAAAATCATTGAAATCAATAACTAACCACATTAAGATAACTCATCCCTGAGTTTCACATCCGAGGGTTTTATAACATCATCAGAAAATATCCCCAGCCACTTTTCACATACATCAACCTCCTACTCCCTATTCTCTTTTGGTGTGCGTCAGTGCTTCCATATAACACTCACCTGTGTAACTGACCTACCTAAAAGAATAATCATTTTATGAAAAAATATTCATATTGAATGATCATGATATGACACGTCCACTTCTATCTCTATTTCCTCTCGATCAAACATGTTAGATGCATTTGGATGATACTGTCAAAGCTGAGATTTATAGAAGACGTAATTCATAGAGAAATTAATCTAAGGTAATAAAAATACATCAGATATCCTATTTACCTCTCATATGTCTATATAGGATTGACATATATATTTTCTAACTTTCAATCTCTTATGATTCATCTATGACACAATCTTAGAGAAAGATGAAAAACACATGATGTGCATCCACAATCACTAGTGCACTCATGTGACATTAATTATACAGATTCAACATGGACTATGTTTTAACCGTATATTTATCTATTAGATGTATGGTCTCTAATGTTTTCTGATCAAGATGTGGACATATTAGAGTCTCATCACCTATATCTAGCCGACATAGTTATGAAAAAATGGTCTACGATAGAGGACCTCAATAAAAGATATCTTAATTGAATCTTGAAAAATATTTCTTTCTGGAAAACATAAGAATGAGAATATTATTTTCCCATGAACCAACAAAACCAATGATACATAATCATATCATATCCCTTACCCCCTATATGGTCTACATGGACATACCATTAGTCTGATAGTGATATAAAGTACTCCATGGAAGCTTTTAACCTAGTTCAAATATTCATCCCTTTCTAGAATAGTGAAGTGAACTGGGAATCTCAGTATGAAATGTTAGATTGGGGTAACCAATGAAGTTTCATTGACTAATATATATAAATCCTTCCTAACTAATCAACAATGAAAATATTCTATATTGGTAAGATGCGTGCAACATTGGCCTGCATTTCAGTTATCACTCATACTATATCACTCCATTGAAGAGATATTAGAAATCATATCATAAAATCCATTTTCAATTCAATCAATTTACACACATTAATAGATAGAGGATATAAGACTCCATAAGGTTGTTGGGGCACTGAATTCACATGATGAAAAGTGGAGAATCATGTAATGAATCATTCTATCAGAATAATCATAGATATAATCCAATTCTAAAATTGTATATCTCAGTAGATTTTGGAAATATCTTACTAAACTTATAAAACAGATACTTATGACTCTCTCATCATCTCTTCACATATATATAAAGTCACCCATACACATCCATGTTAAAGAATGTTTTCACTACCATCGATACACAACAAGATAGAGGTTATCATGTTTAACAAAATACATCAGAACGAGGCCTTCAGAATCTGATAGATTCCCTATCTGAACCCATTCCAGAATGGAATAGTTATCTCAAATAGATTTTATTAATGGTTTCTTGTGACACTCCTCAACATCAATATGATTATTTGAAAATATATCCCTCAAATGTCACTCACTAATGGACTACAAGATGGATGTCATCTGAGTATTCTTCTTCAATGAAATATTCAAACCTTTAACTTTATCTATGTTTTAGAAATCTCAATTTCAAATCAATATATTTATTCCACCCACCTTTATAGCCTCATAATTTTTTCTCACAATATTGGGATGTATTTTACATTTTTCAATTTATGAAAAAATGAATCAGTCACGAAAATGCTATTGACTCCAACTCTATAGAGAAATATCCATGGCTTCAAGAGAGAGGTCATAAATTCTGAAATTCCACTCATGTGTCCTTAGATGGTGGGACCCATTTTCCGAGACTCGAGCACTTTGCATCAGAAATACAAAAATAATTATTTCTTAGGAATCAAAATTGATAATAAAACACCATCCTAACCCAGGAATAATTAGTATAGGTGGTAAGTTGAGTCTCACATTTATCTCATAAAAATAATCCTTTCAAGCATTATACTAGAGCAACTACACAAACTTCTTCGTCATGATTATAAGATGCACTACTAATATAGATAATTACTAAATGATCCATGTTCAATATCTATCTATCCTAAATAATATTCATATATCAAAAAATTGGTCTTCACATAGAATATCATGGCTCTCACCTTCTCTTGGTAAACTAATATGCATTCCTTATATATGATATGACCCATGAAGTGATCCTTTCTAAAAAAATTATCATTCATTGAGCATCACATATAGAAAAATCTCTCTTAGTGTACTCAGTACATTTTCAAAATGATATCAATGGTCATGTACAGTGTGTGTCTACACTCAAATATCATCTACAATGACCACCCCAATTAAATCATGGTTTGGAGGTAAACCCCTAATATCAAAGCCCTAAAGACTGTCGGCTCATTGGTCGAACCGAAAAAAATAACCAAATACATGTACAGAAACCAACTTCTTCAGAACACTGTACATGGTATTTCTAATTTCCATACATGAACCCATTGATTTACTGACCGTAAATATATAATGGAGAAAATATTTACTCATCAGATATCATCTAGGAGGACATCTATACAAGGTAATATATACCAGTTCCTCACCATGAGTTGGTTTAACTGTTGGTAATCTCCACACAATCTGAACATACTATCTTCTGTCATGATGAAAGGGATTGGTGAACCCCAGGGAAATGTGATGGGTTAAATATATACCTTATCATCAAGATCATAATTAATCATTTATATTTCCTTGAGATCTGTTGGTATGATCCTATTTAGAGGAAGGAAAACTAGGGCCGCACATAGAAATAATGTTATATTGAACTGAAACCCACTCTAAGGACACTGCCTGTATATATCACCTGATAGTACTTCCCTGAACTAATAAACTATAGGATGGAACTCTACTATCTGCATTCCAAAAACACTAATAAATAATGTCACAAACTAGGTTGTCTCTCTTCCAAGCACTATAAGTTTGGGTCTATCACAAACTAACTGGATATCCCATAAAATATGATGGATACATGAATTTCTAATTAGTGATATGAATATCACTATGTACTGATAGAAATCAACTTGGTTATGATAATTATCAATCTAGTGCCATCTATTAGTGATGCTGAAGTCAGTCATCTCACGGATGAAGAAACACTAGAAGAAACAACACCCACTTACCACAAGGGGGGAACTCTATGCATTTGATTATTACTTCAATTCTCACCACTAAAAGAATGGAAAGAGAAATTACACCACATAAGTAAAAAAATTTAAAAACAAGGCTTTCAAAAACCAAGTTAGATATGAATGATTGTGATTTTTTAGTACCAAATACGAATGAAAATAAATTCGATGTTACCAAAAATGAGACTCTAACAATAGATTTCCTAGTAATTTTCTCCCATGGAATTGTATTCAATGCATAAATATGGCCTAAAAATAAACCCTAATATGCAACATGACTAGAATGAGCATATCCACACTACTTTCACTGATGCTCTAGGGCTTGAGTACCTCATCCATGACTGTTACCCCATCAGTCTCGTTGGACAATAGAATTCCATATCCCAGTATAACATGGATTTTCAAATCCCCCACTAGATATAGGTGATGGTATGGATCCCCTACCACATGATGAAGGAGGAAAATAATGGAAAGTGATAAAGGTGACCCATCATTCCATAATCTCAAAATTTTATTAGGTTCCCCTTGAACTAGGAAAAATTATAGCCTGAAATTGTAAATTGGTGACACACTATAGTGATGGTTCATATCACTTGGAAAGATCCACCCCAATGTGAACACTCAAAAATAAACATCCATCTACCAGTAGAAATATTTTATTACATCAAAAATAAATCACTCTTTCTCAAACCATAAGTCCCTGTAATATTATGTTCCATAACAAGTGACTGGTTCATTTGATTTTTAACAGAAGTAAAATAGATTATGTTCACCTATGAGTGGAAAATATTTCAAAATCTATTCCTCAATGATCCTCGAATTCCTAAAAATATCATCATTATTAGATGGAGTGAAAAACTAAAGATCTTTTAAGAGATATTATTACACATTCCTTATTATATAGTTGTAAAGAATATTCCTGAACTCCATGGAATGATCCACTATCAATGTATCCATAATGAATTGATTGTATAAGGCAGCCTAGATGTTTGCCTTGACTATACCTCAATTATGCTTCAACTGATATATTATGTCCCACAATAGCATGGTTGAGTCATTCAACATGCAGGTATCGAGAATGACCCTCCACTCTGGAGGAGTATCAACATGGTTGAAGACAGATACCATTAATTCTAACCACGACTCAACATCATGAGGTCCAACATCCACCAATGAGGTTGGAGGATAGTTGTAACATCCCAGGTAAATAAATAATAATACATTTTAATATTTATTAATATTTGTGAAATAAATATTAATTTTACTTTAAAGGGGTGGCTATGTTCGATAGCGTGCCCGATACACAACAACGATTTTCTTTGAAATCTTACGTTGCCCACTAGTAATATAATAATATTTATTATAAATGGTAGTTAACACGTAGTCGTTGTATTTGAGAAAATGAATAGAAATAACTAAAATATGATTATTTATTTTTGTTAAATGTTTTTACATTTATCCAATAAAGGATAAAGGCTTAAAATATGAAAAGAATTCAATTTTAGGCATATATACTCTAATTTTCACTAAAGGTCGACTTATCATCTTATCATGGAGAACCTTTTTTTAAATATAGCTTTGGTCACACTTATAATTTCTATTGGACCAAATAAAAATCTTCTATAGAATCGGGACATCAAAATTTACTTTGTGTATATTTTTGGTATTTTTCCGATAAAGTTCATTTTTTTAATGAATATTGAAAAATGTTGTATTTTAATTCAAAACCTATTTTTAATCTAATATATTTATATTATTAGAATATATTTGATTTGGTATTAAAGTCAAATTATAATATATTTATACCATTTAATCCAATAGTATTCTTTGGAATTAATTTCACATTAAAATTGGACTTAAACTAGTGTCAATCTTTTGATACTTTTTGTTTCATAAAAACACGCTATTTGTTTTGACAGCGGGAATTAATTATTAAATTAATTAATTCCACTTATATGTTTTGAATTTTGTAAAATAGATATCATTTTTGAATTCGGAATATCAAATATAGCTTAGGGTGAATTTTTGGTATTTTTCTGAAAAACATCAATTTTTGATGAATAGTGAAACCACTAAGTGGTACTTAAAAAACTAATTTTTCGTTTCAATGAAATTTTACCACCTTTGTGTTTTGAATTTCAAAAATCTGACATACATGGTTTTCATTAGGAAGTAAAATGTGGTTCATTGGGAATAAAATAATTTTATTGATGAATAGTAACTTTAAAGTTTTTATCGCGATTAGAGGTAATTAGTGTAATTTAAGTTAAGAATAATGTTTTAATAATATGAAATTTACTTGAAAAAAGTCCTACCATTATTGTATGTGTCATGGCCGACCAAAAAAATCCATGGGTCAACTTGGGGACCCCATGGAGCCACTTTGATAGGAAAATGACATTAATAACTTTTTATTTAAAGTTAAAATAAAAATGACACAAACATGAGTTGTTTTACTAAAACAATACTTAAATGGGGTTATAAAAGTCATATTTTTGACTATAAATATTCATTAATAAGATAAAAAGATTTTATACATCATGATAGTTTTTTATAATTTTTAGACATTAAAAAATTTAATTATTTATGACACCATGATGATGTAGCGATTACCTCATTATTTAACGATTAAAATAAAATGAATAGATAATGTAAAATATAAGAGCTAGAGATGACAAAAACCTATTATATGGGTGGATTTAGAACTCTTATCACCTTATCCTCTAAATATATAATTTTGGGACCCTTTTTATCCTAAAATCATTATATAATAAAGTATCTTTTTATAACTTTCCAAGAGTGCCCCTCCTCTCCTCTTATAAAAGGCCCCCCACATCTACCACTTTACCCACACCTCTCAAGACTTTGGTTCGGCCAATCTCTTCTCGTTTTTTCTCTCCACATCCCTCTCTTACTCCTAGAAGCCTCACATGGTGCATAGGTCTTCCCATGGAAACCTTTGAGCTCAAATCTTTGACAGTTACCCGATTTTAAGATAATGTCTTCACTTGTGTTCTTTTGTTTTATTTTGCTTATCCAACCCCCTAAAGACTTTTTAATCATTTATTTTGTAACAAATATAGTATCTTTAATATACTAGGATGTTGTTATAAGAATAATTAGAGCTACACCTACACACACCAACACCTAATGGTTAATGAACATACTGTTTCTGTGGATGGGGAATTTCTGCCGCACGAAATGATGATTGTTCAATATTCTTCTAACACCTTCAAAGGTGGCCATTAATATTTAACTATATTTTTATATGATATATAATATGTTTATTTTTTACTTATGATTCTGTATTTTTCATTTATGTTATACCTTTGTGGCTTCCATTATGGGTATACGCGATATCTTCATTTTAGGAAGTGCGTACTACCTCCCCCTCAAAGTGAATTGATTCATTAATGCCATATGTGGGATGTATAAAGGAGTATTTAAAGTCATTATATATGATTTAATACTGGAATTATAATATAACTTTATATAATTATTATTTCTTTCCATTAAAGATTGAGATATAAATGAATGTATCTTTCGAGCGTACGTATGGCTTACGGTCTCCACGAACGGTGCATTTCATTTCTTATCCCAAAATGTAATGTAATATTATAAGTACATATATATAATGGATATTTATGATGTATGTTACATATAAATGATGAATATAATTCTTGAATTAAAATATACATATCTCTCATTTAATTTTAATTCCATTAATATGACATAGAAATGAAAGTAGCGTTAATGCGTACGTACGGCTTACCGTCTCCATGAACGGTGCATTTCATTTATTACCTCTAAATGATTATGTAATATTATAAATTCATGTATATACTGGATATATATGAAATATATGATATCTACATCCTGAATATTATTCTTGATATAATGGATATTTTACCACATGAACAACTTGTAATTATAAAGAGTTTATTTTTGACTCAAGTACCAATGATCGACAAAATGACCATTATTAACATAAATAATTACATAGTGTTCATAACATGGTAATAAGTGATATAAAAGGAATAATGAACTTGAAAAAGGTTCTAAAGCAAGTAGAAATTAACTCAAGTTTATTATTCAGGACGTTAAAGAACGATCGAGTCAAGTCAAACCGGTGGTAAGGGACTTCGTCTCAATCTACGTTCATTGAGGAATATTTCGTTTTATACAAAACATTCTTTTATACAGTGTATAAAACCCTTTGACATTTACATTTATACAAAAGGAATCTTTTTCTACGAAGCGTTTTACAAGACGAAAAAAAGGAATGATTCTTTTAACGAACGCGGTGACAACGACCTTTTCCGCCGCCGTGAGTATTATTTGTTCTTTGGCTTCCTCAACAAGCTGTAATGTTTTTTTAAAAATGAAATAAATACCATATACTGTTTTATGTATTTTGGTATTGAAAAGGGTTTTTTATAAAGGATTTTTTTATGTCAATATATTTTAAGTGACATATTGTGATCAAAGTGTGGAAATGTTTTCTTTCCATTATAGTTGTTTTATGTCTTATGATTTTATAATGGTACATAGACATTTGACGGGTGGTTACGTGTTAAACCATATGACGGGAGGTGTCGTGAATACCAGGACGGGTGGTTACGTTATAACCTCCAATGCATTGGGTATGGAAGTCGGTCGTATGGATATTCCATTAAGTGATATGTGTGGAAGTCGATTGTATGGTTATTCAATTTAAGTATGTTTATGTCCCAAGTTACCTATATATGTTATGTGATCTTTATATCGGTTTTATGGAAATTATTTTGGTTACAAAAGGGTAAGTAATGATATTTTATTTCATTGAAGAGTTTTTACTACATCATAGTGGTGAAAAGAATTACTTTGATAAAGTATACATTGTTTACTAGTTGTTTTGAAAAACTAAAAGTTTTAATTCATTGTGTATCCATTACTGATCTTTTTATGCTCAAACAAAGTTTTTTTGAAATTTTTTTCACAGGACTTAATGTGTAATAGGGTCAAGGATGGGATCTAAGGAAATTCATGCTATTCAAAACATGGAACTAGACATGTTTCTTTTTAAGAGTTTTTATTTTATGGATACATAGTAGATGTTTCTACTTTGTAATCTTGTGAGATGTAATAGTTATGTCCTAATTCTCTAAAACTCTAAACCTAAAAATATCCTTAATGTGAATTATTCATTTAATTCAATATTAAGTAAGGTTTATGGTTGGGGCCTTATAATTGGTATCAGAGGCCGGTTTAGGAAACATTAGGAGTTAGTAAATTGTTAAATTATGAATTAATTTATGGTTTGATTGAAATGAAATAGCATTTAAAGATTACCATGTTGCTTCTCCTAAGTTGTTTCTGTGTTCAGAATGGTTTTCCGTAGAGGAAACAAAGCAGCTATTTTGGGACGACATCAGGAGGAAGATAACCTTCCAAATCAGCAACCCGAGATGGATGGAATTGGAATTGAACAGTTTGTTGCAGTGATGGAATAGTTGACTCTGGCTATAAATGGTGGTGGTATCCATGCACGAGATCAGCCAGATCAACAACAGAAGAACATGTCAGTGGTGGAACATTTCATGAGGCAACATCCCCCATCATTCAGAAGATCATCTGACCCTGTGCTAGCTGAAGGGTGGATTAAAGCAGTGGAAAATATTTTTGATGTCATGGGGTGTTCTCAACATCAACAGGATAGTCTTGTTGTTTACTGTTTTGAAGGTGAAGCAGATCAGTGGCGGTCGATGGTGAAAAATATCAGGGATAGTGATGAGATTGATGATCTTCACTGGGAAGAATTCAAAGGTGTGTTTTTGAGAAATATTTTCCTAAGGTGGTTCGTCTTAGGATGTAAAATCAATTCCTAGAATTGAGGAAGGAGGATGACTCAGTGGTTGCTTATGATGCAAAGTTCACTCGACTGGCATGGTATGCTCCAAACATCATATGAGATCATGATTGTAAAATCAACCATTTTTACTCAGGGTTAAAGCCAATGTATTGAAGGGCTTTATCTTCTCGTGAGTTTAAAAGTTATGAAAAACTTGTTCGATGTGCGGAGAAGGTGGAAATAGAGTTTGTCGATGATCAGGTGTTCTTTGACAAACAATAGAATAAGAGGTCCAGTTAGCTGGCAAAGGGGAAGAATTCATCAATGAAGCAAGGAGGTAAGAAAACCAAATATCCATCCTATGAGAATTCTGGTAAAATGCATCCTGGAGAATGTTTATCCATGTTTGGAAAGTGATTTCGGTGTGGTATGTCTGGTCATATTTCTCATAACTGTAAAGAAGATGATCAAGCAGGCAATGAAAAGTTGGCAGTAAGATGTTTTAAGTGTAATAAAATGGGTCATTATGCAAATGAGTGCCTAACGAAGAACTCAACTGGGGGAAATCAGCCAGACTACAAGCAGAAAGGGGTGCTGAAATTCATTGCAACTACTTCAGCAGATGTTGGGCCATCGAATAAAGTAGTATTAGGTACATTGTTTTTTTTGGATTATGCCAATGTGTTTCTTGATTCAGGAGCTACACATTCTTTCATTTCTGAGAAGTTTTCTAGTATATTGGAAATTCCATCTCAAGATATGCATCCTGAACATATGGTAAAAACACTCAGAGGAAAAAATTGAGACAAAAAGAAATTATAAGAACCTTCCTATCATTGTGTGCGGAAGGAATCTACCAACAAACCTTATTATTTTTCCTCTAGTAGAGTTTGATGTTATTTTGGGCATGGATTGGTTTTCTGTTTATCATGCTTAGATTTAATGCAGATATAAAATGGTTTCTTTTAAGAAAGATTTTCAGTTTGTGTACAAGAATGAACCCTTGCTTTTGATAACATATCAGGAAGTTGAGAAACTAGTAAAAGATGGAAATGAATGTTACATTTCACATATTGTTGAAAATAAAGGAACTGTTCAGATTAATGATGTGCCAGTGGTAAATGAGTATCTTGATGTTTTTCCTGATGAGTTTCCTGGTATTATTCATGATTGGGAAGTTGAATTTACTGTTGACTTAGTTCCTGATTCTACGCCAATTTCAAAACCACCTTATCGAATGGATCATGTTGAACATTTAGTGTTAAAGAATCAATTGCAGGAGTTATTAGATAAAGGTTTCATTCGACCTAGCACATCACCATGGTGTTCTCCTGTCTTCTTTATTAAAAATAAAGATGGCTCAATGAGACTTTGAATTTATTATAAGGCCTTAAATAACATTACTGTTAAGAACAAGTATCCTTTTCCTCATATCGATGATTTGTTTGATCAGCACTAGGGAGCTCAGTATTTTTCGAATATTGACTTGAGGTCGGGGTACCATTAGTTGAAAGTAAAAGAAGAAGACATTCTGAAGACTGTGTTCTGTACTAGATATGGCTATTATGAATTTGTAGTTATGACTTTTGGGTTAACCAATGCACCAGCTATATTCATGGACCTTTTGAATATAATTTTCGATGAGTTCATGGATAGGTTTGTGGTTGTTTTCATTGATGATATTTTGGTTTTTCCTAAATGTAAAGAAGAGCAGGAATGTCATTTAAGGGTTATCTTACAAAAATTAAAATAAAAGAAACTGTATGGAAAATTTAGCAAGTGTGAGTTTTGGATAAAAAAATTTCTTCCCTGGGTCACATTGTTTCAAAAGATGGCTTAACCGTTGATCTTTCTAAAACAAATGTTGTTGAAGAATGGCCAAGACCGACAAATGTAACTGAGATTCGTAGTTTTCATTGTTTGGTAGGTTACTACCAAAGGTTTTTTGAAAATTTTTCACGGTTATCTAGTCTAGTGACTAAGCTAACTCGGAAGGGTGTTAAGTTTATCTGGACAAAAGAATGTGATGATTGTTTTTAGGAGTTGAAAAGAAGATTTGTGAATTCTCCAGTTTTGGAACTTCCTTCCAGGAATGGTGAGTTTGTTATCTATAGTGATGCTTTATTGAAAGGAATTGGGTGTGTACTTATGCAGAATGATCAAGTAATTGTATATGCTTCACTTTAGTTGAAAAATCATGAGGTAAATTACCCTACACATGATTTGGAATTAGCTGCTATTGTTTTTTCTCAAAAAATTTGGAGGCATCATTTGTATGGAGTAAAATCTGAAATATATACTAATCAAAAAAGTTTAAAGTATATATTCACTCAGAAATAATTGAACATGAGATAGAGGAGATGGATATAATTAATCAATGATTATGATTTTAAAATTCATTACCATCCAGGGAAAGCAAATAAAGTTGCTGCTACTTTGAGTCGAAAAAGTAATGCTTCATTAACCATGCTATGTTTCGAACGAGATCCTTTGGTTTTTGATTTGATGAACTTTTTCATAGAAGTTGTTGGTGCAGGATGGCCTTCTGTTTTGTTTCAGGTATCAGTGAAATCTTCTCTATCAAACAGAATTAAGCAAGCATAGAAGCAAGACAGTGAGTTTTTGAAAAAGGTAGAGCTGGTTAAGAAGGGTAAGTTGCCTGAATTCAAAATTGACAATGATTGTGATTTGAGATTTAGGAAGATATTGTGTGTGCCTTGTGATTCAAAATTAAAGAGAGATTTTTTATGTGAAGCTCATAGTTCTCCGTTTTTAGTTCATCCTGGGAGTACTAACATGTACAGAGAATTGCGGAAGTATTACTGGTGGGATGGAATGAAAAGAGATATTTCTAATTTTACTGTGAAGTGTTTGAAATGTCAGCAGGTTAAAGCAGAGTGGCTGTTACCAAAAGGGATGATGCAGCCTTTACAAGTACCAGACTGGAAATGGCAGAATATATCCATGGACTTTTTTGTGGGACTTCTGAAGACACCTCGAGGTAATAATGGAATCTTGGGTATTATTGATCGCTTGACTAAATCTACTCATTTCTTTTCTATACGAGATACTTTTTCCCTAGATAAAAATTCCTATTTATATCTTAAAGATATAGTCAGGTTATATGGAGTTCCCCTCTCCATTGTGTCTGATTGTGATCCCAGGTTTACTTCTAACTTTTGGAAGGGCCTTCAGAAGTCTTTGGGTACTGAATTAAATTTTAGTATAGCATTTCATCCGCAATCAGATGGGGAGTCAGAACGAACAATTCATACATTGGAGGATATGATACATGCTTGTTCGATGGATTATTAGGGAAGTCTGGACCAACATCTTTCGTTGGTTGAGTTTTCTTATAATAATAGTTTTCATTCTAGTATACATATGGCACCATTTGAGGCATTAAATGGGAAGCGGTGTTGAACTCCAGCTTTTTGGGATGAAGTGGGTGAAAGGAAGCTGATGGGGCCAGAATTGGTAGAAGAGATGGCAGAAAAATTTTAGTTGATTCAGAAACACATGAGAACATCTCAGAGTAGGCAGAAGAGTTATGCGGATAACTGGAGGAAGGATCTATCTTTCGAGGTAGGTGATCATGTTTTTCTCAAAGATTCATCCTGGAAAAGTGTGATGTGATTTTTTATGAAAGGAAAGCTGAGTCCAAGGTTCGTTGGACCATATGAAATTCTAGAGAAAGTTGGATTGGTTGCGTACCGAGTAGCTTTACCTCCGATTTTATCTCAGGTACACAATGTTTTTCATGATTCGATGTTGAGAAAGTATATGCCAGATCCATCACATGTTTTGAGCCCAGAGGTAGTTCAGTTGGGAGAGAATCTCTCTTATGAAGAACAACCAGTCCAGATTCTTGACCAAAGAGAGAAAGTGTTGCTAAATAAGGTAATTCATCAGGTAAAGGTTTTGTGGAAAAACCATATGGTTGAAGAGGCAACGTGGGAATCTAAAAATGCTATGAGGGATAAATACCCCCACTTATTTAGA
Organism: Viscum album; assembly: GCA_963277665.1. Taxonomy (NCBI): domain Eukaryota; kingdom Viridiplantae; phylum Streptophyta; class Magnoliopsida; order Santalales; family Viscaceae; genus Viscum; species Viscum album. The sequence continues at coordinate 1,941,374,384 of OY728165.1, forward strand.
TAAGTGAATAAAATTGTGAGGACGCAATTCCCAAAAGGGGGAAGGACGTGACATCCCAGGAAAATAAAGAATAAAACATTTTCATATTTATTAATATTTGTTAATTAAATATTAATTTTACTTTGAAGGGGTGGCTATGTTCGATAGCATTCCCGATACGCAACAACGATTTTCGTTGAAATCTTACATGGCACACTAGTAATATAATAATATTAATTTAAATGGTAGTAAACACGTAGTCGTTGTATTGGAAATAATGAATATAAATAACTAATATTTGATTATATATGTTTGTTAAATGTTTTTAAATTTATCAAATAAAGGATAAAGGCAGAAAATATGAAAGGAATTCAATTTTAGGCATATATACTCTAATTTTCACTAAAGGTCGACTTATCATCTTATCATGGAGATCCTTTTTTTAAATATAGTTTTGGTCACACTTATACTTTCTATTGGACCAAATAAAAATCTTCTATAGAATCGGGACATCAAAATTTACTTTGTGTATATTTTTGGTATTTTTCCAATAAAGTTCAATTTTTTAATGAATATTGAAAAATGTTGTATTTTAATTCAAAACCACTTTTTAATATAATATATTTATATTATTAGATTATATTTTGAGTTGGTTTTAAAGTTAAATTAGAATATATTTTTACCATTTAATCCAATAGTGGTCGTTGAATTAATTTCACTTTGAAATTGGACTTAAACTAGTGTCAATCTTTTGATACTTTTTGTTTCATAAAAACACGCTATTTGTTTTGACAATGGGAATTAATAATTAAATTTATTAATTTAACTTATATTTATTTAATTTTTTAAAAATAGACATCATTTTTGAATTCGTAATATCAAATATAGCTTAGGGTGAATTTTTGGTATTTTTCTGAAAAACATCAATTTTGGATGAATAGTGAAACCACTAAGTGGTACTTAAAAAACTGATTTTTCGTTTCAATGAAATTTTACCACCTTTCTGTTTTGAATTTCAAAAATCTGACATACATGGTTTTCATTAAGAAGTAAAATGTTTTTCAATGGGATTAAAATAATTTTTTTATGAATAGTAACTTTTATGTTTTTAATCACGATTAGAGGTAATTAGTGTAATTTAAGTTAAGAATAATGTTTTAATAATATTAAATGGACTTGACACATGTCTTAACCGTATTGGATGTGTCATGTCCAACTACTAAAATCCATGGGTCAACTTGGGGAACCCATGGAGCCACATTGGTAGGAAAATGACATTAATAACATTTTATTTAAAGTTAAAATAAAAATGTCACAAACATGAGTTGTTTTACTAAAACAATTCTTAAATGGGGTAATAAAAGTCAGATTTTTGACTATAAATATTCATTAGGAAGATAAAAATATTTCCTACATCATGATATTTTTTATAATTTTTAGACATTAAATAAATTAAATTATTAATGACACCATGATGATGCAGCAACTACCTCATTATTTAACGATTTAAATAAAATGAAAAGATAATGTAAAATCTAAGACCTAGACATGTCAAAAAACAATTGGATGGGTGGATTTCGAACTATTATCACCTTATCCTCTAAATATACAATTTTGGGACCCTTTTTATCCGAAAATCATTTTATAATAAAGTATCTTTTCTTAACTTTCCAAGAGTGCCCCTCCTCTCCTCTTATAAAAGGCCCCCACCTCTACCTCCTTACCCAAACCTCTCAAGCCTTTGGTTCGTTAGAGATCTGCTATTTTTGTCTATAGAAATCCCTATTTTACTCCTAGAAGCCTCACTTGGGGAAAAAGTCTTCCAAAGGAAGCCTTTGAGCTCAAATCTAAGAGAGTTACATGATTTAAGGTAATGTCTTCACTTGTGTTCTTTTGTTCTATTTTGCTTCTCCAACCCCATAAACACTTTTTATTAATTTATTTTGTAAAAACTCTAGTATCTTCAATATAATAGGATTTTGTTATAAGAATAATTCGATCTACACCTACACACACCTACATCTAATGGTTAAAGAACATACTGTTTCTCTGGATGGTGAATTTCTGCCTCACGAAATGATGATTGTTCAATATTCTTCTAACACCTTCAAAGGTGGCCATTAATAAGACACTATATTTATATATGATATATAATATGTTTATGTTTTCTTTAAGCTTCTGTATTTTTCATTTATTTCATACTTTTTTGGATTCCATTATGGGTATACGCGATATCTTCATTTTAGGAAGTGCGGACTACCGCCTCCTCAAAGTGATTCGATTCATTAATTCCATATGTGGGATGTATAAAGGATGGATTTAAAGTTATTTTATATGATGTTATACTGGAATTATAATATACATTTATATCATTAATATTTCATTCCATTAAAGTATGAGATAGAAATGAAAGTAGTGTTCATGCGTACTTACGGCTTACCATCTCCATGAACGGCGCATTTCATTTCTTATCGCCAAATGTAATGTACTATTATAAGTAAATATATATAATGGATATATATGATATATGTTACATATAAATGATGAATATAATTCTGGAATTAAAATATATATATCTCTCATTAAGTTTTAATTCCATTAATATGACATAGAAATGAAAGTAGCATTCATGCGTACGTACGACTTACTGTAACACCCCAGGTAAATAAATAATATGACATTTTCATATTTATCCATATTTGTGAATAAAATCTTAATATGACTTTAAAGGGGACACTATGCTTGATGGCGTACCCAACACGCAACAACGAGTTTCTTGGGAATCTTACGTTGCACTCTAATAATAAAATAAAATTATTTTAAATGGTAGTTAACATGTAGTCGTTGTATTGGCGGGAATGGATAGAAATAACTAAAATATTATTATATTTGTTTTTAAATGTTTTTACATTTATCCAATAAAAGATAAAGGCATAAAATACGGAAAGAATTCAATTTTAAGCGTATATGCCCTAGTTTTCACTAAAGGATCACTTATCACCTTTTGATGGAGAACCGTCATTAAATATAGTTTTTTTCACAATTATACATCCTTTTGGACCAAATAAAACACTTCTTAATAATTGGGACATCAAAATTTACTTTGTGTAAATTTTTGTATCTTTCTGATAAAGTTCCTTTTTAATGAAGAGTGTAAAATGTTGTATTTTAATTCAAAACTTCTTTTTAATCTAATTTATTTATATGATTAGATTATCTTTTGAATTGGTTTTAAAGTGAAATTAGAATATATTTTTACCATTAAATCCAATAGTGGTCATTGGAATTAATTTCACATTGAAATCAGACTTAAACTAGTGTCAAACTTTTGATACTTATTGTTTCATAAAAACAAGCTATTTTCTCTGATAGCGGGAATTAATTATTAAATTAATTAATGTGACTTATATGTTTTGAATTTTTTAAAATAGACTTCATTTTTGAATTCAGAATATCAAATATATCTTAGGGTGAATTTTTGGTATTTTTCTGAAAAACTTCAATTTTTGATGAACAGTGAAACCACTAAGTGGTACTTATAAAAACTGATTTTTCCATTTAAATGAAAATTTGCCATATTTGTGTTTTGAATTTCAAAAATCCGACATACATGGTTGTCATTAAGATGTAAAATGTGGTTCAATGGGATAAAAATAATTTTTTGGTGAATAGTAACTTATTATGTTTTTAATTGCGATTAGAGGTAATTAGTGTAGTTTAGGGTAAAAATAATATTTTAATAATATGAAATGAACTTGACAAATGTCCTAAAATCATTGTATGTGTCATGGCCGACCATGACAACCCATTGGTCAACTTGGGGACCCCATTAAGCCACTTTGGTTGGAAAATGACATTAATATCTTTTTATTTAAAGTTAAAGTAAAAAATGAGACAAACATGAAATATTATACTAAAACAATTTTTACATGGGGTTATAAAAATCCGATTTTTGACTATAAATATTCATTGTAAAGATAAAAAGATTTCCTACATGATAGTAGTTTTTTTATAATTTTTAGACATTAAATAAATTAAATTATTTGTGACATCATGATGATGCAGCGATGACCTCATTATTTAACGATTTAAATAAAATGGAAAGATAATTTAATATCTAATACCTACACATGTCCAAAACCTATTGGATGAGTGGATTTTTAACCCCTATCACCTTATCCTTCAAACACATTAATGTGGGACCTCTTAAATCCGAATACCATTTTAAAATAAAGTGACTTTTCTTTACCTTCCAAGAGTGCCCCTCCCCTCCTCTTAAAAAAGGCCCCCACCACTACCTCCTTACCCAAACTCCCAAAGCCTTTGGCTCGGCCAACCTCTACCCATTTTGTCTCTCCACTTACCTCTATTACTCTTGGAAGCCTCACTTTGGGCAGAAGTCTTCCCAAGTAAGCCTTTGATCTCAAACCAAAGGGTGTTACCGATTTTAAGGTAATGTCTTCAGTTGAGTCCTTTTGTTTTATTTTGCTCCTCCAACCCCCTAAACTCTATTTATTAATTTATTTTGTAAAAACTCCAGTATAATAAATATACTAGGAAGTTTTTATAAAATGTATTTGATCTACACTTTCACACACCTACATCTAATGGTTAAAGAACATACTGTTTCCATGGATGGAAAATTTCTGCCTCCTGAAACGATGATTGTTCATCATTCATTTAACACCTTCAAAGGTGGCCATTAAGATGAAAATATATTTATATATGATATATAATATGTTTATGTTTTCCTTAAGCTTATTTATTTTTCATTTTGGTCATACCATTGTGGTTTCCATTATGGGTAAACGCGATATCTTCATTTAAGGAAGTGCGGACTACCACCCCCTCAAAGTGATGTGATTCGTTAATGCCATATGTGGGACGTATAAAGGATGGATTTAAAGTTATTATATATGATGTTATACTGGAATTATAATATACCTCTATATCATTATTATTCAATTCCATAAAAATATGAAATAGAAATGAAAGTAGCGTTCATGCGTACGTACAGCTTACCGTCTCTATGAATGGTGCATTTCATTTCTTATCCCCAAATGTAATGTACTATTATAAGTACATGTATATAATCGATATATATGATGAATGATACTTCTAAATGATGAATATAATTCTGGAATTAAAATATACAAACCTCTCATTTAGTTTTAATTCCATTAATATGACATAGAAATGAAAGTAGCGTTCATGCCTACGTACGGCTTACCGTCTCCATGAACAGTGTATTTCATTTCTTACCTCTAAATTATTATGTAATATTATAAATACATGTATATTATGGATATATATGATATATATGATCTCAAAATCATGAATATAATTCTGGATATAATGAAAATTTGACCACACGAACAACATGTAATTGTATGAAATCCACTTTTGACTTAAGAACTAAATATCGACAAAACAAACATTATTAACATAAATGATTACATAATGTTTATTACATGTAAATAAGTGATCTAAAAGGAATAATGAACTAGAAGAAGGTTCTTAATAAAGTGGAAATTAACTCAAGTTTATTATTCAGGACGTTAAAGAATGATCGAGTCATGTCGGACCCGAGGTAAGGGATCCTACTCCTCTCTTTCTTTTTAAGTACGCCCTTTTATGTCATTCCTTTAAATATCATCTTTCTTGTTATTGGTATGTTATTTTATATTACACTTAATTTCATTTTTATGTTCATATGATGAGAGACCCTATTCTCTCTCATAAATCCATTTTGGAAGTTTTGAGTGGCGCCGTTAGGCTACCGATTTTTCGTAGGAGATCTAACCTCTCTCTTTCTTTTTAAGTACTCCCCTTTATGTCACTTCTTTTAAGATCCTCTTTGTTATGTAGGGGGATGTTATTTTATATTCCTCTTTTTATAAACTTTATGTTAATAAGATGATATATCCTATTTTATCTCATCAATCCATTTTGAAAGTTTTAAGTGGAGCCGTTAGGCTGCCGAGTTTTCGTAAGCGATTTTTCCATCTCACTTTTATTCCCGTGAGATTTATGCTACATTTGCCACAATTTCCTTTGAGTGGTGTATTTACTGATCATTATTTTACTCATTGTGTAATATTATTTCATTTATGAGTATTTAAATCAATGTTGTATTGTCCTTCTTTCACGGGGCGTATGTTTCGAAAGATACCCATGTCGGTAAGGGAACCTTTCACCCTCCTCTTTTTAAAAGACTTATTTTGTTATGTCATTTAATTCACATAATATTATTTTGGGATATGTTCTTCTATATTATTATTGATTTAAATTTTATGTCCATGTGGTCAGATACCCTTTTTATCTCTCATCAACTCTTTTTCCGAATTTTGAAGTGACGTCGTTAGGCTGTCTAATTATTGCAAGGGGACTTCTTACCCCAATTTCGATTATTTGGGATAAACATGTTCACCTTGAATATATCATTATATGATTATGTGTGAATGTCCCCTGATTTTTTTACACTTAATACCCACTTATATTTCGTTTATTCGTTTGTCACACATAGTTATGTAACTGATTTATCCTTAATCCAAGGATACCGTCTTTGTATGGGACTTCGTCTCAATCTCCTTTCATTCAGGAATATTTTGTTTTATACACAACTTTCTTTTATACGGTGTATAAACCCCTTTTACTTTTACATTTATCCAAAAGTAATCTTTTTATATGAAGCATTTTACTAAACGACAAAAGGGAATGTTTTTATCGTACATATGCGGCGACACCGAATTCTCCGCCGCCATGACCATTATTTGAGTTTCGGCTTCGTTTACAAGCCATACCTTATTTTTAAAAGAAAAATAAATACCATGTTTTCCTTTTCTTTTATTTTGGTATTGAAAATGGTTTTCATAATGTATTTATATCAACGTGTTGTATTGATATCTTGTTATTGAAAGGTAGAAATGTTATGTTTCCTTTATGCATGTTTTATGTGATAAATTTATGTTATGGTTCTTTGGCATTGTAATGAAGACTGGTGGTTCTGTGATAAACTAAGGGCGAGTGAGCCTGATATAGCTCTCCAATGCATTGGGTAATGCGAAGGAGTGAAACGTTAAGGTTTCTCCGAAGAGATTTAGGGAATATACTGTGATGGGTATTCCAAACGTAACCAAGAGGGTTACTCTCTATGTAAGAATGTTATGAATGCCTCAAGTTACCTTCATGTCCTATGATTTCTATGATTTATTCATGGTTTGATGAGGTATGTTAAACTGCCTATGTTTTATGGGTAAATTATGATTTCATTCTTATGTATATATGAACTCATGTTTCCTTTCTATATTTTTATAACCCTTACTGAGCTTTTTATGCTCATCCCAAGTTTTTGAAATTATTTTCACAGGTCAAGGGAAAGGTACATGATGTGATGATAGTGTCAAGGATGTGTCAAGAAAGAATTCGTGTTATATTTTAAATATGTTTCCATTGACGGGAAGAATGAATATTGTCTTTTATGTAACCACTTTGTTTAAATGTGGAATGTAAGGCAAGTTTCATGATCTAATTCTCTAAAACTCTAAACCTAAAAAAGATCCTCAATGTGTAATCTTGTAATAACTCAAGATTAAGTAAGGTTTAAGTCTGTGGCCTTATAGTTGGTATTAGAGGTCGGTTTAGATAACATTAGAGGTTAGGGTATTCTTTAAGCATAAGTGACATTACCACAATGGTTAGGATTTCAGAAAGAGTCCTAGTTTTAGATAAAGTGAATTAGTAAGTATATCTTAGTGTTTACCTTCCTCATTAGTACATGGTGGTATTGATGATATACTCACACTGACATTTCTGTTTTTAGTGAATGGATGGATCTAGCAGGCACCAAAGAGACAACAGGTTTGAATGAAACTGTGGTGGTTCTCTGATTAAGATACTAGATAAAATGGAGGATTCAATGAGTAAACTCGTGGTTGTTCTAAACCAAATATCAAGGAGTCATGATCAGCCACTTGAACCTTGGTATGTTCTGTAATGCATCATGTATGAGATGACCAATCTATGTGGAAGTTCAGGTAATATTATAAAGGTAACCATTAGAGTTTATATGATCCTTACTTTTGAGGTAATTATGGGTTATTATATGATATGCTGGAAAATGAAAGGCATGAGATATACATGTGGTTAAAATATGTTATGACCATTTTTTTTGATTTTATCTCTTTTTGGGGATGGATTTAAGAATTATATAGTTTTGGAAAAAGGACAACATGCAGACCGTGTGACAACCCGTCGCGTCGGACAAAGCTGCGGGAATCAAACCCACAACCAAATTGCGACTGGTATTTATCGCCTACCACTGGACTACGTGAAGTCCCTGATTAGTTTGACTGATTCTTTTTAGTTATATGATTTTATGAATTAATAGTAAGTTAATTTTGGGTTATTTATGAAAATGATTAACCTATCATGGAGGATATTTGATTAGGTTAATTACTTTTCAATACGAGACTTTTGGAGCAACTGATGTTGTTTGGAGATAAATGTTACGATTTAACATGGAAGACTATGTGACTAAATCCATCAAATATTTGGGTTTCAATCTTAGATTGGATTACATTGAATAATTTTATGGGAAAATTGTTTATCGGATGGTCCTCGTTGAACTTTGGGTTTTGTTGGAAAAATTTTGGAGATTAAGCATAGATTTTCTTTTTAATGGGTTATCCTTTTCTGGATTATCTGACCTTGTACTAACCTTTTTGGTTTTGGTTTTGGTTAAATCCTAATGACATGGGATGTATATAGTTCTCTTTGGTGGATTAGGTGATTCTATAGAAGTTGATTATAGTACTCTTAATGCGAACAAGTCTCACTAAATACTCGTCTTTTGGAAAAAAATATGAGTTTGATTAAGGAATCTAGTAAAAGTTGAAAGTCAACATGATAAGTGATTATGTTTCCTTATGAATGAATTCCTCAATAAAAAGTAACTTAAAACAAAAATTTTGCCTATTAACATTTCGTACTAGGGAATTGAATACCGTTTAACCCATCACAAGTTTGTGATTTTCTTATGGTTATCTTTCTCTTAGACATGTTTACTATCACTCTCCCTCAAGAACATGAACCTTTTCTCTTTCTTCCATTTCCATGTTTTTCTACATATGGGTTAACTCGGGTGACCTCTGTACTTATCTTCCTTTATTTTATAGTGATTGTTTTACCGACTCTTGTTCTGATGTGGGACTTTCAAGGATGTTTCCAAGCTCAATTTTAAAAATTTTGAGGATGCAATTCTTAAAAGGGGGGAAGGATGTAACACCCCAGGTAAATAATGAATATGACATTTTCGTATTTATCCATACTTGTGAATAAAAGATTAATATGACTTTAAACGGGACGCTATGCTCGATGGCGTACCCAACACGCAACAACGAGTTTCTTGGGAATCTTATGTTGCACTCTAATAATAAAATAATATTATTTTAAATGGTAGTTAACATGTAGCCGTTGTATTGACGGGAATGGATAGAAATAACTAAAATATGATTATATATGTTTTTAAATGTTTTTACAATTACCCAATAAAAGATAAAGGCATAAAATACGGAAAGAATTCAATTTTAGGCGTATATGCTATAGTTTTCACTAAAGGTTCACTTATCACCTTTTGATGGAGAACCATCATTAAATATAGTTTTGTTCACTCTGATAAATCCTTTTGGACAAAATAAAACTCTTCTTAAGAATTGGGACATCAAAATTTACTTTCTGTAATTTTTTGGTATCTTTCTGATAAAGTTCATTTTTTAATGAATAGTCTAAAATGTTGTATTTTAAATCAAAACCTCGTTTTAATCTAATTTATTTATATGATTAGATTATCTTTTTAATTAGTTTTAAAGTAAAATTAGAATTTATTTTTACCATTAAATCTAATAGTGGTCGTTGGAATTAATTTCACTTCGAAATCAGACTTAAACTAGTGTCAATCTTTTGATACTTATTGTTTCATAAAAACACACTATTTGCTCTGACAGTGGGAATTAATTATTAAATTAATTAATGTGACTTATATGTTTTGAATTTTGAAAAATAGGCTTCATTTTTGAATTCGGAATATCAAACATATCTTAGGGTGAATTTTTTTGATTTTTATGAAAAACATCAATTTTTGATGAATAGTGAAACCACTAAGTGGTACTTATAAAAACTGATTTTTCCGTTTAAATGAAAATTTTCCATCTTTTTGTTTTGAATTTCAAATATCCGACATAAATGGTTGTAATTAAGAAGTAAAATGTGGTTCAATGGGATAAAAATAATTTATTGGTGAATAGTAACTTATTAAGTTTTTAATCGCGATTAGAGGCAATTAGTGTAGTTTAGGGTAAAAATAATGTTTTAATAATATGAAATGAACATGAAACATGTCCTAACATAATTGGATGTGTCATGGCCGACCAATAAAACCCATGGGTCAACTTGGGGACCCCATTAAGCCACTTTGGTTGGAAAATGACATTAATATCTTTTTATTTAAAGTTATATTAATAATGAGACAAACATGAAATGTTTTACTAAAAAAATTTTTACATGGGGTTATACAAATCCAATTTTTGACTATAAATATTCATTGGAAATATAATAATATTTCCTACATAATAGTAGTTTTTTTATAATTTTTATACATTAAATATATTAAATTATTTATGACATCATGATGATGCAGCGATGACCTCATTATTTAACAATTTAAATAAAATGGAAAGATAATGTAATATCTAAGACCAACACATGTCAAAAACCTATTGGATGAGTGGATTTCGAACCCTTATCACCTTATCCTCGAAACACATTAATGTGGTACCTCTTAAATCCCAATACCATTTTAAAATAAAGTGACTTTTCTTTACCTTCCATGAGTGCCCCTCCTCTCCTCTTATAAATGGCCCCCACCTCTACCTCCTTACCCACACTCCCAAAGCCTTTGGATCGGTCTAACTCTACCCATTTTGTCTCTCCACTTCCCTGTCATACTCATGGATGTCTCACTTTGGGCAGAAGTCTTCCCAAGGAAGCCTTTGAGCTCAAACTAAAGGGAGTTACCTGATTTTAAGGTAATGTCTTCACATGAGTCCTTTTGTTTTATTTGGCTTCTCCAACCCCCTAACCTCTTTTTATTCATTTCTTTTGTAACAACTACAGTATCATAAATATAATAGGACGTTATTATTAGAATTATTAGAGCTACACTTTCACACACCTACATCTAATGGTTAAAGAACATACTGTTTCCGTTGATGGCGAATTTCGGCCTCCTGAAACGATGATTGTTCAACATTCTTTTAACACCTTCAAAGGTGGCCATTAAGATGACAATATAATTATATATGATATATAATATGATTATGTTTTCCTTAAGCTTCATTATTTTTCATTTTGGTCATACCTTTATGGTTTCCATTATTGGTAAATGTGATATCTTCATTTAAGGAAGTGCAGACTACCGCCCCCTCAAAGTGATGTGATTCGTTAATACCATATGTGGGAAGTATAAAGGATGGATTTAATGTTATTATATATGATGTTATATTGGAATTATAATATACCTCTATATCATTATTATTCCATTCCATAAAAATATGAAATAGAAATGAAAGTAGCGTCCATGCGTACGTACGACTTACCGTCTCCATGAACGGTGCATTTCATTTCTTATCCCCTAATGTAATATACTATTATAAGTACATATATATAATGGATATATATGATGAATGATACATCTTAATGATTAATATAATTCTGGAATTAAAATATACATACCTCTCATTTAGTTATAATTCCATTAATATGACATAGAAATGAAAGTAGCGTTCATGCGTACGTACGGCTTACCGTCTCCAGGAACGGTGCATTTCATTTATTACCTATAAATTATTATGTAATATTATAAATACATGTATATTATGGATATATATTATATATATGATATCCAAATCTTGAATAAAATCTGTATATAATGAACATTTTACCACACGAACAACATGTAATTGTAAGAAGTCCACTTTCGACTTAAGAACCAAATATCGACAAAACAAACATTATTAACTTAAATGATTACATAATGTTAATAACATCGAAATAAGGGATCTAAAAGGAATAATTAACCAGAAAAAGGTTCTTAATAAAGTGGAAATTAAATCAAGATTATTATTCATGATGTTAAAGAATGATCGAGTCAAGTCGGACCGGAGGTAAGGGATCCTACTCCTCTCTTTCTTTTTAAGTACACCCTTTTATGTCATTCCTTTAAAGATCATATTTCTTGTTATTGGGATGTTATTTTATATTCCACTTACTGTAATTTTTATGTTCATATGATGAGAGACCATATTCTCTCTCATCAATCCATTTTGGAAGTTTTGAGTGGCGCTGTTAGGGTTCCGATTTTTCGTAAGAGATCTAACCTCTCTCTTTCTTTTTAAGTACTCCCTTTTATGTCACTTCTTTTAAGATCCTATTTTTTATGTTGTGAGATGTTCTTTTATATTCCTCTTTATATAAACTTTATGTTAATATGATGAGATACCCTATTTGATCTCATCAATCCATTTTGGAAGTTTTAAGTGGCGTCGTTAGGCTGCCGAGTTTTCGTAAGCAATTTTTTCATCTCACTTTTATTCCTGTGAGATTTATGCTACATTTGCCACAATATCCTTTGACTGGTGTATGTACTGACCATTATTTTACTCATTGTGTAATATTATTTCATGTATGAGTATTTACATCAATGTTGTATTGTCCTTCTTTCACGGGGCGTATGTTTCGAAAGATACCCATGTTGGTAAGGGAACCTTTCACCCTCCACTTTTTAAAAGACTTATTTTGTTATGTCTTTTAATTCACATAATATTATTTTGGGATATGTTCTTATATATCCTTATTTATGTAAATTTTATGTCCATGTGATGATATACCCTTTTATCTCTCATCAACTCTTTTTCTGAATTTTGAAGTGACGATGTTAGGCTGTCTAATTATTGCAAGTGAACTTCTTAACCCAATTTCGATTCTTTGGGATAAACTTGTACACCATGAATATGGCATTCTATGATTACGTGTGAATGTCCTCTGATTGTTTTACACTTAATACCCACTTATATTTCATGTATTCGTCTGTCACACATAGTTATGTAACTGATTAATCATTAATCCAAAGATACCGTCTTTGTATGGGACTTCGTTTCAATCTCCTTTCATTTAGGCATATTTTGTATTATACACAACTTTATTTTATACGGTTTATAAACCCCTTTGACTTTTACGTTTATCCAAAAGGAATCTTTTTATACGAAGCGTTTTACTAAACGACAAAAGGGAATGTTTTTGTCGTATGTATGTGGCGACAATGACTTCTCCATCACCGTGACCATTATTTGAGTTTCGTCTTCCTCTAAAAGCCATACCTTCTTTTTAAAAGAAAAATAAATACCATGTTTTACTTTTCTTTTCTTTTGGTATTGAAAATGGTTTTCATAATGTATTTATATCAATGTGTTGTATTGATATCTTTTATTGAAAGGTAGAAATGTTATGTTTACATTATGCATGTTTTATCTGATAAGATTATGTTATGGTTCATGGGAATTGTTATGAAGACAGATGGTTCCGTGATAAACTAAGGGAGGGTGAGCCCGATATAGCTCTCCAATGCATTGGGTAATGCAAAGGAGTGAAACGTTAAGGTTTCTCCGAAAAGATTTAGGGAATATATTGTGATTGGTATTCCAAACGTAATCAAGAGGGTTACTCCCTACGTAAGAATGTTATGAATGCTTCAAGTTACCTTTATGTCTTATGATTTCTATGATTTATTCATGGTTAGATGAGGTATGTTAAAGTGCCAATGATTTATGGGTAAAGTATGATTTCATTCTTATGTATATATGAACTCATGTTTCCTTTACATATTTTTATAACCCTTACTGAGCTTTTTATGCTCATCCCAAGTTCTTGAAATGTTTTTCACAGGTCAAGGGAAAGGTACATGATGTGATGATAGTGTCAAGGATGTGTCAATAAAGAATCCATGATTTATTTTAAATATTTTTCCATTGATGGGAAGAATGAATATTGTCTTTTATGTAACCACTTTGTTTAAATGAGGAATGTAATGCATGTTTCATGATCTAATTCTCTAAATCTCTAATCCTAAAAAGATCCTCAATGTGTAATCGTGTAATAACTCAAGATTAAGTAAGGTTTAAGGATGGGGCCTTATACTTACCATCTCCATGAATGGTGCATTTCCTTTCCTACCTCTAAATGATTATGTAATATTATAAATGCATGAATATGCTGGATATATATGATATATATGATTTATACATTATGAATATAATTCTTGATATAATGGATATTTTACCACATGAACAACTTGTAATTATAAAGAGTTTATTTTTGATTCAAGTACCAATGATCGACAAAATGACCATTATTAACATAAATAATGACATAGTGTTCATAACATAGTAATAAGTTATATAAAAGGAATAATGAACTTGAAAAATGTTCCTAAGCATGTATAAATTAACTCAAGTTTATTATTCAGGACGTTAAAGAATGATCGAGTCAAGTCGGACACGAGGTAAGGGACTTCGTCTCAGTCTTCGTTCATTGAGACATATTTCATTTTATACACAACTTTCTTTTATACAGTGTATAAACCCCATTGACGTTTACTTTTATAAAAAGGGATATTTTTCTATGATGCATTTTACAAAATGACAAAAAGGAATTTTTCTTTTAACCTATGCGGTGACAATGACCTTTTCCGCCGCCGCAAGTATTATTTGGTCTTTGGCTTCCTCAACAAGCCGTGAAGTTTTTTTAAAAATGAAATAAATACCATATACTTTTTTATGTATTTTGGTATTTAAAAGGGTTTTTTATAATGGATTTGTTTTGTCAATATATTTAAGTGATATATTGTGATTAAAGTTTGGAAATGTTTTCTTTCCATTATATTTGTTTTATGTCTTGTGATTTTATAATGGTACATGGACATTTGATGGGTGGTTACATGATAAACCATATGACGGGTGGTGCTGTGAATACTAGGATGGGTGGTTACATTATAACCTCCAATGCATTGGGTATAGAAGTCAGCTGTATGGATATTCCATTAAGTGATATGTGTGGAAGTCGACCGTATGGTTATTCCATTTAAGTAAGTTTATGTCCCAAGTTACCTACATATGTTATGTGATCTTTATATGGGTTTATGGTAATTATTTTGGTTACAAAAGGGTAAGTAATGATCTTTTATTTCAGTGAAGAGTTTTTACTACATCATAAAGGTGAAAACTATTACTTTGATAAAGTATACGTGGTTTACTTATTGTTTTGAAAAACTAACAGTTTTCATTCATTGCGTATCCCTTACTGAGCTTTTTATGCTCACCCCATGTTTTTTTAGAAATGTTTTTCATAGGACTTAATGTGGAATAGGGTCAAGGATTGGATCAAGGGAAAGTCATGCTATCTAAAACATGGAACTAGACATGTTTCTTTTTAAGAGTTTTTATTTTATGGAAACATAGTATAAGCTTCTACTTTTTAATCTTGTGAGATGTAATAGTTATGTCCTAATTCTCTAAAAATCTAAACCTGAAAAGATCCTCAATGTGAATTATTCATTTAATTCAATATTAAGTAAGGTTTAAGACTGGGGCCTTATAATACTATTGCTAAATGTACATAGTATGTTCTTCCATTGTAGGTGTAGTCCAAGGAGCACCGTGAATTTTCTGGATAATCCTAAGTAATCTATCACAAAACAAGGCATTAGCATCTAGTTGATGATCCATATGTGTTTTCTCATCTTTTACTATAAGCAGTATGATGGGTGTCTCTTAGGCCACCACCCTCCTATTGTTCTCATCACCACTCTCATGGCACACAGATTGATGACATCATAGTGAAATTTCTCTAAAATATCTAACCACTTCCCTCAAATTGGTTTTATAACAAATAGTAATAGTATATAAGAAATATTACAGAAATCGTATGAATAATACATCACAAGAAAATTGATGAAATCACATTCTTATCTGGGATACATTTTCAAATTATTTTAGTTTTTGAATATTGTGGGTCTCCATTATAATTTATATGGGCCCATACACCCTATATATAGAAATTTTGTTCACACATAATCCAATTTATAAAATCCAACATCAAGGTAAATTGGAACACTTCCATTATTATAACAAAAAAGGAACTAAAAGTCATGATAAGTCGTCCAAAACAAAAAATAAGATTCAATACATGAAATGCATGGTGAAAGTAGACATGTCGGGGAAATATACAAGAAAATTAATTTCAAATGGAGCCTAGTATGATTCTTGCAATATAGTTCCCACCTTTCATCTGATTATAATAGAATAAATCATTAATTACATAATATAAAAATAAATTACATCATAAAAAAAATGCATGAATCAATAGTGAGGTTGTATCTAGTATAAATGGTATGTTCATTAACACGAATTTCCCATTTGATTTAATTTGAGGTCCCCATACACATTCATTAACTACATCCAAGATTAGGGTATGGTCTCAATTACAACTCACTAATGAACTCTATAAACAAAAAACATATTGTTAGAGGGAAAATTCCCTGTCTCACAACACTATGTAGCGTCAGACCTTGAGATCCACTCAACATTTCCCCGAGATAGTAGTCATGTGACATCATGAATCCTCCCCAAATAGCAATGTCTTCCATCTAGAAACTAGGTTCAACGGTTTGTCCATCGGGATACTATGAAATGATATATCTGAGTAAAATTAAATATTTTCTAAATAATAATATGAAACAAAAAAATCATTATCAATTTGTAGATATCCTTGAAAATAATTAATTCAACTTACAAGATAAAATTTTAATGGGTGGAAGCTTAATAAATAAAATATATATAATTATGATAGTATGAAATATGTATATTCCCAAATGAATAATTTTTGGATGGAGATACAAGAAGATACATAGTTGATAAAAAATATATAGAATAAAAAAATTATTATAGCTATAATATTGAAAATATGATCAGTCTTTTTATCCACACATCAACATATAATGGTAAATCAAGAATTGGAGGCTGGTTTTTCCTTTTTCAGTACCAGAAACAGTAATGTATAATTGTGTACCAAAGGCTCCCGAGAAGGTAATGAGACACAATCTCATCAGGCTAACACCCAAAGAGTATATTCCTTTCTATTTTTTTCAATGAAAAAATGTTCCATATATCATTATTTGAAAGTATATAATATATAAAATAACTAATTCTTTTTTCGGGGTTCCTAACAAACACTCATCGTACGCTTCCCTCTTCATCTTATGTCGAATTTCTAAAAAAATTAATTCTAAATGTATTAATATGGATATATAGGACAATTAATAAATTTAAAGAGAAATGAATAAGAAATGAAAGATGTAATTAAGATATGATGTCCCATTTCTATGTCCTCAAATAATAATACTCAATATATCAATAAAATAAATTTCATATGGCATGAAATTTATGAAAATAGTCTATTAAATCTGTGGCTGGAGATATAATCATGTCAAATTAAATATATCAGAATCCAATGGGCGACTAAAAGTATCTTCAATGTATGAAATACATTAGACTCCATTCAAGTAAACCCATTCATAATTACTTGTTTCACTAATGGTATAGTAACTATGTTCCTATAACAATAATATCACCTAGGGGGCCGAGAATCACTAGAGGCATCGCATAGCCATCTTTCCAAATAGGTCAACACCTAATTACTCTTCCATGAAATAATTTTCACTCACATGTATGAATAAACTGCATGGTGATCCCATACCTAGATAGCTAGAGTATATATCACGGTGTGTCAGGTAGAAACCAACCGAACATGGTGGGTCCATCAGTGGAATCCCAAAATTGGTCTCACTTTCTCTCCCATACTATAGTAGGTGTTCCATAGTATCTAATTCATATATAAAGTCCAGATATATATATATATATATATATATGTATATATGACAACCCTGCTTTTTATTACAACTTAAACATGCTTTATTACATAAAACTTCACTTGATCCAACAAAGAAGATCGAGAGGTTTAGTGTCTTTGGGGCTTAGGATCATTAAATAAAAACTTTAAACTTGAAATACAATATCTTTATTGAAAACATCCTTTACATGACCACTACATTCCTTCGTACTTAGCATTGAATGGGATAACCTGAGGACATGCATAAGAAAAGGGTGAGCTATAAAGCCCAGTAAGGGAGTAAACAATGAATAACATGAGGAGTGAAATACATGTTAGGAAATAGGCATATCAATAGAGCATAATAGAAATAAGTGATCTAAAAGGCATGACAAAGCATGATAATCATAACATGGAAATGTGGCCACAACACTTAACATTGAATTAGCATGAGCCAAGGCTCATTGCACATGGATCATGAGTAAACCCTCATTGCACTTGAAGCACGAGTAAACCCTCGTTGCACTTGAATTATCATGAGTAAACACTCATTTCACATGACGTATCATGATACTATACTTTACCCAATACATTTGAGCTCTATAAAGGGCGCACCCTTCTTAAACATTTCATTTCATGCATAAGTGTGCCACATGGATCATAAAACATGGATTCATAAAACATAATCATTTCTTCCACGATAAAGGAATGTGGAATTAATACATGAAAATTTATAATCAATATGTAAATGTGCATAAAGGTGAATACCCTTGATGGAGAAATGGGCATGGTATTCACTACACAAAGACATTGTCTTAGAAAATTGGTGCGATTTCGGCAGCGTAACGGCGTGACATAAGAATTCATAAAAAAGGTTGATGAGAGAGAAAGGGGTTCCTAATCATATTTACATGTAATGGAAAGTAAGGAGATCATATATATACATGTCCCAACAATAGAAATGTGATTTAGATTCATGATAAAAAAGTATTTCTTGAATGTAAAAGAAGAGAGAGAAGTTCCTTTCGGAATTTCGGCATAGTAACGGGTGTACATGGGAGGCATTTAATGAGAGAGAAAGGGTTCTACCATCATTCAAAAAATAAGAGGGAAGTATGGGGGAGGTGTGAAACTGTACCCTAACATTCATAATTGAAATAAAAAAAGGCAATACAACTTAATAAAAATTGACAAAAATGAGAAAGGAAGAAAACCCCTTACTTGGAAGTGTGCTTCCAAAGGCTAGAGAGAGGCTTGTGAGAGGCTTCTTGGGAGCTTGGGGCACCTTGAGAGGATTCTAGAGAGAGTAGGGCAGAGGATGGACGAACTTAAAGGGATTTGAGTGAGGATGAAGTGGGAGCTTGGGTGGGTTTATATAGGAAAGGTGAGAGAATTCTTTATTATTTAGGTTTGGGACCCCTTATATTAAAATAATCAAAACCACAAACCATCCCATGGTATTTGCCCATGGTTTCTGGAAAAGGAAAGAGGAAAACAATATTTTACAAGTCCAAGGTCCGAACCTATTAAAAAATTAGGGTTGCTTACGTTGAGGTGAGTCACACTCCCATGGAAATTAATTTAAAAAGGCAAAGTGTTGAATAAGTCTTGAGGGCTCCATTAATGCTTTGAAATGTAAGTCAAACAAACCCAAAACCTCATTATTTTAATGATAAAACACATATTGTCCGAACATAAGGATTATGGTATTTTATTACATCACCATTTGGTCATTATGATGTCATAAAACACATTATATATTTAAATTGTATTTAATTTTTACCCAAAAATTTGACTGTCTCAGAAAATTATGAAAAATTCACCGTTGGATAATTTCGACGTCCTGATTCCAAAAATAATATTTATTTTATCTAAATAATTTTCTAAATATGTGAATTTTCACTTTTAAAATAAAAACCGACAATTATAAAAAATTCACGGGATTTGACAGAAATGGCATTCAAACCTTAATAAAAATTTTAATTGCATTCATAAAATTATAAGATCATTTATATTTAATAAAAATTAATTTAATATTAATAATAATATTTTATTAAAATATTATTTAATTCAAAAATCCTTTAATTTAATAAAATATAATTCTTAATTAAATAATAACTAAAACACCATTTGTACTTTAAAAACTAATTACAATGTATCAAAAAAATTATATTCATTATTATATACAAAAAATAATGTACATGAACATGGTGCTACTTATTTGTTACATAATCCCTTAAAATAGCCGCATAAGACCTAAGGGTAAGGTGTGCGATGGTGACAGACTCTTGGGGTTGCTCGGATAACATCGCTCAAGTGGTAATCTCTATCAACTTCCATTTTTCCCGTAGACGATCACGTTCGAGATTGACTTGATGAAGCTCAGCTTGGGATTGTTCAAGGGCAAAGCCCAAAGACACCACCTCTTTTCCGAGCTCCGACAAATGGGCTTCATAAGGGGCAATTCTACTGGATGAGGCCATCGCTTCCTTTGTCTGAGTAGAAATGGTTTCGTTAAAGCCTTATATTTATACTACTCAGATGATCACTGTTCAATGGCTATAGAAGTAACGGTCACAAATATTAACATAAAACTAAAGAAGTTGACATCTTATAAAAACATTTTTTTCATAAAGAAACATTTAACTGGATCAAGAGGGATTTTCCATTAATGAAACTTTGAGACGTTACAACATTCCCCCCTTAATAAATTTCACCCTTGAAATTTTCCTTTTCCCACACTAAAAAAATGTGGGTAACTTAGCTTCATCATATCCTCCGACTCCCAAGTTGCTTCTTCAAACTTGTGGTTTCTCCACAACACCTTGACGAGGGGCATTGTCTTATTTCGTAGAACTTTTTCTCTACGATCTATGATCTTCACTAGTTGCTCCTCATAAGAAAGATCATCTTCCAATTGTACCACCTCGGTAGAGAGTACATGTGAAGGGTCCGGTATGTACTTCCTTAAGAGGGATACATGAAAGACATCATGCACCTTGGCCATAGTAGGTGGAAGTGCTAGTCGATAGGCCGCAGCCCCAACACGATCAAGAATTTCGAAGGGGCCGATGTACCTTGGACTTAACTTCCCTTTCTTTCCAAACCTCATGACCATCTTCCACGGAGATATGCATAAAAACACCATGTCTCCGACATTAAACTCAAGGTCTCGTCGACGATTATCTGCATAACCCTTCTGTCGACTTTGGGCTACCTTGATATGCTGCTGAATGGTTTTCACCTTCTCCACCATTTCTTCGACCATTTCTGGTCCAAGCAGCTTACGTTCACTGACCTCATCCCAACATGCCGGTGTTCTACACCTTTTCCCATACAGGGCTTCATATGGTGCCATTTGGATGCTCGAGTGGAAACTATTATTATAAGAGAACTCAACCAGAGGAATATGTCGATCCCATCCTTCTTTAAAGTCCATTGAGAATGCTCTCAACATATCCTCAAGTGTTTGGATAGTCTGCTCGGATTGGCCATCAGTTTGAGGATGATAGGCCGTACTGAAGTTTAGTTCGGTATTCAGAGCATGTTGAAGACTCTTCCAAAACTTAGAGGTAAATCATAGATCTTGGTCAGACACAATAGATAGTGGTACTCCATGCAACCGTACCACTTCCCTAATATATATCTGTGCCAGTTGATCCAAAGAGAAATCCTCTCGAATAGCAATGAAGTGTGCAGTCTTTTTAAGACGATCCACAACAACCCAGATTGCATTGTTGCCTTTGGATGTCCTTGGATGTCCGGTGACAAAGTCCATGGTGATGTTCTCCCATTTCCATTTTGGTATGGGCAATGGTTGCATCATCCCCTTAGACTTCTGTCTCTCTACCTTCACTTGCTAACACATCAGAAACGTTGATGTATATTCAGCGATCTCCTTCTTCATATTATCCCACCAAAAGTTTTCTCGGAGATCTCGATACATCTTTGTGCTCCCTGGGTGAATAGAGAAATTTGAACTATGTGCATCATCCAAAAGTTCCTTCTTCAGCTCCGAACTTGATGGAACACATAGTCTTTTCCCAAACCCCACAATTCCTTCTTCATTAACATTAAACTCTGAGGATTTTCCCTTTTTTATAGCTTCCACTTTTTCTTGGATTCCCGCATCATCCTTTTGAGAATCCTTTAACCTTTCCAAAAGAGATGGTTGAGCAATCATTTGTGAAAGGATTTATGATGTTCCCTTCTTTATGATTCCCACGTCCATCTTCATCAAGTCTAAGAAGATTGGATCCTTCTCAATTCTTATCATTGATAGAATTGCTGGATCCTTTCTACTTAGGGCATCCGCCACCTTGTTCGCCTTCCCAGGGTGGTAATGTATTGAACAGTCATAATCCTTGATGAGCTCTATCCATATTCTCTGGCACATATTAAGATCTTTCTATGTGAATATATATTTAAGACTCTTGTGGTCAGTATATATCTCACATTTCTCTCCATAGAGATAATGCCGCCAGATTTTCAAGGCAAAGATCACCTCCACCAACTCCAGATCATGCGTTGGATAGTTTTGCTCATGGATTTCCAGCTGCCTTAAGGCATAGGATATCACTTTATCATTCTGCATCATCACACATCCTAAGACCTTCTTCGAAGCATCACTGAATACCACAAAAATCTCCCCACTTGTGGGCAAAGTGAGCACGGGTGCAGTGATAAGCCTCCTTTTCAACTCTTTGAAGCTTTCTTCGCATTCATCACTCCAAGAAAACTTTACTCCATTTCGAGTTAGCTTGGTAAGAGGGTTGGACAATCGTGAGAAATTTCTCACAAATCATCGATAATATCCAGCTAACCCCAAGAAGCTATGGATATCATTTACCGATGTTGGCCTCAGCCATCACTCAATTGCATCTGTTTTGGAGGGGTCCAAAGATATCCCATTGCTTGTGATGATATGACCCAAGAATGAGACTTCCTTCAACAAAAACTCACACTTGCTGTACTTTTCATAGAGCTTCTCCTTGCGCAAAGTCTCTAGTACAGTTTTTAAATGCTCTTCATGGTCCTCCTTGGTTTTGGAGTATATTAGAATATCATCTATAAAGACTACCACAAATTTGTCTAGGTAATCTCTAAAGACACTATTCATCAAGTCCATGAATATTGCTGGAGCATTGGTGAGTCCGAAAGGCATTACTATGAATTCATAGTGCTCGTACCTTGTACGAAAAGCAGTCTTGGGGATATCTTCCTTCTTCACACTTACTTGATAATATCCCGACTGCAAGTCGACCTTGGAGAGGTATTGTGCTCCACGTAGTTGATCAAACAAGTCATCGATTCTTGGGAGAGGATACTTGTTCTTTATCTTGATTTTCTTAAGTTCACGATAATCGATGCAAAGCCGCATTGACCCATCCTTCTTCTTGACGAAGAGGACTGGTGCACCCCAAGGTGATGCACTTGGGTGTATAAACCCTTTATCCAGATTCTCCTGTAGTTGTTTCTTCAGCTCTTCAAGCTCAACAACATCCATTCTATATGGAGTCTTGGATATTGGTAGCGCCCCAGGTATAAGTTCAATTGAGAACTCAACATCCCTTCTTGGAGGAAGACCAGGAAGTTCCTCGGGAAATACTTCAACGAATTCCCTCACAATAGGCATTTCTTCAAGGGTGGTTTCTTCCTTGGACTTCATCATCTAAGCCAGATATGCGTGCTCATAAGGCAGTAATATCCATGCTTGAGATGATGGAGCTAAAGGAGATTCATCTTCCTCCTAACACTAGTAATGAATTGGGGGTTGATTCTCCATATGGAGTGTGATTTCCCTCTCCCGGAAATTTATTTTGGCTCTATATAAGGAAAGCCAATCCATGCCATGAATTGCATCAAATTCCACCAAAGGGAGTATGATGAAGTTCGCTGGGAAATTCAATCCACATATTATAATAGGGGAGGACTTATAATCATGGGATGCAATGATTGCCTCATTTTCCGTACTCACCGACATCTTTACTTCCATGATTTGTGGTGGTGCAGGGATTGTTCTACTAAACTTTTGAGATATAAAAGAATGCGTAGAACCTGAATCAAAAAGTACGTTCGCTATTCTTGAATGAATAACTAGCGTACCTATCACCACTTCATTGTTGTGGTTCACTTCGGCAGAAGTGATGGAAAAAGCTCTTCGTTGCTGTCTTGGAGGTTGTTGATTGCCTCCGATAACCCTTGGATTAGGGCACTGATTCCAAAAATGAACCGGTTTTTTGCATTTGAAGCATTGAACAACGCGTTGAGGTTCGAACGGAGCGTTCCTCTCCTCTGTCGCAGCCGTGGGTCCTTCCTGCTGACAGTTAACAGCTAGGTTCCCTTCTCTTCCACACTTGAAGCATTTTCTTGTCCCCCTAAGGCAATTTCCAGGGTGCTTCTTTCCACACTTTTGGCAAGTGGGGTGCTGGAATTTCTTAGCACCGTTGGATTTATCCATCGGACCACCAGCATTGAAGTCCACCTTACGCTTCTTGTCCCCATGATACCCCTGTGATTCTCCGATCTCCATTTCAACCTTGAGGGCACATCGGACAATTTCCTCATAGCTGTCGAAGTCACGGATCGCTAATTCTTTCCGCAAGCTAGGCTTCAGCCCACCAAAGAAGCGGTCAACCTTGCATTCGGGGGTAACGACAAAGCCGGAAGCGTGTCATGCAAGCCTTGTGAAGTTTGCCTCGTACACTCCCACAGATTCTTCATCTTTCTGTTTCAGTGACAAGAATTCCCTTTCCATCTTAAGACGGAGGGTGCGTGGAAAATATTTATCGAAAAACATCTTCCGGAATACCTTCCATTCCAAAGCCTCGATCTCCTCCTCAGGCTTCGTATTTTTGATCAATGTCCACCATTGATCAGCTTCACCCTCCATATGATAAGCCGCCAGGAGAACCTTCTCTTTTTCAGAGCATTGGAGGATGGATAATATCTTTTCAATGGAGTTGATCCATTGTTCAGAAATCGTGGGATCGGATGATCCACTAAAAGTAGGAGGCCTTTGTCTCATGAAGCATTCAATAGCGACTTGTTCTTTCTTAGGGGGGGTTGAACGTTCCTCTTGAATAGTGTTTCTATTCAAAACTTAAGTTAGCTGAGAGAGAAGCGTGACAAAGTTCGCGATTCCCGCTCCCATTGGATTGGGCATCTCATAAGTACAATCATCACACTGATCTTCACAACGGTTGTTAGCCTGAGTTCTCCTATTACCGGCCATTGGCTGGAATAAAAGGAAAGTTAAAGGGTAACACATAAAGGGAAATCCAAAGACAAAAGTTGATGACTTATAAATAAACTTTAATCTCTTTAACTCATGAGTCTGTAGGATTCAATCCAGGCTTTTCATGATCTTCCTTCTAACATATATTCTTAGGGGAATTTTTCCCTTAATAAGGGTTCATACTAAGATTGTGAATTTATCAAAACATATCCCCCGGGAGTGTCGTAACCAAGAGTGCAGCAACGCCCATTGTCGTGCACCAGTTCCCGTTCGAGTCTATCTCAAAGCGGTGTTTTCGGGTTTTATCCCTAGGATACATCTGTGCCAGAGCCGCCTCTACCTGCTCATATCCAGACAGGGATGTATTTGTTTGATAAACCACATACTTAGTATTTACCAAAACTTAGGGATGTTTTTATTATGCTTAGTCTTGTATCTAAGGCTTTACTAGGGTTTCCTAATCCCAAAAATAACTCAACCTATCCTCTGATACCAACTATGACAACCCTGCTTTTTATTACAACTTAAACATGCTTTATTACATAAAACTTCACTTCATCCAACAAAGAAGATCGAGAGGTTTAGTGTCTTTGGGGCTTAGGATCATTACATAAAAACTTTAAACATGAAATACAACATCTTTATTGAAAACTTCCTTTACATGACCACTACATTCCTTCGTACATAGCATTGCATGGGATAACCTGAGGACATGCATAAGAAAAGGGTGAGCTATAAAGCCCAGTAAGGGAGTAAACAATGAATAACATGAGGAGTGAAATACATGTTAGGCAATAGGAATATCAATAGAGCATAATAGAAACATGAACATAAAGGCATGATAAATCATGATAATCATAACATGGAAATGTGGCAACAACACTTAACATTGAGTTAGCATGATCCAAGGCTCATTGCACATGGAGCATGAGTAAACCCTCATTGCACTTGAAGCACGAGTAAACCCTCGTTGCACTTGAATTAGCATGAGTAAACACTCATTGCACATGACGTATCATGATACTATACTTTACCCAATGCATTGGAGCGCTATAAAGGGAACACCCTTCTTAAACATTTCATTTCATGCATAAGTGTTCCACATGGATCATAAAACATGGATTCATAAAACATAATCATTTCTTCCACGATAAAGGAATGTGAAATTCATACATGACAATTTATAATCAATATGTAAATGTGCATAATGGTGAATACCCTTGATGGAGAAATGGGCATGGTATTCACTACACAAAGACTTTGGCTTAGAAAATCGGTGCGATTTCGGCAGCATAACGGCGTGACATAAGAATTCATAAAAAAGGTTGATGAGAGAGAAAGGGGTTCCTCATAATACTTACATGTAATGGATGGTAAGGAGATCATATATATACATTTCCCAACAATAGAAATGGGATTTAGATCCATGATACAAAAGTATTGCTTGAATGTAAAAGAAGAGAGAGAAGTTCCTTTCGGAATTTCGGCATAGTCACGGGTGTACATGGGAGGCATTTAATGAGAGAGAAAGGGTTCTACCATCATTAAAACAATAAGAGAGCAGTATGGGGGAGGTGTGAAACCATACCCCAACATTCATAATTGAAATAAAAAAAAGGCAATACAACTTAAAGAAAATTGACAAAAATGAGAAAGGAAGAAAACCCCTTACTTGGAAGTGTTCTTCCAAAGGCTAGAGAGAGGCTTGTGAGAGGCTTCTTGGGATCTTGGGGCACCTTGAGAAGATTCTAGAGAGAGTAGGGAAGAGGTTGGAAGAACTTCAAGGGCTATGAGTGAGGAGGAAGTGGGAGCTTGGGTGGGTTTATATAGGAAATGGGAGAGAATTCTTTATTATTTAGGTTTGGGACCCCTTATATTAAAATAATCCAGACCACAAAACATACCATGGTATTTGCCCATAGATTCTGGAAAAGTAAATAGGAAAACAATATTTTACAAGTCCAAGGTCCGAACTTATTAAAAAATTAGGGTTTCTTATGTGGAGCTGAGTCACACTCCCATGGAAATTAATTTAAAAAGGCAAAGTGTTGAATAAGTCTTGAGGGCTCCATTAATGCTTTGAAAAGTAAGTCACACAAACCCAAAACCTCATTATTTTAATGATAAAACACATATTGTCCGAACATAAGGATTATGGTATTTTATTACATCACCATTGGGTCATTATGATGTCATAAAACACATTATATATGTAAATGGTATTTAATTTTTACCCAAAAATTTGATTGTCTCAGAAAATTATGAAAAATTAACCGTTGGATTATTTCGACGTCCTGATTCCAAAAATAATATTTATTTTATCTAAATAATTTTCTTAATATGTGAATTTTCACTTTTAAAATAAAAACTGACATTTATAAAAAATTCACGGGTTTTGACAGAAATGGCTTTCAAACCTTAATAAAAATTTTAATTGCATTCATAAAATTATAAGATCATTTATATTTAATAAAAATTAATTTAATATTATTAATAATATTTTATTAAAATATTATTTAATTCAAAAATCCTTTAATTTAATAAAATATAATTCTTAATTAAATAATAACTAAAAACACCATTTGTACTTAAAAAACTAATTACAATGTATCAAAAAAATTATATTCATTATTATATACAAAAAATAATGTACATGAACATGGTGCTACTTATTTGTTACATAACCCCTTAAAATAGCCGCATAAGTCCTAAGGGTAAGTTCTGCGATGGTGACAGACTCTTGGGGTTGCTCGGATAACATCGCTCGAGTGGTAATCTCTATCAACTTCCATTTTTCCCTTAGACGATCACGTTCGAGCTTGACTTGATGAAGCTCGGCTTGGGCTTGGTCAAGGGAAAAGCCCAAAGACGCCCCCTCTTTTCTGAGCTCCGACAAATGGGCTTCGTAAGGGGAAATTCTACTGGATGAGGCCATCACTTCCTTTGTTTGAGTAGAAATGGTTTCGTAAAACCCTTATATTTATACTACTCAGATGATCACTGTTCAACGGCTATAAAAGTAACGGTCACAAATCTTAACATAAAACTAAAGAAGTTGAAATCTTATAAAAACATTTTTTTCATAAAGAAACATTTAACTGGATCAAGAGGGATTTTCCATTAATGAAACTTTGGGTCATTACAGTATATAAGAACTACATCAATGAAGGATCTGAAAAACACATGCCCTCCAAATATCCAAACTATGAATTATTTTGACAAAGGGATAAGAAAAATTTATATGGAAAGTGCATAAAAAAATTTATATATGTAATAAATTTTCATCAATGAGATTATGTAACACCCTAAACTTCCACGATATGCTTCACTTTGAATAATAGAGTATCATGTGTTGTACGCAACTTCGAGATTCTAACACACTACGACCAATCAAAGTAGCCATTATGAATAGTAATACCCACTATTTGAAATTTTATACATTGTATCTTTCAAAATGGACTTATTTTTTGGATTTTGAATATCGAAATTATCCTAGGATGAAAATTTGGTACTTTTCGGATAAATTTTATATTTTGATGAATAGTAAAAATTACTAAATTTTTATTAAAAAAAACTTTTTAAATAGAAATAATTAAGAGTGATAAATTATGAATTTGAGAGGTTTGAAATTATATTTAGAATATATATTTACCATTTAATACAATGTTGGTCATTGGACATAATTTCCTATTTAAACCAGAAATAAACAAGTGTGAATCATTTGATAGTTATTATCTCTTAAAAACACGCGTTTTATTTAGACAATGGAAATTAATTTTAAATTAATTTCTACCACTTCTGTGTTTTGAATTTGGAAAAATGGATACAATATTTGGAAATATGATGCCCAAATTGTGTAAATAGGTAAATTTTATTTTTAGACATTTTGAATAGTTACTTCGGTAAATATTTTATTTACCATTGTTAAAGGGTAAATCCGGTAAATAATGGTAAACAAATAATATTATAATAATAATAAATTACCCTAAAATGTGTCTTAACCCAATTGGTTGATACATGTCCGACCATGGGAATCTTTGGGTCGATTTTGGGACCCCATGGATCCACTTGTAAGTGATAATGACACGTTATATTAATTAAGTTAAAGTAAATATAAAAATGACGTAAGCCTATATCTTTTAGAAAAACAATTTTTACATAGGGTTATATATGTTATATTTTCGACTATAAATATTAATTAGAAAGATAAAAATATTTCCTACATAATGGTATTTTATATAAAATTTCTATACATTAAATAAGTTAATTTATTTATGACACAATGATGAGACAATAATTACCTTACTAGTGAAATGTTAAAATAATAGATATTATAAATACCCAAATAAATATAATTTGAGACTTTTAATGAATTCCAAAAATTTTATAGGTTAATATGACATGTTAGGATTTATTTAGTTAACTGTATTTGAATTAATCATGCTTTTATGATTTTAAAAAAAAATACCAAATAGTGTCAAAATTGACATAAAATATTTTTTAAAACAAATATTATATTATTAATTGATATTAAATTCCTTAAAATATGAGGTTCGGCAAAAGGACTGGTATCATGATATTTGTATCATTAATGGACCACTTGAGGGGTCTCTTTGAGGTATATATTATGTTTATTAACTATATTATATAAAAATACAAAGTGACATGGAAAGTGTCACACTAATTAACCAAGAGTTAAAACTAAAATAGAAGGATAATATAATAAAACAAACCTGTCTAAAATATACTTGTTGAAAGGATTTCAACCCATACCGACCTTAGTCTTTGAGTAATCTAGTTTGGAGCCATAAGAAACCGAATATGAATTTATTATAAAGTAATACATTAAGTTTTTCCTAAAGAGCCTCTCCCCCCCCCTTATAAAAGGACACCACTTATAACCAATTCCTCACACCTCTCAAGCCTTTTGGATCATCCAAACTCTGACCAATTAAGCTACCTACATCCCTATAATCCTATTAGAAGCCTTAACTTAGGCATAAGGCACTTAAAGTGTCCTTTTTGGTTCAAACCAAAGGGATTTACCCAAATTAAAGGTAACGATTTCTCTTAGATTCTTTTCTTTTATTTTACTTCTGCAACCCCTAAACTCGTCGTATTATTTTCATATTTCACAAAAACTGTATCCTAAATATACTAGTATATTTTTATTATAAGTATTCTAACTACACTTACACACACCTCCATCTAATGGGTGGAGAACATAATGTTTCTGTGGATGGCAACCAAACGCCTCACGAATCAATGGTTGTTCAATTATCTCATATCACTCTCATGGTGGCCATTATGATGGAGCTATAATTAAATATGATATTTATGATATTTATTTTATAAATAAGATTCTGTAATTCCATTTTATATTATACCATTATTCATTTCATGTTGTATATATATTTGATAATTTAATTTGAGGAAGTGCGGACTACTGCCCCCTCAAAGTGATATGACTCGTTCATACCATACATGGAACGTATAAAGGATGGTGTTAATGAACATAAGTAACACATATAAGATATTATATTATACTGGAATAATAATATACCTATGTATCATTTGGTTTTGATTCCTTTTAAAATGAAAAATGAAATGGAATTAGCGTTCGTGCATAAGTACGGATTACCGTCTCCATGAACGCGATGAGAATCATTTCCCCATCATATACATTAATGTATTATTTTCATTTGATGAATAAAAGTAATTTTTAAGGACTGTATATCATTATGGATATGAATAAGATTCAACCTATCCATAAAAAACACGACTTACGTAATGAAGCATATAAAGGAAAACAAATCAGTTAACACCGTAAACGACGATAATACTAAAATATTATTATCAACGAAATATTAAAAGATCATATATGACTTTATATTTATGAATATGATTCTTGTATAATTTAATAACAATTATTTAACTATTATACCAGAATTTCACATACACACTATCAAGGAAAAGTACAAGGTAAGGGGTTTTCATCTCACTCCTTATTCTCGTGAGATTCATGCCATATTGCCACTATTACCTTTTGTGTAGTGTATGTACTGACCATAATTGTATTATTTGTTTAATACACTTTAATTTATGTGTATTTAAATATTAATTATATGATACCTCTTTCATTTGGTGTAAGTTTCATAAGATACCAAATTTTTAAGGGTTAATTTCACAATCTCTCTATTATCCGAGGTTTTTTTTACGTAAGTATCTACTAGGACATATTTATTATCCATGTCCATGTTTTATGAAGGACTTTTCAAAAGAGATTACTTTAATAGAATTTTTTCTAAAACATCATTTCCAATATTTTAAATATTCATTCTTCTAAATATTTCTCATTAATGTTCATGTCCTCAAAATGGTTCTTAAGGATTTATTCCTATGGACATCAATGTTTTTAAAATGTTAATTCCATTCAAAAGTTTCAAAGTGGAATGAGACACATTGATTCAAAAATTTCTCTAAATTGCTTACTTTCCAAATTGTGTTACATTGAAATGTTTTCATGAAAAAGGTGAATTTCTCTCAAAGAGTTTTACAAATCAATTTCATCAATGTCAAAATCCTTTAATGGATTTCAAACCTGTTTTGAAGTTGATTTGTCATAATACAAATATTTCATATTGAGTTGAAGGTTTTGTGATATGTTTGACTGTGGATGTATTATTTTTATACCATTCATGGTTTATGGGTAAAGTATTGAAATTTCATTTGCTAGTTTTAATACGAATGTTTATGTCCAGAATAAACCTTTTCATATGAGGAATGTGTTGGACTTAGTAAGTGACGGGTGGGGACTGCTATAGCTCCTCGATGCATCGGTAGATCTAATGAGACAAACTAGTGTCTTGGAACGAGACCTTGACAAAATATTATTTCTAGTCTGGGCACGAGGCCTTGGCTATGTGGTTATGATAGTCTGGAATTATGCATTCCATCATTATGAAAGTGGTTAGTGATATTGCATGAGATTATTCGAATAGTAGAATATCAATGAGAATAAGTAAATGGAAATATTTTATTTTTTCCATATTATTTTTAAGTTCAAGTTTAAAAGTCTTTTGTTTTAGTTATACATTGCCTTAAATTTTTATTATTATTTATTAATGTTTCTACAATATTTTTATCCTTACTGAGCATCTGAACTCACCTATTTCTGTGTTTTATTTTTCCCAGGATTCTAAGAAGTGCATTGTGATTGATATGCAGGGTTAAGACAAGGGAATAATGGGGTTCGTAAAGGATTATTTATGTTTTTTTGTTATATATTGTAATGTAACATTCATGTATGTAATCTATTTTCCAAGAAAGCTAAAATGATCGGTCCTTCGGGACTTGATTCCTTGTAATCATTCCAATGTATTAAAATAATGGACTGACACTGGGTAACTAGGGTCGGGGCATTACAGTTGGTATCAAGGGAATTTTAGCAATAATCTTGGAAGCTAGATTTAGATAATCTCTTATTAGAGAACATATCCCTAAGATAGTCTTGGAGGATTAGTAGAGAAGAACTTCCTAGAATTTTGATATTATCGAGATTTTGTGAGTTTTTCGAGCAATACATCAATGTTTGGATATGAGTAGGTAGAGGTGGCTGTGGCACAGATTTAACTAGGGGTAAAACCTGAAAACACCTATTTGAGCTAGACTCGAACAAGAACTAGTGCATGACAATGGGCCTTGCTGCACTCTTGGTTACGACACTGCTGGGGGATATTCTTAGGATAATTCTCATTTTATTTACAAACCATTATGAAGGGTTTATGAGTATATACTTCCTCAAAAAATAATTTTTGGTGATTATGAATTATAACCATAAACTTTTTAGTTTATGTTAAGTGTTTTACATGTTTGGTATTAGGTATTTCTATTCATAAACTAATCTAGTGTATGCCATTGTTTAGAAATGGCACACAATAAAAGGAATGAGAACTCCAACAATATGCATGATACAAGTATAAGAAAGATCATATCATTCAATGTCTTAAGCAATAATTTATAAGGGAAATATTCTCCCACGTGTTATCAATATATAAATATATAGTATCATGAGTCTATAAGATAAGTAAAAATTTATCAGAGTCCAATGGCTTTAAAGGGAAGCCAGAGAAAGAAATGATGGTAGAGAGAAAGACAGATAAAGGGAATAGGGTAGAGAAGGATTTTCCCATATGTGATAACTATAGAAAGAATCACGTTGGAAAATTCTTGATGGGAATGGGAGTATGATATAAGTGTGGAGAAAATGGACACCTAGTACGTGACTACAAGGGTAAGAAAAAGATTTCAAATGTACAATGCTTCATCTTCATGGAGTTTGGACACTACGCGAACCAAAGTCCCAATCATTAGACTATGTTGAAAATGATGCTATTGGATAATAATCAAGTTATCATACTACCATAGATGAAGAGGAATGACTTGTGTTCTTATGTTGTAATTTTGGAATTATTTCATTGAAGTGTCGTGTCAATGATGTACTGGAAATAAATAAGGATTGTATTGCCTTACTATTTCATTAAGGATTTGAGATTTTATTGTAATAAGAAAAGTGACTCTACAACAAGTTAACATTTTTGGAAATTACATTGTTAATGGAAAGATAAAACTTAATATCGTCTTAATATTGAGTTACTGATATTGGAATAAGATATGGTTGATTTGGATAAATTATCTTGGATATTCTTGACTGCCTTGAAACGGATTAAAGATTAGTATATTCCATTATTTTTTGTGTTTAAAACATTTTTGGATAGATGATGTATATCTAGTATTCTATAAGGAATAAGGGAGCATGAATGTAATCAATAAGGTATTATGGTAATTCAGGAAGTTTCAGTGTTTTAAAAAAATACATGATGTAGGTATTCACATGCTATTACGATGTAAAAAGGATCTACATTATGTTTACATTTCATATAAATTTTGTACTGAGATTTTACAGAAGTATTTTGGATAAGTCTAAAGGTTTGAAGGGTTTAATTTTGAAAGGTTATTTTTGGATTTTTATAAAAGGACAACTCACAGACCATGTGACGACCCGTCGCATTGGAAAAAGCTATGGTAATTGAACCGACAACCATAGTGCAATTGAAATTTATTACCTACCACTGGACTATGTGAAGTACCTGGATGGTATAATGTAGTTTTTTAAGGGTATTATATGTGAATTATAAATTCATTATATTTGGAACCCTATAGGATTTGGATAAATGGAGTATTTTCTAATTGTATTATGTTTTGGGGAGAAAGATGTGTTTGTGGTAGAAATTTATTAATGGATAAAAATATAATTATAAAGTAAGTATATCTCCTTATGATCTTATCCAATCTCATAAATAAATTCCCCAACATTAAGAAAAGGAACTTAGAACAAAAATGTTGTCCTAGATCGTACCTTAGATCATCATAAATTTATGGATTTGGGATTATTGGCCTTTTCATAAACATGTTCTCTACCACTCTCCATCAGATATTGATGGTTAGATTTCTCTTCAATATCCATATTTTCCTACATAGAACCCTAGTATGTGTTATTTTCGGTATCCTTCATACTTACCACTCTTTATTTTAAATAGTGGGCTCAATAATCCATTTTTCGATGTGGGATTTCAACTAAGGTATTTTGAAATGTCAACCCCAAGATTCCAATACCGAGAATAAATTATGAGAAGGCAATTTATTGAAGGAGGGGAAATTTTAGCACCCCATGATTCCACAGTATACTTCTTTTGGAATAATAGAGTAGCATGTGTTGTACACAACATCAAGATTCTAACACGCTGCGGCCGATCAAAGTAGTCGTTATGAATGGTAATACCCACTATTTGAAATTTTATACATTTTATCTTTCAAAATTGACTTCATTTTTGGATTCTCAATATCGAAATTATCCTAGGATGAAATTTTTGAACTTTTTGGATAACTTTTATATTTTGATGAATAGTGAAAATTACTAAATTTTTATTAAAAACAACTTTTTTAATAAAAATAATTAATAGTGATAAATTATAAATTTGAGTGGATTCAAAGTATATTTAGAATATATTTTTACAATTTAATACAATTCTGGTCATTGTACATAATTTCACATTTAAACCGGACATAAACAAGTGGCAATCCTTTGATAGTTATTATATAATAAAAACACGCTTTTTGTTTTGACAGCGGGAATTAATTTTAAATTAATTTCTGCGACCTTTGTGTTTGGAATTTGAAAAAATGGACTCTATATTTGGAATGAGTATGTAAAAATTGTGTAAATAGGTATCTTTTATTTTCAGACATTTTGAATAATTATTTTGGTAAATATTTTATTTACCATGGTTAAAAGGTAAATCCGGTAAATAAAGGTAAACAAATTATATTATAGTAATAATAAATTACCATAACCATGTCTTAACCCTATTGGTTGATAT
Source organism: Viscum album (assembly GCA_963277665.1). Classification (NCBI taxonomy): domain Eukaryota; kingdom Viridiplantae; phylum Streptophyta; class Magnoliopsida; order Santalales; family Viscaceae; genus Viscum; species Viscum album. The sequence goes on from OY728165.1 coordinate 1,941,410,036, forward strand.
ATGTCTGACCATGGGCATCTTTGGGTCGATTTTGGGACCCCATAGATCCACTTGTAAGTGACAATGACACTTTATATTAATTAAGTTAATGTAAATACAAAAATGACAAAAGCCTATATCATTTAGAAAACCAATTGTTACATAGGGTTATATATGTTATATTTTCGACTATAAATATTCATTAGAAAGCTAATAAGATTTCTTAGATAATGGTATTTTATTTATAATTTTTAGACATTAAATAATAAAATTTATTTTTGACACAATTATGTTACAGTAATTAACATACTAGTGAAATATTAAAATAATTGATATTATAAATACCCAAATAAATATTATTTGAGACCTTTAATGAATTCCACGAATTATATAGGTTAATAAGAAATGTTAGGAATGATTGTATTAACAGTTTTTTAAGTAATCATGCTGTTAAGGGACTTTTTTTTAAAACATCATTTCAAATATTATAAATATTTATTCTTCTAAATCGTTCTCATTAATGTCCATGTCTTCAAAATTGTTTTTAATGATTTATTTATATGGACATGATTGTTTTTAAAATTTTAATTCCATTCAAAAGATTAAAAGTGGTATGGGGCACTTTGATTCAAAAAAGTCTTTAAATGAATTATTTTCCAAATTGTGTGACTTTTAAATGTTTTCATGAAAATGGGGTATTTCTCTCAATGATTTTTAAAATTCATTTTCTTCAACATCAAAATCCTTAAATGGATTTTAAACTAGTTTGGAAGTTGATTTTTCATAATAAAAATCTTCCATATTGTGTTGATGGTTTTGTGATATGTTTGACTATTGATGTGTTATTTTTATACCATTCATGGTATATGGGTAAAGTATTGACATTTCGTTTGCTAGTTTTAATACGAATGTTTATGTCATGATTAGACCTTTTAATATGAGGAATGCATTGGAAATTTTAAGTGACGGGTGGGGCCTGCTATAGCTCCTCGATGCATCGGTAGGTCTCATGAGACAAACTAGTATCTTGGAACAAATCCATAACAAAATATTATTTGTAGTCTTGGCACGAGGCCTTGGCTACATGGTTATGATAGTCTAGCATTATGTATTCCATCATTATGAAAGTGTTTAGTGATATTGCATGAGATTATTTGACTGGTAGAATATCCATGTGAATAAGTAAATGGAAATATTTTATTTTTTCATATTTTTTTGAAGTTAAAGTTTAGAAGTCTTTTGTTTTAGTTATACATTGACTTAAATGTTTATTATTATTTATTAAAGTTTCTGCTATATTGTTATCCATACTGAGAATCTGAGCTCACCTCTTTCTATGTTTTATTTTTCCTAGGATTCCAATATGTGTATTGTGATTGATATGCAGGGTTAACCCAATGTAATAATGGCGTTCGTAAAGGATTATTTATGTTGTTTTGTTATATATTCTAATGTAACATTCATTTATGTAATCTATTTTCCATGTTTGCTAAACTGATCGATCCTTCGGGACATGATTCCTTGTAATCATGCCAATGGATTAAAATAATGTACCAACTCTGGGTAACTAGGTTCGGGGCGTTACAGTTGGTATAAAAGGAAGTTTAGAAATAACCTTGGAAGCTAGATTTAGATAATATCTGATTAGAGCACATAGCCCTAAGATAGACTTTGATGATTAGTAGAGAATAAATTCCTATAATTTTGATAGTATAGAGATTTTGTGAGTTTTCCGAGCAATACAACCCTGTCTAGATACGAGCAGGTAGAGGTGGCTCTGGCACATATTTAACTTGGGGTAAAACCTGAAAACACATCTTTGAGCTAGACTCGAACAGGAACTGGTGCACGACAGTGGGCCTTGCTGCATTATTGGTTATGATGCTCCTGGGGGATATGATTAGGATAATACTAATTTTCTTTACAAACCATTATTAAGGTTTTATGAGTATATACTTCCACAAAAAAGAAATTTATGTGATTATGGATTATATCCATAAATTTTTTATTTTATGTTAAGTGTTTTACAAGTTTGGGTTAGGTATTAGTATTCAAAAACTAATATAGTGTATGCCATTGATTAGAAATGGCACCCAGTAGAAGGAATGAGAACTCCAGCATTACGCATGATCCAATAAATAAAAAAGATCATTCTTTCGAGGTCTTAAACAAGAATTTAGAAGGGAAATAGTCTGCCATGTGTTATAATCATATGATGAAATAGTATCATGAGTCGATAAGATAAGTAATGAATTCTCAGAGTCCTATAGCTTTAAAGGGAATCCAGAGAAAGAGAGGATGGTATAGAGAAGAACAGATAAACAGAATAAGGTAAAGAAGAATTTTCCCATATGTGATAACTATAGAAAGAATCTCCTTGGAAAATTCATGAAGGGATTGGGAGTATTTTATAAGTGTGGAAAAAAAGGACACCAAGTACATTACTGCAATGGTAAGAAAAAGATTTCAAATGTGCAATGCTTCATCTTCAATGAGTTTGGACACTACTCGAACCAAAGTCCCAGTCATTAGACTATGAAAAAAATGATTCTATTGGATAATAATAAATTTATCATACTACCACATATGAAGAGAAATGACTACTATTCTTATGTTGTTATTTTGTAATTATTTCATTGAAGTTTCATATCAATGATGTACTGGAAATAAATAAGGATTGTACTGCATTACTATTTCATTACGGATTTGAGATTTTATGGTAATAAGAAAAGTGACTGTACCATGAGTTATATTTTTTTGAAAATTACATGGTTGAAGGAAAGATAATCCTTAATATGGTCCTAATATTGTCGTACTGATTTTGGAATAAGATATGGTTGATTTGTGTAAATTATCATGGATATTCTTGACTGCCTTGAAACTGATTAAAGATTTGTATATTACATTATTGTTGGGGTTTAAAACATTTTTGGATGGACGATGTATATCAAGTATTCTATAAGGAATAAGGGAGCATGAATTTAATCAATAAGGTATTATGGTAATTCATGATGTTTCAGTGTTTTAAAAGAATACATGATGAAGGTATTCATATGCTATTATAGGGTAAAAAAGATCTACATTAAGTTTATCTTTCATATAAATTTTGGACTGAAAGTTTACAGAAGTATTTTGGATAAGTCTAAATGTTGTAAGGGATTATGTTTGAAAGGTTATTTTTGGAATTGTATAAAATGACAACACACAGACCGTGTGACGACCCATCTTGTTGGAAAATGCTATGGGAATCAAACCCACAGCCATATTCCAATTGGGATTTATTGCCTACCACTGGACTATGTGAAGTTCCTAGATGGTATAATGTATTTTTTTAAGGGTCTGATATGTGAATTATAAATTCATTATATTTGGAACCCTATAGGATTAGGATAAATAGAGTATTTTTGAGTTGTATTATGTTTTGAGGTGAAAGATGAGTTTGTGGTAGAAATTCATTAATGGATAAAAATATAATTATAAAGTAATTATATCTCCTTATGATCTTATCCAATATCATAAATAAATTCCTCAACCTTATGAAAAGGAACTTAGAACAAATATGTTTTCCTAGATGGTACCTTAGATCATTACAAATTTATGGCTTTGGGATTGTTGGCCTTTTCATAGCTAGGTTTTCTACCACTCTCCATTAGATATTGATGGTAATATTTCCCTTCCATATCCATATTTTCCTACATTTATCCCTAGAATGTGTTATTTATGGTACCCTTCATACTTACCACTCTTTATTTTAAATAGAGGCCTCAATAATCCATTTTTCGATGTGGGATTTCAACTAAGATAATTTGAAATGTCAACCCCAAGTTTCCAATACTGAGCATAAATTGCTAGGATGAAATTTATTGAAGGAGGGGAGAATTTAACACCTCAAGATTTCACGGTACACTTCTATTTGAATAATAGAGTAGCATGTGTTGTACACAACTTCGAGATTCTAACATGTCGCAACAAATCAAAGAAGCCGTTATAAATAGTAATACCCACTATTTAAGATTTTATACATTTTATCATTCAAAATGGACTTCATTTTTGGATTCTTAATATCTAAATTATCCTAGGATGAAATTTTTGTACTTTTCGGATAACTTTTATATTTTGATGAATAGTAAAAATTACTAAATTTTTATTAAAAACAACTTTTTAATAGAAATAATTACTAGTGATAAATTATGAATTATAGTGGTTTTAAAGTATATTTAGAATATATTTTTACCATTTAATACAATTATGGTCATTGGACATAATTTCAATTTTAAACAGAACATAAACAAATGTCAATCTTAGAATAGTTATTATCTCGTAAAAACATGCTTTTTGTTATGACACCAGGAATTAATTTTAAATTAATTTCTGCCACTTCTATGTTTTGAATTTGAATAAATGGACTCTGTATTTGGAATCAGGACGTCCAAATTATGTAAATAGTTAACTTTTATATTAATACATTTTGAAAAATTATTTCGGTAAATATTTTATTTGCCATGGTTAAAGGGTAAATCCGGTAAATAAGGGTTAAAGAATTATATTATAATAATATTAAATTAACCTAAAACGTGTATTAACCCTATTTTTTGATACACGTCCAACCATGGGCATCTTTGGGTCGAATTTGGTACCCCATGGATCCACTTGTAAGTGATAATGACACTTTATATTAATTAAGTTAAAGTAAATACAAAAATGACATAAGCCTATATCTTTTATAAAACTGATTTTTATGTAGGGTTATATATGTTATATTTTGGACTATAAATATTAATTAGAAATATAAAATTATTTACTACATAGTGGTATTTTATTTATAATTTTTAGACATTAAATAATTTAATTTATTTATGACACAATGATGATGCATAAATTACCTTAATAGTGAAATATTAAAATAATTGATATTATAAATACCCAAATAAATATAATTTGTGACTTTTAATGAATTCCAAGAATTTTTTAGGTTAATAAGAAATTATTTGATTGATTTTATTAAATTTTTTTGAAGTAATCATGTTGTTAATATTTTCACAAAAAATCATATACCAAATAGTGTCAAAATTGGCATAAAAGTGTTTTTAAAACAAATATTATATTATTAATTGATATTAAATTCTTAAAAAACCAATGTTCAGACAAAGGACTTGTATAATTATAGGTGTGTCATTAATGGACTTCTTGGGGGACTATTTTATGTATATAGTATATTTATTATGTATATAATATAAAAATACAAAGTGACAGGATATGTGTCAAACTAATCAACCAAGAGTTATAACTAAACGATAAGGTTAATATAATGAACCAAATCTGTCTAAAATCTATTGGTTGAAAGTATTTATACCCATCCCCACCTTAGTATTTGAATAATCCTCTTTGGAGACATTAAAAACCAAATATGAATTTATTATAAAATAATATTTTATGTATTTCCTAAAGAGCCCCTCCTCCCCATTATAAAAGGACGCCACTTTTAACCAATTCCTCACACCTCTCAAGCCATTTTGCTCATCAAAACTCTTCCCAATTAATCTCCCTACATCCCTCTACTTATCTTAGAAGCTTTACCTTAAGAAGAAGGCACTTCAAGAGTCATTTTGGGTTCAAACCAAAGGGAGTTACCCAAATTTAAGGTAACGATTTCTCTTAGCTTCTTTTCATTTATTTTACTTCTCCAACTTGTAAACTCTTCTTATTATTTTCTTTTGTAACAAAACCAGTATCCAAAATATTCTAGGATATTTTTATTTGAATAATTCAAACTACACTTACACACACCTCCATCTAATGGCTGAAGAACATAATTTTTTTGTGGATGGAAACCAAACGCCTCACAAAGCAATGATTGTTCAATTATCTCCTCTCACCTCTCATGGTGGCCATTATGATGGAACTATAATTAAATATTATATTAATGATATTTGTTTTATATATAATCTTCTTTAATTCCATTTTATATCATACCATTATTCATTTCATGTTGTATATATATACGATAATTTCATTTGAGAAAGTGCGGACTAACACTCCCTCAAATTGATATGACTCATTCATACCATACATGGAACGTATAAAAGATGGTTTTAATTAATTTAAGTATCATATATAAGATATTATATTATACTGTAATAATAATATACCTATGTATCATTTTGTTTTAATTACTTTTAAAATTAAAAATGAAATGGAAGTAGCGTTCGTGCGTACGTACGGATTACCGTCTCCATGAACGCGATGAGATTCATTTCCCCATCAGATCCATTAAAGGATAATTATATTTTGATGAATAAAATTAATTTTTAAGGAAATGATATCATTCATGATATGAATATGATACAACCTATCCATAACAAACACTGGATACTTAACAAAGCATATAAAGGAAAACGTATCAGGTAACACCCTAAACGACAATAATACTGAAATATTATTAACAAAGTAATATTAAAATATAATACATGATATTATATTTATGAATATGATTCTTGTATACTTTAATAAAAATTATTTAACTATTATAAATGAGTTTAACATACACATTATCAAGGAAAAGTACAAGGTAAGGGCTTTTCATCTCACTCCTTATTCTCATGAGATTCATTCCATATTGCCACTATTACCATTTGTGTAGTGTATGTACTGACCATAATTGTATTAATTGTGTAATACACTTTAATTTATGTGTATTTAAATATTAATTGTATTATTCCTCTTCCATGTGGTGTATGTTTCGTAAGTTACCTAATTGGTAAGGGTTAATTTCACAATCTCTGTATTATCCGGGGTTGTTTTTACGTAAGTATCTACTGTGGAATATTTTCTATACATGTAAATGTTTTATGAAAGAGTTTTAAAAGGGATTATTTTAGGGGACATTTTACTAAAACATCATTTCAAATATTTTAAATATTTATTCTTCTAAATCTTTCTCATTAATGTCCATGTCTTCAAAATGGTTTTGAAGGATTTATTTATATGGACATGAATATTTTTAAAATTTTTATTCCTTTAAAAAGATTCAAAGTGGTATGGGACACATTGATTAAAAAATGTCTTTAAATAACTTATTTAATAAATTTTGTGACTTTTAAATGTTTTCATGAAATGGGGTATTTCTCTCAATGAGTTTTACAAATCATTTTCATCAACGTCAAAATCATTTAATGGATTCTAATGTTGTTTTGAAGTTTATTTTTAATAATACAAATGTTCCATATTATGTTGAGGATTTTGTGATATGTTTGACTGTGGATGTGTTATTTTTATACCATTCATGGTTTATGGTTAAAGTACTGACATTTTGTTTTCTATTTTTAATACGAATGTTTATGTCATGATTAGACCTTGTCATATGAGTAATGCATTGGACTTTTTAAGTGACGGGTGGGGCCCGCAATAGCTCCTTGATGCATCGGTAGGTCTCATGAGACAAACTAGTGTCTTGGAAATAGTCCTTAACAAAATATTATTTGTAGTCATGGCACGAGGCCTTAGCTATGTGGTTATGATAGTCTGGCATTATGCATTCCATCATTATGAAAGTGGTTAGTGATATTGCATGAGATTATTCGACTAGTAGAATATCCATGTGAATATGTAAATGAAAATATTTTATTTTTTCCATATTATTTTGAAGTTCAATTTTAAATGGCTTTTATTTTAGTTGTAAATTTCATTAAATGTATATTATTATTTATTAAAGTTTTTGATATATTGTTATCATTACTGAGAATATGAGCTCACCCCTTTCTATGTTTTATTTTTCCCAGGATTCCAAGAAGTGTATTGTGATTGATATGCATGGTTAATCCAAGAGAATAATGGTGTTTGTAAAGGATTATTTATTTTGTTTTTTTATATAGTGTAATGTAACATTCATGTTTGTAATCTATTTTCCAAGACTGCTATACTTATCGGTCCTTTGGGACTTGATTTCTTGTAATCATGCCAATGTATTAAAATAAGGCACCGAATTTGGGTAACTAGGGTCGGGGCGTTACAGTTGGTATCAGAGAAAGTTTAGAAATAACCTTGGAAGATAGATTTAGATAATCTCTGATTGGAGCACATATCCCTAATATAGACTTTGAGGACTCGTAGGGAAGAACTTCCTAGAATTTTGATATTATAAGGATTTTGTGAGTTTTCCGAGCAATACATCCCTGTCTGGATACGAGAAGGTAGAGGCGGCTCTGGCACAGATTTAACTAGAGGTAAAACCTAAAAACACCTCTTTGAGCTAGACTCGAACGGGAACTGGCGCATGACAATGGGACTTGCTGCACTCTTGGTTACAACAGTCCCAGGGGATATGCTTAGGATAATTATCAATTTCTCTAAAAACCATTATGAAGGGTTTATGAGTATATACTTCCTCAAAAAAGACATCTTTGTGATTATGGATTATATCCATAAACTTTTTAGTTTACGTTATGTGTTTTACATGTTTGGTATTAGGTTTTTATGTTCACAAACTAATCTAATGTATGCCATTGTTTAGAAATGACATCCGGTAGAAGGACTGAGAACTCCAGCAATACGCATGATCCAAAGAGAAAGAAAGATCATATATTTCAAGGTCTTAAGCAATAATTTATAAGGGAAATAGTCTCCCATGTGTTATAATCCTATGAAGAAATAGTATCATGTGTCGATATGATAAGTAAAGAATTCTCAGAGTCCTATGGATTTAAAGGGAAGCCAGAGAAAGAAAGGATGGTAGAGAGAAGGAAAGATAAAGGGAATAAGGTAAAGAAGTATTTTCCCATATGTGATAACTATAGAAATAATCTTCTTGGAAAATTTTTGAAGGGAATGAGAGTATGTTATAAGTGTGGAGAAAAAGGGCACCAATTACGTGACTGCAAGGGTAAGAAAAAGATTTCAAATGTACACTACTTTATCTTCAAGGAGTTTGGACACTATGCAAACCAAAGTCCTAGTCGTCAGACTATGTCGAGAATGATGCTATTGGATAATAATCAAGTTATCATACTACCACAGATGATGTGGAATGTATAGTGTTCTTATGTTGTTATTTTGGAATTATTTCATTGAAGTGTCGTATCAATGATGTTCTGAAAATAAATAAGGATTGTGATGCAGTACTATTTCATTAAGGATTTGAGATTTTATGGTAATAATAAAAGTGACTCTACAACGTATTAAAATTTTTGGAAATTACATGGTTGAAGGAATGATAAACCTTAATATGGTCCTAATATTGAGGTATTGATTTTGGAATAAGATATGGTCGATTTGGGTAAATTATCTTGGATATTCTTGACTGCCTTGAAACTGAATAAAGATTTGTATATTCAATTATTATTGTGGTTTACAAAATTTTTGGATGGATGATGTATATCCAGTATTCTATAAATAATAAGGAATTAGTGTAATAAATAAGGTATTAAGGTAATTCAGGATGTTTCAGTGTTTTAAAAGAATACATGATGAAGGGATTCACATGCTATTACGGGGTAAAAAGGATCTACATTATGTTTATCTTTCATATAAAATCTGGACTGAGAGTTTATAGAAGTATTTTGGATAATTCTAACGGTTAGAAGGGATTATGTTTGAAAGGTTATTTTTGGATTATTATAAAAGGACAACACACAGACCTTGTGACGACCCGTCGCATTGGACAAAGCTGTGGGAATCGAACCCACAGCCATAGTGAAATTGGGATTTATCGCCTACCACTGGACTATGTGAAGTTCCTGGATGGTATAATGTAGTTTTTTAAGGGTCTGATATGAGAATTATAAATTCATTATATTTGGAACACTATAGGATTAGGATAAATAGAGTATTTTTGAGTTGTATTATGTTTTGTGGTGAAATATGAGTTTGTGGTGGAAATTTATTAATGGATAAAAATATAATTATAAAGTAAGTATGTATCCTTATGATCTTATCCAATCTTATAAATAAATTCTTTAACATTAAAAAAAGGAACTTAGAACAAAAATGATGTCTTAGATGGTACCTTACATCATCAAAAATTTATGGCTTTGGGATTGTTGGCCTTTTCATAGCCATGTTATGTACCACTCTCCATCAGATATTGATGGTTAGATTTCTCTTCCATATCCATATTTTCTTACATGGAACCCTATTATGTGTTATTTTCTGTAACCTTCATACATATCACTCTTTATTTTAAATAGAGGCCTCAATAATCCATTTTTCGATGTGGGATTTCAACTAAGATATTTTGAAATTTCAACCCCAAGTTTCCAATACCGAGCATCAATTGCGAGGATTCAATTTATTGAAGGAGGTGAGAATTTAACTCCCCAAGATTCCATAGTACACTTCTCTTTGAATAATAGAGTAGCGTGTGTTGTACACAACTTCGAGATACCAACACGCCGCGACCAATCAAAGTTGCCGTTATGAATAGTAATACCCACTATTTGAAATTTTATACATTATATCTTTCAAAATAGACTTCATTTTTGGATTCTTAATATCAAAATTCTCCAAGGATGAAATTTTTGTTCTTTTCGGATAACTTTTATATTTTTATGAATAGTGACAATTACTAAATTTTTATTAAAACAACTTTTTTAATAGAAATGATTAATAGTGATAAATTATGAATTTGAGTGGTTTTAAAGTATATTTATAATATATTTTTACCATTTAATACAATTCTGGTCATTGGATATAATTTCACATTTAATCCGGACATAAACAAGTGTCAATCTTTGGATAGTAATTATCTCTTAAAAACATTATTTTTTGTTTTGACAGTGGGAATAAATTTTAAATTAATTTCGCCACTTCTGTGTTTTGAATTTGAAAAAATGTACTCTATATTTGGAATCATGATTTCAATGTTGTTTAAATAGGTAACTTTTATTTTTAGACATTTTGAATAATTACTTCGGTAAATAATTTATTTACCATGGTTAAAGGGTAAATTCGGAAAATAAGGGTAATAAAATTATATTATAATAATAATAAGTTATCATAAATCGTGTCTTAACCCAATTGGTTGATACATGTCTGACCATGGCCATCTTTGGGTTGATTTTGGGACCCCATGGATCCACTTGTAAGTGATAATGACACTTTATATTAATTAAGTTAAAGTAAATACAAAAATGACATAAGCCTATATCTTTTAGAAAACCAATTTTAAATAGGGTTATATATGTTATATTTTCGACTATAAATATTCATTAGAAAGATAAAAATATTTCCTACATAATTTTATTTTATTTATAATTTGTAAACATTAAATAGTTTAATTTATTTCTGACACAATGATTATGCAGTAATTAACTTACTAGTGAAATACTAAAATAATTGATATTATAAATACCCAAATAAATATTAATTAATAATTTTAAAGAATTAAAATAATTTTATAGGTTAATAAGAAATGATAGGATTAATTTTATTAACTTTTTTTGAAGTAATCATGCTTTTATGATTTTCACAAAAAATAAAATACCAACTAGTGTCAAAATTGGCATAATAGTGTTTTTAAAACAAATATTATATTATTAATTGATATTAAATTCCTAAAAATCTACGGTTCTTCCAAAGGACATGTATCATTATATATGTATCATTAATGGACCACTTGGGGGACTCTTGGAGGTATATAGTATGTTTATTAAGTATATAATATAAAAAATACAAAGTGACATGGTAAGTGTCAAACTAATCAACCAAGAGTTAAAAATAAAATATAAGGTTAATATAATGACCCAAATATGTCTAAAATATATTGGTTGAAAAGATTTCGACCCATCTCCACTTTAGTCTTTTAATAATACATTTTTGAGCCATTACAAACCGAATATGAATTTATTATAATATAATACTTTATGTTTTCCCTAAAGAGCCCCTCCTCCCCTTATAAAAGGACAAAAGTTCTAAACAATTCCTCACACCACTAAAGCCTTTTGGATCATCATAACTCTTCCCAATTAAGCTCCCTACATACCTATACTCCTCTTAGAAGCCTTAACTTATGCAGAAGGATCTTCAAGAGTCCTTTTTGGTTCAAACCAAAGGGAGTTACCCAAATTAAAGGTAACGATTTCTCTTAGCTTATTTTCTTTTATTTTACATCTCCAACCACTAAAAACTTCTTATTATTTTCTTTTGTAACGAAAATGTTGTCAAAAATATAATAGGATATTGTTATTATAATAATTAAAACTACACTTACACACACCTCCATCTAATGGGTGAAAAACATAATGTTTCTGTGGATGGAAACCAAACGCCTCATGAAGCGATGATTGTTCAATTATCTCCTCCCACCTCTCATGGTGACCATTATGATGGTTCTATAATTATATATGATATTAATGATATTTAGTTTATATATAATCTTCTTTAATTCCATTTTATATCATACCATTATTCATTTCATGTAGTATATATATACGATAATTTCATTTGAGGAAGTGCGGACTACCGCCCCCTCAAAGTGATATGACTCGTTCATACCATACATGGAACGTATAAAAGATGGTGTTAATTAATTTAAGTAAAAAATATAAGATATTATATTTCATAGGAATAATAATATACCTATGTATTATTTGGTTTTGATTCCTTTAAAAATGAAAAATGAAATGGAAGTAGCGTTCGTGCATACGTACGGATTACCATCTCCACGAACGCGATGGGATTCATTTCACCATCAGATCCATTAAAGAATCATTATTTTCTGATGACTAAAATTAATGTTTATGGTATTTATATAATTATTTATATGACTAATATACAACCTATTCATAATAAACACAGCTTACTTAACGAAGCATATAATGGAAAACGAATCAGTTAAAACCGTAAATGATGATAATACTAAAATATTATTAACAAAGCAATATTAAAAGATCATATATGATATTATATTTGTGAATATGATTCCTATATAATTTAATAACAATTATTTAACTAGTATACATGAGGTTATCATACACATTATTAAGTAAAAGTACAAGGTATGGACTTTTCATCACAATTCTTATTCTCGTAAGATTCATGGCATATTGCCACTAATACCATTTGAGTGGTGTATGTACTGACCATAATTGTATTATTTGTGTAATAAAAGTTAATTTATGTGTATTTACATATTCATTGTACGATACCTCTTTCATGTGGTGTATGATTCATAAGTTACCAAATTGGTAATGGTTAATTTCACAATCTCTCTATTATCCGAGGTTGTTTTTACATAAGTATATACTGGGACATATTTATTATCCATATCCATGTTTTATGAAACTGGTTTCAAAGGGATTCATTTAAGTGACTTTATACTAAAACATCATTTCAAATATTTTAAATATTTATTCTTCTAAATCTTTCTCGTTAATGTCTAAGTCTTCAAAATGGTTTTTTAAGGATTTATTTATATGGACATGTATGATATTAAAATGTTAATTCCTTTCAAAAGTTTAAAAGTGGTATGGGAAACTTTGATTAAAAAATGTTTTTAAATGACTTATTTTCCAAATTGTGTGACGTTTAAATGTTTTCATGAAATATTGGTATTTATCTCAAAGAGTTTTACAAAACATTTTCATCAACGTCAAAATCCTTTAATGGATTTTCAACTTGTTTTGAAGTTGATTTATCATGATACAAATCTTCCATATTATGTTGAATGTTTTGTGATATGTTTGACTTTGGATGTGTTATTTTTATACCTTTATTGGTTTATGGGTAAAGTATTGACATTTTGTATTCTAATTTTAATATGAATATTGATGTTATGATTAGACCTTTTCATATGAGGAATGCATTGGACTTAGTAAGTGACAGGTGGAGCCCGCTATAGCTCCTCGATGCATCGGTAGGTGTCATGAGACAAACTAGTGTCACGGCTCGAGGCCTTGACAAAAACTTATTTGTACTCTTGGCATGAGGCCTTGGCTATGTGATTATGGTAGTCTGGAATTATTGATTTCATTATTATGAAAGTGGTTAGTGATATTGCATGAGATTATTCAACCAGTAGAATATCCATGTGAATAAGTAAATGGTAATATTTTATTTTTTCCATATTATGTTGAAGTTCAAGTTTAAAAGGCTTTTGTTTAAGTTATTCATTGCTTTAAATGTTTATGGTTATTTATTAAATTTTTCGCTATATTGTTATCCTTACTAAGCATCTGAGCTATCCCCTTTCTCTGTTTTATTTTTCACAGGATTCCATGAAGTGTATTGTGATTGATATACAGGGTTAAGGAAAGGGTATAATGGCGTTCATAAAGGATTATTAATGTTGTTTTGTTATAAAGTGTAATGTAACATTCATGTATTTAATCTATTATCCAAGACTACTAAATTGATCGGTCCTTTAGAACTTGATTCCTTGTAATCATTCCAATGTATTAAAATAATGCACCGACTCTGGGTAACTAGGTTCTGGGATTTATAGATTAAAATATCACCAATTAAAAATAATTTCAAAGAATGGGATTTCACTCAGATCACATATTTATTTGATAGGTAATCTTCACAAGGTACATCTCACATATCAAGTAATATATTACAATGCAATGTCATAAAGAAATAACCATAACATCAAACCTAAATGCATAACCAATCATGAATAGGAAATAAATTCATCTTGTGTATGAAATCTAATTATAAATTTGGGGTTATGAATCATAGTGCCACCCATTTTTTCGAATTTAATTTATATAATTAATTCCATTAAACAGAAGAGAAACTGATGTAGTGATAAACCATTAAGGCATAGTAATAAGATGATTCCAGGTGGGGATTCCCAGTGGGGTGTCCAACAACAATGAGAACAACCCAAAAATGGATTTATTCATAAGGTGAGGTCACATATAACAGGGAAATAAACATTGACCAAATTATAATTAACTAAAATATGGGATTCCAGAATGATCCAATGAGAAAAAAATGACGAGTCATTTAAAAATGTGTGAAACAAACAAAAATACCCCAAACAAACTATTGTGATGTCATATAACTATATATTTTTTTCATTATTTGATACACCCTAAACTAGATTAAATTATAGGACTTCTCAAATGAAAACAGAATAGGGAAATATACATTAATCCAAATGAAGAGAACTTATAGAAGAAAATCGTAGAAATAGTGGCATGTTGCAGGATGATATTGCCATCATGATTTTATAGCTTCATACATAAAAGGATTTATACTTTTTTATAGAGGAGGGAATATACCTATAATATAAGGATGGGGAGCTACAAAAAAAATATTGGAGTATCAGGTAGAGAATGTGAGGGGAGGAAGATAATAGTTTAGGTTCATTTAATATAGGTTATTCATTAAAATCACCAAAAAATTACAATGTGCACAGTTTTTCCATACGGTTGGGAAATCGTGCACCAAACATGCACCATTAACTACTATTAACTAGTACATCACATGGTTATGCCCATTTTTTCAGATACTATGTGCAGCCCATGAAAACTCACATTGTTCCAATACCTATAACTCATTCATGTTCATGATTCCTCGATTTCACGGTTTTTGAAAAATCATGCAGCTTAGTCATGCATCCCATTGTTTTGGATATGGGTTCTAAACGAGCCTCATATGAACTTTTGATCTCTTTATCATTTTTGGAATAATATATACAGTCATAAAATTGAATTATAATAACAAATTAATGTGATTTACCTTTTATAAAACATGGGATGTCACATTACCTATCTATGAATTAGAATATTCTTATGAAAAAATGGACACATTGATTAGGCTCTTTTGCAACTATAATTGTCAACCCAATAACACATTATAATCCCATTCATTATAATGGTCAATTTATCCATCATCCCAGGGGTGTTTAGGTAGAGGAATAAAATAAAACAAGGTAATAATATGATCATTATAATAATCAACCTCTATGTATATAATCAAATAATACTATAAATAATCATCCATGTATAATTTTGGTGGAGGTCTCATAAATTAATCAATGTGATGATGCATTATTCTCTTCCCTCTTGTATGGAACAACTCAATAATTGTTCTCTACAGCAATGTATAATAACAAAACAAAACATATTAATGAATCTATCTCATAATTCTAGATAAATACCATTATGGAGAAATCCTAAAAAAACAAGACTTAGAATTGTCAATTGAGTATATTTCGGGTTTTTACATCATAAAGACATAAAAAATAAAATCCATATTCATATATGATAAATTTATTGAACATTAACTTCATCGAGGTCCTGAAAATGTTGAGGGATCAAACAAGTAGATAGAGTCATAAAGTATGGACATATCATTCTAGACACCATCACGAGGTCCCTTATTTTATGCACTAAACTTCAGACACATTTACATCATTTAAAAAACCCAAAATATCCAACCAACACATCTATCTAATGACACATCTCCTACTAATATCCCTTGTTAAATTTCAATTCCATTTATCAACCAATTGGATACCTATATTCGATGATAATATTAAATGAGTTAATCATCATTACATTATCCAATAATCATAGTGATATAGATTAGCATCATGTGTGAATATCATTGAAATGTGAGGGATTTTCCTATTGAAACTATTTCCACACAAACATACATATCCATTGAATAATGTACAGTAATAAGAAACTAAAACTGAAAAAAAAATTCAAGAAACAACTAATAGTAAAACATAAAAATCAAATTCATAAAATATCCAACAATATAAATGTAAATAATATAATACAATTAATGAAGAAGGAAAATATACCCAGCTTACAATCATTGAAATAAGGGAATGGTAGAGGATAGGATGGATTATAGCCTATGAGTATGAAAACTAAATCTGGATTGAACATAAATGTACAATTATGATCCACTATTACAGGGTATGCCAATGATAGAACAAATATATTATTCATATAATGAATATAGAACAAATGCCCAAAATTCTTTTGAATTGGTTAGTATTAATATACCATATTGGATTCTCCCAACAACATATAGATCATAATAACATGAATATAGTGATATAAAGAATTATGAAAAGTGATAAATTAATAATAATCAATATATATTTTCAATAATGATAAATATAAAATCAATTTGAGGGGATTATCATCTATTATAGTTGGCATAGAATATTGAGATTACCTTATTCTATAATAGTCCCATCTACAATTATATTAAATATGTTCATCCACTGAAGAATCATACTGGAATGATTTAACCAAACAATAAAGTATGACAACCAAAGATTAATAAACTTGAACAAAAGACCATCCAATTACTAGAGCGTGATGTTTGGGGATATCCACTCCACATACATTGAACCCACAATCTATTTAATGTTTTTGAGTATGGAATCTACCAGTGTAGAATATATATAGGACCCAGAATTAGAGTGAAAATATCTAATAGGGGAGTTATAAGCCTATAATTATATCTATGGTAACATTTAATGTATATCGTCAGGTGACAATCATTCCATGATGAATCACAGTCACACCTCGTATAATAAAATCTTCCATTCCATAATAAACACAACAATCAATTCCTAAATAAAAGTATACTCATAATTCACTACTCAAATTTCTAAAACATGGTTCTAAAGAAAAATATTTAGAATGAATATTATTGAAAAAATATACATTGTTTGTAAATTGGTGTATATAGGGTCTAATACCAATAAATTCCTCAGCTGTCTCCCCCTACTAAACATAGAGTATGAAATGGTGAGTAATGAAATGTTATAATATCCATATTGAATTTGGGAGCACAAGGGTTTGTTGTTATGATCTCCCAAAACATGGCTCATCTAGTCGGGTAATATCACATAGTGTGTGGAAAGTCTATATGTACATTTGTAAACATTCTGAGCAGAAGAGACCAGAAAATACAAAAAATATAAATCCTGGAATGTGTTCCATAGAATCCTACATGTTTGTCATGTTTTTTTCCTAGATATGAAAATATTTTAGAAAATGAATCATTTATACAAATAAAATATAGAATCACATCACATACTACCACAACTAAATTAACTAAAATAAATTCATTAAATGATGTAATATTTTTGATGATTTAACTATAAAATTAATCATAATTCCTTCTAAATGTTTTCTATATACACGAAATCTGGAAACCAATTCTAATTCATCATTGAACTTTTTAATATCTAAAATATCCCAAATATATTGGAACAATAATCGTAAGGGTTTCTATGCAAAAAAGTATATTGGTCTTGTAATGATTCAAATACGACTGGAAATAGTAAATTCATGATATTAAATGTATATAGAAGTGAAGATCATGAATAATTGTTGGATAATTTAAAATAGTCATAAATGCATAATTCATCATTTGGTGAAGAGAGACGGCCCACGATTTTTTTCATATAAATCAATTAACAAAAAAAATTTGGTCGGCATTAAATGAAATATAATTAATCATTTATTTGAAACATAAATATATATAGTTATTTATATATAATACTAATAAAATTATTTCATTTTATAAATAATTAATAAATATCAAGAATATTTAAAATAGTAATTTAAAAACTCAAATTGGAACGATTGTTGGTGAAGAATGATTTTTCATCATCATTTACACTGAGATTGAAGATGTATACCATAGATGATAAAACCTAGTGGAATCATATCAGAGTTCCTCGATCCTACCACTTTCAGCTACTGAATATTATCCAAAATAGGGAACCAATCAATAGACAACATATCAAGTCAATGAAACAAGTCCAGATGATTTTTCATAGTATTGATGAAATTGGGGATAATTATTTTATATATATGAATCTATAATTTAATTTAATTTAATTGATATAACTAACACCCAAAACAATGTAACAACTAATGTTATGATGGAATAAAAATTAATGCAATTCCTAGGGTAACCCACATGATCATGATATAATGGAAGTTTTATTTACATCATCAGAGACTCTATTCAATAATAAATCCATTTATTAAGAGTCAGGCCCTGTGATTGAAATATGATAAATTAATTTTTTTTAATATTTTAATCCCATGGTCTTTTCATACCCATAAAATTAGGCCCAAACCAATAAAAAATTCATATATTTTTATATATGAAAATTTTCAAATAATGAAAATTGAATGTGTTAAATATTTAATCATAACTACTCTTAGTTGGAGAGCCTTTAGTACATGGAAGGGATCCTTGGATGGTTATTGTTACTCAATTTGGTGACTAAAATGGTATATATTTCAACCATTGATACATGCAATTATATATTATAATCCTTAAATTAATATGGGACATGTTGTTCCCCTAGTAACTGGTTCTTGAGTCATAGTGGTCCCAAAATTGTTTATACATGTGAACCAATAGATCCAAAATAATATTAATTAATTATGTCAGTTTCAATCATAAATCATAGGATCCTATATCATAATTCAATTTCCATGTATTTTTGACAAATTATCTTTTGTTAAATGATAATATTTTCCTTTATCGATGCTTAATATCATTAAATAATGTATACATTTAACACTATAATTCATTTATCTAATTGGTGAACAATGTCTAATTGTATCATAAATACCAAAAAATGTTTTATTATATTTATATAAAAATAAAATAGGATATTTTTATGTAAATAATTTAAATAAGAAAATATAAAATATATTACTAGTAATTTTATTCATCGACACTATACACTCGATTTACAGTTCCTAATCATGGACCTTCCTCACTTATTCAGATTCAAACAACATGATGCAGGCGAATCACATAGGGGTCCTCTTTGGGTGGGTGTACAATCAATCAGCTGAGAGGCATGTTTTAGGTCCTCCATAATATGACATACATATTTAAACTCATATGGTATATCTATGTTTGATGCCTCGTCGTTTGGGCGAGGTGTGAATGGAGTTGAGACCTTTGACGGTCCTCAACATTTCGTGGTTAAAATATGTGAGTCTCTATATTTAGTGACAATATGTATTGTGTTAAGATCTTGCTCAATTATGGGAGAAAATGTATTAGTGAGAAGATATATTAGATATGTACTTGTTGACTCATCTACATCAGTTTTGCAAGTAACTGAAAGAAATTATCTTAAAGGCCCTTGTTTTTTCAAGTATGTATTTATCTGGTCATTCACTAGGTTGGTCAGACTAAGAACACACTCCATGGAAGATGATGGTGTTGGTAGTCATGGAACTATTGTGGGGGAGGATGAGAGGATGTTCAATGCATATAATGGTTGGTGTGTTGTGGTGATGATTTGGGTTATTGGTGTGAATGTGACATGGTGTGATGTGATGGGGATGGAAGAGAAGAATGTGAGGAAATCATCACTGGTAGTTAATATAGACATATCATAAATAACATTATACATTTCAAGGATCCATATCTCATTGTTAATATGGGTGATACAACATGGGATATAGCTAAAAATAGGCAATGATTTATATATCTAATATTTTCATGTTTTCCATTATTTATAGGATAATGATCCAAGCATATAGTAGACATTCAGATGTTGATGAATTTATTAAAAATCATTATTCAATATAAAATTCTTATGATTTTAAATCTATACCCATGGGTTGAGGTTTTTTCTGTAATTTTCAATCATAGGAAATGTAACATAAATATCGTGGAATTGGATCAATTTTTTAATGCATGGTGTAATATATTTCAAAAATGGGATTTTAGTTTAATATATTTGATAAAAAATATTCATGTCCATGTATGAATCAAAATAATTTGTCAAAACATGATTTTATGGCATCTTAACATTCATTTTGATATTGCTTCTGTTTTTGGTATTTCGATTAATATGGATAAATCGAAATAGGTTGACAGGTTTTTGAATATTACTATTGTACTAGTTGAATTGGACATAATCATGTGCACAATTAATCATATAGTGATGACATCACTAGATGGAGAAATTCAACTTAATATTGTGTATGAATGACAAACTCATTTACATGTGTACTTTCATGAAATTTTCCACGTCAAATTAAATATATATAAAAA
Organism: Viscum album; assembly: GCA_963277665.1. NCBI lineage: Eukaryota > Viridiplantae > Streptophyta > Magnoliopsida > Santalales > Viscaceae > Viscum > Viscum album. Next base: position 1,941,431,024 of record OY728165.1, read on the forward strand.
TAATGTTTGATCACTCGATTCTATAAAATGGTATCATGAGACATCTTGTATGAATATATTGATGGTGGAGAATAAGGTTGATAATTGTGATGATAGTTCTATTTCAAAATTTACTGAAAATAATGAGGCAGTTTCAAATATAGTTGTAGGTAAAATTATGAAGGTGGTTATAGATGTTGATGATGTTCATTCTATGATAGATGTTTCACTTCATATCCCTTCCCATTATCATTTTGATAAAATATGACTTTAGTTAGTGGATTATAATTATCCAACAACGTTTGACGATTATTTATATCATGTAAAGTGGTGATTGCATGTTGATTTCCATAAATAAACTCATAAAATTATTTCTTATTATAAGATTTTGTAAAAGTGGGGAAATGTCCATGGATAATAGAGTGTGAGTAGAACCCCTCGGAAGGCATCAATTAGACAAGGTCAAGCCTATTTTAAAGATTCGATTTTATATGGCAAGTAAATTGTGATTAATAATGAGGTTTCATTCATAGTACTTCGAAGATAAGGAAATAGAGGGAAGATTATTGTAACTCCCCATAGTTAAAAATTATATAATCTTGAGTTAAATCATGAATTAACCATTAGGATCATTTTAGGATTAGATTTTTTGAGAATTATTCCATCACAATTACATTACATCACAAATATTACGAAGTAGACACTTCTACTCAATAAAATATTTTTCAGTAATTAAAAACACTTAAAAGAAAACATGAAATAATTTTGTGATATAAATCATCATTAATTATTCATTTCTATTAACCTTACTTATACCCTATGAAAAACATTTCAAAAACGTGGGATGTGAAAAAGAATCACAATTAGGGTTAATATAATGAAAGAAAAACATATCTATTAAATATAAAAAAAATCAATAAGGTCATATTTTTCAATCATAAATCAAAGGATCTTTAACATAACTCATGAATTCATAAGATTTATGAATAAAACATAGAAATCAATAATTAATAATGCTTAATTGTGTAATCTTCGGAGAAACATTGAAGTTTACATCCATCACATTGACTGATTCATTAGAGAGCTATATAAAGCTCACCTACTCTAGGTTTATCATTGAACCAACTATATATGGAAACAATGACTAAGAACCATAACATAATCATGACACATAACACATGAATAAAAGAAATATCACATTTCCACATCGCAATTATAATATATCTATTCATTATATTGACATAATAATTCTATTCTCATAACCATTTTTAATACCAAAATATGTAAAAAGGGTATGTGGTATTTAATTACATTTTTAAAAACAATATGGCTTGTTAAGGAATCCAAATGTCAAATAATGCTCGTCACGTCATAAAGGACATTGTCACCTTGTATGTTAAAAAGAAACACTCATTTTGTCATTTAGTAAACTGATTCACAGAGAAAATATTTTATTTTAATTAAATTAAACATATAATGGTATTATAAAACATATAAAATCAAGTAATGTATAAATCAATATAGGCCTCAAGGAAATGTGATTGAGAAAAATTCCCTTCGAAAAATTAGGCAGTGTAACGGCGTCACATTAAAATTCACAAAATGAGTTGATGGGAGAAAAACGGGTCTATCATCACTTAGACATAAAATTTATATAATGAAGATTATACAATAAAATATCCCAACATAATAAAATGTAAATTAAAATAAAAAATATAAATAATTCGTTGACTAAAATAGGATGGTGAAAGGTTCCCTTACCTCGAGTCTGACTTGTATCACAAGTACCGTTTTCTACTGAAATAATAAACATAAGATAATTTATACTTAATTTTGAAAATTTATCAATATATTTTTTCTTTTTATATCACTTATTACATTTCTATAACATCTAGATAATTATTTGAGTTCATAATGGATGTTTTGTCGATTTTTAGAACTCGAGTTAAAAATGAATGTGTCATAATTAGAAATTGTCCATGTGGTCAATATTAAATTATCAACAAAATGATGTTGATGATTTAGATATCATATATATCATATATATATATATAATATATGTGTTTATAATTCTCCATATAATTTGGATATATGAAAATGAAATGCACCATTCTTAGAGATGTCAAGACATACATAAGCATGAATGCTACATTCTTTTATTTTATTCATTTTTAAAGCAATGAAAACAAAATTATACATCATTATATTATAATTATAATATATATATATATATGTTATATAATTTAAATATCTTAATTAATTTCATCCTTTATACGTTCCATGAATTTTAGAATGACTCATATTACTTTGATGGGGTGGCAGTTTGCACTTTCTCAAATGTAATTAACGTATATAAATAACAAGAAAAGAATAATTGTTTATTTTAATTGATAAATAAAAAACAATATAGATAAACGAAATACCGTTTAAATCATATATAACTAAATATACATCATAATGTCCCCTACACGAGGTGGAAATATAAGACTGAACAATCATCGTTTCGTGAGGCAATAGTTCACTATCCACAAAAACATTATGTCTTATACCCATTAGGCGGAGGTGTGTATAATGTGTAGTTCAAATAAATATCATAAAAAACTATTATATTTACTTAAATTTATTTTATATGAACAATGAATTAGAATATCATAGTCAGTGTATAAGGAATATAAATGAAACAAACTTGAGAGAAGATGTTACCTTTAAATTGGGTATCTCCCTTTGGATTGAATCAGAATCCTTTTTTGGAATTTCAATATTCATTTTGTAAGGATTATATGGGTAATATAGTGATGTTGGGGGATTTTTGGAGTATATTTTGGATGATACAAGGGGTTTTAAAGGTGTGTGTAAATGGTTAGAGGTGGTGTTTTTTTATAAGAGGAATGAGGGGAAATTTACAAATGTTTGAAAGTATTATTTTATTATGAAGATAATTTATATTTAAAATGTACAAAAACTCATTTAATACAAATATAAGGTGAAGATTTTTTCAAATCCACTAAGACAATGGTTTTAAGACCTGTTTTGGTAATTAAAGTAACCCTATCTTTTAGCACTAACCTTTAGGTAACTAATTAAACTTTTATCTTGTCCTCTTGTATATTCATACTATATGGTTAATATATTTACTATAAAATGCCAATAGACCCATAAATGGATCCTTAATGAAATTTTTAATATCATATATGTCAGTTGGTTGAATATTAGATTTTTAGTATTTTTTTAACATTTAATAAAATAGTATTTATTTTAAAAACTCATATATGTCAAATTATAATCTATTCAAATAATAATTTTTAAAAAATAAATAAGTACATCATCCTTTCATAAAACCTACATTAATTATAATATAACATGTTATTTTATTCCCTATAATTATGGTATCAATAAAAAGCATAAAAATAAATTTATTTAAATATTAATAATCTGATTTGTTCAAATCATTCATTAATAAGGTAATCACTACATCACCATTATGTCATAAATAATTTTATTTATATTATATTTTCAATTTTTAAATAAAATAACAAAATGTAGGAAATAATTTTTTCTTCTTAATTACTATTTATAGTCTAAAATAACACTTATATAACCCGATATAAAATTTTTTTACTAAAATATATATGTTAATGGTACATTTTCCTAAACATTAAATTAATTTTTATATAATGTCATTTTGACTTACATGTGGCCCCATGGGGTCCCAAAATTGACCCAATGATTTACATGGTCATAAATGTATCATCAAAATAGGTTTGGGATACATTTTCGTGTAATTGAATATTATTATAATATTATTTTGACACTTATTTACCAGATTTACCCTTTAACAATGGTAAACAAAATATTTACTGAAATTACTATTCATAATGTGTAAAAATAAAAGAAACCTATTTATAAAAATTTTATATCCTGATTTAAAATATGGAATCCATTTTTTTCAAATAAAACACAAATAATATTATGAAACTAATTTGAAATTAATTCCCATAGTCAAATCTAAAAAACCATGTTTTTAAAATATTGTAATTATCAAAAGATAGTCATGTGTTTGCATCTAATTAAAAAGTAAAAGTACATCTGATGAAAAAAATTGGATTAAATTGTAAAAAAATAATTTAATTACACTTTAATTCAAATTAAAATGATAATATATTAATATAAATTACTATGATGAAATATAGTTTTGACTTATAATGCAGTATTTTCACTATTCATCAAAAAATTTACTTTATCTGAAAAATAACAAAATTTTACCCCGAGTAAATTTTCATGTCCCACTTTTAATCTAGAAGTTTATCTTTTCAAATGGAATAAATAAAAGTGAAAATAAGTATATTTAAAAATGGGTTTCCATCAAATTGATGTAAAATAGTCTTTTAATGAATATTAGACTATTTCCTGCATAATACCAGATAAATTTTTATTCTAATCCTCAAAAATTAATTAGATAAATGTATTGAAATTTAAAAAAAAATTAATAATAATTAGATAGTTATGTTCATTATCAAAAATAATATGGTTATGCATTATCTTCTATTAAAAAATATTATTATTATATTATTTTCTTGTATAACATAAGATTTCATTGAAAACCACTTTTTCATTTTGAGTATGCTATTGTAAAAATTGTCCTATTAAACATAAAATTATTATTTAATTAAAAAATATTAATAGATATGGAAATATAATATTCTTTATTTACCTTGGATATTACATACTTCCTCCCATTTTGGAATTTCAACCTCGGAATTTTAAAATTGGGCATGGAAATTTTGTTAAAAGTCCCACATCGGAAAAAGAGTCAATAAAATTGTCATTTTAAATTATAGATGGATAATTATAAAGGTAACTCGAGATAACACATACTAGGGTTCTATGTAAGAAAACATGGATATATAAGAGAAACTATGTGTGAAGTTCTAAAGGAGAGTGATAGAAAACATGATCATGAGATATTTAACCACCAAAAAACCACATACTTTTGATAGGTTTAACGATCATTGGTTTCCTGGTAGGAAAATTAAAAGGAAAAAGTATTTTTTATGCTCAATTTCATAATGTTGGAGAATTTATTTATGACATTGAATATAAACTGACGAAAATATAATAACTTCTCATATAGAGTTTCTTCCATTAATAAGTTTCTACCAAAAAACACATCTTTTCCCCAAACGATGAGTATTCAATATGACTTTTTCTCACCGAATGCACAATAATTATATTCTATAGAATAAAATTATCCAAAAAATATGAAACATATATTTCCCATAACATTAGTTCTTAACCAAAACCAAAATTATTAGTTTAAGAGAAGATAATCCCCAAAAGGATAATCTGTTATAAAAATAAATACTACAATTAATCTACAAAATTTAACAAAAAATACCCAAAGCTCAATAAATACCATTCAATTAATAATTTTCCTAAAATCTTTTCAAAAAAATCCAACTATGATTGAATGCAAAAATTCAATAGGATTTGATCACACAGTCTTACACAAAAATCATAACATTTATCTCGAAATAACATCCTCTAATCATAAATTCTCATACTAAAATGTAATGAAACTAAAAACATATTCTCTTTTATATGTTAATAATTTCCATAATTAACCCAAATCTCTATATTTACATAATAAAAACAAAGATTCTTACAAAATAAAATTACACCATTAATCCTCAATGAAATCCCAAAGTATTCAATTTTCTGTAGGCATATAGTGTTCTCCTGATATAAATTGTCTTCCAAAATTAATTTTTTAACGTAGTAACCAAACCATTTTCTTATACTAAGGATAAAAATTTTATAAAACATAAGATCAAAATTCATATTATTATTTATCAATAAAATCATTTAAGTAAAAATAATAATTCAAACTAACCAGGGACTACATGTTGGCCAGTTGTTAGTGATACACACTTGTCACCCTTCAGTTGTGGGTTTGATTCCTTTGGCCATTCTGGATGTGGAGGGTATTCACCCTTCCTATAGTTTACCCGTTTTTCTAAAATAATATCATTCATAAATCATTCTAAAAAATATGATAATTTCATTAAAAATAACAATAACAATTTTTTATCAAATGTTATCTAATTCCATTCAATTTGAATCCCAAAAAGTAAAAAATCATTATCACATAAAAAATTAATATCATATAAAACCCTATGGTTGTCCATTATGTTCACACAAGAAACGATAATTCTTTCATGAAAAAAAGTTCACATATCAATCATCTGAATTATACATACTAGAAATATTCATCCAATGTAATCCTATCATCAAAATAGCCTTAATACATTTAATAATTTCATCATCCTAAAATCTATCATAACTCTTGAATCTCTTATATATAGACCTATTACTCATTCAATGTTATTCATTATCTATTAACATATATTTTCAAAGTCATTCTATAATATGTCTTTCTTAAAACAAATTTTGTATAATGTCATAAGATTTAAATACCTTCATAACATGAGATAAAAAATAATCCAAACCTTTAATAGGTCATTTTTAGTTTCCTAATCTTCAAGAAGAATATAATTAGTAATTAGTAATCATACATTTGAACAATGCTGAAGATCCCACTATCGAACCTTCTTCGTATGACATCTATTTGTATAATGACCATTCACACCACATTTAAAACATTTAATAGATCCCTCAAAAAGTACATATTTACATTTCTACAATTCAACTTGATTCTTCTTTTTCTGTGGTATGTGATTCATTCATGGAAATCATTATAACATCGGTATCACATTCTTGACCATTGGAATCGTTTTCCTAGGTGTTTCTTTCCACATCCTTGACACATAGGGTTTTGAATTCACTTAACATTATTATTGTTATATGAAAATTATTAGGGATTTGTTTCTCTAATATATATTTCCCTAGAAAAATCCCCAAGGTTTAGGTGTAAAAATCAAGACTCTTGATAGTTGGTTGAGAGTAACCACAATATTTCTCATTGAACCTTCCATTTCATTCAGTTTTATTTGGAAAACCATCACAGTTTTCTTTACATCAATTATTTCTTTGATTCCTACAAGATCATTCAATTATCCAAAACTAAAAATGATAGTGTGTGTGTATTTGTAAAATCGTCATATAGTATCTTTTAAGGGTGTAATAAAATATATACTTATTCATGTTATCTTAAACCCATTCAAAATATCTAAGATAACTACAGATCATTCTTATATTCTAATCATTAATATCATGTAACTCATGCTTAAATAAAACCCTAACATCTAATGTTATGTAAACCGTTATTTGATACCAACTATAAGGCCCCAGAATTAATCATTACATAGTCATTAGTTAAATAAAAAATTTTCATTTAGGATCTTTTCTGGTTTTGAGTTTTAGAAAATTAGCCCTTAACTATTACACTACATCTCAAATATTATAATGTAGACACTTCTACTGAGTAACAATTTTTTCATAAAATAAACCCTCTTAAAAGAAAATAAGAATAATTTTCTTGATTTAACATTTCATGAATTATTTATTTCTCTTAACCTTCCTTAAACACCATGAATAAAATTTCAAAAACATGGGATAAGAATAAGAAACTCATTATGGTTTATAAAATTAAGAAAGAAAACATTTACCAATAACACATAAAAATAATTGAGATCATACATTGTAATCAAAAAACATATTAAATTTATCATATCTCATGAAATCATAATATTTATCATTAACAAATAGAAATCATAAATCATAATGGTTACTTTTGGCATCCAAATCATATTTACATTACAGATTTCACAACTACATATAGAGTTTAGATTGGAATACCCATCAAAATATATTACCAAAATTATTTAGAAGAAACATTAACATTTACCTTTGACCCGTTACCAAAATACTTGGAGATCTCTCTCGACCTCACCTGCCCTTGGATTATCACGGAATGACCCGTATACATAAACATTTCCCCAGAACCATAATATAATCATAACAGTAACACAAGCATAAAAGAAAGACAACATTTCCAAATTGAAATCATAATATATAATTCCAATAAAATGACATAATCAATCCATTACAAAAACTTTTTTCAATACCAAAATACATAAAAAGGGAATGCGGTATTTATTTTCCTTTTTTAAAAAAATACGTCTTGGAAAAGAAGCTAAATATCAAATAATTGTTGAGGCGATGGAAAGGTTCTTTTCAACATGTATGTTTAAATGAAACATTAATTTTATGATTTAGTAAAAATATTTGTAGATATAATATTCTCTTTGAATAAAATTAAATGAAAAAAGGGTTTTATTCACCATATAAATTGAATTCATGTATAATTGAAAATAATCCTCAATGAAAAGTGATTTAAACAATGTCCCTTACAAAAATTTTCTAGCATAATGACGTCACGTTAAAATTCAGAAAATAATTTGAAGGGATAAAAAAGTTTCTCTCATCCCATATAATGAAAAATTTATAGAAATAACGATATATAAGAACATATCCCAACATTAGAAAATTTAAATTAAAAGACATAACATAATTAAGTATTTGACTAAAAGAGGATGGTGAAAGGTTCCCTTACCTCAAGTCTGAATTGTCTTATATGTTCCTTGTTCACATTGAATAAAAAACATAAATTAATTTTTAATTTTTTCACAAACATTTAAACATTTATTATTCTTTTTATATCACTTATTATCTTTTTATAAAAATTATATAATTATTTGAGTTCATTTCAGGCATTTTGGTGATGTTCAGAACATGAGTCGAAAATGACCTTGTTATAATTACAAATTGTTCATGTTGTCAAATGTCTATTACTTCCAAAATTATATTCTTGATTTAAATATTATATATATCATTTAGATTCTGTATATATCTATCTATAATAGTCCATATCATTTGGATATATGAAAATTAAATGCATCGATCATGGAGACGATAATCCATACGTTCGTAGGAATGCAACATTCGTTTCTAATTTTCATTTTTAATGGAATAAAAACTGACTGATACATCGGTATATTATAATTCAAGTATAATATATATATTATATAAGATACATATGTACATAAAATTTATCCTTTCTATGTTCTATGTATAACATGATGAGTTATATCCCATTGAGGGGGAGGTAGTCCACACTTCCACAAATAAAATTATCATATATATACCACTTAAAAAGCATAACGGTATGTTCTAAATGAGAATTAAATAATCTTATAGATTAAATAAATATCATAAATATCATATATATTGTAACGCCCCAACCCCAGCTACCCAGAGTCGGTGCATTAATTACATAACATTGGCATGATCATGAGAAAGATCAAGTCTCGAAAGACCGATTAGTTTAGTAGCCTTGGAATAACTAGATACATCCATAAATTTTTACATTATATCATAAAAAAACATCTTGTCTTCATATCCCCTCATACTATCCCTGCATGTCATTCATAAATTACTTCTTCATAATCCTGGAAAAAAAATAAAACATTGAAAGGGGTGAGCTCGGATGCTCAGTAAGGATAACATTATAGCAGAAGCTTTCATAAATAAGCATAAACACTTAAGGCAATTTATAACTAAAACAAAAGCCTTTTAAACTTGAACTTCAGCATAAAATGGCAAAGGTAAAATGAAATAATGCCATTTACTTACTCAAATGGATATTCTACTAGTCGAATGATCACATCCAATATCAATAACAACTTTCATAATGATGGAATGCATAATGCCAGACTATCATAACCACATAGCCAAGGCCTCGTTCCAAGACTACAAATAAGATTTTGCCAAGGCCTCGTGCCAAGACACTAGTTTGTCTCATGAGACCTACCGATGCATCGAGGAGCTATAGAGGGCTCCACCCGTCACTTATTAAGTCCAATGCATTCCCATATGAAAAGGCTTAAACATAACGTAAACATTCGTATTAAACTAGCATACGAAATGTCAATACTTTCACCACAAACCATGAATGGTATAAAAATAGGACATCCACAGTCAAACATAATTCATTCGATACAATATGGAAGATTGTATTGTATCACATTAACCTCAATCAATAATAATGAAGGATGTTGACATAGATGAAAATAATCATCAAAACTATTTGAGAGAAATATCCCCCTTTTCTTGAAAACATTTAAAAGTCACACTATTTGTCAAGAAGCCGTTTAAAAGTATATTTTTGAATCAAAGTGTCCCATACCACTTTGAAACTTTTAAAAGGAGTTTTAATTCTAAAACTTTAATGTCCATATAAATAAATCCTTAAAACCATTTTTAAAATATGGACATTAATGAGCATGATTTAGAAGAATAATTCTTTAAAACATTTTAAAATGGTATTTTGGTTAGAGTGTCTAACCAAAAGAGAGACACTTGAATACAAATAATTGAGGTAATAAAAACATTTTAATATCATGAGAATAAAGGAATTCATGATATACTATGTCAAAGTACATTATATACACCACATAAAAGTGATTTGGTGTATATCATCAAAGAAGTCTCAATGGAATGTAAATTGAGATGAAATTTCTCAAAAAGGTTGTATCCTTAGGTTAAGGATAAATCAATGACATAATTATGTGTGACAAATATAAATACACTAAATATGATTGGATATTCAGTGTAAAACAATCAAAGGACATTCACACATATTCTTGTAAAAACAATACCAACGAATTGGATGTTTAACTCAACAAATGGAGAATGAGTTAAAATTACTCTTATCAAATTCATATCAATGACTTGAGAATTACCAATGGAGTGATTATGTGTACCAAACTTCTATCCACAGGAAGGGGAGTGGAAATTATGACATAATCAAATGAATAGTGATTCCACACATAATCTTGGGGTAATATAATCAATGAAATATGTGTAAAGCCAAATGAGTGGAAATTGAAATCTCAAACTCCCTTATCGATTAGGTAACTTACGAAACATACACCCATGAAAGAAGTATCATACCATGATGATGTAAATACCCATAAATTAAAGTATATTACACAATGAATACGATCATGGGTAGTACACATACACCACATGCAATAATTAAGTGGTGATCAATGGAATTCTCACGGAATTAAAAGTGAGATACGAAAACCCTTACATTGTACTTTTTCCTTGGTCGATGGTAGGTTTAACTCCTGTATAATGGTGAAATAATTGTTATTGAATAATAAAATAATCATTTACTTTAATATGATATCATATATGATCTTTTATCATTGATTTGTTAATAATATTTTAGAATTATCGTCATTTCGGGTGTTAACGGGTTCATTTTACTTTATATTCTTTGTTATGTGAGACATATTCGTTATTAATGGGATGTATATTATTCATATCCAGAATGGTATCAAGTTCTTAAACATCATTTTTAAATCATAAAATGATAATTATACTTGAATGGATACGATGGAGAATGAATCTCATCGCGTTCGTGGAGACGGTAGTCCGTACGTACGCACGAACGCTTCTTCCATTTAATTTTTATTTTAAATGAATCGAATCCAAATTATACATAGGTATATTACTATTCCAGTATAATATAATATTTTATATATGTTACTTAAGTTCATTTACACCATCCTTTATACGTTCCATGTGTGGTATGAACGAGTCATATCATTTTAAGGGGGCGGTAGTCCGCACTTCCTCAAATGAAATTATCGTATGTATATACAACATGAAACGAATAATGGTATGAAATAAAATGGAATTACAGAAGCTTATATATAAAATATATATCATTAATATCATATTTAATTACATTTCCATCCTAATGGCCACCATGAGAGGCGGTAAGATGTATTTGAACAATCATCGTTTCGTGAGGCGTTAGTTTGCCATCCACAGAAACATTATGTTCATCATCCATTAGATGGAGTTGTGTGAATGTGTAGTTTTAATCCTTCTTATAAAAACATCCTAGTATATTTAGGATACTGGTGTTGTTACAAAGAAAGGAAATAAAAAGAGTTTGGGGGTTGGAGAAGCAAAATAAATGAAAATAATTTAAGAGAAATCGCTACCTTTAATTTAGGTAACTCACTTTGGTTAGAACCAAAGGACTTGTTGAAATGCTTTCTGCCTAAGGGGAAGCTTCAAGGAGGAGGAGAGGGATGTGGGGAGCTTAGTTGGGCAGATTTTGGACGAGCCAAGTGGCTTGAGAGGTGTGAGGAATGAGTAGAAGTGGTCTCCTTTTATAAGGGAGAGGAGGGGCTCTTTAGGAAAGTGTGAAAGTATTACTTTATAATATATTTGTATTCGGTTTATAATGGTCCAAAAATCATTGAGGTCGAAGCTAAGATGACTCATATTCTAAATAACATCAACCAATAAGAATTGTACAGGTTTTAGATAATATTTTAATCATTATAATCTTATTTATTTAAATGATTTATTAATGAGGTAAACATTGCATCATTATTGTGTCATTAATAATTTTAATTATTTGATGTCTAAAAATTATAAATAAAATATCATTATGTAGGAAATCTTTTTAGCTTTCTAATGAATATTTATAATCTAAAATCCAACTTATATAACCCTATGTAAAAATTGTTTTTCTAAAAGATATATGCTTGTGTCATTTTTGTATTCATTTTAACTTAATTAAAATAAAGTGTCATTATCACTTACAAGTGGATCAATGGGGTCCCAAAATTGACCCAAAGATTCCCATGGTCGACCATGTATCAACCAATAGGGTTAAGACACGTTTTAGGGTAATTTAGTATTATTATAATATTATTTTTTAACCCTTATTTACCGGATTTACCCTTAACCATGGTAAATAAAATATTTACCGCAGTAATTATTCAAAATGTCTAAAAATAAAAGTTAACTATTTACACAATTTGAACATCCTGATTCCAAATATGGAATCCATTTTTCTAAATTCATAACACAGAAGTGGCAGAAATTAATTTAAAATTAATTCCCGCTGTCAAAACAAAAACCGTGTTTTTAAGAGATAATAACTATCAAAAGATTGACACTTGTTTATATTCGGTTTAATTGTAAAATTTTGTCTAATGACCAACATTATATTAAATTGTAAAAATATATTCTAAATATACTTTAAAACCACTCAAATTCATAATTTATCACTATTAATTATTTTGATTAAAAAAGTTGTTTTTAATTAAAATTTAGTAATTTTTACTATTCATCAAAATATGAAAGTTATCCGAAAAGTACCAAAATTTCACCTTAGGCTAAATTTGATATTCCGAATCCAAAAATGAAGTCCATTTTGAAATATAAAATATATATAATTTCAAAAATTAAGTATTACTATTCATAACGGCTAGTTTGATCGGTTGTGGTGTGTGTTAAAACTCGAAGTTGCGTACAACACACGCTACTGTTTTATTCAAAGGAAAGCGTACCGTGGAAGCTTGGAATGTTTTATTTTATATTTTTTGATGTCCCCATTTAGTCAAAAGGTTTAAAATATTGTATCTAAAAAGGGTTCACTATTAAAATTTGGTAAAAGTGCAATATTGAAAATGAATTTGTTCTTACATTATGTCTAAGAAACTCATAATATGGATTCTAAAATTATAAGGATTATATAAAGTTTAAAATTTAGTTAACACTATTCATAACCTCTTTTGAACAGCCTGTTTGGTAAGTCATGGTGCGATTGAACTTGGTGTTGCGTGTAGTGAAAGTTATTGAATTATTTTGAAGAAATAACACACTATAAAATCTTGGGGTGTTACATATATAATTATTATGCCATCATAATGGACACCATGAGAGGTGGCGGGAGAAGATTGAATAAACATTGATTCATGAGGCTGTAGTTCACCAACCACATAAACATTATTTTCTCTACCCATTATATGGAGGTGTGTGTAAGTGTAGTTAGAATCACACTCTTAAAAAACCTATTATATTTTTTATAAATTTTTTTTTCATATAAAAAATGAATAAAAATAGCATTGGGTGTGGAGAAGAAAAATAAAAGAAACGAATTTGAAATGAAATGTTACCTTTAAAATTGGTAACTCCATTTAGTATTACCAAATGGTTTTCTTGAATTACCTTCTTCATTGGGGAATGATTCTAGGAGAAACATAAGGATGTTCAGATCTTATTGAATTAGTTTTTGGATTATCCAAGGGGAATTATAGGAGTGAGTAATTGGTTAGAGGTGGTTCCCTTTTATAGGAAGGAGGAGGGGTACTTTCTGGAAGATTGAAAGTGTCATTTTGTAATAAAATAAATTCCAATTTATAAAGGGCCCCAAATAATTTAATTTGATTATAAATTGACGAGGTTTCCACTTCCTATAATACAATGGGTTTTAGAAAGGTTTATAACATAAAATGAACCTTATCTTTTATCATTAACCTTTACATTACTAATTTAACTTTTACCTGGTCTAATTGTATATTCATACTATATGGTTTATAAATTTACTATAAAATTCCAAGAGTCCAAAAAATAGATTAATAATTAAAATTTTAATATCTTATAATTTAGTTGGCTTAATCTATAATTTTAAGGATTAATTTATCATTTAAAAAAATGTATTTATTTTAAAAACTTATTTTTGTCAATTTATAAACATTTCATATAAGGTAATTTAAAAAATCTATAACATTATTATTTTGAAAAACCTATATTAATTAAAATATAACATGTTAAACTCATCCATAAAATGTGTGTATGGAATAAAATGTTTCAAAATGTATTTATTTTAATATTTATAATATCATTTATTTGAATCCTTCGTTAATAAGGTAATAAATACATCACAATTGTGTCATAATGTATATGATTTATTTGATGTGTCAAAATTATAAACAAAATACCACGATGTAGAAAATAGTCTTAAATTTTTAATTATTATCTATTTTCAAAGAGATCTCTTATAAAACTCTATATAAAAATTGTTTTACTAAATGATATATATATGCTACATTTTCTATATCTTTAAATTATTTTTTATAAAATCTCATTTACACTAAAACGTGGCTCCATGAGGTTCCAAAATAGAAAAAAGTATTCCCATGGTCAGATATGTATCGTCCAATAGGGTTAGGATACGTTTTAGTATAATTGATTATTATAATAATATTATATTTTTACCATGATTTATCAGATTTTCCATTTAACCATGGAAAATAAAATATTTACTGAAGTTACTATTCAAAAGGTCTATAAATAAAAGTTAAATTTTTACATAATTCAGACCTTTTGATTCAAAATATGGAATCAATTTTTAAAAATTAGAAACATATAATTAATAGAAATTAATTTAAAAATTAATTATTGTTGTTAAAACCCTGTAGCGTGTTTTTAAGAAATAATGACTTTTAAATGATTGACATGTGTTTATGTCTAACTAAAAATAAAAATTATATGCGATGAGAAAAATTGGATTAAATGGTAAAAACATAAACTTATTAAAAATTACAACTAATAAAAATGTTAATATGAACATAGAAATAAATCATATGAAAAGACACTTTTAGAATAAAATTCTGTATTTTTTATTTTTCTTCAAAAAATAAACTTTATAAGAAAATTTTTACAATTTTACCAAAAATAAATGTTTATGACTGGCTTATAAATAAGATGTTTTATTGTTAAAATGGAAAATATAAAAGTTACAAAAACTGGATTTAAATGTTTTCACTATCAACAGGAAGTAAAACATCCTTTAAAAAAATATTAGAGTTTTTATGATTAAAATCAGATTCATTTTTATTTTAGGCCTCTAAAAATTATTAAATATATGTAAGGAAATTTAAAAAAAATATATAACTACAGTTTAATTAGTTATGTTCATTCATATAAATACAATGACTATTCATAAAAAACCATTAAAACTATTATTATTATTTTAAATTTCAGTATAACATAGGTTTTAAAAGAAACTCATTAATGCTTGTTGAGTACGCTATCAAAAAAAACTGTCCTATTAAATAATAATTTAATATTCAATTCATAATTATTAATAAATATGACAATTTAATATTCATTATTCACCTATGATGTTACATTTATGTCCTACGATTTATTGTGTCTACTCGATCTTACCCCAAGGTTTCAAAGCTTGTTAATGTAAATATAATAAAGATATTATATCAAGGTAAAAATAAATTTTATTGGGAATATATGGATGATTTTTATTATGGTAATGACATTAATTATTTTGATCTTTTATATATTTTATATTTTGTTTCAAATGGGGTAAAATATCATTGTTTGACATTGCCCATCATATTCTTGTACATTATTTCCTTATTTAATAATTGGTCAGAATCTTTTCATCTTAGTGGACTTGTTTGGTATACAATCCCACGAGTGTATGACTAATTTTTTGACTAAAAAAATTTTATAGATAGGGATTGTTTCACACCAAAATTTATTTATAAGACCATTAGATATTTTTTTGAGATATATAGGTGGTGGAAAAAATTTATTTGGGTATACCATGGAGTTAAAAGTATTTTATTTTCCCATTTTTGTTTAGATATATACAACATTTAATAGTCTTATATTCTATTTTAATGTATTATGAGATGTATTTTGGAAATATTAAGTTAAATCTATGATAATTAAATATTTTATTATTTAATTCCACATCCAATTCCATGTCTTTTATTTTTCATGGATTCCATATTTATAATAACTGATGATGCACAAGAAATATTATTCATTATATGTTGATAATATATTTTGCATGTTCAAAATTATGGGAAGTATATTGTATTAATATTTGGTAACCAGTTTTTTTCATCATAACCCTCAAAGGTATCAGAATACTCTAAGGAAAGTTTAACCCTAAATAATGTGGTTCCCTAAGCCATGTAATGTATTATATCATTCATAATTTTTCTTAAAACAATAATGCACCAAAATAGGAAACCATGAAATATATTATAGTAATTTATGTTTAAAAATTACATTGCCTAAAATTATTGTGTGGTCTACAATCTATTCTTTGTTTTAATTAACCCTTGAGTTGAGAAATTTTTATTATTCCCCAAACATTATTTATTATCAATCATGATGAAATCAACTATATTTTTTCCCTCATAATCGGTAGTGATAAGACCTCAAAAAATCAATAGTTTTAACTACATGATAAAAAAATTAAGTATCAGAAACCATGTTTTGATTATCTATCCATGAAGAAATTATATAATAGAAATTACAAACCTAAACTATATGTCCATTGTATCAATCCGTAGAAATAGAACCCTGACATGTAATAAATTAATAATATTTTTTTTTACATTTTCCATGTTTTGACGTCTACCAAATATCATATCATAAAAATTCAATCCATAATATTTCCCTCAAAAATCGCAATTCCATGAACAAAAAAAATACTTAATTATAGAAAAAAGTGAATTTATGGGAACCCTCCAAAGTATCATCTAATATTAATATCATCTTATACAATAGTCAAAAAAAATAATGGAAAAAAATCAACTATCACAGCTCTACCAGGTATACTTCTTTATTTTATTATTCTCGTGGTCTGGGATCCTTCCATGATATGTTTGGGTTGAGTCTAGTTTAAAATTTTATCATTTTTAAATGTTTGGTGAGTATTCAATGGGGCGCACTAGTGAACCATGGTTAGTAGAAACCATGCTGTCTGAATGTATGTTATGTTATGGTTCACATAGAACCTACTACAGAGCCCACACACAACCATGTGGTAGTTAATAGGTAGTTGAGTGCTAGTTTTTCTATGGGACAGAGGCACCGACAAGGTTACATCATGGTTTTGAAGACCATGCATCCAGTCTAGGTGGGATAGTTCGGTTATTAAAAATCATAATCCAATGTTCTTATCTATCAATATTATCCTAAACATGGGATCCTTTTCCTTTTTCATGACCAAGGTTCACTAGGGGGTCCTTCCAAACCCCTCTCCCTAGCACCCCTTTCTCCAGGAAAGGTACATCAAGGTTCCAGGGATTGGTTTCATTGATTTTTTTCCTTTTTCACCGCTATTTTTCTTTCCCCTATGTCTCATAGGGTTTTTATTTTGGGTTATTCTTGTTGGTATAATCCTAATGTCTAGGGGGTTTTCTTTCATTTGTTTCTATTGATTTAGGGCATGGATATCATTCTTGGGAACCTATTCTTCCATTTTTAGAGTTTCATTGTATCTAGATGTGGTTGAGGTATGTGTTTAAATAATTTTAATTTCCAATAATATCCCATGATGATTTTGTAATTTGAATTAATTTTGAATCATGATTAACACCACCCTAATACACCTAGTTAGATTACTAGGGATTTTCCATATTGGTTGAAATTGTTAGAAAAAGGATTTCAAAATGATCATTGGAGTATGTATAGATTTATAACATCTTTTTGTGTTGATTGAAATAGTATATAATCATGGAAGCAAATATTGGTTATTTTGAAAAAAATATCCCTATTTGGTTTTTCGTAGAATTTTTGGATTGTACGTTTTTCTTTGTGAGTTTGATTTGGTGGCCTTGTAGCATGAGGGTTGTCGTGAAGTGTTTTTAAATGGTTTTTGATAATTTTAAATTAGTGGATTATGTTTTATAAATATTATGATAGATTTTTTTTCGGTTTTAAAGTAAATGGGGATAAAATGGAAATAGATTTGGGTATTTTATAGGGATATTAGAGTGTTCAATGATGTTTGTAAAATCCATGGTTGTAGTAGGTGGACACATGGATGTGCCATAAAATGAGTATGGTACATGAAAAATGGCACTCTATATAAATAGTTTTTTCTTAAATTGATTACAGTTTTCTTATAATGATTTTCCCCAATGTGATTTATAAAAATTTTAAAATCAGATACTAGATGGTATTCTTCATGGCATTGGGTGTGTGTTTTAGTGAATTTTTGACTCAAGGGGCCATTTGGCATGTTTCAAAAGACAACTATATTTTCTGTAACATTGATATAGATAAATGTATTTTGGTTTTCAAATTCACAAAGTCATGAATGGTGTATTTCATTAAAAATTGATGTTTTGTGTTAAATTTGGAAGGAATTTGTTTTGAAAAAAATATGTCTGTGATTATAAACCTAAAGTGCTTTATGAAGTTGTTCGAATGTATATATGATATAAGGGACCTATTGGAACCTTGATGTTGTGAAATTTGTGGATATATATATAAATGGGGCACCTCTATATAAGGGATTCCCATTATGGGTTATCATGTGATGGTGCCAGTATTTTGGGGTAGGCTAGTATAGTGATTGAAGGTATGATATGCCATGTTTGCATGGACCACCTACTAAAAAAGTAATATTACCACCATGGGTTCTTTGGTGTCTTATAGGTAATCCAGTGATAGTCTAATACCAAACCGGATTAGATAGATTTGTACCCTCCAGGAGTTGTAGAAATTTTTTTCAGGTTTATCCCATGGTGAGGCAAGGATAGAGAAGCCAGTTGGTTATTGTGTTAGGGGCTTTAGCATATTCCTATTGTTTGTTCCTAACTGATTAAGTATATAGGTCTTATTAGGGTTTAAAGGAAATACCATTGGTACTTTATATATATTTTTATTAGTATTTTTCTTATACTTCGATTTCTATTTACCATGTATCTTTATTTTTATCAAACCCATGTATGTATTGGTTTGGGTTTTAATTATAAAATTGAATTTTATTTTCGAATTGGAAGGTGGCAGGTGTTGTATTTCAAAACAGGATATATATGATTGTTTTTTAAAATTTAAAATATATATTATTAAATTTCTATTTTGATCTTTTTTTAATGGAGTGATTTGGGAAAGGAAACACGTGGATTCTATGGTGATCTCAAAATAAGATGTCAAGCGCATATCCTTGTTGTACCACTCAATGCTAGTAGTATAATGACCAATACATTACATACATTGTTATTACTTAAAAATTGAAGTAGACTTATTACAACATATAACAAAACCAGGAAAGGACTATATAGGTATAGTGTCTTTAGAAACTGGGAAACATAAACAACTGGTTCATAAAGCATCTACACTGTCTCCCATTTAATTCATCACATCTATAATCCCTTTTGGAATATCATACTTAATAACCTTATTCCAGACCTGGGGAAAGAAAACATACAAAAGGGTGAGCTCAAATGCTCAGTAAGGGTAAACAAAAGATATATCTATCACATCATATTCATAAGAACATAACTTTTAGAAATCTTAACCTAAAAAAGAGATCATAATTTCATAACATGTGATAAATCGTAGTAGTGAAATTTAATCCCAATTATCATAACTTAAAACATGAGACTTTTTGGCATACACACATAATCATAGAGAATCATTTCTTATTAGTCAAGACTCATGGACAAGACTATCTTAGTGGAAAAAGTCCATTTCTGAACCGAGTTCACTCCTCGTTTCAGTCCTGTTTCACTGAACCGGTTTAACCTGCCATTCTAGACATGTCTATCTCATGAGATATAAAATCTTTACCCAATGCATTGGAAGGAGATATAGGTCCCACCCATCTCATAATGATACCATTTTTATCGGTTCGACAAAATCATAAACCATACATCATAACATAACCCATGTAATAAAAATGGGAATCTTAAACATCGTGACATCATAAAACAATACATATAAGATAAAGGAATTCATAAAAATAATTCCATCACAACATAATCAAATCAATGTAATAATAGGGATAGAAACAGAACCCTTTATTATCTTAGATGGAAAATAATTTTAATAAAATACTTGAAATCCATTCTTGAAATATCCCCATTTAAAATGTTTGGATGCCTCTTAGAGTTATAGAAATTCCATGAATATTATGCCACTATTGATTCAAGGATAGAGAAACTAGATGGCTATTGAAATAGGAGATTTAACATATGCTAGTAGGTGGTTCCAAACTGAGTTAATATACGGGTTATTTAGGGATGTTTAAGAAACCCCATGGTTATATTACATCTCTTTATTTTGGTCTTTCTCTACACATAATTTTATGTTGACCATGTATATTTATTTGAAGAACAGTCCTTGTACCTTTTTTTGGGTTTAATTTATAAACATTAAGTTTGTTTTCGAATTGGAAGGTGGAGTGTATATTATTTTAATGTGAGATGTTATTGATAATTATTTAAATATTATAAAGATATATTTATATATATAATTAAAACTACTTTAAATGTAATTATTTGTGAAACTGAACTTATATATTCTATGGTTATTGCCTTCAAAGCTATTAACAATCACACCATAACTATACCACTAGGTGTGGGTAGGGTTGAGTTGTTTTTGATGTTCATATTCATTCATAAGTATTTTGTTAATGTATTCCTAGTTGGGGTAGGTTTTTTGGTAAATGGTGGTGACCATGAGGTCACATGGAGGTTGTGTTGGTAGAATTTTGGTTTATCATTTCTTTAGTTTAAATTTTAATTCCATTTAGTTGTATTTGGTATTCGGACCTACTTGTGTATTTATTATGATTAATTTTTGGACCTTTTATCTTATTTCCTAACTTATTTTGATCTTTGTTTCTATCTGAGAAAATTATTCCCACCTTGTTTATTTATTTTCGGGCACTAGTTTCACTCCCTTGGGGATCAAGAATGCACTTCGGGCCATGCCACAACCATGTTGGGGGTCGGGTAAAATTATATAATAGGATAGTTCATGACATCATTAGTATAGATGAATGTCAAAAAATATATCTCATATAGGAATATCTATATCTTTAATGATAAAACAAAGCATCAAAAAAATAGTATAACATAAACTAATTATTTTTATATTCAATCCCAATTTTACAACATGAACAAAGATTCAAAATATCTCTTCATTCAATGAATACATATATGATTATGTCATACACATATTATAACAACATTATAGTCCTAGATTAAATTTTGTAACTTAATGAATGTTACATCACCTTGTTTTTTCAATCATTCATTATCTAATTATCAAAGTAGAATCGTGATAGTATCTATGAATCTTTGTTACATGAAACATTTCATGTATATTATCTATCTATGGTTTAAGATCCAATCTATATGACAACTCTAAAATTCACTAAAACAAATATAATTTTACAATAAACAAATAATTAAGTTATGTACATCTAAAAACATTTTAAAAATAGACAGTGGTTAATCCCATTATAAATGTATCTCCTTCCCAGAACATAAATTTATAAGTAATGTAATTTGTGATTGAATGATATCTGAATTAATAGACCTTTGTCATTCAATGTATCATCAACACCTTTTTCATCACACTATACATTATATCTAAAACAATGATTTTATACTATGGAATATTGTTCATCCAAAAAACATTATATATGCATCTAATAAAAGGACAGTAGAAATTACTTTAAAGACGGTGATTCTAACATGTTATAATAAATGATGTCAATAAAATTTAGTTTTTCCAATGATTAATCCATTTAAACAATAACACTTAATGATAACTTATTCTAATGCATGAATATTGACACAACATCTATCAATATTTTTTGGTGGAAACCCATGATAAACAATCACTGATATCCAAAACAAAAAATTATTGGGTTCCATACTAAAAAAGTAAATGGGCACTATAATCTGATATGGTTACACCAAAAACTCATTGATTATTCACTACCATCTCAAAATATATCATCACAAAATCATCTACCACATATTACTCCGTGTTCATATGATTGTTATACTAAATTTTCATTTAATAAAAAATAACATAGGTAATAAAATATTATCTGAGAAACTGATGGTAAAATATAATAAAATCTATATATATTTCCCAAAATTTCAAGAAAGAAACAGTATATATATTCAAAAGTCTAGATAGAAAATTGAAATTAGATTGTATCAATGGAATAACTTACATCATGTTTTGAAATATACCATTATCATATTCATTTAATACCACCAAAATTACTCCTTGACAATATTATAAAGCATGGAAACAAAATAATATTCACAAAAATGTATTTTATGGAACTGAATAAGATAAATATATTTAACAAATTATTAATTAATTTCAACATATTAAATATTAAATGATGTTTTCCATCCCTTTTACAATATATATAGAGTCTACCAAATCAATTCAGTCATAACACACATCTACATTGTATACCCCCAACAATGATGTGTCAACTAATAGAAACTAGAAGAGTGAGACATCTTTTTATAAGGGAAATTATCACCACCAACATTCTCTGAATCTATTTGTATTGTGGAATGACAATACAAAATCATTAATAATTCACATTTCTTTTGAGAAACAATACCATGTTTCTTCCTATGGATGTTTCATTTTTAAAATATTCATTTATTAACTTTTAATATTTCGTAAATATATTTTCAAAAAATAACACTATAGATATATTATTTTGAATATTAATATCACAATACACAATGATATATTTTATGATATTATAATTTCAAATTAATGTAAAATAATTTTTAATAACTTAATTTAAAAATGTCAATAAATAATACACGAACTAAAGAATATAAAGCAGATAAATTGCATAATAAAACTAATTTAGATGAATATTTTGTGAAACATAAGATATCTACATTTTTAGTAAATAAAAATATCACATTATTATATGGGAAGCATCATATAAAACATTTAACATCTATATTGTATCCAAAATTTGTAGTAGATAATCATTGTTCAGCATATGTAATAGATACATTAATATAACCATACATAGATCATTTACTTGTAATATATTTATAGATTTTATTCAATGTTATCAATAACATTACATTTTTTTTGGAAATCAATCCCAATACTTTTGGAATAACCATTAAGACCTTGTAAGCCACAAAATTTAACAATAGATTTGGTTTATGGTAAGGATGAATATCCATTGAATATAGTGGATTGATATATATATGATACTAAGACAAAAAATCATTATGAAAATGAATGTCACATATTTCTAACATTAAATTGATAAATTATATCTATATTAACTCATCAATGTATATAATTTATTGACACCACCATTAAGTACTATAAAAACATTAAATGATTAATTAATTAGTCACATAATGAAATATGGGGAATTATTGAATCATATGGTATATCTAAGAACCCATATATTCTATAAAAAATATAAATTTTACTTTTAAATTTCACCATCCATACTCTCATTTGAAGATATATATACCAATAAAATCATTAAAATTTATTTCTATCTCTTTATATGACATGATAATTCACCAATTTTTCAAAGGGTGTCGTGTATCTTCACTATCACCTTATTGGGAAATTAATTATCCACTCACACCATTAACATAAAGATATCATTCATTGAATATAATATGTGTTCAAACCAAGGTTAATCACTTCCACAAAGTAAACTATTTGATAATATTTTATCACTTTGAATTTAAAACATCTATAACATTTAACATGATATAATTGAAGTTGAAATATAAATTAATTACTTAGTAGAAACAACTTTTATACAAAAATCGATGTCATTTTATGTGTATAGTGTCAAATGATCATCTTAAATAGTTTTTATAATCTGTTGTATGGCCCAAAAAAATATTTATTTTAAAATTAAATCATACTCCAACAATACCCAATTAATAATGAAAAAATAGAGTTATGATATCTTTAATATATCCAATTATACCACTCAATAACAATTATAATAATCCCAATATCCAAATTTTAGAAAACATATATCATTCCATAATAATAAATGAATTCAAACAAATAATAATTCCAACACATTGTAAATATAAAATTGTATACTAATATTTTTCTTAAAAAATGAATCCACTATAAATTAAAACCACTCTATATTTATCTCATGATCCAAAAAAATTACAAGCAATAGTAACAAACAAATATTTAGATATTATCAATGGAATAAGAATTATATACACCATATTCTTTAAAACATGAACTTATATAGATGAAAAAAAGAAGAATGATGTTATTGTGTTAGTTAATCTATATAAAAGTATGGAATTGAATAAAATATTAACTAAATGATATGATATCCTATAATAATTGGATACTCCCTTAAATAAAACTATCGTCACCCACCCCACAAACTCATTGTCCCTAAAAAAATATACTACCTCACTCACACTCATTCCTAGGTCTACACTGATGGGGATTAGTAGAACATTTTTACTTTACAATACCCATAATTTTTAATAGATAATTTGTTTGTGTAATTGGATTCTAAAAATAATTGCATCCTGAAAACTAATATTAAAAAAATCCAATTACTATCATTGATCACAAGTTTAACTACATTCTAACTATTAAGAACATTCTGCAACAGATATTGCAAATTCCTCTAGCAACAAATGAAAAAAAAATAGAGTTAATATTACAAGTAAATGACCTAAATAAAATTTATAAAATTGATACTATGGGTTAATGTATACCTCTACAAGAATGTAACCATGGTTGAATTTATAATGGGATGTAATTTTTATAACTGCATCCATAGGGAGTATCTAAAGTCTTCTCACTCAAGGAAAATACATTCATGTCAAAACTATCCATATCACCTAATCAATATTCAATATCAAGACATTTTTAAAAAACATCAAATTGATAAAATAAATATGAATATTATGATGTAATTATTCAACAGAATTTTACATTTTACCCCCATCATATATAATCTAATTATTGGAATACAATGTTGGTTCATAAAACCCTTGATAAACTGAAAAGAATGACTACAACTATATCACATAGTTACACTCATGTAATCAAACATATATTAATGTAGTAGAAAAAGAAATATCTAACCATTATATTTAATTTCTCTATATTTCATATAACATGTGTAAAATATTTTGTGTTAAAAAATATCATGTTGTAAAACTATGTGATCTAATTTTATACTAATTTAATAAATGTAAATCAAAATCCCCATTATCCAGCTATGTAACTTATAATTAGTAATAGAAACCTTATAAATCAGTAGACATGTCCAACTAAAATCAACAGGTTCATCCTTATCAATTAATATAAATTAGAGACAAAATACATATGATTTTATAGAGAAAAAATTTATACCCATCCGAGTTGAACAATAATAATTAATTACATACTAATAATTTATATAAATTATAAAATATTATTTTCCGAATAAAATATAATTAATTCAAATTATGATGCATGTTCTACACCCAGGTCTATAACATGTAATTTGATTATTATTAATTTTATATTTCCCCACATACAATCCAGTTTCACACATTAACTAAAAATCATCTTCTACTTCTTTTGTGATCTCCCAAGTCTATATTAAATGATAATTTTAAATGTTCTACTAAGTAAATAAAAAAATAGTTTTCCTCATTACTGAAAATAAAAAACACCACACTAATGAAACATTATTTATTATACCACATTATAATTAGTAATACCTTTTATAACCCCTCATGAGATCTATTAATGAAATATTATTCCAATAAGATATAGGAATGAGTCTCTATCCATAGGTATAAATGAAAAAATATTTGGAATATTAACATATTTAGTCAAATGGAAAATAAAATATAAAAAAGTAAAAAATATAGATAATTTATATAAAATAATCCTGAAATATTATACAATAAATATCATGCAGGTGTTACCATAAGAAAAAAATATCAACATAAATTACCAAAATAAAAACCAAATTTATAAAACCACTATATACAATAGATTTTTATTAAATTTTACATTATGAGATAATAAACTTAAGGAATGTTTGGAGGGTAAGAGTGGTATGGAATTTATATCAACTAAATGATGTATATTATTATTTCAAAGAGTACAAGAAACCTAAAATGGGTGTCATCCAATTTATAAAATGTAGGTTTGGGTTGATAATATATAATAATATTTATAATGATATTTTTTACATAATAATCCATAAAGGATAAATGACCAAAGAAACTCCAAAATATATAAAATTTTATCTAATCAGGATTCCTAATAAAATTAATAACAACAAACACTTAACAAACCCACACAAAAACCAATAAACATTCATATTACACATAAAATCAATGATTTAATTTCAATGATCATTTTATTTTATGATTTATTGACAAACACATGTATTTTTAGTAACATGAATCCTTATTTATATAAATTTTAGTTCTAATTAAATAGAATTACTATTTGATAATAATTTACCACTCCAATTCATTAATTATTTTCATATAAATACCACATATTTAATTAATTAAATATATCATACAATTATAAAATTGTCAAAAATATATCATTCAAATTCATTTTATTAATCCATTAATTCATTGTTTTACTTCCATAACATAGTAATCAGTAACACATTATCCACAACTATCTATCAAATTTATATATAAACTAATCCTGAAAAAAAACCACATCCACATAAATATTCAAAATTAGTCATTAAACTCCAATATGTAGATGTTATGTAATTATCATAGAAGGAATCCATATAATTTATATAATTTATTTATCATGATATCATTAGACAAATTCAACATTAATTTAATATTAAAATGAATACTTAAATAATCAAAAAAATATAAATGAAATAAAATATTTTTTATACATCCATAATATTAAAATCCTAAAAATTAATTGGATTAATCATCATTAATTATGTAAAATTTTAAAAATAAAATAAAAGATAACATAAATAATTCATAATGAAAATTAAATGAAAAAATAATTTGATAATCAAAATCTCACATCTCAAATGATTATCATACAAATATGATACCGAGAAGAGATATATTTTTTTAATCAGTCCTCAATAACCATTAATGGATAAATATTAATTTATATAATCTATCATGAAAAAATCAATCCTCCATTATTTCATAATAAATTAAACTACAATAGTCCATTCGATTGAAAATGTAAGAGTTGAGAGGAAAAATAATAATGTGTTATACCTTATATCATGATGACTTTATCTTAAATAGATTTGGTCATAAATATTCACCTATCGTTTCAAAAAAACATTTGTTAATTATTATATATCATTGAGTATAAATAAAAATAAGTCAACCATTATGGAAAATGTGGAAACATTTATGTATTATTAAGTCTTGGTCAAGAAAAATCCTGGCAAGGAGCACATATCTATATTGGGATTTACTATACACACTGATGATTTTAAAACCAAATCCAATATTTTTTTAAACTTTTAAGTCTCACTAATGAATTTAATTTCTGGATAGTAAAATTTGACTATTAAAACAAAATTATCGACTATATCTTTCAATTATTTTGTACCCTTGACTTTAAAATACAATGGAATGTGCAATAAGATATTCCACTATTAAAAGTAGATTAAATTAGAAAAATATTCAATCCCAGTTTAAACATGTATTTTTCTAAGAATATAACATTATAGAAATAAAATAAAATAGTTGAATATTTATTATCTCATTATAGTGAATAGTCCATGACATGACTCTATATTTTAATTGAATAAATTAAAATCAAGATTCTTTCTATAGAACAAGACACACACAACTGTGATGGAAAAAACTGAGAATTGTTTCCCTATGTGTATTCATTTTTTCGCTTTTATGTCAATGTTTAATCTAAATCTCTAATAATGGGAATTATTTCTAAAATCCTATAAAAATCATCATGATTCCATCAAACTCCTCAAAATACAAAATTATATTAAAATGAAATTCTATACTAATAAACCACAATGTTCTATATATAATATTTTTTTAATATTTTTGTGTTTAAATTACATTCATGATATTATAGTGACAAATTTTTAAATTATCTAATAATAAAAATAATATATTCACTTATCTAAATGGGATAATAATTATTCAATCAATAATAAAAGAATCATTAGATTATTTCTATGATTATTAGTGTAATTAAATATTCTAGGATGTAGGGTCGCTTCTTTTTTGAACAATAATTTTGAGTAAAATTTAACTTTTTTACATTAAGATGATTATAAGTTGTGAAATTGTCATATCCACAGAGAATATGATCTTGGATAAATTTTATGCCAACCTTTTCATCCCATAATAATTTTTTACCCTAGAAATAGTGATTGGTGGATTTCAAAGCTGTTTTATTATTAGTTAAATAAATAATATATAATTATAATTAAATTTAATATTAATGTATTCACATATGTTTGTTTGATCATATTATTTGAATAGTGTGTGTGATTGTGATTGTATATCATCATTTTTGTCTGTAATTTTTTTTCCATTATCAAGATAATGTTGTGAACTTGGTCCCTCATGAGTAATTTCTTATTTTATTTTTATAATTTGGAAACTATTGACCACATATATAGGTGATGTTTGGAAGATTCTTCCCAAACATAGGATGTTTTTTGTGTTTTTGATTATATTCCCGTATATTTTAATTTTTTTTATAAATCCCTTTTGATTCATTATTATGACCCATAATGTTATGATCTATAGTTAATGGGGAGAAAACAATGTTTTTAATCATTTTTGGGGGGTTTCGTTCCGAAAAACTGGTCTACACATTTTCTGGATCGGGAAACACACATTATGGGTTCATTCATTTAGATGAATATGAGTTTTTTGAAAGTACATGTACATTATGATGTATAGATGTCATATATTGGTTCTATAACATATAGCTAAGTACTTGGTCAGGAATCTCATTTAAGAGGTAAATGACGTGTGAAGTACATGGTCTGACCCTATGTTTAGGGAAAAATGCATAGATGTACACAATCATGGAAAATACATGAGCGACCCATGTGAGGGACATTAGAAGTTACCCCTTGCAGGGTACACTAAATGTACCTATTATACACATTATTCCCATGTGATTTTACATAAGTATTAGCATATATACTCTCGCATGTGGGTATTTTGGAGTACATGTTGCGTTCCTAGGGAGACATGTAGTGTACTACCTTGTTTTCAACCCACAACGGGTTTTCCTATAATTAGTTTCTTGAGTCATCTTTGGAATATGATTAGTAAAATCCAAGTTTTTTCCTTTTATATTGCGGTGGTGAAATCGTTGTAGTGTTTTGAGAACTCATAATGGGTTTTTTAGAGATTTTTCATAAATGGGTATGTTCTTATGCTGTAATCAAATTCATGTTATCCTTAACATGAGAAATTGATCTGATAGGAACCATAAGGTATTTCCAAAAAAAATTATAGATATTATATAAATGATATATCCCATGTGATATGATCCCTTCTATCCTAAGAGTTTGTGAGAACTATTCATTTCGATGACCATCATAGGATTCCTATACATTAAATTTAAACTAGAGGATTAATTGTAGGATTTTTATAACTTTTCATATTCTACAAATCCCTATTAATATTCGTTTTTCTCTTCAAATCATGTTGTGAGGGTCCTATATGGGGTGATCCTTTCTATGTACATTCCTAGGGATCCCCTGTTGGATTCCACCATTGGATTACCATTCGAGGATCCCTTATTGGATTCATCCTCTTACCATTTTAACTAAGTATCCGAAGAAGGATGAATTCACATTTGTGTGGATATCAAGGATCACATGTAGTAAACCTCCCACTATTTTATATAAAGGACCCAATAAGTGAATTATGTGTATAGACCCTAATATTGTACATTGGGTTTGGGTAGATATGGTATTGGGTGATGAATTAAAACTAATTCCAAGATTTTAATCCCATGATGGGTTTATAAAACAATTAGGTTTAGTCATTCGAAACTACATACTCGTTTCTTTATGTTTTATGTTTTTATTTCTATTTAAGTAATCATTACCATAGGAGAAACTAAGTTTGTATCCATTGATCCAGATGTGAGTAATCATTATTTCCCTTTGGGATACTGGGACATTACTCCTAGGATGGTTTATATTTTATTTTTCAGATTACTAAATGTGCTTTCTTACAACCGTTATTTTGATCCATGATATTGTTTTATTATTTTTAAACACATGGTAAATAAATTAATTTTTTCTATTGAGTCTAATATTTGATAGTTCAATTATTTGGACATCAAGAGGAGTTTTAGAATCAATATATAGAGTCTATTACAATGAAATATAGACATTGAATCCTTAGTAATGTAATACAGGGATGATTACACACTCTTAAGTGTAGAAGATGATTTTTAACTCCTATATTTGTTATATGATGAGGATTATTATAATCATTTTGACTAATGGGTTCGATGAGGATGATTATGTTCTCCAAAACCTAGTATTTTTTGTGGATGGTTATGCTCTCGTTGACATGTATCTTATGGAGGATGACTATGCCCTCTGAAATTTTACATGTAATGAGTTTCTCTAGTAATTATTTCTTATATTAGAATAATGTGCCATTTTCCTTAAATGGTTGGTTTTTAATGACCTCACACGTCTATGATTTATAGTCACATTTGGATATTAAGGGATGGGAATGGAATCTAACTAATGGGCTCTCCTTAATGATTGTCTAAGTGTCAGAACCATAGGATTCATCTGATTCTCAATTTCTCGGCCAAAAAAATAGATACCTATGGATCCAACATTGGACTATATTTAAATAAATGATAATCATAGGGACTAGGTTTTTTTCCATTTAGAGGATGATAAGATTTATTTCCATATAATTCTTACTTATAGTAATTATAGGACATTATGGGTGAACCCAGGGTTAGGATGTCTTCCCCCCTATGGTTGCATATCATGCATAGAAATATATTCTAGAATTGAAAAAATAATCTATATGATCATTGGGATTGTGGACCTATATTTTTACATAATTATAGAATACCCAACTTAAATGATAACCAACTCAATGCCCTTGCATCAGATGTATAGGTGATTAGGATTACTTACCCAACGACAGACTATTGATTTGTTTTATGTTATTTCTTTCACATACATAGGAATATTTATATTTATTCATATATTTATATGTATGGGACTATTCATGCATATGAATATAAATATTCCCATCCATGGTGTCCCTTTCCCAGATGATCTAGATTATGGACCCAGGGGTGATTTGTGGTTTCACATTATTGGTTTTACATACCCATTTAGCTATATATAAGTTTGGATGATCATATTACATTTTAATGACCATATAATAACATATTATATAGGTTCATTATCGGGGTTTCCTACTAAGATTATTCCAAGACCCTTAACATGAACAAGATATTACAATTAGACATTATTTTATGTTTTCAATTTTATCCCGACTTTCATGTTTGATAGGTATGACACCCTACGTTACATAATAAGGTGGATTTTCCCATCTGCGATCATCCAATTAGGAGGGTTCCATTTGATAGTGTATAAATATTGTCTATTTGGTCTGGATTAGGGTTATTTTTAGAGAGAATTACATTAATTTTAGTTTCTTTTTATGACTTACCTATCTGTATGATCAGACTAGTGGGAGACCAGGGCTATATGTATTGTTTATTTTTTCAGGATTTTATAGATTTTTATTTAGATTTCCTGTATATTCTTTTTTAGATTTCTTACTACTTCCACATTCTATTTATTTACTTATTTTTATGTTATATAACTAAATCATTTTTTACTCTAATTTGAGGTCATATTTTTTCCATTTTCACAACCTAAGAAATTGTTACTAGTCATCATCCTCTAGTGTAGGATGAGGTGCACTTGAGGGATTGTAATGATCTGACTTAGAGCGCTAATTAATTGTAATTCGGTTTAGGTAATTACAATTTGGTTTCAAAGTTTGTCATTTTATTGGTATTACTATCCAGGATATGGTAGACAAGACTATTAAAAATGTGTTAAAACTTGTGATGGATATCAGATAGGTGAATCATGAAGAATTTCCCCATTAAGAAGTAATAATTTATAGAAGTAAGTGACTTTTTTTCTAGTTTACATTTTCATAATTGTATATGATTTTTCCTTGAGTTCCACATAGTTTTTTAATTATATAAATATCTATGTATCTTTAGATAATTAAAATTTGAAGGAAAAAAGTGATGGATAATGACTCTTTTTAGAAAATGACTGGATTCAACTCATCCATAATATTTGACATATATGACTGATATCATATAGGCCTCTATGTTTATGATTTTTATTCAACCAAGTCATATCTAATTAGACATTTTTATTTATGTATTTCAATCATATGTATGGTTATTTTGACCTACATCATGGAATTGGTTTAAAGGATGATGACTCAGTCCTCATGTATGAAATTTATAGTGATTCTAGTTGATTGATATGAAATGAGGTTCCATTTTTTGTAGACCTTGTCTACTGTTTTTTCAGAGGTAATGGTTATACATATGGATTTCATTGAAAATTATAATTTTTACCTTTTTTTCTTCTTATGGACTCAACATTTAGGGGTATTATAATATATGGATAGCCAGTGATTGTCACATCACTCACTCTTCTATGTTGACATCACAAAATCTGGGGAGTTGTTTCTTATGAGGAATCATGTGGTCAATTAAGCCCTTATAGGATATGTTTTTAATTTTGACCCGCAAAGGTCATTCTGAAATTTTTCAACATTAAAAATATTTAATCATTTGTGATTGGAGGTTAGACCGTATTAAATAGTCTTGAGACATGGTCTATATGGATAGATGATAGAGCTATAATCCCCTAGTTTGACTTAGACCCTTATAGAGTATCAATTTTTATGGAAGCATATGTCAGAGGTTGGATTTAGTTATCAATTCATTTTTTACTCATTATAGTTGGATTTACACTTGATTTTATATATAGTCTTGATAGTTCCTCATGTTAACCATTATTTTCATGTTGATGTATTCTGTTTTTCCAAAACTGATAATGATTTGGTATAAAGATTAGATTTTTTGTTCAGGAAGCTTTGTGATTTGATCCTTTTTAACTAGAGGCTATTCTTTAGTTAATGTATTCCATGTGTGGGAATATGC
Source organism: Viscum album (assembly GCA_963277665.1). Taxonomy (NCBI): domain Eukaryota; kingdom Viridiplantae; phylum Streptophyta; class Magnoliopsida; order Santalales; family Viscaceae; genus Viscum; species Viscum album. The sequence continues at coordinate 1,941,464,885 of OY728165.1, forward strand.
TCGTGATTGGAAGAAATTAAGGTGTTCGGAGGTTATTGAATAAATCCATAAACATTTGAGGTTATTGATATTAATTATTATACCCAAGGATGATTTTATATTACTTATACCATAGTTTCATGTTGCATGGTAATATCATCCATGTAGTGGAAAACTCTATGTAGTGTGAGTCCGGTTATAATGATATATGATGCTTCACATCATACCACATGAATCATAAATCTGTGAGTTACCCAAAGAGAGTTGAGTACTGATGCTTTAATGTATTTCTTTATGAATGGTTTCATTGGATTTATGGAAAAAATGATTAATCGACCTCCATGGTTGAGGAAAAATCGGAGGTAAATTTGATACATTGAGATAGTTGACTAGTGGACAGACCATGACACACATTAGCGGGTTACATGGTGTTAGGTGCGGGTTCAAGTGGAGTTAACATATTTTTTATCTTTCTGGATTTGAGAGTGATATACCTTCCTTTTTGTAGAATCATGGTTCACAAATTTTATATGTTATCATCCTATATAATAAATTCATCCTTAGTACAAGATGAATGTGTTAGCTCTACACTGAGCATCTTTTGTTTTAAATGACCCTCTCTGGTTGAGGAAGTAACATGTTCTGGTTGTGCTCATGGATTGGGGTAATGTAATACATATGGTTTATAGTTTTCCATTTTAATTTTGCGGGTGGAGATGCATTTTTTAGTTTAACTCATCCATTTTATATGATCCATTGGATTTAGAGTTTGGTTTAATATAATGATTAGGGTATTACTATGGTTGGTATGACAAGATCAGTCAGAGTAAAATATATTCTTAGTCGGATACAATTTCTGGCACTATGAGACTAATTGTTTTATATTCCAAATAGCTTGGTTGTAGTGATTCATTTTGTGAGTAAATGAGACCTAGTATTACATTCAGTATTCTCAAGGATAGGCTATTTTCTTTGGGCAAACTGTTTGGTCATGTATTATTCAGTCAATAATTCTAAAGAGTAATTGAATTTTTTTTACATTTCAAAATTTTTTATGGGGTATAATGGAAAATTTCCACTGGAATAAGATCTTATATATATTTTCCGACAACTCCATCGGTCACATAATTTTGTGTTTACTCAATTATATCAGTTTAGTGTAATTATGATATATTCATAGTTTAAAAGAATATAAAATTGATAATATTTAATGTTTTAAATACTAATTTATAAATTTAGGTTATCTTAGTCATATATATTGAAAATATTATTGTATTGGAAGCCTGTCTATGTTATTCATTCCATAATGGGGAGGTTTTCTTACGTAATGAAAAAACTTGTTTTCAGACTAGTGGCCATCAAAGACCCCAATTTTTTTATTTTTTATTTATTTTTCCTAATATTTCATATTTTAATTCCTTCTTTTCTTAAAATATTCTCACATTCATGATTGGGGATCATCTATTAACATATGATTTAGATAATGAGAGAGGGAGTGAGAAATAAGGACATTGAGTGGAATAAGGGTATCACTACAGAGCTCTGGATGCACTATATTGGTGTGTGGTAATAATAAAACTTATAAATGAGTTATGCCTCGAATGATTCATCACAATGGTCGGATGTTTTTAGACTTATCATAAATCTATTTAGATTTTTTCCATGTTTTAATCACCGTATATGAATATTTATGACTCCTCATGGTCTGATATATTGTTTTTGTGTGGAAAATGGGGGTTTCGGGAGTTTTGGAGGGATTTAATATAGAAAAAATGGCTAAACAAATGCTGGTTATTGGATCACATACAATTTGATCTTCCATTGTGGGGAAAAATATTTTTCTAGTTGTACGTGTCATCTTTTGGTTATATAATCCAAATGATGGTACTTTTCCATGTAGTCGAGTACCTAGTTAGTCATCCCAAGATAGGGTTAAATGGTAGGTATATTGCATGGATAGACCATGTGTGGATTGCATGCTGTGTAAAAGCACATTACCTTGAAAAATACATGGATTTTCCATTGGGGGACATGGACAAGTACCCAGTATAGTGTACACTCCATGTACCAATCTGAAATGAAATGTACCCATATTACCCACCTTATACTTCTAGGACTACACATCATGAATAAGGAAATGTACACACCCAATATGGTAATTGCGATAAGAAGTTGTGTGCTCAGGGATACAAACTACCTATTGACCCATTTTAAACCTTCTATAGAATATTCTTGTATTTTTTCCTATAGTTGGATTTGGATATAAGAACAATCCATTCTGATTACTTTTTCATGTAAATTAAAAATTTTAACCACTTGTGATGTTTTGAGAACTCTTATACGATGTTTTTTATAATTTTACCTCAAATATATTTTATTCATCCATTAATCAAACCATGTGTCACTTGAGTGTGATACATTATCAATGAAGAACCGTGAGTTACCTATTTGGACCATCGTATTGTAGCACATTGTGTAAGGATGTTTCCTTGGTGATATGTGCACATATATCGTATTTGTGAATGATATTGGTTTCATTAGAGGATTTATTATTCAATTCATATACTTATGGTTTAACCTATAGGATCTCATATAGGATGCCTTTATCCATTCTTGTATGAAGGTTCCCCTATATGATTCCCTTTTTTCCTTTACATCATATTGTGATAGTCCCATGTAAGATGCCCATTTATATATAATTTCTTAATGATCCATTGTAGGATGCCTCAATTTTCATAAATTCAAGGATCCCTAATAAGATTCCTCCTCTTACCTTTTCAGATATGGATCTATTCACTAATGTGTCGAACTCAGGGATCCCATTTATGATGCAACTAAGTTTTTGACGTGAGTGACCCATTGGGTTTCTAATGTTGACTGGGCCATAAATATTACATTAACACTGGTTAGAGATTTTATTAGTTGTCTCTATAGAACCTGAGCTGAACATTTATGTCCCTAGGGTTGTGGTAGTTGTTATTTGTTTAGATGTGTGGCCACCCATACTCTTTAGTTTATGCAGCAAACAAATTAATTCTAATGCAGCGATGAAACCTATGTTGACATCTAATTACTGTTTGTTGAGTTGGATGTGAGGTGTATTTCATTCTATTTGGGATTCTAAGACGTTTTTTCTTGGATCCATCCGATTAGTTTATTAGGATTACAAGACATACATTCCTTTGACCCATATTATAATCCATGTTATTTTTTTATTAATTTTATATATTTGGGTACAACCTAGGATTTTTTGAGAATTATATTTATATATTAGATTTTTTGTATTTACAAAGGGGATTCTGTGAATATGACTTTTGATCATATTACTATGTAATACATTATTTTCATCCCCAGTAATGACAGTCATGGATGATTTCACATTCATGAGTGATGAGGATGATTTAACACTCCACAATTTATCATATAATGAGTGTTATTACACTCTCTTCACCTCATGGGTTAATTTAGAATGATTGAACTCTCGTTAACCTGGTTTTTGTTGTGGATTATTATGATCTCTGTTGTAACGCCCCGACCCCAGCTACCCAGAGTCGGTGCATTACTTCGTAACATTGGCATGATCACAAAAGATCAAGTCTCGAAAGACCGATTAGTTTAGTAGCCTTGGAAACACTAGATACATTCATAAGTGTTACATTACATCATAAAGTGAAAAACTACAATAACAAAGTCTCCATTGTCCACACTCATATCCACTTCTGACTATCCCTGCAGGTCATTCATAAAATACTTCTTCACAACCTAAAAAATATTAAAACATTGAAAGGGGTGATCTCAGATACTCAGTAAGGATAACAATATTGCGGAAGCTTTCATAAATAAACATAAAAATTTAAGGCAATGTATAACTAAAAAAAATCTTTTTAAACTTGAACATCAATATAATATGAAAAAAGTAAAATGAGATAATTCCATTCACTTCTTCACATGGATATTCTACTGGTCGAATAATCACATGAAATATCAATAACCACTTTCATAATGATGGAATACATAATGCCAGACTATCATAACCACGTAGTCAAGGCCTCGTGTCAAGACCACAAATAAGATTTTGTCAAGGCCTCGTGCCAAGACAATAGTTTGTCTCATGAGACCTGTCGATTCATAGAGGAGCTATAGCGGGCTCCACCCGTCACTTATTAAGTCCAATGCATTCCTCATATGAATATGTTTAAACATATCATAAACTATAACATAATCGTATCACATAAAACATGCATAAAGGAAACATAACATTTCCACATTTCAATCACAAGATATCAATACAACACATTGATATAGTAAAAATTCTTTCATAACCATTTTCAATACCAAAATAAATGAAAGTTAAAAATTTTTATTTATTTTTCATAAAAAAATGATGGCTTGTAGAGGAAGCCGAATCTCAAATAATGGTCACGGCGGCGGAGAAGTCGTTGTCGCCGCATAAGTACGGAAAGAAAAACATTCCCTTTTGTCATTTAGTAAAACGCTTCGTATAAAAAAGATTTCTTTTGAGTAAACGTAAAAGTCAAAGGGGTTTATACACCGTATAAATGAAAGATGTGTATAAAACCAAATATGCCTCAATGAAAGGAGATTGAGACGAAGTCCTTACAAAGATCAATTTTTTTTAAATAAAATAGATCTATTATGTGTATTCACTATAATTAAACATAAAGAAAGTAAAAATACAAAATAGGACATAATAATATCATGAAATAATTTGAAAGTAGGAGATTAACCCAAAGAATGGAAATTGGGTTAAGAAGTTCCCTTACCTTGCGTCTTGTCCTGACACGACCGTTCTTTAACCTCCTCAAAAATCGGGTAACTCTTTTTGATTTGTGACAAAGGCTTCCTTGGGAAGAATTCTGCCCAAATTGAGGCTTCTAGGAGTAAGTGAGGGATGTTGGGAGAGTATTTGGGCAGAGGTTGGCCGAGCCAAATGGCTTGAAGGTGTGAATACGGTGGGAGAGGTGGGGGCCTTTTATAAGTGGAGAGGAGGGGCTCTTTTGGAAAGATTGAAATGTTACATTATTATACAATGATTTTCAGATTCTAAAGGTCCCACAGTTATATAATTCGAGGCTAAGGTGATAAGGGTTCGAAATATACCCATCCAATAGGCTTTGGACAAGTGTAAGCCTTGGATTTTACATTATCTTCTCATTTTATTTAAATCGTTAAATAATGAGGTCATCGCTGCATCATAATGATGTCATAAATAATTTAATTTATTTAATTTCTAAAAATTATAAAAAACTACTATGATGTCGGAAATCTTCTTATATTTCCAGTGAATATTTATAGTCAAAAATATGACTTGTATAACCCCATGTAAAAATTGTTTTAGTTAAACATTTTATGTTTGTCTCATTTTTTACTTTAACATTAAATAAAAGGTATTTATGTCATTTTCTAACTAAAGTGGCTACATGGGGTCCCCAAGTTGACCCATGGGTTGTCTTGGTAGGCCATGACTCATCCAATAGGAGTAGGACAAGTGTCATGCTCATCTCATATTATTAAAACATTATTTTTACCTTAAACTACACTAATTACCTCTAATCGCGATTAAGAACATAAAAGTTACTATTCACCAAAAAATTATTTTAATCTCATTGAACCACATATTACTTATTAATGACAACCATGTATGTCGTATTTTTGAAAATCAAATCATAGAAGTGGTAATATTTCATTTTAATGAAAAATCAGTTTTTAACAACCACTTAGTGGTTTCACTATTCATCAAAAATTGATGTTTTTCAGAATAAGGCCAAAATTTCACCCTAAGCTATAATTGATATTCCGAATTCAAAAATGATGTCTATTTTACAAAATTCCAAAAATATAAGTTGCATTAATAAATTTTATAATTAATTCCCACTGTTACAACAAATAGCTTGTTTTTAAGAAACAATTTATATCAAAAGATTGGCAATTGTTTATGTCCAATTTCAATGTTAAATTAATTATAATGACCACCATTGGATAAAATGTTAAAAATATATTCTAATTATACTTTAAAACCACTAAACAGTATAATTTATCACTATAAATTATTTTGATTAAAAAAGTTGTTTTTAAGTATTTTTCACTATTCATAAAAAATTAGAAGTTCTTAGAAAGTTACAAAAAATTCAACTTAGGATAATTTTGAAATTAAGAATAAAAAAATGAAGTCCATTTTGAAATATAAAATTTCTATTATTTTAAAAGGAGGTTATTACTATTCATAACGGCTACTTTGATTAGTCGCGGTGTTTTAGAACTCGAAGTTGCGTACAATGCAAGTTATTGCATTATTGAATGAGAAGCGTATCGTGGAAGCTCGGGGTGTTACATTCTCCCCTACTTCAATAAATTACGTCCTCGCAATTGGAAATTTTTCATTGAAAATAAAAGGTTGAAAAGAGAAAATTCCTTTGAGGAAGACCCACATCGGAAATAAGATTAATAAAATTTAGCCTTAATAAGAGGGAAAGGGAAATGAAAAAGTTACCACCCAATTATGATCTAGATTAGGAGAACATTGGTGGAAATTAGAGACATATAATTGGAGGAAAAACGTAAATATTTGTAGGGAGTGATTGAGGTCATCAATTACAATCAACTGTCAAATTGAGGGCCTCAAAGCCTTCAATCTATGTTTATTTAAAATATCATCAGTTCAACAAGACATAAGGTATTAGGATAACACATTTTTTTTATTTTAATATCCCTTTACTAATGTTTAAGAATTAATTTATTCATTGAATAACAGATAGGTATATATATTTTTATGCTTGACAATTAGAGTTTCAACCTCCAACTCACCTTTCACTCAAAAAGATAATAGAACCCAAAAATATTATACTTATCCTAATTGTATAAGGTTCCAAATGTTAACACATACCATTTAGATTAGTAAAATTATTTTGTAATAACCAGGGACTTCCTGTAGGCTAGTGGTATGAAATAAAGGCCTGTCGCACTATGGTTGTGGGTTCGATTCCGGCAGCTTTGTCTGACACGATGGGTTATGCCCCACCCTGTAGGTTGTCCTTTTCCTAAAACTATAGTATTATAATATTCCAAAAATAATCTTCATAAATTTTTTTACCTTAAACAATACTATCCAAAGATCAACTTAATCCATTCCAACCTTTATAGTTATCCAAAATACCTCCGTCCAGACTTTCTCTAAAAGGTCTCTAAATTTCAAAATCAATTGTAACCTCTGATTCCCCAAACAAAGTAATGTTTTTCTTATTGTCACATACTAAAATATGATTACCTCCATCATATTAAATCCTTAATGAAAACAACATGTACTGCAGTACAATCCTTATATATATATCACATTATTCTAATAACCAGAATATAGTCCATGAGTCCAAAAGCACCAATACATTAATTATTCCGCTTCAACTGTAGTCACAGCATAAGATTTTCCTTGATCCCTTGGCCTTTTCTGAGGTAAGTTTCCCTAACGGTTAGGACATTCATTTGAATAATGCCCCATTTCACTACAATTGTAGCATTCAACATTGATAGCCTCTTTCTTTCCCTTGCAATCACGCGCCTGGTGACCTTTTTCTCCACATTTGTAACAAACTCCCATTCCTTTTAGGCAAGCACCGGGGTGATTCTTCCCACAATTATCACATAATGTAAAATCCTTCTTTCCCTTTTTCCCTTTATATGTCTCTTGTTCCACCGTTTTCTTCTTCTCTTGCATTACTTTGTTGTCATAAGACTTAGAGAATTCCTTTTCTGTCTTGATAGCACACGAGACAATATCTTCGTATGATGAGAAGGATTGTGATACTAATGCTCAATGGAGAAATGGTTTTAACCCATCAAAGAAACGATCAATCTTACTCCATGGGTTATGTATATAATCGGCAGCATGCCTCGCTAACCTTGTAAAGTTAGCCTCACAATTTGCGACATTCTCATCCTCCTTCTGCCTCAGACTCAGAAATTGCATTTCCATATCTGCTCGATGGTCATGAGGAAAGTATTTTTCTAAGAAAAGCTCTTTGAACTCCCTCCATTCCATATTCGATACGTCATCATCTTCCTTTGTGTTTTGAATCAGCGACCACCACTGATCGGCATCTCCAGTGAGGCGGTAAACTGCCATGATAACCTTTTCCCTTTCACTACTCCCCAAGGCGTGGAATATTTTCTCTAAGGAGTTTATCCATTGCTCAGATACTAATGGATTTGTACCCCCATTAAATGTTGGTGGTTGTTGCCTCATGAAGCGGTCTAACATTGATCCTCCACGTTGCGGATCAGGGTGCTCCATACGAGTAAGGTTATTATTCATAACCTGAGTGAGTTGTCCCAGTATGGTAATAAGTTGATCAGCACTAGTTGTATCTCCAGCTCCACAATAATTATCTTGAGAAGGAGGGAAATCCCTACACGGAGTGCGTTCATTGATACGGTTTCCATTCCTTCCACTAGGCACCATTTCTAAACAATGGCATAAACTAGATTAGTTTATGAATCAAAATACATAATTCCATACTTGTAAAACACTTTACGTAAATTGAACTATTTATGGATATAATCCATAATCATAAAAAGAAATGTTTTCTTTGAGGAAGTATATACTCATAACCCTTCATAGTGGTTTGTAATTAAAATGAGAATTATCCTAAGCATATCCCCCGGGATTGTCGTAACCAAGAGTGCATCAAGGCCCGTTGTCGTGCACCAGTTCCCGTTCGAGTCTAGCTCAAAGCGGTGTTTTTGGGTTTTACCCCTAGGTACATCTGTGCCAGAGCCGCCTCTACCTGCTCATATCCAGACAGGGATGTATTTCTCGGTAAACTCACAACATCTCTACAATACCAAAATTCTACGAAGTTCCTTTATACTAATCCTCAAAGTCTATCTTCGGGCTATGTGCTCTAATCAGAGTTTATCTAAATCTAGCTTCCAATGTTAGTACTAAACTGCCTCTGATACCAACTGTAACGCCCCGACCCCAGCTACCCAGAGTCGGTGCATTACTTTGTAACATTGGCATGATCACAAAAGATCAAGTCTCGAAAGACCGATTAGTTTAGTAGCCTTGGAAACACTAGATACATTCATAAGTGTTACATTACATCATAAAGTGGAAAACTACAATAACAAAGTCTCCATAGTCCACACTCATATCCTCTTCTGACTATCCCTGCAGGTCATTCATAAAATAATTCTTCACATCCTGGAAAATATTAAAACATTGAAAGGGGTGAGCTCAGATGCTTAGTAAGGATAACAATATTGCGGAAGCTTTCATAAATAAACATAAAAATTTAAGGCAATGTATAACTAAAACAAAAGCCTTTTAAACTTGAACATCAACATAATATGGATAAAGTAAAATGAGATAATGCCATTCACTTCTTCACATGGATATTCTACTGGTCGAATAATCACATGCAATATCAATAACCACTTTCATAATGATGGAATGCATAATGCCAGACTATCATAACCATGTAGTCAAGGCCTCGTGCCAAGACCACAAATAAGATTTTGTCAAGGCCTCGTGCCAAGACACTAGTTTGTCTCATGAGACCTGCCGATGCATCGAGGAGCTATAGAGGGCTCCACCCGTCACTTATTAAGTCCAATGCATTCCTCATATGAATAGGTTTAAACATATCATAAACCATAACATAATCGTATCACATAAAACATGCATAAAGGAAACATAACATTTCCACATTTCAATCACAAGATATCAATACAACACATTGATATACTAAAAATTCTTTCAAAACCATTTTCAATACCTAAATAAAAGAAAGTTAAAACTTTGTATTTATTTTTCATAAAAAAATGATGTCTTGTAGAGGAAGCCGAATCTCAAATAATGGTCACGGCGGCGGAGAAGTCGTTGTCGCCGCATAAGTACGGAAAGAAAAACATTCCCTTTTGTCGTTTAGTAAAACGCTTCGTATAAAAAAGATTACTTTTGAGTAAACGTAAAAGTAAAAGGGGTTTATACACCGTATAAATGAAAGATGTGTATAAAACTAAATATGCCTCAATGAAAGGAGATTGAGATGAAGTCCTTACAAAGATCATTGTTTTTATATAAAATAGATCTATTATGTGTATTCACTATAATTACACATAAAGAAAGTACAAATACAAGATAGGACATAATAATATCATGACATAATTTGAAAGTAAGAGATTAACCCAATTAATGAAAATTGGGTTAAGAAGTTCCCTTACCTTGCGTCTTGTCCTTACTCGACCGTTCTTTAACCTCCTCAAAAATCGGGTAACTCTTTTTGATTTGAGCCAAAGGATTCTTTGGGAAGAATTCTTCCCAAAGTGAGGCTTCTAGGAGTAATTGAGGGATTTTGGGAGAGTATTTGGGTAGAGGTTGGCCGAGCCAAATGGCTTGAAGGTGTGAATAAGGTGGGAGAGGTGGTGGCCTTTTATAAGTGGAGAGGAGGGGCTCTTTTGGAAAAATTGAAATGTTACATTATTACACAATGATTTTCGGATTCTAAAGGTCCCACACTTATATAATTCGAGGCTAAGGTGAAAAGGGTTCTAAATCTATCCATCTAATAGGCTTTGGACAAGTGTAAGCCTTGTATTTTACATTATCTTTTCATTTTATTTAAATCGTTAAATAATGAGGTCATCACTGCATCATCCTGATGTCATAAATAATTAAATTTATTTAATGTCTAAAAATTATAAAAAAAATACTATGATGTAGGAAATCTTTTTATCTTTCCAATGAATATTTATAGTCAAAACTATGACTTGTATAACCCCATGTAAAAATTGTTTTAGTTAAACATTTTATGTTTGTGTCATTTTTTACTTTAAGATTAAATAAAAGGTATTTATGTCATTTTCTAACTAAAGTGGCTCCATTGGGTCCCCAAGTTGACCCATGGGTTGTCTTGGTCGGCTATGACTCATCCAATAGGAGTAGGACAAGTTTCATGCTCATCTCATATTATTAAAACATTATTTATACCTTAAACTACACTAATTACCTCTAATCGCGATTAAGAACTTAAAAGTTACTATTCACCAAAAAATTATTTTAATCTCATTGAACCACATTTTACTTTTTAATGACAACCATGTATGTCGGATTTTTGAAAATAAAATCACAGAAGTGGTAATATTGCATTTTAACGAAAAATCAGTTTTTAACAACCACTTAGTGGTTTCACTATTCATCAAAAATTGAAGTTTTTCAGAATAAGGCCAAAATTTCACCCTAAGCTATAATTGATATTCCGAATTCAAAAATGATGTCTATTTTAAAAAATTCCAAACATATAAGTTGCATTAATTAATTTTATAATTAATTCCCGCTGTTACAACAAATAGCGTGTTTTTAAGAAACAATTTATATCAAAAGATTGGCAATTGTTTATGTCCAATTTCAATGTTAAATTAATTATAATGACCACCATTGGATAAAATGGTAAAAATATATTCTAATTATACTTTAAAACCACTAAACAGTATAATTTATCACTATAAATTATTTTGATTAAAAAAGTTGTTTTTAAGTATTTTTCATTATTCATAAAAAATTAGAAGTTCTCAGAAAGTTACAAAAAATTCAACTTAGGATAACTTCGATATTACGAATACAAAAATGAAGTCCATTTTTAAATATAAAATTTCTATTATTTTAAAAAGTGGTTATTACTATTCATAACGGCTACTTTGATTAGTCGCGGTGTTTTAGAACTCGAAGTTGCGTACAATGCAAGTTATTGCATTACTGAATGAGATGTGTATCGTGGAAACTCGGGGTGTTACATCTGTGACCCGTGTCTTATAGTGTATTGGTACCCTCTCCATAATTTTTCTTATGATGATGATCTACATATGATATTTTTTGGTACAACGCATGTGACACTATTCATTATTACGATGGTTTAGTATGGATTATTCCACTTAGAAATAACATTGGCATTTGGATGTCAAGGGATTTTAATGGAATCTAAACAGTTATATCTCCTTACATATCACAAGAAGGTCATATCCTTAGGGTTCATCAGAGTCACGATGTTGTGAAATCCTATTGATTGAGGCATATGGACAACACCTAGGAATGGGTTTAAATGGATTGAATGTCATGGAAAAATGGATAGTTCCCATCTAAAGGATGTTTAAATTTACCTCCCCATATTCTTTGTTTACATTGATTGCAGGAAAGTACCAGTGAACCTAAGGTAAGTATGAGTATCCCCTTTGGTGGCATAACTTGCTTAGAAATATTTAATGGTTTTGGAAAAATTTGGTATTTGTCGATTGGGAATACGAACCCAAATAATGACATAATGTTACATGGATTGTGTGTCACAATGTCCAGGACAACATCCTAACATTGTTCATACATGTGATCGGGATAACAGACCCAAGGATCAACTGGTAATTTATTTTATGTTATTTAAATCACTTACAAGTTAATATTTATATTTATGAATATATTTTTAGGTATTTGAATATATATGCATAAGAATATATATATTTACATCAATGGTGTAAAATTCCCAGTGGACCAAGATTATTTAACTAGGGGTTAGATATGGTTCCATGTTATTTGTTTTAAATAACTATTATGTGGAATCTTGACTAGGATGTGTATATTTATTTTTCGTGCACATACAGAAGAACATTTTATAGGGTCATTATTTGGTGTCATTTTGACATTATTTCTCAAATTTTCATGTGCATATCTGTGTCCTTATACACATTAGGTATACTTTCTTGGTTGATTAATGATTCCATGATGGTTGGGGATGGTTTTTTAATGGAATGATTCTTTGGGGTTTCTCGTATGGGTTATTTTGATCGAGTCGGTGTAGTTATAAAATGTCTGGATACATAGTACATGATATAGACTAGTGTTATTAGTAGTTCCCAATAATTTTATTTTAGATATATAATCTAATCATGAATCTATCAGTTTATCTTACTGTGTGAACCATGTTGTTTGTATGGAATAAGTGTTCTGGGTTTTTTAGCTTATATATTTATTATTACTTCATGTTCTATTTCAATATATTAAATACATTCCCAATATATATATTTAATGTTTTTTATGACACTTATAAATTTGATAAGGTTTCAAACTATCATACAAGGGAATAATATCCACACTATAACACCCTAGGACCTCACTACTAGTCATCATCTTCTAACTTATGGAATGTGTACTTTAAGCCTTTTAACAAACAATATCTGAGCGAAATTTTAGTGGCATCTGGTTTGGGACATTATATGGACATAGATATATATCACATAATTGATTATTCACTATATTATGTATAATTTATCCTTGTTTTGTTTGATAACTACCCAAATAGTGAATAATAAATAACTTGTTGTGATGTTTACTAGATAGGAAAAGTGAATAACAATCATTATGGATGAAGGATTTAACTCATGAATAATAAACATTAAATTTCACAAATAATTAATATTATGTTACATTGTTCTAATTTCTACCTAACTATCTTATATTTCTTTCAAATAATGTATTCTTATGGATACTTATTATATTTCAATCAAATCCTAGATTCATTAGTCCTCAAAATTATTCATTATGGAATGTTCAAACATCAATATATTTTAATTATTTTAATTTATTTCAAGTTTTTAATACTTTTTATATGAATCCATAAATTTATGTTAGTATTAACCACTATTATATTTTATTATTTGTTGAATTCTAAAATATTAATACAATCATGCAGAAATGATTGGAGAAATTATTATATTATATAATTAATACCAAATTAAAACTATTCGTGGGGAACAATAATACATGTTATTTACACCATTTTAAAAAATGATTCACAAATATTGTATAATATGAAAAAATATTATGAAAAGATGTTTATGTAGAAGTGAAACATCACATTAAAATGATCATAAGTTACAATAGTCAATATTTTTAAAAATTTAATCTATAATATTGTTATAAAATTTTGACAACATTAATAATAATTCCATAAAAAGAATATCATTTTATTTATACCATTTATCCATAGTGTTTTAGTCTTTTTTCTAATTTTTTTAATTTACCATATATTTTGGAGGATTTTTATTAGCAAACAAATTATAGGTTCATGTGTATGTTATCAAAATCATGATTAACATAGTAATTTTTCCATGAAAAAATAAATATTGTAATGGGTATGGAAAACTCATAAAATAGAGATGTTCAGTGTATTCTCTGATAAAAAATTATATTTTTACCCACACTGAGACTATATTCTCTTCCATATCCTAATGTATTAATGGGATGGACTAAAATATCCTACACTAATTTGATGTAGTGTATAATGATCCATATATTATAAGGGTATGGATATGAATACCTTCCTGAGGTATTATTTAGGGGAATCCAATGAAGAAAAGAAAACATTGATGATTACAAGAAAAAGATAAAAACCATAGTATAGGTTAATCATGGATTTGTAAAATTATAATATATAGAACTACATTTTGATAGTTTATTACATTGTAAGCATGTGAAAAAATGGATGAAAAAACAAAATTTAAATTCAATATTTATATTCATAAAAAATATTAATGTATTATTATTATTATATATCCATGAATGATATATTCTTCCTAATAAATGTTTTAATGAAATTATAATTTCAAATATCGAGATTTTCTATATAATAACACAATTTTGAAACAAACCCCAAAATATTGTTTATATTCCACATATAAAGGCATGAAGCATAAAAAATAAATAAATAATTAGATTTTGAAATTTTAATTATAAATTTTTTGTTTTTACTATAACACCTCTCATCCATTTGAGTTACAAATTCAAATCAATTTTTATATAATTAAATGTTTCTTCTTTTGTAGTTTTAAGAGGGTTTCTGGGACACAATGGCCAATTTTGGAAGTTATCCCGTGGTTTGGGTTGAATATAAATAACATGTCTAGGGTCACACTGCACTCTGTTGGGAATTCAAAAAATTAAGGTCCTATGTATTTTATAACATTCTTGAAATCAGTATAAATGATGTTTCAATTTGAGAATCATTACACAATGGATGAAACACATGATTAAATTTTTTTACATATTTGGGTACCTGCACCACAACCAATGTGGGATGCATATTGCTGACAAACTAGATAGAATGGTTTTACACAACTATAGTCTCAATTGTTTTATGGGGAGATTAATATAATAATTAATCGAATTCCACATGATATTATGTCACTCTATTGGTAGATGATTATTTTATTACCCTATGGTTTTCTCCATGAAATCCAAATCATGGCGTATGTTCATGGAATCAATGTGGTGGTTACACCACGTAGTGGGAATAATGGAAGGTTTTGAAACATTACAGAAGTAGTCCCACAATAAATCCGTTACAATATATAATTTTTTACTGTGAATAGTGTGGCCTATATTGTGGACATTCATGTCCAATGATAAATGGTTCTTATCTATCTATGTGTATATCAAAAAAACCATCATGACACAATATAATATGACCCTAGTTAGGGGTGTTGCACTATGGCCATTATGGTCACCACATAATACTAATCTATATTATTTATTGGAATCATAACTAAATGGTGATAATATAATGAAAATAATAATGGTACATTTATTCTCTAAGGTGATTAGAGTATTATCCCAACCCTCTTCCTTTTATCTCACTCATGTATCCCCCATACAGGATAAATTCATCTATATTCATGTTAAAAAAATTTGGCATGTATAAAGCTTTATTTATAGAAGAATAAATAACCATCATACATAGTCTATCTCACGTATCAGAAAATATTTTAGTATGTTAAATAATTTATGAAATAAATTTTGTGGATTGGAAACAATGAGAAAATCTAATGGTGTGTTCCACTTCATTTGGAGTCATTTGATGATCACCATTATAGTGTAAAAAGGAATTTATTCCATAACTAATATTTATCATTTATTGTTTTTGAATATTAATCGTGATACATGGTCTCCAAACCCTTGAGTAATAGAACCAAAATTAATTGGAATGATTTTCTGTGAACATGTTTTACCAGGTAATGAACATTTTGGGACACTATTGACTATTCAATGGTAATATCATGTTGTGTTAGTGGGATATGACCCATAACCATAGATATTTTTCCCATTAATATCTAAAATAAATAGGATATCCTTCAGTTGTCATATTATATGTTTGAAAATTAATGGGTGAAATTATATTTTTCATGTGATAGGTAATGTGTGCATATTTTTGGGTGTAATATTGTATTTTCATTAAGAAGATTTGTAGTTACCATTAAAAAATAACTATTAAAACTAGACAAAGAATATTGTGTGATCATGTTATCATAAAGAAAAATAATTTTTATGATTAAATTTTCATATATATTTCTATTTGTATTTGAATTATCATTATTATTATATATATAATCTAATTAGAATACATTCATTCCAAAGAGATAAATTTTTCTATGTTGAAATTAAATTAGTTTTCAATATTATGATTTTTCTCTTAAATTTATCATATTATATTCTCTTGGTTTCATAACGGAAAAGGTGATATTTTATGTACAAGTGTGATATGTCTAGTATGTGTAGGGATTTTATTCACAATAATTCATATTTTTGGGACTATGATAAAATGGCCAATATTTTGGGGATTATTGCACCCTTATCCAGTTCATTATAATGAAATATATGTTTTCCATTATAATATGTGTTTTATTCATTTAATTATTCCCATTTAAAAGGTATTTAATACCCATGTGACCTTAATGATGAGATAGATGTTTAGTGTTTCCTTGATTTATATTATTAATTGTCTAATTAGAATGTATTATCCATGTTAAAATTCATATAAAAAATTGATGTAATTCCATGAATGTATTGATTATGATGTGATAAAATCCACTACAACCTTTTTGAATCCTTTTAGATATAGATGGAAATAAAACATTTGAATCATGAATTATATGGATGATATTGACACTCTTTATAATATAGTCATTTCCTAATTAATTCTAATATTTTCATACATGGGTACTCTATTTTTATGAATGTGACTCAATAGTGAACATGTTCCTTTCATTGATGATAAATTTTTAAATCAACTTCTTCTAGAATTGCATGATATTGATCACATAGATGTAATCAACAAGTTTTTTCTTCCATATTTTATCCATGGAATTATCTAAATCTCTCAATACTTTTGTGGCATGCTTTATTAAACTAAATTCATGGTAGTACATTATAGTTATAAATGTAAAAAGTTGAAGGGATATTAGAAATGTTTGGATGTCCGGTTAGAAAAGATAAAATAATTAATAGAAGTTGAATATTCTATCATAAATGGGCATATGTATACTCCATGATCAATTATATACATATACATTACTAATTTTTTGAGTTAATGGATATGGTCAAAAAACATTATAAAACACGGTCATCAACCTTATTATTGTTCAACGAATGATATATTTACATTGATGATGAATTGAATGTTAATGCTATATTTTCATATTATAAATAAAATCCTTGAATAGAATATATTATATTGTATGATTAACCATTAATTATCATATACCATTTGTCATACACTATATCAGAATATAAAAGTATCATGATAACATATATCATGTATTACGATATAACCCAATCAAAAACCCATAATATTCCATAGCTTCATGAATATCAAAACATACAATATTCAAATATTATATAATATTTTATAGACATAAAAAATTTAGTTTCATTTTCATTAGGACATATCTCAATTATAGAAATTAGTATCAGTTATGAAATTCACCATTCTAGTTGAATAAATGATAAGATAGGAATATCACTATCTATAGGATATAAATCAATAATATCAGAATATATTGTATATTATTTTTTATGGTATAATGATTTATCATCCATAGGATATATACTGTAAAAATATCCAATAATAATCAATTATCGGACTATCAAATAACATTATTCTCAAAAAATTTACATTTCATGGGTTGTAACCTCTAAAAATGTGACTATTGAGAATCTAATTATCAAATACTATAAAACCCCATGTTTCAGATCTAGATAGATCAAAAAATCATTTTAAATCATGTTGTAGTCATTGAATGATTTTTGATACCCATTATCACTATAATTATACTAGTATTTTACTAAAAATTCATTTTTAATTTATTATATTTATTTTCATATTGATTTTTTCTACTAATAATTTTTCAAAATTTTATATTGTATTTGATATATTAGTTCATTTATTTATTGAAATATTAAAATATAATATTTGAAATATTACAAAATATTTTGGAGTGTAAATATAAACAATTTTTTCATAATTCCAGATAATGGAACAATAAAAGAATATTTTGAAAATAAGACCTCCAATTAAAATTTCAATAATATATGATTTTAAAAAATATTTTCTTATTATATAGAATAATTCTTGGTACTTTTCAGCTCTAAATAAATTGTCAGAAAATTTCTATATAAATAAAATATTTTCACGCCTCTAGACATATTTAATAATGTGTTCTGATTAGAGTATATATTAGTGAGGTCCAAATATGAGTTTAAGTCCACATTAAGGTTGGATTTTTTATTCTTAATAAAAATTTTAAACTATATTAGTTTTAAAAAAATATAGTTGAATAATTTTATTATCTAATTTAATAATTTAATAACTATATATATTGATTATTTTAATTTATTATCTATATATTGTTCTAATTATTGGATTGAATATTATTCTAAATATACGATTCACTTAGAATGGACTTCCATCTAAATGGTTTTAATTTCTTATATTTTCTATTACAAGACACTAATGAACTATTTTCATTAACGAAACTAATTATTTTTTAATAACCATAGTATATTTGAGGAATAAATCATTGAATAAGATCCATAATTTAATAATAACATAAGTGATCACAATGGGTTCAATATTCATATATATACACAATACTTCCCCTATTGTTCTCAATCCAAAATCCCTAAAGGCCTTTATTTTTTTTTAATTTATGATTATTAGACTCTAAAGGTTTAGGGGTAAATATTATGTAGTTCATATACCTAGATTCATATATATTCAGTAAATTTCAATTTTAGGCCTAATGATCAAACACCAATAAGAAATTCCAACCCAATTGCTGCTTAATTTTTTTAAACCTACCAACCAATGATAAATAAAAAAATTAAATTTATTTAATTATTTTTTATAAATTATTTATTGATATTATGCATTACATACATTTATTTACTTTTTATTGAATGAATATTTACTCAACAATGTTTCGCATTCACCCATGAGATAACTAACTATGAAAACTTTTGGGTTTTATTATAAAAATGATTAACTAAATAGTGAAATTATATTTATTAGAGATTAGATATCCTTACTTGTATATTAATATAGTCATATATGACACAAATATTTCTTCTATATATCTATTTGTATTTACATTTTTTGATATATAGTAATACATATATTTTTTAATCACTTCTTCTATAGAGATAACATTATAGATAATATATTATGAAAAATTTTATTGATTTACTCTCTAATATAATATATTTTGAGTCTTTAAGGATTATATTTAACACTAAATAATTCTTATATAGATTACCATTTAGTGTTTATATTCATTATTTAATAACTATATATTATTATTCTATATTCATGGATATTTTTTATTTGTGAAAATATATAATAATTACAGTAGCACTTGATTTTTCAAAATTGGTTTTCATACTAAACCCTTTTGGATAATATTTGTTGTTATGTTCTCATTAATATACATACAATTAACATTTAAATAAGATCATATATTTTATTTTACATGTTTTATAATTTTTTTGCTAAAATTCCTCATCATAAAATGGAGTTTTACTGGTGGGGATTAAATCTATTAGTTAAGAGTTTCATAAGGGAAATTTTTTAATATTTTTTTTCATTATTCCATATTACTATATTATAGTTATTAAAAATTTTGAAAATTTATACAATATCTATTTACTCATGTTACATATGTTATTTTATATATTAATGATTTATATCTAATATTTTCAATATATGATTAATATTTTTATATCATTGGTGGATTATAGTGGTATGTGTTTCTTTATTTTGGGGAAAAGAGACAATGTTTTATATATCTCATCATTTTTATTTTATAATTATTGTACATATAAAAAAAATTAAGAGGCACTATTTACCTCTTAGTAGTCTTGACTTCTTCCTATATGGGGTCGTGTTGTTTTTCATTAACATCAAAGTGATTTATTATTTTTATTATTTTTATAATTAAACTCTTGAAAGAATTTTATTAAGGAATTTAATGGAAGTGGAATTTAATGGTGTGATCTCATTCGATCATAAATTTGATCATAATCAATGTTTTGGGTTATAAACACATTTTTATTTATGGGATATTAATTATTTATTAGATTAATGATATACCCATTAATTTATTTGTATGGAACAATCATGTCGATGCTTTTATTATATAGATCATAGAATAATAAATTATTTTGATGGTGAATAAAGATATTAAAAAATACTATTACAGAGAATAGAATATTATAATCATTTAGAAATTAATCATCAATTAATTTTATTTTTAAATGATACAAAATTATAAATTGTTCATTATTTAATATATGACATATTAAATATGTAATTTTGTTCATTAAGGGAGAATTATTTGGTCATATTTCATCACAATGTTAGCAATGATTGTAAATAAAGATATAACAACATTTTCATTGGATGTATATATATATGGAATGAATATATATTAATATAAATTAAAAAAAATTATCAATGGTAATAATGTTTATATTGTTCAATCATTTAAGAATTAATAGGATAATGTCTATTGTGTTATCAGGTGTGTTATATTTTGTATAAGAAATTATTTATAGGATATATTGAATATATATTTTTCTAGAGGAATTATTTATATATATATTATGTATATATTGAAATGTTTTCTCTGATTGATTTATAAAAAAATTGTGGATCATTATTTTTAATAAAAGAATAATGTTATATTATATAGTATGATAATTTTTTGGAAACATCATTATATTAATTAAAAAATTCAATGGAGGAATTTGAAAGATATGTAATTCCAAAAACATTTGATTAACATTTATGAAATACCAATGTCATTTAAAAGATTTATTAGTATTATTGAGATTACATTATTTTAAATTTTATGGAATCATTGTTGAAATATATTATTTATTGACTAAATTTTTATATATAAAAAAATTGAAATCTTAAAATATTTTTGCATATTGTTTTGAGTTATTTTGATTTAGATAATCTCAATTGAGTACTTATTGGTAACAAATACTTAACTGTATTCTATTGAAATTGAATGATCAAGATCTTTTATATTTAAATTTTTTCATGATTAATATATACAATTCATTAAAATATATATATTACTCTATATTTCTATTTTTATACAATATTAATTACAATATAGACAAATGTTTTATCTCCCATATATTATTTATGGAGACACTAACTTCATTTTATAATAGTTTTCAATGTATATACATCATAGTGGTTCATATTATTATTTCAATTGCTAATAAGATGGATCATTTTACCAGTACAAATATTTATTATAAATTGTTTAGGACTACAACATTACAACATCAGGAATGTATAGAAGTGATGTATTCCATCATCCCATTGAGATTTTTTTCTTGATGTATATTTAATTCAAACTCATTTGATTCTGAATAATATCTATTAATGGTGATTTAAAAATAATTTACATCGATATATTGTAATAATATATGTAGTGAAATATTATTATAAATTATATCCAAATAATTGAGAATGTTTTAAGAAGTTGTAAATAATTTTTAAATGACCACAGTCAATCCTAGGATGGATTTAGTTGACTTAGAATATGAGGATAGTTTTATTAGTTACATGATTACAGTGAGGAATCATAGAAATGATGATAAAAATTTATTGGAAAATGTAATTCTCCTATATTCATTACTAGTTGAATATCCCACTATGCATTATGGATATTTAATATATGTTTCTTTATTAGGTCATTCATTTTTATAATATTGGAGTTAACAGTTTCATCTGAAGATATATTAGTTTTTGAAATATGGGAATTTTTTAACTGGGTTCATACCTTGAACGTAAAACATATTTGTGTTTCTATGGGTTCATATATGGATATTTTTTTATTTTTTAATTATTTATGGATGAGGTGAGATTCAAATATGAAAACCTAAATTCCAAATTTTCAATTATAATAACACCCATTACGACCATTCAAAATAGTGGTTAAAAATTATATCAATTGGTTATATAAAACCCACAATGAAATATGAAATTAATATTGTTTGTGGGAATGTTATATAGTAGTATGTATAAATGTTTAGTTTCTTATATTAATTTAGTTAAATTTTTAGTAATAATTACATGATGATATAATTTAAGGAGAGTTAATTATTTTTCCCTCATCTGGGAATACTATATGGTAGTAATTATTATATTTTTTTTAACCATATATGACGTGTTAAGTGAGAATTTAAAACATTATAAATTGTTATATGGTGGTTTAAATGGTCAAAAACATGTTAATATACCGTTAAATAACAATTATTTTAATTCTTGTGTAATGATTATAATGACATGAACATTTATTAATGAAAATTACTCTGTATCAAATCAGGTTTTTTATTATGTAAAATGATAATATAAAATAAACGTACTTACTTGGTTTTATATTTTTGGATTTTAGAATACTATTAGGAATTGTTACCATTGAAAACATTCTTTTGGAGTAGTAATCACATGATTAGTATATATATAGGTATTTAACAAATCCAATATACTCAAACAAAGGAGATGATGGCCTCTCCAACTATAATTTATCCATACGAAGCCCATTTGATGAAGCTTATAAAGGAGGTGGCTTGACAGGTCTTATCTCCTGACCATGACCAAGTCGAGCTTCAACACATTAATATTGAATGGAATCTACTATAGGAGAAGTGGAAGTTAATAGATATTACCACTTGAGTGATGTTATCTAATCCACCCCAACTGTCAGTCTCCACCGCATACCAAAATATTAGGCATTAGGTGGGTGTTATAAGGTTTTATGTAACAAGATTCTAGCACAACTATTTTGTGAATTATTTTTTTATAAAATTAAAAATATATTAACATTTTGTTATTCTTACATTATAAATGGGATTGGAAGCAAAAATATTAATTTTTAGTTAATATTAAATTAAGAAATTATTTTTGATGAATTACAGTATTTTTTAATAAAAACAAATATTTATAAAATATTATTATAAAATTACTTTCCATAAATTTTCATATAATTTTTTGGAATACAATTGTATTTTTTATAATGGTTTGAATGTTTTATTCTTCATAACCCATGAATTTATTATAAATATTTGTTTTAATATTAAAAGTAAAAATTCACATATTTAATAACAAATTATATTAAATGAATATTATTTTTGGAATTATGACATAAAAATTATCCAATAGTGAACTTTTAATATTTTTCCACGACAATAAAATTTTTGGGTACATATTAAATATCGTTTAAATATATAATTAGTTTTATGACAACATAATGACCAAACAGTGATAAATAAAATAATATAAAATGTATATTTATAAAATATATATTTTTCATTTCAAATAATGAGATTTTATATTTTTTGGATTTTTTTACAATTCCTTAATGGACCCTCCAAGACTTATAAAACATATTATCATTTTAAAATGATTTCCATGAGAGTGTGACTCAACTCCACATAAGCAAGCCTAATATATTAATAAGTTTGAAAATATTTCTTATTATGTAATTTTTTCTAATCGACTATGGAAAAAACCATTGAAAAAATCCATCGGCTAGTTTTTGGTTTTAATTAGTATAATGTGTAGTGTCCAAAAGATAAATATTAATGAAATCCATCACTTTTCCTATATAAACGAACCCATTCTCCCACTTTTAATCACTCAAAACCATTGGGAAAATACTCTAACATGATATCCAATCCCCATAATCCTCCCTAGGTTCCCTAATCTCACATGAATCCACTCACCATCCCATCCCAATCCTTTGGAATCACCCTTCCAATTCCGAGATTTCTTCCTTTCTCATTTTTTCCCAAGTTTAATTATGTTGTTATTTAATTATATTTTCAATTAAAAATGTAACGTTCTTGATTTATAATCTACCATATGATTTTTTTCCTTATGTTTAAATGATGATATACCCCTTTCTTTATCATTAATACCTCCATTGTACACCTGTTACCATGGAGAAGTTTCATAAGAGATTTATCTCCGGTCATTTACATTTAAGAAATTATCTTATATTACTCATATAAATACCATAAAACATGTTGTGATATTATGTTCCATGACCCTCATACTATTTATTTCAGTTATAAACGATGATATACACCTTTCTTCCTCATTAACCCATTTTACGATTTATATTTGTCGTCTTTATGATGCAAAAGTTAGACAAAAATTTCTAATTCCAAAAATCATGTTTAAGTGAATTACAGACCCATTTCTCTATCAAGGGTATTCAACTTTATGCTCATGCTCATTATTATTGGGAACATTTATTTAAATATTTGCTCATATCTTATTTTTGAAATAAATTATGATGTTTAATGAATCTATTTTGTATGATCTATGTGGCACACTAATGCAGTAAATGCAATGATTAAGAATGGTGTGCCCTGACAACGCTCCAATTCCTTTGGAAAATAACAATATCATGATACGCCTTGTGAAATGAGGGTTTAATAATGATAATTGAAGTTAAATTAATGGTTACCCATGATAATTCAAGTGCAATGTGGGTTTACTCATGCTCTATGTGCAATAATTCTTGTCTCATGCTCATACCATGTTAAATGTTGTTTCCATATTTCCATGTTATGATAATCATTCAATATCATGCCTTTATGTTCATGTTTCATATATTCTCCTGTGATATGCCTATTTACTAACATGTATTGTTTTCATCATTATATTCTATACTTACTCTCATACTAGACTTTATATCTCACCCTTTTCTTATGTATGTCCTCAGGTTATTCCTTCCAATTCAATGTCTGAAGGAATGTTTTGGACATGTAAAAGAAGTATTCAATAAAAAACATCTATTTTTATTTCTTATATTGTCATGTAATTCTCACAATACCCAATGACAGTAGACATATCAATATTTTGGGTTGTATTATGTGCATGTTTATGTAATAAATCATGTATAAATGTGTAATGAAAAAGAAGTGTTGTCATATATGGAATCAAAGGATAAGATTAGATATTTTTTGGATTATGATTAGAAAAACCAAGTGAATGCCCAAATGATAAGACTAATTATAATAAAAAATTCCCTAAATTTAGGTGATAATATATTAACTAGTTTATCCATACTATACACCCCTGACTGGATATGAACAAGTAGAGGTCGCTCTGGAACAAATGTTTCTAGGGGTAAAATCCAAAATCCCCACTTTGGGCTGGACTTGAATTGGAACTAGTGAACAAAAATGGATCATCGATAATATATATTGAATCCTATAAATTCATAAGTTAATGAAATAAATTTAATTTATAATTTATCACTTTATCTCATTAGATTGTCCTTTATGTGTTACCCCCATATTTTATTTTATTCCATACAATGGCTTGTAATTGGAGGACTCGAGCTAACAACTAATGCTTTGATAAATTTGATGATAGTTCTAATGATATTCTAAATCCGATAAGAGAAGGAATCACATTATTGTTTGTAATACTCTATCATTTAAATCATGTTTTTAATTGAAACATGGTTAAAGAAAACATCTACTCCCCCCAGAAAGAATAAGCTACAATATAGAGCTTCTTGATACAAAGGCCTCATACATTTATTTGATCATCTAATCCCTCAATAATCGAACATTTGATAAAATCCATTGAAAAGATCATCGTTTTCCTTCAATGTTACAATAAATAGAAGATTATTCTAGAATATTTTCATATTATGGGTACAACTGATCAATGGTTGACATAAATAAAAAAAGAATCCTACGGAAGAGATCGAGGAATTGGAAGGAAAGGATTTTCCCAAAAATGTTTTACGATAAATATTTTCTGCGGACCATCCAACATAAGATTGAAATGGACTTCCTTGCCATCATGTAAAAAGATTGAGAATTCATCAGAGTGTATAATGAAATTCTTCATGAACCATGAACTGCATGTCTCCAGAATTAATGTTATCCCTAAATTCAAGGTTGAACAATTATTTGGTGGGTTAAAACCTATCCTACAGAAAACCTTGATGATATGTGAGTTAGATATCTATGAGGAAATTTTCATACGTTACCTCAAATATTAAATAGAGATATGTGAATATTAGGGGTATCATGGGGATAATAAGCAGAAAGTGGACTTTAATTCTGGTGGTCTGATGGATATATCCAAAGGTTCTATGAAATTCCCGCACACCACTTGCCAAATGTGTAGAAAGAAGAATCCAAAAAATTTCCTGAAGTGGATGATAAAATTATTTATTTGTGGAAAATATGGGAATATGGCCATAAATTTTCATCATGAATAATTCTCTACTGTGATAGAGGGGAGGCACACTTTGCTCGACCCTCAACTCATTTTTCATTTCTTCAACTGAAAAAAACCTGGGATCTTTTCAAACAAATTCTAGAGGCTAGGTGTTTTAGTTAGAAACAAAAAATATCTAAGGTAGTAAGGGAGATATTTTTTCATCACTATATTTAAAGAAATCCCCAAAAATGATCTAGAGACATGTATTGTTGTTATTTAAATAATTATAGTTAATATAAATTTTTGATTCTGGCTCTACGCGTTCTTTTATATCCCAAGATTTTGGAATAACTATCCCACCACAACCAAAAATCATGGAAGTAGAGATGTTGATGAGAACAAAAAATGGGAAAATTATTTCATCACATGAATATAACTCCTCCCCTATCACAATTGAAGGATTGAAATTTCTATTAAACCACATCGTACTGACTATAGTGGAATTTAGTGAAATTCTTGGCATGGATTGGATATTTCAACATATAGCCAACATGAATTGCAATGAGAGGGGAATAATTCCCTATATGGTGAATGTACTAGTGATTATATACATGTTAGAGGAGGTGGATTAATATTCATTAGCACCATCAAATAATGCATGGATATTACTGCCCTATGATCATATGTTTATTTCACATATGCATGAGTCTAAGGAAGCAAGAATACATGAATACATACCTACTATTAGGGAATTTGTTGTGTTGTTTCCCATGTAATTACCAAGTCTTTTACTAAAATAGATGTTGAATTATCGATTTATATTATAACTGGAGAGTTTCTAACATCCAAGAATCTGTATAGAATGGATTTTTAGTAGATTGAGGAACTAAATAAAAAACTATAGGAGAATAATGAAAAATGGTTTATATGGCCAATTGCTTCTCCATATGGTTCACCAGTCCTCTTTGTAATATAGGAGGGTTCAATGCCTCATCTCATTTATTATCATGATCTCAAAAATATCTAATAAAGAAGATGTATCCTCTACCATGAATTGATTACATGTCTGATCAGCTATGTGGAGCACAATACATCTCTAAGGTGGATCTGCGGTCTGGATATTAACATGTAAGTGGGATAAAATAGGATATCCCTATGTCTACTTCCTATACAAGGTACAAGCACTATGAATTCATTGTAATATCTTTCGAACTCACTAGTTCTCTAGAAATCATCCTGGAAATGATGAATAGAGGATTTAGATAATACCTCACCAAATTTTTGTTATTCTTCATATAAAATATTTTAATATACTCCAAAACCATGAAGGAGGATGAAGAGTATCCAAGAACTGTGCTAGGGAAATTGAGAATGGAAAAGCTCTATGAAAAATACACCAAGTATGAGTTATTTTTGATGTGTGTCTACTTCATGGGTCAGATAATCAAAACCAATGAGATATATTTAGATCCCTCTAAGGAAAATGAAGTTTAAGAATGGTCGAGGCCAACATATGTTACTAATATCTGTTGCTTCCGTGGTTTATCTAGATATTATCAATGATATTTGAGAAAATTATCAGTATTTTAAAACCTTTTTACTATGCTAATTTGGAAGTGAGTCACGATTTCTTGGAGTGATGAATGAGAAGATAAAATCAATGAGTTGAAAAAGAGTCTTATCACTATATATTTTCTCATAGTACCAACAAGTGGGGAATTTTTTTTGGTATTTAGTGATTCTTAGAAGATGTTCTTGTGTTGTGTGTTGATGAAAATTGAAAAATTATTTTCATATGATTCATGGAAATATAATGTTCATCAGTAAAACTATCCAACACATGATATGGATATTGTTTCAATAATATTACCTTTAAAAATTTTAAGGCATTACCACTTTGGGGAGATGTTTTATCGATACATAGATAACAAAAACATGAAGTAGATATTCACACAGAAAGAGTCGAACATGTGCCAACAATGATGGTTAGAGTTGATCAAAGACTATGATTACTAAAGCCATTACTAGCATGTTAAATTGTACAAGGTGGTAGATTCTCTATGAAGAAAGAACCCATTGATTAAATCATTAATGAGAATTAAAAATGATCAAATCTTCATAGTTTTGACGATGATGGATAGGGGAATCAAAAAGAAAAAAACATCATCAATACATTCAGAAATGATTCCTCAATTGACACTTTTTGAATGGTTAAATTATTCTCAAAAGGATGATGTGGTAATTAAAATGAATGATTAAACTATCATAAAAAATAAATCCTCATATATTGATGATAATGAATAAGGAATTTTGAGATTTGGGTCAAAACAATGTGTTCTGTCATGTCTGGAGTTATAAAATGAAATTTTTGATGATGTACATAGTTCAAATTTCTAAATCAATCAAGGAAACATAATGATGTATTGATATATCTGAGAAAATTATTTTTAGGATATCATTAAGAAGGAGATAGATGAGTTCATGTAATGTTCTATGTTTTGAATTAGATGAAAAAGTGAAGGAAATTAAATTACTTTTCATTTACTAGGTAGGCCGGTTTTAAAAACTGTGTGTTGGAATATTTTTTTCCGATAGTGAAAAGTGCGACATTGATTGATTAAAAATAATAAATTTATTTTTATCATATGTTTGTTTGTTTCTTATCAAAAAATTGAAATAACTCTCAAACGGTGTGTCATATTAGTAATCGGAGGCCACTGTTAGGTCCAAAATGTCAGGTTTACCGTAGGTAGGGTATAACCTTGAATCACATCAGGTTGATGGCACCCTAGCACATGATAATTCCATTATTATTTTTCATTAATAAGTTTTTCCATTTTTTATATAATAAATAAATATTTTCTCACAATTGATGTGTCAAATAGGAATATGATATCACAGATAATTATGAGACACGATTTTTACCCTATGTTGTGTATAATCATTGCATGAAGAGGAGGTTTGGTCACATCGCACCCAAAGAAAAATTATTTTTGTTAAATAATTTTTTTTTCCATTAGAAATAATAATAATAATTTTTTATTAATTTTTTTATTTTCGTTCATGTTAAAAAATGGATATTCACTTCCATAATTAATAATTTTAATCGCAGTGTAAATAATAACAGGGTAATTTAATAAATATGATATTATTAATTGTTCCAATTAGATACACATGTGTAATCCATATTTATTTAATCACCATTTCCTTTTTATTAATTTTTTTTTCATTAAAATATTAATGATTTCATTGATGATTTGAATTATATATGTATTATTATTTTAATTATTGCTATTATTATTATATTGGGACGAAAACATTGATGTATATATATATATGAGGTATATCTATATATATTGGATTATATATATATATAGTAATATATACATTTGAGGGTGTATATATATATATATATATATGAATATGAAAAATATGTATATATATATAACATATATATACATGGGTGGATATTTATTTTTGGGTTTGATAAAATATTATTACTTACATAAATTATTTTAACAAGTTTATTTAAATCAAGTTGTAGACCTTTATGTTTTTAGTCCAAATCTTTAAAGCGACTGAGGGCATGTGCCTGCACACCCTGTTGCGGGTCTTGGATAACTATTAAAATTAATTAAATGATTGTTTAGGATTTATGTAAAATATTTCATCATTCCATTGCACAGTGTTCAGGTTAAAAATAATTAATAAGGATTAAAATAAATTAATTGAATTTGAAGAAGGATAAAAATAAATAAAAAATATGTACAGTTGGTGAAAATTTAAAAATAATTAAGAATATGTCAACCCATTTTAATTATTTATTCATTATTATTCCCCCATTTTATTTTTATTATTTTTTTAGTTTCTCTCTTTTTTACCTTTTTCTTTGCATTTATTTCCTTTTTATTTCCTTTCTCATCTCTTCCTCTACTCACTCTCCTATACGTGGTGCACACCCTCTCCCTATGTGTTGTGCACCACCATCTCCTACCTTCGGAAGATCACCATACCTTCGTTCATCATCCATTTTCTCTACCATCAGGAGTAATATGAACCTCTCAGTAAATATTATCCCACCCACCATGAATCATGCAATATCATTCCAAATCCTTTACACAGTTCACCATGGAAGGATTTTACAATATTTTGTTTTTTTTCTAAATTCATCTTTTTTAATCCATTTTAGGTCAAATCCAAGCCTACCATGGATCATTGGATCATATATGACCATAAGGTAGGGAGTCTACTCTCTTTCCATCTGTTTTGTTGCGATTTATAAAAACACATGATTGTGTCATTTGTCGGTGCCTACAAATGTTCTTCAAAGTCACCCAATCTTTTGAATTGAATTATTATTCTTAATTGTTGCAACCCTAATTCATATAAATTAAATTGATTAAATTTTTTCTATGTGGTCAGACACCAATTTGGGTGTGCCAACGTGCCCAGTATATTTTTTTCCGTTAGCTCAGACATTTAATTTATATAACTACATGTGTTGCAAAACCTATTTTTTTGTTGTTTTTAATTTAGATTAATTATGAATCGGGAATTGTTGGATTCATTGGTAGTTATTTGTGCTTAATTTTATATTTATTTAAATTTTCATTCCTAAACATTTAATTTAATTAATTGTATGTGTTGCACAACCTATTTATGTTGTGTTGAATGTAAATTAAAAATTTAGATTAATTGCGAACCATGAATCGTTGGATTATTTGTAGTTGGTAGTGCTAAATAATTTGTTTATTTAAAAGTGAATTTATCTACTTATGTTGATGTAATATCTTTCATTTTTAATATTTTTATGGTGAAATATTTTATTTGTACCTTACGATTTAATGGTGTATCTGTTTAGTTTTCTAGCTACAATTTCATATGCTCTTTATGTCATATTTGTAGCTGTGAAAACATTTATTAAAATTAGGGTGGAGAAAAAAGGTGGTTTCCTATTAAGGACCTTTCTTAGGTTCTCTGTTCTTGTAGGTGACTACTATGTGTCGAGCGATGGTGTCATTGGATTTTCCGGGCCAAGACTATCCTGGGCTTTCTAATAATAATAAGTGACCACAGTTCCAAAAGGGCCCATCGAGATGGATCAATTGGCAATGTGGATAAGCCAGTCTTATATGATAATCGACCCATTTTTTCGAGATCGAGATAGACTCAGGTTAAATCCATGCCTCAAGCGAACATGTTCATTCAACAGATTTCCTTGGATGGTCTCTGTGTATTGAATAATTGAAAGATGTTTTGTAGTGATACCTTTAGGACGGTCTCGGACTCTGACTCCCATCCTAAACATTAATAATGATTCACTAAAGGTTTATATTAATTTCATTGTTCATCCCTTGAGATTTTAGATATTCTCTAGTGTGTTCAAGCACACCTGGTTGACACATGACTTAGACAACAAGTAATAGAAAAATCTTGGGGGTATTCTTCTTCCTAGTTTTACCTTACTATTCCAGGATTTATATATATGAATATGAGTATTCTACTTACAATGACACCTTTCAATATTCCGGCTTATACAAAAGCAGGTGATTAGGGACGAGTGTCGTTAGGAACTTGGGCCAAGTTAATTATTTAATTTCACATTATAAATTATCTACAACTATTATATAGCGGCCCACAACATTTTATAATTGCACGAAAAGGAAATAATTAGACACCGCAGGTGCCGACCTACTAGGATTTTATCTCACATCCTACGCAGGCATCGTTGACACTAGAGTAGATTATATGTTTGTAGGTATTGATAAAGGGAAGCACGCTGCTTTCGATTCTTGATTGTTCATTGCTGCTTACGATAGAGATAGAGGAACAGGACAGATCTTTTCTCATGATGTAGTTGTGTCACTTTGTTTGTTTTATTTTTAGTTGAAATTATGATTGGGTTTTGGTTTTCCATGTTTTTAGTTTAGAAAATATCATTTCATGACATTGTAATGTGAGCTTTCACAATTGATTCATCTTCTATTGGATTATCAATAATACTCCTTCTATAGTTTATTCATTTATATGATTCGCTTATTGATTATTAATTGTTGTTTACTTCAGCAGTGATAATTCCCATTACCTATGAGGGAACAGTCTCCCCCTCAGACACAAAAATGAGCTCGCATCTTGTCAGCAACCTTTAGCATTTGGGGAGATGCGCTTGAAGTCATGTGATGCACCTGTCCGGCCACCATCTTTGAGGTGAGCCGTTTCAGAACATTACAAAGTGGTATCATAGGTGGTATATTTTTTCATACTTTTTTGGGATTGTTGACAGGAGAGTAGGATTTTGTCGGTGCTTGGTTAATTCTCATGCTTGGGATTGATCACCTCACATATAGGGAAATTACCAAGTGGCTTGGGTTGGGATTTTTGTTCATGCTTTTTCTCATTACATGTGATAATATTTCACCTCGAGTGATTGGTGTAATTTCAGTATCTTATGAATTTATGGAATTTATTATATTTTACCCTTGGCCTATTAAGGTATGGATGATGCATTGCATGCATCATAATAGGTACATATAAATTCAAATGACATAAATTGTGCCATTCCATGTAGTTTCATTTTATTTTACTTGTTGATTCAAATTTTTTGAATTGAATTCATGCCATGCATTTTATTTGTATAGTAATCCTATTTAGATACTATGTTTCAGTAATATATTTATCATGATAGATTTTGGCCATGATTCCTATTTAATATCGTATCTACCTGGTGTCATGCCTATGTTACTATTAGCATGTCTTTGTGATTAAAATTTTATGCCTCTATGATGAAAACATTTCCAAATGTTATCTTATTGTAGTGACCATATATCTTGTTTGTTATGTAATTCGATTATTTTTCAAAAATTTTAATAGTTGCAATTAAATGAGATCCAAATTCCAGTAAAAATACTATGTATAGTCACATTATAGGTTGATATCCATCCTTATATCTAGACTGATATGTGTTTGAGCATGTTATAATTTCAAATGAAATGGTTAACTACATAAAGGCACAACTAGGACAATATAGGTTATTTGGTTCATGTTCCTCATGAGATAACCCAATATGGGAGTTGTGACTCTTAATACATAAAAAACAATTTTTTTTGGTGCACAACTATTTTTGCATTCTAATGAACCAAAGTCAACTTAGTGGGACCTTTTAGGTCACCTGATATTATTAAAAAGAATTTATGTTATGGATTTCTCAATTAAGTACATGATGTAAAATAATATAAAAGTTTTTAAAATTGGGTTTTATAAAGCTTTCATGTTTTTTCCATGATGTATTGGTTAAGATAAAGTACATTTTATTTGGTTTTGAAAAATAGTACATCATATTTAGATTAAATATTTTGATGATTAAATTGAACTATGATTAAATATAAAGGGCTTTTATGTGGAACCTTTATAGATGTCCCCTATTTAAGACCCTGGTATATGGATAGTTTGAGTTTCTCTTTCAGTTTATTTGGAAAATAACCATTCTCATGTAATTGTCCCTCGTCAGACTACCTTTCAAAAAATGACACCGTTGTTCGAACTTCTGGTCTTATTTCCCATGACTTTTATTTCGATCTTGAGCATCTGAAAATGCTCATTTACATCAGGAATGAAATCCCTTGAGAATGATCAGTTGCATCTTAGATCATTCGACCCTCTCTTCCCCAAAACAATGGATGATTCAATACATCATCCTCCAAGATAAAAGTCATATTGAATTTGTATCACATGGGGGTAGTATGTGTTCACACACGCGGCGCTGTTGGGTGCTTAATGTTGTGACGAACCAGTTGAGTATAGGGTAATAATCTTGTATTGCACTTTTAAATATCTTTCGATTTATCTTTGAAGTAAAATGACTTTGATGTTAAAGGATTCTTGTTTGCATCAATGCTATGGATGACTTCTAGAGACTCTAGTGTTTTGACACACATGTCAATTTGGTTGGGATTTCATAACCTTTTTTCAATGTTTTCATTATGGTAATCTTCTAATCCACTTAGTGTAATCTTCATATTGTGATGAGAATGTCCCCTATCTTGCCTTCATTCTTGATGCACTAAGAGAGCATCGGGCTTATGCAATGCTAAAGCTATAAAAGTTTTTCGGCTTGTTATGTGTTTTTTTCTTCGTGTTTCACGTTGATGTGTCATTATTACTGAGGATTTATTTATTGTTGAGTGAACCTTGGATTTTTGTGTAGGAATTCCTTTAACGAACTCTTGACAAACTCTTGTACACCAGTCATTTCATCTAACTTGACCGTCAGAACAATACCACTCCATGTTGGGTCAAATTCTTGATATGGGCATCTTTCCCTTGTGCCAATGTCTCACTCATAAGCATGGAGTATGGATTACCTTACGTTAATTCCTTTCACTCTAGTTGGGCCAATCCGAGTTTACACAAGACTTGATTTCAAGCATGGTGATTCTTAAATCAAGGGTCATCACCGGTTGTCAGGTTCCGATTTTGCTGGACATGTTCATAGTGAATGTGATATACATTGGAATAAGGAATCATATTTTTGTTCATAAAATGATGGATGTCTAAGTCAATCATCGTCTTAAATTGTTTAATACAAAGGCCTGACTATTTCTTTCACTTGATCAATGAAGTGGTTAGTTAAGAAGCTTTTTCTAAGATGTCATCAGGTGAGACACGTGTGGTTTGGGTCGACCAGGTCTTTTTTTTACAAAGATGGGTCAACATGGTCATTATGGGAGATGGGGAATTGACTGTTATATCTGTTTCAGAAATCAAGAGAAAAGTGCAACTATAATTCTTAAGGGAATGTCTTGTTGGAAATTCTAATAGGGGAAGGTGTTGTGACTCAGAATTTTCTACATTCTAACTTTAGAACCTACGGTGGGAAGTAAAATTGTCTAGTAGTTTTTGAGATGATGATATGGTCATGTCTTTAGCGGAACCAGTCTGGATAAATATAGTCTCAGTGTTTCAGTTGAAAAATGAGCATTTGATCGGATCATAATGTTTTTTTCATTTCCCTGTCTAATGCATTAATGTTAGTTGGGTGTTTAGGGACACAAAATTACCTTTTGTATGAGACAACATGACCCTGTAATTCGGGGGATGGTTATGTTTTTCCCAAAGGCGTCTCAGGGATAATAAGTTCTAAGGTGGGATGGTTTTAACGTTCTGTGTTTCAAACCGGATGAAAAATTGAAGGAAATTAATTTTTTTCATTAACTAGGCAGGTTAGTTTTAAAAACCGAGCATCAGAATATTTTTTTTCGATATTCAACAATGCAGCGTTGATTAAATAAATATATTAAATTTATTTTATTCATACACATTTTTTTCCTTTTCAAAAAATTAAAACAAATATCAAACAGTGCATTGTACGAGATATTTGAGACCACCATTAGTTCTGAAACACAAATTTTACCCTAATAAGCATATAATCATGATTTGCATCGGGTGTTTGGGACCCTCGAACATGATAATTCCATCTTTATTCTTAATTATTTAGTTATTTCTTTTTCGATAATTAATAATTATTTTCTCACAAATGGTTCGTCGAATGTGAAATCAGACATCACTGATAATTCCGAGATGTGGGGTTTACACTTGGTAGGGTATAACCTTTGCGAGCAGGGACATTTGGTCATATTGCACCCAAAGATAATTTAATTATGTTAAATAATTTTATTGGTTGTCAAAAATAACAATAATAATTTGTTTTATTTATATTTTTATTTGTGTTGATGTCAAAAAAAATGCACTGTCATAATTAATAAATATTTTGGGGTTTAAATAATAACAGGGTAATGTAATAAATTTGATATTATTAATCGTTCCAATTAAATAAAAATGTGTAATCTATATTTATATAATAATCTTTATCCTTTTTATTAATGGTTGTTGTCAGTAAAATATTAATATATTCATTGATGAGTTGACTTAAATAATAATTATTGTTTTTTTATTGTTATTTTTATTATATTGGGACCAAAACATTGATGTATATATATGTGGAATATCTATATATATGATATTAAATATATATATAGTTATATGTACATGTGAGGGTGTATATATATGAATATTTTGATGTGTGTCTATATATATATATATAACATGTATATTCGTGGGTGGATATTTGTTGTTGGGTTAGATTAAATATTATTAATTTCCTACAAACATTCTTTTAACAAGTCCACTAAAATCAAGTTGTGGATCATTAACGTTTTAGTCCGAATATTTATAGCGAATCAGGTTGCGTGCCTACACACCCTATTGCGGGTCTCAGATATCTATTAAAATTAATTAAATGATTGTTGAAGATTTATGTAAAATATTACTTCATGTTATAGCTTGGAATTTGGGTTAAAAATAATTTAGAAGTATTAAATAAAATTAATGTAATTTAAATATGAATAAAAATAAATAATAAATAGATACGGTTGGAGAAAATTATAAATAATTAAAATGAGGTAAACCCATTTTAAATTTATATTTCATTTTCCCCACACTTTTATTTATATTATATTTTTATTTATATCCTTTTTTTCTTTTTCCTTTCATTCCATTCCTTTTTATTTCTTTTCTCCACTCTTCCTCTCTTCAACAACCTATTCGTGGTGAACCCCCTATCCCTATGTGGTGTGCACCACCTTCTACTCACATCAAAATATTGTTGCACCTCCATTGGTCGTCTATTTTCTTCACTGTCAGGTGAGCTGTGAACCTCTGAATAAGGGCTAACCCAGAGACCAAGAATCATGCAATCTCATTCTGAATCCTTTACAAAATTCACCACCTGAAGATTTTACCCTATTTTGGGTTTTTTAAAAAATAATCTATTTTCTTCTGTTTTAGGTCAAATCAAAGCCTTCCTAAGATCATAGGATCATCAACAACCATAAATAGGACGTCTAGTCTCTTTACATCTATTTTGTTTAAATTTATTAAAATGTAAGATTCTGCCATTCGTTGGTGCATATGGACGATGTGAAAATCCACCCAATAATTTCTATTCAATTATCCCTCATAATTATTTCACTCGTAATTCTTATAAATTAAATTGTTTAAATTGTTACAACATGGTTAGACACCACTTTTAGTGTGCCAACGTAGTCAGTATATTTTTTTTCTACTAGACCTAAAATGTAATCTAATTAACTAGAAGTGTTGCAAAACCTATTTTTTGTTGTTTTTCATTTAAATTAATATTTTAGATTAATTATGAACCATGAAATTATGGATTATTCTGTGGTTTTTTGTGCTAAATTATGTATTTATTTAAATTTTCAGGTCCATAAATTTATTTTAATTTACTTAAAGTGTTGCAAAGACAATTTATGTTGTATTGAATTGAAATTAATAATTTTTATTGTTTATGAACTATGAATCATTGGATTCTTGGTAGTTGGATACACTGAATTATATGATTATTTAAATGTGAATTTATCTTCTTATGTTGACAGAATATATTTCCTTCATAATATTGTTATACTGTAATATTTAATTTGTACCTTGGGATGCACCGGTGTATCTTTTTAGTTTTTACACTGCAATTTCATATGCATATTATGTCATATATACTGGTGTGAAAACATTAAATAAATTCGTGTTGGGGAAAGAGCGTGGGTCCCATATTAAGGTCCATGCTTAGACCCTCAGTTCTTGATGGTTAACACTATGCACTGGAGGGCGGTGTCATTGGAATTTCTAGACTGTGACTTGCCTGGGCATTCTAATACTTATAAGTGACACTGGTTCCAAAAGGGCCCATCGAGATGGATCTGTTGGAAATGTGTCAAGGCCAGCATTGGATGATACTTGACCTCTTTTTTTGATATCATGACAGACTCATGGCAAAGCCTTTCCTCGAGCGATACTTGGTTTTTTGAAATATTTCCTTAGACGGGATCGGTGGTATTGGATAATTGATGGATGTTTCGTAGTGATAACTTTGGGATGGGCTTAGACTCCAACTCTCAACCTAAACCTTAATAATGATTCCCTAAAGGTTTATATTAATGTCGTTGTTAGCTCCTTGAGATTTGAGATATTTTCTACTGTGTTGAATCACAGCTGGTTGACACATAACATAGACCCCAAGTTAAAGCACAAGCATGGGGGTATGCCCCTTCCATGTTTTACCTTACACTTACATGATTCATATATAATCATATTTGTATTATGATTATAGGTACTCTTTTAAGAGTTACGTTTTAGGCCAATGAAGGTGATTAGGGAAGGGTGTCTTTAGGATCCCGGGCTGAGTTAATTATTTCATTACACTTAATAAATTATCTACATTTTTTATATACCAGCACACTGCATTTTATTATTGCACGAAATGGAAAGGTTTGGACACCGCGGTTGACGACCTACTCAGATTATATCTCACACCCTTCTCAGGAATCAGTGGCACCCCAGTAGATTGTATGTTTTTAGGTGTTGACAAAGGGAAGTGTTCTCCTTTCTATGCTTGCTTATTTATTGCTTTTTATGATA
Organism: Viscum album; assembly: GCA_963277665.1. Lineage (NCBI taxonomy): Eukaryota > Viridiplantae > Streptophyta > Magnoliopsida > Santalales > Viscaceae > Viscum > Viscum album. The sequence continues at coordinate 1,941,503,953 of OY728165.1, forward strand.
TATACTGAGGCAGAGAACTCATCCTTTCTTGTGGTGCAGTTGTCGTAATTTTTTTCATTTCTTTTTAGTTGATATTATTCTTGGGTTTTTGTTTTCCATGTTTTTAGTTTTCAAATACATCATGGCTTGACATTATTTTTTGAGCTTCCACAAATGATTCTTATTTAGTTGGATTATCCATATTACATTTTCACTAGTTTATTCATTTATATGATTCTGATATTTATTAATAATTTTTTTCACTTCCACTATGATAACACATATTATCTATGATGGCATAGTATACCCCTCAGATACAAATAGTCCCCCAATGCTAGTCGGTAGCCTCTGACATTTGGGGAGATGAGCTTGAAGTCATGTGATGCACCGGTCTGGTCACTGTCTTAGAGGTGATCTGGGTTGGGACATTATAGTACACATCAATATTCTTGGTATGTCAGTAAGTGAATTCTGAAATGTAGAAGTCTATGTGGATTATGATACCATTACCCATACCAACATGGAAATGGGAGAACATGGCCTTTGAATTTTTCATCTGTCATCTGATGCCATCCAAACGAAGAAATTCTTTCTGGGTTATTCTGGATCATCTTACATTGACTGAAAACATCATTTCTATTTTAGAGGATTTGTCATTGGATCAACTAAAACAAATATAATTCATATAAGTGGTAAGGATTCATTGATAACCACAATATTTGGTATCTAATCATGTTCCAATACTCACCTCAATGTTCTGGAAGAGTCTCCAACATGCTCTGAATATTGAGCTGAACTTTAGCACGACTTATCATCCTCAAAATGATGTCCAATCTATGTGTGAAATCTATGCACCTGAGGACATATTTAGAGCTTTATCAATGGATTTCAAATTAGTATGGGATCAAAATATACCTATGGTTGAGAACTCGTACAATAAAAGTTTCCACTCATTCATCCAAATGGCATCTTATGAATCCATTTATGGAAAGAGGTGTAGAACTCAGACATGTTGGGATGAAGTGGGGGAGAGAAAATGTAAGACCCAAAGTTTCATTAATGGAAAATCCCTCTAGGTCCAGTTAAATGTTTCTTTATGAAAAAAATGTTTTTATAAGATGTCAACTTCTTTAGTTTTATGTTAAGATTTGTGACCGTTACTTTTATAGTCATTGAACAGTGATCATCTGAGTAGTATAAATATAAGGCTTTAACGAAACCATTTCTACTCAGACAAAGGAAGCGATGGCCTCATCCAGTAGAATTGCCCCTTACGAAGCCCATTTGTCGGAGCTCGGAAAAGAGGTGGCGTATTTGGGCTTTTCCCTTGACCAAGCCCAAGCTGAGCTTCATCAAGTCAAGCTCGAACGTGATCGTCTACGGGAAAAATGGAAGTTGATAGAGATTACCACTCGAGCGATGTTATCCGAGCAACCCCAAGAGTCTGTCACCATCGCACACCTTACCCTTAGGTCTTATGTGGCTATTTTAAGGGGTTATGTAACAAATAAGTAGCACCATGTTCATGTACATTATTTTTTGTATATAATAATGAATATAATTTTTTTGATACATTGTAATTAGTTTTTAAAGTACAAATGGTGTTTTTAGTTATTATTTAATTAAGAATTATATTTTATTAAATTAAAGGATTTTTGAATTAAATAATATTTTAATATAATATTATTATTAATATTAAATTAATTTTTATTAAATATAAATGATCTTATAATTTTATGAATGCAATTAAAATTTTTATTATGGTTTGAAATCCATTTCTGTCAAAAACCGTGACTTTTTTTATAAATGTCGGTTTTTATTTTAAAAGTTTAAATTCACATATTTAGAAAATTATTTATATAAAATAAATATTATTTTTGGAATCAGGACGTCGAAATTAGCCAACGGTGAATTTTCCATAATTTTCTGAGACAGTCAAATTTTTGGGTAAAAATTAAATTCCATTTAAATATATAATGTGTTTTATGACATCATAATGACCCAATGGTGATGTAATAAAATACCATAATCCTTATGTTCGGCCAATATGTGTTTTATCATTAAAATAATGAGGTTTTTGGTTTGTTTGACTTACTTTTCAAAGCATTAATGGGGCCCTCAAGACTTATTCAACACTTTGCCTTTTAAAATTAATTTCCATGGGAGTGTGACTCACCTCCACATAAGCAACCCTAATTTTTTAATAAGTTCGGACCTTGGACTTGTAAAATATTTTTTTCCTCTTTCCTTTTCCAGAAACCATGGGCAAATAACATGGGATGGATTGTGGTTTGGATTATTTTAATATAAGGGGTCCCAAACCTAAATAATAAAGATTTCTCTCATCTTTCCTATATAAACCCACCCAAGCTCCCACTTCCTCCTCACTCAAAGCCCTTGAAGTCCGTCCAACCTCTGCCCTACTCTCTCTAGAATCCTCTCAAGGTGCCCCAAGCTCCCAAGAAGCCTCTCAAAAGCCTCTCTCTAGCCTTTGGAAGCACACTTCCAAGTAAGGGGTTTTCTTCCTTTCTCATTTTTGTCAATTTTCATTAAGTTGTATTTTCCTTTTTATTTCAATTATTAATGTTGGGGTATGGTTTCTCACCTCCCCCATACTTCCCTCTTATTGTTTGAATTATGGGAGAACCCTTTCTCTCTCATTAAATTTCTCCCATGTACACCCGTTACTATGCCGAAATTCTGAAAGGAACTTCTCTCTCTTTCAAGCAATACTTTTGTATCATGAATCTAAATTCCATTTCTATTGTTGGGACATGTATATATATGATCTCCTTACTATACATTACATGTAAATATTATGAGGAACCCCTTTCTCTCTCATCAACCTTTTTTATGAATTCTTATGTCACGCTGTTACGCTGCCGAAATCGCACCGATTTTCTAAGCCAATGTCATTGTGTAGTGAATACCATGCCCATTTCTCCATCGAGGGTATTCACCATTATGCACATTTACATATTGATTATAAAGTTTCATGTATGAATTCCACATTCCTTTATCATGGAAGAAATGATTATGTTTTATGAATCCATGTTTTATGATCCATGTGGAACACTTATGCATGAAATGAAATGTTTAAGAAGGGTGCGCCCTTTATAGCTCTCCAATGCATTGGGTAAAGTATAGTATCATGATACGTCATGTGCAATGAGTGTTTACTCATGCTAATTCTAGTGCAACAAGGGTTTACTCGTGCTTCAAGTGCAATGAGGGTTTACTCATGCTCCATGTGCAATGAGCCTTGGCTCATGCTAATTCAACGTTAAGTGTTGTTGCCACATTTCCATGCTATGATTATCATGCTTTATCATGCCTTTATGTTCATTTTTCTATTATGCTCTATTGGTATGCCTATTGCCTAACATTTATTTCACTCCTCATGTTATTCATTGTTTACTCCCTTACTGGGCTTTATAGATCACCCTTTTCTTATGCATGTCCTCAGGTTATCCCATGCAATTCTATGTACGAAGGAATGTAGTGGTCATGTAAAGGATGTTTTCAATAAAGATGTTGTATTTCAAGTTTAAAGTTTTTATGTAATGATCCTAATCCCCAAAGACACTAAATCTCTCGATCATCTTTGTTGGATCAAGTGATGTTTTATTTAATAAAGCATGTTTAAGTTGTAATAAAAAGCAGGGTTGTCATAGTTGGTATCATAGGATAGGTTTAGTTATTTTTGGGATTAGGAAACCCTAGTAAAGCCTTAGATACAAGACTAAGAATAATAAAAACATCCCTAAGTTTTGGTAAATACTAAGTAAGTGGTTTATCAAACAAATACATCCCTGTCTGGATACGAGCAGGTAGAGGCGGCTCTGGCACAGATGTATCCTATGGGTAAAACCCGAAAACACCGCTTTGAGCTAGACTCGAATGGGAACTGGTGCACGACAATGGGCCTTGCTGCAATCTTGGTTACGACACTCCCAGGGGATATGTTTTGATAAATTCACAATCTTAGTATGAACCATTATTAAGGGAAAAATGCCCCTAAGAATATATGTTACAAGGAAGATCATGAAAAGCCTGGATTGAATCCTATAGACTCATGAGTTAAAGAGATTAAAGTTTATTTATAAGTCATAAACTTTTGTCTTTGGATTACCCTTTATGTGTTACCCCTAACTTTCCTTTTATTCCAGCCAATGGCCAGTAATAGGAGAACTCGGGCTAACAACCGTTGTGAAGATCAGTGTGATGATTGTACTTATGAGATGCCCAATCCAATGGGAGCGGGAATCCCGAACTTTCTCACGCTTCTCTCTCAGCTAACTCAAGGATTGAATAGAAACACTGGTCAAGAGGAACATTCAACCCCCCCTAAGAAAGAACAAGTCGCTATTGAAAGCGTCATGAGACAAAGGCCTCCTACTTTTAGTGGATCATCCGATCCCACGATTGCTGAACAATGGATCAACTCCATTGAAAAGATATTCTCCATCCTCTAATGCTCTGAAAAAAGAAGGTTCTCCTGGAGGCTTATCTTATAGAGGGTGAAGCTGATCAATGGTGGACATTGATCAAAAATAAGAAGCCTGAGGAGGAGATCGAGGCTTTGGAATAGAAGGTATTCTGGAAGATGTTTTTCGATAAATATTTTCCATGCACCCTCCGTCTTAATATGGAAAGGGACTTCCTTTCCCTCAAACAGAAAGATGAAGAATCTGTGGGAGCGTACGAGGCAAACATCACAAGGATTGCATGATACGCTTCCGGCTTTGTCGTTACCCCCGAATGCAAGGTTGACCGCTTCTTTGGTGGGCTGAAGCCTAGCTTGCGGAAAGCATTAGCGATCTGTGACTTCGACAGCTATGAGGAAATTGTCCGATGTGCCCTCAAGGTTGAAATGGAGATCAGAGAATCACAGGGGTATCATGGGGACAGGAAGCATAAGGTGGACTTCAATGCTGGTGGTCCGATGGATAAATCCAACGGCGCTAAGAAATTCCAGAACCCCACTTGCCAAAAGTGTGGAAAGAAGCACCCTGGAAATTGCCTTAGGGGGACAAGAAAATGCTTCAAGTGTGGAAGAGAAAGTCACCTAGCTGTTAACTGTCAGCAAGAAGGACCCGCGGCTGCGAAAGAGGAGAGGAACACTCCGTTCAAACCTCAACGCGTTGTTCAATGCTTCAAATGCAAAGAACCAGGTCATTTTGCGAATCAGTGCCCTAATCCAAGGATTATCGGAGGCAATCAACAACCTCCAATACAGCAAGGAAGAGCTTTTTCCATCACTTCTGCCGAAGTGAACCCCGACAACGAAGTGGTGACAGGTACGCTAGTTATTCATTCAAGAATAGTGAACTTACTTTTTGATTCAATTTCTACGCATTCTTTTATATCTCAAAAGTTTAGTAGAACAATCCCTGCACCACCACAAATCATGGAAGTAAAGATGTCGCTGAGTATGGCAAATGGGGAAATCATTGCATCCCATGAGTATATGTCCTCCCCTGTTATAATATGTGGATTGAATTTCCCAGTGAACCTCGTCATACTCCTTTTGGTGGAATTTGATGCAATTCTTGGCATGGATTGGCTTTCCTTATATAGAGCCAACATAAATTGTCGGGAGAGGGAAATCACACTCCATATGGAGAATCGACCCCCGATTCTTTACAAGTGTCAGGAGGAAGATGAATCTCCTTTAGCTCCATCTTCTCAAGCATGGATATTACTGCCTTATGAGCATGCATATCTAGCTCAGATGATTAAGTCCAAGGAAGAAACCACCCTTGAAGAAATGCCTATTGTGAGGGAATTCGCTGAAGTATTTCCCGAGGAACTTCCTGGTCTTCCTCCAAGAAGAGATGTTGAGTTTTCAATTGAACTTATACCTGGGGAGCTACCAATATCCAAGACTCCATATAGAATGGATGTTGTTGAGCTTGAAGAGCTGAAGAAACAACTACAGGAGAATCTGGATAAAGGGTTTATACGCCCAAGTGCATCACCATGGGGTGCACCAGTCCTCTTCATCAAGAAGAAGGATGGGTCAATGCGGCTTTGCATCGATTATCGTGAACCTAACAAAATCACGATAAAGAACAAGTATCCTCTCCCAAGAATCGATGACTTGTTTGATCAGCTGCGTGGAGCACAATACTTCTCCAAGGTCGAATTGCGGTCTGCATATTATCAAGTAAGGGTGAAGAAGAAAGATATCCCCAAGACTGCTTTTCGTACAAGGTACGGGCACTATGAATTCATAGTAATGCCTTTCGGACTCACCAATGCTCCTGCAATATTCATGGACTTGATGAATAGAGTCTTTAGAGATTACCTAGAAAAATTTATGGTAGTATTTATAGATGATATTCTAATATACTCCAAAACCAAGGAGGACCATGAGAAGCATTTAAAAACTGTACTAGAGACTTTGCGCAAGGAGAAGCTCTATGAAAAGTATAGCAAGTGTGAGTTTTGGTTGAAGGAAGTCTCATTCTTGGGTCATATCATCACAAGCAATGGGATATCTGTGGACCCCTCCAAAACAAATGCAATTGAGGGATGGCCGAGGCCAACATCGGTAACTGATATCCGTATCTTCTTGGGGTTAGCTGGATATTATCGACGATTTGTGAGAAATTTCTCACGATTGTCCAACCCTCTTACCAAGCTAACTCGAAAGGGAGTAAAGTTTTCTTGGAGTGATGAATGCGAAGAAAGCTTTAAGGAGTTGAAAAGGAGGCTTATCAGTGCACCCGTGCTCACTTTAACCACAAGTGGGGAGCTTTTTGTGGTATTCAGTGATGCTTCAAAGAAGGTCTTAGGATGTGTGATGATGCAGAATGATAAAGTGATATCCTACGCCTCAAGGAAGTTGAAAATCCATGAGCGAAACTATCCAACGCATGATCTGGAGTTGGCGGCGGTGATCTTTGCCTTGAAAATCTGGCGGCATTATCTCTATGGAGAGAAATGTGAGATATATACTGACCACAAGAGTCTTAAATATATATTCACACAGAAAGATCTTAATATGCGCCAGAGAATATGGATAGAGATTATCAAGGATTATGACTGTACAATACATTACCACCCTGGGAAGGCGAACAAGGTGGCGGATTCCCTAAGTAGAAAGGATCCAGCAATTCTATCAATGATGAGAATTGATAAGGATCCAATCTTCTTAGACTTGATGAAGATGGACGTGGGAATCATAAAGAAGGGAACATCATCAATCCTTTCACAAATGAATGCTCAACCATCTCTTTTGGAAAGGTTAAAGGATGCTCAAAAGGATGATGCGGGAATCCAAGAAAAAGTGGAAGCTATCAAAACGGGAAAATCCTCAGAGTTTAATGTTAATGAAGAAGGAATTGTGCCGTTTGGGAAAAGACTATGTGTTCCATCAAGTTCGGAGCTGAAGAAGGAACTTTTGGATGATGCACATAGTTCAAATTTCTCTATTCACCCAGGGAGCACAAAGATGTATCGTGATCTCCGAGAAAACTTTTGGTGGGATAATATGAAGAAGGAGATCACTGAATATACATCAAAGTGCCTGGTGTGTCAGCAAGTGATGGCAGAGAGGCAGAAGTCTAAGGGGATGATGCAACCATTGCCCATACCAAAATGGAAATGGGAGAACATCACCATAGACTTTGTCACCGGACTTCCAAGGACATCCAAAGGCAACAATGGAATCTGGGTTGTTGTGGATCGTCTTACAAAGACTACACACTTCATTGCTATTCGAGAGGATTTCTCTTTGGATCAACTGGCACAGATATATATCAGGGAAGTGGTACGGTTTCATGGAGTACCACTATCTATTGTGTCTGACCGAGATCCAAGATTTACCTCTATGTTTTGGAAGAGTCTTCAACATGCTCTGAATACTGAACTAAACTTCAGTACGGCCTATCATCCTCAAACTGATGGCCAATCCGAGCGGACTATCCAAACACTTGAGGATATGTTGAGAGCGTGCTCAATGGACTTTAAAGGAGGATGGGATCAACATATTCCTCTGGTTGAGTTCTCTTATAATAATAGTTTCCACTCGAGCATCCAAATGGAACCATATGAAGCCCTGTATGGGAAAAGGTGTAGAACACCGGCATGTTGGGATGAGGTCGGTGAACGTAAGCTTCTTGGACCAGAAATGGTCGAAGAAATGGTGGAGAAGGTGAAAACCATTCAGCAGCATATCAAGGCAGCCCAAAGTTGACAGAAGAGTTATGCAGATAATCATCGACGAGACCTTGAGTTTAAAGTCGTAGACATGGTGTTTTTACGCATATCTCCATGGAAGAAGGTCATGAGGTTTGGAAAGAAAGGGAAGTTAAGTCCAAGGTACATCGGCCCCTTCGAAATTCTTGATCGTGTTGGGGTTGTGGCCTATCGACTAGCACTTCCACCTACTATGGCCAAGGTGCATGTTTTCTTTCATGTATCCCTCTTAAGGAAGTACATACCGGACCCTTCACATGTACTCACTTCTGAGGTGGTACAATTGGAAGATGATCTTTCTTATGAGGAGCAACTAGTGAAGATCATAGATCGTAGAGAAAAGGTTCTACGAAATAAGACAATGCCCCTCATCAAGGTGTTGTGGAGAAACCACACGTTTGAAGAAGCAACATGGGAGTTGGAGGATATGATGAAGCTGAGTTACCCACATTTGTTTTAGTGTGGGAAAAGGAAAATTTCGAGGGCGAAATTTCTTAAGGGGGGAATGTTGTAACGACCCAAAGTTTCATTAATGGAAAATCCCTCTTGATCCAGTTAAATGTTTCTTTATGAAAAAAATGTTTTTATAAGATGTCAACTTCTTTAGATTTATTTTAAGATTTGTGACCGTTACTTTTATAGCCGTTGAACAGTGATCATCTGAGTAGTATAAATATAAGGCTTTAACGAAACCATTTCTACTCAGACAAAGGAAGCGATGGCCTCATCCAGTAGAATTTCCCCTTACAAAGCCCATTTGTCGGAGCTCGGAAAAGATGTGGCGTCTTTGGGCTTTGCCCTTGGCCAAGCCCAAGCTGAGCTTCATCCAGTCATGCTCGAACGTGATCGTCTACGGAAAAAATAGAAGTTGATAGAGATCACCACTCGAGCGATGTTATCCGAGAAACCCCAAGAGTCTGTCACCATCACACGCCTTACCCTTAGGTCTTATGTGGATATTTAAGGGGTTATGTAACAAATAAGTAGAACCATGTTCATGTACATTATTTTTTGTATATAATAATGAATATAATTTTTTTGATACATTGTAATTAGTTTTTAAAGTACAAATGGTGTTTTTAGTTATTATTTAATTAAGAATTATATTTTATTAAATTAAAGGATTTTTGAATTAAATAATATTTTAATAAAATATTATTATTAATATTAAATTAATTTTTATTAAATATAAATAATCATATAATTTTATGAATGCAATTAAAATTTTTATTAAGGTTTGAAAGCCATTTCTGTCAAAACCCGTGAATTTTTTTATAAATGTCGGTTTTTATTTTAAAAGTGAAAATTCACATATTTAGAAAATTATTTAGATAAAATAAATATTATTTTTGGAATCAGGATGTCAAAATTATCCAATAGTGAATTTTTCATAATTTTCTAAGACAGTCAAATTTTTGGGTAAAAATTAAATACCATTTAAATATATAATGTGTTTTATGACATCATAATGACCCAATGGTGATGTAATAAAATACCATAATCCTTATGTTCTGCCAATATGTGTTTTATCATTAAGATAATGAGGTTTTGGGTTTGTTTTACTTACTTTTCAAAGCATTAATGGAGCCCTCAAGACTTATTCAACACTTTGCCTTTTTAAATTAATTTCCATGGGAGTGTGACTCACCTCCACATAAGCAACCCTAATTTTTTAATAAGTTCGGACCTTGGACATGTAAAATATTGTTTTCCTCTTTCCTTTTCCAGAAACCATGGGCAAATACCATGGGATGGTTTGTGTTTTGGATTATTTTAATATAAGGGGTCCCAAACCTAAATAATAAAGAATTCTCTCACCATTCCTATATAAACCCACCCAAGATCCCACTTCCTCCTCACTCAAAGACCTTGAAGTTCGTCCAACCTCTGCCCTAATCTCTCTAGAATCCTCTCAAGGTGCCCCAAGCTCCCATGAAGCCTCTCACAAGCCTCTCTCTAGCCTTTGGAAGCACACATCCAAGTAAGGGGTTTTCTTCCTTTCTCATTTTTTGTCAATTTTCTTTAAGTTGTATTTTCCGTTATATTTCAATTATGAATGTTGGGGTATGGTTTCGCACCACCCGCATACTGCCCTCTTATTGTTTTAATGATGGGAGAACCCTTTTTCTCTCATTAAATGCCTCCCATGTACACCTATTACTATGCCGAAATTCCGAAAGGAACTTCTCTCTCTTTCAAGCAGTACTTTTGTATCATGAATCTAAATTCCATTTCTATTGTTGGGGCATGTATATATATGATCTACTTACTGTCCATTACATGTAAATATGATGAGGAACCCCTTTCTCTCTCATCAACCTTTTTTATGAATTCTTATGTCACGCCGTTACGCTGCCGAAATCACACCGATTTTCTAAGCAAATGCCTTTGTGTAGTGAATACCATGCCCATTTCTCCATCAAGGGTATTCACCTTTATGCACATTTACATATTGATTATAAAGTTTCATGTATGAATTCCACATTCCTTTATCGTGGAAGAAATGATTATGTTTTATGAATCCATGTTTTATGATCCATGTGGCACACTTATGCATGAAATGAAATGTTTAAGAAGGGTGCGCCCTTTATAGCGCTCCAATGCATTGGGTAAAGTATAGTATCATGATACGTCATGTGGAATGAGTGTTTACTCATGCTAATTCAAGTGAAACGAGGGTTTACTCGTGCTTCACGTTCAATGAGGGTTTACTCATGCTCCATGTGCAATGAGCCTTGGCTCATGTTAATTCAATGTTAAGTGTTGTTGCCACATTTCCATGCTATAATTATCATGATTTATCATGCCTTTATGTTCATGTTTCTATTATGCTTTATTGTTATGCCTATTTCCTAACATGTATTTCACTCCTCATGTTATTCATTTTTTACTCCCTTATTGGGCTTTATAGCTCACCCTTTTCTTATGCATGTCCTCAGGTTATCCCATGCAATGCTAAGTACGAAGGAATGTAGTGGTCATGTAAAGGAATTTTTCAATAAAGATGTTGTATTTCAAGTTTAAAGTTTTTATGTAATGATCCTAAGCCACAAAGACACTAAACCTTTTGATCTTCTTTGTTGGATCAAGTGATGTTTTATGTAATAAAGCATGTTTAAGTTGTAATAAAAAGCAGGGTTGTCATAGAAAACTCCTTGGTCAATAAATTGTGGAATAAATACTATAGGATGCTAAGAATAACCTGCATCCCAATAAAGCTTCTCAGAGTCAACAAAATAGCAATGTTGACCATCATTGATGAGACCTAGAGTTTGATGTTGGAGACATGGAATTCATCTACATATCACCATGGAATAGAGTTATTAGATTTTGGATAAACAGAAAGCTTGCTCTATTTTACATTGGACCTTTTCAAATCCTTGATCGCATTAGAGAAGAGGAAAAACAACATGCACTACCACCAAACATGTCTAAAGAACACGATATATTCCTGGTATCACTCTTGAGGAATTACATACTTAACCCATCAGATGTACTCAATCCTGATGTAGTATCATTATAGAATCACCTCTCCTATTACGAGATGTCGGTGAAAAGCAAAGATCATAGACAAAAAGTTGTATGAAATATTATAATGCACCTCGACATGATGTTGTAGGGAAACCACATGTTTGAAGAAGCAATGCAGGAATTAGATGAAGTGATGAAGCAGAATTACCCTCATCTGATTTAGTGTTGTAAAGGAAATTTAGAGAGAAATTTTTTTTAATGGGGTAATATTTTAACATTCCGAACTTTTATTAATGAAAATATCTCTTGATATAATTTAATATATTATTATGTAAAATATTTATATAAAATATATGAATTTCATTGGTTTTATATTTTTGAATATTAAATTACCATTTAGTATTTTTAAAATTGATAATATATTCATTTAACAGTGATCACATGATAAGTATAAATATTAGGCTTTAACAAAACCAATTTAATTAGAAAATGGATGTCATGGCCTCATCCATTTGAATTTCTCAATACAAAGCCGATTTTTCAGAGCTCTGAAAAGAGGTGGAATCATCAAGCTTCTCTCTAGACCAATCCCATGGCAAGCTTCAACGTGTTATGCCTGATCGGAATTGCATACAAGATAAATTTAAATTAATTTAGTTTACCACTTGAGTGATTTAATCTATGCTGCTGAAGACTCTATCACCAATACAAACCATACCCATAGGTATTATGTTAGTGTGTTAATGATTTGTGTAATAAGACCCTAGCATTGTGATTTTGTGCATTATTTTTTCATAGAATAACGAATATACATTCATTTTATTATTTTTACATTAGAAATTGTTTTTAATGAAAAAATAGTATTGTTTTTTAATATTCAATTAAGAAATATATTTTGAGGAATTAATGGTTTTTTTAATTAAATAATATGTTAATAAAATATTATTATGAAATTAATTTTTATAAATGATCATATACTTTTTAGTAATACTATTGTATTATTTATTAATGTTGGAAAGAAGATTTTTTCAAAACCCATGAATTCTCAATAACTATTAGTTTTTATTTTAAAAGTAAATAACCAAAAATTTAGAAAATTATTTTGATAAAATGAATATTATTTTGGGAATTTGGACGTAAATATTTCCCAATGGTGAATTTTTGACAATTTTCTGAGATAGTCAAATTTTTGGGTAAATATTAAATACTATTTAAATATATAATGTGTCTAATGACATCATAATGACCAAATATTGATGTGATAAAATACTAAAAAGGGATATTCAGCCAATATATGTTTTACCTTTAAAATATTTATATTTTAAATCTTGTTTATTTAATATACCATGAAATATTTTACCTTCTAAGAAATATAAAAATGTTATCATTTTAATATGATTTCCTTGAGAGAGTGACTCACTTCCACATAATCAAGCATAATATTATCATATATTAGGACATTTTCCTCATAAATTTTTGTTTTTCACTCTAAATTGGAAAATACCATGTTCAAAAACCATGGTATGGTTTGTGGGTTTGATTAGATTATTGTGTAGTGTCCAAAACCTAAATAATAATGAATTACCTAAATTATACTATATAAAACCACCAAATCTCCCACTTCACATCATTGAAAAAACCTTGGATGACGTACCAACATTGAAATCATTTCTCTAATATTCTTACAAGGAGACCCATGCTGTTAAAATCCTCTCTCAATTCCTTCCCTGTCCTTTGAGATCACTCTTCTAAGTAATAGATTCTTTCCATTCCCATTTTTGTCCAAAATATTTATGTGTTTATTCCCTTTTATTTTCATTGAAAAATTTTGGGGTATGATTTAAAACATCCACTATACTTCCATTATTATGTTTTAATGATGATATACACTTTCATGTATCATTACTTCTTCCCTTGTACGCCCATTTCCATGCAAAAAAATCCGTAAGGGATTTATATCTATCCATTTACATTCAATAAAATCATTTATATTATGAATCTAAATACCATTACACATGTTGGGATATTATGTTACATGACTCCATTGCTTCCCATTTTATGTATAAATGATGATATGCCCTTTCTCTTTCATCCACCCATTTTATGATTTCTATTTGGAACTGTTATGCTTCCAAAGTTACAACAAAATTTCAATGTGAATATCGTAGAGTAATTCAATACCATACCCATTTCTCTATCATGGGTATTCACTATTATGCACATGTACTTGATGATTTAGGACTTATATTTATGTATTCCTCATATCTTATTCATGTAATAAATTATAATGTTTAATGTGTCCATGTTTTTTATCTATGTTGCACACTTATGCATGAAATGAAATGATTAAGAAGGGTGTGCCCTGATAGCACTCCAATGAATTGGTTAAATAACAATATTATGATATTTCATGTGCAATGAGGTTTCAATAAAGATAATTAATGATAAATGATGGTTTAATCATGCTAATTAAATCCAATTAGGTTTTACTAGTGGTTCATGTGCACTGAGCCTTGTCTCATTCTAATATCATGTTAAATTTTTTTTCCACGTTTTCATGTTATGATAATCATGTTATATCATGACTCTATGTTAATTTTCTCATATAATCTATTGATATTTATATAGACTAACATGTATTTTATTCTTTATTTGATTCCATATTTACTCTTTTACTAGGATTTATAGCTCACCCCATTTTTATATATGTCATTAGGTTATCCCATGCAATGCAAAGTACAAATGAATGATATAGATATGTAAAATAATGTTTCAATAATGATGTTGTATATTTATTTCTTAATTTATCATATAAATTTCTTAATCACCAATGACTCTAGGCCTCTCTATCATCTGTGTTGTTTTAAGTAAAATTTTATGTAATAAAGCATGAATAAATGTGTAATAAAGAGATGGGTTATTATAAAGATAATTGGGTTACCCATTAATAGATTCCATCAATTATTCAAGGTACAATTGTTTTTAAAATTCAACCCCATGTAATGTAGATAATAAATTATGTATTGTTAAAAAATATATAACATTTTTAAAAATTCATTTTTAATGAATGAAAAAATTTCTGAATTGAACCAATTTATAATAGATAAATAATTCACCAGGTGTTAATATTTTTTTTGTGTGACATTTACACCTTTTTAGTATGTATAACAGAGTAAATTAAATGACAATAGTATTAATACATACCGTTCTCAAAATTTATATGTGAATCAATATATAGTATACTATTATAGATGAATTTTTATCATGATCTTCTTTGAACTGAAAAGTGATACCATCAGAATTGTCTATTATCAATCTTTTAGGGGCTTTACACTTCTTATATAGTGATAATATATTTTTATACAGTTTTTTACCATTAATTTTTGTGATAATAATATTTAATTGGTATTAAAAATTTCATCTCATTCATATTTATATTTATCACATGATATATTAAAATGATTTCACATCAAAAATCAATGAAACACTATAGATAATAATCATGTATCATTCTATAATTCTTGATGATATCATTCCAATTTATTTGAAGGAAATTAACATTTATTTAACATGGTTCATAAAAATATTTGGGAGATAATATTCTTTTGGATAGATATTTCTCATCCATTTACATGAAAAGATACATTTTGTGTGATGTATAATATTTTTCTACATGATAATGATTGTGGTTTATATATGTAATGGTATATATAAATATTATTTTACAGGATCAAATTTTTTATATTGGTTATTAAAATGATTCATGAAATGTTAGTGGACACATACAATTATTTGTAATGAGTTTCACTCTTGGATTCATGTGAAGGTAAAGAAATATATTGATGTTCTATATACTATATGATGAAATTAAATTTTATATTTAAATGAAAAATAATTGTTCATTTTTATATGATTCTGTGATATTATATGACCTAATGATCATGTGTACACTAGTGTATGAGTTATTTAAACTGTAAATAATGTCAAATTATCAATTGATGAATAGTTTATCTTCATAATATTTCATGCCATTCATGTTATCCTGTGTGAATTTTTTATTTATGAATATAACAATGTATTCCATCGATTATAGTACATTAAAATAACCTCTCAATTTGTGTTTATCTTTTTTATGGCATTTTTTTAGGGATGGAAGAAATAAATGTCTATATTATTATCGAGTCCAATTTTTTTTGAGACTACAAATTTGTACTCATTAGAATTTTCATAAATCATTTAAATACTTTATATATGTAATAATTCATTAATATGATTTAATAATGAATCATGACATGTTTTCTACAAAAATAAAAAAAATCACCATGAATATCCCCAAGTTAAAAAATTAAGAAATAATTTAAAATTATAATCATATTGAATCATATTAAATTTATTATTAATTTTTATAATGTTTAATATTTGGAAGTGGAATTTGGAATTTTTGTTAGTTTTGGAAAGTTGGCTGTCATTTTTTGTTAATAAATATATATACCCAACCCTACAAAACATTTATAACACATTTTATAGGATATAATATATCAATGATCTCCATGGGTGTGTTTATATCACAACATAAGGTAACAAATTTTTAGCCTATTGTTGGTACATTACCTATATATTTTCAATTACCTTTTCATTTTGACATGTTTAGGGACTCGCAATGATGTAGTGTGAAAGATAGTTAAAATGACATAATTGTAGGGGAAGTAAGTTTTTTTGTAATTAATGGATTCTAGGTGTATATTTTTTAATTGATTGGTAGGGTTCACAGGCTGTTTAGAGAACATTGTTGTCGGTTTGATCATTTGAGTAGAATCTGGTCTATTTCAAGATTTTTGACAGATTCCACAACAAGAAATTCTTAAACTTCAAGAGATTTTTAGAAGTAATGAATAGTTTTCACATTATATATTGGTTTCTGGGAAGATATAATAATGTGGGTTCATGGAATGAAAACATTAAATTCCATGTGATGCTTACATGTAATGAAATAGTCATGTGAACTATTTTTAATCTAAGGTGATTTGTTTTCACTTTGAATTTCTAATATATAATTACACAATGTGAAAGGAATTTAGGTTGTGTAATTCTCCTGGAGTGTAATTTTTTATGGAATTACATGGGTGATAGATTATATCATTCAATTCTAGCCTCTTATCTCAAGACCAATGTATCTCCCATGTTACATTGGGGACATTCGCTCAATTCAAATAATTTATTTTTAAAATTGATCATCATATTTGGTACAATAAATCATTACAATTGAGTGATCTTAATATTTATTCATTTCCATGTATTGTAGCAGTGATGTTGAACTATTTTTTCAGATCCACTAATCATGTTTTATTTTAATTATCAATTGACTATGTAATCTTATTCTGAGGTATGATACTTGATCTGTTATGGTGTTGTGGGTGCATGTTCCATGTGGTATTTCATTATCTACGCTATAATTAATATTACTTGTCTATGTGATATACATTAAGACATGATAATAAATCTCATGGACTCCTTTTTTGAAATTTTTTCCCTTTCTAGTGGATGGATCCCATTAAAGGAGTGTGCGACCTGAATTTGAGATTGGTTATTCTCTCTCTAGCTTATGTTGGATAAATATTATTTTACACTTTTTATAAATTTATTTAAAAATTATTTTCTATGATTTACTTGTGCGAGTATAAAATGGATATTGATAAAATATTTTTCTCTACCTTTTTTTGTAATGGAAACGGATTTTTCAAATCGTGTATTTGATGACATTGTTTGGAAAATAGAGCACATGGGAAGCCTTCGGTACATGGGTGGATGGTGTGGTAGTCAACCTCATTCATTTGTAATGGGTTTCACTCATGGAATGTTCCCATTCTCCCTTAGCATGTTGATATAGGGACCTGATATACTTATTTGGGGTTATTAATCTATGGTTCTTCTCTTCTCTATAGATTCGATGCATATGTATGGATACTTGACCCATGTTATTTTATATGAATATTAATGAGTCTCATAGATATCTTATCATATATTGATCCTTGGTGTGATGTACAATCTATTTGGATGGTATTGTTTTATCTTGTAATACCATAAATTTTTTATGTTATGTTATACATGAATTTTATTGATATGGATGTATTATTATAAGTTGTATTATTTCATGTGTTTGAAATGAAACATTTTAAAAATGTAGAAAATGGAAAATTAATTATTTTAAAATGATTTTGAAATCAAACCATTTTTTATTTTTTATTATTAAACTTTATCATTAAATTTGAGGTGGTCAGATTGTTTTATAGAGACATGTTATTGATTACTAGGTTGGGATCATATAAAACCTATTATATCACATGCTAGGTACTGATTTATAAGTGCAGATACAGTTATATGTATTTGGATTTAGTGAAAGGATATTATTCTTAGTGAGGTGATGAGGTTTCTCATAGATGATTCTGATTAGCTAATTGTGAGATACTGGGAGATTCACATTCTACCACATGGAGTAGATTTTTGTGTTTTTGTTGTTATTTGTTTTTGTATTTGTAAATTTGAGTTTTTTTGATAATTTTTTATGCATGTTATGATTCCATTATTAATGATATACATAATTTTATATTATTCAAATTTTACTATATATCATGTCTATGTACGAGTGTGTTTGTGTTTGTGTGATGTTGACTTATTCTGTTTGGAAGAAGTCATCCACTCTTATTGTTTTTTGACTCTTGGGATCTTGTCAATATCACATGGGTCGTGTGAACTCCATTTGTACATTTGAATGTTTAGGTCGGGTATTGGATTGTGATGGTATTAAGGTTGGATTAATCATTGTCTGATATAATAGGGTGGTTTTCCCCCATGTTTCCTTATTATGGAAAATTTAGTATAATATTGATAGGATTATCGCCACACGATAAGTAGTTTTAGTTGAGTTCATAGGAGATCATTCCCTAATGTCACTCATGTAACCATGGGATGTTGGGATGTCAATATCTATTTTGAATTATTGATCTTAAGGTTCTATTCCACTAATGGTTGTATGGTTTAAACAGAAATTATTTTGTGGTTAGATCATTTATTATATTTGGTGTGGAGTTGTATACCTTGGATACATATTACATGGGTTCCACATAAGGTTAAAATGAAGCTCCTCATGGGAATACACTTATAGATTATAATATCCTCATGTTTATTATCTGTATTGTTTTTTCAGTCAACCAAAATGTACTAAAATTCCCAAATGATATTTTTTATGGACATCAAAGAGCTAGAGGACAAAGGGTGTGATCCATAGATCTCTATTATGATAACAAAAAATATGTTAAGGGTATGGATAAAAATCAATATTGATTGGATTGGATGGAAAGGATCCATAAATTCTTCCACTTCTTAGATAGACAAGATTATATCAAGGTATACTCTACGATGTTATGAAATAGGTGTACCAGCAAGGGATGGTGGGATTCGATGATACATTAAGAGAGGCATGTGGGCATGGATAGAATTTGTTTCTAGACACTCATCTTCCAAAATTTATATCTAGAGTTTCTATTGATAGAAAATAATTTATGATTTATCTCTTCATAAACGAGAGAACATTATGTGTCAGTTATTACCAATAAATTGGAAAGATGGTTAATTCTTCTCTAGCAGTTCCAATGAATGACTAGATAATGTATTAGATATACCTATATGGTTTTAGACTAAATTCTAAATTATATTTATTTTTAATAAAATACTAATAATATTCATATATGGTTGGAATTGAAATTTTATAAGATATAAATATAGAATGAATGTTTGTTTATTCTTCCTCATATCTTAAGCCATGTGTTAGAATCAATGGTGTGCATTAGAAAAAATTCGAAGTGAAAAGATAACTGCATGAGTTGTAGTTGTGGTTATTAGTGGAATTACTCCTCTAAAACATCAATTATAGCAATAATTTTTCACCTAATGTTCTAAAAATATTTTATTTTTGGGATGACATCGTATTAATTCTATGTACCGATAGTTATTTGTAATTGTTATACACGCTATGGCCATATGCATTGTTTTTGATAGGCTATTTGTATTCTAATTCTTTGTGAGGTATCATCATGTCCAAAAAGTTCATCAGTAAATTTTAATGCCTTATAGACTACATGACTCTAGATATAGTCCACATGTGAGAAGAACCATCCAATAGTATATGTGTTTCTAGTTGAAGTGGATTCTGGTCCAATGATTGTGAGTGGTATCATCTTTATTGAATATTCTATATTGAAAAATTAATATTAAATTAGTTCCAACCACTTATTAATATCGATATTTATTTAATATTAATAAACATATAATGGATATCATGTCATATATTATAGAGTTAAAGATACCACTTGTAATGTGAAATGAAATGGTCATTTCATGTAATTGTTTTCTATTGATTGGTCGCAAAGAGTTAGTATGGAATATCTTCACTCTCAATATGAATCTATTTTTCATCATCATATGGATGAATTTTCTTTATACACATCATGTTGAGGTGGATTAATATCATAATTATGTCTCATTTATTTTTTATGAAGGGATCCATCATTTGAAATAGGGTGAGTGGGATCTGAGGTTTGGTCCTAAACAATCATTTTACCTAGATAACATTTGTTTTTTATAATGTAGTGGTTGAGCCCAATGACATTTATTCTTTTATTTATCTTACATTTTTTTTTGTGAAATTCATTATCTTTTCTAATATTATTTCCCTAGTAATCCTATAGAGAGAGATTTAGATAATATGGTGGACATAGTCCTGAGTACGTATAATAATTTAGATACCCTATTATCAAGTGAGAACAATAAACATAAAAGATCTCATAATTTAGTTGGATGATCTGATGGGAATGTTTTTGTTGTCCTATATTTTTGAGTTCGGCATGTCCTATGATGTTTTACAAGAAGTAATATAGTTCACTCCAATTGTGTGTGGAATATCATATGTCGAATAATTTTACGTTTAAGACTACGTATTTTTTAACTCGTGATTTTATTTTAATTTTTTACAAGTATAAAAGTTTTTTTGGAAGGATGATATTTGGATGTGTTATTTCCAAATCTGTGTTTAGGAGTTTCATATTTCAAATATGTATTTTTTAATATGATTTTACAATTATTAATAACTTTTCATATAGTTTTATAGGACTAAAACTATTGAATTATTCATGGATATTATCTACCAAATATTCACTGAGTACCACAAAAATTATTCCATAGTGTTCATGGATGATATTTTTGATTTATTTGAGGTCAGATCTGGGGAATAAAATACATTATTGAATGGTTTTGGAGAACATGAGTACTCACAGTTATATAGAATGGTTTTTAGATGAAATGTTTTGATCCAATTAGTAATGTTGTTTGGGAAGATGATTTTTTAGCATGGCATAACAACGGATCCCAAGAAGGTGTATGATATTTTTTCATGGGAAAAGATATAAAACATATTTTTTATTTTGAGCCACCATGGCCTTTTATGTATTATTTATGGTTCTAAAATGTTTATTCAATGTTGATGTAATATGTGAATTCTATTAAAATAAATGGGGTAAAATTCACATGTGATGAAAAGTGACAGTATTATTTTGACATGTTATAATTACTTTTAACATTACATCCTATTCTAATCATAACTGATCCCATTATAGGGAATGTTTTTTTCAATGATTCTTATGGTGATATTGGTTTTTACATATGGAATATAATCATGTAATGTATAATAGATCTCCCTAGCTCCAACCACCTGAGAATAAATTCCCTACTAATTATTTAGATCATCTTTCAGTAATTATTATACATCAGTGTTGGTGAAATTCAATTTTAAGAGGTCGTTAAATATCTATTCTAACCATAATAGTCTAGGATAATTCCTTTATCTAAAATAAATGAATCTTAGTTAGATTTACTAGGTAGAATACATAAAAAAATTTACATTAACATCACTTAAACCCTATGGAAGGGGAATTTAATTTAACAAAGTCTTGGTATAAATATACCATCCAAGGCTACTATGAAATTGAATATAGAGTGGGACCTTATGAGAATCCTCATTATGTTACACCAAGATTATTTCAAGGAGGACATAGTTTTTTTTCTAGCCACATTTCAGGTAATATAATATATCCTATAGTCTAATATATATATTCAATAGATGAATAATGAGTTCAGGGAAATTATAAAAACCCTATTTGGTGGGGACACTGTTTCTGTTAGATCTCTATCGTTGGATGGAATTAAATGTTTTGGGTATCTCATTTTTATTATATGATCATTGAGGAGATCTATTTATTTTTTCTATCACATTAATTAATTCTCAATACATAATATCACTACAATAATGTAATTTGATAGGACCTATGGATTCTGGTAGATGGGTATGAACTATGGAATTACTTATTTTGTTTCCAATGGTTTGACCAACCAATAGATTATAGAAGATCATCTAAAATAATTTGGTATTATATAGAGTATTCATGTTCCAATATCGAATGTGAATTGATGTGTCTATATATTTTTTTGGTTGCCATACCATGGACTCCCGAAAGAATTAATTACGTATGGGTGGGGAATGATTAGTTGAAAAATTCATCTCATGTCATTTGAATTATAGACATAACAAAAGTTGATGATCTGGGAATTTTTTTTGTTAAATAGATCTTGAGGCTACATAAGGTTCCTTATAACATTATTTTAGTTGGGATCATAGGACAATAAAGTGATTCTATATGAATTTACCAGGGGTTATGTGAACTTGGGAATGAATGAGTATAGCTTACAATCCCCAGTCAGATGGTAAGAAAGAGCATTCTATTTATATATTGGAATATATTCTCTTTATTGGTGTAATGGATTTTTGATGATCATGAGGTAGATGTATAATAATAGATATGTTTTTATATAAAAATAGTTATCATTCACCGATCTGAATAGATCCCTATGAAGATTTGTATTTTCTACCATACAAATCATCTCACTATTGAGAAGTGGTGGGAGATTCCACTTTAGTTGTATTAAGTCTCATTCAGGATAATTATTTCAAGAGTCATGATTAAAATTGGTGTATTTTTAGAGTGATTTGTTATAACGAATAATATGTGATTCATTAGATTTATCCTTGGGAGTTTTCCATTACTTACTATGTTTTCATGAGTTTTTGAACATGGTTTGTTTACCATTATCTTTTATAATCGATAATGTTGGCTCAAAGATCTGTTAGACCATTTATGGTCACAAATGATATACGTATGGTTTCATAAAAGTTGTCATTTATGTTATAATGGATGGCCAATAATTATTTTTTCCAAATATCACATCATAGTAAACAATTTCCGGATCACACTCTTGTTTTGAGTTGGGAAGAGATCAGTTTGGATCCATTTGTTTAGTTTTTATAGTATCCATTACAGATAATTGAATCTAACATTAATTTATTAGATGAGTTGTTGGTATCATTTGACAGTGTATTATGGATATATAAATCACAATAACATGAAATGTGAGAACATGAGTCGTTGATGCGAGATTATAGTCGTCACCTTTTTTCATCCATCAATTTTTTCACATGATTTATGGGAAATTAAGGTCTTATAGAGAATAATTTGTAACATGAAATTATAAAAAAATTTGTATTTCACTTATATCGTTATATTTTCATATTTAATTGGTATCTATTTGGGACTCATGGGGATGGGGACTATTTTGTAGGGAAGATTATGTAATTTTCTTAGATGTATGTTTTTAAATAGTGGAGCTTGGGTAAAAAGAATTTATTGGATTTTAGGTTTCTATAAAAGTTTCAAGAAAAACACTGTTTGTGTAGATTTTCATAAGAATATGTGATTTTTTAGTCTACCAATATACTTCGTATCATTAAATAATAATATATAATTAAATTATTTCGCATCGTAAAAATTTATAAAGTCATAAATTGATTAAAAAAATGTTCTAAGCGGGTTGTAATGAATCAAAATCATATATTTAGATAGATGTATTCAAATAATGAAATTTTTGGTATTATTATTTTTAATCTGGTACAATTTATTTTTTTATAAATTTTTAATTTTTAATTCCATGGTGGGTAAGGGATTCACAATGATTAATTCTAAAATATTATTATTTTTAGGGATATTCATAAGTTATTGATTAGTTCATCCCATAACAACTTATTCGCTCATAAAATCAATACTCCCACACCATTTTTTGGGGACCTCTTCTCCATTAAAATATATTATTTCATTGATTGATAATAATTTTAATTTTGATGGGTCTCCTTAGGTATTTGATATTTTCGTTTCTTTGGTTCCCTTGATAACAGAAATGATGTTCCACTATGATTGTATATTTATTGATCTTTTTTTGTATCTCCTTCTTGATCAATTATTTGTTCTTCTTCCACTTTCTTATCCAGTGATAGATTCAATGTGTAAGAAACATTTTTATTTAGTATATTAATGATCAATAAATTTCATCATTTTTTTTGATGTGATTATATAAAATGAGAATCAATCTCAGGGGCCCTATTATTGACATTTTTATTATTTTTTGTTATTTGATTCTTTTATGAGCATTTTAAACCGCAATATATATTGTTTTTTCCAACTCTATACAATACATAAAAAATATTATATCTTTATTTTTATATGTTTTTTTATAAATTAATGGGATGATTGATTAGTGAGTGTGGGATATGGTTTTTCAGAAATAATTTTTCCCCATATTTGGGTGAATGAAAACATGTTTTTGAAACAAGGTTTGGATAAAATGAATTCAAAAATATGGAACATTGGATGCCATGGGTGATTGTGTGGAGGGAATAGTATTATTACACTTCCATTTTTTGAGGGGTCCACTCATGTCATGCTCCTCATCTCCCTAGTCATGTTGATTTGGGGAAATGATAATCCTATTTAGGGGATTACTTTATGGATTTTTTTATTTCAATTTACATTATATCCATATTTATAAAGAGTTTATATGTTTACCTATAAATTTTAAGGTAAAAATTACATTGATTGGATTTAATGTAGTTATCAATGGGGTGATGTATCATGTGTTTTTTCTTATGTAATTTTAGATTTTAATTCCACAAATTTTATATAATATGTGATACATTATTTTTTTTATTTGAAACCATTGAGATATATAATATTCTTTTCCTATTTTACCTAGAATATATAATAAATGGTGAAAAAGAAAAATTAATTGTTTTACAAATTTTTTCATACAAAAATAAATAAATTTTTTATAATTACTTTTTTTCATTGATGTTGAATATGTTAATTTTATGTGTTTTATAATTATTATGGAACACATGGGTGAGATCATACTAAGCATGTTATCTCACACACTATGTACCCATTTTGTATTGAAAATACATTTTTATGTATTTTAATGCAATTATTGTAATTAGGAAATAGTTAAAGTGTTTTGGATTATATAATGTGTGTCAACATAGCTGGTGTTTTGATGGTGGGATTTTCTCATGTAATCATTGGGAGTAACTATTTTTGTTTTGTTTTCATTTACTATTGTTTTGGTATCATGGATTTTGGTTAGCTATATCCGAGTTTTATTGGTTCTTATGATTCCTATTTGTTATGAAATATATATTACATTTTTATATCATTATTTCTATCCATCTTGAATATATATATATATATATATATTATGTTTTCTTTTTCAGGGTGGCAGAAATCAATCCATCTTGTTTTTGGTGATGCACAGGAGCTAGGCCCCAGTCTGTGGTGGTCGGGAATTCCATTTGGGTTTGTGAAAATTTCGGTTAGGTATAAGATTGAGAGTGTATTAAGGAATTATTTTTCACAATCTATGTAGTGTTGATGGGATTATATTCTAACTAGTTTACTTAATAATGGTTTTTGGTGAATTCAAATCATATTTGATAATAATTTATAATTTTTTTTATAATATTTATCTTGAATTAATATTATATACATGTTGGTAAGTAATGTACGACAAATTTCCTGTACATAATAGATTTTTTATTATATAATACTCTCTACAGAACATCCCCATCTTGGTCAATATGACCTTTCATATTATAGGCTCAAATAAAGTCTGATAACCCAATATAGTAAGCTTTCACCTTAGAGGAATTGGTAGACTCTTTTTTGGAATGAAAAATGATGTCCAAAATTGTTGTAACAAACATTTTTCATTAAAAAGGAATGGTGAATTTTTATTTTAGG
This sequence comes from Viscum album, assembly GCA_963277665.1. Taxonomy (NCBI): domain Eukaryota; kingdom Viridiplantae; phylum Streptophyta; class Magnoliopsida; order Santalales; family Viscaceae; genus Viscum; species Viscum album. The sequence goes on from OY728165.1 coordinate 1,941,529,836, forward strand.
TCAATAAAATATGTTATAGTATGTATCAGTGGGATGGTGGAGGAACCCAATCATGTAGAGGAATGTTCCATTATTGTGTAATGTTGTTGTAGTTTATGAAATAAGGTTACATTATCTTACCAATGTGTTTAATTTTTCTTTTATATAATTATTTTTATAACTCAACAATATAGTATGATTAATATATACTTTTTTAAAAATATATATTTTATAAATATTAAAATTTTATAACTACAACATGAGAAATTTTTTGTAAATGGTGTTCTAATTTCTAGGTAAATTGGAATATTGATTTTATTAAATATATTATTTATATATAAAATGATATGGAGGGATAATACATTGGAAAAATGAACATATATGGAAGGAGAAACAAGATTGGGTGAATTTAAATAGGGTTGTTGTTATGTTGTGTCCTCTTGAATACTATATTCCTTAATTATTGAGAAATCACCTAGAGTGGCCCATAGGCCCACCAAATTGAATTTTCAATAAAAATATTTTAATTTTTTTTGTATTACTAGTTCCAATTTAAGTACATTTTTTATCAAAAATAATTAATTTCCTCTTTATTTTCTATCACTTTTATAGGGAATATAATTTGATTAAAAGTGTGTTTTTGAAAGAAGAGTTATTTTGGAATGATTTTATAGACATAAAATCTAGTGGAAATAATTATATCTCAGAAAAAGTAATACAATAATGAAAAAAAAATATTTTAAGGAGTTAGCATACCAAAAATTTAGTAAAAGCGGGAGAACCAAAAGAAAGAATGTTGTGTTTAAGAAGTTTCCCTTAATAGAAATCTAAACACTTTCTTCAATTCAATGTCTTGTAATTATAAATTACAAAACCATTTTTTACCTAAATATGGGTCATTTTGGTTACATTAAGTTATGTTATTTGAATTTTTTTGAGTTAGAGAGTTTAAATACATTGTTCCGTAATGTTTGTTATTATGGTTTTCTATACCCATTCATGTGTATTCTTAAATTTAAGTATGTGTATAAACATGGGTAAACATTGAGAACGGATATTTCATATTATTAATTATACTAATAGAGTTTAAATGATTTTTAATTAATTAAATTATATAACATGTGGATGAATCATTAGATATGCATATAATTATGATAGTTTGGGTTAATTTGGGTGGTTTATAAACGACAACTAACATGTTTGGTTTAATAATATAGTAATATGTACATAAGTTATATATGGAACAATAGATAAATATAAAAATTATAAAATAATATGGTTCAATCATAAAAATGGGTTCATTACCAAATCCTAATTTGTTATATGAAAATGAAAACAGGTTTTTGTTGAAGGAGATAAATTAACACCTCACGAACAATTTTTTCCTTTAAAAATTTAAAAAAATAGGAGTAGGGGATTAGACGATATATAATGCTATTAGTATTATAAAATTGCATTATATTTATGATATTGTAGTTACAAAACCATTTTATAAGTATTGGTGGGGATATATTAAGAAAAGAACATAAAATTGAAAGGAAATTAAAGGAATAGAGAGAAAGGAATTACCTCTTGAATCCTCCTCTTGAGATCCTCCTTGATGGACCTAGGGATGGTCTTTTGATGAGACCTGAATCTCTTGGACGATGGGGAAGGGATAGGGAAGCTTTTTGGGCATAGATGATAAAATTATTGATGCTTGAGTGGTGTGAGGAAATTAGGGTTTTAAGGGTGGTATTTATAGTGGTTGGGATAGGGGTTTTTCAATATAATATTGATAAATTAATTATTTACCCACAAAAAATGTAATAGTGATTCATCAATGAATAATTACTGTAATTTTATCATGTTAATGCGAACCATAAGTGTCTAAATTAGCATAACATCACCCATGACTCTACGATTCTGGAATTTAACTTATTTTTCAAATTATAGTATTTCACTAATAAAAAAGATTCATGTATTTCAGAAAAATTCAAATAAATCACCATATAAATTTCTCAATGAGTTCAATAAAAAAAATAAATTCCAATTTTTAAAAATAATTTTCTATTTATTATTATCATATTTTAAAATTAAAATCATAATCAAATTGAAAAATATAGATTTTAAAATTAAACCTAATTCCATAATGCTTTAAAATATTAAAGAAGTTATTATAAAATTACCATAAAACCCAATATAATGAGAATTACTTACTTATGAAAACAATTTTTGAAAATAAATATTCTTTTTAATTAATTAATTATTTACAATTAATTATTTTTGACTTCAAAATTACTAATATTTTTACCATGGTCAAATTTTCACTTATAAGATGCCTAAAGTTTATTTATTCATTCAAGAGTAAGTTGAAATTATTTTGGGAGATTAGATATTCATAAGGTTTATACTAAAACTCATAATGGTGGGTAACTCTTCATAAATTTATGTAACTATTCACCAAAAAAATTAGGTTGGTCCTATCGGACTCCACAAATTTTACTGATCACAACCGTTTATGTCAAATATTGAAAAATTCGAAAACATAGATCTGGAAAAATTATGATTAATTATCACATAGAATAAAGTTTTTTGATATTATTGTGTGATTCATATTGTTATTACACTATAAGTAATAATTATAATATGGTAATTCCATTGATAAAACTTTTGTTCATTACATTTTTTCCAACGTAAATTAATTACACCCTTGAAATTCGTTCATTGTACTTATAATTCAAAATTTATATATTAATAATTAAGAAAAAAATATATTCTTATGTTGATTTAATTTAATAGAAGTTTAAAAGTAAAAACTATATCTCAAATTTTTATAAAAAAAATGACAATGTCTAATCTCCAATGTTGTCTAGACCATTGATCTGATACCAACTTTAAATCCATGAACCCGCGCTTATAGATAATGAATGAACACATGATTTGTTTTTCATTGTTAAAAAGTATAAAAGGAAAAATTAATAGTATATTATACACACTAGGTCCTTTTCTAGTCATGGTTATAGGGGATTTGGAAAAATATAACTAACTTTCACAATACTAAACATCCATAGTTATTAAATTCATGTGTATCCCGCTTCTTATTGTCCTTTAAAAACTCCTTAGTACTCATAATCACCCGAGGATATAAATTAAAAATGGCTGATCTAAAATCTCAGTAAGAGTATATATATGAATAATATAAAAATGGGTTAGTATAATCACAACATTTGAAAAACATAATTAAAGTGAGAGGAAGAATTATTAAAAAACATGAAATGTGGCAATGCATAAAAAGGAAACATCATGTCATAGTTGTTAACTACCATACATTGATTTTAACCAATCTATAATCATGTTAAAACATAATTTTTCTTTATATATTGGTATTAAACACATTACCAAATTAATTATAGAAACTATATAAGTATGGGTACACCCATCAGATCATAACATTATTTTTTCTCTATATATTTTCAGGCAATACCATCACATCATAACATTCTCATTATCATTCATTCAATATTGAAAATATTTAAAATATTTAAATAAATTACACATATAAAGTAATGGTATTCATCTAATTGTAACACATTATTAATCATTGGTTTCTAAAAATAATATCAGGATAATATACATGATAAATAACCATCAACATTGAGTGAGATGTAAATGGTGTGTTTTTAATGAAGAGTAATTTTGTAAAACATTTTTTTGACATAAATTCCTGTGGAAAAATTTTTATCCTAGAAAAGTATAAACAATTATGATATAATTACTTGTATGGGGTGACAAAACAAAAAAATGGAGTGAAAGAAGAAGTACTCGAAGAAAAAAAATTGGGTTCACGTTTTTTCCCATACCTTATTTCCGAAATATTTCTTCAAATTAATGTCCTATATAACCACATTAGATTAATTAATTATCAATTCAGGAAACTTTTAAAAACAAATATGGTTTATTTTGGATTTATTTAGTTATTTTATGTGAATTTGGTTGAGTTATAGGGTTTAAATACACTATTTAGGAATGTTAGTTTTTATGGTTTTCCTGAGTGGTTCACATGTATTAATAAATGACATTTTGTGTAGAACATGGGTAAAATAAGAAATGATATTTTATATTATTAATGATATTATATGATTTTAAATGATCATATAATGAATTATATTATATAACATTTGGATGAATAATTAAATAGGAATTTAATGATCATCGTTTATGTTAATTCGGGGAGTTTTTCGACCACAACAAATTTGATTTGTTTAATCATTTTATAATATGTACATAAGTAGGATACCTAAAAATAAATAAACTATAATACCTATATAACAAAATATTTCAACCCTATAAGTGGTATCATGACTATATAGGAATGTGCTAATGGAAAATGAAATCATGTTGTTCCTGAATGTGATAAATTAACACCTCAAATACTATGTTTTCCTTTCTAAATCTAAATAAAGAAGTGATGGGGATAAGAAGGTATTTAATCCAATTAATATCAAAACATTATATTATATTTATGAAATTTTATTTCAAATACCATTTGTATAATTATAGGTTGGGATAGATTAAGAAATTAACATGAAATAGAAAGGAAGTTAAAGGAAAAGATAGAGGTGAATTACTTCTTGAATCCTCCTCTTGAGATACACCCTAAGGATACTATAATTGGACTATTAATGGTACCTGAAGTTCATAGACATGGGGGAGAGGCTAGGGATGATTTTATGGTAGTGTTTAGACATGTATTAATGCTTGAGAGGTGTCAGGAAATGGGGGTTTGAATGGTGGTATTTATAGTAGAACGAAGAGGGGTTTTCTCAATATAATATTATTTAATTTATTACGTATCTTAAAGACAAGTAATAGTGAGTCTTCCATTACTGATTATAATAATGTTATCATGTGAATTAGAACCATAAGTTATTACATCAACATAACATCATCCATGATTATAAAATTCCATAATTTAACATAGTTTAGAATTTATCATATTTCACTATTCCTTAAAATATTCTTGTATTTTAGAAAAATACCAAAAATTCACCCAAACCATTTTTATATGTGTATAATCCAAATATTATTTCCATTTTTAAAAAATAATTTTCATAATATGATTAATTAAAATTTTAATTGAAATCATAATCTACCTGAAAAATATTGATTTTAAAATTAAAATTAATTTCATTATGCTTTCAAATATTACATAAGTTCGTATAAAATAATAATAAAATCCAAAATAAATTGATTTATTTGTATCTAAAAACATTTTTTGAAAATAAATTATCTTTTAATTTAATTAATAAATTATAATTAATTAATTATGACATAAAAAATTATAATATTATTACCATTGTCAAATTGTCACTTATAAGATACCGAAAGTTTATTTAATAATTCAATATTAAGGTTACTATTATTTTTAATTATTTAGTATTAATTAGGTTCATAATAATATGCATATTGGTATGTTACTATTACTATGGGTAAGTTAATATTCACCAAAAATTGATGTTTTTATATCAGACAACAGACATCTTACTGCTTCTAACCGTTAATGTTAGATATTTAAATTAGAAATTTAGAAGATGAAAAATAATGTTTATTGATCACATAGTATTTAGAATCATGATATTTCTTCGTAATTCCTAATGTTATTATATTATAAGGGTTAATTATAAGAAGGGAATTCTATTGATAATACTTTAGGACATTATAGTTTTGAGTAAATTACCTCATGTGATCATAAATATAATCTAACCTAAATAAACTTTGTTATCCTAAAATTGTGTTATTTATAAAATATTATCTTTTGTATAGATGAATACAATAGAATTAAAATATTTATTTTTATAATAATGAATTGTTATTTGTGCATGTAAGTACTAAAAAACTTGGGTATGAATATTATTAAAATTGGGGATTGATTATTTTGAATGAAATTATGTTTTAAATGGTTTCTATATTATAATTAACAATATGGATTTTTTTTATTTCAATAAGATGAGTTACGTACTCTAAAAATTATAAAATTGAAATAAATGATTGACCAGAAAAAAAAAATTGTTAAATATTACATTTATAAAACCATTTTAATTTTTTTTATCTTGTTATCATACATATATTTTATCTGCATTCATAGTTTGTGTTGAAATGTTATTCAATTCAATACCATGATCGGTTGACTATCTTCAAAATGAGGTTTTCTTAATATACTATATTTTTTACCTAATTAATTTTTTATAGGTGCTTCCCAAATGAGTTATATATTCATATAAATTTATTGTGATAACTATATATCCATTTTAGTAAGAAGTTGATAAAATGAAAAATTATTATGGATGGATTTTTTCACAGAGTAATATTGTGGATGATATACTCAACTATATCTAAAGAATTTTGTAACAACCCAAGTAAAAAAGAATATGAAATTATCATATTTATTAATATTTAATAATTAAATATTAATTTTACTTTAATGGAGATGATATTTTCAATGGCATACCTGACACACAACAATGGGTTTCTATGAGAACTGATGTTTCTCACAATGTTGAGTCATACTGAAAAAAAATATTAATATAATTTTATTATTTTAAAAGGTAGTTAATGCCTATATATTTTATTAGTGGGAAGAGAAAGAACTAGCCATATTATGATTAAACATATTTATTAAATGTTTTCAAATTTATCCAATAAAAGTTTGAGGCTTCAAATTAGAATGTATACAATTTTAAACATAAACACTATATTATTTTAGGAAGGTTGTTTTATAGTCTTTTGATAGAGAACAACATTTAAATCTATATCTTGTCACTTTTATATGTTTCATTTAACAAAATAAACAACCTCTTTAGAAGAGGGGTATCAATATTTACTTTGGGTAATTTTTTTTGTATTTTTCATATAATGAATGTTTTTTATGAATAATGATTAATACAGTAATTTATTTCAAAACTATAATGTAATATAATTAATATATATAGATATATTTTCCATTTATATTATTATAATGAGTAATTGTATTATATTTTTACTATTTAATCAAATTTTGGTCATTGGAAGTAATTACACTTTGAAATTGGACATAAACAGATTTAAATCTATTCCTAGTTTTTAGTTCTTAAAAACACGCTTTCTAGTTTTGAAAATGGAAATTAATTTTATATTACTTTATGAAAATTTTATTTCTTTAATTTGATAATATAGGCATCATTTCTTAATTCAGAATATCAAAAATTATTATTGGGTGAATTTTTGGTATTTTTCATAATATGATCAATTTTTGATGAATAATGAAAATCACAGTATATTATTTAAAAAAAGATATTTTAACTTAAATACAATTTTAAAACTCTTATGAATTTAAATTACAAAATCCAACATATATGGCTATCATCTGTACGTAAAATGTAGTTGGATAGAAATAAGAAATTTTTTTGGTAAATTGTATCTTTTTATTTTTATTTACCACGGTTAATGGTAAAAATGGTAATTCAAGGTTAAAATAATATTATAATAACATAAAATTACCTTAATAGTTTTCATAACATTATTGTATGAGTCATTTCCAACCAATACAATCCATGCGTAGAAATTTTGGCCATTGTAAGCCACTATTGTAAGATAATTACATTAATAAATTATTATTTAAAGTAAAAAAACATTATAAAATGTATTGATTTGATAAAACAATTATAATTTGTGGTTATATAATTTATATCTTTATATATAACTAGCCATTATAATGATAAAAATATTTCACAAGTAAGGGTATTTTATTTATAATTTTCAGACTTAAAATAAATAAATTTATTTATAACACAGTGATGATGTAATAATTACCTAATTAATGATTCTTTCAAATAATTGAGTTTTTAAATATTATTATAAATTTATTTTTTTACATTAAATGCTAGCTATGGATTTTATAGATGATTATTACTTGCTATATTTGAATTAATGAAGGTTTTTTTGAAAGAATCTTGTTGGTTTGGATTTTTAAAAAAGGTGTGATATGAATTGTATAAAAATAGACATAAGTGAATTTTTAAATCAATTAATATTTTATTAAATGAATAAATAGTCCTAAAAATATATGATTTTCCAAATGACATGTATTATATAACAAATGATATTAATAATCCATTTTGGGTTGCTTTGAAATTTACAGTAACTATATTAACCATATATTATGAATATACATGAAGACATGATAATAGTTAAATTAGTTATCTAATGGTTAAAGCTAAATGATAAGGTTAAAAATGAAACCCAAAGGGAGTTACACGATTTAAAGGTAACCCCTTCTCTCATGTTCTTTTTATTTATTTTCCTTCTCCACTCCGTAATATCTATATTCATTGTTTAAATACAAACACTAATATACTAAATATACAAGGTTTTCGTTTTTATAATGATTAAATCTACACTTACACACATCTCGATCTAATGGATTTGGAATATACTATTTCTGTGGATGGTGAACTACTACCTAAGGAAACAATGATTGTTAAAATATCTCATTCAGCCTCTCACAGTGGCCATTATGATGGAAATATAATTATATTTGATATATATTAAATTTATATTGTTTATATTGTTATTTATGATTCATTTATATCATACCATTATGGTTTCCATAATGGGTAAATATGAAAAATTAATTTGAGAATGTGCAGACTACCACCCACACAAAGTGATATGACTAGTTAATTCCATACATGGAACATATAAAGGATGGTGTTAATGAACATATGTAACATATATAAAACATTATATTATACCAGATTAATAATACACCTATGAACCATTATGTTTTCATTCCATTAAATATGAAATTTTAATGAAAGTAGCGTTCATGTGTACATACGACTTACCGTCTCCATGAACAGTGAATTTCATTTCTTATCTTCATATGTTATGTACCAATATAAATAGATATTTATAAAGTATATATATGATATATATGATATCTAATTGACGTATATCATTCTATAGATAATGTACTTTTTTCCACATGGGCAATTTGTAATTATAACAAGTTCATTTTGGACTAAGGTACCCAATATCGACAAAACGACGGATATTAACTAAAATAATACATTAATTTTAATAAAATGGTAATAAGTTATATAAAAGAAATAATAAAATTTAAAATTTTATTAATAAGTAATAAAATAACTTAATTTTGTAATTCAAGATGAATAAGGAATATACAAGATAATTCAGAGTTTTGGTGAGGGTTTTAACCTAACTTTTTATTCCTATGAGAGTCCTGCTATATTTTATACTCTTATCTTTTTTTGGGTGTATTTACTAACCATGATTGTTTTTTTGTAATATAATTTATTTAATGGGTATTTACTTATTCTTTTTAAGATCCATCTTTCATGGGTGTATGTTTCCATGGTTACCAAATCGATAAGGGATCATTTAACCGTATGCTTTTAGTTTAGCAATTATTTTATGTTATGATTTTTAAATATCACTTCTATTATGTTGTTATATGTTATTATATATCCTTATTTTTTAAAATTTTATGTCCATGTGATGAGATAGCCTTTTTTCTCTCATAAACTCATTTTAAGAATTTTAAGGTGATGTCTTTAGGCTTTCGAATTTCTGTAAGGGAACATCTTTACCCAATTTCAATTCATTGCGTTAAACGTAAAATTATAGATTATGTCGTGATATAAATATGTGTGAATGGCCTATTATTTTTTTACACATATTATACACTTATATTGGGTGTATTTATATTTTCACACATAATTATGTAATTGATTTATCTTTAAACTAATGGTACTATCTTTGTAAGGGATTTTATCTCAAATTACATTCCATTGAGATTTATTTTTTTATGCAAAATTTTAAATTTATATTGTGAATATATTACTATTTGTAATATTATATCATTAATATACATATTATGATGATATTAATAGTTTTTTATTTTATTCATTAATTATGTTAAGTCGTATATTTCTCTGTGTTTTATGAGACACTTTAACTAAAACATCATTTTAAAAGCATTAATGATTTATTCTTCTAAATATTTCATAGTATTGTCTATGTTTTCAAAATAATTTTATGACATTATTTAAGTGGAAGTTAATGTTTATAAAAATTAATTCCTTTTATAGATTTACACTGGTATGGGACACTTTGATTCAAATATATCATTATTAAATTTTTCAAAGAGTTTTGAAAATGGGTTGATAAGGAATTGATTATATAAACATCATGAAATGATATATTGTGATTTTAATTGGAAAATTTCACCTTTCATTTATGATTTTGTTGTTTTATGAATATGTTATTTTTCTTGGGCGTTGTTTACATATATGATTGGTTCCGTGATAAACCTAGGGCGGGTGATCTCGAGATTGCTCTCTAATCCATTGGGTAAGGCAAATGAGGTAATTGTTAATATTTCTACAATGTTATTTAAATAATATACTTCAATGATTATTCAAAATGTAACTCCATACATACCTATGAGATTAGCAACTTAAGTATGTTATGGATGCCCTACGTTACCTTTATGATTTGTGATTTCAGTTTTTTATTCATAAATCTTTTGATTTCATGATCTATGTTAATCAGTTTAGGTTCTGTATTTATTTATGGAAAAATGTTTTCATTGCTTATATTATAACCCATACTGATATTTCTTATGATCATACCATCTTTTTGAAATGTTTTTCATAGGGTATAAGGAAGGGTAACATAAATGATGAATTATTGAATATTTATATCAAGAAATGAATTTTTCATTTAAGGGATTCTATTTTATGAAAAAATGATAATGAATTGGAGTGTTTACTTTTTATTTGTTGACATGTCATTTAATAGTTATGGACTATTTCTGTAAAACTCAAATCCTGAACATATCCTAAATTTGACTTATTAACATAATTTAATATTTAGTAATGTCTAAGGCTGAGGTCTTATAGTTGTTATCAGAGGTCAGTTTAAAAAACATTCAGGATTAGGATTTTTTGTAAAAGAAATGGTTAGTCCATGTGTCTATTATTTCAGTTAAATATTTGTTTTATAACTTTTTCTAATCATATAATTTTATTTACAAATAAAAGTAGGATGATATAAAACAACATTCACTTCACTTCCTAGTGAAATTGTTGTAATAATTATTGCAAATTTATGACCAATTGACTCTGAATCATTTTCCAACATACAACTCATTTGCAAGAAATTGTTGGAGATATCAAACACCTCCACTATACCTCAATATAATCGTGGAACATGGGTTGTATTTAATCAAATCATATTTTCTGAATATTGTCATGTTTTCATGAAAGGTAAATATTATCATTTAATTTTATAATATTTTACCTTATCACGAGATTTTGAATAATATTATGAATTTGAAAATGGTGCTGAAGAAAGAGACCCTTGCACAACCTCTTTATATTTTATTTTAAATTATAGTCGTTCTGGACATACTTATGGTATTTTAAAAGGACAATTGATTGAATGATTCAACTCAAACATGGTCTCACTGTTTTATAAAAATAATTTATTATCAGTTGTATTGAAAATTTATGTCATACATGATTATTTTTCGAATCTATTTTTTGTTGAATAGTTATATGAACCAATATGTAAGAGATGTATTTGGATAAGTAATTATATAATTTTGATAGATAACTAAATAGTTTTGATAATTATGGACCATTTATCTATGTGAACAAGATGGCGATGAATCCATATAGACACCATGATCATGGTATGATGTCCTTTCTTTAGGAATAGTTTTATTTAATTGAGGTGAAAATTTCAATATATATATGACTTAATTAATTAAGATGTTGTGTTCTTAATGTTTAGGGATGAAAATGATGTGTATTAGTAAACCATAGAGGTTAAAACATAATAGGGAATTTATTATGTTTTATAAAATCGGACAACAAATAGGATATCTAACAACACATTGCCTCGAATGTGTCTGTATGAATAGAACCTCAAACCAAAGGGTGACAAGGGCACATTTCCTACCACTGGGCTACATGAATCTTATAGTTAGTATGACTTATTTTTTTTGTTATATGATTTTTTTGGATAATGAATAAGTTGATTTTGGGAACATATGTTTTATCAAATGGATATCCTAACTATAGGAAAATTATTTTTTGATAGAGTAATAAAGGTTATTTTGGAATACACACTCTCTCTTGAGAATAATATATTCCTAAAAAATATAATACATTTGGATTTAATTTGTGGAGTAATTGTTGAATTTTTTTTGGATGAATCTATGTTTTTATTGTGGATATATGGTTATTTGGGTTATTTATGGAAATGATTAACCTTTCTTTGAGAATATGGAATTATGTTAATTACATTTCAGTGTGAGACATTAACAGTAGACAATTTTATTTGGAGAAAAAAATTATGATTTATCGTAGAAGACCATGTGATCAAACACTTCTTAATTTTAGTTTTCAAAAATAGTTGTATTATTTTGGGGAAAATTGGGTATGGAATAGTATTTTTTGAACATGGGGTATTTTTTTTTTAATATTGCAGATTAAGATTAGTATTTCATTTTATAAAGGACTGTTATATTTAGGGATTATATGGTCTTTTAAATACTCTTGCGGTTTTGGATAATATATAATGAAATGGAAAATATATTGTTCATATTTTGTAGATTAGGAAATTCTCGATAAGTTTATTCAAGAGCTATTGATGTCACCATGTCATCATGGTGCATATCAGTTGGTGAAAATATGAGTTTCTAGTAGAAATTATGTAATGTATGAAAGCCTACTTGTTATGTATGTATGTTTCCTTATGTTCATAGTCAATCTCATAAATAAATTCTCTAATATTATGAAAAGAATCCTGAAACAAAAACATTTTCCAGTTAAATTTACTACCGGGGAATCGAATACAATTTAACCCATGAAAAGTTTGTGGTTTTCAGATTGATAACATTATCTTAATAATGTTTTCTATAATTCTCCAAAAAAAACATGACACATAATTTCTCTTCCATATCCATGTTTTTCTAAATTGAATCCTAGTATGTGTTATATCGGGTTACCTTTGTAAATCACTGGCTTTCTTTTAATGTGATAGATTTATTGACTCTTTTCTCAATGTGGCACTTTTAGTGATATTTCCAAGCATAATTTTAAAATTGAGAGGAAACAATTTTCAAAATGGGGAAGGATGTAACATCCAAGGTAAATAAATAATATGAAACTTTAATTTATATTAATATTTTTAAATTAAATATTAATTTACTTTAAAGGGAATTCTATGTTCGATGGAATACCCAACACACAAAAATGGGTTTCTATAATGTCTAATGTTGTACACAATTCTGATTAATACTAAAAAATTAATAATATAATATTATTATTTAAAATAGTAGTTATAACCTAGCTGTTTTATTTGCGGGAATGACCAGGACTAACCATATTATTATTAAACATGTTTGTTAATTTTTTTTACAATTATATAAAAAATTTAGAGGCTTATAATGAGAAAGAATCAAATTTTAAGCATTAAAACTCTAATATATTTAAAAAGCTGTTGTGCCAACTTTTTATGAAGAAAAAATTTTAAATAACGTTTATTTCACTTTTATGTTTTTTATTTGACAAAATATACTTTCTATTTAGAATATGTATATCAAAAATTACACAAGGTATATATTTTGTGTTTTTCTCATTATGATCATTTTTATGAATAGTGAAAAAATAATTCATTTAAATTCAAAACTACCTTTTAATAAAATTTATTTATATACTCAGATTGTACATCTAAATGGTTTTAATGTGTAATTTGATTATATATTTACCATTTAATCCAATTTTGGTCATTATAAGTAATTTCACTTTGAAATTCGATATAAACACAAGTTAATCTTTTTGTAGTATTTACTTCTTAAATAAATGCTTTCTAGTTTTGTGAATGGAAATTAATTTTAAATTAATTAATGAATCTTCTATTATTTTAATTTGGTAAAATATATATCATTTTTGAATTTGTAATATCAAAATTTATCTTCAGATGATTTTTTTGTATTTTCTTAAAAATGATTACTTTTTGATGACTAATGAAATACATTTTATAATAGTTAGAAAACCGAATTTTAATTTATATGAAATTTTTTTTCTTCTATGAATTGAAATTAAAAAACTGACATCCATGGTACTCATTAGTATGTTAAATAGGGTTCAATATAATAAAAACAATATTTGGGGAATAGTAATGTTTGGTTTTAATTTATTGTGGTTAAAGGTAAATAGGGTAATTCGAAGTAAAAATAATGCTATAATAAAATAAAATCATCTTAACTATTTCACTCACCTTATTGGAAAGTCTTGTCGAACCAATAAAATCCATGGGTATAACTTTTGGCCTTTTGAAGCAACTAGGGTAAGATAAAGACATTAATAACGTTTTATTTAAAGTAAACATGAAAATATCATATATATGTATTGTTTTTTCCAAAACTATTATAATATGGGGTTATATAATTGATATATTTGACTATAAAAATTAATTATAAATCTAAAAATATTTCATATACCATGGTATTTTATTTATAAATTTTAGACATCAAATAAATAAATTTATTTATAACACAATGATGATGTAATAATTACCTCATTAATAAATTTTTTAAATAAATGAGATTATAAATATAACAATAAATTTATTTTGAAATTTTATATTTCATAAATTACTATTAGATATGATGATTTATTGTTATTATATAATTAATGAAGTTTTTTCTAATGAATCAAGTTTTATGGGACTTTTTAAAAAGTCATGATAAGAATATTATAAAAATTACCATAAAAGAGTTTTTAAATAAATAAATATTTTATTAAATGATAAAATAATCATAAATATCTATGATTGTTCCAAATGAAATATATGATGTTACATATGTCATTAATTATTCATTTTGGGCCACGTAGAACATTATTGTAAATATATTAACCATATAGTATGAATATATATGAAGACATGGTAAAAGTTAAATTAGTTAACAAAGGTATAATGCTAAATGATACGGTTAACAATGAAACAAAAACATTTCTAAAACCTAATGGTTGAGTGGATTTAAAATATAGTCATCTTATCTTTAAATCTGTTGGATTTGGAAACTTTTGATATCAAAATTCCATTTATAAAAAAATTATATTTCGAAACATTCCTAAAGATCCCCTCCTCCCCTTATAAAAGGCCATCACCTCTAACCCATTACTCACACCTCCCGAGACCCTTGGATCTTCTAACCTCTACCAAAATTAGCTCAAACTTCCTTTTCATCCTCCTAGAAGCCTTCCCCTTGAAAAAAGGAAATTCAAGAAATTTTTTGGTACCAGCCAAAGAGAGTTACCCGATTTAAATGTAACATCATCCCACATGTTCTTTTCTTTTTTTGCCTCTCCTATCCCAATTCTATTTTTATTAATTTTTTAAATAAGAACACAATTATAATTAATATACATGGTTGTTTTTATAAAAATTATTAAAAATATATCTACACACACCTCTATCTACAAGATTTATAACATAACATTTCTATGGATAGAGAACAACTGCCTCACGAAAAAATAATTCTTCAAATATCTCCTACCATATCTCATAGTGGCCAGTATGATGCAATTGTAATTATATGTGATATATTTTATAATTATATTATCTCTAATATTTTGTAATTTTTATTAATATCATACCATTATGGTTTACATAATGGGTGAATACAATAATTAAATTTGAAGTAGTGCGGATTACCACCCTCTCAAAGTGATTTGACTCATTCATGCTATTTGTGGAACATTTATAAGTTGGTGTTAATGATCTTATGTAATATATATAAAATATGATATTACAATCTAAAAATAATATACTTGTTATCATTATGTTTTCATTCCATTAAATATAAAATATTATTTAAAGTAGCATTCATGTGTACGTACGGCTTATCGTCTCATGAACGGTGCATATCATTTCCTAACAACAAATGTGATGTACTACTATAAATAAATATATCTATATATCAATATAATTTATTTATATATATTATATATATTATATATAGATCATGAATATCATTCTGGATATAATGGACATTTTACCACATTGACAATTTTTAATTGTAACATGTTCATTTTTAAATAATGTACCCAACATCAACTAAATGACCTATATTAACTAAAATAATTATGTAGTATTTATAACATGGTAACAGGTTATATAAAATGAATTATAAACATGAAAAAAGTTCATATTCATGTATAAATTAACTTATATTTAATATTAAGTATGAACAAGGAACATACATGACAAGTTAGACTTTAGGTAAGGGGTTTTTATATCAATTTTTATTCCCATGAGATTCATTTTACATTTTCCACTATTTTCTTTTGTGTGTCGTGTGTTAATGCACCCCTGTCGTAGGGCGTGGAAAAACAATATTTTTCCTAAGTTAAAATCTAGTAATGTGGTTGACCTTGAATGTCTCCAGAAGAGGAGTGCACACAAAACGGTTTTCCCCTTTAAAATGAGGTAACAAATGTTGTGGTTGATAAGAAAATTATTGAAGGGAAATTCAAATTCAAATGATTGAAAAACTATGATATTAAAAAGGTTGATTAGGTTGGGTTGGGTTTCCTAATTGTAATTCTATCCTTGCTAAATTTAATTCAAACCTCTTCTTCTTTTTTGATTAAAGTTAGTTTCCACAATCGTTTCCTCTCACTTCTTTAATAAAATTATGATGGTGAGAGAAAACCTTACCAAGATCTCAGTTTGGTCAACTATTATTCCATTAGTAAAATAGTTGTATTGAATATGCTTAATTTAAATAGGCAATACCCAATCGGGTTTTTTTAATCCCAAACAATCAAGAACATCCACTAAACCTTTTACACGCACTGACGATCGTCGAGTACTTCACAACTAATCTCTGGTCTATTCAATCGTATATAATCCAAAAATTTGTGGAGGAAGATTATGAATATTTTTACAATGGAAAAAATCAATAACAGAAGTAATATTCAAGAACAATCAAAATTTATAATAAAATCCGCTATAAGAAATTGAAAACAACTTTGAAGAAGAAATAAATTTATTCAATTGCGTCTAATAACTCAAACATTACAATTTAGAAACCCAATCCTTCTCCAATCACTACAAATGTTTACCCCACCATGGTAATGGTAATCAAGATGAATGGTAAGGAATAAGGCATTTAAAAACTATTAAAAAGAAAAGAAATAAAAGAAAAAAACCAAAAATATCCCCTTCTTGGTGTCCTGTAAAGAATGTGATGGAGAATGGGATGCCTTGAGAGGGCGGAGCTCTCCTCCTTTTATAGCCATAATTTGTACCCGGGATGATGCCTCGGTGTGGTCCCATTAAATGACATTTTCACGCATTGAGCCCTTATTAAATGTTTTTTATAATTTTCTTGGGAGTGTTTCCTAAAAATATCAACGTATATGGACATGTATTCTAAGTGTTATGTCCATTTTACTATGAGCATTTATTCTCTCCAGTCAGACTATCCAAATTGAAAACATTCAGATTAATGTTATTTAATGTCCCTTTAAATGTCCAATTAACATAGTCATTATTTCATTAAAGATGCTCCAAAACTCCTTGCGCATCCACCCACAGAATATCAAAACATTTGGGCCCATCATGAATGTGTTATGGAGCCCACACCAAAACTTGGCAGAACTGAAAATAGTTTTCATTATCCAAATTGTGAGCATCTTTAGAGCTTCAATATGGTCGATTTAGCAATTGGTCTGAAAATAGTAAATGAAGCTATGGATGTGTAGAATCTTTCAAAGAAATAATTTTCCAATTTGTATTAGTGTAGATGATGTTTATGTCCAATACATAAAAATAATTTAAAACTGTTAAAAATCTGAAATGGCCCATTTTTACTGTTCAGCTCAAAATAACACTAATATCATAATAATGAAAAATTCATATTAGAGGAACACTTGTGTGGGTTTAAAACAATGATATTCAATATAAATTAATTGAAAATATTTGATCTATAATTTCCCCCATAGTTATCACTTGGACTCCTGGACAAGTAAACATCAAAATCAAATCAAATCAAATTCAAAACATATACCAATGGGATCTACCAAATCTGTACTAAGAAACAAAAAGATATCATGCCTCATCAAATAAAAATATTTCAAGTTCTCTATTTTATATTTTAATATATTTCCACTTCATTTCTTATCCCATGCACACAAAACACCTACCTTGCATTAATTTTCTCTCATCTCACAAATGTAAATGCTCAACAAGGCTTTTCTCATCCAAACTCACACAAGAGTCACCATAGACTTGATAAATTCCTACACTTCTACCGGATTAGATTCAAGGACATGTGTTTCTCATGAGGACTTTTCTAGGTTGTTCTATGGATTCCAATTGGTTGGATTTAGATATTAAATATTCTAAGGCTGAAAAAAGGAGGTCTTGGATCTTTTTGAAGCTAAATTGAATGATTCTAATTTTTAATCAAATATGGTATCCTTCTCTTCTAATTTGTAGAAAATGAGCTCCATAATCATTCAATCAGATCAGGATTTCAGTGGCAAAAATTTCAATTTTTCAAACATGATTTTTCTTGAAATCCCCAGATAGGCACATCTTTCTTTTTACATCAGAATGTCCAGAAAGGTACGTCTTCTCTTATCATGAATGCTCCAGAAAAGGAACAACTTAAAACATAATTAAATATTATGTAGAAATATCATCTCTTCAACATTTTATTCTCCACCAAAAGTATCACCAAATGAAGTAGTACACCACAGGACATCTTCCCCCACACATAATTTCAACTAGATCATGCAATTTCACTTCAAGAGAATGTTGGATATGGAAAATTGGATTATAATTTGGCTAACCTAATAAGCTATTCATGTCTACTAGGATAAAAAATTAAGGATAACTATAAATTTGGGCCATAATGAAAAAAATTCTTTTCAAAATGGGGCTTAAAACCAGATAAATGCCCCAATCATTTAAAACACATGTACCCCAAACCCTCATGTTTTGAAAGGAATTAATCAAATTCGATTTAAAGAAATCATGGTCTGGTTCCCTCAAGAAATGAAGTGAATAAAGATAATATGACAAAAATGTTCATAAGCCTCATAGGAATGTGATTTCAATGATATATACAGTGAAATATGACATGGTACTCAAAAATCAGTGTACTTTTCATGAAATTCCAAAATCTTTGAACTCGAAACGAAGTCATTTCAGCGCTCATTTATGCATGGTTTCATGAAATATATTTGTTCACTCATTGACATGGGTTTAAAAAATTGTATTGATAATCATTTCAGCTCAAATTTTTCCAAAACACACAAAAAATTGAAAAATAAGCACCCAAAATAATTGAAACACACACATTAAAAAACAAAGAAATAATGAAAATATTAAACTACAAAGGTTACCTCCCCCACACTTAAATTTTTTTGTCTATTCAATGAATTCCAATGGATTTAACATGTAAGCCGATTTTAAAATGAATCGCAACAACAAGCAGGTGTGAATGAGAGGTACAACCTGATGGATCTTATTTGTATTCAGGGTGATGAAGTGTGATCTCCTCCACTGGTTCTTTTATATTTCCTAGAAAAGTTATGTTGTACCAACAAGAGTCTGATTTGTGTCTATAGATACCACAACACCAGCAAAACCCCTGAAATCTTGTTCTTCTGGAATGGTTTTCAATCATTTTGGATATTTTCTTCTTCCTTGTTCCAATGTGAACATAACTCATTTTAAGGGGTTGTGGTGTCCTTGGAAAATTCTTCTCTTATCTTGAGGTAGAATATTGACCCTCAATTTTCTTTACCCATATGAACCTAATTTTGGGTTTTTCATCTTTTTCCATTGATCTACCCTTACCATTGGTTTGAGAATATCCTTTACACTCTATAACTTTAATGGGGGTTTCCTTGACCTTCTTCAGCTCATGTTACATTACAAGGCATATGAAATTCTTCTTAGATAGTTCTTCTTCCTTTGTAGTAAGTTCTTTACAGATATCTATGACAATATTTTCATGTTCGGACTCCTTCAATTTATACTTATTGATCTCAACATCTTCTCCTGATTTTTATTCTCCAGGTTCTTCTAACAAACTATTGAAGAATTATAAGGTTGTATCTTCTAAATTTTCATTTTTTTTCTTTTCCTTATTTGTGGAAGATTGCTTTCAGCGAATGAAAATATGGAAAATTCTCCCTAGATTCGAGTATATTAAAATGCACTCTACAATCTTCGAGCTCCATTGAGAGTGTTCCCTCATGCACATTGATGATGGTCTTTGTAGTCATTAAGAATGGTCTCCCCACGATGATGGGTTAGTGTGATAAAATTATATCTTCTTCCATTTCCAGCACATAAAAGTCATCTTGGAACAATATATATTTTACCTTTACAAGAACATCATCTAGAACACCTGCTGGAAAAACTATGGATCATTTTGTGAGATTGACCACCACCCTAGTAGGCTTTAATTTTCCAATCTACAATGACTTAAATACAGAGTGAGGCATAACATTTAATGAGGCCCCGAGATCACATAGTGCTTCTGTAAAATTTAATGAACCAATAGTGAGGGGAATGGATAAAGTCCCTGGATCGTTACATTATTTCTGTATCAGTGGTGTGATCAATGTTGAGACACTTCTTCCTAAGTTGATTCATTCATTTCCATCCATCCTCCTTCATTTAGTACACATCTCCTTCAAAAAAAATCATATTTAGGTATTTGTCTGATTATAAGGCCCCAACCTTATACATTACTTATTATTGAATTAAATGAATAATTCACATTGAGGATCATTTCAGGTTTAGAGTATTATATAACTAGGACATAACAATTACATATCAAAATATTAAAAAGTAGACACTTCTACTATGTATCCATAAATAAAAAAACTCTTAAAAGAAACATGTCTAGTTCCATGTTTTAGATAACATGTCTTTCCTTGATCTCGTCCTTGACCCTATTCATCTTTGAGTCCTATGTAAAACATTTCAAAGAATTGGTATGAGCATAAAAAGCTCAGTAAGGGATATAAAAATATGTAAAGAAAACATGAGTACATGTATGCATAAGAATCAATGAAATTGTGCTTTATTTATAAAACATAATAACCTTAACATACCTCATCAAATCATGAATAAAACATTGAAATCATAAGGCATAAAGGTAACTTGAGTCATTCATAACATTCTTACATAGGGGGTAACCCTCTTGGTTAGGTATGGAATACCCATCACAGTATATTCCCTAAATCTCTTCAGAGAAACCTTAACTTTTAACTCCTTTGCGTTACCCAATGCATTGGAGAGTTATATCGGGCTCACCTGCCCTTAGATTATCACGGAACCACCCGTCTTCATAACAATTCCCAAGAACAATAACATAATCATATGACATGCATAAAGGAAACATAACATTTCTGCATTTCAATCACAAGATATCAATACAACACATTGATATAATAAATTCATTATAAAAACCATTTTCAATACCAAAATAAAAGAAAAGTAAAACATGATATTTATTTTCCATTAAAAAAAGGTTATGGCTTGTAGAGGAATCCAAAACTCAAATAATGGTCACGGCGACGGGGAAGTTGTTGTCACCACATACGTGCGAAAAATAAAAACATTCCCTTTTGTCATTTAGTAAATGCTTCGTATAAAAAAGTTTCCTTTTCAATAAACATAAAAGTCAAAGGGGTTTATACACCGTATAAAATAATGTTCTGTATAAAATAAAATATGCCTTAATGAAAGGAGATTGAGACGAAGTCCCTTACAAAGACGGTATCCTTGGATTAAGTATAAATCAATTACATAATTATCTATGAAAAACGAATACACCAAATATAAGTGGATATTAAGTGTAAAACAATCAGAGGTCATTAACACATATTCATAGAATGACATATTCAAGGAGTACATGTTTATCCCAAAGAATCAAAATTGGGTTAAGAAGTTCCCTTGCAAAAATTTGACAGCCTAATGGCGTCACTTCAAACATCAGAAAATGAGTTGATGAGAGATAAAAAGGGTATCTCATCACTTGAAAATAAAATTTACATCAATAAGGATATATAAGAACATATCCAACATTACAATATGTAAATTAAAAGACCCAACAAAATAAGTCTTTTAAAAAGAGGAGGGTGAAAAGTTCCCTTACCGACTTGGGTATCTTTTGAAACATACACCCCATGAAAGAAGGAAAATACAAAATTGATGTAAATACTCATAAACAGAAGTATATAACCCAAATAGTAGAATAATTGGAAGTACATATACCACTCAAAGGAAATTGTGGAAAATGTAGCATAAATCTCACATGAATAAAAGTGAGATGAAAAATCCCTTACGAAAACTCGGCAGCCTAATGACACCACTTAAAACATCCAAAAATGGATTGATGAGATCAAATAGGGTCTCATTTCATAATAAAATAAAATTTTCAGCAAGAGGAATATAAAATAACATCCCCCCAACATAACAAAGAGTAGATTAAAAGAAGTTACATAAAGAATAGTTCTTAAAAAGAAATAGAGAGGTTGGATATCTTATGAAAATTCGGAAGCCTAACGGCGCCAATCAAAACTTCCAAAATGGATTGATGAGAGAAAATAGGGTCTCTCAGCATATGAACATAAAAATTTAATTAGGGGTAATATAAAATAACATCCCAATCATAAGATATATTATCTTAAAAGAATTGACATAAAACAGTGTACTTAAAAAGAATGAGAGGGGTAGGATCCCTTACCCCGTGTCCGACATGACTAGATCATTCTTTAATCTCCTGAATAATAAAATTTGGTCAATTTATAATTTATTAAATACCTACTTTATATATTATTATTCAGTTCATATGACATAATATAAGGTTATAATAATTGGTTAATAAAGTGATATCATATCAGACGTTTTTATCGATGTTCGGTACATGAGTAAAAATTGAACTTGTTGGAATAGAATTTTCCATGTAGCTATAGGTACATCATATCCAGAATAGTATTTTTGTTATAAATAGCATATATATCCAGTATATATTAATTTTATACTACTCCATAACATTTGGAGATAATAAATTAAAATCACTGTTCATGGAGACGGTAGGTCGTACGTACGCAAGAATGCTACTTTCATTTTTAGTCATATTAATGGATTTAAAACAAAATGAGAGATATATATATTGAAATTACAGAATTATATACATCATTTATATGTAATATATGACATATATATCCATTATATATATGTACTTATAATAGTACGTAACATTTGGTGATAAGAAATGCAATGTACCGTTCATGGAGACGGTAAACTGTGCGTACACATGAACGCTACTTTCATTTCTTTGGCACATTAATGGAATTAAACTAGATGAGATATATATATATATATATATATATATATATATATTAATTCCAGTATAATATATATGTTATATATATCACATAAGTTCGTCAATTTCATTCTTTATACATTCCATATATTGCATGAATGAGTCACATCACTTGAGGGGGCGGTAGTCCACATTTCCTCAAATGAAATTATCGCATTTGCACAACGTGCAAAGCATGAATGTATGTATTAAATATAAAAAATAGAAGCATAGAGAGGAAATAAATATAATATATATCATAAATAAATATAGTTCCATCATAATGGCCACCATGAGATGTGGAATGAGATGATAGAACAATCATCGTTTCGTGAGGCAGTAATTCGCAATCCATGGAAACAATATGTTCTTTAACCATTAGACAGAGGTGTGTGTTAGTGTAGCTAAAATCCTCCTCATAAAAACATTCTAGTATATTGAATATACTATTCTTGTTACAAAAAAAATAAATAAAAAGAGTTTATGGGTTTGGGGAAGCAAAATAAAACAAAAGAACACAAGGGAAGACATTACCTTTAAATCGGGTAACTCTTTTTAATTCGAGCTCAAAGGCTTCATTGGAAAGGATTATTACCAATGTTGAGGATACAATGATGAAGATAGGGATGTGGAGAGATGAAATGGGCATGGTTTGGACGAGCCAATGGGTTGAGAGTTGTGTGTAACGTGGTAGAGGTGGGGGCCTTTTATAAGAGGAGAGGAGGGGCACTCTTGGAAAGTTATAAAATATTACTTTATTATAAAATGATTTTCGTATTTTAAAGGTCCCAAAAGGATATATTTCAAGGCTAAGGTGATACGGTTTCAAAACCCACCCATCCAATAGGTTTGTGACATATTTAGATCTTTGATTTTACATTATCATTACATTTTATTTAAATCGTTAAATAATGTGGTAATTGCTTCATCATCATGGTGTCATAAATAATTTATTTTATTTATTGTCTAAAAATTATAAAAAATATACCATGTTGTTGGAAATATTATTATCTTTCTAATTAATATTTATAGTAAAAAATATGACTTGTATAACCCCATCTAAAAATTGTTTTAGTAAAACAACTCATGTTTGTGACATTTTTATTTTAACTTTAAATAAAAAGTTATTAATGTCATTTTCCGACCAAAGTGGCTCCATGGGGTCCCCAAGTTGACCCATCAATTTTCTTGTTTGTCCATGACACATCCAATGATGGTATGACATGTGTCTAGGTCATTTCATATTATTAAAACATTATTTTTACCTTTAGTAACACTAATTACCTCTAATCGCGACTAAAAACATTAAAGTTACTATTCACCAAAAAATTATTTTAATCTCATTTAACGACATTATACATCCTAATGAAAACCATGTATTTTGGTTTTTTTAAATTTAATACACATAAGTGTTAAATTTTCATTTATACAAAAAATATGTTTCTTTAACTACTACTTAGTGGTTTCACTATTCATCAACAATTGATGTTTTTTCGAAAATTACCAAAAATTCACCCTAAGATATATTTGAAATTCTGAATTCAAAAATAATGTCCATTTTACAAAATTCAAAACATATATGTTTAATTAATTAATTTAATAATCAATTCCCCTGTCAAAACAAATAGCGTGTTTTTAAGAAACAATATCTATTAAAAGATTGGCACTAGTTTAAGTCCAATTTCAATGTGAAATTAATTCCAATGACAACTATTGTATTAAATGGTAAAAAAATATTCAAATTTCACTTTAAAATCAATTCAAAATATAACCTAATTATATAAATAAATTATATTAAAAAGAGTTTTTGAATTAAAATAAAACATTTTTCACTATTCATTAAAAAATTAACTTTATCGAAAACATTTCAAAAATTTACACTAAGTAAATTTTGATGTCCCGATTCTAAAGACGAATTTTATTTTGTCAAATATAACACATAAAATTGTAAAAAGGTGTATTTAAAATAGGTTCTCCATCAAAAGGCGGTAAACGACCTTTTAAAGAATATTATAAGGTTTACGCTTAAAATTGGATTCATTCGCATTTTTAATCCTCTAACATTTATTGTAAAAAGTAAAAATACTTGACAAACATATATAATAATTTTGTAGTTAGTCCCATTCATTCCCTCCATTACAACGGCTAGGTGTTAACTACCATTTAAAATAATATTATTTTATTATTAGAGTGGAACATAAGATTCCCAAGAAACTCGTTGTTCTGTATTGGGTACGCCATCGATCATAGCGTCCCATTTAAAGTAATATTAATATTTTATTCACAATATGGAAAAATATGAAAATTTCATATTCTTTATTTACCTGGGATGTTACATCCTTCCCCCCTCTTGGGAATTGTGTCCTCATAATTTTAAAATTAACCTTGGAAACTTCATTGAAAATCCAACATCGGAACAACAGTCAGTAAAACTATCACTTTAAAATAAAGAAAGAGAAGTAAAAAGGTCACCCGAGTTAACCCATACTAGGATTCCATATAGGAAAACATTGACATGGAGTAAAAAGAAAAGGGTCATGTTCTGAGAGAGAGTGATAGAAAACATGTTTAGGAGATAGTTAACCATATGAAAATCACAAACATGTGGTGGGTTAAACGGTATTTGATTCCCCTGTTGGAAAAGTTAACAAACAACATTTTTTTAAGTTACTTTTTATTGCGGAATTTATTTTTGATCTTAAGTAATCATACTTACTTTTCATGTTGACTTTCAAATTTTACTATATTTCTTAGAGAAACTCATACTTTCCCCAAGTCATGAGTTTTTAGGAAGACTTGTTTACATTAAAAGAGCTATAATAAACTTCTAGAGAATCATATAATCCACAAAAGAGAACTATATACTTCACATGTCTTTAGACATTAACCAAATCCAAAACCAAAAAGGTTAGTACAAGATCAAATAATCCACAAAAGGATAATCCTTTATAAAAATAAAATCTATTCTTAATCTCCAAAATTTGTCCAACAAAACCCAAAGTTCAATGAAGACCATTCGATAAACAAATTTTCTATAAGATTCTTCAAAGTAAACCAAACTAAGATTAAAACACAAATATTTGAAGGATTTAATCACATAGTCTTCCAAGGTAGAAATTAACACTTATCTCCAAATAACATAAGCTGCTCTTAAAGTCTCATATTGAAAAGTAATTATCATAATCACATATCCTCCATGATAGGTTAATAATTTCCATAGATAACCCAAAATCAACTTACTATTAATTCATAAAATCATATAACTAAAAATAATAAGTCATATTAACCAGGGAATTCACGTAGTTCGGTGGTAGGTGACAAATACCAGTTACACTTTATCATGTGATCGATTCCCGTAGCTTCGTCAGACGTGACAGGTTGTCACACGGTCTACATGTTGTCCTTTTTCCAAAACTATATAATTCTTATAAAATTTTCCAAAAAGCGATAAAATATTCAAAAATGACCATAACATTATTTAACTGCAATTTTATCTCATGTCGTTCATATTCCATCATAACATATGGTAACCCATAATTACCTAAAAAGTAAGGATCATATAAACCCTAATGGTTACCTTTATAATTATTACCTGAACATCCATGTCGAGTTGTTTCTCTCATACATGATGCATTAGAGAACTCACCAATGTTCAAGTTGTTGATCATGACTCCTAATAGTTGTTTTAGAATAATCACGAGATTTCTCATTGAATCCCCCATTTCATCTAGTCTCTTAATTAGAGAACCACCATAGATTCCTTCAAACCCATTGTAAATTTGGGGCCTAATAGATCCATCCATTTAGTAAAACCAAAAATTTCAGTGTGAGTATATCAACAAAATTATATTGTAATAATGAGGAAGATAAACACTAAGATATACTTACTAATTCACTTTATCTAAAAACTATGACTTCTGAAATCTTAGCCATTATGGTAATGTCACTTATGCTTAGATAATACCATAACCTCTAAAGTTATCTAAACCGAACTCTGATACCAACTATAAGTCCACGGCCTTATTCATTACTTATTATTGAATAAAATGAATAATTCACATTGAGGATCTTTTCAGGTTTAGAGTCTTAGAGAATTAGGACATAACTATTACATCTCAAAAGATTACAAAGTAGACACTTCTACTAAGTATCCATAAATAAAAAAACTATTAAAAGAAACATGTCTAGTTCCATGTTTAAGATAACATGTCTTTCCATGATCCCATCCTTGACCCTATTCATCTTTAGGTCTTGTGTAAAACATTTTCAAAAACTTGGGATGAGCATAAAAATCTCAGTAAGGGATATAAAAATATGGAAAGGAAACATGAGTACATGTATACATAAGAATCAATGAAATCATACTTTACTCATAAAACATAAGAACATTGACATACCTCATCAAATCTCAAATAAAAAATAGAAATCATAAGTCATAAAGGTACCTGGAGGCATTCATAACATTCTTACGTAGGGGGTAACCCTCTTGGTTACGTTTGGAATACCCATCACAGTATATTCCCTAAATCTCTACAGAGAAACCTTAATGTCTAACTCCTTCGCGTTACCCAATGCATTGGAGAGCTATATCAGGCTCACTCGCCCTTATTGTATCACATAACCACCCATATTCATAACAATTCCCAAGAACTATAACATAATCGTATCACACGCATAAAAGAAACATAACATTTCCACATTTCAATCACAAGATATCAATACAGCACATTGAAATAATAAAAACATTATGAAAACCATTTTCAATACCAAAATAAATGAAAAGTAAAACATGGTATTTATTTTCCATTTAAAAAAGGTTATGGCTTGTAGAGGAAGCTGAAACTCAAATAATGGTCAAGGCGGCGGGGAGATCATTGTCACCGCATACGTACGACAAATAAAAACATTCCCTTTTGTCATTTAGTAAACTATTTGCATAAAAAAGATTCCTTTTGAATAAAAATAAAATTCAATGGGTTTTATACGCCGTATAAAATAATTTTGTGTATAAAAAAATATGCCTCAATGAAAAGAGATTGAGATAAAGTCCCTTACAAAGACGGTATCCTTGGATTAAGGATAAATCAATTACATAATTATGTGTGACAAAAGAAATACACAGAATATAAGTGGATATTAATTGTAAAACAATCAGTAGTCATTCACACATATTCATATAATGACATTTTCAAGGAGTACAAGTTTATCCCAAAGAATCAAAATTGGGTTAAGAAGTTCCCTTGCAAAAATTTGACAGCCTAACGACGTCACTTCAAACTTCAGAAAATGAGTTGATGAGAGATAAAAAGTGTTTCTCATAACATGGACATAAAATTTAAATCAATAAATATATATAATAACATATCCCAACATTACAATATGTAAATTAAAAGACCCAAAAAAATAAGTCTTTTAAAAAGAGCAGGGTGAAAAGTTCCCTTAGCGACTTGGGTATCTTTCGAAACATACACCCCATGAAAGAAAGACAATACAAAATTGATGTAAATAGTCATAAACGAAAGTATATTACACAAAGAGTATTATAATGGGAAGTAAATATAATACTCAAAGGAAATGGTGTCAAATGTAGCATAAATCTCACAGGAATAAAAGTGGGATGAAAAATCCCTTACGAAAACTCTGCAGCCTAACGATGCAACTTATAACTTCCAAAAATGGATTAATGAGATCAAATAGGGTCTCTCATAAAATTAAAATAGAATTTACAGAAATAGGAATATAAAATAACATCCCCCAACATAAAAAATAGGAGATTAAAAGAATTGACATAAAGGAGAGTACATAAAATTAAAGAGAGAGGATGGATATCTTAGGAAAATTCGGCAGCCTAACGGCGCCAATCAAAACTTCCAAAATGGAATGATGAGAGAAAATAAGGTCTCTCAGCATATGAACATAAAAATTACACTAGGATTAATATAAAAGAACAACCCAATCATATGAAAGATTATCTTAAAAGGAATGACATAAAAGAGTGTACTTAAAAAGAAAGATAGGGGTAGGATCCCTTACCTCGTGTCTGACATGACTCGATCGTTCTTTAATCTCCTGAATAATAAAATTTGGTCAATTTATATTTTCTTAAGGATCTCATTTAAATATTATTATTCATTTCATGTCACATATTATAAGGTTATAATAATTGGTTAATAAAGTGAGTTTATATCAGATGTTTTTGTCGATGTTCGGTACATGAGTAAAAATTGAACTTGTTGGAAAAGAATTTTCCATGTAGTTATAGGTACATCATATCCAGAATAGTATTGATGTTATAAATATCATATATATACAGTATATAGTCATTTTATACTATTACATAACATTTGGAGATAAAAAATTAAAATCACCGTTCATGGAGACGGTAGGCCGTACGTACGCATGAACGCTACTTTCATTTTTAGTCATATAAATGGAATTAAAACAAAATGAGAGATATATATATTATAATTCCTGTATGATAAAAATAATTTATATGTAATATATGACATATATATTCATTATATATATGTAATTATAATAGTACATAACATTTGGAGATAAGAAATGCAGTGTACCGTTCATGGAGACGGTAAGTCGTGCGTACGCATGAACGCTACATTCATTTCTTTGGCACATTAATGGAATTAAACTAGATGAGATATATATATATATTTATATATATTATAATTCCAGTATAATATATATGTTATATAGATCACATAGGTTCATCAATTTCATTCTTTATACATTCCATGTATTGCATGAACGACTCACATCACTTGAGGGGGCGGTAGTCCACACTTCCACAAATGAAATTATCGCATTTGCACAACATGAAAAGCATAAATGTATATATTAAAATAAAATAAAGATTAATATAGAGGAAATAAATATAATATATATGATAAATAAATATAGTTTCATCATAATGGCCACCATGAGAGGTGGTATGAGAAGATAGAACAATCATCGTTTCATGAGGCAGCAATTCCCCATCCACGGAAACAGTATGTTCTTTAACCATTATACAAGGGTGTGTGTTAGTGTATCTCTAATCCTCCTCATAAAAACATCATAATATATTTAATATACTGGTGTTATTACAATAGAAATAAATAAAATGAGTTTTTGGGATTATAGAAGGAAAATAAAACAAAAGAACACAAGGGAAGACATTACCTTTAATTCGGGTAACTCTTTTTGATTCGAGCTCAAAGGCTTCCTTGGAAAGTATTATTACAAAAGGTGAGGCTGCAATGATGAATAGTGGAATGTGGATAATTTAAATGGTCAGGGTTTGGCCGAGACAAAGGATTGAGAGGTGTGTGTAAGGTGGTAGAGGTGGGGGCCTTTTATAAGAGGAGAGGAGGGGCACTCTTGGAAAGTTATAAAATATTACATTATTATAAAATGATTTTAGGATTTTAAAGGTCCGAAAATGATATAATTCTAGGATAAGGTGATAAGGTTTCTAAATACACTCATCCAATAGGTTTGTGATAAGTGTAGGTCTTAGAGTTTACAATATGATTACATTTTATTTAAATCGTTAAATAATGAGGTAATTGTTGCATCTTCATGGTGTCATTAATAATTTAATTTATTTAGTGTCTAAAAATTATAAAAAAAGTATAATGATGTAGGTAATCTTTTCATATTTCTAATTAATATTTATAGTAAAGAATATGTCTTGTATAACCCCATTTTAAAATTGTATTATTAAAACAACTCATTTTTGTGACATTTTTATTTTAACTTTAAATAAAAAGTTATTAATGTCATTTTCCTACCAATGTGGCTACATGGGGTCCCCAAGTTAGTCCATGGATTTTCTTGGTCGGCCATGACACATCCAATGAGGGTAGGACATTTTTCTAAGTAATTTCATATTATTAAAACATTATTTTGACCTTTAGTTACACTAATTTCCTCTAATCGCGATTAAAAACATAAAAGTTACTATTCACCAAAAAATTATTTTAATCCCATGGAACCAAATTTTACATCCTAATGAAAGCCATGTATGTCAGATTTTTGAAATTCAAAAAACAGAAGTGATAATGTTTCATTTAAACAAAAAATCAGTTTCTTTAACTACCACTTAGTGGTTTCACTATTCATCAAAAATTGAAGTTTTTCAGGAAATTACAAAAAATTCAACCTAAGCTATATTTGATATTCCGAATTCAAAAATGATTTCCATTTTAAAAAATTAAAAACATATAAGTTGCATTAATTAATTTAATAATCAATTCCCGCTGTCAAAACAAATAGCGTGTTTCTAAGAAACAATATCTATTAAAAGATTGACACTAGTTTAAGTCCAATTTCAAAGTGAAATTAATATCAGTGACCAATATTGGATTAAATGGTAAAAATATATTATAATTTTACTTTAAAACCAATTTATAAGATAATATAATCATATAAATAAATTATATTAAAAATGGGTTTTGAATTAAAATACAACATTTTTTACTATTCATTAAAAATTTATCTTTATCGGAAAAATACCAAAAATTTACACAAAGTAAATTTTGATGTCCCGATTCTAAAGAAGAATTTTTTTGTCAAATTTTAAACATTAAATTTTCAAAAAGTGGCTTTAAAAGAGGTTTTCCATCAAAAGGCGGTTAATCAACCATTTAAATAATATGAGAATATTTACGCTTAAAATTGGATTCATTCGCATTTTTAATCCTCTAACATTTATTGTAAAAAGAAAAAATATTTGACAAACATATATAATAATTTTGTAGTTAGATCCATTCATTCCCTCTATTACAACGGCTAGGAATTAACTACCATTTAAAATAATATTATTTTATTATTAGTGTGAAACATAATATTCCCAAGAAACTCGTTGTTGTGTATTGTGTATGCCGTCGAGCATAGCGTCCCATTTAAATTAATATTAATATTTTATTCACAATTTGGATAAATATGAAAATGTCATATTCTTTATTTACCTGGGGTGTTACATCATTCCCCCCTTTTCGGAATTGCGTCCTCACAATTTTAAATTAAGGCTTGGAAACTTCATTTAAAATCCAACATCGGAACAAGAGTCAGTAAAGCTATCACATTAAAATAATGAAAGAGAAGAAAAAAGGTCACCCGAGTTAACCCATACTAGGATTCCATGTAGGAAAACTTGGACATGGAGTAAAAACAAAAGGGTCATGTTCTGAGGGAGAGTGATACAAATAATGTTTATGAGAAAGTTAACCACAAGAAAATCACAAACTTGTGGTGGGTTAAACGGTATTCGATTCCCCAGTAGGAAAAGTTAACAGACAACATTTTTGTTTTTATGTTACTTTTTATTGAGGAATTTATTTTTGATCTTAAGTAAACATGCTATCTTGTCATGTTGACTTTTAAATTTTACTATATTTCTTACACAAACTCATACTTTCCCCAAATGATGAGTATTTTGGAAGACTTTTTTACATTAAGAGAGCTATAATCAACTCTTAGAGAATCACCTAATCCACAAAAGAGAACTGTATACTTCCAATGTATTTAGACTTTAACCAAAACCAAAACCAAAAAGGATAGTACAAGATCAGATAATCCACAAAAGGATAATCCTTTAAAAAAAGAAAATATATTCTTAATCTCCAAAATTTGTCCAAAAAAATCCAAAGTTCAACAAAGACCATTAGATAAAAAATTTGTCCATAAATTTATTCAAATTAAACCAAAATAAGATTGAAACACAAATATTTGAAGGATTTAATCACATAGTCTTCCAAGGTACAAATTAGCAATTATCTCCAAATTACATTAGTTTCTCTTAAAGTGTCATATTGAAAATTAATTAACTTAATCACATATCCTCCATGATAGGTTAGTAATTTCCATAGATAACCCAAAATCAACTTACTATTAATTCAAAAAATTATCTAACTGAAAAGAATAAGTCATTCTAACCAGGGACTTCACGTAGTCCAGTGGTAGGTGATAAATACCAGTCGCACTTTGGTCGTGGGTTCGATTCTCATCGCTTCGTCAAACGCGATAGGCTATCACACGGTCTACATGTTGTCCTTTTTCCAAAACTACATAATTATTATAACATTACCCAAAAGCGATAAAATCGTCAAAAATAACCTAAAATTATTTCTCCTCAAGTTTATCCCATGTCGTTCATATTCCATCATAACATATAGTAACCCATAATTACCACAAAAGTAAGGATCATATAAATCCTAATGGTTACCTTAATAATTATTACCTGATCATCCACGTTGAGTTGTTTCTCTCGCACATGATGCATTAGAGAACTCACCAAGGTTCACGTTGTTGATCATGACTCCTGATAGTTTGTTTAGAATAACCACAAGATTTCCCATTGAATCCCCCATTTCATCCAGTCTCTTAATCAGAGAACCACCATAGTTTCCTTAAAACCCATTGCAACTTTGGTTCCTACTAGATCCATCCATTTACTAAAACAAAAAAATGTCAGTGTCAGTATATCAACAAAATTATCATGTACTAATGAGGTAGATAAACACTAATATATACTTAGCCATTCACTTTATCTAAAAACTATGACTCTTTCTGAAATCCTAGCCATTATTGTAACGCCCCGACCCCAGTTACCCAGAGTCGGTGCATTATTACATAACATTGGCATGATCACAAGAAAGATCAAATCTCGAAAGACCGATTGGTTTAGTAGCCTTGGAAACACTAGATATATTCATAAGTTTTACATTACATCATAAAATGAAAAACTACTACAACAACATAATGTTTCCACAATCCACACTATTAACCCCTCATAAAATCCCTGCAAGTCATTCATAACTTACTTCTTCACATCCTGGGAAAAATAAAACATAGAAAATGGGTGAGCTCAAATGCCCAGTAAGGATAACAATATAGCGGAAACTTTCATAAATAAGAATAAACATTTAAGGTAATGTATAACAAAAACAAAAGCCTTTTAAATATGAACTTTCAACATGGTATGGCATAAATAAAATGAAATAATTCCATTTACTTATTCACATGGATATTCTACTAATCAAATAATCACATGCAAAAATCAATAACCACTTTCATAATGTTGGAATGCATAATGCCAGACTATCATAACCACATAGCCAAGGCCTCGTTCCAAGACTACAAATAAGATTTTGTCAAGGCCTTGTTCCAAGACACTAGTTTGTCTCATTAGACCTACCGATGCATCGAGGAGCTATAGCGGGCTCCACCCGTCACTTACTAAGTCCAATGCATTCCCATATGAAAAGGTTTAAACATAACATAAACATTCGTATTAAAACTAGCATACGAAATGTCAATAATTTCACCATAAACTATGAATGGTATAAAAATAGCACATCCATAGTCAAACATATCAAAAAACCTTCAATACAATATAGAATCTTTGTATTACAATAAATCAACTTCAAATAAGCGTAAAATCCATGAAAGGATGTTGACATAGATGAAATCAAAATTCTTTTTAAAGAAATATCTCTTTTTATTTTGAATTCATTTAAGATCCATATAAAATAAAACATTTTCTTTGAAAATATTCTTATAAGTTTGTTAGGGAAGTTTTGAAGATTTTATAACGGCGGAAATTAGCCGCACCCGCCGTATAAGTTAAAAAAAACATTCTTACCTTAATTCTGTCGAAAAGGTTAAAAAGGGACCTTGTTTTGAAAACGACGGAAAAATTCCTTTATAAACCACTTATAAAAGTCAAAAAGGGTATAAATGACTTTAACTCATATTCTAGTAAATATTAAAAATGTTTTGAAATACATTTTTAAGAAACATGGATGTGGATGATAAAGAGATCCCAGTAGATTATTACATATAAACAACCTCGGATAATGAAGAGATTGTGAAATAACCCTTACCTTGTACTTTTCCTTGGTTGGGGTAGGATAACCTCCTTTATAATGGTGAAATAGTTGTTATTAAATTATACAAGAATCATATATAATAATATGATATCATATATGATCTTTTAACATTGATTTGTTAATAATATCTTAGAATTATCGTCGTTTCGGGTGTTAACTTACTTGTTTTTCTTTTATATGTTTTGTTACGTAAGACATTTTTGTAAAGGATAGGTTGTATATTATTCATATCCAGAATGATATCAAGTCCTTAAACATCATTTTTAAATCATCAAATGATAATTATACTTGAATGGATACGATGAAGAATGAATCTCATCGCGTTCGTGGAGACGGTAGTCCGTACGTACGCACGAGCGACAATATCATTATTTTGATATTAAAATAATATATAAATGGATGGTATATCATATATAAAGAATAATTAACATGTCATATTTATTATTTACATGAGTTACACATCATTATTATACCCATCCAAATAATAATATATTGAATAACAATTACACGACGACGTGGAGACGGTAAGCCGTACGTACGCACGTATGGTGACATGTTATTCAAAGGGTGGATAGAATACTGAATATGGTTGTACCATATTTATAATAACATCACAGTATATGTGAGATACTGGAGTTATTATTTTAGAATGGTATGAACACAGGAAGAAGAAGTGGAAGAAGAAATGAACTTGGAGAAGGGTGGTGAAATCATTACCTCTTCTTCGGGTTCTTCCTTTTGATTTGATCAAAAGGGCTCCTTAGGTTGACTTTCTGATCAAACTAAGGCCTCTAGGTTGTAGTGAGGGATGTTGGGAGAGTATTTGGGCAGAGTTTGGCCGAACCAAAAGGCTTTGAAGGTGTGAAGAAATGAGAAGGAGGAGTGCCCTTTTATAAGAGGGGTGAGGGGCACCTTTGGAAAAGCTAGAAATATTAATTTATAATAAATTCATATTCGGTTTCTAATGGCTCCAAAGTTGATTATTCAAAGGTTAAGGTGGGGATAGGTCGAAAACCACTCATCCAATAGAATTTAGACAGGTTTGGGTTCTTATATTAACCTTATCTTTAAGTATTAACTCTAAGTTAATTAGTTTCACTTTTACAATGTCTCTTTGTATTTTTATATAATATGGTTAATAAACTTACTATATACATCCAAGAGACCCCCAAGTGGTATATTAATGATGAACCTATCATGATATAAGTCTCTTGGCCGAACCTTAGATTTTTAGGAATTTAATATCAATTAATAATATAATATTTGTTTTAAGAACTCTTTTATGTCAATTTTGACACTATTCAATAGTTGATTTTTGTGAAACTCATAAAAGATTGATTACTTCGAAAAAAGTCAATTAAATCAATCTTAATATATCATATTATCCTATAAAATTATTTTAATTCATTAAAAGTTTCATATTATATTTATTTGGGTATTTATAATATCAATTATTTTAATTTTTCACTATTATAGTAATTACTACATCATTATTGTGTCATAAATAAAATAAATTATTTAATGTCTAAAAATTATAAATAAAATATCATTATGTATGAAATCTTTTTAGCTTTCTAATGAATATTTATAATCTAAAATCCAACATTTATAACCCTATGTAACAATTGTTTTTCTAAAAGATATATGCTTGTGTCATTTTTGTATTCATTTTAACTTAATTAAAATAAAGTGTCATTATCACTTACAAGTGGATCCATGGGGTCCCAAAATAGACCCAAAGATTCCCATGGTCGACCATGTATCAACCAATAGGGTTAAGACACGTTTTAGGGTAATTTAGTATTATTATAATATTATTTTTTAACCCTTATTTACCGGATTTACCCTTAACCATGGTAAATAAAATATTTACCGCAGTAATTATTCAAAATGTCTAAAAATAAAAGTTACCTATTTACACAATTTGAACATTCTGATTCCAAATATGGAATCCATTTTCCTAAATTCAAAACACAGAAGTGGCAGAAATTAATTTAAAATTAATTCCCGCTGTCAAAACAAAAAGCGTATTTTTAAGAGATAATAACTATCAAAAGATTGACACTCGTTTATGTTCGGTTTAATTGTAAAATTATGTACAATGACCAAAATTATATTAAATGGTAAAAATATATTCTAAATATACTTTAAAACCACTAAAATTCATAATTTATCACTATTAATTATTTTGATTAAAAAAGTTGTTTTTAATTAAAATTTAGTAATTTTCACTATTCATCAAAATATGAAAGTTATCTGAAATGTACCAAAATTTCACCTTAGTCTAAATTCGATATTCCGAATCCAAAGATGAAGTCCATTTTAAAATATAAAATATATATAATTTTAAAAATTAGGTATTACTATTCATAATGGCTAGTTTGATTGGTTGTGGTGTGTGTTAAAACTCAAGGTTGCGTACAACACACGCTACTGTATTATTCAAAGAAAGTGTACCGTGGAAGCTTGGGGTGTTTCATTTTAAATTTTTGATGTCCTCATTTAGTCAAAAAGTTTAAAATATTGTATTTAAAAATGTTTCACTATTAGAAGTTGATAAAAATGCAATACTGAAAATGAATTTGTTCTTGCATTATATCTAAGAAACTCATAATATGGATTCTAAAATTATAAGGATTATATAAAGTTTAAAATTTAGATAATACTATTCATAACCTCTTTTGAATGGCTTTTTTTTTTGTATGTCATGATGTGATTGAACTCAGTGTTGCGTGTAGTGCAAGTTATTGAATTATTTTGAAGAAATAACACACTATGAAATCTTGGGGTGTTACATTCTCCCCTCCTTCAATAAATTGCGTCCTCGCAATTTGAAATTGTTCTTCGAAAATAAAAGGTTGAAAATAGATAATATATTTGTGGGAAACCCCACATCGGAAATTGGGTTACTAAAATTTAGTCTTAATATGAGGAAAAGAGAAATGAAAGGGTCACCACCAAATTATGATCTTGATTAGGAGAACATTGGTGGCAATTAGAGACATATAATTGGATGAAAACGTAAATATTTATAGGTAGTGATTGAGGTCATCAATCAAAAAAAAGTATAAAATTGAGGTCCTTAAATTCATCAATCTATTATGATTTGAAGTACCATCGGTTCAACAAAATATAGGGTATTGGGATAAGACATTTTTGACGTTTCAAAATATCTTAGTTGAAATCCCACATCGAAAAATGAATTAACGAGGCCTCTATTTAAAATAAAGAGTGGAAAGTATGAAGATTACCGAAAAAAACACATACTAGGGTTCCATGTAGTAAAATATGGATATGGAAGAAAAATCTAACCATCAATTACCTGATGGAGAGTGGTAGAGAACATGGCTATGAAAAGGCCAACAATCCCAAAGCCATAAATTAGTGATGATTTAAGGTACCATCTAGGAAAAAAATTTTGTTCTAATTTGATTTTCTTAATATTGAGGAATTTTTTTATGAGATTGGCTAAGATAATAAGGAGATATACTTACTTTATAATTAGAGTTTTATCCATTAATAAATTTCTACCACAAACTCATCATTCACTCTAAAAGATAATAGAATGTAAAAAATTCTATTTACACTATTCGTATAGGGTTCCAAATTAAACGAATTTATAATTAATCTACAAGATCTTTTAATAAAAAATACATTATTTAATCCAGGACATCTCGTTGGCCAGTGGTAGGTGATACACCCTTGTCGCCCTTCGGTTGCAGGTTCAAGTCTCGCAGCCTTGCCGGACGCGACGGGTTGCCGCCCGACCTCCGGGTTGTCCTTTTATGGCAATCCAAAATAATCCAAACTAGAACTATCCAAAATACTTCTGTCCAAACTCACAGTCCAACATTTGTAAGGAAGGTAAACATAATATAGATCCTTTTTACCCCGTAATAGAATATGAATACCTTCATCATGTATTACCATATTCCTTATTGATTACATTCATGCTCCCTTATTCCATATAGAATGCTGGATATACTTCATTTAATCCAAAAAAAAATTAAACCCCAACAATGATGGAATATACAAATCATTAATCAGCTTCAAGGTAGTCAATAATATCCAATATAATTTATCCAAATCAATCATGTATTATTCTAAAATCACTACCTCGGTATCAGAACTATATTCTGGTTTATCATTCTCTCAACCATATATTTTCCAAAAATTTATCCTGCTATTGAGTCACTTTTCATTGTTCCACACAATCTCAAGTCCTTAATGAAATAGTACTGCAGTACAATCCTTATATACTCCATAATTATTATAACAAGTACATTGTTGATACAACACTCAATTGATATAATCAACATAATAACTCTAATCATTCCTCTTCATATGTGGTAGTATCATAACTTGATTATTATCCAATAACATCATTTGCGGCATAGTCTGATGACTGGGACATAGGTTCGCGTAGTGTCCAAACTCCTTACAAATGAAGAATTGAACATTTAAAACCGTTTTCTTACCCTTACAGTCACGTACTTTGTGCCCTTTTCCTCCACACTTATAACAAACTCCCATTCCTTTCAGGCAAGATCCAGGGTGTTTCTTTCCAGATTTACCACATATGGGAAAATTCTTCTTTTCCCTCTTCCCTTTATCCATCTTTCTCTCCTCCATCCTTTTCTTCTCTTGCTTCCCTTCAAAGCCATAGGACTCAGTAAACTCTTTACATATCTTATCAACACATGATATTATTTCTTCATATGATGATAATACATGGGAGACTATTTCTCTTATAAATTCTAGCTTAAGACCATGAAAGATATGATCCTTCCTTCTCTTTGAATCATGTGTATTTCTGGAGTTCTCATTCCTTCTACTGGGCGCCATTTCTATACCATGGCATAAACTAGATCAGTTTATGAATCAAAACACATAATCCCATACTTATAAAACACTTAACATAAATTGAACTATTTATGGATATAATCCATAATCATAAAAATGTTTTCTTTGAGGAAGTATATGCTCATAAACCCTTCATAATGATTTGTAAAGAAAATGAGAGTTATCCTAAGCATATCCCCCGGGAGTGTCGTAACCAAGAGTGCAACAAGGCCCGTTGTCGTGCACCAGTTCCCGATCGAGTCTAGCTCAAAGCGGTGTTTTCGGGTTTTAACCCTAGGTACATCTGTGCCAGAGCCGCCTCTACCTGCTCGTATCCAGACAGGGATGGATTGCTCGGAAAACTCACAAAATCTCTACAATACCAAAATTCTAGGAAGTTCTTCTATACTAATCCTCAAAGTTCATCTTAAGTCTACGTGCTCTAATCAGAGTTTATCTAAATCTAGCTTCCAAGGTTTGTACTAAACTTCCTCTGATACCAACTGTAACGCCCCGACCCCAGTTACCCAGA
This sequence comes from Viscum album, assembly GCA_963277665.1. Lineage (NCBI taxonomy): Eukaryota > Viridiplantae > Streptophyta > Magnoliopsida > Santalales > Viscaceae > Viscum > Viscum album. The sequence goes on from OY728165.1 coordinate 1,941,570,535, forward strand.
GTCGGTGCATTATTACATAACATTGGCATGATCACAAGAAAGATCAAATCTCGAAAGACCGATTGGTTTAGTAGCCTTGGAAACACTAGATATATTCATAAGTTTTACATTACATCATAAAATAAAAAACTACTACAACAAAATAATGTTTCCACAATCCACACTATTAACCCCTCATAAAATCCCTGCAAGTCATTCATAACTTACTTCTTCACATCCTGGGAAAAATAAAACATAGAAAAGGGGTGAGCTCAAATGCCCAGTAAGGATAACAATATAGCGGAAACTTTCATAAATAAGAATAAACATTTAAGGTAATGTATAACTAAAACAAAACCCTTTTAAATATGAACTTTCAACACGGTATGGCATAAATAAAATGAAATAATTCCATTTACTTATTCACATGGATATTCTACTAATCGAATAATCACATGCAAAAATCAATAACCACTTTCATAATGTTGGAATGCATAATGCCAGACTATCATAACCACATTGCCAAGGCCTCGTGCCAAGACTACAAATAAGATTTTGTCAAGGCCTTGTGCCAAGACACTAGTTTGTCTCATTAGACCTACCGATGCATCGAGGAGCTATAGCGGGCTCCACCCGTCACTTACTAAGTCCAATGCATTCCCATATGAAAAGGTTTAAACATAACATAAACATTCGTATTAAAACTAGCATACGAAATGTCAATAATTTCACCATAAACTATGAATGGTATAAAAATAGCACATCCACAGTCAAACATATCAAAAAACCTTCAATACAATATAGAATCTTTGTATTACAATAAATCAACTTCAAATAAGCGTAAAATCCATGAAAGGATGTTGACATAGATGAAATAAAAATTCTTTTTAAAGAAATATCTCTTTTTATTTTGAAATCATTTAAGATCCATATAAAATAAAACATTTTCTTTGAAAATATTCTTATAAGTTTGTTAGGGAAGTTTTGAAGATTTTATAACGGCGGAAATTAGCCGCACCCGCCGTATAAGTTAAAAAAAACATTCTTACCTTAATTCTGTCGAAAAGGTTAAAAAGGGACCTTGTTTTGAAAACGACGGAAATATTCCTTTATAAACCACTTATAAAAGTCAAAAAGGGTATAAATGACTTTAACTCATATTCTAGTAAATAGTAAAAATGTTTTGAAATACATTTTTAAGAAACATGGATGTGGATGATAAAGAGATCCTAGTAGATTATTACATATAAACAACCTCGGATAATGAAGAGATTGTGAAATAACACTTACCTTGTACTTTTCCTTGGTTGGGGTAGGTTAACCTCCTATATAATGGTGAAATAGTTGTTATTAAATTATATAAGAATCATATATAATAATATGATATCATATATGATCTTTTAACATTGATTTGTTAATAATATCTTAGAATTATCGTCGTTTCGGGTGTTAACTTACTTGTTTTTCTTTTATATGTTTTGTTACGTAAGACATGTTTGTAAAGGATAGGTTGTATATTATTCATATCCAGAATTATATCAAGTCCTTAAACATCATTTTTAAATCATCAAATGATAATTATACTTGAATGGATACGATGAAGAATGAATCTCATCGCGTTCATGGAGACGGTAGTCCGTACGTACGCACGAGCGACAATATCATTCTTTTGATATTAAAATAATATATAAATGGATGGTATATCATATATACAGAATCATTAACATGTTATATTTATTATTTACATGAGTTACACATCATTATTATACCCATCCAAATAATAATATATTGAATAACAATTACACCACGACGTGGAGACGGTAAGCCGTACGTACGCACGTATGGTGACATGTTATTCAAAGGGTGGATAGAATACTGAATATGGTTGTACCATATTTATAATAACATCACAGTATATGTGAGATACTGGAGTTATTATTTTAGAATGGTAAGAACAAAGGAAGAAGAAGTGGAAGAAGAAATGAACTTGGAGAAGGGTGGTGAAATCATTACCTCTTCTTCGGGTTCTTCCTTTTGATTTGATCAAAAGGGCTCCTTAGGTTGACTTTCTGATCAAACTAAGGCCTCTAGGTTGTAGTGAGGGATGTTGGGAGAGTATTTGGGCATAGTTTGGCCGAACCAAAAGGTTTTAAGGTGTGAAGAAATGAGAAGGAGGAGTGCCCTTTTATAAGAGGGGTGAGGGGCACCTTTGGAAAAGCTAGAAATATTAATTTATAATAAATTCATATTCGGTTTCTAATGGCTCCAAAGTTGATTATTCAAAGGTTAAGGTTGGGATAGGTCTAAAACCACTCAACCAATATAATTTAGACATGTTTGGGTACTTATATTAACCTTATCTTTAAGTATTAACTCTAAGTTAATTAGTTTCACTTTTACAATGTCTGTTTGTTTTTTTATATAATATGGTTAATAAACTTACTATATACATCCAAGAGACCCCCAATTGGTACGTTAATGATGAACCTATCATGATATAAGTCTCTTGTCCGAACCTTAGATTTTTAGGAATTTAATATCAATTAATAATATAATATTTGTTTTAAGAACTCTTTTATGTCAATTTTAACACTATTCAATAGTTGATTTTTGTGAAACTCATAAAAGATTGATTACTTCTAAAAAAGTAAATTAAATCAATCCTAATATATCATATTATCCTAGAAAATTATTTTAATTCATTAAAAGTTTCATATTATATTTATTTGGGTATTTATAATATCAATTATTTTAATTTTTCACTATTATAGTAATTACTGCATCATCATTGTGTCATAAATAAAATAAATTATTTAATGTCTAAAAATTATAAATAAAATATAATTATGTAGGAAATCTTTTTATCTTTCTAATGAATATTTATAATCTAAAATCCAACATATATAACCCTATGTAACAATTGTTTTTCTAAAAGATATATGCTTGTGTCATTTTTGTATTCATTTTAACTTAATTAAAATAAAGTGTCATTATCACTTACAAGTGGATCCATGGGGTCCCAAAATAGACCCAAAGATTCCCATGGTCGACCATGTATCAACCAATAGGGTTAAGACACGTTTTAGGGTAATTTAGTATTATTATAATATTAGTTTTTAACCCTTATTTACCGGATTTACCCTTAACCATGGTAAATAAAATATTTACCGCAGTAATTATTCAAAATGTCTAAAAATAAAAGTTACCTATTTACACAATTTGAACATTCTGATTCCAAATATGGAATCCATTTTCCTAAATTCAAAACACATAAGTGGCAGAAATTAATTTAAAATTAATTCCCGCTGTCAAAACAAAAAGCGTGTTTTTAAGAGATAATAACTATCAAAAGATTGACACTCGTTTATGTTCGGTTTAATTGTAAAATTATGTACAATGACCAACAATATATTAAATGGTAAAAATATATTCTAAATATACTTTAAAACCACTAAAATTCATAATTTATCACTATTAATTATTTTGATTAAAAAAGTTGTTTTTAATTAAAATTTAGTAATTTTCACTATTCATCAAAATATGAAAGTTATCCGAAATGTACCAAAATTTCACCTTAGGCTAAATTTGATATTCCGAATCCAAAATGAAGTCCATTTTAAAATATAAAATATATATAATTTTAAAAAGTAGGTATTACTATTCATAACAGCTAGTTTGATTGGTTGTGGTGTGTGTTAAAACTCAAGGTTGCGTACAACACACGCTACTGTATTATTCAAAGAAAGTGTACCGTGGAAGCTTGGGGTGTTTCATTTTAAATTTTTGATGTCCCCATTTAGTCAAAAAGTTTAAAATATTGTATTTAAAAAGGTTTCACTATTAGAAGTTGATAAAAATGCAATACTGAAAATGAATTTGTTCTTGCATTATATCTAAGAAACTCATAATATGTATTCTAAAATTATAAGGATTATATAAAGTTTAAAATTTAGATAATACTATTAATAACCTCTTTTGAATGGCTTTTTTTTTGTAATTCATGGTGTGATTGAACTCAGTGTTGCGTGTAGTGCAAGTTATTGAATTATTTTGAAGAAATAACACACTATGAAATCTTGGGGTGTTACAATTATGTTAATGTCATTTATGCTTAGAGAATACCCTAACCTCTAATGTTATCTAAACCAAACTCTAATACCAACTATAAGGCCCCAGCCTTATAAATTTCTTATTATTGAATTAAATAAATAATTCACATTGAGGATCTTTTCAGGTTTATAGTTTTAGAGAATTAGGACATAACTATAACATCTCAAAAGATTACAAAGTAGACACTTCTACTAAGTTTCCATAAATAAAAAAACTCTTAAACGAAACATGTCTCATTCCATGTTTTAGATAACATGTCTTTCCTTGATCCCATCCTTGACCCTATTCATCTTTAAGTCCTGTGTAAAACATTTCAAAAACTTCGGATGAGCATAAAAAGCTCAATAAGGGATACAAAATTATTGAAAGAAAACATGAGTATATGTGTACATAAGAATCAATGAAATCATACATTACTAATAAAACATATGAACTTTAATATACCTCATAAAATCATGAATAAAACATAGAAATCATAAGTCATAAAGGTAACTTGGGGCATTCATAACATTCTTACGTAGGGGTAACCCTCTTGGTTACGTTTGGAATACCCATCACAATATATTCCCTAACTCTCTTCAAAGAAACCTTAACGTTTAACTCTTTCGCGTTACCCAATGAATTGGAGAGCTATATCGGGCTCACCCGCCCTTACTTTATCACGGAACCACCCGTCTTCATAACAATGCCCATGAACCATAACATAATCGTATCACATTCATAAAGGAAACATAACATTTCCACATTTCAATCACAAGATATCAATACAACACATTGATATAATAAAAAAATTATGAAATCCATTTTCAAAACCAAAATAAAAGAAAAGTAAAACATGGTATTTATTTTCCATTAAAAAAGGTTATGTCTTGTTGAGGAAGCTGAAACTCAAATAATGGTCATGGCAGCGGGGAAGTCATTGTCGTCGCATACATACGACAAAAAAAACATTCCCTTTTTTCGTTTAGTAAACTCTTCGTATAAAGAATGTTCCTTTTGAATAAATGTAAAAGTAAAAGGGGTTTATATACCATATAAAATAAAGTTGTGTATAAAACAAAATTTGCCTCAATGAAAGTAGATTGAGACGAAGTCCCTTACAAAGACGATATCCTTGGATTAAGGATAAATCAATTAGATAATTATGTGTGACAAACGAATACACCAAATATAAGTGGATATTAAGTGTAAAAAAATCATATTTCATTCACACATTTTTATAGAATGACATATTCAATGAGTATAAGTTTATCCCAAAGAATCAAAATTGGGTCAAGAAGTTCCCTTGCAAAAATTTGACAACCTAACGGCGTCACTTCAAACTTCAGAAAATGAGTTGATGAGAGATAAAAAGGGTATCTCATCACTTGGACATAAAATTTACATCAATAAGGATATAGAAGAACATATCCCAACATTACAATATGAAAATTAAGAGACCCCACAAAATATTTCTTTTAATAAGAGGAGGGTGAAAAGTTCCCTTACCGACTTGGGTATCTTTCGAAACATACACCCCATGAAAGAAGGAAAATACAACATTGATGTAAATACTCATAAACAAAATTATATTACACAAAGAGTAGAATAGTGGGCAGTACATATAACACTCAAAGGAAATGGTGGAAAATGTAGCATAAATATCACGTGAATAAAAGTGAGATGAAAAATCCCTTACGAAAACTCAGCAGCCTAACGACGCCACATATAACATCCAAAAATGGATTGATGAGATCAAATAGCGTCTTTCATCATATTAAAATAAAATGTACAGAAATAGGAATATAAAATAACACCACCCCCCCCCCCAACATAACAAATATGAGCTTAAAATAAGTGACATAAAGGAGAGTACTTAAAAAGAAAGAGAGAGGTTGGATATCTTACGAAAATTCGGCAGCCTAACGGTGCCAATCAAAACTTCCAAAAAGGATAGATGAGAGAAAGTAGGGTCTATAAGCATATGAACATAAAAATTAAAGTAGGAGTAATATAAAATAACATTCCAATAATAAGAAATATGAGCATAAAAGGAATGACATAAAAGAGTGTACTTAAAAAGAAAGAGAGGGGTAGGATCCCTTACCTCTTTTCCGACATGACTCGATCGTTCTTTAATCTCCAGAATAATAAAATTTGGTCAAATTATAATATCTTAAGGAACTACTTTAAATATTAATATTCATTTAATTTCACATATTATATGGTTATAATAATTTTTTAATAAAGTGAGTTCATATCATACGTTTTTGTCGATGTTCGGTACATGAGTAAAAATTAAACTTGTTGGAAAAGAATTTTCCATGTAGTTATAGGTACAACATATACAGAATAGTATTGATGTTCTAAATATCATATATATCTAGTATATATTCATTTTATACTATTCCATAATATTTGGAGATAAAAAAATTAAAAGCACCGTTCATGGAGACGGTAGGCTGTACGTACGCATGAATTCTAATTTAATTTTTAGTCATATTAATGGAATTAAAACAAAATGAGAGATATATATATTATAATTCCAGAATTATATCCATAATTTATATGTAATATATGAAATATATATCAATTATATATATTTACATATAATAGTACATAACATTTGTAGATAGTAAATGCAATGTACCGTTCATGGAGACGGTAAGTTGTGTGTACGCATGAACGCTACATTCATTTCGTTGGCACATTAATGGAATTAAACTAGATGAGATATATATATATATTATAATTCAAGTATAATATATATGTTATATATATCACATAAGTTCATCAATTTCATTCTTTATACATTCCATGTATTGCATGAATGAGTCACATCACTTGTGGGGGCGGTAATCCACACTTCCTCAAATGAAATTATCGCATTTGCGCAACCTGAAAAGGATAAAGGTATGTATTAAATATAAAATACAGAAGCATAGAAAGGAATTAGATATTATATATATCATAAATAAATATAGTGCCATAATAATGGCCACCATGAGAGGTGGTATGAGAAGATAGAACAATCATCGTTTCGTGAGGCAGTAATTCTCCATCCACGGAAACAGTATGTTCTTTAACCATTAGACAGAGGTGTGTGTTCGTGTAGATCGAATCCTCATCATAAAAACATCCTAGTATTTTTGAGATACTGGTGTTGTTACAAATTAAATAAATAAAAAGAGTTTATGGGGTTGGAAAAGAAAAATAAAACAAAAGAATACAAGGGAAGACATTACTTTTAAATCCGGTAACTCTTTTTTATTCGAGCACAAAGGCTTCCTTGGAAAGGATTAAATGATGAAGATAGGGATGTTGAGAGATGAAATGGGCAGGGGTTTTCCGAGTTAAAGGATTGAGAGGTGTGTGTAAGGTGGTAGAGGTGGGGGCCTTTTATAAGAGGAGAGGAGGGGCACTCTTGGAAAGTTATAAAATATTACTTTATTATAAAATGATTTTAAGATTTTAAAGGTCTCAAAAGGATATATTTAGAGGATAAGGTTCTAAGGTTTCTAAATAAACCCATCCAATAGGTTTTTGACAAGTTTAGGTCTTATATTTTAAATTATATTTACATTTTATTGAAAACATTAAATAAGGTGGTAATTGCTGCATCATCATGGTGTCATAAATAATTTAATTTATTTAGTGTCTAAAAATTATAAAACAAATATCATGATGTAGGAAATAATTTTAGATTTCTAATGAATATTTATAGTCAAAAATATGACTTTTATAACCCCATTTAAAAATTGTTTTACTAAAACAAATCATGTTTGTGACATTTTTATTTTAACTTTAAATAAAAAGTTATTAATGTCATTTTCCTACCAAAGTGCCTCCATGGGGTTCCCAAGTTGACCCATGGATTGTCTTGGTCGGACATGACACATAAAATTAGGGTAGGACATGTTTCTAGGTCATTTCATAATATTAAAACATTATTTTTACCTTTAGTTACACTAATTACCTCTAATCGCGATTAAAAACTTAAAAGTTACTATTCACCAAAAAATTATTTTAATCCAATTGAACCACATTTTACATACTAATGAAAACTATTTATGTCATATTTTTTAAATTCAAAACACAGAAGTGGTAAAGTTTCATTTAAATGAAAAATCGGTTTCTTTAACTACCACTTAGTGGTTTCACTATTCATCAAAAATTGATGTTTTTCAGAAAATTACCAAAAATTCACCCTAAGATATATTTGATATTCCGAATTCAAAAATGATGCCCATTTTAAAAAATTTAAAACATATAAGTTTAATTAATTAATTTAATAATCAATTCCCACTGTCAAAACACATATCGTGTTTTTAAGAAACAATATTTATTAAAAGATTAATAATAGTTTAAGTCCAATTTCAATGTGAAATTAATACCAATGACCAATATTAAATTAAATGGTAAAAATATATTCTAATTTCACTTTAAAACCAATTCAACAGATAATATAAACATATAAATAAATTAGATTAAAAAGAGGTTTTGAGTTAAATTACAACATTTTTAACTATTCATTAAAATTGAACTTTATCGGAAAAATACCAAAAATTTTACACAAAGTAAATTTTGATGTCCCGATTCTAAGGAAGAATTTTGTTTTGTCAAATATAACACATAAAATTTTCAAAAAGTGGATTTAAAATAGGTTCTCCATCCAAAGGCGGTTAATCAAACTTTTATAGAATATTAGAATGTTTATGCTTAAAATTGGATTCATTCGCATTTTTGATCCTCTAACATTTATTGTCAAAAGTAATAATATTTGACAAAGATATATAATAATTTTTTATTTAGTTCCGTTCATTCCCTCCATTACAACGACTAGGCATTAACTACTGTTTAAAATGGTATTATTTTATTATTAGTGTGCAACATAAGATTCCCAATAAACTCATTGTTGCGTATTGGGTACGCTATCGAGCATAGAATCACAGTTAATGTAATATTAATATTTTATTCAAAATATGGATAAATTTGAAAATGTCATATTCTTTATTTATATAGGGTGTTACATCGATTACATCCAGTAGTGGAATGTTAATCTCAACTTTTCAGAATGTTTTTTTAATTTCCTGTTGAAGTCATTCTTCATCGCCCTTATTTGACTCCACCAATACTGATGGGAATGGGACTCGGATATACTTTTTCTCCCTTTGTTGTTTTTGAAATGGTGTTTATGTTATTTCCTTCTGAAACCTTGTTCTTTCTACCTGTTTTGGTTTGGCAGGATGAGCTTCAGAAGATTCCATGGAATCATCCTTCTCATTTTTTGTATTGTGGTGTGAGCTCCTTCCCGCTTCAGGTGTTGATTACACTAATATTCTCCTTTGGATTGGGAATTGTTTTTTAGGGATGTTTACCTTTGTTCTTGGTGAGATCATCCATAATTCTTGTAAATTGATCATCTAGCTTGTCCATTTTATCTTCTAAGCCTGCAACTATTTTCTTAAACTGTTGATCTTCAGTTTCCAGTGCACTTGTGGATGGTTTCTCATAACTCTTTGGCTGGTAAGGTGGCGGTTGAAAAAGTTTGTTGTTGTTGGAATGCTATCAGGTTCTGATATTGAAGCTGAAAAGGTGCTCTATCTTGGTTCTGTTGAAAACCATATCCTGGTTGGGTTTGCGATTGCTATTGCCTTTTTTGATAGGCTACAACACAACTCTATGTCCCCTGCACTTCTGCACATTCATCAATGTAATGAGAATTAGAAGAGAATAAACCACATACCCGATTTAGCCCTTGTTGTTCCTTCACATGGTTCACTTCTATTTGTCGCACAAACCGGGTGATTTCACCCATTTCTTTCATACTTAAATCTACTGAATCAGATGTTCTTACCTCATGGATTCCTCTGCTGATCGTACCTCTGGTGTCAAACTTTTTTGAGTTTTGTACAATCATTTCAATCAATCCTCTAGCATCTGTGGGTGACTTGTCAACAAGACTCCTCCAGATGATGAATCTAGCAAGATTCAACCATTTTCAAGCAATCCTTCTTATAAGAAAACAATGAAATGGTGTTATTCCACGTTCTGGTGTGGACAACTAGCGCAGAGCTTCATGAATCATTAACAGTACTCATAAATTGTTTCTCCGGTTGATTGGTGAATGGCATAGATCTATTATCAGATAGCTATGCTCCTGGATGTGGAAAAAACCCGTTTCATGAAGCATCATTGAAGATCTTCCTAGTATTGGACTTCTCCTAGTTGTAGACTATACAAACAATCCTTTGATGCTCCCTCGAGTGAGAAGAGAAATACCCTCCACTTTACATATTCTTCTGCAACACCTCGGGGTCTACAGCTGAAGCACACATTTGTAAATTCATGGATATGCATGTTGGTGTATTCACCTGCAAGACCATGTAATTTAAGAAGAATTTGAATCCTGTTAATGCATAATTCAAAATCATTTTCTAATGTAGGAATAGCTAGTTGATTTTTTTGGTTAGCGAATTGTGGGGTACAATGATCACACAATGTTTGGTTAGGATTGCTAGCCACTAGAGGTTTAGAATGATCACTGGATGTGTTATTTGAATCTGTAAGTTGAATTTCTTCAAAATCAAATTGAAAATTTTTGTTTCTCAATTGGGTTATTGTTCGCTCAATTTCAGGATCAAATTCAATTAAATTGTTGTTAGATCTATGGGTCATTAAAAAGATAGAAATAAAAAAAATTAATTTTTAATGGTTTTTGAGCCCCTGCCTCCCTGGCTACGGCACCATGTTTGACGCACACCTCTCATAGGGCATGGAAAAACAATATTTTTCCTATGTCAAAATGTAGAAATTTGGTTGACCCAGGATGTCTCCCGAAGAGGAGTGCTCACAAAACGGTTTGTCACTTTAAAACGAGGGTAAAGATGGGGTGTTTGATAAGAAAATGATTGAATGGAAATTAAAATTCAAATGATTGAAAACTATGATGTTAAAAAGGGTGATTAGGTTTGGGTATGTTTCCTAATTGTAATTCTATCTTTGTTCAATTTAATTCAAACCGCTTCTAAGTTATTGATTAATGTTAGTTTCCACAATCGTTTCCTCTCACTTCCTTGGTGAAATTCTGATGGTGAGAGAAAACCTTACCAAGATCTCAGTTTGATCAACTATACTTCCATGTGTAAAATAGTTTTATTGAATATCCTTAATTTAAATGGTCAATACCCGATCAGGATTTGTTTATCCCAAACAATCAAGAACAATTACTAAACCTTTTACACATACTGACGATCATTGAGTAATTCACCACAAATCCCTGGTCTATTCCATCGAATATAAACTAGAAATTAGTGGAGGGAGATTATGATTATTTTACAAGGAAAAAATAAATAATGAAATTAATATTCAAGAACGATCACACATGATAATAAAATGTGCTATGAAAAATTGAAAACAACTTTGAAGAAGAACAAATTTATTCAACTGTGTCCACGAACTCAAACATTACAATGTAGAAAATCAACCCTTCCCCAATCACTCCCAATGTTTACCCCACCATGATAAGGGAAATCGAGATGAATGGGGAAGAATAAGGCATTTAAAAACTATAAAAAAGAAAAAAATATAAATCCCAAAAGTTCTTTTTCTTGGTTTCCTGAAGGAATGATATGGAGAATGGGATTCCTTGAGAGGGTGGAGCTCTTCTCCTTTTATATCAAGAATTTGTTCCACGGATGTTGACGTGTTATGGTCGCATTAAATTACATTTTCAAGCATTGAGGCCTTTTTAAATGTTGTTCATAATTGTCTTGGGCGTGTCCCCTAAAAATCTCAGCATATTTGGACATTTATGCCGAGAGTTATGGCCGTTTTACTCTGAGCATTTATTCTGTCCAGTCAGACTCTCCAAATTGCAATTCTTCGGATTAGGGTGATTTAATGACCCCTTAAACGTCCAATTCATGCGGTCATTCCTTCATTAAAGATTCTCCAAAACTCTTTGTGTGTCCACCCACCGAATATCAGAACATTTGGGCCAACCAAGAATGCGTTACGAAGCCCACACCAAAACTAGGTAGAACTGCAAACAGTTTTCTAAATCGAATTTGTGAGCTTCTTTGGAGCATCCATATGGTGGATTCAGTAATTGGTCCAAAAATAGTAAATGAATCCCTGAATGATTAGAATCTGTAAAATAATTAATTGAGAAATTTTTATTACATTAGATAATGTTATGGCCAATATACATAAATAATTTAAAATTGTTAAAAATCTGAAATGGGCAATTTTTACTGTTCAGCTCAAAATAACACCAATATCATAAAAATGAATCAATTAATCTTAGAGGAAACTTTTGTGGGTTTAAAAAAATGATATTCAATATAAATTAATTAAAAATATTTTCTCTATCATGTGTACATCCCATGATTGTATTCTTTTTGTGATATAAATTAAATTATTTTTATTTACATATTCACTGTAAGATCCTTCTTTCCTGGTGTGTATGTTACATACATTAAAAAATTGGAAAGAGAAGATTTCATCATACTATTTTAGTTGAAGACTTATTTTATGTTAGGTCTTTTTAATTTCTAATTTATTATATTGGTATATGTTCTTATATATCCTTATTGCTATAATTTTTATTTCCATGTGATGAGAGACCCTTTTATATCTCATCAACTCTGTTTATCAATTTTAATGTGACATCGTTATGCTATCTAATTTATATTAGAGAACTTATTAACCCAATTTAACTTCTTTTTGTTACAATTATACTTCTTTATATTGAGGTGATATAAATATATGAGAATGTCTTATGATTTTTTTAAAATTAATATCCACTTATATTTTGTGTATATATATATTCTGAACATAATTATGCCATTGATTAATTCTTAATCAATTGATACAATCTTTGTAAGGGATTTAATCTCAATTTACATTCCATTGAGACTTATTTTATTTTATGTGGAAATTATCTTTTATATGGTGTGTATAATACATTTTGAAATATTATATCACGAATAGACTTATTTTAATGATATTATAATATTTTTTATTCTTTAATTATTTTTAATGAATTCTCTCTCATGTGTTACTAGGATTGTTAAAGAAATCATCATTTTAAAAGCATTGAATATTTGTTATTCTAAATATTTCTCATTAATATCCAAGATTTCAAAATGATTTTAAGTATTTATTTATATGTACATTAATGTTTTAATGTTTTATTTAGTTTAAATTCATTAAAGTGATATGTGACACATTGATTAAAAAATATCGTTATAAAATGTTTTAAATGGTTTGGAAAATGGTTTTCTAAAGAAATGATTATGTCAACATATTAAAATGATATATTGTGATTTACATTTGAAAATGTTACAATTCCTTTATATAGGATTTATGTGTTAATAATATGTTATGGTTCTTGATAATTTTTTACATATACATATGGTTTCATGATAAACCTAGGGATGGTGGGCCTCATATAGCTCTCCAATGCACTGTGTAACATGAATAAGGTAAATGTAAATGTTTCTCCTAATAGATTTTGGGAATATAATATGATGGGTATTTCAAATTTAACTCCCTATATAGTTATTAATTCTACAACATAAGTATGTTATTTATTCCATAAGTTACCTTTATGATTTATGATTTCTATGTTTTATTTATAATTATAATTATTTCATGAGGTATGTTTAAGAGATTATTTTTTATGTATTGATGGAAAAATGTTTTTTTCTTTATCTTATAACCTATACTGAGATATTTATTCTCATCCAATGTTTATGAAATTTTTTTCACATGATATAAGGAATAATAATAGAAAGGAAGTATTCTAGAAGATATATATCATGAAAAAAATTCTTTTTTTCTTTTAAGGGTTTTATTTTATGAAAAAAATAGATATTGTGTAAGAGTGTATACATTGAAATTTTTGAGATGTAATGTAATAGTTATGGCCTATTCTCTAAAACTCTATGCCCAAAATGAACATTAATTTGAATTATTAAAATAATTCAAGATTATGTAATGTTTAAGGATGCGGCCTTATAGTTGGTATCTAATGTCTATTTATGAAACATTAGAGATTATGAGTTTTCATTAAAAATATGGTTAGTCTCTATGTATATTGTTTCAGTTTAATCCTCATTTTTTAACATTTTCATATCTTGGAAATTTGGTTTCAAATAGAAGGATGAGGATCTCAAAAAACGTTCTTATCTCTTCCTGATTACATTTTTTCGATAATTATTTTGAAGTCATGTCCAAATGATTTTCAAATATCTTATAACATACAACTCAGTAGAAAATAATTGTTTGATAAATCAAACACCTATACAAGACCTTGATACCATAATGGATCATGGGTTGTATTTATTCAAATCCTATTTTCTGAATATTCTCATATTATCAAAAAAGGTAAATATAATCACGGAATTTTCAAATATTTTACCTTATCACATGATTTTGAAGCATATTATGATTTTGAAAAATTTTATGAATAAGAACACCCTTGCACACCCAATTTATATATTCTATTGAATTCTAGTATTCCCATACATACTTATGTTATTTAAAAGGGATCATACATTAAATGTTTTAACTCAAAATCAATCCAACTATTTTATAAAAAACATGTTTTACCAGATGTTTTGAAATTATATGTCATACGTGATTAATTTCTGATACTATTTTTCTTTGAATTCCCACATGACCAAATCTATACGTGGTGTATTTGGATAATGTAAGAATATAATTTTTAAGGATCTCTAAATAATTGTTATAATGCATTGACCATTTTTTATGTGAAAAATATGATTATGAAACTAGGGGGACACAATGATCATGGTACGATGTTTTTTCTATAGGAATACTGTTATTTTATGGAGGTAAAAAAATTAATACAGATAAGACTTCATGAATAAAGATGATTAGGTATTAATATGTTGGGATGAAAATGATTGGTATACGAAATCCATTTTGGATAAAACATGTTAGGGTTATTTTTCTATTTTATAAATAGGTACAACACCCCAGATGTGGGACAACACGTCGCATCCGGAAAGCCAACAAGAATCGAACCTACAACCGATAGGTGATAATGGTGCATCACCTATTAATGTCCCACATGAAGATTCTAGTTATAATGACTTATTATTTTTATGTAAATGATTTTATGGATCAATATTATGTTTATATATCGATCCAATTTTTTATTAAATAGATATCGCTTGTATAGGAAAAGGATTTGGTGATTAATTGATAATAGTTATTTTAGAATACGTGCTCTCTTTTATGAACACTATATGGCTATGGAAAATATAATACTATGGGATATTATTTGGGGAGTAATCATTGATATTTTATTTTTGATCAACCTATGTTTTAATTATGGACATATATCTATTTGATTTATTTTTGCAAATGATTAACCTATTATTCAGAATATGTGATTAAGTTAGTTACTTTTCATTATGATAATTTATGAGGTGTCAATATAATTTTTAAATTAATGTTAAGATTTATCGTGGAAGATAATGTGTTCAATCCCCTAATAATTTTGGTTATTATTTTTAGTTGAATTATTTTTAGGGCTATTCTTCATTGAATGGTCATTTTTGAACATTTGGTATTGCTTGATTAATTTAGGAGATTAATATTAGTATTTCATTTTCAAAAGGTCTTTTATTTTTGGGGATTAGCTGATCTTATACTGACCATTTTTGTTTTGGTTAATATCCATAGAAAATAGAAATATATAGTTCATCATTTTCAGATTACGTGATTCTGTAGAACTTTAGTATAGTTATTTTTATGTGAAAAATTCATCTAAGATACTCATATTTTGGAGAAATGACGATTTTCTGGTAGATATATAAAAAAGGATGAAAGTATACATGTCATGTAAGTATATTTCCTTCTGTTCTTAGTCAATATCGTAAATGAATTCTCCAAATTTATGAAAATTAACATAAAAAATTTTGTCTTTTTACATTTTATACATGGGAATAAAAGACCATTTAACCCATCATATGTTTGTGGTTTTCATATTGGTAGCTTTCTCCTATTCATGTTTTCTATCTCTCTCCAACAAGACATGACACTTAGGTTCTCTACTATATCCATGTTTTTTACATAGATTACATGTATGTGTTATCTCAGGTGTCCTTTTTACATTGCTGCATTACTTTAAATGAGGTTGTTTTATTGACTCTTTTTCTGATGTGTGAATTTGAATGATGTTTCCAAGCCTAATTTTATAATCGTGAGGACGCAATTTCCAAATGGGGGAAGGATGTCACTTCCCATGTAAATAAAGAATATAACATTTATATATATATATAAATATTTGTTAATTAAATGTCAATTTTACTTTAAAATTTATGCTATGTTTGATGGAATACCCGACATGCAATAATGGGTTTCTCTGAAGTCTTATGTTGTAGACAATGATGAGTCATACTGAAAAAATAATAATATAACGTTATTATTTTCAATGGTAGTTAACGAATTTCTGTTTTATTGAATTCAATTAAAAATAACTAACAATAATATTATTAAAAATGTTTGTTAAATGTTTTTACATTTATACAATAAAATTTACTGGCTTAAAATGAGAATTAATCAAATTTAAAGTATAAATACCACAATATTTTTAAAAGGTAGTTTTACCACATTTTGACAGTGAACCACTTTTAAATCTAGTTTTTCATCACTTTTATATATTTCATTTGAAAAAAACATTTTCATTAGATGCATGATATCAAAATTTACTTTGGGTAACGTTTTTGTATTTTTTAGATAAAGTTCATTTTTTTAGTAGTGAAAAATACTGCATTTTTAGTTAAAACTATAGTTTAATATAATTTATTTTTATAGATATATTATCCTTTTAAATTATTTAATTTTATAATTGGAATATATTTTTACCATTCAATCAAATTATGGTCATTATAAGTAATTTTACTCTTAAATTGAAGGTAAGAACATGTCAATCTTTTTATAGTATTTACTTCTTAAAAAAATGTTTTCATGTTTTGACAATGAAAATTAATTTTAAATTATTTAATAAAACATCTAGGTTTTGAATATGTTAAAATAGATATAATTTATAAAATAGGAAGATCAAAAGTAATCATTTTGTGAGTTTTTGGTATTTTTTTGAAAATGATAAATTTTTAATCAATAGTGAAACACACTGTATAGCAGTTAAAACCATATTTTTCAATTAAATAAAATTTTACCACTTCTATAAATTGAATTTTAAAAATAAAACATACATTATTCTTATAAATAAGTAATATTTTTTTAATATGATGAAAATAATTTCGGTTGAATATAAACTTTTTTTATTTAGCGCAATTAATGGTAAATATAATAATTCAACATAAAAAAGATATTATAATATTTCTAAATTGCATTAACAGTTGTCCTAAACATAGTTAATGAGTCATGGCCGACCAATAAAATCCATGGGTAAAATATTTGGTCTTGATAAGCCACTTGGGTAAGAAAATTACATTAATAACATTTTATTTAATATAAAAAATAAAAATATCATAAGCATTTATTGTTTTTTAAAAAAATTAATAAAGAGATATATAACTGATATATTTCAATATAAATAGAAACTAAAAAACTAAACATATGACTTGAATAATTTTATTTTACTTATAATTTTTAGACATAAAATTAATAAAATTATTTATGACCCAATTATGATGTAATAATTACCACATTAATGAATATTTAAAATAAACGAGATTATAAATATTAATATAAATTTATTTTCAATCTTTTTATTCCATAAATAATTTTTATAGAAAATTATGACATTTCATAATTGATTTAATTAAAAAAATGGAATGAATCAAGTTGGTTTGGATTTTTTAAAAAGTCATGATATAAATAGTATAAAATTGTCATAAATGGGTTTTTAAATCAATCAATATTATATTAAATTATAAAATAGTTATAATAATGTAGGATTTGAAAAAATTACATATATGATGTTACAATTTCCATTAATGATCCATTTTGGGTCTCTTGTCATTTTTTAGTTACTATATTAAATATAGACTACAAATATAAAGGAAGACATTGTAAAAGATAGATCAGTTAACTAAGTGTTAAAACTAAATGAAAAGGTTAAAAATGAAAAAAAAATCTAAAATATATTGTTTGATAGGATATAAAATATATGTAATCTTCTCTTTGATGTTAATGTGTTTGGGACCTTTTCAAATTGAAATTCAGTTTATAATAAAATAATAGCTACCAACGTTCCTAAAAGGCCCTTATTACCCCTTATAAAAGGCCATCACTTCATACCCATTAATCACACCTCTCAACACTGTTTTATCATCAAAAATATTCCAAAATAATCTCCCAACATCTATATATTCCTTTTAAAATCCTTTCCTTAAGAATAAGGAAATTCAAGAAATCCATTGGTTCAAACCAAAAGCAGTTACATGATTTATAGGTAACATCTTCTCTCGGGTTCTTTTTTTTGTTTTCCTTCTCCGCTCCCAATTGTCTTTATTATTATTTATTTACATAAAGAAAGTATCATCAATATACTATGTTTTTTATGATATGTATTAAAACAAAACTATCACACACCTCCATCTAATGGATTTAGAACATTCTGTTTCTGTGGATGGAAAACTACTGCCTCACAAAACGATGATTGTTAAAATATTTCATACGACCTCTAATTGTAGCCATTATGAAGGAACTATATTTATATGTGATATATGTTATGTTTATATTTTATCTATTTTTCTGTATTTTTCATTTATATCAATATATTATGGATTCCATAATGGTTAAATACAATAATTTCATTTGAGGAAGTACATACAACTTCCCCTCAATGTGATATGAGTCTTTCATGCCATACATTTAATATATAATGGATGGTGTTAATGAAATTATGTAACATATATAAAATATGATACTATAATTTCATAATAATATTACCATGTATCATTATGTTTTCATTCCATAAAATGTGAAATATAAATGAAAGTAATGCCCATGTGTTCATAGGACTTACTGTCTCCATTAACGATGAATTTCATTTCTAATATCCAAATGTTATGTAATACTATAAATACACACACATATATATATATTTATATTATACCTAAATAATTAATATCATTCTATAGGTAATGTAATTTTTACCACATGTACAATATGAAATTATAACCATTTCATTTCCAACTAAATTTTCCAATATCGACAAAATGACTCATATTAACAATAATAATAATGTAATTTTAATAATGTGGTAATAAGTGATATAAACGGAATAATAATATTTAAAATGTTCTTAAACATGTAAAAATTCAGTTATGTTTGTTATTTAGAATGAACAATGAATGTGCAAGAAAATTTATAGTTGAGGTTTGGGGTATTCATGTCACTTTTTATTCCCATGAGATTCATGCTATATTTTCCACTATTTCATATTGTCTGTTGTATATACAACACATGATTGTATTCATCGTGTAATATAATTTAATTTATGTGTATTTACATCTTCATTTTATGATCCTTCTTTATTGGGTTTTATGTTTCGCATGTTTTCCAATATTTAAGTGAATCATTCACTGTACTCTATTCTTTAAAGACTTCTATTATGTTATGTCATTTAAATTTCTATTCTAAAATGTTGGTATATGATCTTATATGTCCTTATTTAAGTAAATTGTATTTCCATGTGATGAGAGACCTCATTCTCTCCCAAAAACTCAATTTATGAATTTTAAAGCGACATCGTTATGTTGTCAAATTTCTGTAAGGGAACTACTTAACCCAATTTCAATTATTTATGATAAACATCAACTTCTTGATTATGTAATACTATATTTATGTGTGAATTTACTTTTATTGTATTAAACATAATATCCACTTATATTTGGTGTATTTATATTTTTCACACCTAATTATGTCATTGATTCCTCCATAATCTAATGGTTCGATCTTTGTAATAGATTTGGCCTCAATTGACATTCCATTGAGAATTATTTTGTGTTATGCAAAAATTTACATTATTATGGTGTATATACTTCCATTTGAAATATTATATCATGAATATCCTTATAGTGATGATATTGTTATTATTTTATTTTATTCTTTATTTATTTTTAGTCATGTTTTTCGCAAGTGTTATGAGACACTTTAACTAAAACATCATTTTAAAATATTTAATGATTTATTCTTCAAAATATTTCTCAGTATTGTCCATGTTTTAAAAATGGTTTTAAGGAATTATTTATATAGAACATAATGTTTTAAAATTGTAATTAAGTTAAACTCTTCAAATTAATATGAGACACATTGATTCCATAATCTCTTTTTAATTGTTTAAAATGGTTATGAAAATGGTTTAATAAATAATTGATTATGTCAATATCAAGAAATGATATATTTTGATTGCAATATGGAAATTCAATCTTTATTTTATTATTATTCTATCTGTTAAGAATATGTTATGGTTCGTGAGAATTGATTACGTATATGGTTGGTTCTATGACAAACCTATTGTAGGTGATCACGAGATTACTCTCTAAATAATTAGGTAACGTGATAGAGGTAAACGTTGATGTTTCTCATAAGGAATTTAGAGAATATACTGTAATGGGAATTCCAAAAATTACACCTTATGTGTCTATGAAATCTATAACTTATGTATGTTATGAATTCCACATGTTACCAATATGATTTTTGATTTTCTTGTGTTATTCATAAATCTTATGATTTCATGTGGTATGTTGAAGTCCTTATTTTTTGAATGTTTTGATTGAATAAAGTTTTCATTATTTATCTTATAACACTTACTCATCTTTTTATTCTCATCCCATGTTTAGGAAATGTATTTCACATTGATTAAGGAATGGTAAAGGAAAATAATAATTCATTAATATATTAATCAATACAAAATTCTTCATTTCATTTAAGGGTTTTTATTTTATGAAAAAAAATTAATACTTAGTAATAGTGTCTACTTTTTAATTTTTGATATTTAATGTAATTGTTATTTCCTAATTATATAAAACAATAAAGATGAAAAGATCCTCAATGTTAATTATTAACTTAATTCATGATTATTTAATGTTTAAGGTTGGGGACTTATAGATACATTTAATGATTATTTATTATATATTTTTATCCTATAAATAAATATTTTAATTGGTATATGTTTAATCCATGATGTATTGAAAAATTATAAAATAAAATTTCTATGAATAATTTTCTTCAGTTTCTCATGGAATGAACCAAGCTCATGAATATGTGTTTGATGGAAATTATTTTGGATTCCACACATATTATTAATGATTTCCCATTGTAGTTTCGTTACATATAGATAGAGTATCATCTATAAAACTAATAATGTTTTCTCTCCTATGATTCAAATATTATAGGGGAGTGATGGTCCTCATAATGTTTTTGAAGGTGCACACTTTACTTTACTTATTAGAAAATAATGGTAATATTGTCCAATAGTATATATAATCACATATTACACCTTTGGGGTATTTAGTACTACATTAATGACAATATAGTACACCTTTATAATAATATACTTGTAAAGACCTGGAAATTTCAAGGAAAATGTTTTTCTTAATTTTCTTTGGGATTTTACAAGAATGCAGTTTCTGACGGCACCTGATTCTGAGGCCCGGTGTGCCCGGAATCAATTTTCTGAAGTTAGGCTCGGGTACATTCAGTGAACGAACGAGCGAGATTTTATAACTTTTGAACTGGTGCTCGGAATCGAATTCTGAGGGCACCGATGGAACCGCAATGCCGGTAATTGCTTAGAAACACTTTTTCCAAAGTTTCGTTTGCTCGGGTGTGGTTTTTTATTTTTGGGGTTCAGTTAGGAAATAAAATAAAGTGGTGCGATAACTTTATTTTATTACACTTTAAGCCACATAAAGCCACTTAAGATAAGTTAAGCAGATAGGGTGGAACCCAGAATATCCTACCCTCTTGGTAGGATATTTGTGAGGTGGGGCCCACATGATCCCCACCTTTTCTTTCCTCCTAAGTAACGCACCTGTGACCCCCTCTTAATTGAATGTCAACCGTGCGTTTATTCTAGTTAATAAATGCCTCATTAATTGGGCGGTTTTAAACTCCTCAATTAATTGATCGTTTCTTTTCATTTTGAATTTCAAACGTTGTCTTGTGCATTAATAAAATAAGATTTTTCTTATTTTATTTTAGTTGGAACATGTTGCGTGGAGAGGATTTGGAGGAAAGAGTTCTTCTTCGACGAAGAACGCGAAAAACTCAAAGAACGTGAAGAACGCACTGATCTCCAATGAAGAATGCCAAATCCTCGGAAATCAAGACGCCCCTTCTGCGACGCTCCTTCTGCGATGCGACGATCCCCCTTCTGCGACGTCTTCTTCCATGACGTCCCTTTCCGCGACAAATCTCATTTGACGGAAACACTTGAGGTAGGGAATTATTTGAGAAGGATTTTATTCCCTCGTTTCATTCATTCTAATGAAAACAAGGAAACACGGATCAACTTATTATCTAGTTGATCCGCGAACGTTTTCCTTGCGGGTTGGGAATTTCTATTGCAGGAAGTTATGGGGGTTTATTTTATTGTTGACCGTGATCTCATATGTCGCCTTTCTTGGTTTCAACCGGGCCGCCTGTTATGGTAATAATGGGAGGAGTTCGGACCGCATGAACACGTCCGACCCGCCTCCACCCCTTGTTTGTTTGAGTTTGTTGTGGCACGTGAAAGGCAGCGTGGTGCCATTGCACCGCGCAGAAATGAGAAGAAAGAACGTGGCGAAGAAGCACGGTGCCGTCGTTCCGTGCCGTTGGGGCCGAACGAAACTGCGGGCGGAGTTGGTGTCGAGGAGGCGTTTTGAAGACCCCGCTTTTTGTTGTCGAAGTGCGGATCGACGGACGATGGTGAGGCGGGCCGCGAAGGTGTTTTGAAGGCTTTGCAGCGAAGGTCGGGACCCGGGATGATCACTGGCGAAGACCGCAGGCGAATCGGACCACTGGAGCGCGTCTGGTGGTCCGCGGAAGCCCCGTCGGCGCACCGCACCAGCGCGGCGGTGCCGGCTCTCGGTGGCGGCGTCGAACGAGGGTCTCCCGACCGCGCGGGACCGGGGAACACGGGACGCGGCAGCACGCCACGTCCGGTGACACGATGCGGCACCCGCGCGTGGGGGAGGGGGGGTTGCGGCTCCTTGGGGACGACTACTCGGCCAGCGCCGAGCCGCCCAGGCCAGGCTGGGCCGCGACCAGCCGAGTCGGACATGGGTCGGGTCGACACGGTTCGGGCCGACCCGGGGGGGGGGGGTTGGGCCGGGTCGGTCTGTGGCTAGACCCCCCCGTTTTCGGACCCCTCACGGTTTTTCGCCCATATCTTGAGCTGTAGACCTCCGATAGACACACCGTCAGCGGCGATGTGACCCTTGGATCGTGATGGTCGTTTCTTTATATTATACTCAAGGTTTCGGAAAACTCTGGGTTCATCTGGGTTGGTTCGGATACAAAACCAACCGGGCCCTTGGAGCGGAAACACTTATATCTTGAGTTCAGGACGTCTGATTGAAACTCCATCTGTCTCGTTGAATTCCACTTGATGAGATGGATGTTTTGGCATATTTCACCTGAGTTTTGGTTGATGTTGGATAGTGGCTGGGTTGGATTGTACCCGAAATCCAACCGGGCCCCTGAAACGGAAAAGCTGATATCTTTTAGACCGGACGTTCGTTTGACGAACCGTCAGCAGCGTTGGTGATCACGTTGAGAAACGGTCCCTATGAGTTTACCCTATGAGAGTTCTGGGTACAGTTGAGATATGGCCGGGTTGGTTCGCTCAAGTAACCAACCGGGCCCCTCGGACAAAAAGGTTAGTAACTCACAGACCGGGCGTCTGATTGATGCACCGTCTGTTGCGTTGACACCCCTATGACGAGGTGGTTCTTTGAGATACTTCTTTGTGGGACTTTGAGATACTTGGAGTATTTACATGTAGCTCGTGGAGAGGACCCACCCAAAGACGAGCGTGTGGAGTACGGAGACCGTGTAGTCGACTGAGACCTGACAACTGCTTGACCGACTCAACTTGGATTGATTCAACTAGCCCAGTGGACGGAGCACTACTTTGTTTGGGTGAAGACCCATGGCGGATGGAGCACTACCTGTGTGACAGTGCAGACCCATGGTACTCGTCCGGAGAGTACCTCTGTAGGCTACTAGGGGGTGTGCACTACTATGTTTGGGTGGCATACCCCGGCGGGAAGCACTACTGTGTTTGGGTGGCTGACCCGCGATACTTGACAGGAGGAGTACCTCAGCAGTCTTAGGATAGTGAGCTGTACCTCGGAGTCGTGACCGGACCACTGTACACTCCAGAGATGGGGCTCTTCAGCAATTACGGTTTCGATAATGAAAATCCTGGTTTGAGCTGATTCTATATCCTTTGTATTTACCTCATGATTGAGATGGTTCACTTGATAACTTTGGTATATGTATGGGCATATACCTCGGTGGTGTTTATCCTTTGATTTCATAATCATTTTGTTACCTCATGTTTGTGATGGGTTACATGATAACTTAGGTATATGTATGGGCATATACTTAAGTAGAGGTTATCTGTTGAGATCTTCTTTGTGGTTATCCATGTTGGTTTTAGTGAGGCCTTGAGGGTCTCGGGGTCCTTACTGAGTATGGTTATACTCACCCCTACATGGGCTATGCCCGCACCTCATTGTGTTGGTTGTAGATGACGGGTAGAGCTAACGGAGGCCGAGTGTTCGAGGACTAGATGGTGCCCAGAGGTGGACCACACGACGAGTCAGTATCTGGAGGTGGACTTCACGGAGAGACGACACTCGGAGGGGGTTGACGGGTGAGAACATTGAGGAGTTGTGCTATCTGTACCTACCATTCAGGTAGGATCGGTGGTGGAATATCCGGGTGTTGCGCTATTTGTACCTACCCTTCAGGTAGGATCCGAGGAGGATGACCCAGGAGCTTCTTCCTTTCTTCCAGTTGTTTGTCTTTTTCTATTGTACGTTTGTTCAGTTTTAGCTATACTTTCAGTTGGGTTTGTATTCTGGCCCATTTACTTTTCATCACTATCTTTTGTAATTAGTGTTTTACTTCCGCTTGTACTCTATGATGTTTTGTTTACTTTTATAAAGGAAATGCCTTCCCAGTTATAGGTATTTACGCCTTTGGTGCTAGTCGCTAGCCCCTTGCCTATGGAAGGTGGTCTTGGGGTAGTCACGACACGGGCCTCGAGGATGGGTTGTGACATTGGTATCAGAGGAGTCAGTTCTACCGTAGAACTTATAACTCTGATATTTTCTTTCTGTGAAGCAATAGTGTTAAGAGTACCGAGTGTGGTTTTCAATTCAGGGAGTCCAGTGTTGATGTGGGCGGCCAACATATCCATACACCAGGACCCTGACAACTAATTTCCAACTTTGTGCACGAAAACACTGATTTCGTGTGTGTTTCCAGAAGTTTTAAAAAGTCATCTCAAACCAAGTCAGCTCAAACCAGGTCAGATCACCAGGTATAAATGTTTGTCCATGTCACGTTGTCTCTATCAGGATGCCATTTCACGGATGACAAGCTATATCCCAGAGGGATGTGCGTACTGACATCCTTCCAAGCGACAAGGCTTCGGTACAGGTCACTCTTGCTGTTGAGGAACCAACGAAGGCACTAGCGGTACTACCATATGTTGGGCCACCGATTCCACCATCCCTAGTAGTAGGCGATGCACGCCACTTGAGCGCGATGCATGAGTTCCAGCGCCAGAGGACACCCAGGTTCCGGGGAGAGATGGACCCGCAGGCGGCTGAGGATTGGCTGGAGGCTGTGGTGAGAGTCTCTAGGCTAGTGGGGACGCCTGCAGACTTCATGGTGATCTTTTCTTCCAGCCTTCTTCAGGAAGCGGTAGACAGGTGTTGGAGCCACTTTTTCCAGTTTTGCGATGGGATGACCTTCACATGGGAAGACTTAGAGACCTTCTTCAGGGTGGAGTTTGTGCCAGTAGCTCTACACCGCGAGCGTGTAAGGAGCTTCTGCCTTTGCCGCAGGGTATTCGATCAGTAGCCGAGTCATCTGTGGGTAGTAGACAGATAATGCAGAGGTCCAAGAGGACCAGAGACAGTCGTACAAGGAGCAGGAAGTGATATGAATGTTGTAGGAAGGGTCACCTGGAACGTGACTGTCCGACTCCTCGTACAGTTGATCTGCAGACTTTGGAGGAGCCACCGAGGCAGAAGCAGCGACAAGCGCTTGAGCAACAATCAAGCAGTGGACAAGGCAGTAGTGCTCTAGGAGCAGGTGGACACGATTGGAACTAGTTGATATATCCCTTGTACTTCTAGTTCCATGTTGATGTTGTATTCATATCTTTGTACTACGAGCTGCTTTAAAAAAAGAGACACTTATCTTTGTGATTTTTGATTTCATGTCCTTTTGTTTGGTTGATACTGAGTGGTCCCGGTTAAAACTATTGACTTGACCCTCACTTTTGAGATTTCTACTGGAGGAGACCAAGTGACCACAAAATGATGCCGATAGTGAGACTCAACCCTTGGAGGCGAGAGTGACAGCTTGATCTCTTGGTAGTTACATCAAGGCCTTAAGACGTCATCCATGGAATGAATGCATCCTCAATGTCAGGATTGACTGTATTAGGCAATGAGCGTGGTTCATCCAGGGGATGAGACCGATTTTCTCTTTTCGGCAAAGGATAAATTTTAGAAACTCTTCCAGATCACAGGAAAAAAGGGTGCAGATCATCCAGGAGCAGATGAAGACTGCACAGTTTAGTATGAAACAGAAAACTGGTGCCAGTCTTAGAGACTCGGGTGTGTTAAATGTTTCAAGAAGAGGAATCTTTAAGGAGAGATGAGTCTGCGAAGCAGAAGACGTGGAGGCAGAGCTAGGAGAGCAGCATGAGGTGGTGTACATCTTAACATGCTACAATCACCAGCCTTAGTTATCCCCTCCAGGCTCAGGGAGCTGGAGAGCGGAGGAAGAGTGCGGCTGCATGCGGTCAAGGAGTGTGACCCAATGGCTCTAAAAATGATTCAAGGGACAATCTGTGTCCATTACTGGATTCTGTAGTAACAGACTTCGACATAAATCATTCCTTTCTTTCACAAATCTTGTCCCAGTACTAGAGTTTCCGGTATGCCGTGGACTTGACCCTCACGTCTGGAGATACCTTGGGAGGAGACTCGATAACCACACTTACACCGACGGTGTGGTCAGACCCTCGAGGCGAGAGTTACGGTTTGAATCTATTGGTGGCAACGTCGAGGCCTTACGACGTTGGATTGAGTATGGACTGGGCAATCACAGTTCATACACAAATTGACGGTATTAGGCAAAAGGGTTGTGGTTTAACTACGACGTCGGGATGGGTATTCCTTGTTCAGCGAATAGGAAACCCCAGGTAGCATAGGATAACTCATGCATTAGAGGGTGCGACCGATCATTCTTTAGTCGGTCAACCCTACCCTCGTGGCAGCAGTCATTTGAGTATCAGTTCTATCAGAAATTGGAGGCCTCTTGAGTTTGAGGATGGCGATCACATCCTTATACGGGTCTCACCTCGACGAGGTTTATGGAGATGTGGCCAAGGCGGCAAGTTATCTCCGAGGTCCAACAGACCTTCTTAGGTCCTCAGCTGGGTAGGCGTGGTGGTTTACCACATGACCCATCCACCTCAGTTACACCAGGTGCATGACGATTTCTACTTATCTCAATTGAAGAGATACGTGCATGATCATTCACCCATCATCGACCTTAGGGGTTTGGACGTCGATGACAGGGCGACTTAAGTTGAGATTCCAGTGGGGATCGAGGATCGAAAGGGGTGGTCCTATGAGGACGGTCGATTCCTCTTGTGCACTTTCTTGGGCAGCACGGGAACCTCTAGGTGAGCACATGGTAGCGGAAGGCTCAAATGCGTGCTAAGTACCGCTTTTGTAACCCTAGTTTGTGTTAAAGCTTCACGAGGACATAAAGCCCTGAGGTGGGAGTAATGTAAATACCTGTAAATTTCAAGGAAGTTTTTTTTCTTAATTTTATTTGGGATTTTACAAGAACTCAGTTTCTGACGGCGCCTGATTCTGAGGCCCGGTGTGCCCGGAATCAATTTTCCGAAGTTAGGCTCAGGTTTGTTCAGTGAACAAAAGAGCGGGATTTTCTAACTTTTGAACCGGTGCTCGGAATCGAATTTCGAGGGCATCGATGGAACCGAATCGCCAGTAATTGCTTAGAAACACTTTTTATGGAGTTTCGTTTTCTCGGGTGTGGTTTTTAATTTTTGGGGTTAAGTTAAGAAATAAAATAAACTTCTGCGACAACATTATTTTATTTCACTTTAAGCCACTTAAATCCACTTAAGCTAAGTTAAGAAGATAGGGTGGAACCCAAAATATCCTACCCTCTTGGTAGGATATTTGTGAGTTGGGGCCCGCACGAGCCCCACCATTTCATTCCTCCTACGTAACGCACCCGCAACCCCCTCTTAATTGAAAGTCAACCGTGCATTTATTCTGGTTAACAAACGCCTCCTTAATTGGGCGGTTTTAAACTCCTCAATTAATTGATCGTTTCTTTTCTTTTTTTATTTTCAAATGTTGTCTTGTGAGTTAATAAAATAAGACTTTTCTTAATTTATTTCAGTTAGAACTTGTTGCGTGGAGAGGATTTGGAGGAAAGCATTCTTCTTCGATGAACAATGTGAAGAACGTGAAGAACGCACCGATCTCCGACGAAGAATGCCAAATCCTGGGAAATCATCGACGCCCCTTCTGTGACGCTCCTTCTGTGACGCGACGATCCCCCTTCAGCAACGTCTTCTTCTGCGGCGTCCCTTTCTACAATAAATCTCGTTCGATGGCAAAACATGAGGTAGGAAATTATTTGAGAATGATTTTATTCCCTCGTTTCATTCATTCTAAAGAAAAAAAGAAAACACGTATCAACTTATTATCTAGTTGATCCGTGAAAGTTTTCCTTGCGGGTTGGGAATTTTTATTACAGGGAGTTATGGGGGTTTAATTTATTGTTGATCGTGATCTCATCTGTTGCCTTTCTTGGTTTCAATCGGGCCGCCTGTTATCGTAATAATGGGAGGAGGTCGGACCACACGAACACGGCTGACCCTCCTCCCCACATTTGTTTGTTTGAGTTTGTTTTGGCACGTGAAAGGCAGTGCAGTGGTGTTGCACCACGCGAAAACGAGATGAAAGAACGCGGCGAAGAAGCGCGGTGTCGGCGCGGTGCGCCGTTGGGGTCGAACGAAACTGCGGGCGGAGTCTGGGCCGAGGAAGCATTTTGAAGACCCCACTTTTTGTTGTCGATGTACAGATCAATGGAAGATGGTGAGGCAGGCTGCGAAGGCATTTTGAAGTATTTTCAGAGAAGTTCAGGTACCGGGATGATCATTGGCGAAGACCACAGGTGAATCGGACCACCGGTGCGCGTCAGGTGGTCCGTGGAAGCCCACGCCGGCGCGGTGGCGCCGGCGGTGAGGGGAGGCGGCGCCCGGAAAGCCGCCGGAACAATCCTCCGCGGCTGAAGCTATAGTGGCTACCGAGGGTCCCGCGGCCGCGCGGGACCATGGAACACGAGACGCGGAAGTGTGCCGCATCCGGTGACACGAAGCGGCCCCCGTGCGTTGGGGTCGCGGCTCCTTGGGTGTGACCGCTCGGCCAGCGTCGAGCCGCCCCAGCCGGCCGGGACGCACCGCGCTGGCCAGGCCGGGCCGCGCCCAGCCGGGTCGGACCCGGACCCGGGTCGGGCAGACCCGGGGGGGGGGGGGTTGGGCCGGGTCGGTCCGGGCCCAGACCCCCCCGTTTTCGGACCCCTCACTGTTTTTCACCTATATCTTGAGATGTAGACCTCCGATCGACACACCGTCAGTGGCGATGCGACCCTTGGATCAATATGGTCGTTGCGGTATATTATATTCAATGTTTTGGAGAACTTTGGGTTCAGCCGGGTTTGTTCGGATACGAAACTAACCGGACCCTCAGAGCGGAAAGGCTTATATCTTGAGTTCGAGACGTCCGATTGACGCGACGTCTGCCTCGTTGAATTCCTCTTGATGAGGCGGGACTTTTGGCATACTTCGCCTGAGTGTTGATTTCTATTGGATAGTGGCCATGTTGGATTGTACCCGAAATCCAACCCAGCCCCTGTTACGGAAAAGATGATATCTTTCAGACCGGACATCCGTTTGACGAACCATCAGCGGTGTTGGTGATCACGTTGAGAAACGGTCCCTATGATTTTACCCTATGAGAGTTTGGGGTATTGTTGAGATACGGCCGGGTTGGTTTTCTAACAAAACCAGCCGGGCCCCTGGGACGAAAAGGCTAGTAACTCAGAGACCGGGCGTCCGATTGAGACACCGTCTGTTGCGTTGATACCCCTTGAGATACTTCTTCATGGGACTTTGAGATACTTTGAGTATCGACCTATAACTCGTGGAGCGGACCCTCCCAGAGATGAGCATGCGGAGTATGGAGACCGTGTTGCCGACTGAGACCTGACAACTGCTTGACTGACTCGACTTGGAGTGAGTCGACTAGCCAAGTGTACGGAGCACTACTTTGTTTGGGTGCAGAATCATGGCGGACGAAGCACTACTTGTGTGACAGTGCAGACCCGCGGTACTCGTCCGGAGAGTACCTCTGCAGGCTACTAGGGAGTGTGCACTACTGTGTTTGGGTGGCATACCCTGGCGGGAAGCACTAATGTGTTCGGGTGGATGACCTGCGGTACTCGACAGGAGAAGTAACTCAGAAGTCTTAGGTTAGTGAGCAGTACCTCAGAGTTGTGGCAGGACCACTGTACACTCTAGAGACGGGTCTCTTCAGCAGTTACGGTTTCGATAATGAAAATCCTGCTTTGAGCTGAGTCTATGACCTTTGTGTTTACCTCATGATTGAGATGGGTCACTTGATAACTTAGGTATATGTATGGGAATATACCTGGGTGGTGGTTATCCGTTGATATCATAATCTTTGTGTTACCTCATGTTTGAGATGGGTTACTTGATAACTTATGTATATGTATGGGCATATACCTATGTAGAGGTTATCTGTTGAGATCTTCTTCGTGGTTATCCTTGTTGGTTTTAGTGAGACCTTGAGGGTCTCGGGGTCCTTATTGAGTATCGTTATACTTACCCCTGCACGGGCTATGCCAGCACCTCGTTGTGATGGTTGTAGACGACGGGAAGTGCTGACGGAGGCCCCATGTTCGAGGACTAGACGGTACCCAGAGGTGGACCACACGACGAGTTAGTATCCGGAGGTGGACTTCACGGCGAGACGACACTCGGAGGGGGTTTATGGGAGAGAACATTGAGGAGTTGCGCTATCTGTACCTACAATTCTTGTAGGATCCGTGGTGGACGATCCAGGTGCTGCGCTATCTGTACCTACCCTTCAGGTAGTATCCGAGGAGGACTACCCAGGAGCTGCTTCCTTTCTTCCAGCTGTTTGTCTCTTTCTGTTGTATTTTCGTTCAGTTGTAGCTGTTCTTTCAGTTGGGTTTGTATTCTGGCCCATTTACTTTTCAGCACATTCTTTTATTCTTAGTGTTTTACATCTGCTTGTACTCTGTGGTGTTTTGTTTACTTTTATATAGTTAATGCCTTCCCAGTTATCGGGATTTACACCTTTGGTGCTAGTCTCCAGCCCCTGGCCTTTGGAAGGAGGGCTTGGGGTAGTCAGGGCACGGGCCCCAAGGACAGGTCATGACATAACTATTATTAATAGTGGTGTTTATATTTGGAATTGTTCATTAATTTAGATATTCTATTGGGTTTTCATAAATTTCTTATATTTACCTACTATTTCAGGGACATAATTTTGTTTTAATATATTTTTAAATAATAAATTATTTTAATGATATCATATTGTGGGCTATAATATTTATTATTTTTGGAAAAATAATTGTCTTTAGGTATTCACAAATATAAATTTCATATGCATACAGATTTAATGAATCTAGGATTACAATTGAGGACCCATATTAAATATTATCATGGTTTTTACATTATAATTATGGAAGCTCATAGCCATATATATGTTATATTTTTTCATTGAATACAATGGATACTCTATATAATTTTTCATTCTATGTATCATTTTGTACATATAAATTATGTATTTCTCCATTGTGGAAAAAAATTACAATATTATAGGATTAACATGTGAAGGATTCTCATTTATGTGTGCACAAAATCATGGTACATTACATAACATAGAGTCCCATTAGGGGTGAGTATTTGAAGATTCCCCCAATGATGTACATTATTCTGGATATCATAATATAAATGTGAATATATAATATACAAAAAAGATAATATTTTATAAAATATTTGGAATTAATGATTTTTTATTATTTTTTTGTCTTATAAATACCCTAGAAATTTTTATTCAATAGTGAAATGTATTCTATAAATAATTTATCAATAATTTTACAAGACTTCCTTGATGATTATTTCAATCCCTCAATGAGAAAATAAAAACATGATGACCATATATATATGTATTTAATGTATATTATCGAGGAGAAAATCTTTATAGAATTCCAAAAATGTGCCTATTCAATAAAGGGTGTTTCAATTTTGGGGATTTTAATAAAAAAATAAATTGTTTTTGAATCTATATATGAATATGGTTATTGTTGAATGATATATTATAATAATTATTATAGAAGTCAATATAGTTTTCATATAATATTTCCAATATACCTACATTCTTTGAAATATCTCATATTTTTTTATTTCTATATTGTTAACCTTGAAGGGAGTAACATTTTTTAAGTTAAATAATGAAAATAAAAAATAAATGATATCATGTCAAGGATTGAAAATACACTAGTACGTGAAATTTTCTATTATAAATTGGGTATTATGATAGAAAATTATAATTCAATTAGTCACTAAATTTTATACAAGTATAATAATAATAAATTTATATATTATTATTTGTAACATATGAACATTTATGATAATGAATTCCGAACAAATTATTTAATGAAAATTCATTAATGATGGAATTTAATATTTATTTGAATTACCACTACATTTGTGACATCATATGTATATATATATATCAAAATAGAATAATTTATATTATCATTACGAAAGAGATTAAATTGATTTAATGAAATATTTGGTAGTAAATCATGGATCATGTTTACTTTTTACAATATCCCCCAACGTATGGAATATTGTTTATATTATCTCATAGGCAAAAATTCATGTTGAATATCTATGGTAAGGATTGGATATGGTATAATATCTATGTATATTTAATTTTTGGAGTTTTAAATCACAATTTAAAGGACATGATTAAAATTTTATATACTTATTTTTAATTATAATATATTATATAAAATTATCATTTCATAATGGACTGATTTATAACTTTAAAAATAGTTTTGGTAAACTAATGATGAGATGATTTATCAATTAAAAAAAATATAGGGTAATATTTTTTGGACCAAGGATATATATAAGATTATTATTATATATATTGAAATAGATATTAGATGATTCACATATGTCATAATTCTCCATACATCAAATTATTAATATAATTAGATGATGTATTGTCGAATTACAATATTAAAATTATAGTGAAAATTCCATAAATGGGTTCTTATAAAAAATCTATGGTAGGGTTTGAAAATACAAAAATTGATGATTAAAGAATTATGTTTAATAAGTTGGGTATATTATAAAACCACCACATATATTCTCATGGGAAATCTGAAGACATTAAAAATGATAAATACCATATGGAGAATAGAAATATTATTAACAGTGACATATATGCAATAAATGTTTTTTAGCTATATAACTATCAAATTTTCATTTTATATGATCAAGAATCAAGATTCACATCATAGTAATATGGGTGTATTTTGTAGGTATTATGAATTATTTTTTAAAAAAAATTAAATAATTACAAATTTATATTTAGAAAATATGTTTCTTATTTTTTATAAAGATATTGAAATTAAGGTGTGTGAAAATTTTCGTTTTTTTACATATTTATAAAAGGTGTAAATAAATATGTTACTAGGATGTCATAATGATGTATCATTCACATAATTTTGAAAATAATTCATGAATGTTTTAATAAATATACAATTTAATCTATAAGGGTATGAAAAAATTTTAATTTACATATTTTAAAACACTATTTCGTTTTTTGTAAATTAATTAGTTTTTTAAATTTAAATTAACATATAATAACCACAACCTATAAGAATAAATAACCTCTCTTATAACCAATGATAAATTCTAAAAATATTTACATTTCCAATGGTTTTTCTATAAAAATATTAATTAAAATAATTATTATTCTTGTATCCGCCTACATCAATTATTTTTGGCACGAGGTTAGTAAAAAAAGAGTCTTCAACATGTATATTTTACCAATAAATACTCTTTATTTTAATTTAAATATTTTATTCTTTTAATATCATTTTCATTGCACAATTCAACTTTCAATGAAATAAATAATTAATATATAAAATACCTATTAAATTTTTTATATTATAATATTATTTAAATAAATATTTTTTTATTCAATTTTCAATTACATTATATTTATATATTTATAATCTTTCACATTCATGTGATGGATCATTACATGGTAAAATATATTACATATATGGATGTCATCAATAATTATTTTTAATTACCTATATTGATGGTAAGATTATCATATTTTGAAATTATGTGATCATGTGTGTTGTTTTGTATTTTCAATCACATAGAGATAATGAAACTGATGGATCAATGATTGTGATTGGTAATTTTATATAATAATGAAATTACAATTTTTCAAACAAATATATTGTTACAAATTTTTATAATTATTTATAAGTTTATCAATAATTTATAATGTAGATAAATAACTTAAAATATCTTAAATAAATATAGATTACATTTTAAAAAAAATTATCTATCATTTTTCTATTATATAGTAGTTGAATCCAGGATATAAAAATTTGATCCTATGGTATGTGTTTCTCTCATAACATTTATCTTATTTTAAATTTATTCTCTTTATCTATTCCCCTTTTAAAATTATTTAATATTTTTTAGTATATAATAGTAATATTCATGTTCATATTGATCAATTATATGTATTAAAAAATCAGTTCATTTTAATATTTTAAATTTATACTCTAGAGAAAAATTATAAAGATTATAAATGGGATTTTCAATTATTTTTAATATTATCTGTTTGATATATTCATTATTATCATTAGTAATTTTATTTATTATATTCAATCAATTTCATGTATATATTATAATTAACCATATCTGTATGGGATTTTATTATTATCAACATACCATTTCAAATTATTAAAAATTTGTACGTAATCATCCTTCCTTCATATCATTAAAAACATGTTTAATTTTTAATATATATTCAAATATTTTCATTAAAAAATATATTTATTAAATTCTATAATTCGTCTTTATATATTTAAATGAGAATATTATATTTCCTATAAATAATTATACTTATTTGAAATATCACTAAATTTTGATATAGTAAATATTATAAGGCTTGGTCGTGTGAAACCCATTTTTAGTTATATGATCAAATCATCAAAAGAGATAATTTTGGAAGACATTACACAGAACGAGTTAATGATGGTTATGAAATACAATCATTTTCTACATCCATGTTGTTTTATACAACAATTTTATAAAATTATGGAGTGGATGAATGGTTTATAAATTTTTGTAAACACATCATCCCAGGAACCACACTCTCTGATCCTATGTTGAAATCACAAAAAATAACCATTTGACATTGATACATATAATTGTGACCCAATTTATTCCCACGTAGAGCTTAAAAAATAAAAAATAATAAAATATCACTGAATTTGTTAATGAAATTACAAGTTAAATGTTTAATAAAAATTGTAAATAATCACACAAAACAATTACCAGTGTCATTATATGATGATTTATCCTATTTAACCTAGATATTCATATTTTATTTTATGTCATCATATTCATCCATTTGAAATATCTATTGAAATATTTTATTAAACCTCGTTATTTATCATGTCTGGGGAAAGGAAACCTAACAATTTTGAGATAAAATTCCTTATGAAGGTAAATATAAACATTATTAATTGAATTATATCAGTGAAAATTAAAATTTTATAGTTTTTTGATGACATAGTAAAATTTCAGGAGAACAATGATATATTATTAATACTAATAAATACCTAGATCCTCAAAAAATATAACATAGTAAATGGATTTTACAATTTCAATAGTCATAATAGTTATTAAGAATTATTTTACATTTTTTTAAATATATCCATCCATAAGGTTTTATATATTTATATTGGTAATGTGGCCTATTATGTTTAATGTTTAACCACAATGTAATGTTGACTTTACCTAAATCACATTAAAAAAATCTAATTTATTTTACTAATATCTTGGGTAAAAAATAATTATGACCTTATTATATGTTATTAATTATAGTTATTCAAATTAATTATTTCTTTTTATAAAATCAATAATCAAATGAGGTATGTTTTAATGAAATATTAATCCCTAAGATTTAGTGACACAACATGTTTTAAAAAATTCAATTATATAAAAATGATGATTCTATGTTAACTTTATGACCAATAATAATATTTTAATTAATATATATTAATAATTAAATAAATATAGTATATAATTTCCATTAAAAAAATACCATTATGAATTATTTTATTCATTTAAAATTGATAATTATTATGAATATTAAACCTTTTTTTTGAAAAACCCCCTGTTTTAAACCCAAAAAGAAAACCTACATAAAAAATGCAAAAACATGAACTTAAAGTAATAATATAAAATTAATATGAAATTGTATAAATTAAAATAGATTAAAATCATATGTGGATATATAAATTACATAATTTATCACAATGAATTTTTTTTACAAAATATATATTTGTAACATTCTTAAAAATAAATCAATATTTTCTAGAATATACAAAAAAATCACCAAGAGTTAAATTTGATATTACAAATAAAAAATTACCTTGTTTTTATAAATACATTTTAGAATGTTATATTTTTTTTTTTGAAATTATTTTCACCATAAAAAGTTGACAAAATATATTTTTGGAGATTTATATAATCTTAAGTTATAAATTAGATTTTTTTTAATATCATTCCAAGAAAACAGAAAAGATAAATTTTAAATATTTTATTGAAAATATATTATATAAATTAAAATTAAATAATTTGTAAAAATAATTTAGTTATTTTGTTGGTATAAAAGTAAGTTGATTGCATTAGAATTGTTTTTCTAAAAGAGATATCCTTTTATTTTAAAAAATCGTTTTATTTTCATTCATAATTAATTGTTCAAAAAAGAACTCATTATATATACAAGTGAAAAATTATTTTCATAATTTTGTTAATCTTATTCATATCACCCGTTATAATGGAAAGTTATAATAGTCATATATAACATGTGATTCTTTAGTTTTGTATTTTGTGTTGACTTCGATATGAATATTAAAAATCATGGGGTTACCTGTAATAGATGATTAAAATGTTGTTTCATGTAACAAAAGATGAATGTACTGTTATATTTCTATTATAATATCAAAATTAACATTATTATTTTAAGTCCACAGATTGTTATATCCACCTATTAATAAATATTGTGAGTCACAATTTGAATTTTACCTTAGAAATCGATTATTGGAAACTGAATGTGTCTTTTTCTATTAACCCAGATCATAAAAATTGTGAATAACATATTCTTAATAAGAGATAATATTAATTATTATGTTATTCTAGAATAAACAATTATAGGGTTTATAAATATGATAACATTGATGGAAATGATGTAAATCATTAATAATTTTAGGGAGTGGTGGAGGACATTGGTATAATGAAAGTGAATGATCAATAGAATGATAAGCGTATTGAAAACATGGTTTTTTTTATTGAAAATACCATCAGAAAATAAATATTTAAGGTACAATTATAATTATTTTTTCGGATAAATTTTCAAGATCAGGTGAGTTATCTAACAATCTATAATATTATAATATAGAAATATACTTCCATGATGAGAAGATATTCAACCATTGAACAATCTCCACTAAAATATATTATTTTTATGCAATTATCAATATTTAGAATGAAATTTGTATAATTGAAGTACAATAAAGATTTTATAACAACACAATATTCAATTGGATTACAAGCTATTCCTCATGTATTTAAACAATAAAAAACAATAATAGTTATCAAGTGGTAAGATAATTTCCAGAATGAATAACCATTTATGTAATAATGTTCAAATTTCAAAAGAAATACAATAACTTCAAAACAAATAACTATATAAATTATTATCCATAAAATTAATCAAACAGTTCTTCACTAACATCTAAATCCTATGATTGTAATGATTTCTCCTATATTCATCATATATAAATAAAAAATTATTCCTCATATGAAATCACATTTTTTTCGGAAAATAAAATTATTTCCAAAAAAATATTATATAATATTACAAACCATGTAGACCACCGGTCGGTATGAAACCCTTATCCTCATTAGGTCATCAATCGAAGCCCCAACCATCTTTCTATATATGATGAGTTGTCACCCTACAAATGGGTTTTCCATTTTTTTCTTTAAACCATTAATATAATTCCCCTCAAAATAACACTTAATGTCAATTATATGAGTTACATGTACCTAAACACAGAAACATATCTATTAATACATCATTAATCACATTAATATCTCATCTCATAAACCCAAAATGGGGTATCTAATACATTGAACATAATATGTACCATAATCATATATACATACGATGGTATCCATATGTCATAAGATAACTACACATGAATACATGTTAATATCCAATGTTTATTAATCTATCCTCAGATATCAACTATTAAAACCTAGGACCTGCACTCTTGGATAATGTGTCAGATTATAAACATTAAATTTCCATTGTTGATACTAATATGTTTGACCCAATTTTCAATATACAAACATTATACCATAAAAATTAAAGTTATGAAACCTTATATTCTTAAGGACCTTTTTGATTTAGAGTATTATTTAATTTTGGAAAACTATAAAAAACAATACCCATAATGTTAAATGAGAATTTATCCCATGTAATCGACCTTTTATCACTCCAAAAAAACTAAACATCATCATCCATATGAAATCCACTATTGTAATTTTTCATTCAACGTCTTTATTTATGTCATTCCATGAAAGTAAACATAATAATAGTGATCTAATTTTCTCAGTATGCATAAACATAAGAATGATCAATTTAATGTTATCAATTAACATAAGAAGTGAATAATTTTATGGTGATATAATTGGACTGACTGAGTATCACATAAGAATATACAAACACATAAAAACATGTATTATAAAATATTATAATGTGGCATAATTATTTAAAAAATTAAATATTAGAAATAATAAACAATCTTGATCTTTGATATTTAAATAATGATCAAGTTAAAAATAATAGACCCATAGTAGGAAATTTAAATCCCTTTCTAGTAACATTGTGTATAATATTTATAAAACCCAATAAGACCCACATGAATTAGAAAAAACCTAATAATAATTCTAAAAGAATCATTACCCAACACATTGGATCCTAAATTTGGAACACCCATTATATAGGCTATAATGATCTCACTTGGTGCAGTATGAGATACCCTATTTGTTGAGCAATGTATTGTTTTCAAACAATTCAAAATAATGTTTTTTAAAGGGGGAGATTATTTTAAATAATACTCTGTCTCTTTATGATGATTTTGATGCTCACAAATACCCTTAATTATTTACTAATTATTTCGTTGAGTATTTTGCAGGAATTTATTTTATTTATTTATTTCATATAACGAGATTTCATACTTCATTTATTCCGAGATCAATTTTAGCGTGTTCTGGAATCACTGTAGCGCGAGATCAATTTTAGCGTGTTCTGGTATCACTGTAGCGCGAGATCAATTTTAGCCCGTACTGGAATCACTGTTCATACCCTACGTTGATGAACGTAACGTATGGATGAAAAGTTTACTTTTTATGTTAAAAGAAACGTATGGTTAAGGAACCTTACGTTATTTTGAAACGTATGGTTAATGAATCTTACGTTGTTGAAAAGTATTGAAGAAGAACATTACGTTTGGAAGGAACCTTACGTTTTCGTTGTTGGACAAGTATGGAAGA
Source organism: Viscum album (assembly GCA_963277665.1). Taxonomy (NCBI): domain Eukaryota; kingdom Viridiplantae; phylum Streptophyta; class Magnoliopsida; order Santalales; family Viscaceae; genus Viscum; species Viscum album. Next base: position 1,941,610,901 of record OY728165.1, read on the forward strand.
GAAACCGTACGTTAGTTTTCAGTGTTGAGTTTGTTTCTCAAGAGTATGGATCATCAACCTTACTTTTATAATCAACCGTACGTTCTTTGAAGAGTTGAAGCGAGACAAAGTATGGATGATCAACCCTACGTTTGAATGCTGAAGAGAAAGTATGTATGTTCAACCTTACGTTGTGAACCCTACGTTTGAATGCTGAAGAGAAAGTATGTATGTTCAACCTTACGTTGTGAACCCTACGTTTGGAGCCACGTCATCAACCCTACGTTTGGCGTCGGGATATTTTTGACAGACGATATTTCCTTTTGCATTGGTCAAACAAGCGGATTATTAGGCGGATTTCGAGCCGATTCTTAAGTACGACATTGACTGAATCAAAGACGATTTTCAACGGATTACTGATTGATTTAAACATAGCTTTTTATGCCGATTCTTCAGGGGAGTTACAATGGCTCCGTTATTTCTTTTTAATATCGCGAATCTAAAGGAGATTTTCATGGATCTATTTATGCGGAAGATTTTCTAAGATTTGAATATATATGTTCTATCTTGGAAACTTCGGATATATATATATACACAGGAAAGTGTGTGAAATAGATAGATTGATCTTTTAACGAGCAAGAAACAGAGACTGTGTAAAGGCGTTCTTTTCTGGTGATTGAGAAGAAGTGTAAAACCTTTATTACCGAAGGAAGATCTTGATAGCAGATTCACGTGTTCTACATCGACTATCTGTTGTGAATCTATTGCTGCTGAAGTTGTGAAGTTTCTGGTAATATCTATTGCAACTGGATCGACTCAGAACTGTTTTGATTACAGATCTTTATTTTCTGAAGACAACGATCTATCTACTGTCAATTGCATTCTGTTGCAATTGTGAAGAACAACTGGAGAAGTGTTTTCTTTATCAAAACCCTTTTTATTTTTGAGTGATCAGCTTCTCGTTCTAAGCTGTGTGGGTTCGTGTTTGAACCAGGAAGGCTGTGTTTGCCTGAATCATGTAAAGGTGTCAACTGCCTGTACTCAGTTGTGGACAGGTCTGTGGAAACGAGGACCAGATAGTGAAAATCGCCAAGCTCGTGGATTTGAGCGTTGGTGGAGTGGACTAGGGGCCTTCTGTTCCCCGAACCACTATACATCCGCGTGTTCATGCTTTTACTTTTTCCGCTGCATATTTAATCGTGCAAAAGCATAGTGGACAGAATTTGTCTAAATTGAAGAGATTGTAATAATTTTGAAAAGACACAATTCACCCCCCCTCTTGTGTATAATCCGTAGATTCAGATCCAACAATTGGTATCAGAGGAGGAGCTTCTTATTTTTTAAAGTCTTATCAAGCTAGAAGTATTTAAAGATTATACATAGTGTATCATGGCTGATATGAGAGAGGGAATGTCAATGGTCAGAGCACCTTACTTTAATGGAGATAATTATGGCTGCTGGAAATCACTTATGATTATTTATCTGAAAAATCTTGGTTACAAAGTCTATTCAAAGATTCTAACTCCCTATGAAATTCCTGAAAATCCCGATACATGGAGTGCTGCTACAGAGGCTGAGTATGATATAAATTCAAAAGCTATGAATGCAATCATCTGTGGTCTAGGACCAGATGAATTTAACAGAGTATCTCAATGCCCGACTGCATATGAAATGTGGCAAACAATAGCTGTTGCTTATGAAGGAACAGATAATGTAAGACAGATGAGATATGCAACTGCTAAGTTAAAATTTGATACTTTCAGAATGATTGAAGGAGAGAGAATCACTCAGATGAATGGAATATTGACAGAAATTTTCAATAATATAACAGCTCTAGGAGAACCAATCAAGCAGGCTGATCAAGCGTTGAAGGTACTGAGAGTAATTCCTACTCGATGGAATGGAATCTCTGCAGCAATCAGACAATCAACTTCTGTTAAAGATCTAACTATGAGAGAACTGATTGGTACATTGATGATGTACGAGGCTGAAATGCAAGATGAGGTAAATGAGCATAAAGTCTACATAAAAAGGGAAAACACTGCGTTGAAAGTGACTTCTCAACAAAAGGATAGAAAGATGAAGAACAGAGAAGTAAGTGCTAAATCAGAAAGCTCTGATTCTTCAAATTCGGATGAAGAACTGGCTCAGCTAGCCAGAAAATTCAGAAAGTTCTATGGTAAGAAGAAAGACTTCAAAAAATCCTTCAAAAAGGATAGCAAGGAAGTGAGATGTTATGAATGAAAAAAGATGGGACATATCAGACCGGATTGCCCAAAATTGAAAGATGCAAAGAAGAATAAATTCTTCAAAAGAGATGATTATGAGCAGAAAGACAAGAAAGCTATGAAAGCTACTTGGAGTGTTTCTGAAGACTCAAGTAATTCTTCTAAATCAAGCTCAGAGAAGGAGGAAGCCAATTTAAAAGCAAATATGTGCTTCATGGCTGAAACTGATGAGGTACACTCATACTACTCCTCTGACTCAAATAATGAATCAAACTCTGAAACAAGCTTCTCAAATAAAAAACTTGCAGCTTACTGCAATATGCTTGAAGAAAGGTATGACTCATTATTTAAAAAATATAAATCTATAAAGAACTTGCACAAAGCAATTTCAGATGAGAGAAATACTTTGCTAAAACAACATAAGGAATTAATTGACAGATAAAACTCTGCTGACTCAAATAAAATTAATTTTGAATCAAAAATAAAAACTCTACAGGATGAAGTAGAATCTTATAAAAAGGCTTCATTAGTTTTTACAAAACGAGAAAACACCTTAAATGAGATACTTGGAAAAACTGTAATTAAAAAGGAAAGGTTTGGAATTGGAAGTAAAGGAGAAAAACCTAAGTTATACAAAAATTATTTTGTTCCTAGCACTAAACAGGTTATTTGTAACTTCTGTGGAACAAAAGGTCATATAGCTAAAAACTGTTTTCTAAGACAACCTCAAATATGTGGAATTAAGAAAGCTTATATTTACAACGATCTATATGATTCAATCAATTTTAAGAAAACAAAGCAAATCTGGATACCCAGATCACTGCTTTCTAACACTCCTGGACCCAACAAAATATGGGTACCAAAGCAATTTGTTTGAATATCTTTGCAGGTAGCAGGTCACCAAAGAAAGAAAGAAATATGGTATATGGACAGTGGCTGCTCAAGACACATGAGTGGAACTTCATCTAATTTCTCTTCTCTTACTCGAAAGGAAGGAGGACTTGTCACCTTTGGTGACAATGCCAAAGGAAAGATTATTGGTATTGGAACAGTTGGAGATCCAGAGACAGTCTCAATCAACAAAGTACTTTATGTACAAGGGTTAAAACACAATCTGATAAGTATCTCTCAACTCTGTGATGATGGATACACTGTTGATTTTACTAACAATAGTTGTACTGTTTCTAAAGATAAACTGTTTAAGTTTAGAGCACCCAGAACTGATAATGTTTATACTTTGGATTTGTATTCCTTGTGTAAACAACAAGTAAACTGCTTAACTGCTAATATAAGTGAATCCTGGATCTGGCATAGAAGACTTGGTCATTGCAATATATATGCTTTACATAAATTATCTAAGAAACATCTAGTTTCTGATTTGCCTAGTCTCAAATTTGAAAATGACAGATTCTGTGATGCATGTCAGCTTGGCAAGCAACACAAATCATCATTCAAATCTGTTAATAAAGTTGCTACAACTAAACCTCTAGAACTTATCCATATGGATTTGTTTGGACCATCAAGAGTAGCAAGTTTAGCTGGTAAATTATATGTTTATGTATTAATTGATGATTATTCTAGATTTACTTGGATTTTCTTTTTGAAATTTAAAAGTGAAGCTTTTAGTTTATTTGAAGGTTTTTGTAAATCTATTCAAAATGAAAAAGGTTTTAATATAATCTCATTGAGAAGTGATCATGGTGGAGAATTTGAGAACCAGGAATTTAATTCCTTTTGCTCAAACATGGGTATTAAACACACCTTCTCTGCTCCAAGAACACCTCAACATAATGGGATTGTAGAAAGAAGAAATAGAACTATTCAAGAAATGGCTAGAACTATGTTAAATGAATATAGCCTACCTATATATTTCTGGGCAGAAGCTGTTAATACAGCTTGTTATATAATGAATAGAATTTTAATAAGACCTATTTTGAAAAAGACACCCTATGAACTATGGAATAACAGAAAACCTAAAGTAAATTACTTTAAAGTTTTTGGATGCAAGGTTTACATCTTGAATACCAAAGATAATCTTGGTAAATTTGATCCAAAATCTGATGAAGGTATTTTCTTAGGATATTCTGCAACCTCCAAAGCTTATAGAGTCTGTAATAAAAAAGTCAAGGATTGTTGAAGAATCAGTTCATGTGAAATTTGATGAATCTGATCCTTTTGAGAAAAGGATAGAACAAATAGATGAACCTGATTCTAATGAAAACATGAGACTTGAGAATTTAAAGAATGATTTTGAAAATGATATAAAAGAAATTCAGTCCAGTTCAGAAGAACATGACACTGAAGAACCTTTGAATATAATGCCTAGACAGTCTAGAACCTTAAAGAATCACCCTTTAGAATCTGGGATAGGTGACTTAGATACTGGTATTCAAACTAGAAGAAACTTTGGAAACATAGTTGAATTCTCTGCTTTCCTATCCCAACAAGAACCTAAGACCATAGAAGAAGCCTTAGATGATGAGAGCTGGGTAATAGCAATGCAGGATGAATTGAACCAGTTCAAGAGAAATAAGGTTTGGGAATTAGTTGAAAAACCACATGATTATCCAGTAATAGGAACTAAATGGGTCTTTAGGAATAAACAGGATGATCAAGGGATAATAACTAGAAATAAAGCAAGATTAGTAGCTAAAGGATATAATCAAGAAGAAGGAATAGATTATGATGAGACCTTTGCACCTGTAGCCAGGTTAGAAGCCATTAGAATCCTTTTAGCCTATGTATCTTATATGAATTTTAAATTATTTCAGATGGATGTTAAATCTGTCTTTTTAAATGGTTATTTAATGGAGGAAGTTTATGTTGAGCAACCTCCTGGTTTTGAAAATTCTCAAAAACCAGATTCTGTTTTCAAACTTACTAAAGCTCTTTATGGCCTTAAACAAGCACCTAGAGCTTGGTATGAAAGACTAAGTTCTTTTCTTTTGAAAAATGATTTTACTGTTGGACTAGCAGATCCAACACTCTTTAAGAAAACTATGAAAAATAATGTTTTGTTGGTTCAAATTTATGTTGATGATGTAATTTTTGGATCAACCAATAAAATTCTTTGTCATGAATTTTCAGAATTAATGCAAAAAGAATTTGAAATGAGTATGATGGGAGAATTAAATTTCTTTTTGGGTCTTCAAATATTTCAAAAAGATTTTGGAAATGTTTTAAATCAATGCAAATACATTACTGATTTACTTAAGAAATTTGGACTTGAAAACAGCAAGACATTTACAACTCCTATGTGTACTAATATAAAACATGATTTGGATGAAACTGGAAAATCAGTGGACAACAAGTTATATAGAGGTATGATTGGTAGTTTGTTATATCTTACTGCTAGTAGACCAGATATAATGTATTCAGTATGTATTTGTGCTCGATTTCAATCAAATCCCAAAGAATCCCACTTAACTGCTGTTAAACGAATTTTTAGATATTTAAAAGGTACTATTTATCAATCTCTGCTTTATCCAAAAACCTCTGATTTTAATTTAATTTCATATTCAGATGCTGACTTTGGAAGCTGTAGATTAGATAGGAAGAGTACTTCAGGAACATGTCACTTTTTAGGAAAGTCTTTAGTATCATGGTCTAGTAAGAAACAACACTCAGTTGCCCTGTCAACAGCCGAGGCAGAATATGTGTCTGCAGGTAGTTGCTGTGCACAGGTGTTGTGGATGAAAAACACTCTTATGGACTTTGGATTAAATTTCAATAATACACCTATTTTATGTGATAATACTAGTGCAATTAATATTTCAAAAAATCCTATTAGTCATTCTAGAACTAAGCACATTGATATAAGACATCACTTTTTAAGAGATCATGTGTTTAAAAAGGATATATTTTTAGAATTTGTAAATACAGAAAATCAATTAGCAGATATTTTTACTAAACCACTTCCCACGGCAAGGTTTGAATTTATTAAGGGGGAGTTAGGTTTATTTAATTTTAAATAGTTTTTTTTAATCTTATTCTGTTTTCGAATTCTGCTTAATTTTTGTTTCCCGCTATAAGTAATTTTATTTTGTTTTAAATAAAAGTAATGATTAGTGATTACACGGGAATCAAGGCTGTCAGAACCGTTTCACCTTCTAAACTGTTTCACCTTTTTCGGAAACCCTTTCGAAAACCTAAAACCGCACATCTGCTCCAAAACCCTTTTCTGAATCTTCAAACCCTAAACTTACGAACCTTCAGAAATCGTTGTTGAAATGGCAAAGACTAAGTGTCCTGATGAAGCTGAGAGCAGTGCTGCAAAGAAACCTAAAGTAGTTGGTCGGAAAATACTGCAAGGTAAAGTCATAGATTTAGAATGGCTGTTTGAAACTAATTTACTGTTGAAGCAAGCGTTGTCGTTTCAAAGCCTTGAGCAAGCTTTTAATAGTGAAAACTCTGAGTTTCTATATGAGGAAGAAATGAGACATTTCTTTAGAACTGTTCAGTTTAGCCTTGGAGATACGGAGGATAGTTTATTGGCTCAAATAGAGGATAAGGACTTTTCCATATCATCTGTAGAGATAAGTCAAATTCTTAACTTCCCTCATGAAGGAGTTTTTCATTTCGATTTACGGAATATTGGAGATTCTGTACATAATTCTGAAGACATTATGTCTTTTCTGTTTGGAACCAGAGGGATAAAGAAAATGTTTATTAAAGATTTGGAGCCCGATCAGAAAATCTTGGTAAAATTTGTTCAGACTGGTTTAGCACCAAGGATGGCTGAGATGGAGAAAATCCTATACCCTGACATGTACATAATGTATCTTCTGATGTGTGATATTAAGTTTAATTTTCCTCGGTTTATGATAAGATATTTTAATTACTGCTGTCAGAGTGAAGAAAGAATGACCTTTTTCCCTTATGGAAGGTTCATTTCTTTGTTTTTGTTTAAAAGAGGAATGATCAGATTGGTAGATGCTGGGGTGAAATGTCACCACAGTAATGTTTTTAATGCTGGAACTTTGAGGAAAGTAGGATACTTCTGGAGCACAATTAAAGGAAAACTCTTACCTGTTGGAGCTGAGGAAGACTCGGAGAGTGCTCAGGCTCAACCGGCTAAGTCCAAGGAGGGACAAGCAGAATCAAGGGTTAGTACAGTGGCAAGGAGAATTCGCTTTGAGATGGAGGAAGTTGAGGAAGAGAGAAGTCAAGAAGGACTTCAATCTAGAAGGAAGAGGTCAATTGATGATGAAATTATCTCTCCTTCCTTGAAATCCTCTGAACCGGTAATTTCTTATTCATTTGTGAGAGAAGCTGTTGTGGAGAAGACTGCACCGATAGAGGAACCAGTAGCTCAACCGGAAATCCAAAAAGAACCTCAATCTGCTGCTGTGGCTGTTGAAAAAGTAATTCCACAAGAACAACTTATGGAGGCAGTGCCTGGTGAAGAAGTGGCCCGACCTCAAGATATACATGAAAATATTGTTCTTGACCATTCAGTAGAAGTCAGAGAGACTACTATTCGTGATGAACGTACTTCTGAAGCTAATACAGAGGTACTTCAGGAAGCTTTTTCAGTGGAAGAGTTTCAAGCTTCAAAAGCTAGTTCAGTGGATCAACCTTGTCAGGACAAGGACAAAGAACAGTCAGATGCAGATTCTTTACCACTTGCCCTGCCTCATCAACCTATTTCTGGACATGAGAATAGAGCACAGGGTGCCCCTGATTCGAGAAAAGAAGAAGTTGTTGAGTTGTACAAGCGTATCTCTCAATTAGAATCTGAGAATGATAATCTCAGAAATTCTCTGAACTTAGAGCAGTTGAAGTTTCAGAAGCTGAAAGAATGTACTGTTTCAAGACAGGAAGTAGATTTGTTTAAGACTGATATGTTGCATGCTGTTGATCAGTTAAAATCAGAGATGGTAAAGAAAGATGATTTGTCTGAGATGAAGATTTACATGGAGAATAAATTTGAGTCTGTTGAAAACAATGCTGTGAGTGGATCAGGTTCTTCACCTGATTTGATTCGAAGATTTCAAGCAATTACTGGAGCAATGAGCAATATGAGTGACAGATTACACGATCTTCAGTGTAATAGTTCCCCTTTATCAGTTTTGCTAGATAATCAGAAATTTTTAGTGGATCAGTTGACATCTGGAGAGCAACCGATTAGGATTCATTTGAATCAGTTATCAGAAAAGCTGGCTCTTTTTGTTGAAAAAGAAGAAAGAATTCATGAGTTTTTCAGAGTTAATTTGATTGAAGATATTCATATGACTCAAGAGAACAGAGATCTTATCATCAAGTTAGGATATGGGATGATGAAGAGGCTCAGAGAACAGTTTACAGAGATCAAGACCGCGATTCAAAGGAGATAGACACCTTTTTCCCTATCTTATCCATGAACCTTGATTCCTCTGTATATCACAATCGTTTATATATATAACAGCTTGTGAATGAAAATTCTCTTCTTTTGTTTTTGTTTTGTTGTTATTTATTTATTTATGATTGAGTTAGCCAGTATAACAAATTCACTTATTCATATACAGTTAATTATAGCATTTACTTATAGTTCAGTGCAATATTGAATGTGTTCAAACCCGTAATTTTTCATTCTTTTTGATATCACAAAAAGGGGGAGAATTTGGATAAACACAACATTTAAATTCATTTGTTTCCTATGAAGAAATTTGGATATATAGGAGAAGACATTTATCTTTTATCTATTTTTTAGCTGAAAATTTATTTTTATGGGGGAGAAATTTTATTATAGTTAAATATTGTTTTAATCCTTTCAGAATTCTAAAATTTTATAAAACTAATTTTTCAATAAAGATTGCAATTAAATTAGGTCTATTATTTTATGGGTTTTGTGATCATCAAAAAGGGGGAGATTGTTGAGCAATGTATTGTTTTCAAACAATTCAAAATAATGTTTTTTAAAGGGGGGGATTATTTTAAATAATACTCTGTCTCTTTATGATGATTTTGATGCTCACAAATACCCTTAATTATTTACTAATTATTTCGTTGAGTATTTTTCACTAATTTATTTTATTTATTTATTTCATATAATGAGATTTCATACTTCATTTATTCCGAGATCAATTTTAGCGTGTTCTGGAATCACTGTAGTGCGAGATCAATTTCAGCGCGTACTGGAATCACTGTTCATACCCTACGTTGATGAACGTAACGTATGGATGAAAAGTTTTCTTTTTATGTTAAAAGAAACGTATGGTTAAGGAACCTTACGTTATTTTGAAACGTATGGTTAATGAATCTTACGTTGTTGAAAAGTATTGAAGAAGAACATTACGTTTGGAAGGAACCTTACGTTTTCGTTGTTGGACAAGTATGGAAGAGAAACCGTACGTTAGTTTTCAGTGTTGAGTTTGTTTCTCAAGAGTATGGATCATCAACCTTACTTTTATAATCAACCGTACGTTCTTTGAAGAGTTGAAGCGAGACAAAGTATGGATGATCAACCCTACGTTTGAATGCGGAAGAGAAAGTATGTATGTTCAACCTTACGTTGTGAACCCTACGTTTGAATGCTGAAGAGAAAGTATGTATGTTCAACCTTACGTTGTGAACCCTACGTTTGGAGCCACGTCATCAACCCTACGTTTGGCGTCGGGATATTTTTGACAGACGATATTTCCTTTTGCATTGGTCAAACAAGCGGATTATTAGGCGGATTTCGAGCCGATTCTTAAGTACGACTTTGACTGAATCAAAGACGATTTTCAACGGATTACTGATTGATTTAAACGGAGCTTTTTATGCCGATTCTTCAGGGGAGTTACAACGGCTCTGTTATTTCTTTTTAATATCGCGAATCTAAAGGTGATTTTCATGGATCTATTTATGCGGAAGATTTTCTCAGATTTGAATATATATGTTCTATCTTGGAAACTTCGGATATATATATATACACAGGAAAGTGTGTGAAATAGATAGATTGATCTTTTAACGAGCAAGAAACAGAAACTGTGTAAAGGCGTTCTTTTCTGGTGATCGATAAGAAGTGTAAAACCTTTATTACCGAAGGAAGATCTTGATAGCAGATTCACGTGTTCTACATCGACTATCTGTTGTGAATCTATTGATGCTGAAGTTGTGAGGTTTCTAGTAATATCTATTGCAACTGGATCGACTCAGAACTGTTTTGATTACAGATCTTTATTTTCTGAAGACAAGGTTCTATCTACTGTCAATTGCATTCTGTTGCAATTGTGAAGAACAACTGGAGAAGTGTTTTCTTTATCGAAACCCTTTTTATTTTTGAGTGATCAGCTTCTCGTTCTAAGCTGTGTGGGTTCGTGTTTGAACCAGGAAGGCTGTGTTTTCCTGAATCTTGTAAAGGTGTCAACTGCCTGTACTCAGTTGTGGACAGGTCTGTGGAAACGAGGACCAGATAGTGAAAATCGCCAAGCTCGTGGATTTGAGCGTTGGTGGAGGGACTAGGGGCCTTCTATTCCCCGAACCACTATACATCCGTGTGTTCATGCTTTTACTTTTTCCGCTGCATATTTAATCGTGCAAAAGCATAGTGGACAGAATTTGTCTAAGTTGAAGAGATTGTAATAATTTTTAAAAGACACAATTCACACCCCCCCCCCTCTTGTGTATAATCCGTAGATTCAGATCCAACACTATTGTATAAGTTGTAACATACTAACTCATTGTAATCTCAAAAGTCCCATAATATTAGATACAAAAGGATCACCCATTGGTATCTTGTTCAACGTATCATATTTTTAATTTTCTAGAAACACAATATGAATAATGTAAAAGTAGTTGGTATATCGTTATCAAACTCATGATACAAACATTATTCATCTATAACACGATTAACCCATATGAAAACTAGTAATATAATAACATATTTTAAACCTGATTATATTATAGAAAGAAAAAGAGTTAACTAATAATCCCTTAGATGCATCATTAATAAATAACAATATGGATTTAACAAAACTTTTAAAAGCATTGTTTAATTTTTATTAGAAATCATGGTTATGGAAGAAAATTTGTTCTTTAATGAAAATATGATTTCTCATAAAAACATTCATTAAAATATTGAGTATATAGATGGATGTTGATTAAGAGAAATAATTTATTCTTATGACATAACCAGATGAGGAGAATATTATTGTGATTATTTAGTCATGGATCATAATATTTCATCATTGGAATCATTAACATAAACAGTAATTTTTAATGATGAGATCATGTAATTAAACTTATACAACATTAGTAACATTCAATCATAACACTCTAGAAAAAATAAAATTTAATGAATCTTATAATATAATGAAAATAATGGTGCACATGATATAAATTAACACATGATATGTATATACAAAACATAATATATGATAGTTTTATAACATAACACCTATCTGAAAAAAAAGAAAAATGAGAAAGAAAAATCCCACATTACTATGTATCTTTTGAAAATATAAACCCTAAAAAATATATATCCTAAGATGTATATGTAAATAACTATATATTGATGTATATGAATCATAAACTAAATCTTTGGGATGTATATTCCACTCAGAAAAATATATTTGGCAGATATGGTGTATATCTCATAGAAATAGAAGTTAGATTAAAAAACCCTAACGCCATGCTTCATTTTAGTCGAACATGCATCAACCACCTGTATAATAGTATTAAACATGATAGTAAAATATTTATTAACAAATATTTATAATATCAGATAAGATATTTTTATAAAAAATGTCAACAATTTATGAATAATATTTCATTATTTTTATTATTTAAGGTGTTAATAGATTTGTTTTCTCATTTGTTCAATATTATGTATGTCCTATTTTTTGTAAATATAATGTAGTTATATTATATAAAAAATTTATTCTCAAAAAAATACAAATATTTATGTATCATTTTTACTTTTTTAAAAAATTATGAAATTTTATAGTACAAAATAACGTTTTTATGATTATAGAGATAGTAATTATTACGTATGCATGTGTAATATTTAAATTTATCAATGAACTTTATTGAAAGAAATTAAGTAATATTTAATCACTACATAATTAAAATAAAATCATATGTAATAATTATTTATTTAAAATACTTATATATATCATCTATGTGGTGTGGTGATGAAAAGAGAATCACATCACATAGTGAAAATAATAGTCCACAAATACTTCCAAAATGTTTTCATATTTTCTGTTTACAAAAGAAAATGATGTATTATATTTCTAAGAATATTAAATTTTTCATGAATATAGAAATTATTTTACGTATATCACATATACTTATTAAACATGTTTTTAAAATAGTTAATGTAAATAGAGAAATAACAACATCGCATTGTGAGGCATCAATCCATTATAAAAATGAATGATGTTATCATATTTTCACAAGATGGAATGAAAAACATAATTTGTGATATAAAAAACTATAAGAATAATAATATTATAAAAATCATAAATGTCATATATAAACAGTATTGCCACCATTTTTTCCATCATTGATATGTGTTAACAGAAAAATTACTGACATCAATTTACGGGAGGGTAAGATTCCTCACACAAGAATGATGATTATGTAACACATTTGATGTATGTATATGTTTTTTTAGTTCATAAACATAACCTATCCACAAATTATTATTTCTATGATACTTTTGTAATATATTACCTTGTTATATTTGTAGTAAAAAGTGTGTATATTGAAATAAAACAAAAATTCATGATGAGGAAAATTACTTATTATATGGTTAAGTCTTTTTGGATTTCATGAAATACCTTTATTGGTTGGATTTCACCTAAAACTATGGCTTATCGGGTTAATAGTATATATTTTTCGAAGTAATTTTGGTAGTTAATTTCTTAAACTAAGTGTTTTGGGGTGTGAAATAGGATAGGTTTACCAATTAAGTTTTTGATTAGTTGAACACTTGTAAATATTTGAAAGAGTGAATTGAACCATTGTTTTTTTCATGTCTCCTGGGAATAATAATAATCAATTTTAGATAGTATATTGGATATGATCTATATATTTTAATTAAATGTGTGTTGGGCATGTTAACAAGTCATTGGGTACCATGAGATTAATGTTTCGCAACCAAGTCAACATGTTTTTATCTTAGTCATTTTAATTAACTTTACCTTATTCAATTAGTAATTTTTTCAAAAATTTTAGTCTTAAAGTAAATTAAATATTTTGATGAATATAAATTTAATATATATTTCTAAACTAATTAAAATTAACGTAAGTTGAAAATTATAATTTTATATTAATTTTATACACTCAATGACAGATTATGTTTTCAATACATATATTTTTTAGAATAATATTATCCTATATTAACTCTATGACTACTATTAATGTAACAACATAGGTACTTATAAAATAATTTGTTTCAATTATGGATATTAATAAAAAAATTCGTTATAATTGTATAATGAAATTAGTGGTATTTTTAGAAATTAAGAAATATCTACAAACACAATAGTTACATCACCTATAAAATTATATATAAAATTTATAAATATTATATGTAAAGAAATGGTATATTTTTTCACAGAATAAGTAAATAAAGGTTTTTAAAATATAAAATTTATTGTTAGATTTTTATGACTCATAAATATTTATTTTCATTTTATATTTAATAACATGAATTAAAATAAAATTTATAATTATTAAATTTATTTATATATTAATATTTTTTCCCTTATGATTATATTATAATTCTATTAGAGCTAAATTTTGTTTTTATGTGTTGTAAATTCAATTATAATATTAATAATGGTATTTTCAAATATATAATGATATTAATTAAAAATTTAATGTATCATAATTTGAAAAAATAGTTCAAAAATTGGATTCTATTTTTAAATTATACATTTTCATAGATGTATATGTTTTATTTTTGGTGTTTGTGTAAAAACATGAATAATTATTAAAAAGTCAAATACAATAAATTATTGTATATATATATTATATGTTAAATAAAGTATTCTATGAATAATTGATTATTTAATCCACATAATATAAAACACCTCTTCAGTATATTATTATATTGAGGGATATTAATAATAATATTGTGATTCCTCAAACAAAATAATAAAAGAATTAATAAATTACTGTGAGAACAACCCTCCACCCCACTATAAATACTACAGCTAACCACATATTCTACTAACGCCTCGAAAGCTTTATATGAGGATTAATTTCTACCAAATTCCCTTACCAATCCTCTTACCCACATCCATGACCTTCATGTCTCTCTAAATGTTCAAAAACCATGTTTCATTATGGTGGTTCTCAATGAGAATATGTTCATGTGGTAAAATATTATATCATTTTCCTTTAAATTAAATTAATTTTTTTTCTTCTTCTATACTAAATCTCCTTGATCAGTGGGAAATGATAACTCAGGTATCTTAAATAAATTGTTATGTTTTTTTAATGGAATAACTAACATCAAACCAATACCCAACGAATCTTATTATAAAAAATGGAACAATCAATCATGATTTGTCGAATTACTGTCATCGTGGATGATATGTTTTCATTTTCCATTACCACATTTACTAATAGACATAAAAACATTATTATGGTTAAAATAAATTTAATTGTACAGATAATTAGTCATATAATGATATTAATATTTTATACAAATGTTATTTAAAATAATACAATATAAACTCAGGATTGTTGTAAGACCCACTAAAATAAATTTAATCATTTGCATTCATTTTTTAACTAATGAACACTCCTCATATCTGAAAAAATGATTTATGGTACCATTTAAATTTATGGAATCAAATTATTTCAATTTCAATCCACTTTTGTTTTCTTTCTTCTATTTGAAATGAAATCTCAACATATACCAACCCTGGATACCATGAAACAAACGAACTAAAAATTAATAAAAAATTACAAAATCTTATAATTAAATGTGTAAAAATATGTAATAAAAACATCATATAAGGTATTATAAATATTAATGTATTTATGTAATAAATTAATAACACACTCTAATTCATTATATAGTATATTTGAATTGATTATGGAACTCAAACACATGGTAAGGGACTTTCCTTTCAAAATTCTTCTTTAATGTCGCTTTTTACAAAATTAAAAAAAAAATGTGTTTACATTACATATAGTGCGTTAGTAGATTATCACATTTTAATGACACCATAATGTCATAATTTATTATTCATAAGATTAAATTTTTATTTATAGAGAAAAGTTTTTTATTTTAATTTTCACAAAAATCTTTCAAAATATGTCATTTATCTGTCGAGACAAACTTAGGATGAAATTGTTTATCTTTTATGATTACATTGTAGTTCATAGGAATAGTGTATGACGAATGGCCTAACCAATATCTCCCTCAAATTCATTGGGTTTTTTATGTTGTAGTTTCACCCCAATGTCCATTCTAAAAATAACTTCTATGGTTACACTACAATGTAGCCATTAGGGTTACATCATAAGGTTTCATTGACAATTACATTGTAAGGTATACGTGAGGGTTACAAATTAAATTGAATTCATAAGGGACAAAATATTAAGTATGTATGTCATTATGTTACCTATAATTTTTTCTTTATATTTTCTTTGTTTTATTGAAATATTATGTTCTCACAATGTAAGAATATGATACTTTCTGGGTTTGAAGATTGTATTTTTTGAAATTTATTTCATATGTTTATAGGTATCCATGTGCTAATGGGTTGCATCCTTATTTTTGTGTAATATACTAATAATTGTTTTCACATAACTTGTTTTAAAATGTTTCTCATAGTAATTATGAAAGTGAAATAAAAAAGAAAAGTCAAAGATGGTTATTATAAATAATGCATGTTTTAATAATAACGGTTTTATTAAAGAAAAATGGATTTTATTTTAGTAGTATCCACTTTTTATTATTGTATGATTATGGAAAGAATTCATTACTACTCTAAATAATACCATTATATATATAATAAAATTAATTATTATTTAATTTAATAGGGAATGTAATTTTTTGGGTCAAGTCCATATAGTTGGTATCAGAGAACAATTTAGATATATTTAGGGGTTAGGATGATGATAATTTAATACCATAAATGATTATTACCTTATTATTATCAAGAAATTATATAGATTTTAATTATTACCATGTCTCTTCGTATAATAAATTTCTATTTATAATTTTTTACCACTAAAGAAACAATAAAGAATATGTTGGAAGGGACTAATAGAATTATATCCTTATGAATCCAGAACCTATAATGGTGTGAATTGGAATCGAGTAGTTTTTTGGATATTAATGGATTTATTGAAACATGTTATAAATGGAGTTGTAATCTTTGTAAGAGAACATACATATCTAAAATTGAGAAAAATATTGATAGTAGATCATTTTATAAGGCAACACCCTCCTTTAATCAATGGATATTCTAACCTAGTGATGGATAAAGGGTTGATTAAATCCTTTGAAAAGATATTTTATTTTATAAGTATTTATATAATGAAAATGATAGTATTTCTATTTATCATTTTGATGTTGAATCTGGCTAGTAGAAGTGAATGATCAATAATATCATTGAAAGAGAAAATATTTATTCCTTTTAATGGGAATAATTTAAGAATTTTTTTCTTGAAATAATCTTGATATGGTGGTGTGACATAGGATGGAAAAGAAATTCATATAATTGAATCAAAACATGAAATATTAAGTGTCGTTATAAGAAGAATACTTTACTCGATTAGAAAGGTATGCTCTATAAATTATTTTTGATCTTAAAATAAAAATCAACCATTTTTAATCAGTATTGATGCCAATATAAATAGGGGAGTTGGATTCCCATGAATTGAAAAATTATTAGAAACACGTTCATTGAGATAATATGGTAGAAATGGTGTTTTATGGAGATCATGTGTACCAGGAAAACACGAATAAGTAAAGGTCCATATTATAAAAATGGGTAACACTCAATCAAGTAAGTGTTTTTTATGTGGAATGTATTAAAATATTGTCAAAAAATTAAAAATAAATGATCTCATGATTAATTATGATAATATAAAAAATAAGGTTTTTAAATTAAGTGATATGGGGAATTATAAAAATACCTATCAAATGAAATATCTAAATGATTTTAATTATTGATTTTATATGATAAATAAAGGAGTGAAATCATTGGGGACTATGTCAGCTTGTGTTGGTCCATCCAATGAAATGTAATTATTTAAATTTTTTACACAAATTGTTCTTTTATTTTTTATTTGATATGGGGTCTAAAAATTATTTTATTTATAATATATTGTTTGATAAATATTAAATTTAATATCTTGAAACGAAATCAAAACATGTTATTTAATCACAGGGGGGGAATATTAAAGAAAAACAGAAATTTAAGAATCATTCAATTTTTGTATATATAATGAAATTATCTAAAAATCATGCTATTTTTACATATGTATAAATTTATTTTATTCTGGGTATAGATATTCTTCTATGTCTATTATAATAAGATTGGTTATAATGATAATAATTTTTTTAGAAATATTTTTTAGTTTTTTACAAAAATGAAACAATTATTTTTAAATCATATTAAGAATATAAAAACAATAAAATATAGAAATGAATTTTATCTTGATTATATATTTGAAAATAAGTAAACTTTTCTAAGTAATGATATTTCAGTGGTAAATGAATCCATTAATGTTTTTCCTAGGGAGATTTTTGGTTTTATAGATGATAAAAAAGTTTAATGTACTATTATAATAATTTTTTGAAGATAAGAAAATTTAAAAATCCCCATATCTAACTCCTCAAGTAAATATTTTAGAATTGAAAAGTAAATATGATGATTTTATAGATTAAGATTTAATTCATTCTATCACTAACCCATAGTGTTCTAATGTTTTGATTGTAAAAAACAATGATGGATCCATGAGGATTTACATTGATTATAGAGTCTTGAATAGAATTACTATTGGTAATATATATCCATTATATTATATCGATTACTCTTTTGTTAATCTCCAAATAGTATAGTATTTTTTCAATATCGAATTAACATCTCCGTACTATTAACTGATGGTAGTTGAAGATGGAATTTTGAAATTAGAGATTCAATGTAGATATTAGAATTATGACTTTTCATGTTATTCCATTTAGCATGGAAAATGAATTATTTGTAATACAATATTTTATTAATATAATAATTCATGAATATAAGAATTAGTTTTTTGTTTATCTTATTGATGACATTTTTGTTTAATAAAAAAAATCACGAGAATCATGAAAAAAATCATAGTATTATTTAACAAACACATAATGAAAATATGTTATATGGAAATTGTAGAAAATGTGTTTTTTGGTTGCAATGGATTGATTTTCATTGAAAATTTGTATGTAATATTTTCATAATAGTTTCTGCCACCAAAACAAAACAAGTTGATGATGGAAAAATATAATAAATGATACACATATTATTAGTTTTATTTTATTTGTATGTGGTTACTAATGGTTCTAAAAAAATTCCATATATATTTTTCTCTCTAACTACATTAAAAAAAGGGGGTAAATTTATTTGAACATGAGACTGTGATTTTTGTTTTCTAAAATTGAAAACAAGATCTGTAGATTATCATGTTTTTCATATGTCTTCCCGAGAGGGAATTTTTGTAATCTATAATGATGCTTCATTAAAGTCTGTAGAATGTGTTGTGATGTATAATAATCTGGTAATGTCTACTCTTCAAGAAAACTGAATCCTTGTGAGTAATATTATACATCACAAGATTTGGGTTTATAAGTTGTGGATTTCTAAATAAAATTTTTTAAAAATTATTTATAAAGATCCAAATGTGAAATAAATAACGACCATAAAAAATTGAAGTATATATATTAAATTTTAAGGAATTGAATATGATAAAGACAAGATTACTTGAAATAATAAAGTATTATCATTTCCTGGTCAATTTTCATCCATGAAAAGAAAACAGAGTGTCATATTACTTGACTTAAATACATCATGCATCTTTGTCCATGTTATATTTGGAAAACAATCCATTTGTTTACAATTTGATGAAATTTTGATAGAATTTTTTTGGTGTAATAAATTCCTTAGTTTTGTATCATTTGATAGAACAATTGTCTCTCTTAGTAAATAAATAATCCAGAATTGAATGAAGACCATGAGTAACAGAAAAATGATTAATTAGATACTGAAGGTATGTTTGATGGATTTAATCTTGATAAATATTTTTTCATCAAATTTGAGAAGATATTTTTTGTTCCTAATGACTTTTACCAGAAGAAATAATTGTTAACTAGAGCTCATTGGTCCCTTTTTTCACTTCATCTCAAATGCACTAAGATATAAATATACATTCGGGTGTATTACCTGTCGGGTGGAATGAAAATAGATATTTTATATTTTACCATGAAATGTATGACTTCTCTAGAATATAATATAGAGTGACAACTACCTAAGGGGATGAATCAACCTTTTTCAATACCATAATGTAAATGGTGAAATATATATATATATTGAATTTTTTGTGAGGAATAAAATTTTTGAGGTTAAAATATGATTTAGGATATTATTGATCTGATAGATAAATATATACATTTCCATCACATTCAATTTATTTTTCTCAAGATTACAATTTGTGACTAAAACACAATGATATAGTTAGGATTCATGGATTTCTTCACTACATTAGATCTGATCATTATCCCAGGTTCACTTCTAACTTATTTAATGTAATCCAGAATTCATTGGTAAGAGAATTAAATTTTAGAACATCCTTTCATCCTCAATTAGATGGACATACCGAGTAAAAACATTAGACATGATCAAACATGTTATATTGTAGTTAAATTTATTACCAAGGAATTTGAGCTCATCATATTTATTTAAATTATATTTCTTATAATAAATATTTTCAATCTCATATACAGATGAAACAATTTGAGGAATTATATTGAATGTGTTGTCAAGCTCCATAAGTTTATTTGAATATTAATAGTGGAGTTATTGGAAGAGGATGTGGAGAATATGTCAAAACACATGAAGATAGATTAGATAAGGCATAAAAATTATGTATATAATGAAATGAAATATATTTATTTCGCGGTAGGTGATTATTTTTTTCCGTAAAATCACTCTTTGTTCATGTTTTAAGTGTGTTTGTCTGAAAGGAAATCCATGTAAATGGTTCATTGGAACTTTTGAACTCATTGAGTAAGTTGGACCAGTTTCCTACCATGCAGATTTACCTCAAACTTTATATCAAGTACATAATGTTTACATTTTTCATATTTAAGATTGTCTATTTTTTATTCATATCCTATTCGGTTCCAAGAAGTAGGTCAGTATGTATAGAAAAATTATTCTGAGGAAAACCATGTCCATATTCGTTACTATGGATAGAATTTACTTTGAAATTTGGTAATTCATTAGGTTATAGTTTTATGTAGTATCCACATGGTTGAATAAGAATCCTGGGAATTAAAAAAAATAATTACGTAAAGGTATCTTAACTTGCTTAATATTTAAATAAAAAACATGACGATGGAATTTAGAGCTGCGGTGGAAAATGTACAAAAATTATTACATATGAAATAATTTTTTTTTATTATGAAAATAAGATATTAAATTCATTAAAAATTTATTATGAAATAAGTGGAATAAATTTAAATTAATTTTTTCCTAAAAAAAAATAGTAACCTCACCTATTAATTTAAAAATTATATTTCTGAATCTTTTAATTGAATCCTTGATATATTTGTATCATGGTAAAAAAGGATTTCAATATGATAAATGACGTGTTGGTATTTTCTCACACATAATTTTTTATTTAATATCTTATAATTAAAATAATGAATAAAAAATTTATATTTGAAAAATCTTTTCATAAATTTTATTTTTTTATAATTATTATAAGATAATTTAATGATACCTTAATTATGTTTTCCAAATGTTATAAAATCAGTTACAATTTTGTAATCTTTATTTTTCAAATAAATGAATATTTTAAATAAGAATTAAGTTTCCCATTATTGTAAAATTATTTTAATTTTTTTTTTACATTTTTATATTATAATTGTCAATACAGTGTTATGGTAAATATTATGGGCTTTTTAAAAATACTGCAATTTTTTTGTGAATAGTAAAATATGGTAATTCACAATAAATGGACATTATATGTTAAAACATGATTACCTGATTAATTTATGATTTAATCACCATAATAAATAACTCCCCTTTATTATTATAATAAATTTAGTGATAATTATCAAGATATTAATAATTATGTGCTAAAATTAAAAAATAAAGAGTAAAAAAATGTGCAAACACCCACGTCCTACAATATATATATCACATATCTTCAACACTTCTCCTACAATATCAAAATCCTTTTACCTTTTTTAATTTCAATATAATTACCTTTCCAAGTCTCTTTATCACATATGGGACCCACTCATCTCACCAGATGGACAAAAAAAAGTTCCCTTTGGAGGATCTCAAATAAAAGAAGTTCAAGAGGTAAAATCATATTTTGTTTTATTTTAAATTTGTTTTCAAATTATATTCATGTATTTTTATCTCTCCACCTCCCATAATCTAAGTAAAATGATAACTTCACTATATCTAATATAAAATGATTTAAATTTTTTAATGTAATATACATCATCAAACCTCTCTATTACTCTTATTATTCTAAAAAACAAAAACATCATCGGTGATGGTCAATTTATCGTCATCTCGGATGATGTGTTTTCATTAAAATTTCCCACCTTCATGATTTGTAATATATCCATTTTTATTGTCTAATTATATTTTATTATACATATTAAATGTTATATATTTTTCTGTAACCAATTTATAAATATTATATTATATTAAATGACATAGGTTTCTTATTTTCGTAAAAATGGCCAAAACAAGTTAAATCATTTTCAGTAATGTTTTAGATAAGGAATCATATTCACATTTAAAAATAATGAGTTATAGAATAATTTAAATTTTTTGAATAATATTAAATCAATTTTACAACTTTTGGTATTTCACTTCCCTTTGACAAGAAACCATATAATGAACGAACCATTGAAACCATGAAATACACTCAAAAAAATAAATATTTTTAATAAATGGATGGAAATTGGTTACAAAAAGATCCTGAAAGGTTTTAAAAATAATAATTCAGTCATTTAATAAATTAATAACACTCATTAAACCATTATACCTGATCCTTATACATGATTTTATAAATTGAATCCAATTTTTAGAGATAATATTTATAAAATTATCATCAATGTATCTTTTTAAAGAATTAAAAAAAATATTAACTTATATGGAATGAGTGTCTTATTAAATTATCATTAATAATAAATTATCTTATGTTTTCATTATAATATTTCATTTCTATTCAAAGGGAAATACAATTAATTTTTATTTTTTTAGTATGCTTTTTAAATATGGGATTTTCCTCAAGAAATGATATTATGATTCAACTGTTTGTGTTTTAGATTATGCTTTGGTTATTAGGACTTTATTATGATGTAGTGTGGGAATAATATCTAAATCCATTTCATTTGTTATTTTGACATTTTATGTTGACCATAATGGTTATTCCAAGTGTAACAGTGATGGATGCACTACAAGGTAGCAATGAGGGTTACATCATAAGATAACCATTATGATTACATAATAAAATTTCCATTAATGTTAAAAATAATATTTTATCCTTGTGGGGTAGAATTTTATGTATTTGATACCGAAAATTAAATTTATATTTTCATTCATGGGTTCTATATTTTAGCTAAATCTCCAATTTTCATAATGTAAGTATATTTTACATTATGGTGAGAAGTATATATTAAAGAAAATGATTTAATATGTTTAAAAGTATTCATGGACTTATGGATTCGTAAATTTATTTTATGTCTCATACTGAGATTTTTATTCTTATCCTATATTATAAAAAGTTTTTCGTACAGATTAAAAATGATTAAGAGTAATGATAAAGAAAAGATAAGTGTCATTATGCATTTTTGTTTCAATAAAAACATTTTTATTATAAAAAAATTAGATATTGGATTATTATTAAAAACATTATAATCATATATTATCTATGAACTTATTCTATAAAACTCTATACATAAAATAACTTTAGGAACATAATAATGTGAATTATTGTTTAGTTAACTTGACTATATAATGGTTTAGGTCAGACCCTTATTATTAATAATTATATGAAATAAAATTAATATTTAATTAAATATTTTATATTCATTTATTTTAAAATATTAATCATAATGGGATAATTTAAATAATTTAAAACATGAAATTTTGTGAATTTTGAAATAGTTTCTAAAAAAGACCCTTTTATGTCCAAAGAACTAATATATTAAAAAAAATACAATATTTAGTAAATGAAATTTTGTTGTCTAAATATAATATAGTTTAATATAAAACATATTCAAAAAAAATTTAATATCGAAATACTAAATTATTTGAGAAAAAATTTTGTTTTAAAAAATCACAAGATATCACTTTTATCTAAAAAGTCAACTTTTTTGAATAATACCAAAAAATTAAAGAGAAGTAAATTTTTAGATTCATATTATAAAAATATTAGTTTTTCAAATAAATTGTATAAATGTTTGATTTTTTTAATACTAAACACACCATAAAATTGAGACAAATTTCTTTTATGAAAATTATAATGTTTAAAGTGTAAAATAGAATTTAATTTTATATCAAATCTTGAAAACACAGTGAATGAATTTTAAACCATATATTAAATATTATATATATATATATTAAAATAATTTCAAGCAAGATTAATCTTTTTATTTTATTTGTATAAAACACACTATTATGCGTGAAAATATTTTCCGGGAAAAGTTGTCCTTATATTTTAAAAAGGGCTTTATTTTTTTTTATAAATATTTTGTCAACATATAATTAATTTTCGTACATATATAAATAATATATTGTTAATTTATTTAATCTCATTCATACATTCAATTAAATTTGATGTTTTATAAGGGTAGTATATGATATGGGTCTAATAAGTCTGTTGTTGAGTGAAGAAAATGATATCAAACATAAAAATCACATGGTTGTATTTAATGAACTATAATATCCGTGTTGTTCCTAAAAAATATGATGAGTTTGTTTCAGACCTATTTTTATATCAAATAAAACATTCTGAGTAAAATATATGTGGGTGTTGTGATAATTTTTCATGATGTTAGTTGTTAACATGGTTAAAATAGTTCTCTCTAAGTGGTTTCCTTGATAAATAGGTTTAGGTATACCAAAATTTAATGGTATTTCCATAAGGATAGCTTGCTCAAATACTCAATAATATATTTTATTGGGATATTTGTACTATATTTAGTAGTTTTTACAACTTCTTATATTTCATAGATGGTTAATGGTTTATATAGATATAGTAACTCAAATATTTTATATGTTAATCCAACTAGAAAAGATACCCACCACGTGTAAAAATAAATTATAACAATGAAATTTTATGTGAACTTATTTCATTTATATATTATTTCCATATAAAAATATTATTTTAATAGTTATTATATGGATATTAGTAGATTAATTACAATGATATAAGAGAATAATTCCAATGATTATATGAGGACATCAGGATCCATCCATTTCATATATTCATAATATTTATTGTTAATTGGATTTTTTCGATGAAAATTTTATATTAGTTTTTTGGAAAAAATATGTAATATAAAGGATGAGTTGTTGATTTTCATGTGGTCAAACATTAATATGATTTTCAGAGATCAGTGTATAGTGTTATTATATGATTGGGAGTGTGGGAGAAATTTAATAATTATATCCTAATCCCATTATGTATTTAGATTAATGACAATTAATTTTAAATATATAAATAGCTGTCTATGAATAATTTCATACCAAATGCAATGTCAAAGGAATAATGTGAATAAATTTATTAAATGGGGTTCAGTATAAATTATATTATGTTTTCCTAGAACATGTCAATCAATATTATGGAGGTGTATATGGATTTTTGAAAATATGTAAACACCTTCCAACATCTATTACAATACAACATCTATGATCAACTTGTTTCTGATGTGTATACAAATCAGAATGTTGATTTTAAAAAAATGATATTAATGGATTATTCAGATAACATTAATTTGCTTCATTATCAATATGAGTTATTTAACATAATATTTATTGGGGTTTTGTGGGAACTTATCACTTTATCATCATTTCTGGGTACATGGGACAAAAATATTACTCATGAGTGGTTATAATGTGATAATATAAACATATTTATAACAGATTTATTGGATATGATTCTAAATAATGAAATTTTGAGGTGGAAATATAGGATTCTAACCAAAATGAATCTTCTGTGAAATATAAGGCCATTCTCAATGTTATATGTGAGGTTTAATGAGGTAATTTTATTGTGATGGTTCTTATACTATCATTTGAGTAGTAATTTTAATGTGAATAAGTTATATAGTGGAAAATTGTCAATATTATAATGTATTAATCCTAAATTTAAAATAAAAACAATATTTTACTAAATATTATCAATTTGTTTTTGACTTTTATTAGTTTAATTGATTTTCCAATTACAACACACAGATCTATAAATACTAAATAATTAAATTTTATAATTACGGTTTTCATTTCATTTGAGTTTCAGCCTAGTTAGGGTAAAATTATTTATGGATCTTATCCTAGACACACAGTTAGTAAAAACTATTTTCAATCTGTGAGATGTGTCTAATGTTTATGATAAAGAAGAATCACATAGGTAGTGCATTGTTTTCCAATCTGTGTGTCTTTCCCATTCGAAGTGCTTATGTTTCCTATTGATGGTTCAATGACAATTGAACTGTTTGGCCAACCATGTGGCCAAACTCTGAATAATCCCATAACTTGAAAAATGGTTATTTTATTATTATTATTATCATCATCATTATTATTTATAATAAATACCTATGGAGTTCTTCCCCTTCCCTTACAATTGACATCCACCATCCTCTCCCCATGCTCCCTTGGTTGATCCCCCAATCCCCTCACCTGAAGTGATCATCCTCCCTCTATAGATCCCTTTAGTCAGGATTTTTTTCTATATTACTTGTGTTATCACTCGATGTATTTTACTATTATTATCATATTCATTTCATCCTACATTATTTTTTTTATTCCCTTAACTCTGTTATTTTTGGTATGGCTACAGAAGACCTTAAAATAAATTTCTATTTTATATTTGGATTATTTGTTCATAAGGTTCATTCGGATTGGTTAATGTTGTTTCTATGCACTTTTATTTAATGAATTTGTTTCTCCATCTAATTTTTTTTATGGATTATTCCTTTATTATTTTATTTATCAATTTTAATTTAGTGATTTTTTTGATTTGTGAGTTTCTCGAACATTTATATATTTCCTTTTGGTTGGAGGGTAACATAAACATATATTAATGGGTAGAACTTATATATATCAACTTTGTATTTATTAACTCATAGAGAGAAATATGTGTACATTAAATCAAGGTAAATTTATATATAAATGTAAAAAATCATGTGCGTGTAAGATTAAATACAAGATTCATATTTCCCTCATTAATAATGGGGTGTTTTGAGGTAGGTTCCATATTCCTATAACATTAATTTGAATTATATGATTCCATTGTTGTTTTCCAAATGTATTATAATAATTATATTAAATTATTATTCAAAAAGAAATTTATTCAGCTTCTGGGAAAAGAATATTCACTCACATTTCATGTTTTACATAAAATTTAAATATATGGTTCATTTATTTAATCATTTTCATTTCCTTGTATGAAATATACTTCATTTTAAATGTTAAATTTTTTTTCTATCTAATTTTTTTCATAATTTTTATTTTATAAAGCCTGCTAAGAATATTGAATAATTCTATGGAAATGAAAATCTATTTTATGTTATTCTTGTTATATTAAAAATATTATATGTGTTAAATGGGTTACAATTAATGTATACTACTACTTGAGCTTTTGTTTTGTTGTGTTTTTTGGAACTATAATAAGGGTGTGATTAAAATGGGAGTTAGTAGGTGATAATGTTTATGGTGGTCTTAGTTAATGTATGTGAACTGTATTTATATGATATCTTGATAAAAATCCAATCAATTATGGAATGGATTATAGGAATCCTTAGTATTTGTGTTAGATGTTTATGTTTTATATTATAGGTCAGCTGGAAAGGAAAAAATCATGACCACCCTATCAGTATTACATCTCCACAGTCACATATGTGACGGGGATTGGTTGGATTGAGTAGTTGACATATCTTCATGTCCATAATGTGATCGCTGAGAGTACAAGTATCCCATAACCCTACTAACTATAGATATTTTGGGGTCACATATGGTGTTGTCACTCTTTTATTCTTTTCAAATTATAATATTTTAAATTTTAATTATTCTTAGTTCATATCATTAACGAAAATTATAGAAGATATATCTATTTGTACTATTGTTTTTCATATATACTACCACATATATTTTGGAATATTTTGGTAACTATTTCTAAAATGTTATAGAACATGGTTTTCATTGAAATGGGATCTTGATAATTATATTTGAATTAATTGAAAACAATACATTATATATATTTCATTTACAATCATTCATGACTTAGTTTCATTTTTAATGGTAGTGAATAGGGAATTATTTCTTAAGGAACATAGGATCAATTAAATTAATCATTCCTATATCAATATCGTTGATTTTTTATTCTACTGATCCTTCCAACATACACATAGTCACAATGGATTGATATTATTTTCTATTTAACAGTGGCATATTGGGTAAAATGTAGTTATGTAGTGTTTTATTTATTCAATCTTCCATTTTAATCATATTTGTTTACGTTATATTTATTTGATTATATTTTTTATGGTTTTGGTATTCACAACTGATTATTCTTAAATCTTGACAATAGTTCCATGCATGGGTTCCTAGAAAATTCCTATCATTCCATGTATCTAATTAGCTTGGGTGAGAAGTTTGAGGTTGAAGTATGTTTTTTCATGCTGAAATATTTAAAGTGTAGCCCTTTTTTATTTGGGATATTAGGTGGATTGGATATAGTATTATTGTGGATCAAGTGGTAGGTCCTAGGTGGGTACATGATCACCACCTCTCATGATGAGTTCATATTCACTTGGGGTCATTATGATTAAAGATGAAACTTTATGTATTGGGGTTATTTGGGGTTTGGTTAGTTCAATATGATTATGAATATATGAGGATAAGTGGAAGTGAGATAGTTCTACATGATGATTTTACATGGCATAGTGTACAATATAGAGCCATATTACACAATTCAATACACTTATAGTGGTTTGTGAATATGTGTTTCATGGGCTTATAATCGTTGACATAGGTTCAGAAATAAACAATAGATCCCTTATAAGTTACTTTTATGTGGGTGGTTCTTTGTTCTGATTTTTGGTGGTGTGAGTGGGTTTTTAATAGAACAAGATTTATGAAATAGATTCTTTGAGTGATAAAATTTTTTTTGAAGAGGTAATGTGATTTTTTAATGGGATTATTTTTTAAGGGGAAACTAAAGTAGATATATGTATTTAAAAGTTGATGCATTGATACTAGTTTTTTTAAGAGAACCAAAAATATTAAAATAGATTGGGAAATGTGATTTCGTGTCTATAATGGTTTTTGAAGTGGGAAATTATATTATTTATTTTAGAAATTTAATTTTGTTAAAAAAATAAGTCCATTTTGAAATGAGTTTTTTAGGATGGTTCAGGACAATTTACTAATGTTGTTGTTTTTTAGATGATATTGAATTTGGTTAGTGATATGTTGGTTTTGAGACATTTTTGTTTAGAATTTTCATTTTTCATATTTTGGTTCAATTTTTATGGTTTTATTATTTATGTTGTTTAGAGTATGCTACCTAGAATGTCCTTGGAGATTATTAAGGATTCTCTCCAAATCATTTTCTCCCCCAAGACTCTTATTACAGTGGTGCAGTCAATAT
Source organism: Viscum album (assembly GCA_963277665.1). NCBI lineage: Eukaryota > Viridiplantae > Streptophyta > Magnoliopsida > Santalales > Viscaceae > Viscum > Viscum album. Next base: position 1,941,640,138 of record OY728165.1, read on the forward strand.
ATCACCAATAGTTTACTATCATCATCATTAATCAAGGTTTGGTAGAGGATTTCGATTTTTATGATGATTTTGATAGTGTATTATGGTTTTGGGTAACTCAAAATGTCATAGATGTGATGTAAGTGTTTGGAATGCTATAGAGACTGATAATGAACTAGTGGGACTTTATCGTTTTATCCTCATTTTGAGGGGGATTTTCTTGGGTGATTTACAAAATTATTTTCATCAAAGGTATTATTTATGAGGATGTGAATGAGAATAATTTTACACATCTCATTGATTTTTGACATCATCAACTAATTGTAAAGGATAATTCTGACCATTAATTTAAAATGGTGTCTAATTCCCTAGAGATAGTATTGAATGATTAATTGGAAGAAATACTTTTTGTGTTGGGTCTCTATCTATGGTTCAAGGATTGTGATCTTTAATAAAGTTAATTATTAGAGGGAAGCCCATTCTTGTTGATAGTCTGGTTTCTTTTAGTTCTCATAGTGGATCCCCATTCTAGGAGTATTGTGACTTGGTGGAAGTTGTCCTGTACTAATCTTCTGGTTTTTTATTACTTCTAATAAAATGGAACAATTAGTTTTTTTCCTATTGTGATTTTTCAAGAATTATATTTCATCCTTATGTAATTACATGAGGTATTTTTATTGTATATCTGGTAGTGATACCAGAAGAGATTGTTTTGGTCTGTACATTCTAACTTATAATTGTTGGAGACATTTTCTTTATGAAAATTGTACACCATAAAAAAGTTATCCGTGTGAATTTTTTCATAAGATAGATCTTCTATGTGAGAGGCATTTAAATCCATTTTTCTCTTCAATTGTTACAAAGGAAACCATTCAAATTTTTTAGGGACATGGTATTTATATTCCTATAATTATATTACTATGGAAATCATTATAGCCTCATTTTCCTACAATTTCTATATTTTTGCATTATATATTATAAACACTTAATTGGTGGGTAATAAATTGGATTGGTTTTATTTTTTCATTGTTACTCATATTTTGATTCATGTATTTCTAGGAATTGTGAATTGTGACTTGGCCAACTATCATTCTTGGGAATCTTTGGTTAAACCATTTTTGAGTGGGTGGGTGGTTTCATTTAGAATTCCTCCAAGAGAAACATCCTTAGTAGTAAATAATTTTATAATGGGGATATTAAACATGGGTATCATATAATAAGGGTTCATAATATATTTTATCATGTGTAAAATATGATGTAGAGTGGTCACACTAGGGTTGTTGTATTTAGTTCATTATTGGTTCATTTTGGTGGTTATATTTTATCTAAATTTTAGTCTCAATGATTCATTCTTGTGTTTCATTTTGTGTTTTAATTAAGTGTTGTTCCTTATTTATAAATTATTAATTTCATGTTGAATAAAGTGTCATTATAAAGATGAATTATCATGAAAGGATATTGAAATTTTTATTATATTAATTATTTTACCAATTTTAGCCTTTATTTTGAGTTTCAGTATCATATGTGTTTAATTATATAAATTTTCAGAATATATTATAGGAACTTGTTCTAGGATGTTTTAGTAGAAACTATGTGATAGTGGTTCCTGGAATTTATGACTTTTAGAAAAATATGAACAGCATGTTTTGTGCATAGTTTTCCATATTTATTTGGAAATTATAATGAGATATTAATTTGAATAATCATATTTATGAATATTGATATGGAATAATAAGAAATATATATATTTTAAAAAAATTATCACCTAACATAAATAAAATGTAATTTAAGATACTGATTTCATTTTCTTTAAATTCACATTGACGATAACTTTTTTAAACAAAAATGAAAATATGAGAATGGATGGTATTGTATAGTCTATTGGGTAAATATATAAATAAAACTAATAATTCCAAAGCGTGTTGTCTCAATCACCGAGTGTTTTTCTATATTGAAATTAATAAATATTTCATTTTAAACTATTCGTAAGTGAAGGTAATTATTTTAATCACATGTGAGTTTGGTGGGTTTGGTTTCATATGTGATTTCAGTGAGATAGTCTTTTAATTTAATGGTAAAACATCCAAACACACATATTAAATGAATTAATGATTAAAAGAAATTTACTTTTATAAATATTATATCAATTCATATTAAATTATTTAACATTATTTTTTAATATTTATTATTTTAAAATAGTAATTATTTTTTGAAGGAAAATTATTATTTATTCTTTTTCCTAATTTTCATATCCTAATTCAAAATCTAAAATCCAATTTTTACATTCAATGTAAAAATCTCATAAGTTATTGATTAAAATAAAACCATATATAATATATATAAAATAAAATTTTTAGAATAAAAATTAATTATATGTCAATGAATATATAGTATTTTATTTTTGTAATTCCTAAACTATCCCATTGATATTAGTTATCTAATTATAAATTCACATTTATTATTTATTATTTAATATTAACCATATCTTAATGATTAATTATAAATATAATAATTATAATTAACACATTAGATATATATATATATAACCTATAGCTATAGAAATACAATATTTAAAAAATAATAATCATTTTATTTAATTTTATATTTTTATATACACATATATTTAAGTAATTTATACCTTTAAATTTTTTTTCAATGAAAATTTTTATGTTGTTGAGAATTTTTTTTCACAACATGGTCACTCTTATAGGTATGAGAATATTAAAATATAACGAATATATAGGTTTTTATATTTAAATTGTGACATTTATGTATGTTTATTATCAATTATATTTTTTTGTAGTTATTGTATACATATTCATATCTATTTATATATTCTTACGTAGTGTATTAATTCATAAAATGTAATTATATAATATGAATAAATAAATTAAATTTTGTTTTATTAAATGACGCCCAAAATTAATATATTTCATCATTCTCTACTCAAATTCATATTTAATGATATATATATTCATTTTTTCAATGAAATGAAAATGTTTAACATATGATGTTATATAAAAATTGATGTTTTATTATTATAAAAATATTTTCCATTTTACTTGTATATATGATAGAGGATACATTCTGTATATAAATCAAGAATGATAGGTTGAAAAAAATCCACTATAGTATAAATTATTTATATGGTTATTTTTGAAATAACAATTTACAAAGCATGAAAATTATGACTATTTTTTCCTTTAATTATAAATTGACAAAAACATTACATATATAAATATCTACAACTATTTTAACCATACATTACATATTAATATTCATAAATACGGTAGGATTTAACACTTATATAAATATTTTTTATATTTTAAATTATTCAACACCAAATATTACATTTTTCCATTAATAAACATTTTAACTCTTCTTAATATTTAACTAAATATTTTGTACATAAATCAAAATCAAAACCCAAATATAATTAAATTCCATAATTAACATATTTTAAATATATATATATATATGGTATTATTGTTCAATTATTATTTTATAATTTTCATATCTCAACTGATGCATCCTTAAAATTATCCCACTACACATAAATTTTCCTAACACGCTTTTGGAAACCAAAATCATACACATAGAATCATATGTTTTTCTATGTAAGTTCAAATTAACTTATATGGTCATAAATTAACATATAATTTTACACAAAAAATTTATTTTAATAAATTTTTTTATTATAGGACCATTTTAATATACATCAACATTCCACAATAGTATATCGTCAAATGATTTAAAATTTTAAATTTAATTTCAAAATGTCAAAACAATGTTACATCATCCTTATAACTCAATTTAACCCATTTTTCAAATAAATAAAAATATTTTTTATATGTATCACCATATTCATTATAATTTAATTAATTAACTTCATATGATTAACTTGTTTAATTTCATAATAGATTAATTTTAATTCATATTATTTAAAAATCAATTATTCATATAAATTTAATTCCATTAATGGAATAATTATATCATATATTGGATTTCGAATTGAATGAACAAATCAGTAGTGTGTAATCATTATTGAGTAATAAATAAAAACTAAGTCTTCATAATAAATAAATGTATTGTCCAATTAATTTATTAATTTATTACAAATTTATTTTGGCAATATATTTTTACTTATAGAGTTTAAATTGGTTTTTGACATTTCTCTATACTAAAATTAATATTTAATTAATCATAATTGAATTAAAAAAATGTAAAAATAATATATAATCTTTAATGTTTTCATTTTTATCCATATATTCATTTCTAATCCAAAATTAAAAAATGAGAATCAAAATCCCTGTAACCAAATATTAATAAAAAATTACAAAATTGCAATAAAATAATATACATTAATTTATGAAGTATTCGATAAGATTCTATTGAGATTAGGCTGACATAACTATGCTTAAAATATAGTAATGAATTTATTTTTTTAAATGTATCATTTAAAAATCAATATAATATTAATCATTAAACTAATTGTATTAGAAATAACAAGAATATAATTATATCATTTAGAATTTTATTTTTACACTGTCACATTAAAATTATTCTATAATGAGTTCCTAGAAAATGTTTTTTAGGAGTTTTTATAATTATATAATTATGTAATGATTATAAAAATATAATGTGTGAGTTAGAAGATGATTTTTCTATTGATGTAATGGAGATTTTTTAAAAAATTCTAATTTCAACCAATAATGTAATTGAGTGCATTGATTTATAAGAAATTATTTTTGTGAACTCTTATATAAAAAACCAATACTCCATAATAATTTTTCTTGATTTTGGGTATAATTTATATAAGGAATTGACTAATTTTATCCTTTGTAGAAGTTTATCATGCAGTAATTTTTAGGTATACACCAGAAAATATAATAGAATGTATCTATTTTTATGCCATATAATTTTGATTCCACTACAATAAATAGTTTAATAAAATTATCATTTTATTTTTTTTTCTAATTTATAATTATTTAGAAGATAATTTATAAAGGAATTATAACTCCAATACATTTTTTCTATATGATTATTATCAGACTTCATTAAATCATATTTTTAGTGATTACAAATTTCTTGATTATTATTTAATGGATTTTAAAATTTTATTTGGATTATTTTTTTTTTATGAGATTTTAAACTAACAAATTAATAAAAAATTAATTATCTCATGATGTGATTTAAGAATAATCTTTAAGAAATAGAAATACTCATAGAGAATTTTGATGAAAAAATGTATAACTAAAAAATACATTAAAAAAAGTTTTCATTTAAGAATTTGAGTGATTTGATAATTATGTTGAAAGTGAACAATTTCCATATATATAGATTGAAATATGTAAAAATACATTTGATTGAATGGCATGGTGACATTCTTAATGATCATTCATATAAACTGGTTTTTTAACATATTTTTACATTATACCACTATTCATTGTTGATAATATGATAAGGATTTTGGCATCTAGATTATTGTAATTAAAAATAAGGGATTATCCTTTAAATAAAAATAATTACAAGAACATTATAAAAATTTCTTCTATTATGAGCATTTTATCTAGTTGTCTATCAATAATCATCACCAAATGGATTTATTAAATGATCAAACACTTTTAACATCAAGATAAAAATACTTATATTTGATGAAATATTGATATCTTATATACCACTATTTTATTTTATTCCCCTTTTAAATTATTCTCCAATGATTTCATGTGTTATGACATTTAGTATTATATTTTGTTTTGATGTCAGATATTTAGTTAATTATTTATCAATTATATGTTTTTATTCAAACATTCCATATAAAATATAGAATCCATAATCAACATTAAAATTCCCATATTTCATGAAAAATGATTTAATCTATTGAAATATACTATTATTCAATTTCATTAATCATGGACATATAGTTTCTTGACATAAATCAAAATGAAAACCAAATTAATGGATTTAAGAATGAGAATTATTTTTAATTTATTCTCGAGTATTAATCAAAATATTATTTATTATGTTATGTTGAATAAATATAATAAGATTGGATAGAGGATAATTGGTTAAATATGACAAATGATCCTAAAAATTAATTTCAAATAGTATTAAATCATAAATTTAAGGATACTAAATAATGAGATCATGAATACTTATTATGTTTATAATAATAAAATGTTTTGAAGAGATATATTTATAGGGTAAATTAAATTTAAAAAATTAGGCTTTAATTGAGACAATTATATTTGTATGGTCTAATAAGTATAATATTTAACTATAAAGATTAATACATTTTCAATTTTTATTAATGAATATAATCATCAATATTTTTATTAAATTATGTATATAAAAACATTGAATATTCAAAGGCTATTCATTTTCAATGACATTCTAAGAAAAAATAGGGTATAAAATAAAATATATTTTATTTTACATTGGATCTAAATATTCGATGAATTTATTGATTTATATCATGAGAATCTCAAAATAATGAATTAATATAGGGATTTCTACACCTATTCAAAGAAATTTATTTATGGAAATTTTTAAAAATACTATTTTAATTATTGATTAAAAAGTTTTCATTTCATGGGATTTCAATATATTAATAGAGATATCTAAAATATGTATAAATCGGAATTTTCATGTTGTTACAAAATCAAAAAAAAATTGTTAATATTATCGATGATATGTTTTCTTAATAATAATAAAAACATTAATATAATTAAATAATTCAATACCACATTCTTTATTAAAATTTATAAAATAAATGTAGTGAAATTTTATTAACAAGTTAGTGAGGAGGTATTTTATAAGAATATATTTATTGAAATTAAATAATTATATTTCAGTAATAAATTTTCAATGATTATTGAATGTTATGTAATTATTTTCGATGAGGATAAAGGTAAAACATGAACTAAAGTACATATCAATAAATATATATAAGAATTTAAAATATATTACAATTAATTTGATAAGAAAAATTCTACCATTGTCCCATATATTCAATATTTTCAAAATGAAATTTATATTTAGAGCGATGAAGTGGGTCTAGATATATGTTGATTTATGATCTCAAGGTATAGAAAATATTGGACCTACAAACATACATGGAGGTAGTACAAATGGTACTAAAACTGAAATAAATTTCAAAAATTCTAATTATACCATCTTATTGAAACATGGTTTACCCAAAAGTGTCAATGTTTCTTAAAAAAGAGGATGTTATTATATTAAATGTGTTTTATGGATTTTATATTTATAATAAAGAATCATATGAATATTTTTTAATGTTCTTAAAAATAAATATTGTTAATAATTATGGGTCTTTAAAAAGGAATAAACAAATGAGATGGTAGAAGTGAAATTAGAAAATAATATTATTGTTTGATAAGGTGAGTATAAAATATATTCATATTTTTTATGAGACATTTACTCTTGTAAAATATACAGAAATGTTATAAATTTTTATTGAGACACATTTTAATTAAATTTAAAATATTATTAAATAGATTTATTGTCATGTTCAATAATATATGAATTATGGAGCACATCAAATATGATTACCCAGTTTTTTAGATCATTGTTGGTTATGGTTCTCATAAAACATATATTAATAAGATATTATATAGTCCAAAATAATTGTATCATGACTATGATTCTATAATATATATAATATGAATATAGTATATTTCATTACCATAAAACTAGAGTGAAATATCTATTCTACATGAGATAGAAAAAACTCACTCATTTTAATTATGAATATAATTATTTTTATATAAAATAATGTGAATTCATATAAATAATTTCACACCAAAATTTATAGAAATATTAATTAAAAAATAATTTTTTGTGACATTAATTGTTGGATATCATATTAGAAATGTAATTAATTACATATTTATCTTGAAATAAAAGTATCCTCATGAGTTGAAAAAACCCATATGAAAAAAAATAATCTAGAATCATTATCATACCTACTATAAATATTGCTACATTTTCCTTGGTTGAAAATGAATTATTATTTTTAAAATTAATTACTTATGGAATATTGGAGGTTAAATTTATTTTGTAAAATCATTAATAGATATTTTTTTGTTGGATCATATCTATATTGATATTAAGTAACTCAGATAAATTATAATATCATTGAAGAAAAAGAATATTGGAGTACAACAAAATCATTCAAAAATATGTCTTTAAAGATGAAAAATAAATTTCTAGGTTAGTTTATTCATTTACTAATATTTATTGGGTTTGTGATAAAAGATATCAGAAACTTTCATATTTATGTAAATTAATTATTTAAATTAGTTTAATTTTATTTGAATCTATGATGGAATCATTAGTTTCCCATATAATATTTAAATTTTTGTATATTATTGAATAATAAAATACAACATATATAATATATATTAAATTATAATTTAATATATATTTTTGTATTTCTATAACCCAATGGTAAATAAGTGTGACAATCAATTTGGGTAATCTTATCTTTGAATATGGTGTGGCATTAGATTTGAAAGAATATTGATATCAATTACTAAAATAAACAAAATTGAGAGAATATAGATATGTTAATATAGGATATACCAAAATAAAGGATCATATTCCATATATCACAATTTCTCACATAGTGAAGGAAGATTTTTGAAGGAAAAAACTTTTAAATTCGTTATTATTTTTTATATTCCTCGTATAATTTCTGATTGAAATTTATTTTTAAATTATAATAAATATTTTATGTAATGATAAAATATTTTTGGAACACATCATGAAATGTTTGTTTTTCTATGATCATGTTGGGATTTATTAAATGGGGGAATGAAAATAGGTGTTTTCATTAATTTGTAGACATGATGTGTTTGGAGATAAATGATAATTTAGGTTGACATATTTTTATAGTTATTAAATCAAATAGACTGGGTGGTATTTCTATTACCACTGGTATGGGGATGTTTGAATAATAAATATCAATTAAATAGAAAAGTTTGTAGAAATTATAACATCCCAAAAATTTACATTATTCAAACAAAACAAACTATTATACCTAAGGAATGTTTAATATAAAAAATATAATTTTATCCATTAGCGTGGAATTATAATTTCATTAATATTAAAGAAATTATATTTCTAGATTCATGAGATGATTTAATAAGTACTATTGATGAATGTTTTTTGTATTATATAATGTAAATAATTTTTTTGTATGGTTGGAAACCGATTTGAGTTATTTGGAAACAATACAATGATATTCTATAGTGGATTAAAAAATCATGGTCTCTTGTACATGGAGTATTCAATGATTTATATTGAATATGATAAAATTTAAATTCTAACACCCCGCCCCTACCTCATTGTCTTGAGGAGGCGGTGGGGTTTACTTTTTCTTAAGCAACATCCCCAAGATGCTAAAGGTTCGCAAAAAATGCCGAAGGGTTTCAAATAAAAGTGGGGGATGATTTACCATTTATGAAATAAACCAATAAAACTAAAAAATATTTCCAAAAATTCACTATATGATGCATGAACTAATGAAGGAAAACCAAACATATGCATGTATCACAAAACCATATCAATGTATGCAACAGCGGAATAATAACCAAGTATCAATGTACACAGCAAATAAATGAAACAAGACTCTCAAAAGACCGCAAGACTCCATGCTCTATAAGGTTCAAGGTCCAGAATCACCGAACATCCCAAATGTCCTGAGGTGGTGCTAAATACGTGTGAAACATTACCTTTATCCTGTCCCATAATATATCATCTGTAATAGCCCAAAATCCACAAAGCAAGGGTGAGTATAAAACTCAATGGGTTTTCCCCAATTACTTCCCTACTCACGCCACTAGGATAAAAAAGTAAGTCACATTTATATAATATAGTTTATATAAAATAATTCACCAGAATAGTTTATAACCAAATATAAACAATTTTTCAAAACCATTTATAACCAAAAGTATACAAGTGTAATTGATAAAAATTTTTCCAACAAGTTAATTTTCAAGAAAAATAAGTAACCAAGCTTTTAAACCATTTCTCAACATCACTTTTTGGCATACCCAAACCTTCCACAAACCCATGTTACCAACCATGCATGCACCGTTATGATAGTTCCATACTCATGAGTGTTTTCTTGTAAATCTACTAATTCCTCACAAGGTAATTATTTCCCATGTGCCATTAAACATTTGGCACCGACCACAATGTCATATTTCAACCAATCCCCATGTATGAGATTCTCATGTGCTATTAACCCTTTGGCATCGAGCACAATGTCATATTTCAACCAGGCCCTGTATATACTATATGAACACACACCACAAATTCCAAACGATCATTCCAAAAGACACCTTTCAATAAAACACATTTTATAGAAAACCATTTCCGTCAAAACCATTTCAATGCCAAACACTCCCAATGTCAACCCATTTCAATAAAAAACCCATTTTTATTGAAAATGAAAGCACAAGAAATTTCAAAGCCACATTTAACATCAATAAAACTTTAACCATTTATTGAAAGCATGTAATCCTAATAGTGTGACACCATTATAGAAAATCCTCCTTTTAAAATCATTATTTTAAAATTAAGAACCAAAACACTCATTCAAAATCCCCATTTTTTCCAGATTTCACATCCATTACTTGAGAAGGATTCCAACAAGAATTAAACAACAGAATCACAATAAAAACAACACCAAAAATTTAATTTGAAAGAATTCTAATCATTTATACTATGTGGAGTCACGAAAAAAAACCTCCTACCTCCAGGGTTTTGACGAAAACCACAATGAAAGAAAAACGCCCAAGAAAACTAGGTTGATTCATTAAAAACCCTCCTTACATCTCTTTTACTAGAAACACCATGACCAAATCTCATTATATTTAGCATCCAAACACTTATATCTACCCATAACAGGTGTATATCAAAGAAAACAAGAGAATATGAGAAGTAGATCTAAGAAACTGATCAAGAACATAGATAAATGATCACATACCACAAGAATCTGGCTTTGATTCACCATGGGAAGCCTTTGGATTGCCTCCCAAATGAAGGTAGAACCTTCTTTGGCCTAAGGAGGAGAAAATTCCTGAGTTAAGGCCACTTAAGAGGAAAAACTATCCCATTAAAGGCATAAACAAGTGAGATCCACTTTTTTAGGATCTCATTTAAGTGCTTATAGGTTAGTTAGCACGGTTTGACAAACCATGCTCTAATCGTTCATTAGTTACTGCCTCAACAGACCCTTTCATGGCCTCCTCACACGGTCATCCAAACTGTGCTCCAACCATACGAAAGAGAAATAATCAAAGTGTCAACTACACACTATTTGGCCGCATGTTTTAGACAGGTCGTGGTACGCTCGGGCAACTTCCCCTTTTCCCTAAAAACATCATTCCAAGTTCTCTATACTCTCTCTTCAACAGAGTTAAATTTATAACCATTAAAATTTTTATTTAAGGTTTAATGAAAAGAAACCAGGGGTACTACATTCTCCCCACCATTGGTCTTTCTGTCCTCCGAAAGTAGATAACCCTTGCTGGCCAAAAAAATGTTTTGTCTACTGTTCTTTCATTTCCTTATCTCATTCCAAAGTTTCTTCCTGAATCTTACCATGTTTCCATAAAACACGATCTAGGATGATGCTTTTACCATGAAATATATTCTCTTTTCTATCCATGATCCGCACTGGAATATGTACCAGTGATGTATCTAGTTCTTTCGCATTGTGATTCCATCTGATTACACGGTCAGGATCGGGGAAATACTTTTTCTACTCAAATACATGGAAAACATTATGCACCAAACGAAACTGTGCTGGTAATTTCAAGTGATATTCCACCTCTCCAAAAGTTTCTCATATCTAAAAAGGGACAATGTATCAAGGAGATAACTTTCCCTGCGTTGAGACACGATGATGTCCAAACCTTAGAGAGATCCTCAAGAAGACATGATCACCCACAAAAAACAACTACGATATTCGATAGTGATCTGTATAAGATTTAAGATGACTCTATGATATCTCCATCCTTTTTCTAATCTACCAGATCTTCTCTATTGTTTCATGGGGATGGCTTTCTTTAACTAGTGACCTTTCACCCATTTCCACCCATCATAGTGGAGAACGATAAGGACGCCCATAGAATGCATCAAACAGAGCCATGCGTATTGAGGCTTGATGGCTATTATTTTATGATAACTCCACTAAGGGTATATACTCCTCCCATGAGCCACCAAAATCCATTACATAAACTCACCACATGTCTTCCAACGTTTTTATCATCCTCTCGGATTTCCTGTCCATTTGAGATTGATACGCAGTTCTCATAGGTAACTGACTTCCAAGGTCCTGTTGTTATGTTTTCTAGAAATGATATTTAAACATCATATCTCTATTTAAGGAAATAGGCACTAGTACACCATGCCACTGTACAACTTCTCAGATGTATATTTTCGAAAGATCATTCACCATATGTGTTTCACGAATAGGGTTGAAATGGACCGACGTGGTTAGATGATCCACTATCATCCAAATAGCATCATGTTTGTGGACCAATCTAGGAAGACCTGTAACAAAATAAATTGTTATTTGATCCCATTTTCACACTGGGAAGGGAAAATATTGTAACATACCAGCTGGTATTTAATGCCCTACTTTAACATGCTGACAAGTTAAGCACCGCGGGACGAACTCGACCACCTTAATTTTCATGTAACTCCACCAAAACTATGCCCTCAATGCTTTATAAATCTTCTTTATACCTGGATGTACTTCCCATCTTGAATGGTGGTATGCATGAAGGAGTTTTTCTTGATTGAACATAGGTACAATCATCCAATATTTAATACACAATATTGAACCCCCATAAATTTTCGAGCCATCAATTGTCTCACCACAATTGAGTTTTGAACATATATCTAGACATTCTGCATTAGATGTTTGTGCTTCTTTGATCATTTTTACTAAATTAGGAATAATCGTTGTTGAAAAGAAAACTACAACATCACCTCGATCATCACATTCCACATGCATGTCGTCAAAGACTTCCATCAACTTCCATTCATCTGAATCTTCTTTTTCTAACTGAGAATATGACTTTTTACTCAATGAATCCACCACTGAATTTCATTTCCTGGTGTGTACATCAAGTCATTAGAACGTGAAATCTTTTCATTATAACACAACCGAACCCTGATCCTGAAGCACCACAATACACCACATACCCATGTCATGATTCTGACAAGGTCAAGATAGGTGTCGATGTAAGTTGAACTTTCAATTCCTGGAAAGACTTATAACATTCTTCTATCCATTAGAATTGAGAATTCTTCTTTATCGTAGCTTTATTTGGTGAATCTAGTCATGATAATCGTTTAAAAAGAATCGGTAGTAACTAGATAGACCAAGAAAATATCGTATCTTAAACACACTCTTCGGTGGTTTCCAAGAGATAACAGATTTTATCTTTTCAGGATCAACAGAAACACCTTTCTCAGAAAAAACATGGCCAAGGAAACGTACTTCCTGTATCCAAAAATCACACTTGGATAATTTGGCATACAAATGATGATCTCTCAAGATTTGTAACAATGATTCTAGGTGCACCTAATGATAAGACCTTGTCTTTGAATAGACCAAAATGTCATCCAAAAACACCACAACAATAGAATTTAGATATTGTTGAAATGTCTGACTCATCAATTCCATGAAGACTGCTAGTGCATTTTATATACAAAAAGTAATGACTACATATTCATAGTGGACAAATCTACTTCTGAAATATGTATTTGTGGTATCCTCTTTCAAAAAATTCAATTGGTGATATCCTGATTGCACGTCAATCATGGAGAACCACTGAGATCCCCTTAATTGATCGAATAGATCATCAATGCATGGAAGTGGATATCTATTCTCTATTGTAACTCGGTTATGCTTATGATAATCAACGTACAATCGAATATTTCAATCTGCCTTATTCACAAAAAAGCTGGTGCCGCCCATGAAGACGTACATGGTTGAATAAAACCTTTTCTTTATAGCTCATCTATCTAAACATTCCATTCCAGTAACTCTCTTGGTTCCATCCTATATGATGGATGGGAAATAATACTGGTCCCCAGAAGGAGATCAATCGTAAATTCCAGTTACCATAGAAGGGGTAACCCTGAGAAGTACTTAGGAAAGACATATGGAAATTGATCGTAAATAGATGGAAAAATATTTTCCTCGATCTCTTGGATTGATGCCAAAGTCAACTCTGCTAATTGGTAAGATATCGTTCCCACCATTGAGGCCAACAAGCTCTTTTATCCTTCATTTACAGACCTCTCTTCTCTAAATAGATGCTTCATACCATCCTCAGTCATGAAACTAAATGTTCTCCTATAATATTTTATTTGATCCTTGAACATTTTCAGCCAATCCATACCTAGTATTAAATCATAAACATCAATATCTAACATCGAGAGGTTCCATTTTAACTCTACTTCATCAACAGTTATAGCACATTCTCTACAAACAAAGTATTGACATTATCTTTCACAAAAAAGGTGTTTGCAATATCAAAACATAAGGCATAATTTCTAGTTTTAAACATAAAAATTAAACAAAAAGAGAAGAAATGAAGGAATGTGATGCACTAGTATCAAACAACACTGGCACAAAGATGGAATTCAAAATAATTGTGCCTCTTACAGTAGATGGTACATCCCGATCATCGACAATCATCTGCTAAGCTCCATATAATTGCCTCTTCACTATATTGTTCTTATTATTTCCTTGTTGAGGGTGACATGGTTGAGGTGTCACGGTACTTCTATAATCTCCATGGCCATCTCTACTCTGCTGGCGAGACTGATTCTGTAGTCCTTGTCCAGTCAAAGCATACAATTCTTGCAATAGCTGAGAAGATTCTTGGGAACCTGACCTTGAAGCATTGAGAAAATAGCGCTAAACATGTCCCCTCATGTTACAATAATTACATTCTCTAAATTGTGCCCTACCATCTCGCATTATGTGGTCAGGTGAACCACATTAAAAATAACTTGATTTTCTCTGGGGTCGTGGAGGAAGGTTTACTGATCTAGCCATGTTGTTTTTATTTCCACGTGCACTGTAGAAAATGGTTTCCCTTTTCCTCCTGTTCCCAGTGGTTGAGTTCCAACCATTTGATGTAGGTATAATCATTCATCCTCTTATCGATCCTTAGATATCACATTCAGCAATAGTCGATATGTTCACTATCTCTTTATAATCCGCAATACAGAGCACTGCAATCATCGATCTAGTCTCCTACCTCAGACTTGATTTGAAGATTCGTTCCTCCAAAGATGCACTTGCCACAACCTGTGGTCAAAATGGACTAAATTCAAGAACTCAATCACATACGATGTGACAGAGAGGCTCTTCTATTTCGGGATGAAGAAGTCCATCATTTTCTAGATTTTGAACATGTGAGGATAGAAATTTTTGTTAAAAAATTATTCAAAATCATCCCATTTATGGTCTTTATCCAATTTAGCTTACACCACTAAATCCCACCACTGAAGTTCAATATACTTGAGCGTATAAAACACTAACTTGACCTAGTGCTCTGATGGTGTGCTGATGAAATTGAAAATATGATTCATCCTACATAGCCATACCTCCACCTTCTTGGGTTCAGCATCACCCCAAAAGGTCGGTGGATTCTGCTTTATGAACTGGATGGTATGATCCACATGCCTTATTTCATTCATCTGGTTCCCTGTATCTACAGCATGAAAATCTAGGACAATACTTGAAACTAGCTCTGGGTTCACCTGTGGTTTAGGTTCAACCACATTTTCCGTAGCTTCTTCGATTTGGTTTCGACGATGCCTACCAGGCTCCATTTTCTAAACCAATAACAAACTTCATCAATCTCAGTATTTAGCCACTAATGGCTTGGAATTTCTAATTCTATCACAAAAGTGTTTTCCAAAACCTAATTTTTCCATGTCCAAACATTTTTGAAAACATTCAACATTCTTTTTGATAATCAACCCTTTTTCAAATAAACTAAATATTCTGTTATCAAAATCTTTCAGTTAAAAACAATTTCTGCATTTTTTTTAAATTTTCACCTTGAAAAAAATCATAAATAATTCCTCACAATGAGATATGAAATCCTAGTGGGAATACATTATCCTAATCTCCATTCCATTGTCATCTCATTGGATAACCCAAGACAATGTGATTTCCAACATTCTAGAAGTGTTTCCAAAACACTTATGTACCCAACACCCTGGTAACTTTATTTTTAGCATAAATAGGTTAGCTACGTTCTTTTATGCTATACATTTTATGTTCTGAAAATCCAACTCATGTATGAGATTCCAACCCAAGGAATAGACGAAATGAAATTCCAAATCCAAGACTAAGAACACTGATGACCATTTGTACCACCAAGGAAGGACCAAACTGATACAACTTGTAACACCCCGCCCCTACCTCATTGGCTTGAAGAGGTGGTGAGGGTTACTTATCCTTAAGTGACATCCCCACAATTCCAAATGCTATAAATAAATGTTGAAGGGTTTCAAATACAAGTGGGGATGATTTACCCTTTATTAAATAAACAAAAAAACCTACAAACCGTAACAAAAAATTCACTATACGATGAATGAACGGATGAAAGACAACCAAACATCTTCATATATCTCAAAACCATATCAATGTATGCAATAACAGAAGAATAACCAAGTATAAATGTACCCAATGGATAAATTATACAAGAATCTCAAAACACCAAAAGAATCCATGCTCCACAATCTTCAAGCTCCACAATCACTGAACAATACAAATGCCACGAGGAGGTGATAAATCGTGTGAAAAAATACCTTTTCCCAAGTCCCAGAAGATATCATCTACAATAGCACCAAAGTTCCAAAGCATGGCTGAGTATAAAACTCAGTGGGTTTTCTCCATTTATATACCTATCCACTCCACTATGATAGAAATTTAGTCACATTTATATAAGACATTTTATATAAAGCAATTTACAAAAATAGGTTATAACCAAATATAAACAATTTTCCAAAACCATTTATAACCAAAAGAATACAAGTGTAATTGAAAACAATTTTTCCAAAAAGTGATTTTTCAAGAAAAATAACTAACCAAGTTAGAAAACAATTCTTAACATCCCTTATTGGCATACCCAAACCTTCCAAAAATCCATAAAACAAAACATTTGTGCTAAATTATGATAGTTCCGTACTCATGAGAAGTTTTTCGCCGATCTACCAAGTTGTCACAAGGTAATTATTTCTCATGTGCCATTAACCCTTTGGCACCGAGCACAATGTCGTATTTCAACCAGGCCCCGTGTATGAGATTACCATGTTCCATTAAACCTATGCCATAGAGCACAAGGTAATATTTCAACCAAACCCCGTATATGCAACATGAAAACACACCAAAAATTCCCAACAATCAGGCCAAAATGCACCTTTCAATAAAACACATTTTATTGAAAACCATTACCATAAAAACAATTTATATTCCAAACCATCTCAATGTCAACCCATTTATATAAAAACCCATTTTTATTGAAAACCAAAGCACAACCAACTTCAAAGAAACATTTAACATCAATAAAACATTCCCCTTTTATTGAAAACATCAAATCCTAGTCATGTTCAAAATTCCAGAAAATCCCCATTTTATAATATCTATTTTATAATTAAGAACCAAAGCACTCATTCCAAATCCCCATTTATTCCAGATTTCAGAACCATTACTCCATAAGGTTTCCAACAAGAACTCAAAAATCAAATAATAATAAAATCAACACCACGCATTAAATTTGAAATCATGCCAATCAGTTCTTCATATTGGAGTCAAGAAAGAAGCTTCATACCTCAAGGGTTTTTACAAAAACCATAATGAATGAAGAACGCAAAAGAAAATCGGGTTTATTCTTCAAAAACCCTCCTTAGATCTCTTTTCCTAGCAATACCAAGAAAAAATATCTTCATATTTGGCATCCACACACTATGATCTACCCATAACTGGTGTAGATCTAACAAACCAAGAGAATAAGAGAAATAGATCTAAGAAACTGATCAGGAACAAAGAAGAACGATCACATACCATAAGAATCTGTCTTCGATTCGCCAAGGGAAGCCTTCAGATCGCCTCCAGAATGATGGGAGAACCTTCTTTTGCCTAAGGAGGAGAAAACTCCAATGTTATGGCCACTGAGAATGACTAAACTTCCATTTATAGTCTAAAACGAGTGAGATCCACTTTTAGGATATCTTTCATGTGCCTGCACGGTTAGTTCGCACGGTTTGACAAACCGTGTGCTAACCATGCATTAGATACTACCTCGGGTGACCCTTGCATGACCTCCTCACATGGTCTCCCAAACCGTGCTCCAACTATGTGTAAAACTCTACCTCAATCTTCCAACTATGCACGGTTTGGCCGCATGGTATGGCTGCACGGTTTAGACAAACCATGCACCACCCGTGCAACTTCCCCTTTTTCCTCAAAAGTTCATTCCAAGATCTCCCAACTCTCTCATCAACACTGTTAACTTTATAATAATTAAAAGTATTAATTAAGGGTTACATACCAGAAACCAGGGGTACTATATAAATAAAATATATATTTTAAATATTTTTATTGTATTCCAGTGAATTATAAAAAAAATAGAGTTATGAATGTCTATGGTGTTGTACTCATCAATTAAATTTCTTCACATTAAATTAGATTAAAACACAACAATATATAAATTCACATGATAGTTTCTGGGAAATGATATACTAATGTCTCTATTAGAATTTATTTATTAATTTTCATGTTGTAATATATTTTCCCATCAAAAAATCATTTGTAATATTATTTAGAGAAAAAAATACATAATGACTTTCCACCGAGGGAATTATTTTCATTCATTAATTAAATTAACATTTCAATATTTTTTTGGATCTCGTTGAATATTATAGTGAGTATATCATTTGATGCATCGATACATTTTCAAATCCTTTTAAATAATTTATTATACTATAGTATATGGTTTCAAACTATGAATAATTATGTATATGTGAAAATTGGGTATTTCAATAATTTTCTTAATTATAACATGCAGATAACCAAAAAGATATTTTTAGGATAGTTGGATAAAGAATTTTTATTGTATTTAGTGATTAATCAAGGTTTCTAGCATATCCAACTACTTAGTAACTAGATGAATAATTTATAATAATTTTCATCTTGTTTACACTTAGAAAATAAAAATATTTAGTAATCCTATTAAAAATATTGTTTCTTTTTTATTTTCATTATATCACTATGTAACTCATCAAAACCACATGGTAGGATTCTATGATCCTACTCATTCACTTGTATATAAAAAAATTGTGATATTAATTTTAATTTTTATTTTTTATGAATCATTTATTTTATTTTGTAGTTCTTTTCAAAATGATATAATAGTATATTTCAAAAACTACCTTAGTTTTGATTGTAAATAGAATATATGAGATCAATGTGTTTAAATATACCTATTATATATAAAACTCAACAATAAAAACTAACTTCAACCCATTTTAGATAAGGAAATCATAAACCTGCTAGTTTATTTCAAATCAACCAAAATAAAAATATAATTTTCAGTGAAGCTAATTAAAATTATTATTTCAAAAATATAAATTTATATAAATTTTTTATTGCAAAAAATATTAAAAAAATGAGTATTGTTATTAAATTATCATCAAATTTTATTAAAATTATTTTTATATAGTGTACCTCCCACCTAAAAAATATATAGTTTTATATATAAAAATTTATAAAAATATATGATTCAAAAAATAATAATTCTTGTATTCTTATATTAATTTTAATAAAATAATGTTACATATAATAATAGTATTCCAATATTTATTTCATCCATCAATATTTTATTAATATTAATATAATATAAAAATATTCCATATAATTCTTGAAATACATTTATGTTTTGTAAAATAGTTTTGGAATCATTTTTAGTGCTTATTTTGACCAATTTCAATGAAAGGAAATGTTTTCATTGTTTCTTTCTAAATTTTACAACAATATTAAATTAAAAATAATCTAAAAATTAATATTTTGATAATATTTTAAATTAAAAACCTATAAAATTAGAATACAATTAAACTGAAATAAACATTTTTTATCATGTCTATAATATTAATACTTAATTCATTTGATATAATGATTAAAGATTCATATCATATGTCAGGAAACGTATCCTAGATAAAACATTTTAAAAAAACCATCTATCGGAAAAAAAATTCACTTGATCTCCCTTGGAAACTCAATAATCATTATAAATATTTCATCTTATATTTTTTATAATATGAAAATCTATTTTTGATTTTTATAAATCCACTCATACCATTAAATCAAAAATCATATTTAATAAGATCAATAATATAATTATTTAAGATATCTGCAAATCCAATACCATATACTGAAGTATGTATACATGTGTACCTAATCATTGAATTTTGTAGGAACATATTAAGGATTACAATATATCGTAATGGAAAAATAGCACACTAAGAACATTTTTTAGTTAATCATATTGACTGTTATATAAAACAATATGATTTTTTTCATAATTTGAAAAGATAAAAATATATAAAATAATTATTTTTAATGTAGATTTATATCTTCTGATAATGATATACAACTAGATTAATATAATCGATGTTCCATAATTAGGCTTCATATATTAATAAATAAATCATATACATGATATATTTATAGTTGAGATAAAAATAAAAAAATAAACACATGAATATTTATTTTAATATTGCACTTCCAATTATTTTTTATGATAACATAATATAATTAAAATAAAATCATTATAAAACATGAACTAATAGACTACAATATAACATTTATTGAATCACCCAATTTAATTCCAAAATGATTCACATTACATAGAATTTTAACATTAAGGTGGTGATAAAAACAAAAAAAATATTACTTGCATGAATAAATATTTTAAATTCATTAAATATAATTTTTAGATTAATATATATAAAATTATAAATCATAATGAGGTAATATAAAAATATAATTGTAAAAAATTTAATCTCATATAATTTTAACTTTCCACACTCATTTATCAATTAATATAGTTCAATGATCCAAAAAATGATTAAATGTATCAATATATTTATTTAATAAATAAATAAGAAAAAATGTAAAGTAATTCAAAAATTAAATGTTACATGAGATAACACAAATCATCATCCTATAATATTAAGAAATCATAAATTTCACATATGGGTTTGTTAATATCTATATGTCAAAAATGGGGGTAACAAGGATCAATACTGATAGGTTATTTCCAAGAGTGAATAATGTAATGACCTATGTAGAGAAATGCAATATTCACTCATGAAATATATATAGTTATCGATAATTGAAGATAATTAAAAAAATTAAATGTTATGAAACAACATATCATTTCAAAGTATGTTATTTTATTTAATGTAAATCAATAGCATGTGCTACACACAACATTGAGTATGAGCACACCACGACATACCAAACTAGCCGTTCAAAAATAGGTTATGAAGAGTATTAACAAAATTTTGAAATTTATAAACTTCATATATTTTTACAACTATATTATGTGTTTCATAGACATAATATAAAAACAAATTCAATTTTTCTGATAAAAAAGTATTTTTTTTAGAAAAAATAATTTTACCACATTTTAATGGCGAACCCTTTTTAAATCCATTATTTAAAAATTTTATATAATAAATGATAAAAAATAAACTTCTTCTTTATAAGAAAGATATAAAAATATTGGGTAAAATTTATGTTCTTTTCTTATAACATTCATATTTTAATGAATAGTGATAAATATAAATTATAATTGAAATCAACTTTTTTAATCAAAATAATTTATGGTGTTAAATTATAACCATGAATGGTTTTTATTTATAATTAGAATATATTATTATCATTTAATCAAATGACGGAAATTTAATGTAATTTTACATTTAAAATGGACATAAACACATATCTATCTTTTGATTATTTTTACTTCACAAAAAACTCGCTTTTTGGTATTGAAATTGGAATATTTTCTTTCAATTAATTAATATTACTTATATGTTTTGAATTATGTAAAATAGAAATATTTTTTTTTGGAATATTAAAATTATCATTGGGTTAATTTTTAGTATTTTTATAATAACATTCAATTTTTGATGATTAGTGAAAAATAATACATTATTTATTAAAACTGACTTTTTATTTAAATAACTACATTTAATTTAAATTATTTTTAAAGAAAAAATAGTTACATAATTCCTATATTAGTCCATTAAAATTAATTGATGTCATTTTATAACAATATTAGATATATAAATGTTTAATTATCTTTTTACTGTCTTTTACACACCTTCTAGGAACATTTTCAAATTTGCATAAAACCTAATTTTACTACTTCTGTGACTTGAATTTCTAAATTATGAGAGACGCAGTTAACATCAGTAAATAAAATTTCATTCAATAGGATGAAAAAAATATGTGGTGAATAGTAACTTTTGAGTTTTATATACCATGGTTAAAAGTAAATAGGGTAAATAAAGGTAAAAATGATATTATAATAACCCCAACACATGTACCAATTCTATTGGAAAAGTGAATTTCAACCAAAATCACCCATAAGAATAAAATATGATCCTTTTCGATCAACATTAATTATATTATGATATTTATTATTATTTTATTTTAAGAAGAGTTAAATGTGTTAAATTCAATGATTAATAACTAAAATATTTTTAAAAATGGGATACACATCAAATAAATTCGACTATAAACAATAATTATAAAGCTAATGAAATTTACTACGTAATGGTATTTTATTTATCTGGATTTTACATTCAATAAATAAATTTATTTTTGACCCAATGATGTTATAATAATTACATTATTAATGAATTACTAAAATAATTGATGTTAAAAATAGTAAAATAAATGTTAATTGAATATTTTGATGCATTCCATCAATATGAAACGAGATTTTGATATTACATGTGATTATTTGACAAGTATAATATTCATGTGAATAAGTAAACGACCTGTTTTTATTTATAGTTTCTATATTATACTGATATTTCTGTTTAAATGTATTTTTTTTAGTCTTATACAATGCCTTAAAGGTTTATTCTTGTTTATGAATATTTCCACTATAATGTTATCATCACTGAGCATCTGATCTCACCTCTTTCTTATGTTTTCTTTTTCCCATGATGTGAAGATGTATATTATGTTAGACCTATAGGGATAGGATAAGGTATATGAGTGTGTTCAAAGAGCACAAAATTTTGATGTTTTATATTTCATGATATAAATTAAAACTTATGTATATATCTAATACTTCCAAGGATACTAAACTATTCTGTATCTTGTGACTTGATCTCTTGTGATCAGGCCAATGTTATGTAATAATTCACTAACTCTGATTAACTAGGGTTAGGGTATTACTGTTGGTATCATTGGATGTTTAGTACAAACATTGGAAATTATATTTACAAAAACTCTTAATAGAGAACATTACCCTAAGACAGAAAATAAGTATTAGTATATAATAAATTCATAAAATAAATTAATGTAGAGATTTTTTAAATTTTCCAAGAAAATAAATCCATGTCTGAATATAAAGAAGGTATAGGGGGTTTAGCGTAGATGTATCTAGGGGTAAAAACAGAAAACACATCTTTGATATTGACTCAAATGAGAACGGGTGCACAATAACAACCCTTGCTACACTATTGGTTATGACACTTTTGGAGGATATTATTTGGATAATTCAAATTTTGGGAACAAATTGATTTGAAGGATTATAATATAAGATGATTTTAAATTAATTTAGTTAATAATAAGGTTTTTTATATTGAAAATAAGGTGTCATGATATTCTCTAAATGATTGTATGATGCACAGTATGCTTTCTAGTTTTAGTCAATACGAGGATTCCAAGGATGTCGTTGTAGCATTGAACATTTTGTATAGATGGGAACGATGGTGGAAGTGAGTAACTAATTGGAATGATTATTGGTGTAAAATATATCGTGTTCAGGCAGAAGTGGGTTTAACAAAATATAAATAACATCATATACATTAACTAACTCCCAAACTCAATAAAGATGAGAAAGGGAGAGAATTTTCAGAGTTCCAGCAATGGAGACCGTGGAGGAAGGATGTCTCAATTTCCATTATGCTAGTAATGTGGAAGGAGACACCTTGGAAAGTGTCTCAATGGAACAAAGAAATGATTTATGTATGGGAATGAAGAACATAATGTTAAGAATTTCAAGGAAAATGAAGAGTACTATGGAAGAAAATAAAAATGATCCTAAGAATCCTTTTATATTAATCTGTTGTAAATGTAGGGGACCTGGGCATTAACCGAGACAATGGATTATTCTATTGGATAACCAGTAGGAATAGGAAGAACCTATGTGGAAAAAATTGATAGAGAAATTTATAAATGTTTTAATTATATGTTTCTATGGGGTTACATTTGATGAATTTTCACTTGTAAGTGTAACCATGCATTTTTTTATATAAAAAATCTATATGAGGAAAAATTATCATTTCTTATGTATATATAGTTATAATTAACCATTTTGGTTTATATGGTCATTGAATTTGAGGAAATTAATGTTAAATAATTTTGGGGATGAAATTGTGAGGTACGAGATAACATTTGAGGTTAAATTATATTATATTTATTTTTAAGAATTTATCTATTTTTTGGGAATTTCATAAAATAATGTTTTTGAAAAAGGAAAACATGCCAACCATGTGACAACCCATCGTTCCAGACAAATTAGTATGAATCAAACCCAAAACCAAAGTGTGACTGGGATTTATCACCTACCATAAGACTATGTGATGTCCCGGGTTAGTGTTACTAATTATTTTTAGTTAAATAATTTTATTTATCAACAATAAGTTGATTTGAGATCTTCTATTTTATCAAATGGATATACTTAGTATTGGAAAAATATTCGGTGATTAATTGATAATTTTTATTTTAGAAGACGTTCACTCTATCAAGAATGTGATATGCCTATGGAAAATAGAATAATATGGGATTTAATTGGAGGAGTAATGTTAGATTATTATTTTGGAGGAATCTATGATTTTATAGAGATTCAGGTTATTAATAGAAATGATTAACCTATTATAGAGAATATGTGATTTCCTTTATTACAAATCAGTACGAGACACTAAGAATAGTTTATGATATTTTATGATATATGTTATGATTTACTATGAATGACATTGTTATTAAATTCATCTGAGTTTTGGGTTTCATTATTCGTTTGGATAATATTGAAGGATTTTAAGGAAAAACTTTTATTGAATGATCTTTTTTGCACATTGGGTATTGTTTATTTAATTTTGGAAATTAAGATCAATAGTTATTTCTATAAGGATTTTCTATTTTGGGGATCATCTGATCTTGTAATAAAAATTTTGGTTTTTCTTAATCTTTAATAAAAAGGGAAATATATTGTTCTTCCTTTGTGGATAATGTGATTATCTAGAAGTTTATTATAACACTTCAACTATGACCAAGATATCTCCATTGCTCATTGTTTATAGAAAAAACAATTTATTAGCAGAAATTTATTAAAGGATGAACCTAATATCTAAATGTAATTATATCTCTTTATGTTATTTTTCAATATAATAAATAAATTCCTCAACTTTATGAAATGGAATTTAAAACCAACTATCCGTTTAATTTTCCTACTGGGAATCTAATGACTGTGGAACCAATCACAATTTTGTGGATTTATTATTGTTAACATCCTCCTGATAATGTTTTCTATCACACTATATCATAACTTGACACTTAGTTTGTCATCCATATATGTGTTTATCTACATGGAATCCTAGTATGGGTTTTCTCGGGTGACCTTTGTACTTCTCATTCTTTCATTAAAAGTGATAGTTTCATAGACTCTTTATCCGATGTTGGACTTTCAAAGACGTTCCCATGCCCAATTTAAAAATTGTGGGGATTTAATATCTAAAATGGGGGATAAATGTAATACCCCATGATTTCATAGTAAGTTATTTTCTTTTATGTAATTCATTAGCGTGTACCACACGTAACACTGAGTTTGAGCGCACCACGAAATACCAAACTAGTCATTCAAAAGGCAGTTACGAATAAAAATAACTGAATTTTTAATTTTATATAATCCATATAATTTTGACATCCATATTATGTGCTTCTTGACATAATATAAAAACAAATTCAATTATTCAAATATAAAAGATTTTTTTTAAAAAAAATAAGATGTTATGGCTTTATAATGGAAATCCTTTTTTAAATCCAATATTTGACAATTTTATATCTTAAATTTGAGAAAATAAACTTCATCTTTGTAAGCATGACATAATAATATTGTTTTTAATTTTTTTCTTTTATGATAACATTCCTATTTTGATGAATGGTGAAAAATATAAAATTTTAATTGAGAACAACTTTTTTATCAAATTAATATATATTGTTAAATTATACATTTTAATGGTTTTAAGCTATAACAACATTATATTTTTGTCATTTAATCCAATTTTGGTCATTAGAAGTAATTTTATATTAAAATTCAACATAAACACATATCAATCTTTTGATAGTTTTTACTTCCCAAAAACCCTCATTCTGGTGATGACAAAGGGAATATTTTTATAAAATTAATCAATTCAACATCTATATTATGAATGTTTAAAAATAGAAATAAATTTTTAATTAGGAATTTAAAAATGATAATTGGGTGAATTATTGGTATTTTTCTATAAACTCTAAATTTTTTATGAATAGTGAAAAACAATGTCTTATTGTTTAAAGAGACTTTTTATTTAAAAAAATTATTTTTAATTTAATTTTAATTTAATGTAAAAATGGATACATAATAGTTATATTAATCATTTTTAATTTATTTTAGTCATTTTATAATAATATTAGATATATTAAAATTTGTTAATCTTTTTACCGTCTTTTACCCACCTACTAGGCGCATTTCCAAATTTGAATAAAAAATAATTTTACCACTTTTATTAATTAAATTTCAAACATCTGAGTGACTTGGTTGACATGAGTAAGGAAAACGTGGTTAAATATGATGAAAATATTTTTTGGTTAATAGTTACTTTTGTTTTTTATTTACCATAGTTAAAAGCAAATAGGGAAAGTAAAGGTAAAAATGATGTTATAATTACAACACATGTCTTAATTCTATTGGATAAGTGTCTTTTGACCAAAATCAACCTTTTTAATAATATAGGATCCATTTTTATCCACATGGATTAGATTTGGACATTTATTATTATTTTATTTAAATAAGAGTTAAAGGAGTTAAATTCAATGTTTAATAACTAAAACATTTTAAATATAGGGTTACACATAAGATAAATTCGTCTATAAATATTCATTAGAATGATAAAAAGATTTCATACATAGTGGTATTTTATATTTAATTTTTAAACATTAAATAATTAAATTTATTTTTGACACACCGATGATACAGTAATTACCTTTTTGTTTAAAGACTCAAATAATTGATGTTATAAATATTAAATTAAATATAAATTGAAACATTTGTTGTATTAAATCATTTTAAAATTATATTTTTATATTACATGTGTTTACTAGACTTTTAGAATATCCTTGTGAATAAATAAGTGGAATTACATGATTTATATTTTTCATATTATACTAATGTTTATGATTAAAATACTTGTGTTTTAGACATATACATTGGCTTAAATATTTGTTCTTATTTAAGAATGTTTCCACTATAATGTTATCATTAATGAGCATATGAGCTCACCCATTTCTTATGTTTTCTTTTTCCCAGGGTGTGAAGAAGTATATCAAATTTGACCAGAAGGGATAGGCTTAGGGATTAGAGTTTTTTCAATGAAGACATAATGTTGTTGTTTTTTTATTTCATTATGTAATGTAAAACTATTATATGTATCAAGTACTTCTAATGAAACTAAACTAATCATTATATCGATACTTGATCTCTTGTGATCAAGACAATGTTATGTCGTATTGAACCGACTATGGGTATCTAGGGTCAGGGCGTTATATGTTAGCTAAATTATTAGGGAACAATGAGAGTATATATTGTTTCTCAATTGTATTAAACCTCCAAATTAACAGATCACGTATTATCCCCCAAAGATAATATATAAAAAAATTAATCCAATTTTCAAAATATGTTTTAGGTTTAAGTTAAAAAATAAAAAAAAACTATGTCTAATATCCTATCTATATCACAAACTACCCCAAATAACTATGATATATCCATTTGTAAAAATAATATAACAGCAAAAAATTATATAATAAAAAATTCTCTAACTACCAAAGATATCTAAATTCATCACATAAATCACTTTTATATCATAATAATTAATTTTTAAATATATTACACATTGTTTATTAAAAATATATCATTTTAAATAATAATTTTACATAAGACCGTTAAATTATATTTTCTTATCACCCCATTATAAATTAATTATACATTATAGAACATAGTATGTGTGTGTTATATATTCGCATTAATAAATAATTTCATTGGTACCATGGTCAGATTCCATCCCCCATTATCATGTTATTATCACCATTGTAATGTTCATTGTTGTTGTATATATTTATATTTATATGCATCCATAAATAATGAATTTGTTTAGTTATAATAATTTTTTATAATGATAGTGTAAAAATTATGTTTATTGTTAATATTGATTAATAATAAGAATTGTTTTTATATATTAATATAACTATGTTTATTAAAATAAAATAATCATAAAAACATAACAAATTATACTTTATAATCTGATATTATCAGTATATATTTTTTCATATACATTGAAGATTGAGATGATAAAATATTATATATATCTATTTTAAAACAATAATTAACCAGATCATGTTAAAATGGTTGAATATGAAAAAATGTCAATGTATTATCATAAAATCACTTTTAATGAGTTCAAATTATGATAATTTAATTTAAAATAATAGTTAAATATAATTATTCGTATTTTGATAAATAATGTAACAATAAATGATTATGGATAGAAAAACACATATATTTGAGAATCTATTTATGTCTTGATACCCAGTCGAAATAATATAGTGGCTAACCATTTTTGTGAAAAAATATTAAATATGGTAGATTCATGTTTTCATGATTATATGGGAATGAATTTTTATGAAATTGAAACTATGTCAATACTTGATTTTATTATTGGTGGTGTCAATATATAAATGATATTTTATAACATATTTATAAATTTTCATTAGATATTTAGTTTTGAATGTCATTTTTCAAGGAATGTGAATCCAATGTGAATTAATAAATGGTATTTGTACTAAATCCACTCATCACAGAATTTAGAGATATGGTTTATTATATTTTGAATATTTACACTTAAACTAACCACATTTCTAAACATTAACTTTTCTGTGGAAAATAATGTTATTTAACTAAAATCATTTTTCCTAAAATATTTGACTGATCATAATTCCTAATATTTAAATTATGATTCAAAATAATGAATCCATATTATTAAATTATAATTTTAATATTGTATAAAATTAGTTTTTAAAATACACATAAATAATGGACAAAATAATAAAACCAATATATTATAAATATGAAAGCTAGATTTATAATTATTTCATACCATTTAATAATTATTCATTGATTTCTAATTATATATATAGAAAAGAAAAAATAAAATTAAAAAATTATTAATTCTATAACAATTTAATTTATTAATATAATAATACACATTATATAGATATATATATTATAATTCCTTAAAAATTTACTCTTTTCTTCATTAATTGATATACTTAATATTTATTAATAACTAACAATTAAAATTATTTTATAAATAAAATATTGTTATTGGCATTTATTTTTTATTTTTTTTTTGATGCATTTATTTAAAACCATTCAATAAAAATATTATATTAATAGAAAATAAAAATACATAAAACATATATAATTATAAAATAAATAATGATATATATATATTGAAAAAAATATATATTTTATTTGGTTATAATGTTATATTTTTATAGACTCTTAAAATATATTAAAAACCATTCATGAATTATCCAAAAAACCCTATCGTTGAGATACATAATGTTTAAAGTATATGGTTTGGATTCATCTAGAATAATTTTCATATAGATTTCCAAAACCGTGAACATCCCAGAGATAGGATTCTTACCATACTATACTTATTGATTTTCATCATGGGATTCATCATTAGAAAACATTAGTGATGATACCGCCATCACTTGTTTTGGTAAATGATCATCTAATGGGAATTTGCTACTAATTTATTCTCTAACATCATTATTTAAATATGAAATCCTTTTTTAGATTAGTTTATTTTATTCCCATCATATCATGTATTCTATTATAATAGTAATAAATTTATTTAATTTTAAATATTAAGAATATTATTTTTCTAAATATTCATTCTTAAATGTTTTGACTTTAAATAATTAATGACCATATAATCTTGAAAACCATATATACCCAATTACCATATAACAATGCCTGTAAAAAAAAAATTCATGTATGCAATAGTTATGTTAAATTTTAATATATATCTATATATACCTTAGGAAAAACATTCATCACAATATTTAATTTATTTTTTCAAGATGTGTATTATATATCAAGTATGTTATATTTCTAAAATTGTAAGCATCAACAATATGGGTTTTTAGAACGTTCTTGATAATGGTAGTATCAACATTTTTATATTATTTTTATGGTTTTATTCTAATTTTTATTATATTTTATATTTTTAATTAGTATTATATAAATAATTTATTTTTATATTTTTATATTTAATAATTTTTAAAATTGAATTGTTCATTTTTTTCTGTGTTGCATATCAAACAATATTACTCATATCCTTATCTAATTTCCTTTACTAATATTATTATAATATGTTAAAAATGTTGTATTATTTCAATTACTATCATCATTGTTACGATATTCATGGTAGATGTGGATGATGATTATTCATACCTTTCGGTGTTTTTATATTATTAGTGTTTTTTATTTCTAATTTCCATAACAATGATATATTTTGTTATATTATAATTTAATTCATTTAAAAATGTATACTAATTTTTTTGTATTAAATAATTGTTTATTTTAATTTAGTATTTTATGTAAAACATTATATACAATAAATGAGTTTTATAAAACTTTGTTTTTATCATAATAATTGTGTAATTACAACCAATGAAGATAATGTTTAGTTATTTGACATTAATAGATGATATATTCCTTTGTAAAAATAATTTACATATATTTTATAGTTTCCCACCTTGTGATAAATATATTGTATAGGTGAACAAGTATATCAACTCAATTATGCTACTAGATCATCAAAGATTGGTGACTAGAATCGGGGTTCTAACTCTGTTACTAAAGAATATATTTACACTCTAAGAAATCATAATTATTTATAAACAATATAATTATATATAACTATATAATGAAAATTATAGGTAGTATGCATATTTTAATATAATATTCAAAAATTTATTTTTGGAAGATTAAATTATTTTCAAAATATATATTTTTTGTTCATGAGGAATCTACATCCCTTGAAATGAAAGATATATTGAGTAAATATGTAAAAAATTAACATATATTGATTATTTTTTTCAATAATCAATGATAAAATTTATATGATCATGAAAAAACCATAAAATAGTGGACAAATCATATCACTCTTAATGGGAAATTTTTTAAACAATAAAATTAATTTTTTGATTTGTAAAAATAAAATCTATTAAAAAAATTTATTTATGGTCATAATTTTATATAAATTATTTGAAAAATGTAAATAGACTAAAAGTCAAAATTTATGATGATTTATGTTTTGGATTGATGAAATTCATAAAATAATCAATGATAATTTCCAAACATGACTATTGTCATGTTCTTTAGACAATAAATGATTTCCATTTATCAAATTATAAATTTCATATTTTTAATTTGAGTAATGAATACATTTATAATATCAAAATAGAAAAAAGTATGATTCTTTTATATCAGGACATATCCATGATATTTCAAGGGGGTATTTTTTAATAAGATTAATTATATATTACTTCCCTTCCCATATATACCTCATGGGGATTTTGTGTCTATTGTTATACTATAAAAACTTAAATATTTTGTCTTATTTTTATCTAATCTCTTTTGAGTCATTATTAAAATCACAAAGTGTACAAAAATATCGAATTGATTATGTGATACATAATTATCAGATATATTTTTAATAATATTGTTATTATTTATTATAGGTAAATTGTGTTGGTTTTGTTAAGGACAACATTCATATCATTATTTTTAAATTAATAATAATAATTAATCAGTATATTATTTAACAAGATTTTTTTTGTTGGATTTATTATAAAAATGAAAATCTAGATAATGTTGTACTATATGATTTTTTTATATTATTAATTATAGAAATTATTTTAAAAATTATATTTAGTTATAGATATAATTTATTAGATGTTGTAGAAGTCATGTTATTTTATCTTACTCCATTAGAAGATGAGAAGCTACATTTATTTTAGCATAACATATTGAAGAATAATGTGGGATTTTTAATTTGATCATATTTAAATCAAAATTTAAAAAAAATTATATTGTCTGAAATTCATAAATAAATTGGATAAACCTGATGAAAAAAACAAACACTACAAAATATTTATATCAAAGGGGTACATTTAATTTTGAATCATATAATATTTTTTATGATTTTGTTTATGATTGTAGTATTTTTTTGAATTAGATTTTTTTAATTATAACATATGATTCTGAGATGATCATTTTATAAAATCAATATTTTCATATTTCAATTTTTTATTATAAACATATAGATCATGAGTTTCTAGTGTGTGGATTAATGTTGTTATGATACCTTTTATAATGGTTCACCATGTTAAAAGACAGAGTTTTTCAGATCCATTGAGATTATAATCATTGGAAAAGAATAAATATATGTTATATTATGTGTGTACAGTCACAATATTTCATGTGTAAAAGATGATTATAACTTCCAACATGTTAATATAGGGTGGCTTGGAGGAGGTAAGAAAATTGGGATATTATATTATAGGTTAATTGAAATGATATTTCGAGGACTAGAAATGGTTTTCCTTGAATCCGACCATTGATCTGATTTTCACATTGGGTAAAAATACTAATCTTCATAATAATATCTATTTGCAGTTTATGTATGGCAATCATAACTATGAGGATCAATTTAGTTTTTTAAAATTTATCTTTTTTTTTAAAGTTCATAATGTTGAAATGTTTTGTTTTTTAAAAAAATTAGATACTCTAATTTATGGGTCAATCATATTTTTGTATTTTTTATAATTTAAATAATTAGGTTGAAAAAAAAAATTATAATCTAATCTTCACCCCTACCATTTTTTATTTTTCCGTCTTTTCAAATGTAGGACAATAAAATCTATATTGAGGGTATTCCAAAAAAATTTGCCTAAGGTTATTAGAGGAAAAATTTGTTTTTCAAGGTTAAATACATTCAAACTGGAGGATTTAATTATATATCAATGAAATAAATTTAATTTCCTAATGAAGTACCTTACTATAATATTTCAATAATGTGGAATGTAATATATCTTCCCCAAATATAGGAACTACATGAAAATATTTCTCAGATAATATTTTCCAATAACTAAAATGATTATCTGAATTGTATACAAATAACATTGCCCATGTGCATCAATAGGTTTTATATTATAATATCATGATACAAATAATCATATTAAAAATACTAAAAAATGTTTAATAAATATTAAAAATATATTAAAATCCTATAAAATCACCTAGGTAAAATGAATTTAGTTAATTTTAAATTATAACCAACTTTTAATTATCTAATATAAATCATGTAAATCAGTTTTACATTTTATATATCACCATTCCTTTAACACTGAAATAATTTCTTAATAAATAAATTTAATGTGATATTATCTATTCATGAAGACATTATTTGACATTTCTATTACATTTTTCATCCAGAATTGTACCCCTAGTTGTTTAAATAAATTTTTAAATAGCTTTCAATATTTCTAAATAACTGACAATTTACTAATTAAATTCATTCATTCTATTTATCAATTTGAGAGAAAAAAATTATTTAATTTATTACATAAATGATAATATATGAATGATAATTATGTTATTTTTTTAAATTTAATACTCAATATGTCAATGGGTTTAAAAAATTCATTGATTCCAAAATATATTTATTTATAATTAAAACATTTCGTCAACTCAAAAAACAATATTTTCAAAAATTCATCCCAACCAATATAAAATACATAATATTCATATTAAAATCATTTATTATCTTATCAATTCCGTAATATATTATTTCCAAATTAAAACTGAATTGATTAATATAAAAAAGTCGAACTATATTTTTTAAAATATGAATCCCATCAAAAGATCAGAATCTATTTCACAAAATTATTATTTTCTCCTATATAAGAACCATATACCTAATTTCTCCTACTATGTAATTTTTTTCTTCGTTGAATCATTATAACAAACACAAACTATATATCTCAATCGACTAAAAAACCATATATATCATCAAAATTTTCAAATAAATTTCCAAAAAAATAATAAAAACAATGAATATTGAAAATATATAAAACCAAAAAATATAATGGTTGTAATATCCCTATAATAAAATTAGTCATACCTAACATTATTTGGATAATGTCTCTAGTCAATAATCAAAGTCTCCTAGACATCAAAATAAATTATCATTTCCTTAACACCTCTTGAAAGAAAATATTATACCATAACTTATTAACAATGTGATTAACATTTTGTATAAATAAATTCACCCTACTAACATTGATCTAGACATTATGACCAATGGTAGATACTTCTTCCTCATGTTTTATATTATCCTTCCCAATAAGATGTTTTTAGTCCAATTAATATTTTAAAAATTATGATAGAATGTATATTTTAAATACACATGTCATATAATATAACAAAAAAATATTTTCAATTTACCTGAACTATTCAATAATCCTAGATGTTCCTACAAAATAATTTATTAATTTACCTATCATACCCAATCATTATAGTCAAAAAATCGATGAGAAAGAAATTTTAACTTGATTTCCCATATACAATTCATTTCGTCAAATCCACTAATTTATATATGACATATTTACTATCTAAGAAATTAATAATTTATATATATTAAAATGAACACATACATTAGTCTCTTCAATTATTATAATATTTATTAATTAAACATCAACTACCTCTATCCTAGACTATGAAAATAAAAATATCCATCCATAAAATAAAATATGTAAATTTATTTGAATTGAATACAAGTATAATATGATATATAAAAACTATATAAAATATTTATGGCACTAACATGAGAGAAAAAATCATGAATACAAGCACATGGTATATCTTCGAGACTATGGATAGTGTTCTTAGACTAACTATATGTTTTTTCATATAATTTTATAGTCTACTTTACCTAGTTGAAGAATTCAATTTCTAAAATGATAGAATATAGATGTTATACAATCATATAAATTAGATAAATTACTTTTAAGAACCACAATATATTTATAAACCTACTCAATATACAGCATCCCAATATTAGTAATCATGTGAGTTTCCATAATATGTAGAATTTGAAAAAAAATGATAGTTGTTCAACCAACCTAAATTTTTTTCAATTTAAATTAAATAATTTTGGATTTTCATTGGAAAAAACCATGATAAAATAAACTTTTAAATTTTAAATTAAAATAATGTAATATAAAAAATGTGACTAATTATTAATATTTACATACATCTTTATGAATATTCAGTTGTATCAATCCTCGTCTAACGCTAAAACAAGTATTTTAGAATTATATATTTCATATTAATTAGGAAAATATAAATTTAAAAATAATAAATAATAAATTATTATAAATTGTTTTCACATATACCATTACAACACACACCATTGCGGGTTTGAAAAAATTAGTCTAAATTTCAATTTAACATCCTGGAAGAGGTATATTTTATAAAATGTGATAAATAATGAAATTTTTATTAATATGCAAAAAATATTATTTTCTTTATGCATGTTTGAATGTTCAAATAGTTTTTATTGGTATCTAGATAGTATTGGAGGAATTCATCATGATGTATAATAGAATTGATATAAAAAATGTGAAAGATCATATCATAGGCATTTGTGTTTTTAAATGGGGGATGATTGAAGATTGTGTGTCACACCTTATACAATAGGGGTTTCTTTATAAATTATTATCAAATGAATTTTCATTTCAATAGTATAATTTTTTTTCTATAACTCACAATATAATGTATTTTTAACTCAATATTAGGGAGTAATGTTTTGGTGTAGACCATATAAAAACAAGGTAACACAAACCCACACGAGGGAATATATCCTTAAAAATTGGTCACACTATATTCAAAAATTCATAAAAAT
This sequence comes from Viscum album, assembly GCA_963277665.1. NCBI lineage: Eukaryota > Viridiplantae > Streptophyta > Magnoliopsida > Santalales > Viscaceae > Viscum > Viscum album. The sequence goes on from OY728165.1 coordinate 1,941,676,783, forward strand.
AGTTCTTAATAAAAAAAATTAGGGAGTTATACCACCATCCTTGTTTTCTAACTAACCCTAGTATAATTTCCTTCCACCTGGAAGACTAATTGGTCAAGGTAATTGGGTCTTGAAAGTACCTCATGTGGGATTACCCAACCACTATTGGATTACGGTTCGCATCAATGTTCATGGGAGGTACATTGGGTATTTTATACCCCCTCTATTAGAGTGAATAGTAACAAATAAATTGAAGAAATTTCATACATCAAAATATAATCCAATAAATGATGAAGTAAATATATAAAATACTAATAATAAATTAAATGTTGGATGAAATAATTAATTGGGTCACACATTCGAAAACTAATGACCAAATGACTAGTCATATATACATAAAAAATCAACCAAATGCAATCATATAAATATTCATGATCCATACATCCTCCAAAACACCATTTACTCATATGAGCCATACCACTTGATCAACCCAATGGCCTTGTCAAAAAAATATTCCAACAACCAGGTGATTTTTTAGGAACCCCAGAGTTGTAGGTGCATGGGAATGGTTTTACTACATATCATAGTAGGTAACCACCAATGCATTCTCATAATAACTAGAATAAGTCATGATATGTTCATGTGATTAGCTGGGGTGAAATAAATTCAACTCCAAACACTAAAAAACAAAATAAGCATAAATCTATATATATCTGACCCTGATCAAATATACATGCATTGGCTAGGTCCTGGCTGTCTCTGAGTGTGTATTGTATCTCATGCATATCATATGACATGAGGTATCGAAATCTATTAATATGTCATCCAATCCTAATGAATTTAGGGTTCCCAACCCATGACATTCTAATATATGAGTAAAAAATCATTGGATGAACAGTGTATATATCCCATGGATCCATGAATCTATCCCCTCAATAGATTTGATGTTCTAAAATAATTTTTATTCAATAATAAGTATTTGGGGGATTTGGGGCACCATCACCTAGTAATATATATGTCTAAATCCAAATCCCTTGTATCCATAACTACTTTCAAATGAATTAGAGACATATAATTTGGTCATCCATATGTCTATCTCTAAATCTATTATATTTAAACAAATTATCTAAAATCTTCTAGGAATATCTTGAAATAGTTTATATGTCTAGGTTCATCACAATGTAATACATAACACGGTTGATCTTGGTATCTGTGGAATATTTAGTACTGATCTCTATCTTTGTGGAAGATCCCATATATGGATATTAATCTATCATGGAATTCAAATGTTATACCTACATCCATACCAGTGAAATCATATAATTGTAAAATACACCCTTTTGATTAACACCTAAAATCAATAGATCATATAGGATAAATTAATACTCATTCACATCAGCAGTATCCCTACCCCTTTTTGTTTACATGTCATTTCACATTATATGTTTCAATTACATTCATATCTACCCAAGACCATATATACCTAATCATGGTTGGTCTATCAATGTAATACCTTATGTTCCCCATAGTCTTAATATAGGGTAGGAACCACCACTAGTGTGTTCAGACATATTTGTTTCATTAATGAACTCTTAAATATCATTATAGATTTCATACCACATCATTATATATAGTCTCCAAACTAAAATCAATCAGGTTGAGGGCCCACAAACTTTCTAATTACTCAAGTTTCATTGGTTAGGTATTATCACACAACATGATCCCAGTCTATATAATGGTCTATTAAGCTAGTCCTAGTCACCATGAATTGGAGATAATCACTTCTTCAATAGTATTCTTGATGATAATAAACAAATCAACAGCACAAATCTATCTACGATGTATGATATAGACAATGATATCCATTTAGACAATTTTCACCATCATAGAGGAGTCTCAATTCCATATATACTAAAAAATATCACTAATTTCTTCAAAAAACACCTATGAGGATGTCGTCAGAACATTCAGTGAATAAATAATCTTATCCTCGTCCATTTTTCTCTAAGGAATCATGCTTTTTTATAAGGGTTGTATGTGACCCAAGGTACACATTAATATTAATTATACATTTAATTTAACTAAAAATTTAAATAAATATAATTCACTATTAAATCTCCCATAGTGGTGTTATAGTGCATCCATATACATCACAAACAAGCATAAAGTTCATATGGGTAGTAAATGATATCTCCTACCCAAAAAGTGCATTTAAATTTATTCACTAGAACTAAATGTAGCTTTCACAGTCTATCCAAGACCATATACAATCATCCAATTTAATCAATGCACATATAAATTACCCCTACTACAAACTCATACAAAAATAAAATATTAAATTAATTATGAAATTTATAATTATTTATTTATTTCAATTCAAAAAATGTAATTTTTTTGGAACCATTTTTTTTCATCATGACACCCAAAAACATAGTCCAACAGCATATATGAGGTCATTAAGGGACTCATAAAACCATCCCTAGGAAAAAAATTATTTTAATTATATGATAAACTAAAATAATTTATTTAAAATGAAATTGAAAAGAGAAATTCATGGTCTGAAGAACTATTTTTTGAAATGATGAGTGGTGGGGGTGGAGGTCATCCCTATAAAACCTATTAAAATATTTAATAAGAGGATTTTCCACACTAGTTTATTTTCCCTTTATCATGTAAAATATCCATTTTTTATTAAACAGAAAATTTTTGGAATTAGTGAGAGGTGGTTGATAAAATATAGGAAGAGGGAGAGGATCCCAAATATTTCCTTTTCACCAAAAATGTCCCCTAATGATATGGTATTCAATGGGGTGAAAATTGTGATATTCCATTGGAATCACGTGAGATATTATAAAAAATTTGAGGCTTCCCCATTATAATTTTAGGGGGAGAGAAGGCATAAATTTACACACTTTAATGACCAGAGACATTCTCGTGTCTACCATGAACTTCAATGCATCAACTCAACCACCACATTCTCCCTCCAAATATTGAATTATATCACATACTTCATTTCTCTCATTAGAACCGATTAAGAATACATAATCTAAGGTATCCCATCCATAAATATTATATTTCTATTCCTTCCCCTAAATTTACCCCTTTTTGGAATTTTCAAATTCATGTTTCCCCTAAGAGTCAATTTTCATTTGGAAATGGGTATTTATTACCTCCCCACCTTATTTCATATAATTATAATTATATTTTATTGGATGTACAAACAATCACCCAATTCTGTATTTTTCATTAATTCTTGAATAAATATATGTGTTTTGTTCATGATTAAATAACGTGTCGCTAAATGTCCATTTGAACATAAAGTGATTTATGAATTAACCCATGTTAGAATTCCATTAAAGATAAATAAAACATTTATTTTATTATTACTGGATCCCATATTTCCCAATACAGTATCACCTTATTTTTTATACCATTACCCATCCTATAGAAATCCCCACAATAGTACATATTCGAAAAACGAAAATTCCCATTCATTGGGAATTATACCCCTTGAGTTTTCCTATATCACTCTACATATAAACTATAATGAAATGTTTGACACCATAACCAAATAAACATTAAAATTAATAAAATTTAATAGTGTTAAAACCCCAACTCTATTAACCCAAATATAATGACAACTTAATTCTATTGGAAGATGATTCAGGGAATCACGAAAACATATATCAGTTAGTTTTCTAGTTTTGATTAGATAGATGAATATGTTATTGCTGTTTTACATTGGAAATAAAATATAAAAAAACAAAAATTGAAGAACCTCCATACATGAAATTATTGAAGTGATTCCATATTTATATCTTATAGAAAAGATTAAAATAATGTTGACCATAAATTCTAGGCATGAGATTCACAAAATAGATTATATTAATTATAGATAAGTAATAATCATTATAGAATGGTAAATAACTGAATATACAATATATATAATCAATAATATTATAATGATGTTTTTCTATAGGTGTTATCAATATAATAATATCATAATTATGAATAGTATACTTTTCAATGATATAGATTCATAATTGAATACATATTTATCATGTTCTTGTGATAAAAGTTTTTCAATTTTGGGTCTTTGTAGTCTAAAAAACAATTTTTTAAATCCATTCAACTCGTTTGTATCATTAGATCAATTAATTCATTGAGTACCTATGTAATATTTATCCTAACCCATTACTAAATGTCAAATTAATTTCTTATAAATTGAGTGATAAATGTATTTGATTATCAATATATCTTAAAAAATAGTATTTATTTAGTAATGTATATGGAATAAAAATTTTTCCTCTAACAATAAATTTTTGTTTGTTGAATGAAATTTAATATATTTTTTGTTAATTTTTTAGGAATTATGAAAAATATATGTTAAACTGGGTATGGTTATTTTCATGATTTATAATTTATAATAAAATTTGACCAATATAAGGTAATTATTTATGATAATTTTATTAAAATAAAATCAATATAATGAAAGAGATAATAATCATTTGAACATAAAATTATATTATACATTAAAATATTGGTAATTAAAGAATCAGTGAAAATAGAAACATTCCATTTAAAATAATATTTCATTTAATAATATAAATTATAAACCCATTTAAATCTTATATAAAAAGCCATAAAATGTAAAATTGTAACCAAATGGATGGGATATGAGGATTTCATTTAACATCATATATAATAAAAATACATATTCCTTTTAAATTTGTGTTAGTAAATTAAAAAATAGATCCTTTAAAAGAATATTATAATTAATTCCTTCAATCCATGAAAAAATTTAATGTTAAATTAAAAATTATATAATAAAACATTTTTCTAAAAATAAAAGTTTAATTTAAAATTTTGAAAAATAGTGAAAGAAAATAAGATCATACCATATCAAAAAGAGAAATAAAATAAAATTTTGTAATAAAATTTTAATTTTTTTATTAATGTTACATGGAGTAGAAATGTTTAATGAAAACATGGAAAAAAATAATATTTATATATTGTATTAAAATATTCCATATTTATAAAGGATAGTTTAAATAGTCCTTGAATTAAAATAAATGAAATTTCTAAAAAGGCATGATTGCAAAATAAATTCATAACTCATTAGAAAATATTTAATTCTAACATGTTGAAAGTGTAAACATGAATTAAAACATTAAGTAAAATTAATAAGTATTTATTCAAGTAAAACATTTTAATGTGGTAGTATATACACATCAAAAAATAATATTGGTGAATAATATATACTATATCCTAATGAAGGGGAAATTGATATGAAATATACATTCAAAGACCATGTCATTGGAGTGAGAAAAAAATCCATGAATTGACTATTTATAAAAAATATATACCTAAAAAATGTTCTAATATAATATAAATCAACTATATTTAATTTCACTTATAATCATGTAATATTATAATCAATTATTTAGGGACATAAATCAATGAATATATATCTAGTTAAGAAACCATGTACCTCATTATTCCTCTTTGTTGATCATTTGTTTACCTTGTAAATAATAAATTGATATTCATGATAAATATATAAATAAAGAATATACCTATATTTAATTATGTATATATTCTAATTACATCATATTAACATGTGTTTGTTAAAAATATTTCATTCTAATCACTATTCCGAGTGTTAAATTCTTCATTTTTTACGTATATTATTTTTGGTTGTTATGGGCCTTTGGATCTGATCATAGTTATATAATAAATAAAACCATAATAATAACAAAAACAATTATCAATATTATATAAATATTTAGAGTTTTTTATGTATAATTAATAAGAAAAATGTAACATATCACTTGTTGCAGGTGGTAGTACACAAGTATGCATATACGATGTGATAATTACATAAATGGATATTTATTAAAGGAGTTGATTTTATCTAGTATTTTAAAAATAATAGTTATATCATATATATTATATATTAATGAGTTCCATCATTATGGCCACACTTGAAAAGTGGTGATGGAAAGAAAATTACATTAGTTCAAGAGGTGGTACTTCAACCATATGCATGGGCGATGGTTTTGCTTCACATATGAAAGGGAATGAACAAGATAATTATTTTGTAATAGACAGAGTAACATATAAATATATGTGAGACGCTATTTATATTATATAATATTTGTTAAGAAAAAATTGATTATTGATAATTTATATTTAAAAATAATGTGGATGTTTATTATTATTACCTACTCTTAGATAAAGCTCCTCTGAATACCTTTTTAAGGACCATTGTAAATATTTTTTTAGAATAAAATGTACACTATAATTAGTATATGGGAGTCCAGAGTAGTATTTTTTAGATTTTAAATGAGATAAGTATCACAACTTGGTTTCAACAACAGATGACTTATATATCCTTTTATATCTTATGGGAGGTGAATTTTTGATTATACAAGTAAGGTTGCTATAAAATATGTGTCAAACAAAAATAAAATTATGAAAATTTGACATTTAAAATAATTTATGGGGAATTGTGTTTTAATATATCAATTATATGAAATTTATATTGATTTATATATAATTTAAAATATTATTGTTTTGAATAACATTCATGTTAACAATTTATGGCCAGAACTCTAAAAATATGATTTTTTTAATAAGAGCATGTCACACATTTTATTTTAATGTTTTTTTACGATAAAAAAAATCTTGGAAATAAATGATAATCATTTTATCACCCCTAGTATTCTTTCAATATTTTAATGATTTTTAAATCATTGTATTGTGTATTATATATAATAAAATACCATTAATTTCATCTTAAGCACTATTGTAATATTTTGAATTTAAAGAAATTCAGATATGATTATAATTTAAATAAAACACTTTAACCATAAATTAAACCGTATTATTATCGATAAAAATCATGTTACTTGTAAATTAATACCTTAAATATTTTTTATTGTTATTAAATTCATTAATTTTATTTTTCTAAATCTTGCATGTTAACTTATTTAGCATTTTATGAGAATATAATTAATTAATACAATTTCTAAATATTAAAAACAATTACCATCTGGCATATTAATTTTTTATGTTTAATGTAAACATTTATATTCACCCATAAAATCATCTGATCATTATGTTAAAATATAAGTGAAATTAAATTCAAGTGAGTGATACTTTGGAGTTTTCATTTATGTAAACTAAAATTAATTTCATTTTAAAAGATAATGACAAAAAATTTCAATTTCATTGAAAAATGGAAAAGTATGGATGATGTAATATCATCCAATATAAATAATTCTTATGTTAGATAAAATTTCATTCCCTTATCACAATATTTACATCTCAATTACTACATTTACCCTTTCATAGGTGACATGAATTAATATGGTTATTGTTTATAATTTTAAACAAAGGGAACTACTTTTGAAATATAATTCTAATGATTCAAAATTTGACATAGCTTTTCCCAAAAAAATTAATCGAATTGGGAAAACTACTTTTAGTATAAATTATTAAAAAATGTAAAAAAATAAAAAAAAGAGAAAAAAAATATAATTATATCAAATAAAATATTATTTTTATTCTTATAGAATTTGACTATTTTATTATAAAATATATAATATTTTACATTCAATCCAAATTCAAAATATAATGTAACTTTTAAACTATATTATTTAAATTAATAAAATGAAAGTTTAAATAATATTTTTTGTGAAAAATAACTACAGAATCAATCTTTTCATAAAAATAAAAAATCTTTACCGCATGAAAATTTAAATTTTAATATTTATAAATTATATAAATTTTTAATATAAAATTTTAATACATTTTTAAAAAATAATTATAATATTATTTGATAAAAGTAAATGAAAATAATATTTAATGAAAAATTATTTTTTATTCCTAAAAGTACTTTATAAAAAATTGATTGATAAATTAAAAATAATTAATGAATACATTTTATATTTAATTGTAACATTATATAACTCTATATATCATAATAAGGATACTTCTATTCATACATTCTAATGCATTGAATTTGTTGTATATTCTAAATTGTATAATATAAATAAACATTCTGTTTAGGCTCGATGTTGTGTGTGATACATAATATCATATATTGTGTGCTTTTGAAATTAAAATATAAACAGTAAAACATTTCTATTAAATTATCCTTTTTATGTATAAATTTCATCCTTAAAATTAATAAATATTCTAAATCTGGTTATAACATAGTATAAAAATTTGAAATATATTAAATCATTAACATTGATTTCCTAGTTATTTCCAGGAAAAATATTATTCAATTATGTGAATAAAACACATATTTTAAAATAATTATCAAAAATATTACCTTTTTAGTTGAGTGATACATTACACATAATAATCAAAAAATTTATCATCAAATTTCTTGAATGTGTGAAGATCTATTATGATTGGGATAAAAATATAATAAAATTTACCTAAATAATTTATTCCTATTATATATTTATAATTTCATATTTTTATGTTAATAATATTTTACATGATTAATTTTTCATGCCTTAAAAACTAAAATTATCCTTAATTGGACTATATGATCTAAAAATGATGTGATGTTTTTTCAAATTTAAATTCAAAATGGTCATCCCAAGATAAAATGATAAAAAATATGAATAAATATTATATGTGTAAATAACACATTAATCTCTAAACCATAAAAAATGGCACCCATATTTTATATTATATCAACCCATGTAAATAATGTCAAAACTATTCAAAACTATCATGACTATGTTTTAAACAAAAAAATATAAAAAATATGATTACATATTTATATGAGATAAATTTATTATTTATCCTTAAAACATAATTACCCATAAATTGAAATACCATAAAATAATAAACCATATTGAGAATGCTAAAAAATTAAAAAATTGTCCATTACATAAAATTATTCTCTATAAATCAGTATTAAATTCATATTTTAATACAAAAAAGGAATAAAAATTATTTATAAAATTATATGAAATATTGGAAACAATATTTCCATTAATCACTTAGTTTCCAAATATCATTTCAATCCCACAATATTCTATATAGTAAAACCTAAAATAACAAAATTTGTTAAACCATTTATCCGATTAACTAAATTAAAGTAAAAGATCATGTCAAAAAAATTTACAACCTAATTTCAACCTATGTATATAATGTAAAAAAATATTCCTTATCAAATAACCTTTACAAAAAATATACTAAACCAAATGGGTATATTGAAATTAATGTGTTTGAAATTTTCTCTAATCATTTTAAACTCTTATCATATGAATCTTCTGAAGGGATATCTATTCAATTAAATATATAGTGAAATTTAGTGTGATGAAACCATTACACGTTATTTTTATCCAATATCACAATGTAATTTAAATGGAGTCCATATGTTTTATCTACATATTAACAATTATGGTTCATAATGAAAATGTGAATTAACTGAAGCATATCACCTTGGTTGATCGAACCAGGTTTGTGGTAAGGTTCTATTCACCATGAACTATAATGATAGTCAGGATATAATTGACCACAAAATCTAGGTTATTGATATCTAAATTTTATATCAATATATTCAAGTGTTTTTATATTAATTTTAGTTAAATATTGATATCTTTAATTTTAAATTCAACACAATTTTTGATAGTTTTGGTATTATTATGTAACGAATAACATTAGGTGTAATTTAATGTAATATGTAATAATTGTGGATTTGAGTTGAACTTCACAATGAGTCCCAAATTGGTTCTTCATAATAATAAAAATTGTTTTTCAAATTGTATTCTTACCAATAATGTAATTCTTGAATCCAAAGTACACAATGTAGAATCCTCTCTTAGACCACCTTCTAGTTGAATTTTCAAGCCCTGAATGTCATTTAACTGACGTGAACCAAGTAAAATACATGAATATATATACAAATCCTAAAAACTATAATCTAAAAACTTATAAGGATAGTAAGTTAAAATCAATAATTATCTTAAATGTTTTAATTATGAATCCCAATTATGATATATGACCCCAAATCTAAGAGATTTAAGATATTTGGATCTATTTATAGTTTGAAAGTACACAATAGGAAACCCAATTATATTTTTTGATACATTTAAACAATATGAAACACCTAATATATATATATATATAGACCATTGCGTTTATTGTGGTATATATATGCCTTATCTTGATTTCCATTTTTTTATGTTTCATTGTAGTTTTATTTCTAGATTGTTTCTACTTTTTTATTTTATTTTAGAATTCATTCTATTGTTATAAATATAAATTCTAAGATTCATATTTTTGTTTTGTTATCCAACATGTGTGTAAAAGTTTCTCGATAATTCAAGATATATTTACATTTTTTTTAAAAATATTTATTCATAAATGTATGTTATTAATTAATTTTGTAATATTTAAATTTTTTCTTTCATATACTTGAACTACTTATTCTATATATCTTGAATATTTCCAATTTACCATATTTAATTTAATATTATCAATTATATTTCATCCACATAGGTTTAGAGGTTGATAGATAAGATGAAATTAAATTAAATGAATCTAAAAATAAAAAAATAGTAACCCTATGGATAGTAATTTTGTCAAAAATATTATTAATCTCATTGTTTCTGAACTACCCAATCCATTTGAGGTGTATTCGATGGACCATATCCGATTTGGAGTTATGAGGGATACATCCAATAACATATTAATCTTTATTATAATATGGAATATAGCATTCCATTAGATTATCAAATATCTATGGACCATAGAGTAGTTCCTATTTTACATAGACCTAATTGATTAGATATGTACCTATTAGATAACATTGAAATATTTCGTTGACTAATCCATTAGATTGTCCCTAGAAAGATTTATGATTACCCTATTTTATGTACCCAAATAATGACCAATATATCTTATCTCTTTCCTAAATTTTAACTCATTCTACCTACTCTAAATAAAATGATACTGAACATCAGAATCCTAAACATTTGGAAAATATTTCACATTTCTATGTTCTCTAGTAATTGTTGGATCAACAAAAAACATTCATTTTACTCTAAAAATTGTATTTTATTTTGGTTAGGTTTTATAAAAATATATAATTTGACCACTGCCTATATATTTAATGATGGTATTTAGGTGCATCAAATTTTGGAACCTTTTTTGTGGAGTAGTGGAGCGTTGCTGACATCACGTGACCAATTTTATATGACAATGAATTTTTTTATGAAATTTATATTTACTAATATTATCTTTGTTATTTGTTTTTTATTTTAATTTTCATATCATGTTATGCTATTGGATGTTTCTGCAGTATCAGACTATGGGGTCAATGATGATTTTAGGAGGGTGTCAACATCATGAAACCAACTCAGTTTTTTTCGATCTCATGAATAATTTAAAAACAAACCATCAATAATTGATTTACACCAACTATAAACCCAATGGTGGAGACACCAATTGAAAAAATTGTTAAGAAATATCCTTGGTTGGGTAGCACTAAGAGGACATGCTATCCAGTTTTATAATGTAGTATGTTTTTTAAGGGAAAAATAATGTATTCTTGTAATGACATTCTCATTGAACATGTAGAGTTGAAAAACCAAATTCCTCAGTTCAATTGAATATTAAATTATACTGAAAACTAAATAACAATATTATTTAATGATGATATAGTATGGATTGATGATGTTTCATAATAATAAGTTCTAAAAGTTAATGTTGTTGACGGAAATCATCCTGAATAGTAATAAATCAAAAAAGACTATTCATTAAAAAAATTATGAATATATCTTATAATAATGATGAATGGAATTTATCATGCCAAAAATTCTAGTTTTGGAGATGTGGATGGATGATCACGAGGTCTAACTCAAATAACATGGATAATTGACTACTCAGCTTGATAATGTTATTTAAAATTGGAATCTTATTTCAAATAATCTATCTTTAAATTATAATACAGTGACTGAGAATCTTGTAAATGATGAAGAGGAAGGGTTGGATGAGAGAGTTAAATCTTTTATACCATCAAATAAATAGAAAATAGAAGATGAGGATACCACATTATATTTTTTGGATCATGATGATATCTATTAAACGGTTCAACCTCCGTGTTATAATGAAAAGCAAGAACCCAAGACACGCCTCATATTCATAAAAGATGACTAGAAGGAAAATTGGGAATACCAATTATGAATGTATAAAGAATATGAACACAATAAGAAAAAAATTATTGATTGTACAATGATGATGAATATAGAGAAAGAGGTTTAACTTCTAAAAATTTTAGAATTGAAGGTTTATGAAAATATAAAGGAATATGACATAGATAATTCATTTATCAAACTAATTTGATTTTAAAATATAATAAATAATAGGTCACTCTACAATATTTGAATGATAAATATTATAAAATGGAGGATTATAATAAAAAATAATTACATAATGTGAACATATTGGAAAAAATAATGATGTTGAGGTGAGCCTAGAGAACTAAAAAATATTTACAGATTGTGATTTCATTATATTATCAATAAATCATTAATCGATATAAATCCCACAAAAAGTACCTGTAAGGATGTACAAACAATGATGTATATGATTAATTACCATATAAGAAAAATAGAATCATAATAGGATCAATCCTTGATAGTTATCATTATTTCATATTTAAATAATTTAATAAAGGGACATTAATGCACAATATAACAAGAAACATGAGGATAAATGAAGTGATGCACACATGACTTATTCATGTCCTTAGTTTAATTCATAACTTGAGTTTAAATCATGTTGTGAGATAATTTTTTCATTGTGAAGATCGCTATTAAAAAACCAGAGAAACTCATTCATATAATTTATTAGAAGGGGAAAAGTTTTTCTGTTTATATTTTTGCTCATATATTTCTTCAACAATGTCATATTAAAAAACAGAATTTTTTCATGAACTATATTGAAATAGATTCAAAGATAAAATTAATGATTTTTTGTCTTGTACTCATTGAAATAAGAGACATCAACTCATAGAATATCATTTTTGATATGTAGAAAAATTATAAATACAATTACCACAAATAAAAAATTTATAAATTGAAATATAAAAACTACCTTTATCACATAATTATTTATTTTCCTAAAATAATATTTCCAATATTATTTTTCTTCTCCAAGTTGATTCTTAGAAAATATCTTTTATAAAAATAATTCTTTATATCTATTCATTGTACTAGTTTAATTTTTTTGTTCCCATAAAAAATGGGGTTCTAGCTCAAATGTTTCTTGTATCTATAAATATTTATTGAGTGAAGCATTAGAAATGTAAACCGTTGTGATCATGAATTGATATCATGAAAATGTTATGACTAAAATTTTCACTTTTGAATATAATTGAGACATTTTATTAATTATTAAATTTATCATGAGACACACCTATGCATTGAACATTATTATCCTATTAAATCCATCAATGAAGATGTTAAGACTAGGACAAATTTCAAGACATTATTTTCCATTACTACCTCTATCTTTTTAATTTTCTTTAAATTCAATTAAATGAGTATGAGGTAGGGGGTTTTCATGTTTGTTATCAAATGTTTTATCTTGAGATTAAAATAATGGGTATTTATATGGTTTTGATGGGTATTTCATATTTTCATTCATTTTAATTCATTATTTATCCTTATTTTATTAAATAATGAAAAACAAAAAAATGGTTTGTGACAAGGGAAAATAAAACATAACCACTACTATATTAAAAAATTCTTATTATTTTTCATTTGGTGGTGGATGTTATTTTCAAACAAATCAATCCATTTAAAAAAAACTGAAATTCTTTTCAGTTGTTTCTAGGGTAGATCAAAATTAACCACTTATATACGGATTTCATATAATCCATATATAATTAGGTAGTGAAAATGATACTTATCCTTGTAACTACTTTAAAAAATTAATAAAAGGGGAATGAAAATGAAAAATAATTTAGAATCAATTTTATTTATATTTACATCATTTGTGTGCCTTCTAGTTATTTATTGGTGGTTTTTGTAAAATGATAGTCTATTTTGGTGATTATTATTTCATTAAGATTATGTTTTTGAAATTGATTAATCATACATCAATGTTTCACCTCCTCCTTGTACCATACATGATATACAAAATTTTTAACCACCAACCCTCAGACTCAGAATCATTTGATTCTAATTTCAAATCCCTAAAGATTAATTGTTATACTTTTAATTATGCAGTGGAGAAGGGGGATTTAATGAATTCAAATGGTTAACATATTTATTTTATGGAATATTGATAACAAAATTTAATTTTTACCTTGAATGTTGAAGGTATTAATTCATAGTAAAGTAAATCATAATTTTTATTGTAATTGTTGAAGGGTTGAATTTTTTTATAAAAAGTGGTAAATGCCTTTAATTTGATATGATAAATAATTCAATGATTTTTAATTCACTATTATGTATTTTTTGTGTTTTTATAATATCAAATATCATTTTTTATGAGATTAATAAATTCAAAATTACATTCTTGTTCTATGGTGCATTTTTGGTTCGTTGATGATATTTTCCTTAAGATTATGAAATTATTTGAGTGTGGTGGTATTGGATATAATTATTTTAAATCTATTTATGGATGTTTATTTATATTCAATTTCATTGAATAATGATTGATTGAATATGAAATTCATGTCAAATAATTTTTTTATTCATATTTCAATAAAGATATATGGTGGAACATATAGGAAAACATGGAAATTAATGGAGAAAAGAAACATCACTGTGATCCTCTTCACAACATGGAGAGATGTGAACATTGATAATGAAACCTTAATATATTTGTGTATATAATTATTGAATCAAATGTACATGATGTGTATTACTTTATTAGAAAACATTCTAGATGAATTTTAATGTCATTTAACCCATTTACATTTTGGAAAACATGTACATGAATATGTGCCACTAACATGCCATCAAATCATCGAATATGGATCCTAATGATGATACATTGTGTGAGCACAATAAAAAATTTCAAATGATTGATTTATAAATATGAATAAAAACAAAATATGTAAAATTATTGAGATCTAATATATTTGGTAATATTTTCTGATATAATTTATAAGATGTGACTCATAATTTCACATTAACAATCACTCAAGGAATAAGTCAATTAAATTTGTTACATAACATGACTCAATTTAATTTTATGTAAAAATCAACAATATATATATATAAAGACAAAAAAATGATGATGTAGGAGTTAAGAGGCCCTCATATATTTTCTCTTCATTCTCACTTTCATTCATGTTTTATATTTAATTTTATTATATCTATTTGTTTTATTGTTTTATTCATTCAATGGATTTAGCGTTCAATTCCAAGAATAGTTCTATTCACATTTTTTTTCAATTCTGAAAACCAATTTTGTTTTCCATTCAATACCATCCTTCCTTTATGTTCTTCATTTTTTCTTCATTCATGTTAATTTTTTATGTATTACATAGTATTTTTTAGTTATATATTATTGATTTAAAAATTTTATTCATTATTTAATATATCTATAATTTTACATCATTTATTTAATATTGTAATGAGAAAAAATGATAAGGGTTAGAAGTTGAGAGTACGAGTGAATTTAAATGTAATAAATATCTGAATAAGAACATGGTAAAACAATGTATAGTAATTATTATAAAAAATTAATATCATTCATTATAATATATCAAAATCATCAAAAGTGTAATCATTGAACCCAAAAATAATTTATTTTAGAAGGAGAGGTCCAATTGAAGGTAAGGGTTTCTTCTTAGTGCATATTCTTCCTTCACATATTCCATTGACCATCAATTAACAAAGGAGTAATTTACATATTATGTAAATCAAATAGTGGGACCACAACCAACTGCTGACCACTTCAGTGCATTGAATCAAAATACATTGGTTTATCCCATGATATAGTTTATATTAAAAAATTTCCTAATACATAAAATTAACAGGTATCCACAATGTATAACCTAAATATAAACCCAATCCATATTTTATAAATACAATAAAATTGAAATTGATTAGACAGAACTATATTTAAAGAGTATTCATTAAAGAATTATACACTCCACAAAATATCATCCCATTACCAAAACAATTAAATGCAATTGTATTTAGTGTCAGTTGAGTTTCATATAATTTTCTCATTTGATCATGCATTAATGATTTAATGACATTATTTAGATGCAATGGTTACTAATCATGGATAAATATATTATAATACCAATTATACAAGTTGTGTCCCTTTATATATTTATTGAATGGAAACCAAAAAATATATAAATTACCAATGATTTTGATATTAATTTATTATTAGACCTATCCTTATATTTTTGCATAATATTTTATTCTCTAATATATTTTCATCTAAATATAGATATGGATTTTTTTGCAAAAACATTTTATGACACTATTCATAATAACACCAAATAAAATATCAAAAATTTAGTATCTATAATTTTACATTTGTGTTAGATAAAATAATTATAAACCAAGGATTTTTCAGTTTTGTACTCATAAAAAATAGATATAAGCAAGAATCATATTATAAATAAAAAATAAAATATAAACCATTTTGAAGGAAAATAATTTATATCCTTGAAACTCATTAAAAATTATTATCTACATCACAAAAAAGGAGATTAAAATATAAGTGTGGTATCTGAAACATGCTATAGGAAGCATATATGAGAATCAACAATTATTAAATATTCTATAAAAATTTAAATGTTTAATAAATTAAAAATTATATATCAATGATAAAGTCAGAATGAAATTTAACCATTACCAAAATCGAATTATTTCTATCATTGATAAAAATAAAAGGTGTTATGAATGATGGAAATGCATCATGGAAAACATATTGATCATTAACATGTGCTAATTATTTTCATATATGTGTAGTTATAGACCGGAGACCTATTTAATAAGGGTATCATACTTTTTTGTCTCTTTATAAATAATGATTAATTTAGGGGAAATATAATTTTGGTTCCACCTTGTTAATTAATTTCCATTAAATTCCACACATATTTAACAAAAAATATATAATTCTAAAGTTAATCGAATTAAATTTATATAAACACACATCATTAGAAATAGTATAAATTTTAGGGAATAATAATATATATGATAAAAATAAAATTTATACGACAAATAAATGTTTTCCACTAATTTATGATAATAAGAACGTTAATTTTTTATGAGAATGTTAATGATTAAAAAATAATAATTTGAAAAAGATAATCATCAATTCATCAAGAAATGATTTTATAGAATGATCAGTTATTTTAATGTATAAAAGGAAATACAGTTGTAACATTTATAATAGGTATTCATTATATTTATTTCAATGAAAAACCATTAAAATATTTTATAATAATATATAAAATGTAAATCAATTATTATAGAATAAAAATCAGTTAATGTCTTTTATTCCAAAAACAAACATTCTTTTTCAATTTTAATATACATGGTAAAAAATTTCTCGTTCATAGGAAATTAAAATGATGCAATTAAAAAAATTTAAAATATATATATATATTATTTAATTTAATTATTATATAATTTAAGTAAAAGGAATTATGTATTTAATTTTTTAATAATAATTATATATCTAGTATAAAAAATATAAAAAATAAAAAAGAGAAATAATATTGTCTGGTTGTTTCAATAAAATTAAATTAATGTTCAAAAGGGATTAAAAATATGATGAAAATAGGGAAAATAAATACAAAAATACACATGATTAGATGATAAATGTAATATACAAATGATAGATTATATTATTCCCTCAATGAATATAAAAAAAGTATCTAAAAATTAACATTATAACTCTTCATTAACATTTAAATTTTAACCCCATGAGATACTAAATGTGAATTGAAACATTATATACAATAAATATATATATATTCACGATTCATATATAAATAGTATAATATGAACACAATAAAAAGGAAATATGTTCATAACAAAAACAATGTCCTAATTAATTGGAAATTGACATGAATCCTCCATACAATGATCTTATAATTTTAGGGAGAACTAATCCATGATGTGATTTTGTGTAAAAAAATATAACCACAAAATATTTTAAAATAAAAATAGAATCATTAATATCTCAATACTTAGATAATGTTGAAAAAATATAATTATTGAAATAGGGGTATAACAAAAGTATTATTATTTTTTATTTTCCAAATATCCAATTTTAAGGGGTTTTGTTGGAAACCATACAAATGATCTAGCATATATATCACATCATCTAAAAAAATATAAAATTTAAAACATAAAAACTAACAAAAAAATTTAAAGTTTCAAAAACCAAACCCCCATGATGAACATGATATTGCGCTACGTGATTCACTAGACCTAGCATTGATGCAGTGCACCTACATACCTTCTCCTACCATCTCTCATTTTTACGTCACTATAGAGTCCTCTTTAAGCCACACACCCAGGAATTCAATTATCTTTAACAAGATCATGATACTAATTGACACCATAATTACATTATAATCATTGGAATAATAAACCATAAACATTTCTGGTTGAAAAAGCAAACCAAACCATTGTAATAAACATTAAACACCATGACATAGTCAACCCATACAAAAACAAAATAATAAATAATAATCCACACTATAATCTACATCCTTCAAACCATGATCCAAAATGACACAAACTACATAATACACTCTATCACAAATGATGTTTTAGAAGAAAAAACATATCAAATATTTGTAGACATTTAGCACCACCAGACGGAATATCCCCTATATAATAAGATAAATTGAAATAATATCCATTGGTGATAATGAAAACTAGAATATCATTTTTTCAATATATGAGAAACATAAACCACAAACAAAACCATATTCGTAGTTTTTTTTACATAAAGCCTTCACTGGAGAACTATTGATTCATCATAGATCCAAAATCCATTTCACAAATAGATAACGGATTTGAAATTACAACAAATATAGATCAAAACCAGATATGATCCATTATAACAAGACTCCACATCACAATTACAATTCACCATAAGATACCACCATTTCTAACCATAGTTGGGATATCGTGCAATGGTTTTAAATGTATGGACATTTATAGAGGGTTAATGAGGAATTTAGTCAAGAGTAATAAAAAATAATCAGGCCCTTGTGCTTGAGGAACTAGGAAACCCTTAAATGAAAATACCATTAGGCAATAAGAAGGAATCCATGGATATGTTCTCCCCTACCTCTATATCAAACCATCAAATTGACTTAGATTATTACCATAGCTGGGTCTTCGCTTGAAATTTTTGGTAATAAAGAAATCATTGGGGGCTAGATGAGGGCCACAATTCAAACGAAATACAAAGAGAATGAATAACAAAAACATGAGAAAGATAATTTCATACCCCACGCTTCTAATTTTTCGAACAAGATTTCACATCCTATATAATAAAATTATATTTATTATAAATATATAAAATACCCTTATATATTTCTATAATGAAATATTTTCTCTACTTATAACGTGCTATAACCCATTAATTTGTAATCTTTATTTATTATCATTGTTTCAAGTGTTAAATAGATAGTTTTCCATGATGGTTTTTATTTGGTTTATTTTGTTCTTGTTTCTTGATCATGTTCCAATAATCTCTAAAATGTTAATAATAATATAAAAATAATAACTATTAATTATATTCATATATATAATATTATGTGAAACAATGACATGAAAAATGAATAACATAACTTCATACATGTGGTAATATAAATGTTTTCATGGGAAACATAATCATTTTTTATTAGAAGAAAGATAAATAATTAAATGTTATGATATATCCACAAATAAATATAATATCAAAAATAATCTATAGAGTCATTATCTCCATTATTAAGACAATCAATGTTTGTGTGATGGACAAAAGAGTACATCAGTTTTCATGGTGAAAGTCGTGACACACATTAAAATGATAGGGTTTCCCCATTTTTTGGGGAAGGAAATCAATATTTATTTCTAAATAAAATTAATAAATATACGAATATGTGATATTATATTTTTATTTTATTTTATTATTTATGGAAAATAGATTTTGGTAAATTATGAATTTAAAAAAATAATGGTCTTGGTTAAGATGTATACCTTCTATTTGAGAAACTTCCTTTAAATAAAATCTTAAGGACACCATGTATGGTATTTTAAAAATAAAAAAAAACATATATAGTGAATATAGGGGGTTATGGAAAATATTTGTCCAAGATAAATTGTCTTGATGGTTTAAATAATAGTGGAGAAGTGGTGTCCTTTTTTATGAAAGGGGATTAATGATTTTGGATATTCATGAAAAATTATTATACAATATGATCAAAAACATTTTAAATGGAAACAAAATGACATAAGTTATAACATAAGTCTTATATATTATTAATATTATCATGTTTTAAAATTAAATATTTTTTTATCATTTCATACAATATCTATTGGAATCAAATATTTGTTAACCATGGTTATCCATAATCGAATTAATTTTTTTTATCATTATAGTGTGGTAAATTTAATTCCAAGGTAAAAATTGGATCAAATAGGGTAAATTTATATTATTATTGGCCATATTACACACCTTTTCCACCTTCAATGTTTTTATTATTTTTAAATAATATAATAACATATTATCTGACATAAAATATCATTATAGTAATTTTAAGAAAAATTAACATACTTTGATATAAATGAAATATTAATAAGAATGGGAGGCAAATTAATACACATAAAACTAATATAACAAATTATTATTAACCCAAAAATCATTATTAATATTTAATTGAGTGAAAACGTATAATTTTTTATTTTTTTAACTCATTTTCATTATTTTTTTAATATTTTGAAAATGACTCTATTAGAATTGTGTATTAATATAAGTTAATTATGAAATAAATAAAAATAAAAATTAATTTATTATAGTAAAAATAATCTACTTATGTTATAAATAAAATTTAATTTCATTCATTAAATATTCATATCCATTTGTGGACATATATTTAAATTAAATGAATGAGAGTGGGTTTTAAAAATTTTACATTACATAAAATAATATGAGAGTCATTTTATATGAAAATGATTACCGTCATTACCTATAAAATATTATTTTATGACGATGTTTTAAATAATCCAATAAATTAGAAACAAGGATGGAATTGTATAAAATTTAATAGTATTGTCACAATAAATCTAACTTAAATTATTTGATATACCGCAACTAAGTTAAAATATATTTAGCAATGAAAGTATACATATTTAGAAAACTAAAGAATAATTAATTATTATATTTTAAGAACATAATTTTAAATATGGAATCCATTTTTCAAAATATATTTTATATTACTGGAATAAATATTTTTAATGTAAATGTTTAAAAATCAGTGAAAATATATTTTAAAAATTTTTATATTAATTATAAAATAATCATTACTAAAATAAAATTTAATTTTGATTATAATATAAATATTTAGATTAATTTTAACAAACATAATTTTAAAATAAATTAAAACCAATGACAAAATAAAATGGTACTTCTGAATTACATGATTTATTGAAAAGATATATATCTTTTATAAAATTCTATATTTTTCACTATTCACAGATAGATTTAACAGTTTAGATAAATCACCCCAAATTACGATATGGGATATTAAAAATGATAAATTTTAATTATAAAATATATTCTTAAATATATATATAATTTCATATTTTGATGTGGGTCATCTTTATTATAATGGATTTTTAAAACTTATTCACTATAATCTTCCATAAATCAAGTATAATATCCAATAAATGATTATACATTATTCCTCCTTTCAAAAACCTAAAATGGACTACAAAATGTTTAATAATAAATAGTATGAATAATACTTAATATGAGGAAATATTACATTACTTTTTAATGATTTAAAAATGATACATGAATAACAACTAATATCATCATGTAAAAAGAAAATAGAAATAAAATTCTATTTTAATCATAGACAAATAAATACCATTAAAATATGAATTATTTGATTACATATTAATTTGAGATCAATTTATTACTTATCTCCAAGTAATAGAAATCTCTAACATTTTCATATACCCAAAATTTACATGCAACATTATATAATCACTGAATTTTGGAAACATTTCCCATTAGCAGCATTAAATAATATAAACACAAAATAAAATTATGATTTCACATATTTTTAATGAAACCATATCCCACTACTCACGGGATGTCTTCTATGGACTAATATCATATTTTTGAGGAAATTCTCTAAGGTTGGATATATTTCCAAAATTAAACCAGTTTAATTATAATGAAAATCCAATGAATATTTTTACAAAATTTACCTATGATGATATGATTAGTGCCAATAGGTGAAAAAATTAATTTGGTATCTACATCCTTAGTTCTATGAATTTCCTATAGAAATTTAGTGTTTTATCCATTATGTAGTGAAATATTCTTATCCTACACAAATAGAAACAACTTAAAATCAATGACAGTTTGGTGGATAATAGACATGTGGATCAATAGGATGTAGTTATATTCATTAATACTGAAAACACAAATGAATAAAACCCCTAAAAAGGGAATCCATGAGAGACAAATTGGGTTGAGGCCAATGGACACATGTGAACGAGAAGAATAAGGGGGGAGGCACCCTCCAAAACCCCAAGGGAGAAAAATATAATTTCCCCCATTGAATACATTTTCCAATCCTTTTATACAAAATTTGTAACACTATCAAATTAACACACTACTATCTATTAATTTTTTATTTTATAATTCATTGTTGTAGCTCAAACACCCCATACATACTCTAACACTACCCAAAGATCTCCATCACCATTACAAGACTCAAACCCAATCCAAAATACATTATTTGAGGTTTTATTTTCACAACATAATGGGATACCCCATATAAATGCAACTAATGTGGATTATTACTTCAGACAAAGGGAGTCTCTAGTATCCATCCGTTGATGAATAGAGCCTCAGCATCAAACCAATCAATATTGGATTATATGCCCAAAAGAATATCTCATAATGATATTGTATCATGTATAAAATGATAAAAAAATGGTATTAAAAAATCATTAAGAATTAAAAATCACATATTTTAATATGAAACTATAAAAATAAAAATACTATTAGTGTCTTTAATTTAAACCAATAATATAATCAACCAATAATAAATATATATAATGTGATTCACATATTCCATCGGTTACATATAAAATCCATGACACTGTTAATCATGTATACCCACCACTAATGACTACTTATTCCCTTTATATGGATGGAATTATGAAATATAAAAATTATTAATGCAAAGTGTTGGGTGTGATAAATAAAACCCACTAATACCACACCATGTATTTCATAATAAATAAATAACAAATAGAACATCTTATATTGATTTGAAATAAATCAATGATATTAAATAATTTCAAATTTCAAATTAAAATATATCATAAAACATAATAATAGATAATATAAATCATATACCTAGTGAATCTATAACAAAATAGCAATTTACCAGTATATATATCAAAAAGGACATTAAAAAGTATTTTTATAAAAAATAGTCACTAGTTGATCATCTCAAAAGAATATCTTCATGTTTTGTCATTTCCAATAAAAGACCCATGTTTAAGAGACCAATGGTATTTTAGAATAGGTTTTCTCAAAAAAAATTAGTGAAATGTGGCTCTAGGTATTTACACAGTCCTTGGATCCCAAGCCTAGGGGGATAGGAGAGAATCTTGATAAATCCATTGCCTTCTATCGTGGTAGATTAGTTATCATTTTTATCATTAATTTATGTGTTCTTACCAACATAAAACATATGAACTCTTATAATAAAAGGTAAACCACTTGTTTATGGTTTTATGAATCAACTCCACAGATTATATTTGGTAAAAAAATTTAATAGAAAAATAATTTTGTTTTGAAACATGATATTCATTTCAAAAACCTTTATCAAATTGGTTTTTATCAAAAAACATACATTTAATATCACATAATAACATTGAACATTATAAAACATTTGATTCCTATTTACCACATCGGTATGATTCTCAAAATAATTCATTTAAAATAAATATCAAATTCTTAAAAATAACACTTGTTTGAAAATCAATTGTCAAAACTATTCTTAATAGAACCCAATACACTTCTAATTATTCATCAAGAAAATAATTTAAATAAACATAATTCAATTTGAGTACAAATTTAAATCAAAGAGGAATCAATGTTTTTTAATGATAGATATTCAACTAATAAACAACCTACCTCAATCCACATTAAAACCCCAACATAGAAACAAATTATGTTGAATAAATTGCATGAATTTCCCAAGGAAAATCCTAAAATAAGTGTTCATCATGACATTATATATAAGAATCAACTAAATGTGTAATAATATCCCATATAGTATGATAATAGATTATTAAAGGATAATCCATGATAAAATATAGAATATTTTTACAAGTATAAATCCAACACATCATCTAGTATATTAATCTACAGATAAACATGGTCGAAAGAAAAAAACTACCTCATGAGATACAGGAATGGTGAAAAATTTCCTACAAGTTCATTGGTATCTTCATTTTATAAATTAAATCATATATGGTTCTTGATGAATCTATAAAATGACTACATCTATTATGGTATGAAAAGATTTGTATTTTTATG
Source organism: Viscum album (assembly GCA_963277665.1). Classification (NCBI taxonomy): domain Eukaryota; kingdom Viridiplantae; phylum Streptophyta; class Magnoliopsida; order Santalales; family Viscaceae; genus Viscum; species Viscum album. The sequence continues at coordinate 1,941,701,569 of OY728165.1, forward strand.
AGTATCAAATGAAATTTTATGGTGTAGTTTATAGTTAATATAATGATTTGAGAAAAATAAAACCATTCATTACTACCATGAAATTCCATGTATGTGGATGTGCCACCATATTCTTTGTAGGAATTTGAAAAGTTCAAATCACACAAAAGGTCCTACTAGGGGGGTTAACATATTATTATAGTTAGGGCTTGGTCCCATACTTACAATAGTTATCTAGTAGCCCTCATAATCTTGATGGTGGTCCTCTATTAGATTTATTATCTATAGGATTATACCCACTATAATCCTAAACCACACTTTTAACTATCAAAATTTCTATAAATGATCAAGAAAAACATTTTTACACCTCACAAGGCTCAACCACTTTAAAACAACAAAATACATTGGGATCCACAAGATATCATTAGGAAAACATTGGCGATCAATATGATTTCATATAGAAAAATTAATAAAACATGAACCAAAACTAAATAGTTTAATATAATTTTACAATATTCCCACCATATAAACTTTTCCCCTAGAAAACACTATTAAGAATATTCTATAGAATATAGGTGATTCAAAAACGCTCTCATCATATCCTTATAAAACAATGTATCATCTCAATAAAAAACCATGCAACAAAATTACCTGAACAATGAAAACAGAATTTCTATAAAGGACCATTGTCTTATAATAAAAAAAGTATATTTCTACTCAGTCAGGTATAAATATGGTTATACATCAAGGCCCTCTAGGATTAGTACAAATATTATGAAGGATATATACTTTTACTTATACCGCAAATAGAACTATATATTGTTTGATGTTTTCTAAGGTGGAAAATCTAAATAGTTTGTAACCATCCCAATGTGAAAACCATTCTCAATTTGTCCCATGTATCATGTTTATTAATATTATTAACATGAAATCCATCAGTGTCCAAATATTGATGAAACTCTAAAAACACTAGGACACCATCAATGAACTCCAAAGGGAAAAAATAATTATTACCATAGGGTTTATTCCATATATGTACAATTAAAATATCTAAATATTAAACTAAATTGTTATTTTAATCTCTAAAACCAAGAACTATCCATAGAGGAAGTCTCCGTCAAAAAAACATAAAATTTAAATATATACATGGTAAAACACAGAATGACTTATGTAGTTCCATCATGATTGACAACCAGAAACAATTATTATTGTAAAACTCAATCCCTTCTATGTTTATATCCTAATATCATCTAAAATAAATGGAATAGGCTCAAAAAGATTATTTAATAATCACTATTTAATATTATAAATGAAAATATATATAGGTGTTGTACATTGTTCCAAGCCTTACTAAGGATCTCATAACCTCTAATAGAACTCATAAAAATCATCTTGTGATTCATGGATTCTTATTGAAATAAATGGGTCATAGAGGACCTATCACATACTAATTTTCCATGGACTTAACATTGATTATATTCATAATATGGGGAAAATCACTAATGGATTTTTGGTAGTATGTCATAGTTTTGATTGTGTTTGTTGAAAAAATGAGGGAACCACATACCTCGAAACATAGACAATATTCAATTTCCTAGAATGGATCATGACTGCATAATTAGGAGCAGGAATAGTATGTAGAATGGTTCATGATGAATGTATCACTGTGTGTGGAAGGCATGGTGGTTCACAAAATGGTGAGTATTGTTGGATGAAATTTACTAAAATGAATAATGTTGAAAATTTTTATATGAAAGGGTATTGGATCGAGGTTGTAGGATTAGTATAAAATGATGGTGGTGTTTCATTGAGGATTTTGTAGATCTCAAATTAGCAGAATTTGTGGAAATTATTTCTTATATAAAATTTTCCCAATCCCACTTAATAGAGTCAGATAGAATCTTATTAGATAACATCTCTTTACTAAAAGAATTTGGCTAAACCTGAAAGTGGGTTGTGTGGAGAAATTCCACTGAATTTTTTTCAAAAAACTATATCCCACAAAGAATATATTAGGCGGAGGAAGAAAGTGTGGTATATAGGGGAGTGTATATAGGATATGTTATTTTTGGGAATCAATTCTATATTGGTTGATGTTTTTCATGTATTGATTACTCTGATATGTTTTTACAGGGCATTGTATGTCGCAATGGAAAAATTTCTATGGATGAAGAGCATGGTACAATGAGGTGGAGCTCTGTTACGTGCATGATAGAAATGTCTATGAATATAGAATAGTTCACTATCATAGGGTGATTCATGGAAGTGGGTGGTTAGAAGAAGTGTTCCATAGTAAAGGTATGTAAAGATGGTACATGAAGGTGGTGTGTGATAGTACAAACAAATGTTTTCCACGGTAGAGGCTGGCCGTGGAGGAGAAGCAGTTCACAGAAGTGGAAACAATAAGAAGAGGATGCATAACGTATAGAAAACCCACTACACAGTACATGAGAGGAGAAAATAGTTCATGGAATGCACAATGAATATTGATAAATCCTTAAATATGTTTGAAAAAATATTTTCCTATGTGTATCAGTTCACGAGAGGGTAGAGTTCATCTGCTGGTGAAAAAGGGATATCAACAATGAATCTACATAAATTTTAGGATGCTTGAATTCATTCAAATGACTGGACCTACATGTTTTTCAACTGTGTTTGACCTAAAATTCTATAAACAATTATTGGATTCCATTACAAGGGTAGTGACTAAAGGAAAAAGAATATGATGACCCCAAACCTTATAAAGGAAGAGATGTCGGTCATAAATGATCCAACTCAAACCAAGAACACATTATTGGTTGTGATCGATAGTGAATTTGGTTCATTAGGACACCATTGTTGCATTCTTCTTGTATGTATAACAATGAGGGTGAAATAGGTAAAAATTGTTGTGTCTCCAAAATGACTTAAATTTTATTCATACATTGTTATGGTAATGAGAGAGAATGGAGTTTGTTTAATGAATAAATAAGAGTTAAAGGGGATGAAATTTAATCTGTCATACCCAAATTCCCACCCCCCCCCCACCCTCAAGGTATTCGACAATGTGTACCTAATAATTGGAATCATGGGGAAAACATAAACGTCATTGGTTCTCTCTCAATGAATGAAATAGAGGTGGTAAACCATGAATGAATTCAGATCATTGACAAAAATAATTTTCATATATAGTTGAATCAGAATCAACACTACTTCTTATCATTGGGAATTGATATCTTCACATCATCTATGCATAGAATATCATCTAACATCAATAGTGATGCTTTATCAAAAGCTAAAAGAAGGTAATTGGATGCTGATGCTAAATGGACCAATTTTTTCGGGGGATCCCAATGAAATATAATTTATAAAAATGTGATGTCCTGTCATCATCACATTCTATGTGGTGTTTGGTTTTTATCATTTATGACAGAGTCACAAAAGTCTAAGAAGAAAATATGCAGGTTCTATTGAACAAGCATGAAAATCCAAGAATGAACCCAAACTAAACTGTTGATGCATTCTTAGATAGCATTAATGTTATTGTGTAATATATATAGTATATTGGATAATTATTTGACAATATAATGATTATGGAATGTATCACGAGTAAACTTACACAATGGTTCAATATGAATGTTTCATTATTGGGTGAAAATGACCCAGCATAGCTAACCATAGATAACCTAGAATTTACGTACATATCATATCAAATGAATAACAATAAGAAAAATTTTGGTGTAATATTGGATGTCCAAAGAAGTGGCATTCAAGTACATGAAAAATCTCACTATTTAAGATAGTCCTGAGGAGGAAAATTTGGATGATTTCATGTCATTTAACTCCTCAAATCTGCAGAAAAATGGGAATTTCAATGGTAATCAAACATTTTCATCTTATCAATGAGGAAATATTGGTCATTTTGTAGTAAACTGTCTAAACAAGTTTGATGATGACACTGAATACAATGAATAAATTACCCCAAAGTATTATTTAAAATTTTTGAAAGGTAGAATAATTACTATGATCATATTCTAAAATAATAATAATTTGTTTTAAAAGAAGATGAATGTTCAGAAGAATATGAGGTAGAAGAGTTGGAGGACTTTAAGGGTCGTATATTAGATTTTTTTGTGGCAGTTTCCGAAAATTATTTATCAAGATAAGAAATTGAAAATAAAGAGGGATAAATTGAGGGAATAGTTGATCTTTAAGATGAATTAGAAGATTCCCTTGAAGAGATATATATCTTGAGATCAAAAACCAAAAAATTTATATAAGTTGATTATGATTCCATAATGTATATGTAGTAGCTGGAGGAATACATTTTTTAGCTGAATATAAAAATTGAAAATAGAAGGACTTCAATGACAACAATATCTTAAATGGTGGTTGAGTAGAAACTCAATTATGAAGAACAGATAATAGAAATAGATATATTAAATGAAACTAGAAAAAATCATATCAAATGTATGAATGAAATATAAGAGGAATTCATTATTCTATTACAAACTGTTAATGATCTAGAGATACTATTAACTCTCAATTCGACATGATAAAAGAGGATAATATTGGAAAAAAAGAAGATGAAATTTGTGGAGAGTGGCCCATTAGAAAAGAAGAAACAATCAACTCTGAATGATAGGGTTGGTAAAGGGCATGATATAAAATATATATATGTTACAGTTCTAGTCATAACACAATAATTGACCCCAATATTGAGGATGGATTTTGGTATAAAGCATAACCAAATGATTCAAAGAACCTAAGGAACAACTAACGGTGCATCATTTACACGTAGGAATGTACATCACATAAGATTATATTTTTTTGGCATGATGGGACACTCTCTAAATGTATATTCCATAAAAAAAGGTTCCTAAGCGAACAGGAAAAAGATAGTTGGTCGTACATAGATAAATATTCCATGTCATTATTTTATGGTCTGTGTTTCAAGTGTAATCAGCTCAGATATATAGATAGATATTGAACATCAATAATATATAAGAATGTGCTAAGATAGACTGAATTTTGTTATAAAAGTTAGACACATATATCATCAAGAGAGATGAAAATTCAAAATCTATTTGTGGATTTATATGTAAAATCATATAGATCATATAATGAGGAAGATCAATATTATCATTAAATGTTTGGAATGAAGGAAAATACATAATTCAAAAAGAAAAATTATGAGTAGGAATTTTTTTAGTAATTCTGTTCAAGGGATCAGATTGTACTGGGATATGTATCATTGATAGTGGGTGCAAATCCCATATGACAAAAAATAAGGATCTAATGACAATAATCAGGTGAGATAATGAAGGCATCATATGATTTGGTAATGAAGAGGCCTTAATATTATTGGTTTTGAAAAATACATGTTTATAAGAAAATAATTGAGATGAAAAGATGTCTTTGTTGTTGAGAGGATTAGTAACAGCTTGATTGGTTTTAGTCAATTGTGTGACTCAGTTCATGGAATATGTTTTCCCAATAAATTATGTATCATAATGGAAAATGATTGTGCTATTTTATAGAATGGAAAATGTGTATAATTTAATATCTACCTAATGAGTGGAGAAAATTATATGTGTTTTCTTTAAAAGGATAAAGAAAACAAGTTATGTTAGAAGCATCATGGTCACATAAGTCCAAATTCATTGATAGATCTGGTGAAATATGATGCAACATGTAATCTCCCTAGATTATCACATGATCATTCATCTATGTATGATTTCTTCAAATAAGGTAAGATCATTCGAAAGACACAGAAGCAAAAAGAGTATAATTCAAAATATTGCTTCATTTAGTGCATATCCATGAGTGTGGGATAATTTCCCCAAGGGATATTTATTAGAGAAGTTATTATGTTCTATTCAATTATGATTGTAGAATAATGGAATGGGTTTCAATAATCTCCCACAATTCTGATGTATTCAGTTCCATTATAAGATATTGATGGGAATGTGAAAAGATGCTTGGTAAGAATATTTAGATGATTCAGAAAGATAATGGAACATAGTTCACAAGAATCCAAGTAGATGATATATAAAAAAACATGGGATAAGGCATCATGTTTATGTGTTAAGCACTCCACCACATAATGGAGTACTTGATAGAGTAATTTATATTGTCAACAACATGGTCAAAACAATGCTCATTGAGAAAGACCTACTATAGAAATTTTGTAAACAATAGGTTAGGAAAATAGTATATAGGTCAAATGGAAAATTACATTGTCCGAAAGAGGAGAATAATTTATACAAGTTATGGTAAGGAATGAATCTATAATTTAAGTGCATTTTATTCTTCATAAATTAATGATTCATTATCATTATGTTGAAACCCAAAAAGGTTGATTCTTGTGGGGATGAAAGGATATTTCTTGCCTACTCAATGAATAGATATGAATATAAATTCATTGATAATCATATAAGAAAGATAGCTTAAGGTCATTGTGTTACTATATTAGAGATCAATAGAATCATTAGAAAAAAATGATCATTCTAAGGAAGATATTGATGAACGTATTAGTAGGTTGTGAGATGATATTTCTCTAGAGGTTGTTTAAAAAAAGACTCAAGTGATGAGAATAAATTAGTGTCTCCCCATAGACCAGTTAGGAGGTGAAATTGACCATCAGAAAAAAAATAGCGATCAGAGAGAATCAGTTCAAAAGAGGGTAATGAAGACTCTATAACAAGAATCATACTTATCTTAGGTGGAACATACATGTTTGATGAATCTGTGGGAGATGATAACTAGGTTCAAGTTATGAATGAAGATATTGAATAAATAAAGACAAATAAACCATGGTATATTTTTTCAAGACTAGAAGAGAACAATGTCCTAGGGATGAAATGGGTATTTACTAAAAAAATAAATGAAATGGTGTTGTTATTCAAAAAAATCACAAATTTTGTGCAATGTGTTCACCCAGATAGAGGGTATAAATGATGATGAAACATTTTCACATGTTGCGAGGCTAGAGACAATTAGATTATTCTTGGTCAAAATATTGAAAAAAAGATATTTTTTCTTTAGATGGAAGTGAGTTCATTATTTTTGAGTGGAGTACTGGATGAAAAGGTTTACATTGAGAAACAAAATGGTTATCTAATTCATGAAGATGTGATTATAGTTTCTCAGCTAAAAAATGATTTATAATGATTGAATCGATCACTAATTTAATAATATTCATAGATTTAATCGTTTTTTAAGATTCTGGTTTTTCAGCATAGTGGAGTGGATTTCGATCTATATTAAAAAAAATTGAGGTAATCAAGGGATGAAGGAGTTGGGTTATGTTGATAACCTAATATTTGGTGGATTAGATGAAGCACAATGCAGATACTTTTCTTAATTCATTCAATTTGATTTTAAAATGTCAATTATTTTTTAAATTATGTTTTCCTTAGATTATATGTAACATAAAGAGTAAATGGAACATTCGCCTCTAAATTTAAATATGATGATGATGTTTGGAGAAGGTTTGGAATGAATAATTCCAACTATTTGAAATTTTTGGTTTCTTCCTAGTTGAAACTGATATGGGATGATGAAGGCAAGGCAGTTAATATCACAGAATATAGGAAAATCATTTGATGTCTATTGTACCTAACAATGAAATATCCTGATATTATATTTGACACATTCCCAGTAGTGAGATATCAAATAAACACCAAGGTGAGATACATGATTACAGTGAAATGAATATGTTGATATATCAAGAGCACATGAATATTGGTATGTTTTACGCTGAAAAATATGATCAATTGTTATTGTGATATATAGATGGATATTTTCATGGACCAACAGATTATATGAAACCAATGTCCAGATATGCTTTCAATATTAGTGGATTTTGTATTTCATTCTTGAGCAAGAAAGAAAATTTCATTTCATTAAGATATGCTAAAACTGAGTACATTGTTGCTACTCAAGCATGAATATAGATACTATAGAAGAATAAGTAGCTTTTTGAAATGAGAATTGAAGTGAATACTTTTATAATAATTCATTATGATAATTCAAGTGATATAAATATGATAAAAAATATAGTGCATCACACAAGGAAAAATAACATTAAAATAAAATATCATTTTATAATGGAGAAGGTGGAGCCTGGGGTTGTGATGTTGGAGTATCTGCAAGTAGAACAACATGTTGTAGATATTTCTATGAATAAATTACCCAAAGAAGTATTTCATAAGCATTGGCTGGCTCTTGGAGTCCAACCAGCTCCACACACATGAAAAATTGAGGATGTGGGACCCCCTCTCCCTGATGTATGATGTGTTTTCCCAAAATGTATTGATATTTTTTCATTACCAAAATGTAGAAACCATTAAATTTCCTTCGCATTTATTGAAAAATGTGGAGAAAGTGTTACTATTCTAGGTGAGAAAAGACATGGGTATAAGTTTTTAAGTGTAGTAGAGAGATGTGGAAGTGGAAAATGAGCTAAAGATATGATGTAGGGGAAGTATAAAATATGAAGATGCTAGAACTAACTGGTCAATGATTATATACCATGACATATTAGGTTTTTGATGAAATCTGTTGATTGGTTTCAATAGTTGGTGTCAGGAATTAATTGATTCAATGATGAAATGTTCATCATACTCTTATTTATCACAATGAGCATGACTCAGGTGGGCTAAGAGTGTGTGTTTAGTAAAACAATTATCAATATCAAAATCGGAAGTAGAAAATGAAAAATTGAAGAAGGAAGGATCATTTAATATGTATCAAAATGATAAGGATTTTTATTAGATGAGTTATCAACAAAAAACAAAGGGGGATTATAGGAAATAAATCCCTCAATGTTTCCAATCAGTATATTCTAGTTGGGATTGTGTTTATTCAAAAACCCAAATGACCACAAATGAGCATGGTTGGTCATTGCCAAGACATGTTTTTATGGTGGGGTAGTCTCCCAGTGTTTTTTAAATTTTTGGGCGTCCAAATCATGAATTTTTTTTTTGGAAAATGAAGGGTTTCTGTATATGAGTGAATGTAATGAATAACTGTGAAAAAATTGGAAAAATAAGTGACCCATGTACCTCGCATCATGTACTGAATACCAAGTTCATAAATGGTTCTTGGTCACGTACCGAGTAGTGGAAATAGAATGAAGAATAGTTCGCGGCGAAGGGATTATGGTACATGGAAGTTATGGATGATCACGAAATTGTGTTCCACCTGAGAAGAATGAAGTATGTGTACCACTATTGAAAAATGATACATGAATGGGTAGTGGTTCACATTAGGAGGATCATTATATTGTGAAGGAAATACTATGTTAATTATTTTTTAAATAAAACAAATAACAGATTTTGTTGATATCTTTTCCTATATAATTTGTGTTAATCCTACCAATTAGAGTAAGATATAGAATCATTAGAGGCCATCTATTTGCTCCAAGAATTCTGATATGCCAGTAAATGATTTTCGGGGAAGAAATTCCACCGAGGGATTTTTTGGGAAACTATATATGGAAATATATAATGTATGTTGTGGAAGAAAGCGTGGTATCTCTGGGAGTCTCTAAATGATAAGTGATTTTCCAGAAGTAATTACACAAAGTGTGAAGTGGTTCATAGAAAAAATTCATTGAAAGGGTTTTGAGGGGATATGTATTCCCCAAAGGAAAAATGTCCATGGAAGAAGAATTTTGTACGCGGATGGGGAACTATGGTATATGGAATTGAAGGAAATGTGTGAACAAATAATAGATTGTGGAAAAGGGGTGATTCGTGGAGGCTGGTGATTCATAGAAGAGGTTTATAGAGGAGGCGTGAAGAGTTGGTACGTGGAGGCGGTATGCGATAACACATGAAAAGTCAGTACATTGCAGATGCATGCCACAGAGGAGAAGTAGTTAACAGAAGTGGTAATGGTACATTGAGGAGGCGTTCCATGTATAAAACCTCCTACAAAGTACATGGGCAGAGAAAGTGGTTCACAGAACACAAAATTAATCTCTCAAAATCATTAAATCAGTTTGAGAATGTATTTTCTAGTATCTTAATGTTATTAGTAAGGTGGAATTCATCTACGGGTGAAAAATGGACTTCAATAGAGAATCTAAAAAAAGTGGAGGATGTAGGAATTAAATAAAATAAAGGGTCCAACAAGTATATAAAGAGTGTTCTACCAAAAATTCAATAAACTGTGAATGGACACACTTCCCAGAGTATTGAGTGATGGAAAAGGAAGAAGATCACCCTTTCCACCAGTAGTGATCTATAGAAAGATTCATAAGGAGTGACCCTTGTTATTACAGTGATCTGACCCTAAACCATATAAAGGCAGTGAGTCTAGGCATAGATGATCTAGCTCGAACCTTGTAATCAACAGTTGTAGTGATCCTTAGTTAATTTGGTACATCGGCACGCCACCATTTTATGTTTTTTGGGAATATCCTAGTAAAGGTTAAACAAGTAAAAATCGTTGGGTCTCGGGCATGATTAAAATTAAATTAAAACAATGAAATATGAATGAGAGAGAAGAGAGTTTAGTTAAATAATGAAACAATATCTGATGGGGATGAAATTTTATTCTTTCATACTCTGATTACCCCTTTCCCCTCTTAGGGTATTGACATAGTGGACCTAAAACCACACTAGTAATTATGTTATTCAATTTTCTAAATCTGTCGATCATCATTATTATTTATTTTATTCATTGAGTTTTACATGGAAACCCAATTAATATGTTTATTGATATCTCATACCACGTCCATGTCTACACTATAATGTTCTATGGAAGTCCATAAAGATTCAAATTCTCATACGTAATATTTTAAAAGGAATATAAATGGAAAATAATAGGTAATTTAGCATCTCATATCTATCCAATAAATATGATATCTCATATAAACAATATTCTTTGAGTCGGGGTGCACCATCATATAAAAATTAGGGCAATACACCATCAGATTCATCCAATGGGAATGTAAATGACATAATAGCTCAAAAAGAACATTATACCATCAAAAGATAAAGACCACTCGCTAATGTCCTCCCCACAATATATAGAATCCCTAATAGCACGAAACACATCATCGTGGTTCTCTTCTGGTTGAATATTCTTGAGTAGTGTGGATTCTAGGTTATCAATAGATAATAGAACCTCTATCACATCATCCTAGAATCCAAAATGATTACAAGTAAAGATATAAAAATAACATCACTCTGTATAATTATACTTCCTATATTGGGATGAATGTTTTCATCCAAAATATTTATGAATTTCATTCCATATAAACGGGTTGTATGAAATATTGAAATAAAATAATTTTAGGTATTCCACACATCATTTCTATTGAATATTTTTATCTTTTCATGAAAATAAATAACTGAAGATTTTATGATATATAAAAATGATAAATACCACCGTAAAAAAATTTATATTTCAATTATTACAGCATACCAAATAGTCTTATGTTAAGTATATTTTTTGGATATTTCACCTCATGAGGCCAAATTTGGTGGGAAACATATGACAATAAATGATCATCTAGAATGAGAATACAACCATAACACAAATCTAATTCATTATAGAAGAACATATTTCCATCAATGATATTTGTATTAGACTATAAAGGATATGGTGTTAAATGATACTTCAAAAATACAAATTAAATATAGTATATTAAAAAAAACATCCCACCTTTATAAGTGAGAGTTGTTTTGGAAATCATGGAAATTAAAATTCATTATGACAAGATTTCTAAAAGAATATATTTTATTTGTGAGGTAGTGATAATGGGATTATGACATTCCATATTGAGAATTATATATAACTAAATGTTTTTTGTTAAATTTTCAGGAATTTTTTACGATATGGATTATTTATCATATAATATCCATTAATTTTTTTATAATATATTAATGTTGAAAAATAATTCCATATAGAATTTGTTTCTACTGGGATAAATTCATCAACCCATGAGGATAAATACTGATCTTCAATCTGTGTACTATTTGTTTCATTTAAAATTTAGGAATATTATGTAGGTAATTTCGTGGAAAATTTGTATCAAATGAATAAACTGGTAGATATTTCATTACAAAACCAAACACTAAATTCAATATCAGCAAGGCACAAGAGGGCTCAACCAATTGAAAATGAATATTAATAATTCACAATGGATTATCCTAGACACAAATTCATCAAGATAACATATATATTGTTAAACAACCATATTGTTCACCACTATTAAATTGGTTGAGAGAGGATTAACGGGGAATCCAATTCTAAATATTTATTAAACAAGCCATATGAAATCTAATGCATCTTCTAGAAGAAAAATACTTGGAAATATTATTATATGAAATCTAAAACCATCTCTAGATAGCATCAAAATGGTTATGGGTAAAATGAAAATCAATGTTGAATATTATTCCATAAATTACATTAAACAAATCAAGAATGATATAACTACTATGAGATTACACATATTAATTGGCTCCACATACTAACAAGGGGAATCCCATGGATACCTAATAGTACTTGGATGAATGAATAACCCACATGATGTCCCAGCCACTAGACTATAATCAAATACTAAATAGGAAAATTGGACTCCGATAGGAATATCAATGTCCCAATTAACTCTTATATAATCACTGTCCCTAACCATAATATTGATATGCCTCTTATTTCATTTTTTGTAATAAGATTATTCTTGACTCTCATGATAAACTGATAAACATATTCATGGAATCTTTAACCATGATCAATATTAACTTTCAGACCCCTCATAGAGGTTATACACGGTAATATAATATATAAAATTAGATCCACAAGTGATAAAGGGATACACCATATGATTTATAAAAAATGTAGTAAACTAAGAATAAAATTGGATTTTTACCTAAAATAATGGAACTTGATATTAGAGACATAGCCATCATAATTAGATTTAGAGGCATGGTAAAAGATACATCCCCTATAGTAAATTATAAATTCATGTTTAGTGTATCATTTAACACCCATATTAACATGGGATTTACACCTTGAAAATATCACCTCCTCCCTCATGATTTACTTATTTTTCATCCATCATTGTTATCCATGAGAATTGATTATTAAAGGATCTAGGTTTCATATCAAGAAGGGGGATCCCATCATTGTGTATAAGGTATTCCCTAATGAAATATTTGTTGTCTCTCCCTTATCAACAAAATTTTTCTTCAATATCAATTTTATGAATTATTAATCTCGTTTATAAAATTTAAGTGAATGTATCTTGATCAATTCGTGAAATCAGATTACCTAACACCATTATGTATATATAATGCAGTTCTATTGATATATCTTGATGAGATGCATGTATGATTGTGTCACTTCTATGTTTTCATTGTTTTCTAGGAATAAAAATTATGGAATAGACAAATTAGGTTCTAAATTTTATTCATGAATATGATGCGTCTAAGATATACATGATTGGACCCACTGTAACTTCTTTTAATAATTTTAATGTTTTTTGGTGACTATTTTTCACAGTGATAGGACCATTAATTGTGTCTATTTATTATATAATTGGGTATTAATATGTTTTGAAATATAAATAAGCTATATATTTTATGTAAACTGTTGGTATTTGGTTTTAATTTTGTTTTATATACCTAGAATAGGTTTCTATAATAGCCATATTTATGAAACTCTTGATGTTTTATTTATAGGATTTCCTTTCGTCATGAATCCAATGGTCGTAAGATGAATTGGGGATGATGAAATTATTCTTAGTTGTGGTGTTTTTATTCTAGGTAAGGTACCTTTATGAATTATATTATATGGTTTTATTGTACTTGGAAGGACATGACACTTTTGATGGAATGTTTTCTGGTGTGGTGTGATATAATTTTTAATCCATACTATGGGGATTTTCTAGCATTGAAGACATATGTATTCCCATAAGAGGTTGGAATTGTTGCTAGGGAGAACATATATAATATTTGTGTTAGTTGTACATCGTATAGAATATTTATAGGGTGGGATTTGGTGGCCTAGTACTTGGGTTATAAACACCTTTGGGTAAATGAATAATTTATGGATTAGTTTCGTTCTTTGATGTAGGGTTGTACAATTTCGTAGAATATTAAATAGATATATGGCATATTTTAATGCACCAAAGGGTATTTTTGGATCTAATATCATGGTAATAGTATTATTATAGATAGTTCTAATCTCTTGAGACCTAATGAGATTTTTTATACCCAAGGATAGGAATTTTTAGTTGGTTTGGTCGACCATGACATTCATGTGGGGTGGTAAATGGTCAAAATTTATTATAAACTAGGTGGTACGAATTGTAAACATATTGAAATATTGTTTTGGATCTATCATGGGTTGATTAAATGATACCAGTTTCACTTGAAATGCCAATTTAGTTTGGATTGTATGGATTGGGTATATTTGGATGACATGGGATATCCTCCAGTGGAGTGAAAGGTGTGGGTCTTTACAAAGTGGGATTTAAGGTTATAATAATTATTTTTATTGTTATATTATTTTAAGTCCTTCCCATTAGTATTTTGATATTACCCATGTACCCACCCTATGTTGGTGATTTGGATCATGTGAATGATTAAATTTTGTTACTTCTATATATAGGATTTTCTACCCATAAACATGATTAAAAATTGTACCAAACATGTGTTGCTGGTATAGATTACGTTGTAGGATTCATATGTTATTTCCAACTAAAAAATTCAACCCATTTTCCAATTCTCAATTATGAATTTGTAGTCAGAATGGGAATTAGTATATGAATTTGGAAATTGGGTTGGATGTCATACCACCCATATAATAATCATACATGAGAAGTAGTAGGATCATTAAAGCATAAGAGTATACCCGGTTAATCTATTCAGAAAACTTGACACCCTAAGCATCCAAGGTAAGCTTATTTTTAAATAATTCAAATTCTTATGTTACACACAACACTAGGTTCAATCACACCATACTAGCCATTTAAAAATAGGATATGAGTAGTATTAAAAAAATTTAATTTTATATAATCTGTATAATTTTAATATTCATATCATGTGTTTCTTATAAATGAAATATAAAAAACACAAAATTTTATAATAAAAGGTTTTTTTATAAAAAATACAGATTTAGAGAATTTTAATGGTGAACCATTTTTAAATCCAATATTTGACACATTTATTTATTAAAGGATAAAAATTAATCTTTTTCATTAGAATATGGAACAAAATATTTAGTTTGGATAAATACTTGGGGTTTTTCTGATTACTTTAATATTTTAATGAACAGTGAAACACATCATTTTAATTCAAAACATATTTTTCATCTAATTTATTTATGTTGATAGATTATCCTATTAGTTTGTTTTAAACTATAATTAGATTACATTTTTACCATTAAATGTAATTTAGGTAATATTAATTATTTTTTCATTATAATTAGATATAAACAGATTATAATCATTTGGTGGTTATTACTTTAGAAAAACATGTATTCACATTTTGTTAATGGAGATTTATTTTAAATTAATTACATCAACTTATGAATTTTAAATATTGAGAAATAGATTCTATATTTTGAATCATTGGGTCCATATTATCTAAATAAGTTACTTCTTTTGTATAGGATGAAAAATAACTTTAGTACTTCTTTTATTACAATGGTTATGGGTATATCGGGTAATTAAACGTAAAAATAGTATTATAAAATAGCCCTAAAAACAATAAAAATCATATTAAATGACTAAATTCTTAACTTATCACCTATTTTTCATAATGTTAATCATTTAATGTACCATTTTCCATGAATAAGATAGGAATATTATTCAAATTAATTAATGTGACCAAATGTCACACTCTTATTTTTTATAAGTTTAGTAATTTTAAAAAAGAGATATACATAATGTAAAATATATTATAAATTGTATATGGAATGATAATAGAATTAAATAGATCAAAGAATTATATTTATAATTTTTTGTGATTAACTAATAACCACTAATGATGAAACAATAGTGATAATGAAATTATTTTACTAATAGATATATCAAATAATTTATATTAAAAATATTAAAAAAAATATATAAAATAAATTAATTAAGGACCTAAAATAATTTCATATATAATATAGAATAGTTTTTGACATATCTGAACTATTTTTTTGAGGTTATCATGTTTTTTTATATTATTACAATTGGAAATTTCGAATAATAACAAAATTGACATAATTGTTACTTTAAAATAAATAATATTTTATTAAATGACTTTATTTATTAAAAAAATTCTTAAAAATAACTATAATAATGTAAATTATATCATAAATTATACAAATGGGGTTATTTTTTCATTTTATGTATACTATATTAACCCTATATTATAAAAATACAAGTAAACACGGTACGAGTTAAATTGTTTAACTAAGGGTCATATAAAAAAGAAAAGTTGATTTTGTGACCTAAAAATTTTCATAAAATAATTTGATGATAGGAGTTCCACTCATTATCCTATTATAATATATATAAAATACTTTTGAGTTAATTTTTATTGAAAATGAAATTATAATAAAGTATTATTTTTTGAGTCTCTAAAAGTGCATGCCCCTCTCTTTTAATTGGGCACACTTCCTTCTCTTTCTTTCACACCCTTAAAGCCATTTAAGGTTACTTAAACCTTAAAATTTCTCCTCCCAACATCCATAAATTGATTATAGAGGATGTAATATATGAATAAATCCATCCTAAGTATACCTTTTTTGAAAATATCTTGGACATACCAGGAAAGGTGGTAATTATTTTATCACAGCTTTCAATGATATTTACTTATGTACTTACTATATATATTTTTTCCAACATCAAAATAATAAATCAATTATCATACATAAACTTATATGTTTTTATAAACATTGGAAAAAATTGTTCTAAATTTTATCCATCCTACGAATAATTATATCCCCATGCTTGTGTGTGTATGACTTACCATCTCCGCACTTGGTGTAATTTGTTATTGAACACTAATTTATTATGATGGATATAATGATGAGATTAATGGTTAAAAAATAATATATCAGGATAATTATTTCTTATAATTATTATAAAAATCAATTTCATACCATTTAACCATCAGGGGAATTAAAATTTCACTAGTTCGTACATATATCCTATCATATCCCTGAAGTGGTGATATTCATTCTCCATGTTAACAATTAAATAATAAATATAAATTTTATTATGGGTAAAAATAAAAAAAATGAACATAATATCATTCTAGATATGAATTAAATACATCATAGACATAAAAAAATGAATTACATGGAAAAACAGTGATGGGGAAACACTTGAAATAATGGTATTGCTGAAATACTATTAAAAATTGATATTAGATGATCATATATGATATCATAAATATAGATATTGTCCAAGTATGATTTAATAACATTATTTGATGATTATACATGAATGAAAAACTCCCTTTTCTAAAGGAAATTACAACATAAGGATTAATTTCACAGTGTCATTAATATCTAAGATTGTTTATATGTAATTATATACAAGAACATCTGTATCCTCCTTGTCAAAGTTTCATTAAATTTATTTCAAATTTTTATTGGAATTTGATCAAATAAATTTTTACCTCTATATGGTTTTTTATAATAATCATTTTGAAATTAATATTTATGTCTTTTTTCAAATAAGGTACTCTATGACATATTCAAAAAATTAAGAAAATAAATTTTTTTAACTTATATAGCATGATAGACTATTTTCCGCCATTATGATTCATTAATATTTTGATGTTTTCATTATAATATTATTTTTTTAAAAAGATATTTTTCCTTTTAATATTATATAGGCTTTTAAATGAATTTCATCCTTAAATGGGACATTTTCATCAATGAGTTTTTATGATTTTATTAAATTATTTCCATCGATGGCAACATACTTTTTTGGATTTTATGTTTAATTGTGGATTATTTATTAGGTTGAAATCATACATATTTTATTAAATTGTTTGTGATATGTTTGAATATGGATGTTATATTTTTATTCCATTCAATAATTATAATTTCAGTATTGACATTTTTTATGCTAGTTTTAATATGAATATTCATGTTGGTTATGTTTTACCACATCAATAAGAGAAATGAACTGGACATTGTGAGTGTCGGTTGGGGCCTACAATACCATCTTATTACATCGGAAGGTCTCATGAGACAATTATATTTTGTTTTTCGGTAATTTATTACCCAATTAAGTATGGTGACTTTTACAAATCCCTGAAAATAAGTTTAAGATGCCCCACATTATTCATTAACTATTTGTGATATTATTAATTAAAATTATAATTTATTATTAAACTATTAGAATATCCATGTTAATGATTAAATGTATTATTTTATTAATTGTTACTATATTATGAATATTTTTTTGTTTAAGGGATTTTGCTTCAATTTTATACCTTGATATAAAAAATATTACTATTTATGATTGTTTTTTATATATATTTTTATCCATTCTATGCTTATGAGGTCTCCTCTTTCATATTTTTCATTTAATCCCAAGGATAAAAATATGTATTTCATGATTGACATGTAGGGTTAGTTCTAGGGATGTGAATGTTTTCAAATGGGATAATATATTGTTTTTCAATTTAAGTTTTAATTTAAAACATAGTATTGTAACTAGTATTTCCAAGGCTACTAAACTAATCCATACATTGGGATTTGATTTCTTTTGATCTTACCAATATAACATAAAATAATTCATCAATTCTAGGAAACTATGTTTGGGGTGTTATAGATTGTATCATTTAATTTTAGTATAATCCTTGGAAATTATATTAAAAAAACATTGATAATGGAACATTTCCCTTAGATAGACCTTGAGGATATGTATAGAAGAAAATCCTAGAATTATATTAATTTATATATTATGTTTAAATTCCTTAAAAATACATCACTATTTGGATACTAAATGTCTATGGGGTTTTCGAATATATGTACCTAGGTGTAACAACTCTAACAGGGTGTTCTAGGCCTGGCTCGGGATAACCTAGTGTACGAAAACAGGCCTTACTACACCCTTGATTTATCACTCAAATGGGATATGCTTAAAATAATTTCCATTTTCATTGAGAACCATTGAAAACAGTTTAGAATAAAATATGTCCCCAAGGAAACCATTTTATGACTATGGATTGGTTATGCATAAATTTTTTAATTTAGGTTTTTTATTTTACTTTTTTTTAATTTTTCATTATTATTCATAACCTAATATTTATTAAGAAATTATTTAGAAATGTTACTTTGTGGATGAAATAGAAAGCATAACAACATATGTAAAATTTTTCAGTATTGACCTAATATGTCGGATGATGATAATAGAGATGGTTATAAAACTGGCACTGAACAACTTATAACAATTTTGTGATAACTGAATCAGGTTATGATAAATAACCTTGACCATATAGTGTAGCGTGACACACAATGCAGAGGATAAATCTTAGATCTCTTCATTAGAAAACATACTCCTTCATTTATTGCATATAAAATACACTTTTAGTTTTCAAATGTATATGTTCTTCTAAAATGATATTGCATTGGTATGTGATGAATGGAAGAAAGTTGATAGGGTAGTTTATCATATCTAAAGATATTTTGATCAATAATGGTGAATAAGTCAAAAAAGGAGGAATAAAAAGTAAAAAATATTTAATTTGGTTATTTATTGACTATTCCATACAAAAAACATTCTATGTGAACTACAATAAAATATTGAAATGTAATTTATGAGTTTTAGGAAAACAAAGGATGTGAATTTTGAAAAGTATGAGGCTATCTTCACAAGGGTATAAAGTCATGTCAAAAAATACATATGTAAAATATAAAATATGATTGGTGGATTATTTTATACGTTAAAACCATTATTCATAAAGGTGTAGGTCTCGCGAAAATTCTCATCATATGAAGATATAGTCTCATTTTCCATCAATACATAGAAGAAATTCTCCAAGTCTTATGACATTAAAGGAAATTATGAGAATTAAATGGATAATAAGAATTATGAGAAAGTAATAAAATTAACAGGTAATAATTGAATAGTATATATAAAATCCTACAAAAAATGTGGAATGAAATATCCTAAATTGTTCTTATTGAGGAAATGATCTTGTTAAAACTGGGGAGAAAAAGGTCACTAAGCTCATTATTACAAGGGAAATAATGAAACAAGAAATGTGTAGTGCTTCAATTGTAAGGATATGGCACAATATCTACACAAAATCCCCAAGAATCAAGGAAATTTATCCTAAAAAGGCCATGATAGGAAGTCCAGGATTATAAAATCACAACATCTGATGTTGAAGTTCCTAATGATGTGGTGGTAGGTACATTAATTGTTTCTGCAAATTTAACCGAAGCATTATTGGATTCCATATCCTTGAATTTATTTACATATTCCTATTTTGGTTTAAATACTATATATTTCAATATATCATTATCATGGGCGTATCAAATAAAAACCATTATGGGAAGACTCATTACAAAAACAATTTTTTGGGCCGTTCCCATTATGGAATGTGAAAAAAAATTATCTTCTGAAATTATCATAGTATATATGGTTGACATTTATACAATCCTTGGTATGGATTTTCTATCAAAATATTATATGAATGTTTATTTCAAGATTATGGATATTGCGATTATTGTGCAATATGTAGAATCCATTATCTTCAGAACAAAATTCATCTTTTTCTTCTTATCAAAACCCTCCTTTAGTAGCTTTACTAAATGATATTCCTTGGGGGGATGTCGAAATTATATATAGGGATGATGAAAAAAATATTCAAATTGACAATATACCTATTTTCAGGGAATGCATTAACTTTTTTCCAAAGATTAACCTAGACTTCCCCCATAGTGTGGTGTTGAGTTTTCTATTGATTTAATTATTTATATAAGATCAGTATCAAAGACACCTTATAGAATGGTCACATTTTAATTAGACGATCAAAAGAATCAATTATAGGACTTGAGTAAAAATGGTTTTATTCTCCATAGTTTTTCCCCATGGTGATCCCATATTCACATTGGAAAGAAGAAATATGGATCCATGAGACTATGTATTGATTATAGGGATATTAATACTATTAAATTAATAAAAAACTATCCTCTAAATTGCATCAAAAATAAATTTAATCAGCATAAATGAATGCAATTCTAATTTAAGATTGACCTTCAGTTGGAATATCATCAATTACAATTAAATAAGGAATACATTCTGAAGATACCTTTTCATATATTGTATGGTAATTACAAATTTATAGTAATTCCATTTGGACTAACTAATGGACCCTCATTTTTTATGGATATCTTGAAAATAGCATTCAACAAGCTATGAAGACCAAGTGATTCACTTGAGAATAATTCTTTAGACTCTCATAAGGTAAGAATTGTATGGTAAATTTAAAAAGAGTTAATTATGTATTCATGTCATTTAATTTCTTATCCATATTGTGAAGAAGGATAAAATATTTGTTCATCTGTAAATGATAATAGAAATCCATGAATAGCCAGCACCGACATGTATAACTGAGGTATGTAGTTTTATTAGTTTATCAGGTTACTATCAATATTTAAATAATAATTCTTCTTAATTGCTTAACCCATTAACAAATACCAAATGTAAAGGGGTTAAATTAATTTGTACAAAATATTTTGTAGATTCTTTTTAAGAATTTATAGGAAGATTATTCAATGACCATATCTTTACATTACCAAAGGGAAATGATGGATTTTTGATTTATAGTAACGCATCATGAAAAGGACTTGGTTGTTTTCTAATACAGAATGATTTATTTATTTCTTATTCATAAAATTTATTAAAAATTAATTTAAAAAATTACCCAACACATGATCTTGATTTTTAAGTGGTAATATATTAATTATTGGTATGGAGACACTATCTCTACAATGAATATTTTGATATATATACTGATCTATGGAGTTTGAAATATATTTTCCCAAAGAAATAACACAACATGGGACAAATGATATATATTGAGCTACTAAAGGATTATGATTTCACAATGCACTACCACATAAAGAATTCAAATAATGTACTGGATGATATAAAAATAAATGAACATGGAGTTCTGAACAAGATGAGAGTTGAAACGGCGCCAATGTTCTTAGATATATAAAATAATGATATGGGAATTATCATGGAAGGTGAAACATCAATACAATTTCAAATAATTCCCAAACCATCTTTATTAGAATGGATACGTAGTTATCAAAGTGATGATATGTAGTTTCAAAAGAAAACTAAATTGGTGAATTATAAGATATTGATTGACTTTGTATTTGAAGATCGAATTTTGATATTTGGGATAAGGCTTTATGTTGAATCTATTCCTAAGATAAATAGAAATTATTGGACGATTCTCATATAACCAATCTATATATACACCATTGTATCACTAATATGTATAGATATTTTTTAAATCATTTATTCTGGGACCACATGAAGAGAGATATTGATAATTATCTATCATGATGTTTGGTTTGTCAATAGGTGAATTTTAGATGACAATATCCTAGAATATTAATGTAACCTCTTTTTATTCCAATGTGTAAATGTGAATATATGACTATGGGATTTTTCATGGGTCTACCAACAAATCCATGAATAAATGATGGAATATGGGTTAAATTTTATCATCATACCAATGTAAAAATATTCTTTCTATAAGAGAAGATTTAACACATGAACATTGAGGAAGACAATACATTAATGATGTTCTAATACTTTACGGTGTACCCCAATCAATTTTTTCTAATCATGATTCCCATTTTACATCACATTTTATGAAATGTCATTAGAAGGCCCGTTATTTTGATATTTCTTTGAGCACTTCCTACCACCCTCAAAATGATGGACAATATGAAAAGACTTCTAAACCATATGGGACAAATTTATATTTTGTTCACCTAACATCAAGGGTATGTGTGATCAATATTTCCCTTTCTTAACATATTATTATATCAATATCTTCCATTAAAGTATTAAGATGACACAATATTAACTGTTATATTTCGTATAAAGACTTTTTGGGATGAAGTTGGTGAATGAAAACACATAGGCCTTGATCATGTAGAGGAAATGATGGAAAAGGTAATGATTATTAATACCTCTATCTAATCACCTCAATGTATCCAAAAGAGTTATGCAGATAAATGAATAAAGGATTTAAAATTTCAAGTGTGAGATCTTGTTTTCTTTTAGGTATCTCAATGTATGGGTGTTATAGGATTCAGAAAGAATTTTAAATTATGTCCCATGTACATTGTAAATTTTGAAATTTTTGAATGATGGGGAGTTTTAGCTTACCGTTTAGAAAGGCATCTATGTCTCTTCAATTATCATTTTTTGTTCAACATATTAATGTTAACTAAATACATGCTAGAACCGACACATTTACTCAACTATGAAGAAATAGAACTAGAACCTAATATATATTATTTTGAATAGTATGTCATGATTCTTCATACAATATAACATGTGTCTTTATTGAGATTACTTTTCTTGTGAAATTTATTTAGAGAAACAATAAGATAGAAGAGGCTATGTGGAAACTCAAAGAACATAGGGTAAAGAACCACCAAAATATTTTTATGATTAGGTATTCTAGATATTTTTAGAATAAAATTATATAAAGTTGGGAAGAATGTAACACCCCATCCTTAGAGAGTATTCTTCTTTTAAAATAATTCAACTGCATTTTTTTACACACAATACTGAGATTGAGCACACAATGACTAGCCATTTAAAATGTTGTTGTGAATATTATTTACCAAATAAAAAAATTTATATATTCCCTTCAAATTTAAGAATAATATAATGTGTTTCTTGGACCTGATAGAAGAACATAATCAATTTTTTGAATAAAATATGTACATTAAAAAAAATATAGTTTTATGGATTTTTAATGAAAATTTTTTTATAAATATAATAATTGAATGAAAAATATATGAAATTTTATCGAATAAACTTCTTTCATAGAATTTGGACTTAAAATTTTAATTTGGGTTATTTTTTTTGTGTTTTTCTGATAACATTCATATTTTAATGAATAATGAAATATACTTCATTTTAAAATAAAATGTTCATCTTAATTAATTATATTGATAGATTATCCTTTTAATTAGTTTTAATGTTTAAATGAAAAATGTTTTTATAATTTATCATATTTTAGTTCATTTGAAAAATTTTCACTTTTAATTTTCATATAAACAGAAGCTAATGGTTTTATTTTTGAAAACCCTATTTTCTTTTTTTCTCAACGAGGATTGATTTAAAATTAATTACTGAATAATATATGTTTAAAATTTTGAAAAATAGATTCTATATTTGTATTAATGGTGTCAAAATTGTTTGAATGGGATAATTTTATTTTTTGGATGTTATGAATAGTTACTTTAGTAATTTTTTATTACTGCTAAAAAGCGTAAATCAAGAAATTAAAGAAGAAAATACTATTATAAATTTATCCTAATATAATTAAAAACCATATTGGAATTTTAAATTAGACAAGTATCATGACATAATTTAAATGGACTTATTTAATGCACCCCTTTCAATCAATATGACAAGAATATTATTAAAATTAATGAACGTGACAAAATGTTACACTCTAATTTTTTATAAGTATAATAAATTAATTATAGTGATATCTATGAGATAAAAACGATTGTAAATAGTATATTGAAAAATTAAATAATTTCCTATTTTATATAAATTAATTTATAATTTTTGGAGATTATATATTTACTATTAATTATTACATAATAGTTATGTATAAATTATTTTCTTAATAAAGTTTTCGAAAAATTAATATTAAAATACTAAAAAATTGTAATATAAAAAATTAATGAAAATATTTATTTTATAGATAACATAAACATGTTAGTGAAATATTTGAAGTATTTTTTTATGTTTTTATTTTGTTTCTATATTTTCAATATTGAATATATTAAATAGTACCAAAATTTACATTAATGATAATTTAAAATACATAATATTTTATTAAATGATATAAAATTTATCAAATAATGTGGTTAGGAAACATAACTATAATAATGTTATATATATATATATATCATAAATGGTTCAATTTGGGTTTATTTGTCAATTTATTGTAATCATATTAGCCGTATAATATTAAATGAAAAGTAAACACCGTAAGAGTTAAACTGTTTAACAAAGGGTTAAATCTTGAATATAAAGACACATTTGGGACATAATCATGTTTAAAAATTATCTGTTGATAGGATTTAATCCCATATTTATTTTATTATATATATAACAAACTTTGGAGAAATTTTAAACTAAAAATAAAATTATAATTAATTATTAGTTTTAGAGTTTCCAAAAGCGCCCCTCCCCTCTACCATAAAAGGGTTCCATTATTTTTCTTCTATTCACACATATAAATCCATTTATATAATCCAAACCCATCTTATTTCTCTTAAAAATATCCAATAATTCATCCCAGACCCATTAATGAAGGAATAAATATATTATAACAAATCCTTCTGTGCAAATCAAAAAAAAGATATGAAGAAAAGGGGTAATTTATAACACATCTTTGAATGTTATTTTCTTGTTCAACTCCTATTTCAATGTTTTTCCATACCAAAGTAATAAATATAATATCATCATTATTTTCTATAGTTAATATATCGACGATAATTATACCATTTATCCATGAATGGAATGATATCTTTGATCGTTCGTGTCGACGGCCTACCATCTACAAGACGTGGTGAGATACACTCTCCAAGAAATCCATTCATGAATGATTATAAAATTTATGTGATGAGTAAAAATAAAAACTAATGTCTTAATATAAATATTTATATGAATAAAACACATCATATTCATATGAAATATTACTTACATGGAAAAACATGAATGTAAAAATACACGAAATTATGGTAATACTGAAATATTATTAATAAAATAATATAACATGATCACATATGATATCATAAATATGAATATGGTCCTGGTATAATTTAATTATGTTCATTAAACATTATACATATGGTTAATTAACCGTCAACCAATGGAAATTACATTATAATGGTTAATTTCACAATCTAATTTTTATCTAAGATTGTTTATACTTAAGTATATACTAAAACATTTTTATCTTACATTTCTGTGTTTCTTCAAATATATTTCAATATATTATCTAATTTTTTTAATTAAATTATTATCCATTTGATAATTTTTCTATAAAACGTTTTTAAATAAATCATTCCATTATTTTCCAAATGTGGTACTTTATGATATTTTTTAAAAATTAATGAAAGAATGTTTTTAACGTATACGGTTATAGTGAAAAATTTCTACGGTTATGATAAATTAACATTGTGATGTTTCTCTTACAACCTTACATGATTGCTTTCATAAGAAATGTTTCCTTTTTATTATTAAATAGGATTTTAATTTAACTAAAATGTAAAAAGGGGCATTTCTCTCATAGAGTTTTAATGATTCTGTTAGATTAATTTCACCAAAGTATACATCCATTGTTGGATTTTATGTTTAATTGAGGTTGCTTTATTATGATACATTATTAAATATTTTATTGAATGGTTTATTATAAGATATATGGTTGATGTGCTGTTTTGATTCTATACATAGATTATGGTTTATTTATAGATTTGTATATGGTATTTTAAATACGAATGTTTGTGTATTTTATGTTTTACCCCCTCAATATGAGAAAGGAATTCGAATTTGTAACTATTAAGAGGGTCCCACTATATCCCATCTATGCATCGGTAGGTCACATGAGACCATTATGATGTTGTTTTGGTTAATTTCTTACACAATTATCTATAGTGTCTTTGCTAACTCCTTGATTGTATTTTTATGATGTCCCACATTATGCATCCACTAATTATGATATTAGTTATTGATATTACATGTTTTTATTTTTCTAGTAAAATGTTAAGGAGAATGTTTAAACAGGACTATAGAATTTATTATTTCAATATTATGAATAATATTATTTCTAAAAGTATTGAGATTCAATTTAAAACTTTTCTTCAATATACATGCTTATTTATGATTTCTTTCACTATATTTTTTATCCTTAATGAGCATCTGAGATCACCCTGTTCATATGTTTTGTTTTTCCACAGGATGTGATGAATTATTTTTTGATTGACATATAGGGATAGTCTTTTAAAATATGAGAGTTTTAAAAGGGGATAATATGTTTTTAACATTTTAATATGAAATGTAAGAATTATTATTGTATATTTTATTTCTTATTCTACAGAACTAATTGGTCCATTAGGATTAGATTTCTTATGATCATACTAATGTAACATAAAATAATGCACCAATTCTGTGACACTAGGGTCGAGGCATTAAAATAATTCATGAATTTATTTTTTCAATTCCCTAGATATGATTCCAATATTTATATTTATAATCAATTTATTTATTTCTCTTTACAGAATTCATAAACTCTAGGTAAAGGTCATTTTTACCTTTCATATATTGATATTCTAATTTTAGAATATGTGATATATATTTTTATTGGTATTGGATGATAACTGTTTTATTGATTATATATGTTTCTAGTTTACCACTTGAGGCTTACACATGACTGCATATTTCATTCATATTAGTTTTCATTTTAATCTTCATTCTATATGTTTCATAACTGTTGATGATCCCCTTTCAAGGGTATTATCTAATATTATTCCAGACACTATGTATGGGAACCCAATTTCATTTTAAAACCCTTCATTTATTCATTTAGAATATATGTTGTAAAGGGGTTCTTTCATGATTAAAATGGTTGATTTTTATAGATTAGATTGATGATGGACTAAGATTTCTAAAGTAGATATTCCCCCACACGTGTTTTAGGGTACATTGTATTGTCTAATAAAGTGTGTGTTTATTTTTAATTTATGTATTTTGTAATGGTTAATATGTTGATATTTATATGTAATTTATCATTTGAGTGACATTATATATCATATATAATAATTTATTTCATTATTTTTAGTCTTTATTAACATATTATAATATGTGATGGTGGTGTCAGTATTTTTTACTCATGTTGGTTTGATAATATCATAGCTATTCAAAATCATCTAATGTGTGGGAAGGGGGTAATAAGGTTACTTGGGACCATTGAATATTTACCATTTGTTAGTGTATAAGTATTCGGAGTTATAAAATGTTATTAGAGAATTATTTTGGTAGCATTACTATTTTCAATGTTTGTAATTGAATCTAATATTTATTGAATATTTGAATATATATCAGCATTGTGAATAAAAAGCCCATATTTTTTATAAATATCTTACTTATATGTGTGATAAATTTTTTACATTTTCACTATTATCGTATAGATTACCATATATATATAATTGTTTTAGTGATTATTTTATATATATTTTTCCCTCATATTGGTATTGAATGGGTGTTTGATATTTTATATTAAGGGATCATAGGGATATCGTGAAATGTTCTTGAAAACTTATCTACATTAAAGGGTGTAAAAAGAGATTTTCATTTTGAAATCATGTTTTTTAGAAAATAAATTTTTTTACATACAAATTTTTAATTCTTTTCATCTATTGAAATGATTAATAATAACTTATTTTATGTTTTTATAAATAATTTTTTATTGCTGAATTAAATAACAAAGGATTTATGTTTTCAAATTAGTTTTCAGGAATAATTTAATATTATGTGATTCTTATTATTGAAAAAAAAGAATCATGGAGGGTATTCTTGTGTATTATATTCCCTATTATTGACTATATAAGTGGTGGGTTCCTATGATGTAGCATACTTCTATTATGATGGATAGAAAACAAAATAACCTTTGGCTTGTAATTATGAAATTTGATGTTCTCCTATGATTTTTATACAATATATTGTGATTGAGATAACTTAATAGTTATTTTGAGTTATTTTTACTATCCATGTGTCCTATATTCAGATTCTGTAAATGTTTGGTATATAAATATTTTTACCAATTTGTCATTTTCAATGTTGTGATTCATGTTAGGATTATTGAAAACATTTTTAAGTTAAATAATATAATTCTATTAGAACGCATTGGGAAAAAATGTGTTGTAATGGTCCTCATGTGGTGTGGTATTATATAATAGAAGAAACACCCCATCTAGTTTGATGCACCATAATTCAAATATCAATAATATCAAAGACATGATTTCAAAAATAAAATGATTTAATGAAAAGAAAAAAGAATAAAACATGCTTTATAAAGTTAATACATGATTTTAAATCTCTTAATGAAGACATAATTATGTTGATAATGAAGTAGTAATATACATACAATTGTGTACTATCATATCAAGTAAATTATCCTACAAAATGTTTTAGGACCTAGAATGGAGATCTCCATGTTTCCACATTCAAATATTTTTTATGGAAGTTATCCAAATAAATTCTCTATTGAAGTATATCTATTTAGTGAAAAATATGTACCAACTCAATACTTTATTTTCTTCCACCATTCACACTACTAATAATATTACATGATAAATGAAATATATTCTTCATAAATTAACCAATATATTCGATTCACTAAAATCATATTGAAAATTTAATAAGTATCAAAAATAATTAAAAATATATATAATTAATTTTCATATATTCACTTCTCATTTATACTAATTAATTATTATACTCAGATTTCATTGTACTAAAAAATAATATTGTCCACAAAAAAATATATTTTCTAGATTAATTTGTTACAACTCCCCCTATTTAATACAATTATAGAAACTAGTATTCCAATTATTGTTCTTGTATTTTAAAAATTTGAAAATTTGAAATTGGTTTTCACAAATATATGATACCAAATAATCTTCCACTTAAGAACAATTTTATAGTATTTATAATCAATTAAATGTTTATCACCTAGAAAGAATATATATTCTATTATCTTCTATTTCAGATACATGGTTACCCTATTATTCGATTGATCATGATTGGATAAGTATGGTTCTAAACTACTATAGAATATCACATACTACATCCGTTTAAAAAATACCCACAATATGTTATTATAATTTTATCTTCTTTATACGCTACACTTTATACTCTAATAAAATTTATCTGAAATGATACTTTACTGGAATATACATCATTCTAAACTGAAATTGTAAATTTTTTCAAAAGTGTATTTGGCATGCCTCAAAAAATAATATATCATCACTGTCACTTCCTCTAAGAATATTCAACATCCCTTTGAGCTTGATCAAAACCTTATAAGCCACTATCAATAAAATTTATCCCATGTCCAATTTTTAGTGTGGGGAAAAAAGTTTTATACTTGAAGCCAATATCATAATACACCCTAGAAAATTGAACAAATATCTAGAAGTAATGTTTTTAATTTTTGAGTATCCCTTAATTTTAGTTATTTCTAAAACTTGAATTTACTATATTATTTTGAGAAATTTTACCAAAATAAGGGAACCCATTATATAATGGAAAATTCACTTCATATCCTTTTAATGTTATATACAAATATATAATTGTTGTCTATTAAAAAAAACATAGTTCTTTAACAAGGTTCAATCTTGTATAAACCACGTAATAAATTTTACTTCCAACATCAAATACATGAGGAATATTTTCTAGGGACTCTACCACATATTCTTATCTTAGTTCCCTCTCTGTTATCAATATGATATTTCTCTATTGTAAATTAATCATATATTTCATTTCACTCATTTTAAATAACTCAACCCCATTTAGGTTGTACTCTTATTGTGTCCAATACAATTAACATTAACATAAGTCCCATACAATACACATACCCACGAAAAGATTATACATGACTTGATTCTTCATCTTGAAATTTTTATATAATTAATACATCAACTCATTGATACATTCAGTTACATGGAAAACAATAATCCTATTTTTCATTTAGAGAATCATGATGATGAAACTCATATCATCAAACATGTTCTATAAACAACAATTGTCATCATTTTTCTGGATAAACTAACTTCCTAGTATATATCCATTATATAACGTGTTCCATTAACTATTTACCTACCTCAAATAATAAATAGTTTGTTAAAATTATACACAATGTATAGGTTTCTATTATCTATAAAACTAGTAAACTATTCATTGTATATTCCATCATTAGTATCCCCATGATATATATTGTTCATTATTCTAGTGAATTTCATGAGAAAACCATCCATTGTAACAATAACAAGTATCATTTATATAGTTTTATTTTTAAATAATAAATAATATATATTTTTGAAAAAAAAACAATAAAGTTATTCAAATCATTCTTTACTAGTCAATCATTGTTCACCTTTTAATAGTTTTATTACTCCTTTAATTGATACGCAAATCAATTCTGATTGAATTTCTTCCCATAATTTCATTCTATTATGTAACAAGTTCTGGATACAATGTTGTAATGTATTTCACGCATCATTTAATTATCTAATAGAGTCAATTCAATAATATTTCATTCCTATTATGGGATCATTGTTTCTCTATCATCAATGAATAGTTTTTAATGATGATTGAACCATTACATTTTCAATTTTTCCTTTAAAATATTATACAAACACAAAAATATTTATATTACAAATCAATCTCCACTTCAACATTTAAATCATCACTAACTATAGATCATTCTATAGGTAAAACATATCATAATATCATAGGCAATTATAGACATGTAAACACCCTCAAAACATGACCACCTACTAGATAAATCTATTAAATTATATAGTTTTTATATTGATTATATTAATTTTCAATTATCTAGAAAATCAACAACTTTTGGATGTCCAAGTATTTGAACATTAAACATCAATGATTATTTTATCACATTAGAAACCTCATATACATTATAACCCTTCCACATAATCTCCCTATTGATAAAAATATATCATCTTTTTAAACATTCCAACAGTCATTATACCAATTTAGAGAACTAAAAACATTATCACTATTTTCCACAGTGTGTCATTAATTGGTACATCCCTCTATCTTTTCACATAATTGGAATAAATTTGGATATATTTATATCAAAAAAAGAATTTGTGTTGAATTAAAAAATATATCCTTCTATAATAAAATTCCTCAAATTCTCCAACCCCAATCGAGAAATAAAACTCAGGCTTTTCAAGTATGTTTTATTATTCACCTCTTTAACTAAAACACATTAGAGAAACCCACTTGTATTATAAGTATCTATAAATTTGTAATGAATTATTATTTAATCAGTGAATGAATATATTTTTTTCTAATGAACCAAATTTTATATTCTCAAACATTTTTCCTTTTCACTAGTAGAAACATTATAAAACCATATTTCAATACTACCCACCATTTTCATAAATTTAAAATTAATTCTCATAACCCATATCTTTATCAACCGTACATATATATTTTTAATACATTTTTAAATACATAAAATTGTTTCTTTAGAATGATATCTTGTATATTAATTGACCCATAGTTGATGATGGATACACAGAATTATGACCCTTTTTGAGGAATTATGAGGTGTTTCTGCCATAAATTTATATGTATTAACTATAACATTTGGTTATTTGGATCCTTTCTACCTTTTGAGAATTCATCTTCTAATGGTTTCAAAGGATAAAATATTACCATATCTCTTTGTTCATGATTTTGATAATATATATTCCATTATTTATGAGAATATTTATCCCATTCTAACAAACATTACCCTAATAACCATGACATAACTTTGTGCATGTAATCAATCATTCATGTATCAATAATTTTGATAATACCTTGAGGAAAATTTATTATCATTGACTTTAATGAACACCAATACAAATACACATGAATGATTCCATGTTACATCTATGTATTTGGTATAAAATCAATATTATCTTACTATCCAAAAAAAATATTTAACTCCATAGATTTTTGACGATCTAAATTTATTATAACAGTTGTCATCATTAAAACCTATAATTTATAGAAACATTACCCTCTTTCATAATCTAAAGGTTGTCATCATCAACAAGATATATATGGAAAATCATCTAAATGTTTAATTCCTCATAGTCACACACTTTGATGATCTGAGAAATGACCCTACATAGTTTATACCCTAATAATCATGTGTGTTGGGAACACACAATAGTTACATATATTTTATTATATATGAATCTTAAATCCAAATCATGATGTGTATCAAAAAGAATTAACTATACACCTATTTCAATATTTCATTATGTGGCATTTTATTCCACAATTACAAACAAGAAGACTAAATTTTCCGCGTGATACTACTAGTCCGAATTATCCGTATGTTCATTTTTCGTTAAAAAATCTTGTTTTTCAGATTCCATTTTCAGTATGAATAGTAATAATTCTTCAATGAATCCAATATACTCTTATGACACTGTTCAAATTTCCATATTTAGTACCTAACATCAATAAATAATTATATATTCTTTCTGTTTATTATTATCATTATAGTGACCAAATCATCCAATGGAATTGTTTTCATGAACACATCAAATTCCACAACTGTAGATCGTAAAATTACACAATTACTGAATATAATGAATTATGAATAAATGTAATTTTTTTGATGTGATCTTCCAAATTTTAACCCTCGAATAACGTTATGCTTAATAACCACATAAAATATAAAATTGTATTTATTATGTTATACTTGTAATAAAATTTCTTTAGAGCTTTTATAAGTTATAAAGGGGGTATCAATTCCTTGATATTATGACCCACATTTAGGTATAATGACTTTCTACCATCCCCAATGTTTTCTTATCCTACAACTATAATTCATAATTTAGATCACTTTTTTCATCATACACATCAATAATATAAAACTATTAAAATATAGTAGAAAATTTTCTAATTTAATTATTTAGAACATAAAATCAATCTCACCAGACTTATCCACCAGAATCATACATGTATTAAATAACTTCCTCTAAAACATAATAATAACCACGTAGTCAATTTCAAAACACATAAGCTGCATTTTTAAATTCATAACATTAATCTTTTATAACAAAAATAGGTGATGTAGTTACTGAACTAATCTATAAAACCAGACAATCATAAACTAGTCATATAAAAATCTATAAAAAAAATTAGTGACACCACCTACAGGGCTGATGAATATAACTATTTTTTCTTCTAAACAATATCTATCAAATATTTTTTGGTTTCCTAATGTAGAATAATTATCCCATCACTTTAATGAACCATAACATAGAATTTATGTTGTTACCTTGTCATAATGAGGAAATGATTATATTTGAATGAACAATGATTATATTTTCCGAATAAAATTATTTTAATATTAAAAATAGGAAAATTACAATTTTTAAGAAGGATTTTTAATCCAGATGGTGTATGCTAATTTTCATTGATTGTAAAATTTTAATATGATTAAAATATTATAATATATAATAAAAATTTTCATCCATATATTAATAGTAAAATTCTGTTGGGGGAACTATTTGTTTCTTCCTTTTTTTATTCACAGATGAATCTCATCCATAATCGATCTCCACAACATTCAATTAATTTTGATCAAATAATTCCATATCCTTAAATATTTTTATTGGTACATAGTTATTTATTTAAAAACATTAATAACATGATACTTACTTATTTCTCAAGATAAAACATGCATAAATATCATTCCATAGAATTGAAATTTATAAATAATTTTTATCCTTTATGGGAAAATCATTATGAAATATTATTTTACCATTTCACTACACCATCATACTGATCACGTGGAAA
This sequence comes from Viscum album, assembly GCA_963277665.1. NCBI lineage: Eukaryota > Viridiplantae > Streptophyta > Magnoliopsida > Santalales > Viscaceae > Viscum > Viscum album. Next base: position 1,941,736,397 of record OY728165.1, read on the forward strand.
CATCTAACTTAATCATATAACATAAATAATCTAGTCTATATAATTTATTGTCTTTCTGAATTCAAATATTATTCCCCACCATTTCCATAGTTTTTTTGGATTGTAGCCATCAAAATAAACTACCTTTTTTCAACTATGTTATTAATCTTGAAAACAATTATATGCAAATTAAATCTAATAGTGAAGTGAAAATGCATTATTAGACACAAGGTTACACTACAATGGCAAGAAATAACATTATAGAACCATTTATTGAATGGTTTCTCTCAATATCATTTAATATATGTTAATTTTGAATTGTTACACTATATGGGGGAATTAATTTTTTGATAGCACTAGTAACAATATAATTATCCCTTATTAGAAGGTTTTTAGCATGCATATGGGGGATTATAATACCATGTTGTCATTATTGATTATTTTTGGGTATTTTATATTCAATAGGTGTATATAAATTTGTGACTTTATTGGAGGAAGGATTCAATATATTATTAAAATGTATAGAAATATTAAAATGATGTGATATCTAGTGATAAATTTAATTTATTTAATTCCCCAGTAATAAAGTAAACGAATTCATAATTTGATATTTAAATTGAGTGTGATGAAATAATGGGAAAGTTTAAATGAATATATTTTATTTTGTTCTATAATTGACAAAAAAACATTTCAGACCTAGAATTGGGGGAGTAATATTTTATTCCTCATAATGTGAAATATAAGAGATATTTAGAAGTATTCAATAGAGTGGTGAGGTAGCATACTAGGGCGGAATTATTTGAATTCATGTGGTTTTTTTGATATATAATGTCAAGATAATTGAGAGAATATTTTTTTCAATGAGATGTGAAATTGAGGTTTATTTATATGTGTTGATGATTAATTCATATCATAGTGTTTCTATAATAGCTTCATACCATGATTAGTTAACATCTCCATTCAGTAGTGTGTATGTGAAACAAACTTGGGGATGAAATATTTTTAAATCATGGGAATCATGATAATGGATTATAATTGGAATAAATACAGTGTAAATATCATTTAGATTATCATTAAAATAATTCTCTTTTAGGGATTATAATTGGATGGCCATAGTGAATGGGTTTATTTTTTCGTAGTAGGTTATAGTTTTTTCAGGTAGTTATGTGCCTAGTTTTAAAGAAGTTGATGGAACTACCAAATATTAATGTGTCCCTTCGGAATATTTAGATGGAAATATCATATATATAGAGAAATGAAAAATTGATAATGCTTTTCTATATCTCTAGTGGTGGATTATTTTCGATGGAGACTCATGAAGATTAAGATTTAGTTCATAATGGATGAATGAATGAGTTAAAATTGGTTTGATTTATAATTTCTAATAATAATACAGGAATTAAATAATGTAGATATTTAATAGTGATGAATGAGGAAAATATTGATTAGGATTTATATGTTTGGGATACTTTGAGAATATAATTCTAGAAGGGAGGACCGATCTATCGTAGATATTTGGTTCGGATGAGAAATGTGCGTGTGTAGTTCTTCCTATAAAATATTGTATGATATATGGGACACTCTCATTGGTAAACTGGTATGTAATTCCTAGTTTGTGGATTGTATTAATACAATATATTTGGTTCATATCTATAGTAGGAGATGTTGATATATAATGGGATTTAATAAATAATGATCTTATAGAACATAGTCAGTTAGAAACTGGGTTTTCAAAGACATGGAGTAATGAAAATTATAGATACATATTTTATTTCATGTTTTATATATAGTGGTCAATTTAATCAATATTTTCAATAGTTAATGTGGAATTTGTTACGGATTTTTTTGATGTTTATAGCTTTTATGGTTGATATTATCTTTTCATTATAGGATTTTGTATTATGTCAAGTGTTTTTATCATGAAATCCTAGTAACTGTTTGGACAATTTCAATTCATAACATAGTACATTAATTTTATTAAAATATTGGGGTATGTAATGTGGCATATTCTGATAGGAGTAAAAATGATCAATATTATTGATTTTTTTTAAAATGAATCATGTGTTATCACATCATATCATATTTTTCAAGGGGTAATAATCCTCATGGTAGAGTGTATTTGATATCCAATGTAATTAATTGTTAGATAAATATATTGTGAATTTTAATTGGTGGTCCAAAACTATGTTTTCTTATTTAGGTATATATCATTTAGTTTTATGTGTTATTATATTACAATATTTTATTTTTAATCATAGATGGTAGTTTTAGTGGTTTGGGTGGCATAAAGAAGATGTTATGGTAGTTCATTCATTTGTAGAATATAAATTTAGAAGCAATATATAGATCAATCCACTACCTATGATGTTTCCTTTTATGTTATAATAAATGGTGTAGTATCATGGTTTAGATAATGCATTTTTTCTCATAAATAATGATCAAGTTGGGGGTTCGCATTGAATTTCTTGATGGTGGCATCATGAAGTGTCTGATCTATATCACCTAGTATTTTCCAAGGAAATATTATTTAATTGTATACCATATGGTCATACTACAACATGTCTCCACATGGGATGTTTTATTGAAACCCCCAAGGTCAAACTGCAATATATAAATACATAAATAAGTGGGCATATTTTTTTAATTCTATTATGGTATTTTCCCTCCTTTCTAATGTGGTAGTGGATCCATGTACCTATCACATATTACACTGTAATTTTCCCTCAACCAATTTATAATTTGGAAACTCAAATATCAATTTATTTTATTAATTAGGATTGATATTATATATTATTATTCTACCTCAAATTATAATGTAATTCATGAGTTTTATCGCATTTATTCTCACATATCACCGATGATTTATTTTAGTTCACCATTTTATGAAATATTTGTTTCAATCCATATAATTAGGTTATATAGATGGTTCATGTCACAATATTAGATGGGATAAAAACCTTATGTTTGAGTTTTTTTTGGTTATATTATATCTCAAATATTTGTTCTTATTTTCATATTTTTATCATTAATTTGTATTATGGTTTGTATTTAGGAATAATTAGAAGAAGAAAATTAAGTTGTATAAAAATAATTATGTTATGTTAATGTCTCCTCATATATAATTTATCCATTTATACATGGATTAATGAATTTAAAATTACCCATTGATTATAACACAATGTACTTGACATTTATTCATTTATTTTCAAGACAATTCATATTTAAAAATGTGATAAATTTAAAATTGAAGAAGGATGAGACTTATCCCTTTGGTGTATGGTTTTCAGCAACATAAAATCGTGATTAGTGGTTCGTATAGGTGTAAAAATTAAGGTTCTCATCTGTGATAGTATTTTGAAATTAAATTTGATTTATAAACATGATTGGGGTGATATGATGGTAATTTGGTCTCTCATTTGATGAAGGAAGTGTTAATTATACAGTGTGAGACTTTAAAAATTTGCATAATTGGGTTGGGAATATGTTATTCATCTAGACCAATGGGATATAAATTATGATTGTAGGGTATGGGATCCTAGTTTTGAAGAACAATTGAGGGTTTTCTATATAATTTTTTTAAGGATTAATGTATGTGTTATGATCCCAAAGAAATGTGAACATGGGTTATAGTTGATCTTCTTTGAAAAGTCTAGAGTATTAATATTGTGCTATATAGGGGTATAAATTTATTGTAACATAACCCCATTAGTCTAATCAAGTAATGTTTTAGATAAATTCCAGGTTCCATATGTGTTCCTCTTTTTAAAAATATGTATTTTAAAGTATGAACACTTTGTTCGATAATGTATACAACACACAACACCAAATAAAAAATCACATATGTACTATAAAAAATTGAATATGTAATGTAAATAATATCACATTCTCATTGAGTTGGTGGGAATTGCTTAATTTTATTAAAAATATTAAATTTATATTTAGGATATATTCAATAAAATTAATTAACTAATATTTATGACATTAGAACTAAATTTTTAAAAAATTTATTTTATGCTTCAAAATTTTGTTTTCCTAAAAAGTAATCTTAATTAATAACTTGAGTTAATATTGTATTTAATTTCTATAATTTGTATACAATTTATTTTATAAAAATAAAAAAAATTATATCAACATATAAAAAATTACATCATGTAAAATTTTTAGCTTTTTCTGAAATGATTTATTTCTAGATATTAGTAGAAGCTACTTTTTTTTAATGAAAACTGAATATTTTTTTCAACCATTTAAAAAGTAAAATATAATATAAAAATTGTGTCAAATTAAAACAAATTATTTTATATTATTATTTATCTAATTAGGTTCACTGGATTTCTATATATAATTTAATATGACATTATAAATTTTTATAGAAAAAGGCATATTAAATGAAATATTTTATTTCTGTAAAAAGTAGTTTCCATCTCATTTTTTGCATTTTATTTTTTGTTACTTTAAATAATTTATATAGATATAGTTTTATAAAATTTATTTCCTAATTAGATTTGGATTATCATATTTATTGAATATATAGATTTAATTTTTAGCCATTATGTATAGTAACTGCTGTATAAATTATCAACTTGGTAAAATGTAAATCGAGTTAATATATGTTAAAAAAAATAAAAAATTTATATTTTTTGATCTTAATTATTATTTGATTTTTTTTTAATTTTAACCATAAGAAAATAGTATTGAAAATGATTTCTATAATGGATCCTTTATATTAAGATGACATATATAGTACTTAAACATAACTTTCTATTAAAATTAGTCTCGAAGAACATCGAAAAAACCTCCTCGTATAGGACGAAAATGGTGGAGGCCTAGTGCATCCCCTTGGATCACCTTCCTACACTCTAAAGGAAGGGAACCCAAGCTATCATAAATTACAAGAGTCCCAATAGGATTCCCAATTTGAGCAAGTGAGTCAGATGTAAAATTACCTTCCCTATGAATATGATGAAGATTCTATCTAAGCTTGAACTTCGTGATGCACCACCGATGTAGATAAATCTAGTTCCAAGGAACCTCCCACCATTTATAGATGGAATACACCAGAATTGTCGAATTGGAATCAATATCCTACACCTGGATCTCCTGCGCCCTACAAATCTCCATTCCAATGAAAAGCACAAGCACCTATTCCCCCAGAGAATATCCCATACCATAAAATGTGTTGACCCCAAAGAGGAATGAATCCATGTGATCCAGAAGAACCCCTCCTCCTCTCATAAATCCCCCCATATAAGACCCATTCACATTCAACTTCCTTCCCCGAAGAGGAGGTATCCACATAATCCACATAGCCTTTTTCTTCCTGAGGCTACCTAGTCGGTGCATAATACCATATAGCAGAGCCATTAACTTGTTCCCTAGGAACAATGAACCCATCTCCTGTATCAGCGACCTCAACCAGACCTGCGAGAGAAAGGGCGACCCGTTGATACCTCCTCTAGACTGATTGTGTTCTTCCCATGTTTCCCAACAAACTGAGGTGAGAATGAGCACCCAAACCTTGCAGCCTTCAGCCCAACCTTCGACTCTAGGAAACCATGTATTGATGACCCCATGAACAGTCAGTTGATCCTCCGGAAGGCAAGGTTGAAGAAAAAATAGCGACCATAGGTGATGCGCCCAACTACTCCAAAATAAAAGATGAACAATTTTTTCATCTTGTAGCCGCTCATAGCAAAAAACACCGCGATTCCAAGGAAATACCTCTTCGTTTTACATTCTCGTCGATAGGCAGCGCCTTGTTTCTTGCCCACCAAATAAGAAAATTTATCTTTCATGGAATATCCTTTCCCCACACATTACTATCTCCTATCTCCTTGAGTCCTTCCGAGATCATCATTCTTTTATGGTCCTTGGCATAGAACCTTCCCGAAAATGACCCCATGTTGCAACACATATCAGGATCCCCATTCAAGATGATGCCTTCTTGAACCCTCCACTATTCCGAGTTGAGAAAGTTCAACAATAGGTCAGGTTGAATGAAAGACTCCCTTCACGAGATGTCCGGGTGGGGGAAGCCAGGAAACTCCAGTTTTTCCCGCACCCAATTGACCTTCTAGAAACATAAATCCCCTTTTCAAACAATCCACCTAGCTGAATCTGAGAGAGCCTAAATAAGATACACCATGCTCCGAGCCAGCCACCTGAACCGAGATCCAGTAGATGACATCCACTATTTCTCTCCATACCCTTCCCTAAAAAATACTTCTCACAATTACTCGCCCTCAATGATCACCCAAGCCATCATGCCTTGCATGCTTTGTGTGGCTCCTTTAACATCAAGTGAACCCACTCCCCCCTCTTCCACCGTTTTGGCCATGTGATCCTATGATGCCCAATGTGCACATCCCACCAAGTTGGAATCCCACAAAAATGCATTAAGAATGATCTTGATCCACTTTACAACCCCTTTGGGTGTCTAGAGCATCGAAAACACATGCATAGGAATCAATGTCAACACACTATTAACCAACGCCACCCTCCCACCAAAGGAAAGAAACATGCTCTTCCAATTCCGAATCCTTACAAAAAACAGAGAAATGATGTCCTCAAACTGGTGTTTGTTGATGTGACTAAAGGAAAGAAGCACCTCCAAATAAATAATCAGCATTTGTCTCTGCTGACATCCCAGAACATCTAGAATGCTCCTACAAGGAATCGGTGAACACTTGTTGGAGATATATGAAAATATTTTCGAAGCATTAATGACATTCTCGCTCAATCGCCCATATGTGCCCAATATCATCATAATTTTCAACAAGGATCATCATCACCCATTACTGAAGATTAAAATGTCTTCAGTGAACATTAAGTGTGAGATGCCTACCATTCCTCCTCTACCGCGGTAGGTTGTCAACTTTCCCTCCTCTGTGCCTTTGCAGAGATTGCGAGAGAAAAGTTCTTGTGCCAAAATAAAAAGGCTTGGGGAAAGGGGTTCCCCCTGTCGAACCCCCCGAACTAGTTTAATGAAACCAAATCATTTCCCCATGATCGAGATAGATATCCATGGAGAAGAGAAACATCTAAAGCAAATATCACAAAACCACTCATGGAGCCCATACCTCCTCATCGCCCGAAAAAGAAATCTCCACTCAAATCGATCATACTCTTTATCCATATCCACCTAAAGAATAAAATTTGATTCCACTGACCTCTTGTTGATATCATTTGCCAATTCACTATCAATCCCAACCGACCTATGTATACTACTTCCTCTAATGAAGCCTTATTGTTCCTCTAAAACCATCAGTGAGAAAAATTTGTGTGTCATAGTTGAAATCAGAGAAGCCAAAATCTTAAAAGACACATTGCAATGACATATTGGTCTATATTGTAGAGTATTGGTTGGGTCCTTGTCCTTTGGAATCATAAGAATGTGATTAGCGCAGACGGCCCAAGTTAATGGACCCCCATTTATATAATCTCGAACTGCTTCCACCACCTGAGGTCCAGCCACCTCCCATGCCGCAACATAGAAATCCCCTGGGAAGACGTTTGGACCCGAAGCGCTATCCATTGGGATGCTAAACACCGTCTCCTTAACCTCCTCTTCAGAAGGTAATGCACACAGATTCAAATTATCCACCTTATTGAGAAGCGAAGATAAGAAACCCATAATGTCCACCTTGTTGTTGGATCCTTGGACTTCCCTTCCCCCTCGCAGTCACCTCTTTTTCCATCAGTCTTTTAAAATTCTCCAATGCCATCTGGCTAGCCCCCTCTACACCCGTTGTGAAGACGCCATTACCCATGTTCAGATTGATTTTCATGCAACTCCGTTCCATCAAACATGCATGGGAGAAATCACTATTCTGGTCCCCTTCCTTGAGCCATGTAACCTGATACCACTGTTCAAGATCCCTCTCAACCTCTAACAACTTCTCATTCAGCATCACACGCTTATCACAAAGGAGTACAATATCATTATTAACCCATGCACCCATAAGATCCACCTCCAAGCTGTTAATATCATCTTGTAGTTTTTCCACCCCCAGAGTTGTCCACGTTCTTATTCACCATCCAGATTTGTATATCATCTTAAGGTACCTCAACTGGCCTTCTAGACCATTATAGGACCTCCCTTACTCTTCCCTGGCCCACGAGCATTCAAGCATGGGCTTGAAACTTTCATCTTGATGCCATTTAATGTTATATAAGAATACACGCCTATGTGTGTCTCCCTGTTTGATTTCCAACAGCAGTGTAGCATGGTCCAAATGTGCCCTGGGAATGTGTGTTATCATTGTCTCGGAGAAAAAATCCAAACCCTGGATATTGATGAGGCACTGATCAAGTCGACTCCATACTCAGATATTGCTCCTTCTATTGTTGCACCATGTTAACTTAAGAACCTCTAATCCAAGGTCTAACAGTCATGTCGTAATTCAGATGTTCTAAAAATACATCATATTCTCGGAAACAGTTTCCAAACTGCCCTTCCATTCTGAGAGGTCCAATATCACATTAAAATCACCCCTTAAGAACCCTGGTAAGCTATTTGTTTGTGTAGACATCGGATAGTGCTATAGGATCATTCTCTTCTGCAAATTGTTACTCGCATATACAATACTAAACATAATAACTAGACCATTACTAAAAATTTTAATGTCCATGATCTATGATGAGAGGCCAACCAACTCCACAGCAAGATTGTTCCTTCAGCAAACCCATATATGTGTGTTCTGTGGATTCCCATGCAAGAACATGGAATACACTAATTTTGAACCCTTTGTGGGAAGCTTATCTGGGTTTTTCTAGTGGTGGTTTATGGCCACAAGAGAAGTCAAATGTTTGTAGGACTCATTTTCCATGAAGGCACACATAGCTGATGCCCCGAGACCGCGGACATTCCAGAAGAAGAGTGATACCATACTCACAAGCACTTCTGGTCTTTCTGATATCCATTAGGTAGGGATATTAAAGCTATGTAGCCTGACTCCTTCGACTTAGAGCGAGTGATCGACCTTGACAACCCTTCAAGGGGGGAGCCCCGTTTTAGTGTGAGAATGGTCCTCCTGCATGAACCATATGAAATATTCGATAGAGACAAGCCACTAGACTTAGGAGGTGACGAAAATAGACAGTCGTCCGGCTCGCCGTACAGCAGAGAGACCAAGAGGATCCGAGGATCAGAGTCATGCTTTACCTTGAGATTCCCCATTATATTCGCTGAGAGTGCTCCACCCATCTCCTGACCATTTACCCTGACGCTAGATTAGTAGACAGAGATCTCTTCAGCGACTCTGGAGAGAGCTACTGCGAAATAAAAAATGGGGGCTGGGAAGAAAATACTTCCCTGGGAATTCACTAAATAAGGCTAGAGAGCAGACCACATGGATCCCAGGAGATCGAGGGGACCCTCACCAGGGAGACCACTGGCACCATGGTCTGAACACCGCTGGAGGAAAGAATCTTCAAAGGGCGTAGGATTTTCAAAAAATCATCCTTGTTCTACCTCGAAACGCCGAGACATGTAGAAACCACCAAAGACTCCTTGAGAACAATGTTTGTCCAACCCACCGAAGTCACGTCTGACATGTGTAGCCTACCTCCCGAATTCAAAATTTAGGGGCCCCCTCCAACGGTAACATCCTCCACCACCTGAACGTACGGATTGGACTCCTTCGAGAACAATGGATACCAGGCCAGGATAACCAAAGCAGATCCCATTGAGGCTCTCTCTGTCACCAACTTGCGCCTGCACACCGCAACTGTATGCCCATGAAACCCGCAAAAACCACAAAACCACACCAGTTCTTTTTATATAATTATTTGACACCAACTGAAGTCATCATTTGATCTGATAAGAACTTGTGAACGCCACTACACTAACAAATCCTTCTCCACACAGATAAGAGGACAAGACGACGCCTGAAGACATTTTGTCTCAAAATCTGAAAAAAGAAACGACCCCAAAGAATCACCCACCACTTTAAGTATCGAAGGACTCTGGAAAGGCCGGGGGAGTCCCAAAAAACTAAGCCAAAATGCCTCCAAAGAAGACTCCATGTCGTAGTGGTAGTCCCAAGACCACCGAGACAGAGAGAACCGCCAAGCTCCACACCTACAAGCAGCACACACCAATGCCGCCAGGAAATCATCCCTTGAGAACGTATGGATGCAGAATGCCACTCTGGAGATCTTAGAGACCATTGTAGGTCGCTTTTGGCTCCATAGCTGCACCTCTCTGCTACACCACAACTGGTGGTGTTTCCACCTACCCGTGAGGTGAGGGCAGCTTCTCCCTTTCCACGGAGGGCCACGAGGCCAACGTCGGGCCACAAAGCGCATCCTTGAAGGACACCCCTCTATGCAGCCCCCCCCCTCAAGGCCTCGCCCTCCACCTACGGTGAAGGCAAACTAGATCATGATGCCAAGGCAGACGACCATTTCAGAAGGCCCTCGAACGATTCTAACGGAGACGAGATGCTTGCAACAGGAGAATCCATCGAGATGGTGATAATTTTGAAATACAGATTCACTTATAATGTATTTTAATCAAAGGAAGTTATAAAAAATAACTCAATTTTTTTTAATATCCCATGTGTTTAGAAATTGGTACAAAATATTGTTTTTAAAGAATATAAATATTTATATAGAGATTATTGAAATTATTTTGATGGAAAAAATATTACTAAATTATATAAATTTTATAAATACAATCACTACATGTATATCCTTATTAAACTATTTATATAATTAAAAAAAAATAATATAAATGATTTTCAAAATATTAAAAGCTATAAAATTTGAAATATTTATTGTGTCATGGGAATTTTCATGATCTCTATGACATGTTAGGGATTTCTAAATTAATTATATTTGAAATGAAATTTATTCATGAAGTATTTTAAGTCAAATTTAATGATTAGTGTCAAAATTGTCATTATTGATATTTAATAAAAATTATAATTTATTAAATAATTTAATAGTTATAAAAAATGAAATATGAAAAATCGAATATGATATGGATATAGAATTTTCAATTTCACTTAAATAGTTTAATCATTAGAATATATTTAAAATTATAATCATTTATGAGTGAAAATGTTTTTAACATGATTTTTTATAAAATATTATAACCATTGGGTTAATAAAAAATAAATGTTTTTCAATTATATTAAAACATTTATAAATATTATTTTATTTTTTATTCCATAGTCAACAATGATTTCTGGAAATAATGACCAACTAGAATCATTTGGATATAGAGTAGTACAATTATATTTTGATTTTTAATAAATTCTCAAAGATACCATCACAACAATTATAAATGGGGTCCTCCTACCTCATTTATTTAAACAAAATTGATCCATATAGCATGAAAATAACCCTTCCCATTTTTCTTATCAACTTGCATATCCACATTTTAGTTTATTTTCATCCTAGAATAAAAAACATGATATCATTTAGAGGATATCCAATAGAGTTCTTCCGAAGAAGAGGTAATCTCTCTAACCAATCACATTATTTTCACATCTTCCTTTACATCTACTAGATATATGATATTAATCATAATATTGTAACATAAGTATAATATATATAAATAAATATTATCATTATTATTAAACCACAACTACACATCATCTTTTACATGATATGGTAAGTGAAATTATCAATCGTGCATACCTACGGCTTACAGTATCCATGTTAGAATACAAATCATTTTTATAACAATATGTTTTGGTTGGGAATTATGAAATGATTAGTTTTAAGATAATATATTTAAAATATAATTATAATTCATTAATGGTAATATCATATCTAACTTCATACCTCCAAAACCATTGGGACCAATAATGTCGCTCGTCAATACTTTTTGGCCACCACATCAACCGAGAGATGTCATTATGTTTTAATTTTTACGTTAATTGAGACACAATTACGATGAATTATATTAATTTTTACAATTTATATTAATTAATTAATTTCATATAATGTTGATTTATTGTTTATATTTATTTAATTTTTTGCATCAAAAAGATAAAACATTTTTTATGTGTACGTATGGCCTATCATCTCAATAAATAATTCACTTTATTTTTAAATATATATATATATATATAATATTTCAATATATATATTGAATAAATATATATATATATTATCATTATTAAATTTATTAAGGTGATTGAAGCATTATCGATGTATGAATATTGCAAATATTCAATAATAACATACATGAAAATGGAGCAGTTTTGGCCAAAAAAGTTATGATAACAAAAAATGGTTAATAAAAGTGTGATAAATGATAATAAATAAGTCATATAAGGTATGATATATAATATTATTAGATTTGAAAATGTTTATAATAAATTTATTAGAGTTATATAGTAGATGTATACTCATACAGTGGAAGGTTTCCATGAGGTATGTGTTTTGTGTCTCACTTATACTTATTTGAGGCATATGAAATATTCAAAAATTATTTCCTTTTTGTGGAGTATATACCTATAATTTATATTTAATATAATGAATAAATTTTTAATAATTTTGTTAATTTTTCATTGTAATATATTTTTTTTAATTGGACATATCTTTCAAAATAATACCTAGTGGTATGTTTTAATTTCATAATATCATCATTATTGAGGATTAATAATTTTCATACTAAAGTAAGGAATATTTCACATCCATGCTTATGTAATCCAAAAAAAATTTCAAATTATTTTTACAATTCTCAAAATAATTTTTAGATTAATTTTTTATAATTTTTTCTTCATTACAAAATGTTTTAAAATGAATCTTCATATCCATTTTTGAATGAGACAATTTAGAATTTTCTTTAAAAATTTTGAAATGAATTTTTTAACTTATATAGAATAAACATAATTTCCAACCACTATTATAAAATAATGAATCCCAAATTCATTTATATGATTATAATATTTTTCAATGTAAATGATATATTTAATATGTACATATTTTTTAGATTTTAAAAATTTATCTTCATAGTATAATGTGTATTTCCCATGAAACATTATATAGTAATCATTTTAATGTATTTGAATCAATTTAAATATAGTTTATTGATTATCATATTTGAGATTTATTCTAATTATACCATCTACTGTATTCCATCAGAATGTTTATGATCACATTTATAACATCGATATGAATTAATAACAACTAAATATATGGATTCTACACAGTCCCCACTATGAGAATCATGAAAATGAAAATTAGATCCACCTAGAGAGGTAATATATTATAGTTTATATATTCATCATATGAGTGTTTTATGTCACTCGATATATTTATAATTATTGGTTTATTATTTAAACACTCACCTACATTGACTAAATCCTAGGGACACAATTTTTAACTTTAAATATTTATCTCTTATGGTAAAACCCTTATCATAGATAAAACTATGGTATCAGTTTTCATCAATAATACACCATTTAAATGATGTTAGTTAATGATAAAAATTACTCATATATGGATTCAAATATTACCTTTTTTAATTATTATATTTTTATTGAGGCCTTGTCATAACCATAATCCACAGATAGAAAAGAACGAAGGTAGAAATAATAACCATAATTTAGTTATGCAATAAAATATTTTTTGGATGTTTTCTTTTAGAGTTAATTTACTAATTTACACCGAGTTAACTCTTGAGATAAAAAAATTAGTTTTATCTTGTTTCATCTCCGAAAACCTTATGTCACAACAAAAATGATGTTTTTTATTACTTGAATCCCAACCAATGTAATAATTTTCATCTTTACCAAAATCAACATAATTATATTATTTTCTAGTTTATTCATTTATCCCGTAGTGAGCACAAACTTCATGGAACCGTTGATTTTTTATTTTAAAAAAATAGCATATAATAAATATAATAATTTATCAAAAAATTATTATTAGGAAGTATAATAATTTTCAATAAAATTATTAAAATTATAATAAATTCCAAATCATTTAATCCATTTAATAAATAATCATTTCTTAATACTGGGAATATAGAAAATCATTATGCTTCGGTATTCCATCATAATTTATTTATATTATACTAGCACAACCACTGTATAACAGATGCTTTTATTATCTATTTATCTCTCATAATAACATCATTCATGTTTTCCACAAAGCATCTGCATTATAAAATTTATGTCAAAGTGGGGAATAAATTTTAAATCATGTAAATTAAATAATAATATAGATAATTTAATATAAAAGAAATTTTGTTACCAAAATTGAACCTATGAATTAGAAATTATTTCCACTCAAATGAATTTCCAGGATATTAATTTAAGAATAATAATCTCACTATATTCTGAAATAATTACCATAATTCTAATAATTATATTCATTTTTTACTTATCATTTTATAAGAATCAATATACATGGTAATTACCAATATCATTAGGTTACATAATTCAAGAATTTATGTACACCCATTCCACCTTGTAGTTTTATATCTAGTGGTGATAAATAAAATAAATATATTAAATTATAATATATTACATTAAAAATAAATTATGGTTTCAAAATTAGAAAGGATGAATATATATATCAGAGGTAGTGTAATCAATGGGAAATTATTCATAACCAATATATAAATGATTGATAAGTTGTGTGGTGATAGTGGGATATAATGTATTATAACAATGTTTAGTATTCTTTATATTCTCAGAATTCACTAGATTAAAATATGGAGGATCATAAAAATAAAATTCCATGTGTAACATCACATTTTAGGGAGTCGCCCAGAGGCACCCCATACCCAGTTGGTCACATGGCCTCAAACGCATTTCCCAGAAAGCCATATGATATCGACTAATAGCGAGGTCCATGGGTGTGATAGTGTGGAAACTATGCCCTCATTGGCAGAGTAACACAGTAGAAGTAAACATATAACAATTGCGGATGCAGTGTAATTACATTCAATAGTAAACAATAGAAGACGGAAGATATAAATAACTGGAGCACATGTATAACTGATGCATGATACCTATATCTAAGAAAACAACCAAACTGGTCACAATTTGGTAATATAGTACAAATCCCAAGAACAAAATAAAAGCAAGAAACAACTCCCCAACAGTGCAAGCCACAGCTTGGTCCCATGCTCTCCAACTCCAAGCAGTCAAGTTCTTAATGTAGAAGGTTCTTGTGTTTATCTAGGCATGCAACAATATAATATTTTTGGGCCTAAAAGTATGACCCAAACAGTGTGTGAATCGAATCCTAGTAGGAAACCACCCAAGATCTGTGTCTAACAGTCAGTGAATATATATGGCAGGCTATAATCAAAATGAAGTAGTAAACAAGGATGTACTCAAAAGTAAAAAATGCAACAGTTTAAAAATTATTCAATTATCTGATATCAAGTATGAAAATAATCATAAGTAGGGAACCCTATGGGAAGTACACATAGCCTAACCCCTCTTTTTCACAATAAAAAAATATATACCAAAGACTCTCTAAAGAAGCACTCAGAATCAATTAATCCTATATTCATGTGTGTTCAAAGACACTCTGAGGAATAAAACACTACCAATTCCCCCTATATTCATCTGTCTTCAAGGAATATCTGATGAAGCACTCACCATCAATTCCTCCTATAGACTTTTAGCATAAAACTATTGACACTCTGAGGAATCCCTCAACCTCAATTCCTCATGTGTTCTCGTAACATAACAATAGAAACTCTGAAGGATCACTCAATGTCAATCCCTCCAATGGTCTCATAGTGTGATAATTATAACAAACACTTTGGAAAAGCCCCCAACATCAATTTCTCCTACGGTCTCACTACACCAGGTTCCTGGAACACCATGTAAAGAAATCATGCACAGATGATAATCAGCATCCAATGTAAACCTCATGAACAACATGTCTAAAAAACTACATCATATCATAGAATTTCATATAATAATCACTCAATCCTAACAATAATAGTAATGTAAAGAAAATCAGTCTAATAGGATAATCATGACCGAACAATCATAAATAGGAAAACATGGGAAAAACATCCATAGCATGGAAGAGTTAACCCAATTCCCATCAAATAACCTCTATCCAAACAAACCAGGCATAACAGGAAAATAACAGGGTTATGAATATAAAAACGCAATACCTCAAACAAGGTTATTGGAAATTTTTCAAATATTACTCATAGACTATCTACGGGAAGGCACAAAACACCTACCTCGGCGTCGTACGATCGATATTCCCCGTAGTCGACCCTTGGATCAACCTAGTACGTGTTAAATCAATATAAACCTCTAAAACATTTAACTGAGGATAACTCACGAGAGAAGATAAATCCAGAAACGAGGTTCAATAAGAATATATAACACACCAATATGATTTCAATGCAACAGATGGAGTTTGACTTAGAGAACGGATGCTCGATCAGGGGCTCGGGGAAGGATCAGCGTCGTACGGATTCTCTCTGTCGAAGAAGGCGAAGAAGAAGACACTTATTCCAATTAGACGTGACCCTAGTCTGTTTAATGAAAAGAAATAAAGTACACGCCGTGTAAATTATATGTACACGTCATGTACTTTCCTTAATCGGCCCCCATATTAGACGGTCTCTATGTCACCACACACGGCCGTGTGCAGGGCCGTTGCACAGAAAACTCCAGTCTACCCATGGTAACCGAGTAGAGGGTGTGTACTCATAATGTACATGGCGTGTACTTAAAAAATTTCCATAAACTACTATTTTCCTCAAAAACCACCGAAAAAGGAAAACATACCTAAAAAGAATATTCAGGTTCTTACAAACATCCCCCCTTAAATAAATTTTCCACGAATTTCCATTGAAAGGTGTTGTAAAAGAACAATCCTCGAAAAGCACCAACTACTGCAATAGTACCTCAGTCTACCTATCCAAGGTCTTTTCATGTACTTTCATATGCTTCCATAGCACTCATTCTAAAGGAACAGACCGACCAAAGAGAACCTTTGCACTTCTATCAACTACCTAGATATGATACTCCTCGAATGAGGCATCCACCACTAACTCATCGTATTTAGGATGAAAAAGCATGAGATGAGTCTAAGAAGTAATGTCGAAGCTAATAAACATGTAAGACATAGTGCATAGAATGGTACCTCGAAAGTAACTGCATCTCATAGGCAACCGGACCAACTCTCTCCAATACCTCAAACGGCCCGACATACCTCTGTGAAATCTTACCATACCTCCTAAACCTCCTATGTCACAACCTCGGTGTGACATGCAGGATAAACATATCTCCATCCAAGAACTCGAGAGGTCATCTTCATCGATCTGCATAAGCCTTTTATCGAGACTTTGTAGTATCCATCCTCTTATGAACCAAATATATCTGCTATATTGTCTCCTAGAAAAGTTGAGGTCCTAGCATAGCTACATCTCCTACCTCTAGAAAGTATAAGGGTAAATGACATGGGCTACTGTACAAAACTTCATAAGGTTCCATCTGAATAGTTTCTTGAAAACTATTGTTTTAGGAAAAATTCACAAGAGGTATGGGCTTCTCCCTCGACACTCCAAAATCTAGGGTGCATGCTCGAAGCATTTTCTCACGCACCTGAATTGTACGCTCAGACTGACCATCTGTCTTGTGATGGTAAGTTTTACTCAGATGTACCTATGTACCCAAATCCCTCTGAAGTCCCTGCCAGACTCGAGAAATAAAACGGGCATCCCTTTCTGAAACAATGGAGTGTGGAACCCCATGTAGATGTACAATCACTCATTTGTACAATTTTCCAAACTCATCAACACTAAAAGACTCCTAAATCAATAAAAATTGTCCAACCTTCGTGGGTCTATCAATTACAACAGAAACTGCATAATTCAATTGAGGGGACCTCACCAATCCTATCATGAAGTCCATCATGACATCATTACAATTCCACTAGAGAATTGGTAACTACTGCAAAAACCCTACTGGTCGCTGATGCTCCACCTTTACCTGGTGACCGGTGGAACACCTCATGATGAAACCATCACATCTCTCTTCATACCTGGCCACCAATACTAACGGTGTAGATTATGATACAACGTGGTGACACAAGGTTTAACTACCCAAATTGATGAATGAAAATCCCACATCAACTCCTCGCGTATGTCTGCTGACACCCACACTTGCCCCGGAAAATGAAAGATCTCATCCTCTCCTACGGTCCTTCCAAAAATGGGGTTCTATCCCATAACATGTTCACGTAAGACTAGGCCTTAATAATATGATAGATGCCTCATTCTCACTCGATCTAGTTGAGTATGAGTAATGTGTATAGAAGAAAGAAACATATGTCTATGTATTTCATTCATCTCTAAATGCAACTCATAGAACAGAGCCATAATCTACCACTTACTACTGGAATCCTAAACTTCCTGTATTTGAGTCCTCCTACTAAACGCATCATCCACTGCATTGCCTTCTATAGAGTGTAGGCAAGCTGAATGTCAAAATACTAAAGGTACTCAACCCACATTCACTATCACAAATTCATTTCATGCTTAGTGAAGATATTGTTGAGACTTTTGTGGTGAGTGAAAGCCAAAAAATGATCTCCCAAAAGGTAGTGTCTCCAACAGTGTAAATCATTGAAAACTTCATCCAGCTTGTGATTGCATGTCGTGTAGTTCCTCTCATATGGCCTCAACTACCAAGACCTTTACACAACAACTCCTTCCCCCAGCAAAAGTAGTGCTCCCAGCCTGATACCTAATGCATCAGAGTAAATAGTATATCTCTTGCCTGGCTCTGGAAACACTAACATCAGTGCTCATGTCGAACACCCTTTCAGCTCTTGAAAGGATGACTCACATGAATCTGACCACAAGTAATTCACACCCTTCTTAGTCAGGCCTGTTAGTGGCGCTGCTAAGAATGAAAATCCTTGTATGAATCTTCAGTCGTAACTAGACAACCCTAGAAATCTCTATACATCAAAAACGTTTTTCGAATGCTGCCGGGAAAATAATGATATCAATTTCTCTAGGTCTACTAATACCACTGCCTATGAGATAACTTGACCGAAGAGTTGAATTAGGTCTATCCAAAAATGGAATTTTGAGAGCTAAGAATATGAATGATCCTCACTTAGTGTACTCATGGCGATCTCAAGATATGTGACATGGTCGTGTTAAGGGTCAGTGTACACCAAGATATTATCCACGAAGGAAACCACAAAAGAATCCCATTATGGATGGAACACTCGGTCTATCAAATCCATGAAGACTACATGTGCGTTCGTGGGACCGAATGACATAATAGTATACTCGTATAGATCATACCAGCTCTGGAAGGCAGTAAGAGGTATATCATATGGTATAACACGCCACAAATGGTAACCGGATCTCAAGACAATTTTCAAGAACACCCAGGCTACTCGAAGATAATAAAAAAGAACATCAATTCACGGTAAGGGTTATCAGTTCATGAAAATCAACTTGTTCAACTTCTAATAATCCATGAAATGTATTAGGGTAACTTCTACCTTCATTGAAAACGGGATAGGTGAACCCCAAGGAGAAGTACTTGTTAAAATGAACCACTTAGCCTGTAACTCCTCGAACTGCTTCTTGAGCTCTTGCAACTCTGTTGTCACCATCCTATAGAGAGGAATGGACACTAGTGCTGCTCCTAGCACAAGCTCAATAAAAAATTCCACTGGTATATCTAGAGGAAAGCCTGAAACGTACTCTAGAAAGACATCCCTATAATGATCTACCACTGGAGGAATGTCCATCTGTCAAGTCCCCTAGTCCCATGATATAGACTAGAAATCCGGGCTATAACTTCTCCCAACCCATGATGCTCGAGTCCCGTTCTGCTCACATGGACATCACTTTCACCCTTATAATGAAACGATCATCCCTGTGGTGATGTGAAACTAGCCCTACTGTGATAGAAATAGACAACTTCTTGGAAGGGAACTAGATTTTCCATTATGGGAATGAAATCATAACCTTTCATCTCTAGGACCTAATGGACGCATAAAAAGTGACACCCACCAGCCTCGAGAGGAAAATCCTTGTACTAATATATACTAGTCGTTCTTGTCCCCGACGGTGTGTCAAACATCAAAAACTCTGCAGAAGAAATAATACAGAGCCCAAGGATTTCCACAACAGCAATAGATATAAAGCTAGGGGAGAGCCTATATAGAAAAGTGTAGAAGCTAAAACTAAGGCAACTAGGATCAATACTCAAATGGTAGAGGATATGAGGTCCTACTCATGTTGGGTCTACTCCACTACAAAATTATGACCTGCAACATGGCCCTGTGACCCAACCAGACTAATCTGATCTGATCCAACCTACTGTCGATAAACTCCTGGTGATTGACTACCATGGCCATGACCTCCTCCTCAGCCAAAATGGCCAGAATAACATCAGTTCTCAGACTCGTGAGAAACTTGTGTTGCTGCTTCTGAATGAGGAGTCATCGATAACCCCTTTCACCAGCTACTGGTGAGAAGATCTGATAGAAGCGCTACTGATGTCCCATCTTGCCTCACAATCGGCACTCAACTGGATCCCTCGGGCAATGTGGAATTATATGCATGACCATACCACACTATAATCATACAACCTTGATACCTAAAGGTGCATCCCATTCATGTGGCGCTTCCTACTATCTGTCGGAGAGGTAGTAAATATGGATGCGAAACCACCCTGGCTCACAGCTCCAGAATCCCTCAGATTATGTTTTATTACCAGTGCTTGGTTGATCATAAATGTGATGTAATTCAATCTGATGATGTTCACAAGAGCCTGAATATCCTTCTTGAGACCATCCTCAAACTACCTTGCTAGGAACTACTCATCTCCACCTAGAAAGGGTGTGAATCGCTGCAGCTCCGTGAAGCGAGAAAAATACTCAATCATAGAAAGAGTACCCTGCTCCAAACTCATG
The DNA here is from genome assembly GCA_963277665.1 of Viscum album. Classification (NCBI taxonomy): domain Eukaryota; kingdom Viridiplantae; phylum Streptophyta; class Magnoliopsida; order Santalales; family Viscaceae; genus Viscum; species Viscum album. The sequence goes on from OY728165.1 coordinate 1,941,757,265, forward strand.
AACTCTTGTGCCCAATTTTCACTCAAGTTATCTGGATAGAAGTAATCATAGAATGTAAACTGAAACTCCTCCCAATCCACATCCTACTGGTGTCCTTCCTGTGAGATCACATCCCACTATCTCGTGTTGGAATCTCAAACCATATACGTATAGAGCTTGACCCTCATCTCCAGAGTCATCTCCAGATGCTCAATGATCATCAGCATAGATTTTCTCCACGACTCTACACCATGGGGTCCTCCATCCCCAATCAAGGTGGGAGGATGTTGCTGCTAAAAGACCCGCATCAGTTCTGACACTAACAGGGCAAGAGGTGGTACTCCCTTGAAGGTATGCATAAAACTCCTAATTCTCTCTCAAAACTGTGTGTCACCACCCATGTCTTGAATGACGGCCAGTGCCAAGACTGGAACAACTAGAGGATCTACTGGTAGTCCCTGATCAGCCATATTTGGTGTCTGATCACTTCCCTATAACTGGCGGACAACCAGAGGATGTCTCAGTGGCATGACTATGCATGGTCAAACACACACCGTAGAACTAGATTAACAGAGACTTAAACATAGATGTGTAAGAAGGGAAGAAGATAAAGATAACATTAAATTTCTTTAAAACATGGACACAAAGCATGTATATTGTCTACACTATGTGTTCCCTTAATCCTTCATATCGTTGTTTATTTCTTCCAACTCATGTCATGTAACTCCCCATACACATGGTGTGTTGTACTAACAAACGTCATGTATTTGAATTATCTTCCCCTACATGAGTTATTCTACATGGTTATGCCACACAGTTCTCCTAAAACAATATTACACAATGTGTTAGTTCTAGGCATGGTGTGTACTAGACAAACTTCACTGACCCGTGTTGTTCGCTACACGTCCTGTTAAATGGCTCACTCAACACGGCGTGTTTGTGACAGACACAACATCTTCCAGAAGGATTTCATTGACCTGTGTTGCTCATTACACAGTCGGGTACAAGGTTTATACTACATGGAATATTCAAGGGTGACACGGCGTGAATAAATTATGTTTTTATTCATATGTGTTGTTAGTTACATCGGTGGAAAAATGTTCTACACCACACGGCGTGTACATTAGGCACATGGCGTGTTCTATAAGATCTCCCAACCCTGTGTTTTTTCCCAGGAAGTTAGTAACACAGTTAGAGACTACACGACATTTACATACAATACAAAGCATATATGTAAGAAAAAAATTCCTTCCCAAACAGAAGAACACAAGACGCACGTGTCCAGTATTACACGCCGTGTATTCTGGGTTTTCCTAGATAGTAATCCTTAAAAACAACTCTGGAACCTAGAAAACACTGAAATAACATTAAAGTGCTAAATTTCAATCCTTGAGGGCCAATATTCCCATCGAGTCAAATCTTGGAATCTCATACATGTCATATATAAACATAACAGAGCAATGATCAACCAAATTCTGGTCAATGAGGGCCCATAACACCTCATGAAAAAAAATTCGTTCATTCAAACTATGTCTTTACACAATTCAATACCCTATAAAAAAGCTAGTAATCTATGAAGGCATATATCCCAACAACATTCATATCTTGCACAACAACTATCATAACAACATGAAATCACAAATTCAACCTAAATGGCATGGAAAGAATGTCTAACATGTTACTTCTACCAAGTGCCTATATAATGCATGAGATGGAAAACCCTCATCTCATCGGGTTTCAATAGAAATAAAACCTCAACAACATCAACTATAACAAAAAAAACATGGAAATCACCCAATGGTGAAATCAAAACAACTGTAAAATTGTAAACCTATAAAAATTGCAACAAACTTGGTAGATTGATTTTTCCCGATACACGAGTTAGCAAATACTAGGCACAACTTATAACCGAGTACATATTCCTTCTTATCCCTGGATATAGGCTTCAAAAGGTAAGTCAAAAGAAAATAATCTCTCTAATACCACTTTGTAAAATCCTTGTTTTGGGAGCTAACCAGAGCCGACCTGTACCCGGTTGGTCGCATGGCCTCAATGGAATTTCCTTGAAATCCAGAGGCTGCCGATTAGCAGTGATGGTCATGGGCGTGATAGTGGGGAAACTATTACCTCTTTTGAAGAGTAACAAAGTAGAAGTAATCATATAGCTATATTGAAAGTAGTTTAATAACAAACGATAGTAAATATTATAAGATTGTAGATATTAATAACTGGAGAACATATATAAATGTGCATGATACATATGTCTTGTAAAACAGCAAAACAAGTCAAAATGCTGGAATATAGTACAGAACCCAAGAACAAAAGAAAAACATGAAACAACTCCTCAGCATCAAAGGCCTTAGCTTGGTCCCATGCTCTCCAACTCCAAGCAGTAACGTACCTGAAGTAGAAGGGTGCTTTCCCTTATCTAGACCTACAACAACATAATCTGTAAGTGCCCAAAAGCATGCCACAAACATGGTGTGAGATGATTCCCTGTAGGCAACCACCCAAATATCTGTGCCTAACCATTAATGAATATATATGGCTATCTACAATCAAAATAAATCTATAAACAAGGATGTACTCTAAATTAAACAATCCTATAGTTTCAAAAGCATTCGATTATTAGATATCAAGTGATAAGCTAATCATAAGAAGGGAACCCTCTGGTAAGTACACACAGCCTAACCCCTCTATTTCATAATACAAGAAAATACATACCAAAGACTCCCTAAAGAATAACTCAATGGAAATTACCCCTATACTCATGTGTGTTCAAAGACTCTCTGAGGAAGAACTCATAGAAAATTCCTCCTATAGTCATGTGTGTTCAAAGACTCTCTGATGAAGTAATCACCGTCAATTCCCCTTATAGTCTTTCATCGGAAAACCACAGACACTCTAAGGAAGCACTCGACATCAATTCCCCCTGTGGTATCCTAACATAACTATGGAAACTCTATGGGAGAACTCAATGTTAATCCCCTATATAGTCTGATAGCGTGATAATTTTAACAAACACTCTAGGAAAGCCATCAATATCATTTTCCCCTATGGTCTCACTACACCAGGTTCCCATAGCCCCATTTAAATCAATCATGCACAAAAAATAATTATCATCCATTGTAAACCTCAAAAACAACTTGGCTAAACAACTACATCATATCATAGCATGACAGATAATAATAACTCCACCCTAAAAATACATGTCAAGGAAAGAAAAGAATCCTAACAGGCTAATTAAGAACAAACAATCATAAACAAGAAAACATCGGAGAAACATCCATTACATGGAAATGTTAAACCAAGTCAAATAAAATAACCTCTATCCAAAAAAACAAGAGATAGAAGGAAAATAATAGGGTTAAATATGTAAATACGCAATACACAAAACAAGGGTATTGGAACTTTTTCACCTATAACTCAAATACAATCTAAGAAAAGGCACAAACCGCATACCTTGGCATCATACGATCAATATACCACGTGCTGTCCCTTGGATCGACCTAGAACATTGTAGATCTACAAAAACATATAACATGGTCAAATGAGGATAACTCATGAGAGAAGATAAATCTGGAAATGAGTTTCACGAAGAAGAGAGATCACACCAATTCGATTGCAACGCAACCGACGAAGTTTAATTCAGAGAACGAATGCTCGATCAGGGGCTTGGGGAAGGATCGGTGTCATACAAACGCTCTCAGTCGAAGAAGGCGAATAAGAAGGAACTTCATCTAATTATACGTGACCCAGGTCTGTTTAATGAAAAAAGGAAAGTACACTGTGTGTACTTTATATATAAACATCTTGTACATTCCTTAATAAGCCATAACATTAAGCGGTCTTCAGGTCGCCACACATGGTCGTGTGCTCGGCCGTTACACAGCTACTACACGGCTACCCGTGGTAACCAAATACACGTAAAGTACAGGAAATGAACTTATAAAAATTCTAGAAAATCCTCTTTTCCTAAAAAACACTAGAAAAAGGAAAACATACTTGAAAAGAAGATCTGGGTTCTTACACCATGGATATTATATTTTTTAGATATGGAGGCATCATAAAAGTCAGTGGAAATTGATGATTGGGATGAGTTGTGGGAGGAATTATTATATATGGAAATTGTATTTGATAAGATTTGGAATAAATTTAATAATAATTTATGGATTCTAAATATCCTTAGTTCCTCATAAGGAAATATGGGATGTGATACTATACTAAATTTAATAACTAGTGAAGGGCCAATCTGTGATCGATAATAAAGAGTAATTCAAGTACTTATTGTTCCATAACCCCCAAAATTATTAGGTTGGTTAGCACTTTTATATGTCGATAAAAAAATGTAGTGTCTCTTATATAGAAGTTCAAAATAAAAAATCATAATCTATTACATTTAGGAAATTATATATAATATAATTAATATATATTGGAAATAATATTCCCATACATTGAATAAGATGATGAAGGCCTTTATCCCTCATGAATCAATTATTTATTTAAAATATATTCATATATATCTATTAAATGATTTCATTTTTTGACAGTTGAGTACACAGACACACACACACACACATATATATATTATAATTTCATTACAAATTATTAAATTAAAATATACCAAAAATTTTAAACAACAATATTATGGAAAAATGTTTTCTGAGGAAAAACAATATATGGGTTAAGACATAACATAATCATGTTGTATTAGTTTTAATATTTATATATATATATATATATATATATATTACATTGATAATGTAACCAATTATTAATAATTATCATTTTAAGCGTGGGTAAGATATTTTTTTCTTATTTTCATTCAATATATTCTTATTCATGTTTGGTTAGGATGATTGAATTAACAATAATATTTTTTTTATGTTGTATTGATTTATGCATGAGATTAGTTTGGTTTAAATGGGTTGTTTTTAAGTTATATTACCTAAATTTATTTATTTATAGGTTTTTTTAATTAAATGTTTTTATTAAATTTCATTTGTGGAAGGATTTTTTGTGTTTGGTAGTTTTCTTCCATAGTGAATGATGTTATTTTTCATTTCATATAATATATCCTAATTTATTTTTAATGACCATATGGATTTTGAAAATTTTTTGTTACTGCTGAATAATCATTCATGGAAATAAGAACTATTTTTCATTTATTCCTAGTTGATATGAACGTTTTTATTGAAAATTACTATTTTATGAGAATATTTATGATATTGGAACGTTTTATAAACTTTACATTAATATATGATAAATATAATTTTTATTATATTGTACTAATAGTTTCTTTCATTCAATATAATTATTATGGAAATGAAATTGTATTGTGCGTGATTTTATTTTTATATATATAGTTTGTGATGTTAATTTCAATAAAATTTACCTGATGGGGTATGTTATAAGAAATTATATGGGATTCATTATAAATATATAATTAATTATTTAATTTGTATTAAATTTTAATAGTATAATTATAATTTAAAATTTTTAATTATTTGATTCTAATTCATTCAGGTTAGATTGGATTAATATTGATTCATAATTGGTCTCATATATATTATTTTCAATTCTATTTTGATTTATTCCACTAAATATATTTGATTTAATTTGTGTAAGTATGACGTGGATTGATTAAATTACATATGATTTATATTTTAAAAAAAGTTATTGATGTTATTTTCATTTAAATTCTAATTTGGTTACATTTTTAATAATTAAATCGATTTTATTTTGGTAATTTCAACTTCATCCAGATCATTATATCCTACAAAATATGGGAAATCGGTTTTGTTTTTATGGATTTGGGATCCAATCCATCATCATCATCAATAATGACATAATTTTTATTCATTTAAAAATAAAACATTACACCCCTTTCAAAAATACTCCGTTATATTAAAAATGTTGTCATGGTAAATAAAAAATAATTAGTTATATAACTCCACATGCTTGATACAAAAAATTGTAACATAATATAATTATCAATTATTTTATAAATGATAACAATAAATAAATATTTTTTATCATATAGATAAATCTATAAACATGTTTGACACATAGGTATTCTGAAATTAACAAGGATTAACATAAAAAACATAAATTTACTGTCTAAAGTACTTCGAAAACAATAAACAAGATCAAATATGTAAAATATTCATCAATATTTAATAAAATTTACAACAAAATCATATAAAATAAAATTTTTCCTTTTGATCATGGTTGTAATATTCTATAATTGTTTTAATAATACACTATGTTTGATAACCCACAAGATACACAACATTGTGTTTAAGTGAACATGGATTTATTATAATTTAAATGTTTCCACTATTATCTAGGCATTAACATGGTGGGAATGAATATTATTATCAACATTATGAAATTAATAAAATCTTCACACACATGTATATTATATTAATTATTGATTTTTTTAATAAGAGCTAAATTTTTGATAAAGTTATTTTATTCTTCAAAATAACGTTTTCATCGGAAATATGTTTTCTTACTTTTTATAAGTGAATAATAATTTCTTTTATTTTTTTGAAAATTTACATTAAAAATATTATTAATTTTTTAATTCATCATTCCAATATTATTTTCATGAGAATTTTTAAGATTATTCAAATATTGTCAATTTGAAAATTAATAGTGGAAAATACATATTTTAATAAAAATAGATTTTTCATTAAAAAATTTACAATGCGAAATTATTTTTATTATTTATATTAATTTATATTTAAAATAAAATTATTAGAGGTTTTGAAATGGATTTTACCCTTGAATTAGTTCAAAAATAGTTTTACGTTAAAATGTAATTTTTTGAAAAACAGTTTCTCATTCCATTTTACTGGATTAATATTAAATTATGTTCTAAAACTTTTTATACACATCATGAATTTATTAAATATATTTAATAAATTTTTTACAAAATAGAAATACTCCATATTTTATATCAATATGAATTGTAACATAGTAATATTTAATACAGACCGAAAGGGTAAATCAAGTAAATATTGTTAATTATTAAATGTATTAGATAATAAAATGTCACTAAATATTGTAAAAAAATTATTTTATATATACATATAATCTATAATCATCCATGATTTGGTTATATATATTGTTGTGTCCATATCAATGTATTCATAAAATAAAAAATTCTTTCTTTATAGAAAAGTCAAAAATATCACAGTCTTATTTTTAATAAAAGTAATAATTATAAAATAGAGATAAATAATGGATATTATATGTGATAAATAATAAATTTAAATATAAATTCTTTATCATAATCATGGTAATTTATTTTTATTTTTAGTGAAAAAATAAATACCTTTAATATTTACACAATACTGACAAGGAAATTATTCAATAATTATAAAAACCAAATAAATGATATTTAATATATTAAATCAATAAAATGACATAATTAGTGAGATAAAAAATTAATAGTTTTAAATAATATTTTATATATTTATTAAAATATGTGGATCTAATTTTAATTAGTTTCCTCCAGTTAAATCAAGATAGTGAATGGTTATCAAAATTGACATTAAAGGGATATTATAATAAATATTATTTTATAAAATGATTTACAATTTCACAAAAAAAAATATTTGGAAAATCAATTAGGATATGGGTTTTAATATCAATAATAATCCTTTTCGAGCCTTTGGTCTATTTATAGTTTTTATATTATCCCTCAATGTGTAAAAAAACCTTTTTCATTGTAAGTGTGAAAGGTGTTAAGAAGTGGTTTAAAAAATGATGTTAAATATTTTATAAAAAAACATTTTTAAGTTGTTTTATAATATTATTTGAATCCATAATAATACTATTTTATGAATAAATAATTTTTTTACATATATAATTGAAAATTTTATTACATTAATTTAATATGTTGAGAAATTATTACAGTGACCCTCCACACTCTTACAAGAGGTCATATATTCACCCATTTACATCACACTTAAAACACATTTTTTTTAAAAATCATATATAAATAAATGCCTATAATCCCTCAAATTATATATAGGTATTTTTTAGGCATAATTGTAACTGTATAGTGATTATTTTGTTATATAATGATGATTTTCCAAAGATGGGATATAGTTTCTAACAAACTTATTTTGTTATATTTTTTATTCTATATCAATAAAATACCCTTATAAAATAAAAAAATAACATGAACATGATAATGCATTAATATTTATTTTATTATACCAATTTCATTGCATATATTTATATCCCCTTCAATAAAATTTGAAATGATATCATAGTTCGTTTGAACGATGGATCACTATCTCATAGACCGATATAATAGATTTTACATCACTATGTCACATGGATAGATTATAATTATGTTGTTATTTTTATAAATGATAATAAATACATATTTATAAGTATCCAGAGATAATATATCTTTTACCTACATATTATTCTATTAAATACAAAATTATAACATGGTTCATGCGTACAGATGTACTATAACCTCCATGAAGTAATATAATTAATTTATAGACACCTCATTAAGAAGGATATATATATATATATATAATTATATTAAAATATTTAAAATTATATTTTTAATTTTAAGAGCATTCTATAGGAAAAAAATTATTTTTATCATTTTTCCATAATGGTCATTGAAAAATGGAAATGTTTCTCATTCATATGTACGAAATATCATATCCATGATTTTAACATGAATTATTTTTAATAACATTAATAAATGCATAGATTTAAAATAAAATAATTTGAAAAAATATAATTATTTCATAATTTATATTTTATATATGATGGAATGATTACTTATAAAAAAATATTCATCTTACTGATTACCATTTCTAAATTCTCAAACTAATATCATCTAAATGAATGATTTTATTTTTATTTATAATGTAATTAAATAGAGTTTAGTAAGATAGAAAACACCGAATAAAAATAATAAATACAAATATTAATTTATAATGTTCATATTTAAAATATGTTTATTATTAGGTAAGATAATGATAAATGAGACGATTCAGACTCATGATATGTTACTTGATATCCAAAATCACATTTAATTTATGTTAAACATTTATTTTCACCCATATCCAAATTTTATATAAAAAATTAAATAATTATTTTATATTCTCGTTTTATTTCATTATTTCATTCCAACAAATTTTCTAATTTTATAAACTGGTAGGACATGTATATTTTTTTAATCTAAATGAGGAACATTATGAATTTTCCATCAAAATTAGGAACAAAATTATTTTTTAATAATACATAATGAATGGATTTTTCATCCATAATAAGTAATCCATTATTTTAGTATTAATTTAAAATTTTAAACAAAATTTATAAAAAAAATGTTTTTCCTTCTATTTTTATTTGTATTTGACAAATTTCAAAATGGAAAAGTTATTTTCCTCAAGAATAGTTTATGTGTGTAATGATGAAAATGAATGTTTTTTTATTTTATGGATCATAAGAATTTTTATGATTATGTGTGGTACCATTTTCAACTAAGTATAATTAGATACATAATTAACCAAAAAATAGTGGTTCTGTGATAAACTAATGATTGACAGTTCAATGATATCCCAAAAATGCATTTGGTATAAAAGCTGACAATATAGTTATTTCATTGTAAGTGTGTTTGAATGTGATATATACACATGATATCCTAATTAACCTACATGATTTATCTATGTTGTATATGTGGATTTATGGGAATATAATGATTTCAAAATGTAATATATTGATCTTATGTTTAATGAAAAAATGTGATACTATTTAATTGGAGAAAAGTATAACTTTTTGACAAATTTATTTTGAGTTTCACATTTTTTTCAACGAATCATTTATGATATTGAAGTTAACATTAATTTTTTTAATAACCTTTTTTATTTAAATAATTTTGTTGAGACTTTGATTTCATGGTTTAGAACATTTATATTTTGATCACATTTTATAATTTGAAAAGGAACCTTTTATAAGTATTCAAGGACTAATAGATTCAATCATTAAATTTATATTCATTAATTACTACTTTTTGTTCATACCATGTTTCAAAAAGTTTTTCATATTTTTTAATGATAATTTTGGACATGTATGTGGTCATGATTTATAATTTGAATGTGTCCTCAAAATATAACATGTTAAGTCAGGAATGTTTTATAATAAAAATATATGATGAGTGGAAGTAGCACACTTTTAATGAATTTGTTCATTATTTAATATATTTTCCTAATTCTATAATACTATAAATGTATATGTTATTTGTGAATTGATGAAATTTAATTCTTGTATAATTACACTAGATTATGTGATGACTATGGGAGGGACAATACAATTGGTATTAGAGTTGTTTTTTGATAACTTTAAAGGATAGAATTTTGTTAGAGAAAAAGTTAATTGAGGTATATAACCACAATTTATTGTATTTTTTGGAAGAATAATTGTTATTTTTGACAAATAAAAAAAATTAGATAACTTGAATAAGAATATCTATGTATTAATACTCATCAGAATATAGATTACTATGATTTTATTAATATTCTCACAATGACCTTTTTTGTTCTAGAAAATGGTTTAATACAACATGTTGTAATATAATAATGGAAGTGAAGGAAAAGGGTATGGATATCTGAATGAGTCACTAGATATAATGGGATCTATAGTGAGAATAGTATTTTTATTCATAATATGGAATTCTGATTAATGATTAATTACATGAACATAGGTGGCTTTATAATTCATAAAATACATGTGAAATAAATATCTATAGACATTTATGTGACAGTTATAATAAATTTACATATATTAAATGTTCTATGTGTAAATAATATTTAATAAAAAACTTATTAATTGTATTTAAATAATATTATGATATTTTATACGTGGTAAAATAAGTCAAAAATATATAATATAACATGTTAAAAAAAGATGTGTTCCGTTAACTCCATAGAGGGGAAATTTGTTCTTCTTGACATATCAATAGAAGGTTTCATTTGTGGGGATAATAGTAATTATTTATACCTATGTACTTGGGGTAATGCTCATTAAGGGTATCAAAACGACTATATAGATAACTTTTTAGCAATACCTAAGGACATTACAGTTGAAAATCATGATACTAAAAATAATATATGATTATTATTGATTATTTAATACCTTGTGTTTTTATTTTGTGTGATCGTATAACATGATTCATATTTCATTTATGAGAAATATGTACTAAGGTATATGATTAAAATCAATGGTTAATGTATTTTTCAGAACACTAAATGATTATGATTTCATTATATAAGTTATTCACGAGTCATTGTACATTTATGTATGATAATTTGGTTAAAATAATTAATACTCATTTTATGATGGGAGTACAATGGGATAATTTTATTGAGTTTTGATAGAAGTTTCAGTTATATTTACCCCATACTTTCATAATGTGAAAAATGTAAGGATAAATGTAGTTTAATTTTATTTGACTATTATTTTTGATATGGAAACCATTAGGGTATTTATGATAATTGATATTTGAGGAAATTATGTTTTATTACATAATTGTGATGTAGAATTAATGGTTTGATACAATGATTAAGTTTAAGACATTTAATTATTTTTTAATATATTCTAGTTATTTTTGGGTTATTATTTTATTTTTTATAGAATTATATGGATAAGATAATTGTACTTTAACAGAGAATGAATCGATATAGACCAGGTGATATCCCATCACATTTGGCCAGGACATAAAGCATAAATAAATAATTGAATATAAATAATGGTGAATCTCCTACCACTATACTACCTTAGTTCTGAGTTAGTAAAATATTTTTTTATTATTTTAATTATCTAAAAAATTGTAATTATCAATTTGAAAACAAATTATTGATTTTATATATAACAGTGTTCATGGAAACTGATATTTTCATTTATTGATTACTGTTTAATATCAAAAAAAAGAAAATTGCAATTTTTGGGAGAGTTATTAGATAAAGAGAAACATATGACAATTGGATTTATTTTTTAGAAATAAATATTGAATGATATTTTCGAATCATATTATATCTTTTATGGATTTATGGTGATTCAGGTTATTTATAATAATGAATTCAATTTATTGTTGAATATCTAATCAAGTAAATTAAATTATTTTTTAATATATATTCATAGTAATTAGTGTTAATTAGAGTTACATAATAAAATTATCTTGGTAGACTTCATGATCAAATACATTTCTTTCTTCTATTTTTAGAGATTAATGTTGTTTTTATTCATACTAAGGATATTTGTTTTGGAAGTTAAATTACATATTGATAACCATTTTTATGGATAATTTATAAAAATATTATGAATTTGTAATTTTTAACGATATAACTTTATTATAGTGATTTAGGAATGAAAAATTCAACTTGACTTCTCATCATTTGGGGTAGAAGATAATATTTCGGTATAAATTTATTAAACGATGAAACTCTACAATTCATGTAGGTATTTTTTTATTCTTTTAGAATAGATGATATATAATGTCTGAAACACAAGGAAATGTATTTTGAAATAATAAAATTATGGAAAAATTAGTGTTTCTGAAAAATAGATGGCATGTTAACCCCTTAAATAATTACTATATTTTGATGTCTAACATTCTCATGACAATATTTGCTATCACTCTATATCATTTATTGGAAGTATTTTTTTCTGTATACATGTTTTTAATTATAACCAATATAATCTTACATATAATCCTATTTTTTTACATATTCACTTCACACTTCCCTTTTCCCACTATCCGTGTTTATGTTTTATAAGGCCTATTTACAATGATGGTTTTATATAATGATATATTGAGATGTCATTCACCTGGACTTTGAGATCGATTATAAATTATGAGGGTGAAATTTCATAAAGGGTTGGGGGATAATTTAATATCATCATTTCATCAAATAATAATCATAATTTCTTAGATTATATAACGTAATCAACCCCAAAAATAAATGATAAAAAGTTTATTATTATATAAATGTGACCATTATATCATATATATGAAATTGGAGGGAAGTAATAGTATAATACACATGGTGATATATATATATATATAATGGTTCTACTCATATCTAATGTATTAATTAATTATTTTTAAATAGGCACTAAATTCATTGAGGTAATTTTTTCCTTGAAAAATATATTTCTTCAAAAATGGGTTTTTTTTATTCTTGAAAAATAGTAAGTTTTCTTGACATGGTAATTAGTAAATAATGTAACTAATGATACAAATAATATGATAAAGATAATAGAATTAGAATTTAAATTATATTATTTTTGTCTAGTGAGTTAACTTCATCATTTATAAACCCGATTATGTTATATGGAATTTTGAAACCATTTGACTTTGATTATAATATTCAAAAGAAATTATATAAGAAAAAGAATCACACTCTTTATTTTAATAAAAATAATTTCTTTAACATGTTGATGAATAAAATATATGTATGGATATAATTTTAAATCATGATATAAATTATTATTTTTCATGAGGATAATTAATTTTTTATTTTAAGAGATTAAATAGTTACCTTATATAATTACACAATGCTGACATAGTAATTATTCAGTTCACATAAAAAAATAATACCGAATAAAGTAAAAGTAAAATATGTATTTATAATCAATGAGATACAATGATTTCATTGAATAAAATTACTTGTTAATTCTATATTAAATTGTCTTACATGAATTTAAATTTTTTTTCTAGATGACAATAAAATCAATGTACTAATGAGTTCTAATAATAGAAACTATTAATATATTATAATATCTAAAATTTCATTAAATGGAAAAAACCACTAAAATAATTCTTAAAAAATGATTAGGATTTTGTTTATAATTTCAAACATTTTCTTTTTATTGTTAATTTATCAATTTATAACAAATATTGAATCCAAAAAAGTATAAAAATATTTTATTAATGGTATGTGTGGAAGGGGTTAACTCAAATAAATAAGAATAAATATTCTATAATAACATTTAATATTGTAAATTTATTATATTATTAAAATCATACGTGACACTATATTTTAAAATAAATTAATTTAGCACCATTTATAATTAAATTTTAATTTATATAAATTTTATATTTTTATAAATTCATGGACATCCTCTCCCCTCTCTTATAAATGGGAATATTTTATTCACATTAACTAAAAAATTAAAACTCTATTTTTTCGCTAATAAATTCCAAAATCCATTCATTTATTACCTGAATTCATTATAGATGCCTTTATGCAATGATAACAACCATACAAGGATTAAGGCTTAAAGAAAAAAATATTTACCAAAGTATATGTATAGTTTTTAACAACATGTCTGTGTTTTATTTTGTTTTCCTCATCCTTAAAATATTCTTCATACATGAAATAATAATAATAATATCATGTATATACCAATATGTTATTATATTAATTTAATTATCTATATCCATCTCCTCTTATAAAAAAATGATACAAAATTGGCATTCTAGTGTACGTTAGGCCACAGTCTTGGGGGCTAATGTAATTATTCTTCCATCATCATCTCACATTTATTTATTATATTGATCAAATTAATATTTATATATGATAATAAGGGAATATCTATCATTCAAAAATATAATATCTCATCTACCTTCTTACCTTTTCATCTATTTAAAAATGATAATTTTTTTCAAGCATACGTGTGTAATAAAACCTACATTAAGGGATGTGATTCATTTTTCATCACCACATCTGATAGATGATATATATTAGAATATTTCATGAATAAATATTATATTTTCTATAATAAAAAAATTAGAGGTTAAATACTTCATACATTTTTCTATAAGGATCATGACAAAATGGACTCTTTACTAATGTGTACACATGTCCTAGAATCACCATGATTATATTGTCATTAATTTTTTATAATCATATATAATAATTATATTTAAAATAGTAATTATTATATAAAATTGATAATTATTTCATTAATATTATTCTTTATATGATGGAATAATGACCACTATAACCACATTTAACTTACTGAAAACATATTTATTCTAATAAGATGAATATCATTATTTTTTTATTTATAATTTAATTAATTATGTAATTTAATATATAATTGTAAGAGATAAAATAAAATTAACAAAAAATATTATGAAAATAATTATTAAAATTAAATAACAGAGCTAAGTATATTATTAAGGAAGATAAATAAAATATGTCATGAGTTAGGCTCAATATAAGGAACATTATTTCTGAAAACATTTTTTAAGTTCCTTTTAGTATAACAATTTTCATCAATATACATAATTTTATAAAATGATTTATTTTTTTAATATTTTTTTATAATTTTATTAAATAAAATTTTACATATTGGAATTTTTACAATCCAATTTGAAAGGGTCTTTAATTTCTTTTTCCAAACAATGCACTTTTAGATATTTATAATAAAATTATTAATAGAGTATTTTTTACTTATATAGAATGAATATATTATCCCACGATCATGACAACTATTATATTTTATTCATTATTTTAAAATTTTCCTCGTAATTATTAAATATTTTTACCTCTTTTTAATTGATAATTAGTTATGTAGTTTCAAAATTAGAATATTTTTTTTTCATAAGAATATTTAATTATTGTAACAATTATAATTCATTATATCTTGTTTTATGATTCATGGAAATATTTATAATTATGTTTTTTTTGTCATATTCTAAGGATAGTAGGTCATGTACTTAACCAATGGTGGGTGCTTACATGATAAAAAAATGACGTTTTGGCCCATGTTTTCCCTATTTTTCATTTGGCATAATGTATAATGTATCGTTATTATATTCATAAGAGATATTATAAGAGATATGTGGAAATGAATTCATATGTAACCTACAAGTGTTAAAAATGATTTCTATTCTTTTATAGTAATTTAGTGATTTCTAATGTTATGATAAATATAATTTTTTATAGTGATGTGTATGCATCAATTTAATGCATGAAAAGTATAACATTTCTTAAATGTTGCACTATGTTTTTTATCTTTTCAATGAAAAATTTAAGAGTTTTTTTCCCATTACAATTTATTATAATTTTTTTTGAAAATCACTAGGAATAGAAGGTGATTAATTATGTAATATTGTTTTTATGTTTAACGAAATCATTATTTTGAATAATAAAAAAATTTATAATTATTCATGGAATAAAATTTTCTATCATTAAATTGATGTACTTTAATAGTCATTTCCCAGTCATTTGATATAAAAAATTGTTTTTCACAATGTTAAATAATTATTAAGACTAAATATATAGTAAATATGAAAAATTTAATGACACTTCATGAAAAGAAAACATGTCATATCATAGATTTTTGTTTCCTAAAAAAATAGATACATAATAGATTTGTTGAATTAAAGTGTATGAGTTTATTATGTCATATATTTTATTATTTCCATAATTATAAAAACCAAATATAACTTTTGGAATTAATGAAAGATAATTTAATTTTGTAGACAATATATTATTATGTGTTTAATAGTGGTCCTTACCAATGATAGATTTGAAACAAATTAAGGATAATACTTATCTTATTAATACTAACATGTGACAAAAAATAATATTTTCATGGATCAATGTGGATATTAAAACAAGAAAGTTTTATAATAAATATTCATGAGGAAATTATTAACCTCTAATCTATTAGGGACTAATATAGTGTGTAAACCATTATCCCCACTTAACACAACCAAATAGTTGTCTCCCAACTAATACGACTCTACATATTCTGTTTAACAATCCTTTTTTAATATAGAATTCAGTATGTAATGGTGTAAATCATGGATTAGATGTTCCATTACATTAATATGAAATATTGGTTCTAGGTTATAATATTTAATTCAATATTATTTAGGATTATTACATTTTCTAGTGTTAATGAATCATTGGTTCCTTAAATGTTCACAAAAAATATATTAAATTTGTAATTTGTTAATGTAAGTGTAAGACACATTAAAAAATTGGGTTATTTGATTCACAATTTATCTATAAATAATCCCAATTTCTAGACTCTTTATTTAATATATTCATTTATATACCTTTAGAAAAATGTATTTGTATTCATTTTTTTAGTTTCTATTATATTACACCATCCATTTTAAATGAGGTACTAGGCCACATTGTATTACCATGGAGAATCAATAAATATAAACAATTAATATATTATTGGAATAAAAAAATTTAGCACTATAAATCAACTAAATCTTACATTATATCCCATATAAAACTTGTATTACCATGATTAATCTTATATAGTTTTAGTGGATGCTTTTGAAATTATTAGTTTGGACTATAAATATTATTATAGTTTGACCATAAACATGCGTATGGTATATTTTGAAAACATTTAGAAACAAAAATTAAAAAATTATTTTAATTAAATTATAATATCGATTTGGAAATCCAAACGTTACGTTTATAACCGAGAACTAATATAATAACCCTATATTTCCCAATTCTATCTTATCTTCTATATTAATCATTCTTGCTGTTAGCTATAGATTTTATTTAAAAAAACAACTTATAAATAAAATATTTATTGAAAAAGAAATTGAAATTCACATTTTATATGTTCAAAGAATAGATGAATATATTAGATGGATAATAAAAAAATGACGTGACCACGGAATAAAAATTTACACACCCATATTCATCAATTTCTCCCTAATCATCAAACTGGGATAATATTTTTTATAATCTAATAAAAGTAACCTTGAATTGTATGTTTATTATGGATTTTTATATATATAAAGTTTAAAAAAAATTGAAATTGATAAGGAAGGTGTAATTGATCATTTTCATGTTCTAAATTTGACCATGATTAAATATTTGATTTCAATCCTAATTATATATATTTCATTATTGTACTATCAATCATTGATTATTTGAGGCAAAAATTTCAAATTGTTGATATCCATTTAGTTATTAGGGTTACAATTTTTTTCTAAAAATAATTTTAATGGAATATAATCTTATATTTTTAATTATAGTCTCTGGTATTGAGAAGAATCTATTGATAAAATGTTGACAGGGAATTTTAGAACTATAGTTATTTTGTTTGGGTTACAGAATGTTTATGAAAATATATGTAGTTGTGGATTACATAATTCAGTTTATATAATTACACTGGAAATATAATAAAATTTATACAATTAATTAATTTTACTAAATACTATTATTACTATTTATATATTACAAATTTAACCCAAACACAATTCAACTTTTTTTCATATAATGATGTTTTTTTTGGTTTA
The DNA here is from genome assembly GCA_963277665.1 of Viscum album. Classification (NCBI taxonomy): domain Eukaryota; kingdom Viridiplantae; phylum Streptophyta; class Magnoliopsida; order Santalales; family Viscaceae; genus Viscum; species Viscum album. Next base: position 1,941,775,575 of record OY728165.1, read on the forward strand.
ACAAATTACAATTTTTTCGATATGTACAATTTGATATTTTTGAATTGAGGAAATCATATTAAAATTGAAAAATAATTAAAATTTCAAAATACAAATATAAACCTAATTTGTTGGTCATTTAGATATTAATTATTTTACATAAAGTCTCTAAAGCCTAAAATTCCAATTTAAATAATTTTTTTAGTACATATCATAAATTATATATATTACACACCCCCACTTCATGTTCATATTATAATCAAACTAATAGGGTATTTTATTTTTCATATACCCTAAAACATCAGGTACCATGTGTGGCTGAACCTAAAAATTATGAATAAAACAAAAGTACAACAAATAGACAGAATGTGACCCATGAAATTTCACAAGAAATGAATGTGGTCAACCAACTACTCAAAACAAAAAAACCATATTCTCAAAACCTATTAAAAATCCAAAAATACCCACATCAAATAGACCAATGACCTAAAAACAACATCCATAACGGAAAAATCAATGATATGGACTACATATGCCAATCTTTAAAATCTCACACACCTGGGGACATCAATTAATATAACCAACAAATCCATAAAAATTCATCACCCAGATAGCTTGCAACATGTATGATTCCATACCAATCAACATCATCACTCATTAGATCAAGATCATCCTCAATAACTTTCATCAGATTTTTTAGTTCCTTATATAAATTATGGGAGATTCTCACTATCGGTTTCTCATACAATTGACAACCCATGGTTCATGAGATCACTATACCAATTGGGTCCCATAACACTACAAGTTCCCATATAGCTCCATTCCCATCGACATGTGAGAAATAACCCACCGATAATAAAAAAGACACCATAAAATGAAAGAAAGGCACAATCATATATGTAAAAACATCAACCCAATCAACAACATATAAACACGTTCTTATAATCCAATGATGATTGAACAACACATGAAATAATTGTTCATTTTTTCATTTAAAAAAAACACATTATCAACAGCCTTTCCACATATGAGTATCACATCTAATGTTCATGCACAAAATTTGAAGGTCTTCTCCCATAGCCCAATCACATTATTTCATTTCAGGTGATCTTCTTTAGCACAATCAATCATCACATTGATTTACTTATCCACTATCACTATCATCTATATGCTTTATGAAGCTGATGAAGGTACCTCCATAATAAAACCAATTGTAAAGCAATTATTCTTATTCTCAAACATCTTTATCTCCATGGATTGCGGGTGTTGGTCCCATCGATGGTCACATGCTACCCATTGGGATATCCTACCACCCGACACTACAACAAATGCCGGTCCTAGAGGCGGTTTTTTTCCGGTTTAGTGGCGGTTTAAACCGCTGCTATATTGTGTGGCGGCGGTTTACAAAAACCGCCACTAAGTTTGGCATCGGCAATCTATTAACGGCGGTTTTTTCGATTCCGTGGCGGTTTTAGAAATGTGTCGTAGGTCCGTCATTTAGCGGCGGTTTCTTTTCATTTAGCGGCAGTTATATGGGTATCTTATTCGCGGCGGTTTTAACCGCCGCTAAATTCAGGCGTTTGATGCGCCTATTCTGCGGCGGTGAATACCGCCGCTAAATATCAACATAATATGTTTAGTGGCGGTTAAAACCGCCGCTAAATTCTGCCCAGTTCATCATTTAGCGGCGGTTTTAACCGCCGCTAAATGCTCACAGGTAAGGCATTAGCGGCGGTTAAAACCGCCGCTAAATGTTGAACTAGAAAAAAAAAATATTGGATCTGCTCCACCACTGCCCTAAATTTTCCAAAACCACAGCCACATCTCACCCATCAGCCCCACATAATATCACATCCACACATATTTGTAATGTACAACAGCTTACAACATTATTACATCATTACCATTTCATATTCCATCACTAAAAGAATACTACCACAAACCACTACACACAAAAACCAACATCCTCATAATAGTGACCATAACATCTCTTACCATAATAAAAACCAACATTAAAAACACCATCCCTCATAGACAAAACCACACCATAACAAGAAACATGTATCTCACTATGAGAACCAAATTCACCCATAACACGTCCACAATTAAAAACAAATTGTGAAACCAAACTTGTTGGTTCCATCATACATCAAACCCCTTAAATCCCACACAAAAAAAGATGAACAACAGACAACCAAATGTACACAAGAATATATTTCAATATATATGAAGACAATTTCACATTAATTCATCATCTCATGTGGTTGTTTTTTCATAATTATCAAAATTTTCAATGTAATTGATTCTTATCAAAATATACCTATTATTCCTTTTTCGATGGATGAGTTAAAATAATCATCCAAAAGAAGATTTTATAAATAGACAAATAATACATTCAGGAATCACAAGGAAGAAGAGAATGATACTGTGGAATAATAATGAAAAACCAAATATCTAGTAACCATATTTGAAATCACGGATCACGTAAAATCCATTTCAAAATCAATTAGTTATTTTTTCTTTGATTTATCTCAATTACCCACCCACATGGAGAAAACCGCGATAATTTCATAAATGGTAAAATCAATAGAGATTAAGGACACCCTAATAGAATATACTATAATTATTTCTACACAAAAAAATGGAAATGAGAAGGAGATGTAATAGCCTATATATACCAAGGTAATGCTTTGATCAGTAACACAACCCATTTAGAGAATGGAGGAATAATGGAGGGGGACTAAAAACAACATCAAACTTCACATCACGGTGCAATCAAATGAAGAATGGTAGTAAAGAACATACCTATAATTTCATGTTTGGGGAGTCCATGTCCCATATAGTGGATCTAAAAAATTAAAACCATATCTAAGGATTGATGAAACAAGATAAAAACAAGTTAATACATAATATAGAAGGAGTCCCATAATTTAAGATTCAAAATTTAATTTACCAAACGTTATTGGGTTGTTATGTTTGTCAAAATTCCATTTTTTTGTATCATAAAATTTGGTTTCATTTAAATGATGGGTAATTGACCATTTAAAACCATGAATCATGATTATTTCAGTAATGTTGGGATACATGGATGATATTGTGAATTATTTTTATCAGTGGTTAGAGCTCCAACTGATATAACACCTCACCAATGTTTACCAAAACCTAAAAAATCCAGAACAACCTAGGAGAATCCACACTCCCTCACACAAAATATGCCTACACCATCAAGGAAACAACCTCAAGAACACATGATCTTTGAAATATAACTACATGGGTCTACATCTATATTATACAGTGGTATTGAAATGATCCTGATCTTCTTTTATATTTTCTATAACTATTAGGATATTTTAATTCATGCATTACAACACACTAGAAAAATATTTTTTTATTCCCTTATATAGACAAATAACAATGTAAAAGTATACAACATCCAACACAACTCATAGAATATATACACAAAAATAGATGAATGATGTATATTTTTATCGGGAAAAAAAAATTGGTGTTTTATTCACCCATAATGCAACTAGGTAAAAATTAATGTTCCCAAAAAATCCCACAACTTATTGAAATTCAATTCCAGATTTCCATCGATTAGGGGATTGAAAGTCATTTTAAAGAGAGTTTAGGTAATGGATGGATTCCATACTCCTCCCAATAATGATGATATGAAATAGGAATTACATTCTAAACAATTAATTATGGTATCATGGGGAGTCCTAAAACCTCATCCATGTACAATCATTCTTAATAATGTATTTAACTGGACTCCTTGATTTCTATATAATGTTATGAAATCATTATTCAATATATGATCACATATCCTCCCTAATATTGGGGATACATTGTGACCATCACAATATTTGACCCTCCACCAAAAGGATTTAATGATTATATACATAAGGAAACATGAGAAATCAAGAAAATGTTAGGACATGGAAATGTTTGGTGACAACTATGTTTCATAAATATTACATATACAAACCAACTGTTATCATACTTGTTCGACACATCAACAATACTACTACTCATCATCTGATGTTGCATCGTCACCCTCTCCACCTTCATCTCCACCACCTGCTGCCACCTGTAAGAACATTATATTGAAAATTAAATATTGTTGCATATTTATAATAAAAACTAAAACCAATAAAAGTTTGCAAACTAAATGATTTTGATTTTTTTGTGATTTACCTGCTCACCACTACCCGATGCACTACCACCGGAAGAACATCTGTATACAGAAATTCATTTTGAATATATTAGTAAAATGACATTCAATTAAACCATAAAGTAATAAAATTACCTTTATCTGAGAATCATAAACTTCATTTTTCCAGTTTGGAGGCATATTCCTCCAATCATCATACGAAATAGGCAGGGAAACGGGCTCCGCTGCTAGCTGACCTATAATCTGACCAAGCAAACATGCGGCGTCATCCGTCGGGACCCCATAAGAATCAAATGGAACCACTATCTTCTTGCCATGCATGTTCCAAACATCAGAACTTTTTATGTCTCTTTCCATGGTTTCATTGTCTTCATCTGCAATGAGCAAACAATTACTATAAACAAAATGCAATAAATTTATTTAATTAAAATTTGTACCTATGACTGCGACCCTCCAGAATGTCTGTGATGAACTGGAGGGGGCGTGTCGCTGCCCCGCTGCTGAAGCTCCTGTAGGGGGAGGCGATGACTCATCCTCTAATGAGGCATCCACTGATGGTGTCAGAGATGGTGCAGGGGGAGATGATGTCGTGGGGACAGACAGATCATCTGTCGTAGAAGAAGAAGGAACAGTGTACCGCTTCTTCCTTGGCATTCCTGTCATTTAATCAATTAAAATTAAGTTTAGAATATATATTTCAAAAAATTTATGCAGAAAAAAAATTAAAAATAATAATAGATGCCCAGTATTAACAAACAAAATATACATAACAATGATAATGAATGACTACAGAAATGAAACAAGTAGTTGCTGAATGAATAAATAATTGTACATAAAATCATTTTCCCCTTCAATCATGTCGGTTTCCTGCTCCATTGCTTCATCCACTTCATTCATCCTTGCTAGACCAATATTTTCACTATCATGATGGACAAATAATTTTGCTTCCTGTTGTTGATGAAATTCAATTGCAGAGGTCAAATCTTCCACTTCATCACCCATATCATACAAATCTCTTTGTATTACATGAGTAACTACACTCCACCCTTCATCCACAACATCATTCACATAATATACCATTTTTTCCTGCGATGCTAAGATATATGGATCATACAGTTCACGATCACCAACATCCATCAAGCGAGAGAAGTTTACAGAAGTAAATTGCAAGGAATCTCTTTTAACACCTCTGATAAAATTGACCCATTTGCATTTGAATAAAACAACAGAAAAATGCCCGTGGTAGTTTAATTCAATTATATCATGCATCTTTCCATAGTATTCCACTTCAGCTAATGTAAAAATACCACTATTCTGTGTTTTCAAACCCACTTCTCGATCGACTGTATGAAATATAAAACCATTCACATTATAAGCGTTGAACTTTCTAACTTGTTTTATAGGACCTCTAGCAAGAAACTTCAAATATTCTGAAAAGTCGGCTCGAGTATCAGTATTCATGATCTGAAAAAAAAAATATAATTTAATAGATTTGCAAGTTGTATGTGTCAAAGTAATATTCATATTTATTGCAATATTTATAAACTTACACGTCGTACAAACCATTCTACCAGCTCTTTATTCACATCTTTCATTATATCTTTTTCATTTCGTGTTCAGCTTCTCATTCGTCTCTTTGTTTGTATCCTCAACTCTTCAATAAATGGATCTGCAATTTCAATATTCAGCAGAACATATCTATGTGCCTGTAATAATTCCAATTCTGTTAGTGTCGCGTATGAGGTCCTCCCAACTGATCGGCCAATAGCAGGAAATATTTTTGATTTCTGATGCATTTGAGATTGAGTTGATGTGTCGTCAACACGTCCAACTCGAGTAAATCTTCTCTCAATATCATCCAAATATCTGGAACAAAAGGTGAGACACTCCTCGGCCAAATAGCCTTCAGCAATAGAGCCTTCTGGTTGAGCTTTATTTCTCACGTATGCTTTCAAATGCTCAAGATATCTGTGAAAAAAAATAATAATATTATGCATTTATTTAAATGCCAAAAAATGTTTACTTAACTGGAAACATATAAATAAAATACCTCTCAATTGGATACATCCATCGATAATGAACGGGGCCTCCTAATTTAGCTTCATCAACCAAATGCACAGATAAATGCATCATGACAGTAAAAAACGATGGAGGGAAGATCATCTCAGTTGCACAAAGGGTCAGTACAAACCTCTCATGTAGGTTGTCAAGCTGAAATGGATGTAGAGCTTTCTCACATAACTATCTGAAAAATGTGCAGAAATGGAGTACAACAGCAGTAACTTTTTCAGGTAATAATGTACGCAATGCCAATGGTAGTAACTGTTGTAACAAAACATGTGAATCGTGACATTTCAATCCATATAACTTACGATTCTTCAAGTCAACACACCTCGAGATGTTACTCGAATACCCATCAGATACCTTCACATTCTTTAAAATTTGAAGGAACGTATCTTTATCCCTATTTTTCAATGAAAAAATGGCCGGAGCATACTTTTCATTCTCATCTGGCCAGAGATCACGTTTTATGTTCATTACTTGTAAGTCTTTGCGAGCATTGAGATGATCCTTCGACTTTCCATGCTCATTAAGTAATGTGAAAATCAAATTATCACATACATTCTTCTCAATATGAATCACATCAAGATTGTGGCGCAAAGAATTAAATTCCCAATACGGAAGTTTGAAGAATATACTTTTTTTCTTCCATTGTTGCGTTCTGATTTCACTTAACGATGCACTTCGCACTCGTTTTCCGCTATCATTCAAATGATGAACCTTCCCAAATTCTGTTTTAACATTTTCAAGCTGTGTCAATATTTCAGAACCGGTTAACAACTTTGGAGGTGGTCTACGATCAATGCAACCATTAAATTTTGATTTGTTCAGCCGAAATCTATGAGATGCATCAAGAAATCTTCGATGGCACAAGAAGCACCATTTTCTACTGTGAGGTAGCCGTTTGGGCTCGAAATCAAAGTTACAAACGGGACAAGCCAAACCCGTATAAGTGTTCCAACCAGATAAATTACCAAGCCCAAGGAAGTCACTAATGGTCCACATTAAAGCAGCATGCATTTTAAACATTGTTTTAGAAGAAACATCAAATGTCTCAACACCGTTGCTCCATAACTCCTGCAATTCTTCAATCAAAGGCTGCAGGTATAAATCAATATCATTTCCAGGCATTTGTTTTCTAGGAATAATCATCGAAATGATAAAAGCTGTTTGTTACATACACATCCACGGAGGCAGATTATAAGGGATCAAAACAACTGGCCAAATGCTATAACTCGTACTCAAAGTCCCAAATGGGTTGAATCCATCGGCAGCCAATCCCAATCGAACATTCCTAGGATCAACTGAGAAATATGGATGTAATGAATCAAATGTCTTCCACGATTGGGAATCTCGTGGATGTCTCATTAACCCATCATTGTTATTATCTACAGCATGCCACTTCATGTGTTCAGCGGTTTTTGATGACATGAATAATCTTTGCAATCGAGGCTGCAAAGGAAAGTAACGCAAAACTTTTGCAGGTGTGTTCCATTTCTTCTTCTCCGTGAAATTATGTTCATTCATACTTCCAACATCACCCTTTGACTTCCATCTAGAAGAAGAACATTTCTTACAATTCTGTCTACTTGAATCCTCTCCCCAGTAAAGCATACAATCATTGGGACACGCATGTATTTTTGTATAATTCAGACCAAGCTTGTTAACAACTTTTTTCATATCATAAAACGATTCTGGGATTTTTGCTTCAGGAAATGAATCACGAATCAATTCCAATAACATGGACATTGCCTTATTTGTAATTCCACATAGACATTTGATATGGTACAACTTCAGTAGAAATGAAAGCTTTGAATATTTCAAACACCCACTATACAACTCTTGATTTCCATCGTCAACTAAATCATGAAATTCATTTTCCTCACTGAAGTTTTCCATTACATTTGGCTCCACAGAATCAAGAGGATCCAATGATATGTTACAATCTTGATCTTCTTGTGTTATAGTCTCAGAAACATCACTTGTCACGTTGCAATTTGTAGCACCCTCTTCTGGTTGTTATGATATGTTTTGATGCTCATAGTGGTGTCTTGCAGTGCCGAATGCATCATTTATGAGGTTTTGCATTTCATTTTCCATTGTCGAAGAACTTGGGACCTCATTTTGTGGATTAACATCAGTCCTCAATATTTCTGTATTGTTTGATTCTCCATGCCAAATCCAACACAAATATTGCTCAGGGAATTGCTTCAGTATTAAATGTTCATAAACTTCATCTCTCTTCAACCATGTTCTAAATTTACATTTAGGACATGGACATCTTATTCTCCCTTCAACAGATCGATTAGAAATTGCAAAATCTAAAAACCAATTAAAACCCTTAACATATTGAGATGTGTTCCTCGGTAATGTGATCCAGTTTTTATCCATTTATATCACAATGTACCTACACAAAATATACGATAGTGTAAGATTACAGAAACATAATATAATAAAGATAAACCATTGACCATAAAGTATGCATAATATAATAAAGATGATTCATTGACCACATTTACCATTTCAGACCAACTGAACAAGACTGGTCCATAGGAGACAGCGTCAACACCTCATTGAGGAGCAATAAGAATATCGGGATACACACTTATCTTAACACCATCGATCACACATTTATGTTGCCTCAAACAACACCCCTTTGATGTGTGATCGAAACTGATCATAATGCATTTTAAATCAAGTTAACTACATTAACTGAAACCATTTTCACAATGGGTAATGTTTGTTTTATTGTTCTAGGGAAATCTAAATGGCCACATTTAAGTTTTTGGGTTCATCATGTGATGGAATCATGAGACATGGTGTTTGAGTTTCTTGAATAAATTAGTGATAATGACCCTCCTAAGGTGGAGAGAATTATGTTAGTCATGGAAATGTAGAGAAAACTGTAGAGTGGATGTGGAGGAATCAAGGTTCCAAATAGAAACCTATAAGGGACATGTTTGGGGGTTCTTAGGGAAGGCCAGGTGGAACTTCGATATGGTGTGTGAGGTAAATTAAGTAGGCCACCACTAATGGTTTCTAATGCATAATCTAGTCCACGAATATAAAACAAACAATAGTTGTTGTACCCCTCTCTCTTGGATTTTAATGATCACAATCACTCTATTTGTGTTCTAACTTGTTTTCAAGTGTTTTTGATGTTAGGAAAAAGATTTCCTAGGAGCTCGCCCAAGAAAGCTGAAAATGGATTGACTGAGTCTACCGGCCAACCGGTGGATTTCCACCGGCCAGCCGGTATGGGCACCGGCCAGCCGGTTCCTACCCACCGGCTAGCCGGAGGAGCCAAGCAGTAGGCTTTCCCACTCCCTGGTGTCACCGGCCAGCCGGTGGATGACCACCGGCCCGCTGGTGAGACACCACCGGCCAGCCGGTGTGCCCAGTCAGTCCTTCTGGTGGATCCTAAACTGTGGAAAGTACTAATTATGGGTGCCATTTTTCATTGCTACGATCCTGTGCTTACCACTGTGGTCGGACGTAGCGTCATGGATACTTTAGTTCTTCCTCAAGATAAAAAGTGCTTTAGCTGTAATGGTAAAATCTAGATTTTCTGCAAAGGATTACAGTGATCGTTTGGCACTTCATCTGATTTATGAGAGATGGAATGAAGCTGAAAAGAAAGGATCAGTGTATGAGTATTGCTGGGAAAAAGTTCATCATGTGGAAACTTTAAAGACAATTCATTCTATTCAAAAGTAATATTTTATAAATGTTGGACTGTTGGATAGAAATGCGGGCTAGTCACATGATCTTCGATAAAGCCTGTATGGTTTGTTAAGTCATGCTATAACCATGAGGAATGGGTTATCCATTTCCACTTGGTTTATTCTCCCCCTTTCCTTATTTTTTCATTGAATTTACCCCACCTCTTGTAAAGCATGGTTAGGGAACACAATAACTACTAACTGGGATCTGATCGTATTACTTGAGCTGGATAGGCACTTTTTCAACCTTTTGTGTCCTAAAAACCCTGGACACCCCAAAAACTGTTCATACATCCAGTAAAAATTTTGATATCCCAAAATTATCTATTTAAAGTAAAATTGAAATGAGAAAGTGCCTGAAAAAATCATAGAATATCATACCCTCCCTAACATGAAATGTCTTAGCTTTGAGCCACATTTCAAAGTATCACTAAGCTTTGTCAGAAAAGAGATTGAACCACTATGCCTACATATTCATCTCCCCTCCCATGTCTCTTATTTAATGGTACTATATAGTAATAAAAGCTTTGTTAAAAAAGAGATTGGACCACTATGCCTACATATTCATCTCCCCTCCCATGTCTCCTCTTTAATGGTACTATGTAGTAATAAAACTAGAACAAAAGTTACAATACTACCTTGCAAAACCATCCCATTGTGATCAATAAAATGAACTAGATTCTCTTAAAGGATGATTCGACCTCCAACAAAAATTCAGCCACATGGACTCTATAGAGAAGTTTAGGAAACATCACCTAAAATGAAACATAAAGAAATAATTCACATAAAGTCATACCATCATGGAATATCCAATATATTCCCCATCGGCCCGATCCTCTTCACAACACATTACTCAAAACGCTTGACACCATCTTACCATTTTTTCAAAACATTATCTCTAAACAAAAAATCACACGATAGAAAACTCACTTTGAAATCATGCTTTACACCTTAAAACACATTTTAAATGTTTAGGATAATTTCTATCAACCACATTGGGAGATACATTCCGAGAAATAAAACCAATAATATATATAAAAAGATATACAATATTCAATTGATAAAATAATGAATAATAGATTAAAAAACATCCATGCTATCATGGAATTCAAATAATGGTAACATGAACATGGAAACTACCTAAAACTCAAGCCATGCTAAAATAGATGATGGAATCTCAAATTTTAATATTTTCAAATGCACACATATTCACCTTAACTTATATGTAATGATACCTAGTCCATATATACATATTAAGGTGTACAAATATGTATAACGGATCTATACATATTTGACTATACTTTCATATACCCCTTTTCAATGATACACATATTCATTTTCATATACACATATAAGCACATATAGCCCCATGATATATATTAATACTTTCAAGGTTGAATATATATAAATGGAGAACTTATATATAGATTCTTAATTATGAATACACATGTAATCCTTTGATGATGAAAGCTCAAACCTGCCAAAATGAAGACCAAAACACACTACAACGATATTTGGAATATAAAAATCACAATATCCCTAATTAAAATGTGGAAAAAATAAAAATTATATATAAATAAACCTGAAAATTATGGTGGGAGGACTGAAATTATGGTGCGGGGGTTGCCGGAGGCCGCGGGGGGTGTGGCGGTCGCCGGAGGGCGCGGGGGGCGCGGGGGCGCGGGGGTCACCGGTGGTCGAGGGGGGGGGGGTGCAGGGTTCGCCGGGGGGCTCGGGGGCCGCGGGGGTCGCCGGAGGGCGCGGGCGTCGTCGGAGGGCGCGGGTGTCGCCGGAGGGCGCGGGTGTCGCCGGAGGTAGCGGGAGGGGGATCAGGGAAGAGGGGAGGGTTTGTGAGGGGGATTGGGGAAGAGGGGTACGCGATAGGGTCGGGGAAAGCGTCACGGATTTTCAAAATAGATTGGGTTTCGCGGCGGTTTTTAACAAACCGCCGCTAAATCTTTCACTGATAACGTTTAGCGGCGGTTTTGTGAACCGCCGCCACAAAACCGCCGCTAAACACTGTTTATGTTGTAGTGCGAATCCAAAACCATTCATCCTCCTACACCCCACATCCCAAAGTCACCACTGTGCATAAATCCATCCCCATCAGTAAATATCCCCTGAAACTTATCCACAAAACATAAACCATCACCGACATCAAATTTCTTCACATAGCTCGACTCCCACCATCGAGTTTCTCATCACAGATAACCTCACAACCCATCACATCCTATTAGAAACCCCATACATCTCTATGGAAAAAAGAAAAATCATTGATATACTACCACCATCATGGAACCCCCACCCCTACCAACAATGTGATCTCATCTATTAACTCGGTCAATAATAAATCATAATATTACTATTAGGCTTCATCCTCTAACTTTCCCACAAGCTGCTATTTTGGATCAACATGACTTCTTATAATGTTTGATGAGAATAGATCATAATTACTAATAATAATAAAAATACTTCCATTACTGGAGAAATCAACATTTATAATGGCCATAGTGGTTGTCCATTTTTTGATACAGAAACTCTCCATGATATACATTATTCTTCACATACAACGTATTGTTCAACAATCATGGATTAAACAATGTTTTTTACCTAATCCCGAATTCCATCAAAAATATTTTTGGGATCACTTTAGTAATGACACTAAATTTTGTTCATAGATGAAATTTCACATAAAAAATATCATTGTAAAGTTATTACAAAGTAAATTTCACATTTTTAGTTAACATGTGACACATGTTTATAACTCAAAACCAATAATCGTCAAAATTTTTATTTTTTTCAAGATATTGAATCAAGGAACATGTTTTTGATTATAGAAACATGACCATTAGAGTTATAATGAATTTTTATTATTATTTCAACAAGCCAATAACAAGACACATTTCCAAATATAGGCTTGAAATCGTATTCACATTCCTGAAAATAATACATTTTAGTTCATATATCTTCATTTTTTGTGATCACATATTCATTGTTTGACTTGTTATATAAATTTGTTAGTCATTAATCACTCGTAATTTTAATTCACGATCAAAATTATTAGGTCCAAAATAAAATGTTGTTATATAATAATAGATATTTTTAAATTATAAACTATTTACCAAATCAATATATTAATATTAAAATTAAATAAATATTTATTAATAATTTTATACATTAAATAGTCATAAAACTAATTTCAACCAATCAAGGGAAAATTTTCTCTATAAGTACTCTCTACTTATTAAATGTTTTAAATAATAAAATGTAATTATATTTATTTAATTTTATATATATTAAAAGATAATAAAATTTTATGTGAAATATTTTGTTATGTTAGATGGGTTATAAATAAATTCTAAAAATAAATACATCATATATTAAATAAAAAAATCAATTAAAAAATATCATGAAATCTTCCATAGAATAATCCAAAAGTATAACATTATCAAAAATAAAAAACACAGGAACTTCCCATATTTATGGATGTGATGGAATTTTGGGGTCAAATTTATTATGATTCTCATTTGAATTTCTTATTGATTGGTTAAATATCATTCTCAAATCATCATAAAACATTTAAAAAATCAGTACACTCCTACAAATATAACCTATCATTATCAAACCATTAGAGTGATTCCCATTTACCAAAAAAATCTAAATTTCATACATGTTTCTAATATATGGATATATAAAATCAAAATAAATGGTACCCTATTAGTATTTTTTTAGAATATTTATTCCTATATGAAACATGAAATAGATTGAATGTGGGAGGAAAATTTTCTTTAACTCACACATAATCAATAATTTATCTAATAGAATTTTTTCAAAAAAATATTGGAAACAACTATAGCATTATTTTTTGTATAAAAATTTAAAAAATGAATAACTATCTCCTATAAATAATTTTAGATTAAATGATGGATTCTTTTAATATTATATTTATAATGATAAATGTGACAGTCATGATTTTTTAGTGATTTATTTTTAAACTCCCATTTATTTACTTATTTGTACATGTTTCTTTAACAATGATTTGTATCATTTATTATCTCTAAATCTTCTAAAACACATTTTCACTAATTTTTTTATCACATATTAATCAAAGAAAAAACTCATGTTATTTTACCTATACACTATTTATAACATTATAATTTGATACCCCAATCCACAAATTAATTATTAAATCATAAATTATATTCATTATCTCCATTAATATATAATATAAATGAAAAAACACACATATTTATCTCAATGTGAATTATGTTAAAATATAGATGTTTCAAATTGGATTTCAAAATAGTATAAATAATGAGTACACCTTTCATTGACTAATTGAAATTAAATTTTGTGAAAAAATTATTCATGTTTATATATTTCATCATTCCGTTCTAGAAAATATATATATATAATTCATGAAATTCATCATAAACAACTATTCTGGTAAAATGATCTAATCCCTTCTCAGACAGAATGGATTTGTAAAACTATCGATAATTTTTTCAGTATAGATGATTAAATGGAAAAAACATTTATTAATCAAAATCATAAATGATGATAATATTAAATCCATCTAAATCAATTGTTATTCATAAGAATAAGACATTATAGTTTAACCATTATGGTTAATCCATATTTCATTTCAAAAAGTAGTAAAATCTATAATCATCAACATGTAGTTAAAAAATCTATAATGTATCTTTCATGGATGTATCATATGTACAGTCATCCACTTTCTAGAGATACATCAACTCTTTCATTAATTTTTGAATTTAAACATTTATATATAATCTATGTTAAGAGGTTCCAAAAAATGTGTATTCATAAGAAAGTTAAATATTTTTAATACAAATTCAAAGAGGATGGGAATAAAAGTGAATTAAAATATGAAATTTATTTTTTATGTAAACATCTGATGATATTAATTAAATAAATTATATGATTGAACATACCCAACAATATGATCCCCAGTTGTAAAACCTTGATATCACAAGTAAAATGTCTTTCATACTAATCCATGTATATGATGATCAATCTTATCATTATTCATAATATTCTCAAAATCCCATCATAAATAATTAGAATGGATTTAATAATATATGAAAATATTATGAGAAATAAAAATCAATGGAAGATCTTTATTACCATTTTCTGAAATATAAGATGGTGTTCCATTTTCATTTTTCTCCTATTTAAATGTACATAATTTATACAATTCTTTAAGAATATTACTTCCACCCTAAATAATATATTATCATTCCATATAAATTAAATTGTTATTTTATAATCCATGTTGATCAATTAACATCCATGGTGTATATTTAGTTGAGTTAATATCACCATCATTAGTATGTACGTCCAAAAAAGTTGAGAATATAATATATGCTAGTATTAAAAATCCCATTCAGGATTTTACCTTGATACCATAACATTAAAATCTCCATAGTTTCCAATTAACTACATTCCTAATATATATAATTCTTTCATCATCCATCAGTTGTTTTGATCTCTCTTCATTATAATTTGTATTAGATAAATTTTTATTACTCATGTGTTATTTCATTTGAAAACATTTTTCTCATTATGATTTATAGATGAAAAATTATTTAATATAAAATTTATTAGTCAACTCTATTAGTTTTGATATTGAATTGTTTGAAAATTATTTTCTTCATTATTTTTATAATTTTCATAATAGCTTTTTTGTAAAATAACATTGTTTATATTACCTACCATATTCGAAACATAACCATGGTCATCAAAAAATAGTGTAGCAAGGATTGTGTATATGTATGTAATCTAATTCATTTTTAAATTAACTAAAGATAGTTCTATCATATTTGGTATTGTGGTTGTTATTTAATCAACATCATATATCTTAAAACATTCAATTATGTATTAAAAATATAAATTCATAATTAAATATACATAGGTAACTATATTTAGAAAATATAGAGATATATTGAATATTTTAAACAAATATAAAGGTGATAAATTTATTTCAATAATAAATAAAAATTTATTCGAATTAAAATAATTTTTTAGAAAAACAACATTATTTCATAGAAAATAAAAATTCATGTCCTTAATAAATATGGTGTTATGATGATAATATTCACAATTATTTCATTAAAAAATAATTATCCCATGTCTATAAAATGTATCTAAATAGATAAAAAAATACCAATTTTACAATGAATTTAATCATGTAATAAAAATATCATGATGAAAAAGAATAAGAAATGGATAATGGTATAATTGAAGCATACTATGTGTGACTGAGACAATGATTAACACATGGGATATGAAATAACTAACAAGTATTTTTTATTGTTTTAGTAAAATCATATTCCATGAATTATAAAACTATAAATACTTTAAAATAAGAAAAAATAATTTTCTTAAGAATATAAATTTTTTTAAAGATTATTTTTTGAATATATATATATTACCAAGGGGAAAAATTATTCTTCGAACACTTTCAATAGAATAAAAAAATTGATAAAAAATATAGTTATGATTAATATATAAAAAATAAAAATTTTATCTTTTTAACAATGAAATTTGAATGATTTTAAAAATAAAAAATAAGGGTATGTATTTAACAATGATTGGGTAACAAAATTAATGTGTAGTTAATGAATGAAATCATAAATTAATTAAATAGTTCTTTTACATATGTAACACCCACTAATATTATAACAAAAAATATTTCAAAATTATTGTAATAAAATAAATTCTCTTGAAAAAATATTTAACACTATATAAAAATAATAAAACAGTTACATCAAATTAAAGAAATTATTATATTATAAAACCATTATCTAAAATTTACACTTTTAAAATGGAATATGTATACAAACAACCAAATCGAGATAATACCTACCCTTATAGTTATCATATTAAAAATACATTCTTAAATAATAATATATAAACCAAATAGATTCAATAGTACGATCTATCAATATTTTCACATTATAAAATTACATTACCATATATAATATTACTTATAAAAATAGTAAAAAATATATATACTAAAATAATTAGCATAAGTGAAATCATTACATTATACATAGCCCTCAAAGAAAATATTCTACATATAATAAATATATCATTCAAAATATCAAAATCATTATCATAACGATTAAAAAATAGAATTATGGTAAATGTGTAATGTAAAAAAATTAATAGCAACTTGTTGAATTTAACTTAATTTCATATAATATCATTTCTATTACCTGCATTATTATTCAAATGTCTAACACCAAATTTTATTGAACTTAATTAAAACAAAATATTGATCATTGCTTAATTAAAAAAATTAATTCAATGAATAATTTTACAACCCAAGATATATTAAACTATCAAAAGGTTACAAAAATGATTAACCAAAAAAGACAAAAATATATATTACAAAATAATAACAATACATTTGTTTTATGTAGAGGATGTGAGTAAATAAATAAAAAATATGCATAACATATTTTAAAATTTTATATCTGATTCTATAAAAAATATTCTAAATAAACAACAACTTAATGAATTAGGGAGAATTTTCACCTAATAAGAGGAAAATTTTTACATTATTCATAAAAAATTAAAAATAACGCTCAGAATAATAGTATATTGACAAAATAAATTATTAATTTAAAATTAAATAATAATATAATAAACAAAAAATGCATTAGGGTAATTTATTTATGATCATAGTGGATGTTTTGTGAGTAAATGGTGGCATTGTATATCATGGGAATTAAAGACATAGATTTTCTAAAAATAACAAAAATGGTTTCAAAAAATAGGTTTCACTAAGTATTAGTTTTTGAATGTATGCTAATTGTTTGTATAAACTAATTGAATTGGTTCCTCTATAACCATGTTTATAAAACACAATATATATCAAGGTGTCAGTGTATCCCACAATTCATATATTTTGAAAAGAATAATTTCTCAACCCAAAAAAATTATGAAATTGTACCTCTTCCACAATGCCAACACCATGATTTCTAGATTTATTGTTATATTTTTTTCCACAAGGTTCTCCTATACCATATTTTTCTTGATCTACACATTTAACTCTTAGATTTATAAAATCAAACTAAACAACCTTATTATTTTATATTCTTCCTTCAATATGTATCTAAATGGTGCATGATCAATAATATATATAACTTTAGTAACAAAATATTGAAGCAGAACATATCATGAGTGAAAATTAATGATAGAAAATAAATATCTGTTGTTTTATAGTTCTCATATCTTATATCCAAATCTCTTTATATCTAATTTTTTTCGAATTATAATTGGTACACATTTAATTAAAACACTATTATAATGAATGGGTTCAAGGAATCTTGTAATAGTTGAAACATAGATCTTAACATGGTGGAAGAAGAAAGGGTTCTGTAGTGAGTCTTCAATTTTTCTAATCATAGTACAAAAAAATGAGTCACCCAAAATGAGCATAATCACTATTTTGGATAAATTTTTAAGATGAAATAAATTTTTAATAAAACTCTAAATCTCTTCTAATAAAATCCTTCATAACCCCATATTGATTTCACATGATATAAAGAAGTAGGGAATGAAAAAAAATTATTAAATTAAATTTATATTTTTTCACATTAATATCCATTTCAAATCATAAAGATCTATAGATATTTTTTTTAATATTATGTGGATATTTTCAAAATTTATAAAGAAATTAATTTCGATGGAAATCATTAAGAAAATTTATAATATTGATTGAAATAAATTATTCTAAAAAAAGTAATGTTATCAAAAAATTCCTCCAAATGATATCTTTTGATATAATAAAAAACAATAATGCAATATTAATTTTGTTTTTCTATGATTCATTAGTTTCATAGGGACATGAAAATACTATGAAAACTAATTTATGAAATATATTTTGGTTTACCCATTAAATGATCTAATATATTATTAATAAAGGAAATAGGGATATAGAAAACCGTTTAATTGGTTTTGTTATCAATAATAAAATCAGATGATATAAATTTGTATACATTTAATGGAAGGATGAAATTTTAACGATTTTAAATTATTGTAAGATGTGTGTAGCGACCCTAAGACTGACGTACATGGACATTACATTACTTTTGGGGAATACTTAATACATAATAAAAACAGACACACAAGGACCGTAATAGTTTAGAGTCTTTGGAAACTTGGAACGTAATCTTCTAATCGTGGTTAAAGATCTTCAACATCTCCCATAAAGATATTCCACTTTTTGTTTCCTTACCTAAAACCATTCTTTTGACTCAGGGGGAAAATAAAACATAAAAAGGGTGAGCTCAAATGCTCAGTAAGGGTAAGAATGGATAAAATAAAACATACCATATACATTTGAACTTAAAACCATGAACATAATGTTTAAACATCGAAATATTGAGCAACGACATAAAACATGGAAGTACATAAGGCATAAATCATAATGGAACATAAACCATGATAAAATAGGATGGGAATAAAACATGTAATTGTGGAATCCATTAAGCATATGTAATGATTTCCATAGAAGTCAAGGCATTGCTTCCAAGACCATCTTAGTGGACAAAGTCCCTTTCTGAATCGTGTTCACTCCTCGTTTTAGTCCTGTTTTTCTGAACCGGTTTAACCTTCCATTCCAGCCATGTCTATCTCATGAGATATAAATCTTTACCCAATGAATTGGAGGGAGATATAGGTCCCACCCATCTCATAATGAAATCATTTTTACTTGTGCCACAAATAAGCATACATCATTCATAATAACTGAACGAATAAAATGGGTGTCATAAACATCATCCCATCATCACATAATCCATATAAAACAAATGGATATCATTTCAAAATAAGAAAATTGAAACCATGTAAATAATAGAGACATTATACTTGAAACATTCACATATGAAATAATTTCATCTTAGATGGAAAAAATGGTTTTGATAAAACACTTGAAATGAATTCTTGAGTAAAATATTCTTTCTTCTTGAAAATTAATTTCTTTTCACAAAACGTCATGTAATTTTAAATGAAAAGTATTTTTTAAAAAATAGTCATGAAATATTTTGGAGGAATCTTCATGAAAATAAGTCTTTATAAAACCGTAAAAATCTGTTCACACCGTATAAGTTAAAAAAATATTATTCTCATACTTTTTCCAGAAAAGTCAAAAAGTACCTCATAAAAGAAAGATTCCATACATACCATGTAGTAAAAGTCAAAAATGGGTAAAAATGACTTTAAAAATACATGAAAACATTTTTATAAAACTTAGAAATCATTGATAAATATAACCCCAGTAAATACTTACGAATAAGCAATCTCGGAAAAAAATGAGATTTACAAAATTATCCATTACCTTAGGTCCGATATGCTTCGTATGTATCCGAAAATCTTGTATAATGATTTATGTAATGTTATTGACTTATTACAGAATCATATTAATTTTTATGATATCATATAGGGTTCAATTATGACTTTATATTACCCGTTCTTTTGTAAATTCCATGTTAAAGATCATTTTGGGTAAAATCGTTTCATTTGTCGTCCGTGTTTTGACTTGTATTTATTCATATGATTACATAGATCATGATTAAATACATCCAGAATGTAAAACATGATTTATATATAATATATATTCAGAATATACATATATATAATAGATCGATAAATGGAAAGAAATACACCGTTCATGGGGACGATTGGTCGTACGTATGCATGACCGTTGTTTTCGTTTCCTCATTGAATTGAATGGAATTAATTGGATGACATACATATATATATATACATAAATCCAGTATCATTATTATGTCATATACTTCATGATTACTTATTGTATATACTTTATAATCATTTATGAATGGTTAATCATTGAGAATGAATCTCATCGCGTCGTGGAGACGGTATTCTGTACGTACGCACGAGCGATGATATCCTTCCCATGATCATGGAATTTTATTGAAGTGTATGTATACTATTACAGAATCAATATCACATTACAATAATCATACATAGTTATTATTTACACCATTATACCCATCCAAGTAAGGTGGTGGTGGAAAATAGATTACGCCACAGTGTGGAGACGGTATTCCGTACGTACGCACGCGCGGTGATTTCGTTTTTCGTAGGATGGATAAATGGTGAAATAGAGTTGTTTCATACTTATAATAAAATATCAGTATATGAGTGATACTGATGTTATTACTTCATAATTAAAAAACCTAAGAAGAAGAAGTGGAAGAAGAAATAAAGGTGAAAGAATTGGTAACGGAAATTACCTCTTCTTTGAAGCGCCACTTTGAGACCTCCACTTAGGGCACTAAAATTGGTCTTTGAAGAAGACCAGGACCTCTAGGATGTTTCTAGGGAAGTGGAGAAGATAATTGGTCAGGGGTTTTCCGATCATGAAGGCACAAAGTGGTGTTTGGAAGAGAGGGAGTCGGTGCCCTTTTATAAGGGAGGAGAGGGGCACCTTTTGAATTCTTAAACATATTAATTTATAATAAATCTAACCCCACTTAAAAAAAACCAAAAATGACTCATATTAGAATATTAGATGAGATAGGGTTTTAATATCATCAGCCAATCAAATTTAGACATTTTTGGATCTTATTTTAAACCTTATCATTTTGATTTATCCTTATTAATCTATTTAAGTTTATTTGTCGTAACAAAATTCTAAATTTTATGTTATAACAAATAATTACTTATTTGTTGTGAATTTTACATACTTGTTTACTTTATAACATTATAGACCATATAAATTTAAATTTATAATTTTTAAATATTTTTGTGATTTTTAAACAATTTTATAATATGTTATTTTTATAAAATAACAATAGTGTCAATTTTGACTCTATTTATTTATTTGAATTTAAATAAAATATATACAGAATATATGTCCGAAATAAAATCTTTAATAGATTCATAAAAGGTCATATGTATCTATAAAATTAGTGGATCGCATTAAATAGTTCATATAATATTTTTTTTATTATTTTTAAAACCATTTATTTGGTTTATCTCTTAATAAAATAATTACCACATCATTTTTGTATAATTATTCAATATACAGATTTGTAGCATAAAAATTAAACATAAAATCCTATGATAAAGATAAATCTATTACCTTTCACAATAATACTTTTACTCAAATTTATAATATTAAAATCACAATATTTAAATTGATATATTTATTAAATTATGAAGGTGACAACTCTTGAATCATTTAAAATAAAATAATATAAGTGTCATAATCCCTTTTATAAGGCTCCAAACGGTTATATATTATGTCATTGGATGATTACTGTGTATATTTACACTACCAATAAGTTTTTTTCAGGTTTTTGGGCCTTTTAATGGGTATTATTATTTAAATAAAAACTATATTACTTATTTACCACTTAATAATTAATTTCTCTATCATTAATGTATCACCATTAATGACAATTATTTAATCCCTAAGAATTCTAAATAAATTATCATGGTGTAATTAATTTTATTAGATTTCTGGAGACTATTCATGTTCGAAGTTTTATGATGTTTATCACTAAATTTAAATTATTATACTTATATGATTTAAGAGAGTGACATGATGTCACTTTCTATGGTTTTAATAATAATTAAATTATTTTCGTGGTCAAAAGTCCATAAAATAAATCTAATCCTACCCTTAGGTTATATGGGTATACTTTTAGCCATCCAATAGAATTTTTTCATGTGTTTGGGTAATCTTATAATATTATATTTACCCTCAATTACCCGATTTACCTTTAATTATGGTAAATAAAATTTACAGTAGTTACTATTCATAATTCCCAAAAATAAAAAGTATATTATTAATATAATTTGGACCCACTAATTCCAAATATAGAATCCATTTTTCCAAATTCAATAAAGAAAACTTGCAGCAATTAAATCAAAATTAATCATGTTGTCGAAAGAAAGCAGGTTTTTCTTTAAAACATTGCAAAAGATTGAATTGATTTAACCTGCGAATTTAATGTAAAATCAATTCTAATGACATAAATTATTTTAAATGGTAAAAATATATTCTATTTATACTTTAAAACCATTCAATATTATAATTTAACCATATAAATTATTGCGATGAAAAAAGTTGTTTTTAATTAAAATATAGCGTGTTTTTACTATTCATCAAAATATGAAGGTTACCAGAATAATATGAAACATTTATCCAAAGTAAATTTTTATTTCTTGATTCAAAAGAAGAATTTTATTTTTTCAAATTGAACTTATAAATATGTCAAAAACTATATTTAAAGTGGGTGCGCCATCAAAAGGCAGCAAAACTGCATTTTTTGAAAAATACTTATTTTACCTGAAAAATTTATTTTGTTCTTATACCATGTTCTATAAAATGTGTAAGATGAATATTAATGTTATAAAATTCAAAATTTAGTTAATACTATTCATAACGGCTAGTTCTTAATAATATTATAATAATATATCGTTGTTTAGTAAAACCTGGTATTGCGTACAACACACACTATCGAGGAAGGTCGCGATTGTGTGTAATGCAAGGCAAGTCAGGGATGTGTGTTGTGCAAGCTTCTTTTGGTGTAGCGTATAACACAAGAAATTAATTAAAAATAATAATTTTCATAAAATCCTGGGGTGTTACATTCTACCCCACTTAAAATGAATTTGACCTTCGAAATTCGTCGGGGTTATAAATGGTTTACTACTCGAAAGTTTTTTTTAATAGAAACCCAAATTATAAAAAATGAATACCAAAATTTGGCTTTAAAAACTAATGTATGAAATGTAACGGTTATCCAAATTAACTCATCACTGGGTTTCCACATAGGAGAACATATGTGCAAATATGGATATGGAAGAAAAATCTAACCATCAAGTTCTGATGGAGAGTGGTAGAGAACATGGCTATGAAAATGCCAACAATCAAAAAGCCATAAATTTGTGATGACCTAAGGTACCATCTGATTCATTGAATATAAGAAGATTTGGACAACATTTTTTGGTTTTCAAGATCATTTCCCAAAAGTTGATGAATTAAAAGAAATACTTGCATGATTTTGGTACAATCTCACTGTTGTTCGTGAATTGAACAATTTCCACTTCATCCCTTAAAGAAATGAATTTCAATTTGTTATTCATGATGTGTTAGAAGATCATGTGATAGAATGATGGGTCATTCCATCTCTTTCAGAAAAAAGGTTAGAAAAAGATATAAGTCTATCTTATGGTTAGATTAATCGTATATGGTTCCAAAAATGAACTTATACTTCATATATCATACCACTTAATAAAATAAAACTAGTTTCTACTAACCAGGGAATTCCTGTAGGCCAGTGGTAGGAGATAAATGCTAGTCGCACTTTGGATGTGGGTTCGATTCCCACAGCCTTGTCCGACGCGATGGGTTGTCGCCCGTCCTGCAGGTTGTCCTTTTTTTAAAACTATATTACTGTAACATCCCATCAATAATATCAAAAAAAGTTCTATCATTAAACAATACTAACTTATGTCTAACATAATCCATCCCAATCTTTAATCTTATCTAAAATAATTCGGTCCAAGCTCATGGTATAAAGAAAACGATTACTTGAAATGTTACCAACCAAGCACGTGAATACCATCATTTATCCCCCATATATCTTGTTGGTCAAATTCCAATCATGTGAATACCTTTATCATGTATTCTCTTGAAAAATGAATACCCATAAAACCTTAGTAAAAACATGAATGCTGTCAAAAGTTATCTCTTTCCACATACCAAAATCCAAAAATTCAATATACTCAAACCATGATATAACCTTCTCCTTATATCAGTCATGAGCTCATGAATACTGTCAAACATTTCATTTTATCATTTTCCCTTCATTATGCACATATCATCCTTTTTTCCAAAAATATATCAATCACTTTCCATGGTTACCAGTACCATAAAATTATTGAAAACCACAATATACCAATACATAAATATTCCAATATTCCACGATACTATATACAACATTATTTTGGAATCCCATTACATAAACACTTAATCATTCCACCACATCGTTGTCATATTCAACATCTCCAAAAGTGATCGCATGTGAATTCCCTTTGTCTTTTTCCTTAAGTGGTTACTCATGTCGATCATCACTAAACCTTGGATTGGGGCATTTATTTTCATAATTCCCCATTTCCTTGCACTTGAAGCATACAAGTGTTGGTGTTGCGTTCTCTGCAGTCTTTTCTTTATTCACATCATTAGAAACCCTTTTTCCATTACTTCGACACTCAGCTGCTCGATGACCTTTTTTCCATACTTAAAACATTTTCTAGTCCCTTTAAGACAATCTCCACCATGCTTCTTTCCACACATTGATTATAAGGAAACATTCATCTTCTTTTCACCATTATTATGAGATTTCTCCTTGAACTCCATCTTTCTTTTCTTGTCAAAACTATGAGATGGATACATAACACCAACTTCCATTTCTACCTTGATAGCACAAAACACAATTTCTTCATAGCTACTGAAGTCTCTTATAGCTAATTCTCATCGAAGAGTTGGTTTTAAGCCACTGATGAATCGATCAACATTACTTTCAAGTTTGATGATAAAGCCAGATGCATACCTTGAAAGCCTTGTAAAATTCGCTTCGTATATACCAACAGATTCATCATACTTTTTCTTTAGTTCAAGAAACTCTTTCTCCATCTTTGATCGAAGAATATGAGGGAAGTACTTATTGAAAAATAAGTTCCTGAACTCGTCCAATTCCATGGACTCAATTTCATCTCTTGGCCTCGTATTCTTGATAAGAGTCCACCATTGATCAGCATCACCTTCCAAATGATACACTGCTAAGATGACATTATCATGTTCATAACATTGAAGAACTGAAAATATCTTTTCAGTTGTACTGATCCATTTTTCAGCAACATGTGGATAAGAAGACCCACTGAAAGAAGTTGGATGTTGCCTCATGAAGGACCGAATAGAATATTGTTCCCTCCTCTGCTCATTTGGAATTCTAGAATGATTCATATCTTGTGTAAGTATAGAAATAAGATTTTTCACTCCATCTACCATAACATTTGTTTGTTCATAAGGACAATCATTGCATTTTCAATTGCATTGATCAACAGGGTTCCTTCGGGTTCCATCCATCGTCTAAAACCCAAAAAGAATAGTGTGAGAGGCAAAAATCATGCTAGGGAAAACAACATAGTAATGGCGGAGTACCATAAATATCTAACATATTAGGTTTAATTTTAAGATCATTACCGTAATTCTCGGACTATAACCTATACTTATACTTATCCTTAGGTACATCCCTAGACATACCTTGGAAATATCTCTAGGGATCTCACTAAAGTTCTCGCATCCTAGTTTCCAACGGTTGACTAAACCTCCCTCTGATACCAACTATAGTGACCCTAAGCCAGACGTACATGGACATTACATTACTTTTGCGGAATACTTAATAAATAACAAAAACAGACACACAAGGACCGTAATATTTTAGTGTCTTTGGAAACTTTGAATGTAATCTTTTAATCGTGGTGAAAGATCTTCAACATCTCCCATAAAGATCTTCCACTTCTTGTTTCCTTACCTAAAACCTTTCTTTTGATCCTAGGGGAAAATAAAACATAAAAAGGATGAGCTTAAATGCTCAGTAAGGTTAATCATGGATAAAATAAAACATACTATATACATTTGAACTGAAAAACATGAACATAATGTTTAAACATCGAAATCTTGAGCAACGACATAAAACATGGAAGTACATAAGGCATAGACCATAATGGAACATAAACCATGATAAAATAGAATGGGAATAAAACATATAATTGTGGAATCCATTAAGCACATGTAATAATTTCCATAGTAGTCAAGGCATTGCTTCCAAGACCATCTTAGTGGACAAATTCCCTTTCTAAATCAAGTTCACTCCTCGTTTCAGTCCTGTTTTACTGAACCAGTTTAACCTGCCATTCCAGCCATGTCTATCTCATGAGATATAAATCTTTACCCAATGCATTGGAGGGAGATATAGGTCCAACCCATCTCATAATGAAATCATTCTTACTTGTGCCACAAATAAACATACATCATTTATAATAACCCAACGAATAAAATGGGTGTCATAAACATCATCCCATCATCACATAATCCATATAAAAGAAATGTATGTAATTTCAAAATAAGAATAGTGAAACCATGTAAATCATAGAGAAATTATACTTGAAACATAAACATATGAAATAATGTCATCTTAGATGGAAAAAATGGTTTTGATAAAACACTTGAAATGAATTCTTGAGTAAAATATTCTTTCTTCTTCAAAATTAATTTCTTTTCAAAAAATGTCATGTAATTTTAAAAGAAAAGGATTTTGTTGAAAATATTCATGAAATATTTTGGAGGAAGATTCATGAAAATAAGTCTTCATAAAACCGTAAAAATCCGTTCATGCCGTATAAGTTAAAAAAACATTCTTCTCGAACTTTTACCGGAAAACTCAAAAACTACCTCGTAAAAGAAAGATTCCATACATACCATGTATTAAAAGTCAAAAATGGGTAAAAAGGACTTTAAACCTACATGAAAACATATTTATAAAACTTATACATGGATGATAAATATAACCACAGTAAATACTTACGAATAAGCAATCTCGGATAAAAATGAGATTTGAAAAATTATTCCATACCTTAGGTCCGATATGCTTTGTACGTATCCGAACCTCCTGTATAATGATTTAAATAATGTTATTTACTTATTAAAGAATCATAGTAATTGTTATGATATCATATAGGGTTCACTTATGACTTTATATTACCCTTTCTTTTGTAAATTCCATGTTAAAGAGCGTTTTGGGTAAAATCGTTTGATTTGTCGTCCGTGTTTTGACTTGTAATTATTCATATGATTACTTAGATCATGATTACTTACATCCAGAATGTAAAACATGATTTATATATAATATATATTCAGAATATACATATATATATTAGATCGATAAAAGGAAAGGAATACACCGTTCATGGAGATGGTAGGCCGTACGTACGCATGAACGTTGTTTTCGTTTCCTCATTGAATTGAATGAAATTAATTCGATGACATACATATATATATATATACATAAATCCAGTATAATTATTATGTCATATATTTCATGATTACTTATTATATATACTTTATAATCATTTATGAATGGTTAATCATTGAGAATGAATCTCATCGCGTCGTGGAGACGTTATTCCGTACGTACGCACGAGCGATGATATCATTCCCATGATCGTGGAATTTTATTGGAGTGTATGTATACCATTACATAATCAATATCACTTTAAAATAATCATAAATATTTATTATTTACACCATTATACCCATCCATGTAAGGTGGTGGTGGAAAATAGACTACGCCACGGCGTGGAGACGGTATTCCGTACGTACGCACGCGCGGTGATTTCATTTTCCGTAGGATGGATAGATGGTGAAATAAGGTTGTTTCATACTTATAATAACATATCAGTATATGAGTGATACTGATGTTATTACTTCATAATGAAACAACCTAAGAAGAATAAGTGGAAGAAGAAATAAAGGTGAAAGAATTGGTAATGGAAATTACCTCTTCTTTGAAGCGCCTCTTTGAGACCTCCTCTGAGGGAACTAAAATTGGTCTTCGAAGAAGACCAGGACCTCTAGGATGTTTCTAGGGAAGTGGAGAAGATAATTGGTCAGGGTTTGGCCGAGCATGAAGGATCAAAGTGGTGTGTGGAAGAGAGGGAGGAGGTGCCCTTTTATAAGGGAGGAGAGGGGCACCTTTGGAATTCTTAAAAATATTAATTTATAATAAATCTAACCCCACATAAAAACCTCCAAAAATGAATAATATTATATTATTATATGATATAGGGTTGTAATAACATCAAAAAATCAAATTTAGACATGTTTGGATCTTATTTTAAACTTTATCATTTTGATTTATCCTTAGTTAATCTATTTAAGTTTATTTGTGGTAATAAAATTCTAAATCTTAAATTACAACTTATAATTACTTATATGATATGAATTTTAAATAATTTTTTACTTTATAACATTATAGTCCATATATATTTAAATTTATAATTTTTAAAATTTTTTGTGATCTTTAAAACATTTTATAATATGTTATTTTTATAAAATAACAATAGTGTCAATTTTGACACTATTCATTTATTTGAATTGAAATAAAATATATACAGAATATATGTTCAAACTAAAATCTTTAATAGATTCATAAAAGGTCATATGTATCTATAAAAGTATTGGATCACATTAAATAGTTCATATAATATTTATTTTATTATTTTTAAAACCATTTATTTAGTTTATCCCTTAAAAAAATAATTACTACAACATTTTTGTATAATTATTTAATATACTGATTTGTTTCATAAAAATTAAAAATAAAATCCTATGATTAAGATAAATCTATTACCTTTTACAATAATTATTTTACTCGAATTTATCATCTTAAAATCACAATATTTAAATTGTTATATTTATTAAATTATGAAGGTGTCAACTTTTTCATCATTTAAAATAAAAAAATATAAGTGTCATAATCACTTTTATAAGGCTCCAAATGGTTATATATTAGGTCATTGGATGCTTATGGTGTAGATATACACTACCAATAAGTTTTTGTAAGGTTTTTGGTCCTTTTAATTGGTATTATTATTTCAATAAAAACTATATTACTTATTTCCCACTTAATAAATAATTTCTGTATCATTAATGTATCACCATTAATGACAATTATATAATCCCTAAAAATTCTAAATAAAGTATCATGATGTAGATAATTTTGTTATATTTCTGGAGACTATTCATGTTCGATGTTTTATGATGTTTATCACTAAAGTAAAATTGTTATACTTATATGATTTAAGAGAGTGACATGTTGTCACTTTCTTTGGTTTTAATAATAATTAAATTATTTTCATGGTCAAAAGTCCATAAAATGAATCTAATCCAACCGTTAGGTTATATGGGTCTACTTTTAGCCATCCAATAGAATTTTTGCATGTGTTTGGGTAATTTTATAATATTATATTTACCCTTAATTACCCGATTTACCTTTAACTATGGTAAATAAAATTTATCGTAGTTACTATTCATAATTCCCAAAAATAAAAAGTATCTTATTAACATAATTTGGACCCACTGATTCCAAATATTTAATCCATTTTTCCAAATTCAATACAGAAAGGTTGCAGAAATTAAATCAAAATTAATCCCGTTGTTGAAAGAAAATGGGTTTTTCTTTAAAACATTGCAAAAGATTGAATTGATTTAACCTACGAATTTAATGTAAAATCAATGCTAATGACATACATTATTTTAAATGGTAAAAATATATTCTATTTATACTTTAAAACCATTCAATATTATAATTTAACCATATTAATTATTGCGATGAAAAAAGTTGTTTTTAATTAAAATATAGCGGGTTTTTACTATTCATCAAAATATGAAAGTTACCCGAATAATATGAAAAATTTATCCAAAGTAAATTTTTATTTCTTGATTCCAAAGGAGAATTTTATTTTGTCAAATAGAACTTATAAACATGTCAAAAACAAGTTATAAAGTGGGTGCGCCATCAAAAGGCGACAAAACTACCTTTTTAAAAAAATACTTATTTAACCCGAAAAATTTATTTAGTTCTTATAACATGTTCTAGAAAATGTGTAAGATGAATAGTAATGTTATAAAATTCAAATTTTAGTTAATACTATTCATAACGGCTAGTTCATAATAATATTATAATAATATATCGTTGTTTAGTAAAACCCGGTATTGCGTACAACACACGCTATTGAGGAAGGTCGTGATTGCGTGTAATGCAAGAAAAGTCAGGGATGCGTGTTGTGCAAGCTCCTTTTGGTGTAGCGTACAAAACAAGACATTAATTAAAAATAATACTTTTCATAAAATCTCGGGGTGTTACAATGTGATTTTTTTAACAATTAAGATTGGTTGTTCTAAAATTCAAATATGAATGGGGTATATTATTCATGGTTGTAACATAATTTCCAAATAATTTTTTAAAATGTCATGTATTGAGGGCTTAGTTAATGATTGGGGTTATTTGACATGTTTTGAATCATTTTCCTAAAAATAATTTCTATAATTTTTTAATAATCATCCATAGTATATCACTATGTGTATAACTAATTATTTTGTTGATTTATTTTATGATGTTAAATTGGTCCATATATTGGTCTATAATAATGTTCTTTACAATAAAAAATACAAATTTATTACAATCCATTAGTTTTGAATATTATAATTATTATTAAACTTTAGTCAATTTCAATTATATGGAGATTTTTAATGAAGGTATCTTTTGTACATTACTATATTGTAATACATTCAAGAATGTAATTAAATGTTTTTTTAATAGATATAATTTAGAAAAATAATACCCATATAAATTTATTTTATAATATTTATTATCACCTTAGAAAAACATTTATATTTTTTAAAACAAATATTTTTTTCTTTTAATGAATTTTAATGAATGATATGAGTTCCCATTTTATAAATAGCATTAAAAAATTAATTTTATACATATGAAAAATATTGACCAAAATGTTTTATTACGTGAATAGATTGTTCTTTAAAGGGATAAATCTATTAGCCCAAAATATAAAAATGTAAAACACTATTAACAAATTCTGTTAATGATTATCAATCATTCACATTTATTAAAGTCTTAATCATTTTCATAATGTATCTTCAATGTTTAATAGGTGCATGAAAACTACCAAGTTCTTTATTCTATATATAAAACATTTATTTTATCAATGAATATAAAATCCTTCACGTTACCAAGTGTCCTCTAAAAACTCTACTAGATGAAATATCTAACAATTAGAAAATGAAACCACTACTATTCTAGTTTTATGTTATAAAATATATAAAGATGATTAAATTGAGTGAGGGATATAATTAATATATGTTTTAAGGTCACACATATAATTGGTTAAAGTAGACTTCTGTAAGGAAAATACACCATGTTATTGACATGTTGTGTATAGAATATACCATGTTATTGACATGTTGAGTGACGATATACAAAGTTAAAGACTTCTGTAGGGAATATCCTAATTTATTGACATGTATTATGATTATATTGAGAGATTAAGGAAAATAAATTTCTTTCTAAATACAAGAGTCCATTGTACTTCATATGAATGATTTTTTTATATAATGATTAGATATAACTTTGTAAGTATAATCTATTTTTGTATAAGCATTGATATATCATTGTATAAATATTATGAACATTTATATATTAATAAATGGTTGCATTTATTCATGACTTTTATCAATATAAACATCATCAATTAAAGAATATAATCATGTATGTCTCGAGAAAATATCCATATATAGTGAAAATTATATTCTAATGTAGATTAAAAATAAATTTTGTATTTTATGATATATCGAAAAGTTGAAATTTGATGATACAAAAGTATTTATTATCATTCTTGAGTAACATATTAACATTTAAGGTATTTTCAAAATTTCAAATAAAATTAGTTATTCATATAATTTAATAGAGAAGAAAATCAATATAAGAATTATTTTTAGTGAATTCTCAAATTATGAATGTTTATGATTCTATAATTTTTTTCCAAATTTGTACACTTGTGGTTTTTGTGTTGAATTTAACATCCAAAATATCATGTTTTCATTTTTAGATATTATAAATGCATTGAATAATTGGGTTCATTATTCATAATCATGAGAAGAAATATTGATGATTTTTCGACAGTATTACTTGAAATGTTTTGTTAAATATAGTTATGATCATCTAATAAAAAAATGGGATCTGATCTATTTTAGAGAGAATAATTAGGATAAATGATAATCATCATATATTAATTTCTACCATAAAATAAAGGACACACTGATTTTTTGAAATATAAAACTTAATAGATCATTCTAGGAATGTTTTGGATTTCTAATGATCTAATATATGAAAAAAATATTACTTATGAATAGTGAATAATAGATGATCATAAAGAGATAAATAATTTTTTAAATGTCAATAAAATTATTAAAATATATCTAAATCCTGGAAAAACATTAGAATTCATATTTTCACTACTCTATATTATATATTGTTATGGAATAATTATTTAATTTTTTTACTTGTAGTTATAATTTGATATATTTTGAAAAATTAGAAGTAAAACATTCTAAAAAAATAAATGAAATATTTATTTATCTTTATGAACAGAAACAATTAAGTGTGTTTCTAGAAAATTTAATGATTTTAAAAATAATCTCATGATAACACTATAGTTGGTATTTCATGACCATGATTCTCACTTGTTATCAAATATTATTCTAAATTTCTTCATTATGGATATTCGAAAAGATATGCTAAATTGATTAACAATGGTCTCACCTGTGAGACAACCTTGAATATTGGTGATGAAAAATGAATGGAATATGGTGTAGCTACTAATGCATGGTTAGAATAGAGGAGTTTCTAAAGAAAGTGATAAGACTCTTCAAAAAAGATGAAAAAATAGGATAATACACGTACAATGGTGATGAAGAAGTATTAAAAATAGAGTAGTTATGAAGTTGAGTAGATATAATTTTGTAGATAAAAATAATAATTTAATATTGAACTAATATACTCGTAAAATTTAGTCAACTGTGAATAAATAATAATGTAATGTTATTGTAAATGATGTTGTGTTCATCTAAAAAAATAGATTCATAAACCTGAATGTGTTGAGTATGAAGGAAGAGAATTTATTTGACACTATTTAACAAATTTATTTTAAATAAATGGTTGTTTGGTATAAATTTTGATGTCTAGTTTAATGGTCACTTTTTTAATACACTAATTTAGTCATTTTTTTCTTGTTGAATAATCAAATATTAATTTTTGTTTTCAGTTTATTCTATATTTATTAGAGAATATATTCATTATGAGAAAGAATATACCATATAATAACAATGATGGATAAATCCAAATGACGTAAATCAACAATACTGACCAGTTATTACTCAATACAAATGTTAAAAATACAAGATGGAAAAATACTAATAACAGTGTCAATATTAATAGAATTAATGGAAACTGGATGGCTCTAACAACACACCAATTGAAACTTTTTCTATAACATTGTGCACAAATTCATTTTCATGCCAAATTTGTGATATGAACACTAGCTCATTATAAACGAACTTGTTCATCCGAGTTTTCATGTACAACTTTACAAGAAAATTATGCATCCCTAGAGTATGAATCTATCATGGGTCATAGAGTTATCAATATCAAAACATCCTAAAAGAATTTATGTTCGTTAAACTTGGGTATCACTTATCCAGGGTGTTCACTAATTCCTAGGATACTCATGACATCATCACAATGAGGTAATTAATCAACAAATACATAAAATATTATTATAAAAAATATTATTTTAACCTCACCACACATCCAACACCATCACATAAAAAAAACAATTTTCAATATTCATCAACAAATATCACAGAAAACTCTATATTCTTCAGTCATACTATATGATTTAAATGTAAATTTAGATTTATCAATTATAATATGGGGTCAATTATAGGTCTTAAAACATTTTTTTATCCTTAAGAAAACTGATGTATATAAATATCAAAATATATGGATTCACAAACCCTCTTTACTATATAACAATGAAACAAACATTCACTGGATCTGATAAAAAGGATCGGATAAAGAATCTTTTTCCATGTTGATATAGGGAAAGATTCTACCTTAAAGTGTATAGAATCTTATTTATATCATAATATATATGAATAAGAATGTGAAATAATGTTACACATTAAATCATTAACAAAATTCGACAGAATTAAAACTACTTACAAAACAAGACAAGTATATTAAATCTTTTAACCCAAAGATAATGGAATTCAACAACCTTGGATAAAGGAACATTAATTTATACAATTATGCGAGTTCTTCTTACCCAAACTAGGGTAATACCTCTATATAATGATTAGTATCTTTATTTCTATCCCTATAATCTCTTGATATTAAGTTGATCATCACCTCTTTCTTCTTATTCCTAGAGGCCCTCAATTGAAAAACAATAATTGGATTCACACTAGGCAGGTTGAAAAAGTTTTTCATGTCTGAAAGAAAATTCATAGAATTTTCACAAGGAATATTTGATCAAATCTCTCATATAGTAACAATTAATTACATATATCAACAACTCTCTATGAAAACTATAGTAGAAACAAATCTCTCTGTAAAATTCAACACCATGAAAAATCAACACTGATTTTGTAAAATGGCTAGGTATTTATATGCATGGATTCCAAAGGTATACTTCTACCTCCAACAGTCATATTTATCCTTGAATTTTAGAGGGACTATATATGTGGCAACAGGATAATGTTTATGTTAAAATAGATTTTACGACATTGTTTTATATAACATTATATGATAAACATTATTAAACATAAGAAACAATAGAACATTTAGGATATGATAAAATGGAACATTACCTTAATGAAATTTGGTTACTGTATGAAAATTATTTAATCATATTTTTAATATAATATAAAACAATGTCTAGACATATAGACAATCAGATTCTAAATTATTATCGAATAATATTTTTATTTCTAAGGAAATATATTTTAGATTTCTTATGAAAATGGAGTCTAATTTCAGTAGAAATCAGCATGTGATTTAAGATGAAATTAGGGTCTAATTCCAAAACATATCAGAGTATGATTTATAATTAAATTGGAGTATGATTTCAGATGATATTAGAGTATGATTTTAGAATATATCAGAGTCCTATTTGGGAATTATTTAGAGTCTGATTTTAGGAGATATCAGAGACTGATTTTAGGATAAATCAGAGTCTGATTTTTGGTATAAAATTGTGTCTGATTTAAGCCTAAATCAGTGTCTAATTTCAAGATAAATATGAGTTTGATTTCATAAGAAATCCAAGACTAATTTAAAAATTAATCAGAGTCTGGATTCTGATAAAATTGGTGTATGATATCAAGAAAAATCTGTGTCTTATATTAGAAGAAATAATGGATTGATTCTAGAATAAATTAAAGTCTCAATTCTGAGGAAATGTGATTTGAGGAACTATACGGTATTGAGTTTGATAAGGATTCATGCTTCTATATTAAGAAAATACGATTAATCTTTTTTTGTGAAGACATTTGATAAATCACTTTAAACTATATTTATAGGTAAAATAATAATTACTAAAAGACATTTTTAATTAAAAATATTTTTTAAAGGGTATTATAATTTTCCTCATTAATGTGTTTGTGATTCTTAAAACATAAATTAATGAAAAATTCATGAAGAAACTTATTGACTCAACATTGTCCATCTTTTTGGAATTTATAAAATAAATTTCATAAATAGATAAAAAGGTCTATGTTTATCAATTTTTAGCCTAAAATAAATAATTATCTTCTTTTTTGTTTATAACTTTTGATGAATACAACTAACTCCCCCTTTTGTTATAAAATCCCAAAGGATTGTATTCTATTTATTCATATATTAATTATTCATCAATAATTAAGAATTTATTCGTTATATAGTCTCCCCCATACTAGATATTTTTATCTGTATCTCAATATTCCTTTTGATCAATATTTTCTCCCCCTTTGGGATTTTAAAAATGGAATAGAGAGAAAAAATAATTATACCTGAAAGTTTAATAAAAAACAATATAAAACAATCGCATAATTAAAAATCTAATTATTGAAACAAATTTTATTCCTAAAGAAATCAGAATTGAAAAGATTATTCATCCTTCTTCTTTTTTCCTTCGATATTATCTTTTTTAAGGATTCCTTTAGCTTCAACAACTCATTACGATCATATTTAATCATCATGATAAAATTTTCATGATCCTTATTTTTACAATCGAGATATTGGAATCAATCTTATTGAGACATAAGAATTTCACCTTGGGACATTATCACTTCTTTTTGATATTTGATTCATTGTTCCATATCCTACCAAATTTCACATTCCTTTTTTATAGTGAGAGTGACTAAATTCTGTTTCCAATTGATATCATTGTCTTCTATTTGAAAACTCTCTTGATCTTGCTTCATTTCCTTTGAAAAATAAGTTAAAAGTTTCTTTATTCTATCATCAGAATTATCAGAGGATTCATTGACTTAATTATTGAAATAATCAATGATTTTAAGATCATAAATGCCTTAATTAGACCACTTGGTTATCACTTTTCTGTATCTTCTATGATAATCATAATTAATCAAAAATTCATATACTATTCTAAATTCTTGATGAAATTTTCTATAAGAATTCTTGTGGAATGTAACTATTGATTGACTGATGAATGAATTAGTTGACATCTAGAATCAATGATTGTGTATAAATGAATGGATATCACAAGCTTCTTTAAGGACTAAAGAAAAAAAAATGTACTAAGGAAGATTAAGATTCTAAAATAGATTATTTTTTTTTGTGAGGGAACATTATCTTTCTCATCATTTTTCCTCATTGATTTTCCATCAACAACCTTCTTCAATTTATCATCAATAGCATTCATTGGTGAATTTAAAAAAACTTTCTAAACTTTATCATCCTTAAAGATTTACTTTTAAACATTCTAAGTCTCATACTCATTTTTTGAATATTGAAAAAAATTATCATCATCAACAACAAATTCATTATCATCCCATTTGTCATCAATTTATTTATCATCATATTTTCATAATCTTCTTGAACAATATCATAATTTTTTATTTCAACACCTGAAGGGGCATTGTTTACCTCATCATGAGGATCATAATTTATTAGAATAGATATTCCTTCTCAAAAAATCATAGGGAATTCAACATGAGATGTTCTTATAGACAATGTCTCAGAAGGGATATACTTCTCTTGATATTCATTAACGACTCTTATCACGTCATAACTATCATTCTCCGCCTTTTCTTATTATTTATGAAGTTATTCTTCTTCAATTATGGGTTTAGAATTTGATTTATCATTCTTTAATTGAACTTTTACTAGATACTAGGTTGGAACTTGTTATTATATGAAATATTATGGAACCTAATATTTTTTAGATTCATTATCAGTATCTGTTCACAAAGCTTGGATAATTTCACCTTTTAACAAATTCTTCTTCTTTTTACTTTCCTCCTTAAGTTTCTTTTTTAGATCATTAGTATGTTATATTTTTAAGGCAATAGCCTCAGCTAGATCTAAACCAAAAACTTAATTGCCATCTTTGATCTTCATTTTCAATTCTCCCCATTTGGAAACAACATCATCAAAGAAAACGTTTTTTGCTTCTTCGGATTGGTTGGAGTAGATAATAGTTAGGATGTTATTGATTGTTCATTCAGTTCAGCCTCTATAGATTTTCTTTTATTAGGTGTAGTATTGTACCTTACACAAACATCACTTTTCATACTATCATCTTGATAATCATTATTTGGAATATCGAATATTTCTCTTAACATAACATTAAAGAAAATATTAATTCTTCTCAAAGTATAATATCATAACAATATTATCATGATGGTTTTAGGATTTGAGTTTCATGGGATTTTGAAAGATTTTATGGACAAGACAATGATATTAGTGAAGATCGTACGGTACATCATTATTTGAGGCTTGATGGTTCCATTCATAATATTGATGGTTGTCCAAATAATGTACCTGATGAGATTTATCTTCCTTAAAGTAATCATGAAATCTATTAGGAATACATAAAATTTAATTAAAAAATCATTTTCTCCCTTCTTTGGAATCATAAATGTTTTCACTCAGAGGACTACCGATACATTGTTTTTTGAAGGATGAGTTATCTTCAGTGTCATCACTCCTTCAAGACCATGTGTCTCTACAACCTTAATCTTCTAAAGAGAACCTTACTTATTTGGCAATATGTATGAGAAAAATATTTCTAATCATTTATTTATAATATCCATGATACTTGGAGCTATCTTATATGAAAATTAATTATTATTTTCATAACTCTTAAAGGAAATAATTTCACTTCCAACATGTTCAAAATAATGAAAAGTGTCATAAAATTCTTTTAACAAATTAGGGTTGAATGGATCATGATTCTTATCCTTGGATATGCAAATATATTCCCAAATATTCTTATTAATGATTTTTGATATCAAATAGTTGTATATGGAAATAAAATTTGGGCCCACCAACTATTCCCTGAATATTATCCAATCCTTGAGATACATGTTGGATGCCATCAGAGTCATCGAGGAGAATTCATGATACATTGAGAGTGTATGGAAAAGTGAAAAATTAATGGACAACATGAAGAGTAGTAGGGATTCATTGCAATAAATGTTAGAAAACCTATGGGGGATGTGAATATGGGGTTCCTTTATATATGCTTTGTGGCTATGGTTCTTATTTTTATATTTTTCCAATAGATGATTTTTTCTTAGTTTGATCAGATATTTTATATCAATGTCGATGATGGATTTATATATTTCGATCTTTTGAGGTTTTAATAGAAAATAAGATTCATGTAATGTGATTCTGATAAGGTTTTCATAAAACAAGATTGAAAATACCAAAAAAATAAATTATATTGAGGTGATATATTTAAGGACACATACCATTCAAAATGCTTAGAATGATTTTTTAGAATTGATAAGATTCATTTTATATAAAAGGGAATCTAGAATGTTTTGTTAAGGAAACAAAATATTTTATATTTTTCAAAATGTATTAGAGAAATTATACTATTTAGGATCAATTTTT
Organism: Viscum album; assembly: GCA_963277665.1. NCBI lineage: Eukaryota > Viridiplantae > Streptophyta > Magnoliopsida > Santalales > Viscaceae > Viscum > Viscum album. The sequence continues at coordinate 1,941,815,342 of OY728165.1, forward strand.
ATAGAAAAAGGAATATATAAGATTAAATATATGTACTCACACTATGAAAAGTTTTATGTTAGTATACGAATATGTTTTAAAAAAATATAATATGTAAGATAACATTACTATTATCATTTCTATATTTTGTTTAATGTTTTAAAATCTTTATAGTGGGTAAAGGATTTTTAAATACTTATTCATGTTGATATTATGTTCCAAAAAATTAGATAAATATATCTCTTCTAATTTTGTGATCCCTAAGAAAGTGATGCCTAATGTCTGTGTGATCTTATTGGGAGTGAAGTCAAGGGTTTTTCTTAGGAAAATGGAAATAGTATTATAAAAAATTATCTGTGTTTTGGTAAAACTCAATTCAAAATCTGAGAGTGTGTGTTGTATCCAAACCACATGAGTATAACAACTTACATCTTCTATATATTCAGCTTTAGTAGTGAAAAGTGAAAATGGGTGTCATGCCATTCATGAAAAAGAAAAAATTGAATCTCCTAAAAAATGAGAAGTTCTATATTTACATTTATAATTTATCTTACATCCACCAAATTTATCATTTGAAAATATTTTTAAAACAAAATCTTTTCCTGAAGAATAGAAAAGTTTTAAATCCATGGTTCCACATTAATAGTGAAAAATTCATTTCACAATATTTAAATGGGATTTATTTGGATTATACTGATATCTTACACATAATAATATTATAAAAAGTAATTACGAATTACTAGATATTTAGTATAATAAACATCATATCATACCTTTAAATGATGTTTGATCTACTGGTTTCCCAGCTTCATAAGGATAAAGGGTGTTTGAGGTACTAATTGGAGTACATATAATTTTAGTTTTGTCATATCCATACATCCTAAAAATATCATTAATATTATATTTTGAGATATAAAATTTTCTTCTAGTTTTTGAGAAATATTAAAAATAAGAAAAAATGATAACTCTCCCATCATACTCATTTCAAACTCATATTTCATATAATTTGAAAATTAATTATTTACAGAATGCTAAGATGATCCGAATATAATTTAATCAACATTAATTTAAATAATCAAAACATTTTCTTTATAAATTTGTTTCGATCTACAGTTCCCATAACTTATTTTTTATTAAAAAAATTAGTTGTGTTTAACATACCAGGCTCTAAGAGATTGTTTAATTCTATATAAAGCTAGGTAAGTTTTTAAACATGATTAAGATGTTATTTTTATTCAAAACCAGGAGTTGTTTCAAAATAAAATTCTTATAAAACATAACCATTAATTGAATCACATTTTATATCCATTGGAAAATGTTTGAACTTGAAAAATTCTTCATTGTCTATGAGAATTCGAATATATTATTTTCTATCTACTGGTTCGTAGTTTTCTTCATAGTATATTACCTCTTCTTGGTTATATCTTTCATTAAATAATAACACTTTATTACTTATAATGATTCTATTTTCATCACATTTATTTATGAAGATCCACATTACCTCAATTATAGAATCTTTCATAGTTATTTCAAACATGGTCTAGACATTCTTCTTATTTAATTTACTTTGTTCATATTGCATTTATTTAATCCAATCATTGTCACTTGAAGCTTCATCGGTAATTTTAGGTTCTAATTAAGAATGAAAATAAATATTCTAGACAACATTTCTTAATGAAATTATAGTTCATATATGTTTAATTACATCACCAATGATACTATCACTAGGATGATTCTTAAGAAACAACAAATTTGTATTTTGTAAAATATTTTTTTAAATAGAAGATAAAAAAAATCAAGGGGATATATATAATAAAAAATTTATGGGTATTTTATAGATTATAATAAAATAATTTCATAGGTTGATAATAAGTTTTTAAAAACACATAAAAAGATGTAGGTTTGGGTTGTTAAAAATAAAAAGTATTATTTTCATCAAATTAAACATGTAAAGTTTCTTCAAAAGTACATGATTTTTAAATAAAAAATCTCTAAGCCTTAGAAGTTATGGAATATCCTACTATAATTCCTTCATCACATTTGGGATCCAATTTATGTATGTTATATTTATTAATAAATTGTAATACATTGTGTTCAATTAAGTTAAAATAAGTAACATTAGTTTTTAAACAAGTTCATAACTTATAAGGTGTTTTATTAATAAAAGGTCTGATTAAAGCTCAGTTTACAATATAGAAAATAGCTCAAATAGATTCAACCCAAAAATGATTAGAAATATAATATTCACTCAATGTGGTTCTTTTTATCTCTTTAGGAATACAATTTATTCTTTCAAAAACACCATTTTATTGAGGATTTCATGGAGACAAGAAGTTATGACTAATTCCATTCATACTAAAATAGTCATCAAAATCTAAATTTTCATATTCTCCCTCATGATCACTACAAATAGTTACCAATGGAAGATTTTTCACATTTTTAACTTTTTCATAAAAATATTTAAAAGAAAAAAAATCACTAAATTTATTTTCTAGAAAATTGACCCATGTAAATATAGGGTAATCACCAACTATAAAAATAAAATAATATTTTCTTCCAATACATCATGTTTTCATTGGACCGAGAAGATCCATATGCAGCAGCTGTAATGCAGCAGAATTTGGGACTTTAGTAATTGATTTAATTCCTAAATTATGTTTATTTCCATGTTTACCATGATCAAGGAATTTCTAATAATCAAATTTAAGCACCAGTAGATCCTTAACATGTATTTCCTTTGAGATTTTTCATAGTTTATTATGGCTACAATGTCCAAGGATTCTGCAGAATAACCAATATTGATCTTTTATTGATATAACGAAAATGTAGGTCTTGAATCCTATGGTATTCTATGTTAAGTTTAAAAAAAAATCATTATTATGGGAAGAGGGAATAAACCCTTACTTGGAATTGTGTACTAAGAATTTATCATTCGTAAAATTCACAATTTAAGCTTCATCACATAATTGGATTATTCTAATAGGGATGTTCATAAGACCATTAAACAATATATGTTTTGAAATTAAAGATTTTCAATGATGAACAATGTTACTTATACCAACAATTTCACCCTGATAATTGTCTCTGAATGTTAATTATCCACCTTTCATATTACTAATATTTTTAAATATGTTTTTGTTACCAGTCATGTGTCGGGATAATCTATTATCCATATACCATGTATTTTTGTTGTCAATTCTTTTTTTTTCCAAAAAGGGAAATAGTTACACATTCGTAATCTAATCTTTTTTTGATCTAGAATAAATAGAATGTAAAATATTATCTATTCACATTTGTTTAAAAAGTAAACATTAAGAAAACCTAAGGATTTGATTTTTTTAAAGAAAATTTTTTCTCCAAATATTGACTACTTTCACACTTATTGAAAAAATGATCACTCTAGGTGTTATTAGTTTTCATTAATTTATTGGACATAGACTTTCATTAATTAAAAATATTCCATTCTTAATGTCTATCCTTTTTTTCTTTCCATTTATACATAAGATAATATGGCCTGATATGACTTTACCTATTTCATTCATAATAAGCCACTTCAAATTCATTATTATCCTTTCTGTATTTCTTCTTGTATCTATATTGGAAAACATAATTTCCAATAATATTGTTCATTAATCATGATATATTTTAATATTAATTCAAAGAATGATCAATATCACATGAATCAAATATAATAGAAGATTTTTTATATTTGTTCTAGTAACACTTCTATGAGACTTAGATTTCATATGATTTCATGTTGTAGTGAAGCCAATAATTACATTACCATTATTTTTCTTGTTGATCTCTGCATCTCTCTTGATTCTAGTTTAATTTTGTAAAATAGTCCCAAATGACTCATCAAGTGTGATGTTTCAAACATTCTTATTCTCATAAATCACTATTCATTCTGATTCCTACACCTTTGGTAGAATATCTATTATATTATACACATGAATCTCATCATAATTTTCTTTCTCACACTTACACTGATGGCTATTGACAATAGTCATAAACTATTGACGAACTTTTTACCCATGTTCTCCATAAGTAAACATAAAACCTTTCTATTATGCAATAGGCATAGCTCTTCTTATTTAAGTAACATTATATCTTCCAAAATGTGTAACATCTAATTTTTTCTAGATGAAATTACCATCATCAAAATATGAATTCGAGATATAGACATCTCCGGTCATTGAACATAATAAATAATTGTGTACCATGAAGGTAATTTGATACTATTACTTTTCATGATAAGTGAATTTTGTGATTTCCTTTATTAGAAATATATGGTCTCTAACAAACATAATAAAGATATCCACAATACTATTTATAATAAAAGTCTTAATCTTATCTCTTCATTATTCCTAGTAATTTCCATAAAAAATTAGTGGTCTGGTAGGATTTAGTTTCCTATTGATTCAACACTCATTTAAGCCATTTTATAAGAATATATAAAGGAACATTTCTAAAAAAATATAAGTAGAACAATGATTATAAACAAATATTTTATAAAGAAAATCATGAACAAGTAGAGTTAAGAATGAAATTTTGAGCAATAAAACATATATTCTAGTTTATGTATTTTATTAACCTGCTCTAATACCAATTTTAGTATTGAAATGTAAATACAGATTGATCAATTAAAATATGGGGTTTATTGTTGGTTTTAAAAAAACCTTATGAAAATCTATCTTTTAAAAATTTAAACTATAGGGATTCAATAATACTATTTAGTTCATAACAAAGACAAAAACATTCATAGGATCTAATAAAATTAATTTGATAAATAAACATAAAAATTGTTCCATAGAAAAAAAATATTCCTTAAAGAGTATAGAATCATAATTATACTCGAATATAAATGAATAATAAGGTGTAAGAATCTTACGCTTCCAATATTTAAAAATATACTGCAGAATTGAAACATGTAACAAAACAAGACAAGTATAAGAATTGTTTTAACCCAAAGAGAATGGTATCCAACAACCATGTATAATGGTCAATTGATTTATTATTTTAGGAAAGTCTATATTTCCAATACTAGGGAAATACATTGATACAATGACCAGTACCAATCATTCCATTCTTGTATTCCCTCGATCATTACGATGATAGGAACATCTGCCATCCTATCCTTTAAAAACCATGATCAAACTACAAAAAACCGGATTCATATTAGGTAAGTTGAAAAAAAATCACTAATGAACTACATTTTCATAGCATTTACACAATTAAGACTTGAGTATAGCTCTTGTAGAGTATCACTTCATTCATGAGATCAATAACACACTATAAAAACGTGTCCAAAAAAACTCACTCCCAAAAATTCATCAATCTAAAAATTAGCACTAGATTCATTTAAATTGTTGGGTATTTATATGAATGGAATCCAATGGTTGACATCCTCCCCAATGTTCATATTTTTTCAAAAAATTTAGATGGACCTATAAATGTGTCACTTAGACAACTAATATGTTAAAATAGATTGGAAGACAGTATATTATATAACAATATATGGTAAACAATACTAAACATATGAAGCATTTGGACATTTAAGATATGATAAAATGAAATTATTCCTTAAGGATGTTTGGTAACTATAAGAAAAAAAATTAATCAGATTTTTAAGATAATGAAAAGTGAATATAAAAAATATTGACCATCGTATTATGAAATAATAATGAAACATAATATGATTTATGAGGAAATTGGTGTCAGATTTCAGAATAAATTGGAATCCAATTTCATAAGAATTAAGAGTTATCTATTAACATAAATTATAGTATGAATTTTGGAGAAATTAGTGCTTGATTTTAAGAAACATTGGAAACTGATTTCAATAGAAATTAGTGTATGATTTTTTGATAATTTATAGACACATTTCAAAATAAACTGGAGTCTTATTTCATATTAAATTGGAGTCTGGATTCTAATGAAATAGTAGTCTAATGATAAGAGAAATCAGAGCAGAATTTTAGAAGAAATCAGATGTAATCGAACTCTCAATTGTTAGCCAATAAAATTCTAAGGAACTCTATAGTTCTATGTTTGATAATGATCAAATTTTTTGACATAATAAAATATGGTTAATAATGGTTTGGAAAACCAATATATAAAGCCTTTAAAATCATATGAATGGTTAAATTGATTTTTATAAATTTAATTTTTCAATAATAAAATGATTCTTAGTGAAATATAATTTTCCTTAAGAAAATGTGTTTTTTATTTTCAATACATGAAGAAATGAAAAGGTCGTGATGAAACATACTGAGTCCACACATACTTGATGGGTTCAAGAGCCTCAATGATGATAAAAATTTCAAGGGGATCTAAAATTTTGTAACACATGTTTTAGAAAACTACTTCATTAATGGATCATACTAGGATTTAAAATGAAGATCAAGATATCAGAAAAAATATATTATTTAAATTAAATTTTAACACACACTATGAGACCAAATTTTTTATGATATACAAGAAAATTAATTTTAAACCACAACAATCTCTTCCAGAAATCTCTTTTTAAATAATTTTAAACATATTAAATTGAGGAAAACTATATTGTGGAGGGAAATTATAGTATTGTTTTGTTTTTTTTCTACTATTTCATGTACTACGAAATTTTCCTTTAGGACTATAGGTCATGGAATGGTTTTAAATCAACATTGTTAGACATTTAATTTTCTAAAAATATAAAAAAATCTCAAAAGGCATTCTGTTTTGGTTATCAACCAACACTACAACAAATTAAACACCACTGAGATTCAATGATTTCAAAAAAAAATGAAATTGGGAGTATCCCATTAATTGTTATAATATCATTTTATAAAATCATAAATTTTATTTTTTAAAAATGTTTTTCTAAAAACACATTCAAAATATTTATGATTTTCCCAATATTCAATCAGTCATTTTGATGAATAATTTTCATGGTAAATGTCTATGGGATTTGTTTGAATAATTTTAAATATATTTCTAACATATCAACGGTACCCCATAAGCATATAATTTCATAGTAATGAAATTTTAAACATTTACTAAAATCATAAAAATATTACAATGGAATTAAAATAAATCACATACCTCATTTAATCTAAAATACATCAGAATCAATACACCTTCCATGGAAAAAAGACAACTGGTGATGAAAAAGCATTTAGGAACCACTAAAAATCAAAATCCCATGAATTAAATCATTCTTTAAAACTAATCAAAATACAAAAATAGTCATATTATATTGAACAGATGATATAAAAGGACAAAGAAATTATGTTTTTTCAGATATGATGAATGAATTATAATACCTTAGAATCCACGTGATAACAATGAAAAATAATCTAAGTATCCATATATGTAGGATAGAGGAAACTCCAATTAGAACCACATAATTCAGAACAAGGTGATGTGAGAAAAAGTGATGGTGGGAGGATCTTGTGAAGAGGAAAATGCAAAAAACTTCATGTTCATTTAAAGATAGAAAATTAACATATTTTCATTTAATAGATTTAAGAAATATTTTAAAACCCTAAATATTTTACTAAATAATAAAAAAAACTAGTCAAAGATTATAAAACATAAACTAACAATATAAAACCAAACTACAAAGCACTATAGGCTTGTAACATGGTCATTTCATGGTTTTAACTACCCATGGTAGATACATACTACAATAGTCTAAAAACTATGGAGACAATCATGGATTCCATAATATGACACATGTCTTAGACTAAACCATTTTCTACCATTGAGACAAACCACGAGCCTTAAAAACTTTTACAAAAAACTTCCATACGTATGGGAACCCGCAATATTTCCCATATACCATGTGTGAAAACTATGTGTTGGACTCCTCATGTATTAATCATGTTTTTATGATCACAAATCCTATTCCGTCTAATTATTCTCAATCTTAATTACACATCTTGATAATGCTCTTCAGTCTCAATAATAACAGCACATCATGTTTGAATGATAACAAATTTTATTGATGTTAATTACTCTCTTTATTATTTAAAAGTATTATGCATGATCACAAATCTCACTTATATTATCAAGCCTTTATATTTATGTTTCAACATCTATTACTCTCTAATGATTAAGCTTAAACCATATCCTGCATATTATTATTTAAGTATAAATACATATATTTCTCTAAGTATGGACACACCGTGAAGGACACACCGTGACCCAGACACCGTGAGCTACACACCGTGATATGGAGACACCGTGAACCACATACCATGAAGACTATACCGTGAAGAAGACACCGTTTTCATAATCAATGTGACACCGTTTCTTAACTTTTTTCAATATTATTTAAATAATGCTAACGGTCATATTTGATGTTTTTAATGCAATTAATTTTATTTAATGATAGTTGTTGGCATGTCATGAAACCGTATCACGTACATATGAAAAGTGAATTATTCCTACTTCCAGAACGAGTGGAATATAAGTAATATTAAGATGCAGTACATGTGCAAGTGGTGAAGAGAGAAAAGTGTGACGATACAATAAGAAGAACATAAATATTCCCAAGAGAACTATGCTGAACAAAAAGAACAATCCTGATCAAGAAGAAGATTGCAAGACTTTCCAATAACTCTCATGAGTGAAATCCAACCCCACTAAAGAACACACAACGAATCAAGAGATCATTTTCACTCCTATAGAACACAAGATAAACTGCGACACTCTATTTTTCAACAGAAAAACCAGAGAAGGAATAAGAAGCAATTCTGCTGAATCCAATGAGACTAGAGATGCATTTATAATCACTAGGACTTTATAAACTCTTATCTATTCTATCTAAGTGATTGGTTTATTTACTTTTGAGTAGTGTGGTGTACTCTGTATATCTCACACACACACTATCTTCTATACTGAACTGGAGGATATCAAAATCCTCACTCTAAAACTCTTAATTGTTGCATACCCATGTCAACTGTGGAAGAGGTCCTTGTGTGGCCTTATCTCTATTTTGTTTCCCACGAATGACAGTGGTAGAGGTCCCTGCATGGCCTGGACAGTTGTGTAAACTGTTGTTAACCCCGATCCAGGGTGTGGATCAAATTTAAATAAATTTGAGAGGACTAAGTCTCGGCTTGAGACTGAACCTCTTGTTACATCTGATGTGAATCTTTATTTTGAGTTTAAAGTATACTACATATATCGTTTATACTCCACTGCTATTACTTTTAAATACAAAACTATTTTTAATTCTACTTTGATAGTTAAATTAGAAAGTGTTTACACTTATTGTAAATCATTAGGTTAGTTTCAAAAGTTAGTTTGATCTTGTGGTTAAAATAACTGAGACCTAATCAATCATTGAGAAGCTAAGTGAACATTTACAATCTGTATAAATTAACTAAAGTGTAACTTGTTTTATAAATAGGTGTATTTTAAATAGACAATATTTTTAACAGAATTTTTAATTGGAACTTAATTCACCCCCCTCCCTCTTGAGTATCCACTCCAACCAACTTTTTGTATGAGAGGTTGTTTTTGTTTAAGTATTTTAGAAATACCATGTTTTTCAACTGTGATTTTAGTTTAATCTTTAAAAATATTAAATTTCTATTAGTTATGAATTTTATCTCTTTAATTATACATTCTTAAATCTAGTTATGGACAATAGACTAGAGGGTGCTGCTACTAACTGGCCACCTTTCTTCAATGGTACAAACTATGCCGAGTGGAAGCTTAAAATAAAAATTCATTTAGAAAGCATGGGTTTTGATATTTGGACTGCTATAGAATCTCAATATAAAATTTCAGAAACCGGAAGAACAACATGGGATGAACTTACAAAGACTGCATACAATAATAATTGTAAAGCTATGAATTCCATGTACTGTGCTTTAGGAGATGAAGAGTTTAACAGAATTTCCGCTTGTAAAGCTGCTTTTGAAATATGGGATACTTTAGGTGTTTCTTATGAAGGAACAACCATTATTAAAGAAATGAGATTGAATACTTATACTATTAAATATGATAATTTTAAAATGAAAACTGATGAACCTATTTCTGATATGTATCTCAGGTTCAATGAGATAGTCAATACAATGAATTCACTCGGTAAAGCTGTTCCAGCGTTGGAAAAAATTATAAGGATACTGAGATGTTTACCAGATCAATAGAGAGGGACATCTGTTTCAATTAGAGATTCATGTGGCATTATTGCTCTACCTGTCAAAGAACTCATTGGTAAGATTATGATGTATGAGGAAGAACTCAAGGTAAATAAAGAGGAAGAGGATGAACCAAAAAGGAAATAAATGGCTTTAAAGACTACTGCTTCAAAGAACAAGGACAAATAAAAAGCTCAAATACAAACTGATAGTTCAACAAGTGAAAGCTCAGACTCTGATAGTGATGCTGAAACGGCTCAGATAGCCAGAAGGATTAAGAAAATTTATAGGAAGAGGATATTTTTCAGAAAATCAAATTACAAAAGAAAGTCTGACAACAAGGGACATTGGAAGAAGGACTGGAAAATGCCAGATAAAAGTGATGAATTTGTTTTATATGAGTTCAAAAGAAAAGGACGCATCAAGGAAGACTTCCCAAAGCTAAAATTCAAGAAGAAATATGATTACAAGGACAGTAAGTACAAGAAAGCTATAAAGGCTACCTGGAGTGCTTCTAAAGACAGCACAAGTGAATCTAAAATGTTTGATTCTGAAAAGAATTGTGCCAACATGTGTTTCATGACAAACACATCTGAGGTAACCTTAGATTCTTCTATTTTAAATTCTTATTATTCTGGAGATGATGCAGAATCTGATTCAGATTCTGAAAACATGACTAGTGAGGACTTATTTGAATATTGTAATCTTCCAGAGGAGACATGCAATGAACTTATGGATAAATACAATTCATTAAAGAAACAGCATGCTCTCACTACTACTGTTAAAACTGAACTTACTATTAAAAAAGAGAAGAATTCTTAACTGCTAAAGGAAAATACTGAACTGAAAATGTAAAATGAGAAACTTAGAAAGGACTTAGAGAAGTTCACAAATGGAAAGGATATACTAACTCAAATGCTAGGGAATCAAGTGGAACCAAAATACACTACTGGAATATGCTAAAAACCTGGACACAGACAGTTTACTAAGAATAGCTTTATTTCTAATTCTGGAAAAAATATAGCTAGTTCTAGTTCTGGAAATCCATTTGCTTCAACTATTTATTCACATAGTTATAAATCAAATAGAGTTTATCTTTCAAAATATATTGATTATGTAAATTATATGAGACCCATAAGACAAATTTGGGTACCAAAATCATTGATTGCTAACCTTTCTGGACCCAAGAAGATCTGGGTACCAAAATCATACTCTATCTAAAATTGTTTTGTAGGTAACCTGCTTGAAGAGTTCCCACAAGAAGACATGGTATTTGGACAGTGTATGTTCAAGACATATTTCTGGGGATTACTCATCTTTCAAGAGTTTAATAAAGGTTGATGGAGGCTATGTCACCTTTGGTGATAATTCTAAAAGAAAGATCATCGGCCTGGGCCAAATTGGTAACACTAATTTAGTTTTAATTTCAAAAGTTTTATTTGTTGATAGACTGAAATATAATCTGTTAAGTATTTCTCAGTTTTGTGATGATGGTTTTAAAGTCAAATTTGAAAATGATTCCTTTAATGTTTTTAATTCTAAAAATGTTGTAGTTATTTCTTCTTTAAGAAATGAAAATGTTTATGTTGTTGATTTAAATTCTATAGCTAAACAAAATGTTACCGGTTTAAATTCCTTTAATAAAGAGTCATGGTTGTGGCATAGAAGATTAGGACACTGAAATATACACTCACTTAGTAAACTAACTAGTAAGAACTTAGTTAGATACTTACCCAATCATGAGTTTCCAAATGACAAAGTGTGTAATCCCTATCAAAAGGGAAAGCAACATAAAATCTATTTCAAACTAAAGAATGAAGTCCCAACTTCTCAACCTCTCGAGTTGGTTCACATGGATCTATTTGGACCATCAAGAGTTTCTAGCTTTAATGGGAAGCACTATGTCTATGTCCTAGTAGATGAATTTTTTAGATATACTTTGGTATACTTATTAGCTCACAAAGTGAAGCTTATTCTTATTTTATAAAATACTCCTAGTCTGTAGAAAACCTTAGTTGACTTAAGATTAAAACTCTAAGAAGTGATCATTACCGTGAGTTTGATAATCGTGAATTTGAATCCTATTGCTCAGACAATGGCTATAATAATAACTTTTCTGCTCCTAGGACACCACATCAGAATGGTGTAATAGAAAGAAGAAATAGAACCCTGTAAGAAATTTCTAGAACCATTCTTAATGAATATGACATGCCTATTTACTTTTTGGTTGAAGCTGTGAACACAGCTTGTTATATTATTAATGGAGTCTTAATTAGACATGTTCATAAGAAGACCCCATATGAGTTATGGAATAATAGAAAACCTAAAGTTAGTTACTTTAGAGTCTTTGGCTGCAAAGTTTTTATTCTTAATACAAAAGACTTCTAAGAGGGATGAATGAATCTTATTAGGATATTCTTTAACCAGAAAAGCCTATATAGTCTTTAATAAAAGAACCAAATGTGTGGAAGAATCTATTCACATCATGTTTGATGAAACTGATCCACATGATCCTAAAACCTCACTTGAAAATCTTGAGGAAGATTTGAGTATTCTAGACCTTAATGATAAATCTAAAGAACCTACTGTAAAAACATCCAGTTCTGGACATATTCCAGAATCTGCTGCTATGGAACCCGAACCTATAGATGAACCTGAAATTTCTAGTCCTACCTTTACTAAATCAACTATAATTCTAAAGAATCATCCTTTGGATGCTGTTGTAGTAAATCTTGATAGAGGGACTCAGACTAGAGATTCTCTTAGAAATCAGGTTGAACATCAAGCCTTATTGTCATAGTTTAAACCTAAAAAACATTGATGATGATATTAATGTTGAATTTTGCGTAATTTCTATGCAAGAAGAACTCAATCAGTTTGAAATAAATAATGTGTGGAATCTTGTTAAAAGACCTTAGGACACTTTCACTATAGGCAATAAATGGGTGTTTAGAAATAAAGTAGATGAATCTGGAAACATAGTTAAAAACAAATCTAGGCTAGTTGCACAAGGCTATAGACAAGAGGAAGGAATTGAGTATGAGGAGACTTTTTCTCCTGTATCCATATTAGAAGCTATTAGGATTTTAATTTCTTATTCTGCACATCTAAATTTCAAACTATATCAAATGGATGTCAAGAGTGCATTCTTAAATGGATAAATTGTTGAGGATGTTTTTGTTGAACAACCACATGGATTCTCAAACCCTCATTTTCCAAATCATTTGTTCAAATTATCAAAATCATTATATGGTTTAAAGAAATCTCCAAGATATTGGTATGATAGATTAGGTACTTTTATAATTTCTAAAGGTTTTACAAAAGGTATAGTTGACCCTACTATTTTTTAAAAAATAATTTCTAAAGATTTTTTAGTTGTAAAAATTTATGTAGATGATATTATTTTTGGATCTTCAAAAAATTCCTTATATACTGATTTTTCTGAAATGATGAAAAATGAATTTGAAATGATTTTAATGGGTGAACTAAAATTCTTTCTTGGATTTCAAATATTTCAAAATGATGATGGAATTATTTTTACTCAAAGTAAATATACTAGATATCCATAAAAAACGTGTTGTATTAGATATCACAAAAAGTAGTGACACTCCAATGAGTACCACTTGTATGTTGGATCTTGATGAGGATGGTAAATCTATTGATCAAACCACATATAGAGTAATGATTGGAAGTCTACTCTACATGACTGCTAGTCATCGTGATATTATGTTTAGTGTGTGTATGTGTGCTCGTTTTCAAGAAAACCCTAAAGAGTCACATTTAAATGTTGTAAAGAGAATTTTAAAATACCTCAAGAATACTCCCAATTTAGTACTGTTCTATCCCAAAGGAAAATCATTTGAACTAGTTAGTTATTCTGATGTTGATTTTTCTGCATGTAAGTTAGATAGAAAAATCACCTATGGAACATGTCATCTTTTAGGCAAGTCACTAGTATCATGGTGTAGTAAGAAACAAAATTATGTTGCGTTATCTACTGTAGAAGCTGAATACATAGTTGCTGGAAGATGTTGTGTGAAAATGTTGTGGATGAAACACACATTACTAGACTATCGATATCAATTCAGACATGTCCCAATAAATTGTGACAACACAAGTGCTCTTAATATTTCTAAGAATCATGTTTCTCATTATAGGACAAAATATATTGATGTAAGACTTCACTTTCTGAGGGATCATTATCAAAAAGGGGATATCACTTTGGAATTCATTGATATTGAATATCAAATTGCTGATATATTCACTAGACTATTAAATTCTGAAAGATTATACTACATAATACATGATCTTGGTATGATTAATCATAAATAGATATCTTACTGATCTTAATGCTCAATACTTTACTATATTTTACTTTACAGTTTTATGACTCACTGTTTTACAGTTACTGTTTTAGGCTTACAGTCTCATAGTTTAACACCTTGTACTCACGGTATGTCACTTAACTGTCTCACCATGACTGCACGGAATGGTCATTGTCTCACCGTGACTGCACGGAATGGTCACTGTCTCACTATGACGACCACCAACTGTCTCACCGTGATGACTTTTTTTCATCACACCGTAATGCCTACTCACGGTCTCACCATGAAAATTATTTATACTCTTATTTTAACTCGTATCACGGTAATTTTTATTTCACTACTATTTGATTTCTCGCGTTTTTGTTTTTATGACGTTTGACATTCCCAAATGATAAAACATAAGGGTTTCATTCGATTCCTTACCCGAACTCTCTCCTGAACCATCTCATTCTTGAAAACCTTCTCTTCCCCCTCGCCCGAACCTTCAGTGGATGCAAAGGAGGGAGCGTCCATCTTCACCCTCATCTGAGAAGAACCGTTCTAAGAAACAGAAAAGGATACTGAGGATAGCTCCCGAAGGACCTCTAAACCCAAACTTGGTAAGTCATACTATTGTACCTGAAAAAGAAGTTTTCCCTTAGATAATGTTGTCTATAAAGTCGTTAGTTTTGAACGTTTTAAGAGAAAAAGGATGGCTTGAATGGTTCTATGGACAAAATTGACCTATTTATCCAATGCTGGTATCTCAATTCTACCAATTTGTGAAGTTTTCCTTTGATTTTGGAGAAAGCATTATGGTGACCAGCTGTATAAATGGTCAGAAGTGTTCCTTCTCTTCAAAGATGTGAGCTGCAAGCCTATGAATTCCACATGAAGGAGTTTGTAAAGATTACCAGAGAGACCCTCCTCCATTTTCAGATATCTTCAATCTGGATAATGTTTTGGAAAGTCTAACTGGAAATGGAACCAAGAGAAGGGCCATAGCTACTGAATTAGATGGGGAGACTAGACTTATTTTCAAATTTGTTCAGAATTTGATCAGTCCGAGAAAAGGGGATTTTGTTGTAATGATGTATCCGAATGTGTTCATGATTCACTTGTTGAAGAATGGCCATAAGATCAACATATGAAAGTATGTTATTAACCATATCTATGATCTGATCAAAGTCACATCCAAATACACCTCATTGTTTTACTCAAGGATTATTTTAGCCTTGTTAATTTCCAAAGGGATGGTAGGACCGAATGAAGAAAATTTAGAGGACTTTGATTTCTGCTTATCCATGCCAATCATCAGAAGGATGAAGATAAGATAGAACCCCTGGAAAAAGAAGTGGGTTGAGGATAATGATCAACTCTATAAAAATTTTAATCCTGTTGATTATCCAAGAAGACCTAAGAATCTATATGATCCTGGTTTGGAACCAGATGAAGTGGCTGAGTATTAAGAAGAAGAAGATGATGATAAGGAAGTAATAGCTGAAGTATCACCTAGAGAAGAAGCTAGAATACCTTCAATGGAAACAGTTAATGTTGAAAAAGAAAGGGTTGTTGTCCATGCTGTTATCCCTACTGAAATACCTCAAGGAGAGGAAGTTTCTGTTGGTTTGAGAGAAGAGGAAGCTCCTACTTCTAGTGAGGATTCCAATCCAGAAAATCATTCTCGTGCTGCAAGAAAATTGGTTTTTCCTAATTCAGAATAGCAAGCAGCCATAGAGAAAGATCTTGTTGAAGAGGATATCCCTGTTGAGAAAGAAGCAAGTCTGGAAGCTCAACCAGTGGAACAATCGGTTCCCGAGATAATTCCCTCTGCTGAAGAGAGGATGGAAATTGCCTTTCAGCTGCCAGGGCAAGAGTTTGCTGAAGAGATTAGATATGATCCTGTGGATATTGATCATGTTGCTGAGCCTATAGTCTCTGAAATGGAAGCACAATTTGAGGGGGAGGAACCTCAAAACCTTGAGATTATGGAAGCTGGATCTTCTAGAGCTTCTCAACCTACTGTCACATATTCTGTGTACACTCTGTATGAGTTCCCAAGCATTTATGATATGAATGAGTCACATAAAGTGACTACAACTGGAATGGATCTTTCTTCTATATTTCAACTAAAGTCTGTAGCTCATCCTGAACCAGTACCAGAACCAGAGCCTCAATCTGAATCTGAATCTGTGTCTGAAGATGACTCTGAACCGCAACCTGAACCTGAACCTCTACCATTACCTACACCCAGAGCCGAGCATCACCCTTTTGAAACTAAGGATGATTTGAATGTCTTTGGAGAGACTATCTTGGCTGGTGTTGAGAAGATTTTATCCACTCAACCTCATCCGGTGACTCAGTTAAGTTAAGAAGATGCCTCAATTCTGATGTAAAATATTATATTGCATATTCAACCAAGGATGATCTATGAAATTCAAGAAGTCAGGGTTGAAAATCGGTTTCAAAGTACTGATGTTGCAAATTTGAAAGGTTTGGTGGAAAACCTGCAATCAGAACTGTCTTCAAGATCAGAGCATGTGCCTGCTCCTGCTTCTGCTCCTTCACCTGTTGATTCTTCTCCTAAGCCAACTGATTCCACCCTTTCTAGGGAAATTGTGTCTCATGTGCATCCATATCTACTATATTTTGATGAGCATATTGGAAAAATACACACCAAGATTCTGGAACGTATGAGGGAACTTGTAGAAAATCTGAATAAACCCAAAGATGAGTACATAGGATGCCTGCAAAAAGCTCTCAAATAGCTCAACGTTCTATCTGAATCTATAAAAGATTCTCCTCCTTCAGGTCAACCTTATGTTCTTTGTTTGGATGATTCTCTGCTGATATCCATAATCAAGAAAGAACTTCAGAATTCCTTAAGTGTCTTGGATCTGTCTTCTTTGTCAAAAGTGGTTAAGAATAGTGATCGAGCATTGAACTTGGTTAGAATTTATTCGATGATAGCCAATGATTCTCAACAAGAGATAACTAAGAAAATAGATTTTTATCTCTCTCGGATTTTTTCTAAAAGTGATATGACATATCACTTTAGATATCTTGTGGAAAATTTGAGAATCCCTCCGGTAACTCAAGATTTTAAAACTCAAGTTCAGAAACATACATAGTTCACTAGATTGTTGGACAAATTCATGGAGAATAAGGACGATTTTGAAAAGTCTATGCAATATGGTGGTGAAATCATTACCGATTTCATCAATATTCTAAAGCCATATCTTCATGTGCAGAGTACTGCTATAGTTTCTCCAGCTACTACACCCCTTAGACCTGGTCTACCTACCTTAGCCTCAACTACCATGTCAGTCAGCCAAGATCTTTCTCAGAACCGGCCAGTCATTCTTGACCAACCCCAGCCTAGATCGTCTACTGCTCCTACATTGTCTCTATCTATTTTTGAAGGTCTACCCTAACCCTCTTTGTTTACCACATCTATGCCTTCTTCTACTTCAGCACCAGCTCCTGTTTCTGATAAAGGAAAGGAATAGGTCGATCCCTGAAGACTCCATGGACTGTTTTCTTTTTGAAGGGATGTCTTTGGTTGTTTAATGTTTTTATTTCTCCTATATGTTTTATTCTAAACCTTTTCAATGACAAATGCAGTGTTTCCATCATTTCTCTCTACTTTTTGATAATCCCAAAAGGGGGAGAAACACTACAAGTATCAGTACTATAATGAGATATGTTATTATCGAATCTATTATTCTCTAATTTTTTCTATTCTAATATGCCAGTTTCTTTAATGTTTCATTTCATTTATATTTTGACTATACATGATATGTGATCATAAAAAAGGGGGAGATTGTTGGACTCCTCATGTATTAATCATGTTTTAATGATCACAAATCCTTTTCCTACTAATTAATCTCAATCTTAATTGCACATCTTTCTCATTCTCTTCAGTCTCAATAATAACTACACATCATTTTTGAATGATAACAAATTTTATTGATGTTAATTACTCTCTTTATTATTTACAAGTCTTATGCATGATCACAAATCTCTCTTTTATTATCAAGCCTTTATATTTATGTTTAAACTTCTCTTACTCTCTAATGACTAAGCTTAAACCATATTCTGCATATTACTATTTAAGTATAAATAAAGATATTTGTCTAAGTATGGACACACCATGAAGGACACACCGTGACCCAGACATTGTGAAGGAAACACCGTGAACCAGACACTGTGAAGGACACACCGTGACCCAGACACCGTGAGATACACACCGTGACATGGAGACACCATGAACCACATACCGTGAAGACTATACAATGAAAAAGACACCATTTATATAATAATTGTGACCCAGTTTATTAACAATTTTTCAATATTATATAAATAATGCTAACGGTCATATTTGATTTTTTAATGGAATTAATGTTATTTAATGATAGTTGTTGGAATTTCAGCAAACTGTATCTCGTACCTATGAAAAGTGAATTATTCCTACTAGAAGAACGAATGGAATATAAGGAAGATTAAGATGCAGTGCACGTGTAAGTTGTGAAGCGAGAAAAATGTGACGATACAACAAGAAAAACTTACATACGCCCAAGAGAACTATGCTAAACAAAGAGAAAAATCCTGATCAAGAAGGAGATTGAAAGACTTTCCAGGAACTCACATGAGTGAAATCCAACACCACTGAAGAACACACGATGAATCAAGAGATCATTTTCACTCTTATAGAACACAAGCTAAACTTTGACACTCTGTTTTTCTACAGAAAAACCAGAGAAGGACTAAGAAGAAATTATGCTGAATCCAACGATTCCAGAGCAGCATTGCTAATCACTAGAGCTTTATAAACTCTTCTATATTCTCTTTAAGTGATTTGTTTATTTACTTTCGAGCCGTGTGGTGTACTATGTATATCCCACACACACACTTTCTCCTGCACTAAACTAGAGGATATCAAAATCCTCACTCTAAAACTCTTAACTGTTGTTTACCCACGTCAATTGTGGAAGAGGTCATTGTGTGTCCTGATCTCTATTTTGTTTCCCACGAAGAACAGTGGTAGAGGTCCCTGTGTGGCATAGAATGTTGTGTAAACTGTTGTTAACCCCGATCTAGGGTGTGGATCAAATTTATATAAATTTGAGAGGACTAAGTCTCAGCTTGAGACTGAACCTCTTATTACATATATTGTGCATCTTTAGTTTAAGTTTAAAGTATACTACATATATCTTTTATACTCTATTGCTATTATTATGAAAAAAAACTATTTTTAAAGCTACTTTGATAGTTAAATTAGCATGTGTTTACACTTATTGTAAATCAGTATGTTAGTTTCAAAAGTTAGTTTGATCTTGTGGTTAAATTAACTGAGACCTAATCAATCTTTGAGAAGCTAAGTGAACATTTACAATCTGTATAAATTCACTGCAGTTTAACTTGTTTTATAAATTAGGGGATTTTAAATAGAAAATATTTTTAACAGAAATTTTAATTGGAACTCAATTCACCCCCTCTTGAGTATCCACTCCGACCAACACTATGCATTGAATAAAAACATATATATTTATAAATATTCAAGTTGAATCATCTTGGAAACCTAAACCACCAACAAAAACCTAAAGATAAACAAATAGAGGAGGAAAGGTCAAACATAACCTATAAAGACCACAATAATAAGAAATAACTAAATATGATCCATCCCCCACAAATCTATCTGAATCATTAACCAAACATCACAAAACCTAGACCATAAGAAGCTGCCCAAAAACATAACAACATATATAAGTGGACAGAGTCCCAATATGGGTCTTCCCACCATTTATATATAAAAATATTTTGAGATGGACATAAAACCTCAAAAATGTTAGAATAATACTCAAAAATATAGGATTTTGGATACTATTATTGTCGCCACAATAATCCACCAACCATTAAAATCATACATAACTCTCCAAAGGTATAAAAAACAAAAAATGACCCCTAATCACTCAACAATTCATGTTCCCAAATCGATCATATTTAATATATCAAATGAAAAAAGTATTGAAAACATGTATCAAAAGGAAGATATTGTGGGATTCTTTATTAAACCTATAACAACATGAAATAGGAAAAATAGAACATTATACCTATGAAAACACCATAAAATTAACCTAAGCATATATAAACCAATTCTTATTGACACAAAATTTGAAGTATAACTACATCCCCCATAACAAACAAAAAAAACATACAATGACACAGTATATATAAATTAATTCATTGATTCTTTGGAATTCCTCAAACTATAAGGATAAAATCCCAATAAATTTCATAAATTAATAATATGGTGACACATAAACACTAAAAAATCCCACCACTCGAGTATTAGTGTAGAGAAATTGAACTTAAACAATACAAAAAAACATATCCACCTAATGGAAAAAAATTCCATACCTCTCAGCAAGGACACTTTAAAAAAATAATCATAAAAATAATATTAACACTCCAATGTCCAATCCTAATGATCGTCATTAATTCTTCTCAACCAAAGAAAAATTTAACCAGCCTATTTTCCCCATCTTAAATTGGTAGGAAACACCAATATTGATTATTATACTACAAACCAATAGGAGGAGGAATCAAAACTCAATTTTTACCCAAGACCGTTCATAGAAAAAAAACATTAAAATAATGATACATGAACATATCCTAGATATGTATCTAGGATCACCCCCTTGAATCCCAAACATGGAATATTGTAAAAAATACAATATATTTTTCTTAATCCTGAACCCTTAATTAGGATCCCCATAACTAATTTTAAAATAAAAACCAAACATTAAAAATAGTTAAAATAAAAAATCCATTTATTCATATCAATAAAATAAAATTGACTTCTCATTCCAAAATACCTCACTTCTCTTTATAAGGATTAAAAATTATTTAATTAATCATTTTAAAAAATTAAAAACAATTAATATTAAAAAACCCATAAAAGTTTTAAAACCTAAATCCCAAAATAAATTAGTAAAAACATATACCAAAATTATAATACTTTAAAACCCAAAAAATTTATATATGGAATCAAATAAATTTTTCCAAACTTACACATGATTTGAAAAAAAACAAATAATTTGAAAATATCTCACATTATATATAAATTATAATGATCACAATTGAAATTTCAAAACATTTACCATAACATGAAAATAAAAAATCAATATTTACAAATAAGAAACTCATTTTATATTCAATCCCTAAATCTCCCTTCTAGGAAAAAATTATTTCCCACAAAATTATTTTTTCCACCAAATATCAATATTCAACCAAATCACTTAAAAATTATTCTGACCATAACAAAAATTATAAAAAAATCACAAAAAATATAATAAATGAATAAACCCCATTTAATTCACCCACAAAATAATGTATTGCTAATTGTTACAAGAAAACTAAAAAACAACATAGATATAGGACTGCGGTGGAATCATCGACTTGGCATGATGGACCATTGTCCTGCCAGGAAACAGGTCCTTATAAATATCCTAGATCAATCATTTTTATTTTCCATATATATTGTCTTTAATTTCCATAAAATATGATACCCTTGATCCTAGTTTTATTTTCATACTTAAAAAAACATGAGAAATGACATCATTCCATTGTGGATAAAAAAACTATAAACTATAATAAAATTACAATCCCATATTCAAAATTAAAAACCCACATCCCATGTTACCATATGCATCATCATGGGAGGTTTTTATCATGATCCCATTTATTATGAGCCTCATAATTCAAAAACAAAATTATACTCCATTACTCCCATTAAACCCATGATAACAATAATGTGAATTTTGGATATTTTGTTATGATACCATTTTTAATGTACCATCTCATGCCAACATGATTTTTATTCCAACCTAGATAACCACTTTCTTTATGGACATTCCTAATACCCATAGGTTATAAACTAGTTCCTAGGTGATAATAATTATCAATCGTCTAATATTTCACCCTCTATATTCAAAAAAATCAATCATGGAAACAAATAAAAAAACAAACTATATTTAATAATAATTAGGTATCCATCAATACTATAATATATATATATAACATACTAGATAAATTAAATCAATACAAATTAATAAAATTAGATGAATTAACTATATAATATTGAAAAATATATAAGGTATTAATATCCTAAAAAATCAAACATTACTACAATTAACTCCCAATCAACCATCATGTCCTATCATCCATAAATAGACCAATCAGGACATTAAATGAAAAAAATGAAATTGGACACCATAATTATAAACCTATGAGCTAAACATGAACCTAGAAATTAGTTTGTACGTATAATGTTATTATATTATAAAGATTTTTATGGCCTAATTGATAATAGATTAATAACTATATAATATTTCATAAAAAATAAAATCATAACATGGGGTCTAAAAAATTATTCCACAATTTAAAATAAATGAATCTAATAAAATTCCCCAATATAATTTCAAAAATAAACATCCTTAAAAATAATTTATGGTTTTAAAATAAATTCATTATTGCATTTTTAAAGTTATTAATGATGAATTTTAGAATTTGACAAATAATACATATACAATTTACATTTATCATTTCTATAATTAACTGAAAATAACATTTTCATAAATAAATTTAATTTATAAAAATTCATAAACCCATTTAATAAATGAAATCATTAATTCAAAACCATAATGTACAATTCATTTTATAAATTATCATAAACTTAAACCCTAATCTAAACCAAAATAATAAAACCACAAAGACATTAATAATGGAAAATTAAAGTATTAAAACATTGTAATGATGATATTTGAACAAATAGACTAGATGAATATATGTGATCCAACAGATGAAATCCCATATAAATTTATTATAAGGACTAAGGATTTATTGGAAAGTCTTGAAAAATAATATAAAATTATAAAAATTGGAATCATAACCCATATGATGGAATATTATAACATATACAACCCATGAAGACTATAAAAATATTTTAACACTACTACTATCATATAAATTTCAAGCTTCTATGTGTCTAAGAGAGCTCAAAACCATTTTTTTCTTCCTCAGATATGGAATGTAACTAGAGTAACACATATCTCATTCATGTAATAATTCTTATTATTCCCATAACATCTACCAAGGGAAGTGAGAACTCATGAAACGAACAAATATTATGTGTAATGAATTTGAAATAAATCACACATAACATTTTACATCCTCAAATGAAACAACCAATTTTCAAAATTTTTCATAATAATAATATATAATTTAATTATATAAAAACATCTATAAATTGGTTCTTCTCCACTACAAGATTTAAAAAATTATTCGGTCAACAATATAGAGTTTCCCATGACTTAAAAAAGAACTTCACTAATGTTCAGAACAAGTATTTAAACATAATAATTGGATGTGAACCCATTTAAAATATTTTAAATAACCTTTCCACATATCCTATAATAATAATTTTTCCATCCCATTCATTGAAATTAATCAATGAAACCCAACCATTTTCCACAAACAAACATGTAAAACCTTGCATACACAATTGAGATCTTATTGTCTAGCCAACAAGCCCATACTCGAGTGGTAAGGTTTATTACATGTCATCCAAGGGTCCCAAGTTAGAAACCAGGTGGAGGAGAATTTTTAAGGTTTTGTATCAGTACATTAGTAGAACTATAGAAGAAAATTTATTAGATGAAACTATTTTTCGATTTGGGCCTTTGGGCCACCGATTTGGGCCTACAGGTCTCATGTTTTTTTTGTTTATCAAAGCCCATCGGGACTCAGGGCCTTCAGGCCACAGAGACTATAGAGTAGCCTAGTTCTTATAGAGAATGTCGTAGAAGCACATTAGAGTATAGAGAATCAGTCACTAGATGAAAATCTACCCGGATTAGAAGAATAAGAACATATGGAAACCACCATTGGGATCAGGCATCATGCTTCTTTGTACGGGTCAATGCTAGCCAATCAGCAACGCATGGTGGGGAGCTAAGAGATCAATGATGCATAAGCTGGGGAGGTACAGTTCTAGTGGGTTGGTTGTGTAGGTCTTGTATTGGGAATATTATGAATCTAGGTCTTTGGGTCAACTGTTAACCTTCAGGTCATGTTAGGCATTGTGCCTTGGGCTTACGTGTCATGTTAGTGGTTTCCTTCAACCCTTTAATGTGGTATTATCCATAATAAAATAAAAATGAATGCCTTCAGGCCATTTGGGTAGATCCAATTGCCTATAAAAACAATGTAAGGTCAATCGCGGTAATTTAAAGATATATTTTTCAGACAACAGACATTTAATTTATATTTAAAATACTCTCAAAATCTATTTAAATTCATTTAATAACATTTTAGAAAGACACATGAGAATATATATGAACACATAACATGAAAAACCCCCACACCATGTGTTTATTACAATATTACAAAAAATACAATAAAACACTTAAATCATTCATGAATAAATGAATCCAAGATATTTCACCTTCTTCAATGAATACACAATTATTCAAGGAGAATTCTTCATGAACCACTATACACCAAATCAAAATAAAAAGAACCATCATGAACTCTAATCCAAAAACAATAGTGGTGAGGTTTTCTGAAGAGAGAAATATTAATGGAGATGGAAAATAATTTATATAGTTAGTTTAATGGATAGGAAATACATTTTAATCAACATGGAATCGAGGGAAAACAATCTATGAATCAATAGAGGGTGAATATAATAACCTGACTTGTGGATCACCAGGATCATTTATGAATGTAGGGAGAATATTATGTCATGATGTTTGGATAAAAACATACAAAAAGGTGGGATGAATTTCATTTTTTTTAAATTACCAAAGTCATTAAAATTATTTTTTGAATAATATGGACTAATAATTTAAAACAGTTATTTTATAAATTAAAAATAAAGTTTTATATGTAATGATTGATTATAGAAAAATAAATATTTGATTATAAGGAATGCTATGGTTTTATAGAAAAAAAATCTAGCATTTCCTTGAAAAACCCAACTAATGTAATATAGTTCCCACCATGTTTAAAGAGTCGTTAATAATGCATAAAACCCCAAATCAAGGTCATTATGTAAAGTGTAATTCTTATACATTAACACCTAGCCTTTTATGGGAAAAATATAATATATGATTATCTAACGGAGAATATCTAATGTATTTAAATTTTAAATAACATCACCCACAATATATAGTCCAATATTTTTCTAAAGATAACATAACCATGTATTCAATTTATTTGGAGTAAATCTAACATGTGTTAAAATTTTGAGAAAGCAACTCACATCACCAAATAAATGTATTAAATAATGATGGAACATGTGAAGAGTGTAGATAGAAATGTTATTATTGAATAATGATTCGCAACCCTTCAATGTCTTTGAATGATTTAGTATATTAAATCCATTAATGTTCATTAGAAAAGAATGATATAATGATGATTCTTCTCTTATATAATATCTCTTGGAACACCTCACAAGAATATACATTTCATGTAATAAATTTTTTCAATTTTTATTATCATATAATGGTGTCTAGATTTCTAAAACAATGTCATAACATCATATCAACCACTCATCCTTGAATCCTGTAAAAAGGATTTGATGGGAAATTTGAAATCATGAAACTGTTATAAAAATTGATAAAAGTAATATCAACCATGGGTCGAATTATCAAAAATAATGATATCATTTTCCATAATTATCATATGAATTAAAAATAATTTTAAAACATATATTGAATAATTCAAAAAATTGAAGAATCAGTAAAAAAATGCATCAAACAACTATTCTAATTAAATTCATTATATTAGGTCAATGAATTTTGTAAATTGTAGAGGGAAAATTGACAATAAAATAAAATTTAAAATAATTATTATATTTATGTTCTATGGTTAATAAAATTACTATTGTACTTAAATAAATGAAAATTTTGAATATATTTTCATTAAAAAATAATTTAGAATCATATGTAAAAATAATTTAATAATAAATATATTTGATCTTCATAAACATATTTTTTATATGTAGGCACACATATAAAATATTTTAACGCATTATTTAATGCTTATTATAACAATTAGAAAACATTTTTATAGGATATATATAATTTATAAAAATTTATGGTATAATAAAATTACAAAAGTATTTAAAATAAAATTTTAATAAATCATATAATTAAAGAATATATAATATTTTATATTTTACAATTATATATTTTTTAAAAAAATATGATCAAATATACCTACATTGGGATCCTTGATGTCAATTTAATTAATTTTCCATCAAAATTATCAGTAATTTCTTCTATTTTTTGGTTATCCACATACCAAAAAATTAAAATATTCATTATAATATATAGCATGTATCTACATCTTCCATGTATAACAGTCGATACGGTAAACCATTATTGCATTCCGGTGATTCAAATTATTTACACCTTTTGTGATCAGTGAGTATATGTTGAAGTTGATTTTAATGTTAGTATGTGTTAATTAATTCAAAATATTTTACAATCCATGAAATTTTATTGTAAATATATTTCAATTCCTTTTAAATTTCATTAGTTAAATTTTTTGGAGTAAAACTCATTTTAAGAATATTATAATATATCTTAGTAAAAATAGAGAGGCATTATTTTTAACCAAAATGGGTTTTAATTCATTATAAGTTTTTATTTAAAAAACATATTTCTAAATAAATGAATTTTTATATAAAACAATTAACTTTATTTTGGAATAATCTGTTCAAATTTTGTCAAGGATTAATTTTGGGGATTTTAATGAAATTATAATTTTTTATGATTAAATATAAATATTTATTTTTATTAAAAACAATATTTTATTTTAAAGTATTTAAAAATAAAATCACTTATTTAATAGTTTTAAAATATATTTACTCAATTTTTTAAAGAACTTATTTCAATAATTTTTATAAAAATAAACATTAAAATTGAATTTGAATTTTAAAAACATTTTTATAATTAATAATTATTTTTATTAAAAACCCATTTTTCATCAACTTTGTTTGTTTAATGTAGAATTAAATTATTCAACATATATTAATTGAATTTGTAAAAATGTATTTTATATAAGTAATCATCATAAGCAATATTATTTAATATGCTCAATAAACATTTTGGTTATAATTAATAGTAAAAGAACAAAAAATTTGGTATATTAGATAAAATTGAAACCAGTTTATGAAGGATTCAGACTTAAGTATTAAGGTTTATAAGGATCTAAAAAATGACTAAAACAAATTTTATATACATATATATACCCTATATAATCAAATATTGTGAATATTTTGATTCTGGATCCATTATTCTAGAGTAATACATTAGTATATTTTAAGCATTTCAAAAAATCTATCTGTTCCTTATCCCCAAATTATAAAGGGAAAACTCGTCCCCTTTACCCTCCACACATCTAGAGCCTTATCATTTTTATATTCCATACAAAATTAAATTACATATTTACATATATATTACCTAGATTACATTATTTGATATAAAAAAACATATTAAGGCTGTTGGTAGTAAATAAATGTGGTTATCTAAAGAAGAAGTGTTGATCATAATAGAGATTTTGTGTTTTATTTCATTTTCAACTCCATCACATCATGTTGAAATATTATGTAATAAAAAACAATCTTTCAAAAAATAAGGTATTTTTTTGTTAATTTTATAACCTATAACTATCTCGTTCATCGATTTAATGGAAAATGGATCCATTATTCATATGTATGAAAGATTATCACCTCATAATCAAATTTAATTTGTTTTGTATAACCACATAACAAAACTATATTGGTTTTAATGGTTTTAATTGATATTTCTGACATATTTTCCATTATGGGAAGACAATATATCATCTTAGTTATTACCATTCAATACATTGAAAAATAATAGTGTCATTAATTTGGAGGTGCGGATTACAACCTCAACGAAGCTAAATGTCCCCAATTTTATGTCAAAAACACATTGATACTATATATATATATGTAAATTTTAAGGAAAAATATTATATTTATGATATAATAATAATTATTTATAGAGAAAATTATACTTACCTTAATTTTGTCCTATTCTCCAAAAAATGATAATTTTAATCATATTTATATATGTTCTACCATCTCCATAATTGTAACATAAATCGTTTTTCATATCAAAATTTTATGGTTGTTTTAAAGGAAAACAATCATAGATAAAAATTATTATTATTTCCTGATTATTATTCAATATAGGATTTAATAATGACCTCCTTGGCTATGTTCATCATACCAAAGTCATTTTTTGGAATATTATTACGATATTATCAAAATATACAACATTATCATAATAGATTATTTATTTTTTTAAAGGTAATAAATAAAAAAAATAACAATGACAAAGAAAAGGTTTATTTTGTAAGTAAATAATTAATATAATTTTATTCTTTACGAAGAAAAAGATTGTGTTTGGAGATTAGACATGAGGCAAGGGACACATTTATATAAAAACATCATTTTAAATTGTTTGATGACTTATTTTATAATTTTTTTTTTTCAATTCCCTTATTGTAGAGTTCTTATATGAGTAAAACTACCAAAATTAAAAGAATAATGCACCAGAAGAGGGAGTCTATGAGGGTGGTGCGACTGGAGAAGGTTTTCGATGGATGTATGGGCATTATGAAGGGTATCATACTTGAATGGATGTCAGTTGGAGGATGTTGTACTAGGGGAGAGTGGAACGACAGCCAGAGGACTCACCAATTGGGACAGACCAGTGGAGGGAAGGAGTGTGGTTATATAGATGGATCTGCTAGAGGGATACTGACTAAAGGGAGGGGACACCGATGATATGAGGTGCATTCAGAGGCACTGTGTGGGAGATGTTGGATGGGGAAGGGTGGAATTCCTTGTGGAAGTGATGTGGAAGGGGGTCCAACACACTAGGTTAAAAAAGATAATGGAAAATACATAATATAAAATTATATCAGTAGTAATAATAATAACGAAAATATCAGTAATAATAGTAATAAAATTTTTATTTTTATTATAATAATAATGCATTCAATATTAATATTTTTAATAATATCAATATTATTATGAATATTACTATTTAATGTATAAATATTATAATTAAAATAAAAATATTATTTCTATTTTATTGATATTGTTTTTATTTTTATTATTAGTGATATTTTTTTTCTCCTTTCTTTTTTACTGTAGCGTGTTGGACCTCTTCTTCCCCTTAACATCCATGAGGCATTCCACCCTTCCCCTTCCCACACCTCCCACGTAGTGCCTCTGATCGCACCTCCTATCATCGGTGTCCACTCCATCTAGTCAGTATCCCTCTAGCATATCCGTCTATATAACAAAACTCCTTACCTCCACCCAGTATCTACCCATTAGTGATTCCTCTTGCTGTTGTTTCACTGTCCTCGGGTTAAACATCCTCCGACTGACATCCACTCTGGCATGAAACCCATCAAGATTCCCATAACTTCATCATAAACACTCTCCGGTGACGCTTCCCTCGTCGACTCCCTCCACTAGTGTGTTATTCTTTTAATTTTGGCAGTTTTGTTCCCAAAGAAGAACTCTAGATGTAAGGGTTGGTTTATAACTCAATTTTACGGGATTGTAGGGTGTGTGAAGGGTTTGTGGGTCTTGGTTTTCCCTTCACCTGAAGTGAAATCTCTTTCCCACATAAACGTGAATTTTTTTCCATTTTTCAACCTTTATAACACAACCCATTAATGTTTTCATGAAATCAATTATTTTTTAAATATGCTACGCACCTTAATAATGGACTTAATGGACTTCTTTCACAATTTTTGTGATATTTGAATTTTCTAAAAATTAATTTGGAAAAATTTTCTTATTTATTAATAAGTCTATATATGTCCAATGTTTTGATAAAATGTATAATTATATTTTTACACTTTTCTATACATGTTTCGCTTACATATGGTGCTCTCAGTTAGCCTAATCGAGTGTTTTCAAATTACTTTTATTTGAAAAAAATGGGTTCTAAAGTGATTGATGTATTATTTTTATGTGTATAAAAGCATATGTGTTAAGTAAAATTTAAAATTTCATTTTGATAAAGAATAGGGTTTTTGGATGATGTTTTCCCTTGAAAATTTTTTAGTAAACTATTTTGAATTGTGGGTTTGACTTCATGTGTGTGAATTGGTGAATTCTTAAGGCTTAAAGCCAATTTGTAGATTCTTGTTTTAGTTTCTTATTATGCAGAATTTCATTAAAAAGTGGTTTTAAAAAATTATATTTAAATTTGGGGTGTACCATTAGATGTGTGTAACACCCCAAGATTCTATTGTACATTTCTCTTTGAATAATACAATAGCTTGCGTTGTACGCAAACTCGAGTTCTAACACACCCTGACCAATCAAACTAGCCGCTATTAATAGTAATACACAATTTTTGAAATTTTATAAATTTTATCTTTAATAATGGACTTCATTTTTTATTTTGAATATCGAAATTATCTTAGGGTGATTTTGGGTAATTTTCTGAAAACGTTCAATTTTTAATGAATAATGAAAAACACTACATTATTGATTAAAACTATCTATTTATATAAAAATTAATTTATTTTAACTAAATTTATTGTATGTCAAAACAGATACATAATACCTTTATATATTCAACATGATTCATTGGAGTCATTTTATAAAAATATTAGATATATAGAATTATAATGAACTTTTTACCATCTTTTACCCACCTTCTAAGAGCCTTTGAAAATTTGCATAAAACATAATTTTACTGCTTCTGTGAGTTGAATTTTAAAAATCATAAAGAAAAGGTTAACCACATTAAGTAAAATTTGATTCAATAATATGGAAAAAAAATTGGTGAATAGTAATTTTTGAATTTTATTTACCGCAGTTATGAGTAAATAGGGTAATTAAAGTTAAAAATTATATTATAATTACACCAAAACATGTCCTAGTTCTATTGGATAAGTGTAATTTCACCAAAAAACCTTATTAATAAAATATGATCCTTTAGGCCAACTTCGATTAGATTAAGACATTTATTATTATTTAATTTAATGAACCGTTAAAAGAGATAAATTCAAGATTGCAAAACTAAAACATTTTTAATATAGGGTTATACAAAAGATAAAATGGACTATAAATATCCATTATAAAGAAAAATATAATTAATACATAATTGTATTTTATTTATAATTTTTTGACCTTAAATAATTAAATTTATTTATGACATAATGATGATGTAGTAATTACCATATTAGTTAAATATTGAAATAATTGATATTATAAATACCCAAAAAAAATAATTTGAGACTTTTGATTAATTACACTAATTTTATGGGTAAATATGGAATTATAGAGTTGATTCAATCAACTTCAATCCAATTAATCATGTTGTTAGGATTTTAATAAAATAAACAAATACTAAATTGTGTCAAAATCGACAAAAACTTGTTTTTAAAACAAAAACTCTATTTTTTGTTGATATAATATTCCTAAAAATAGAAGGTCCGAAAATAGGGATTGAATAATATAATATATGTCATTAATTTACCACTTTAGGTTCCCTTGGATGTTAGGGTAAGTTTATTAACCATATAGTATAAGAATAAAAGTGGACACGATAAAAGTTAAACTATTTAACTAAGAGTTAAATCTAAAAGATAAGGTTAAAATAGTAACCTAAACATGTCTAAAACCTATTGGTTGAGAGGATTTCAACCCATAACCACCTAAGTCTCGAAATAAATTCATTTGGAGCCATTATAAACCTAATATGATTTTATAATAAATTAATACTTTAATCCTTTCATAAAGTGACCCTCACCCCTCTTATAAAAGGGAACATCCCCTTATCTCAGAATCACTCCAAAAAATAAATGTAGATCATCCAACCTCGGACCAAATACAATCTCAACGTCCCTCACATCAACTTAGAGGCCTTACTTTGGTCAGAAATCCTACCTATGGATCCGTTCTGATAAAATAAAAAGGATGAACTCGAAGAAGAGGTTATAATTTCACCACCCTCTTCAAAGTTATTTTCTTCTTCTAATTCCTATTTCTTTGTTGTTTCAATACCAAAATAATAACTCCAGTACCTTATACATACCATGATGTTATTAAAAATATGGTACAACTATATTTTTTTATTCTATCCATCGTATTAATAATAATGTCACACTGTGTGCGTAAGTACGACTTACCGTCACCACACCGTGGTGTAACTTGTTATTCAACACTATGTTATTTAGATGGATATAATGATGTGTAATATGTATATAAATAATTCAAATAACATTATAATGTCTCTGTAAAATTTATATACCATTCAACTCTAAACCTTCTAATCATTTAGGAAATGATATTGTCGCTTTTGCGTACGTACGGATTACCGTCTCCACGACACGATGAGATTCATTTCCACATTCACCATTAAACATTGATTATAAAAATATATATTATTAATTAGTAATTAATATAAGAATTAATAATTCTACTGTATATATATATATATATATATCTGTCTGTGTGTTTGTATTTACATATATCTCAACCACTTCTGTTCAATACATTATGAAAACGGAAACGGTGTTTATGCGTACGTACGACCTACCATATCCATAAATGGTGTTTCCATTTAATAAATATATCGTTTATAAATATGTATAATCTTAATATATATGACATATAAATCATGTTTTATATTTTGGAAGTATGAAAATCATGATATAATTGATACAACCAAGAATAAAAAGTTAAAACATATACTATAAGGAAAGTGATTGTTGCATGAAATGTTACTTTAACATGGAAAATATTATTAATGGGGAGTATAAAGTCCTAAATGAGTCATATATTATATCATAAATATTAATATAGTTATGGAATAATTTAATAACCTACTATGGACATTATACATGAGGATAAACATACCCTCGACTAAATTAATGTACAAGGTAAGGGTTAATTCCTCAATCGCATTATTATCCAAGATTATTTAATAGTATGTATTTAATAGGACATATTATCCATCAATGTCCATATTTCATAAAAATATTTCCAAATGGGATTTCTAAGGTCTTATGGAAGGTAATCTTTCACTAGATCATCATTTTAAAGGGTTTAAATCTTTATTCTTATAAATCTTTCTCGTTAATGTCTATGTTTTCAAAATGGTTTTTAAGGATTTGTTTATATGGACATGAATGATTTTAAAATGTAAATTCCTTTAAAAATTTTCAATGTGGTATGGGAAAATTTGATTAAAAAATTACTTTAAATGTATTCATTTCTAAATTTTGTAACTTTTAAATGTTTTCATAAAAAAGGGATATTTCTCTCAAAGTGTTTTACAACACATTTTCATCTATGTCAACATCCTATGATTGATTTTTTACTTGTTTTAGGTTTATTTATAATGATAAAAATAATCCATATTGTATTTAATGTTTTGTGATATGTGTGACTGTGGATGTGTTATTTTTATGCCATTCATGGTTTATGGATAAATTATTGACATTTTGTATGCATGTTTTAATACGAATGTTTATTAGGGATTAAACCTTTTCATATAATGAATGTATTAGACTTAGTATGTGATGGGTGGAGCCTGCTATAGCTCCTCGATGCATCAGTAGGTCTCCTGAGACAATCAGACATGGAATTGGATGAGGCCTTTCCCAATTTGATATATGGTTTTGGCCGAGGCCTAAATAATTTTTAGACATCTTGGGTGAGGCCTTAACAAAATGTTTCAGAATGTCCGGCATTATGCATTCCCTCATTATGAAAGTAGTTATCAAATGTGATTATTCGACTACTAGAATATCCATGTTCATGTTAATATGGTAATATTTGATTTATTCTTATCATATTATGTTCATGTTTATGTTTATAAATGCTCTTGTTTTTGTTACACATATTGCCTTAAAATTTTATTGCTTCCACTAAATTATTTACCATTACTGAGCATCTGAGCTTACACCTTTCTTATGTTTTATTTTCCCAGGATCCAAAAAAGGGTTTTATGATTGAGGTGCTTGGTTAAGCTAAGGGAACAGTGATGTTTTCAAAGGATTTTTTATTCTATGTTATATGTTATAAAGTATAATTGAATGTTCATGTATGTAATCTATTCTCCAAGTCTATTAAACTGATTGGTCCTTCGGGACTTGATTCCTTGTAATCATGCCAATGTGTTAAATAAATGCACCTACTCTTGGTAACTGGAGTTGGGGAATTAGAGTTGGTATCAGAGGAAGTTTAGCAGCAACCTTGGAAATCGATTTAGATAAACACTGATTAGAGAACATTACCCTAAGATAGACATTGAGGATTAGTACAGATGAACTTTATAGAATTTTAGTAATGTAGATATTTTGTGTATTTTACAAGAAGTAAATCCTTGTCTGGATACAAGAAGGTAGAGGTGGCTCTAGCACAGATGTACCTAGGAGTGAAAACACTGACAAGGAGTTTCGTGCTTGACCTGGGGTATCCTGGTACACAAAAATGGGACTTGATGCACTCTTGGTCATGAAACTCTCAGGGGATATGCTTAGGATAATTCAAATTTTCATTACAAGATATTATGAAGGATTTAGGAGTAAATACATCCTCAAATAAAACATTTTATGATTATATATTATATGTATAATTTGTTCGATTTACGTTTGGTATTTTACAAGTTTGGAACTATGCATTGCGATTCAAAAACTAACATAGTGTATACTATTGTTTAGAGATGGCGTCCAGTAGAAGGAATGATAACTCGAACAATACTCATAATCCAAAAAGTAACAATGATTATATCTTTCATGGTATTAATCCAGCAATTAGAAGGGAAGTAGTCTCCCATGTATTCTCATCATATGAAAAAATAGTATCATGTGTTAATAAGATAAGTAATGAATTCTCTGAGTCCTATGGCCATGAATAGAAGCAAAAGAAGAAAAGGATGGTAGAGAGAAAGGTGGATAAAGGGAAGAGGGGAAAGAAGGCTTTTCCCCTATGTGATAACTATGGAAAGAATCAACTTGGTAAATGATTAATGGGAATGGGAGTTTGTTATAAGTGTGGACAAAAAGGACACCAAGTACGTGACTTTTAGGTTAAGAAAAAAGTATCAAATGTACAATGCTTCATCTGCAAGGAGTTTGGACACTACGCAAATCAATGCCCAAATCATCCATGTATTCCCCAAATATTTATATTGGATAGTAATCAAGTTATGATACTACCAAAGATGAAGAGTAATGATTTTATTTTTTATGTTGTTATTAAAGTATTGTGTCATTTGAGTACTGTAAAACTGATGTACATGTTATCAGAATTATAGAGTATAAAAGGATTGTACTACAGTACTATTTCATTAAGGACTTAAAATTATATGGTACTGTGAAAAGTGACTAAACAACAAGTTATTTTTTTTGTAAAATACATGGTTGAAGGAATGATAAACCTTAATATGGTCCTGATAGTGAGGCAGTGATTTTGGAATAAGAGATGGTTAATTTGGGTAAATTATATTGGATATTCTTTAATAACTTGGAAATGATTAAAGATTTGTATATTCCATCATTGTTGGAGTTTACAACATTTTTTTATAGAAGAAGTATATCCAGTATTCTATAATGAATAATGGATCATGAATGTAATTGAAAAGGTATTTTTGTAACTCTGGTTGTTACCATGTTTTAAAATAATACATGATTAAGGTATTCAAATGTTATTAAATAGAAAAAATGATCTTCATTGTGTATACCTTCCTTAAAAATTTAGGACTATGAGTATGGAAAGAAGTATTTTGGATAAGTCTACGGGTGGAATTGATTATGTTTGACATCAGATACTATTTTTAAGGTTAAATCATTTCTGGAGATTATATTTGGATTATCGTAAAAAGGGAAACTCAGAGGTCGGTTGACAAGTTTTCATGTCTGGAAAGGCCATATAACATGAACCTACAACCGAAGGCTAATAAGGGTGCATCACTTACCACTTGCGTACGTGATGTCCTAGTTTGTTTAATGTAGTTTTTTTAAATATTATGACAAATGAATTATAAATTCGTTATTTTTTTAACCCTATACGATTAGGATAAATTGAATATTTTTGAATTCTATTATTTTTTTATGTGGAAGATGAGTTTGTGGTAGAAATTTATTAATGGATAAAACTATACTTGTAATGTAAGTATATCTCCTTATTCTTTTAGTCAATCTCATTAATAAATTCTTCAACATTATGAAAATGAACTTAAAACAAAAATGTTGTCCATTTAATTTTTTTACTGCGTAATGAAAGACATTTCATCCCATCACAAGTTTATGGCTTTTAGATCATGAACATTCTCCTAATAATATTCTAGATCACTCTCCATCAGAACGTGATGATTAATTTTATCTTCCATATCCATTTTTTCCTACATGGAACCCTAGTATGTAATATTTTTTGTAACCTTCATACTTACCATTCTTTATTTTAAAATAGAGGCCTCATTAATCCATTTTTCGATGTCGGATTTCAACTAAGATATTTTGAAATGTCAAACCCCAAGTTTTCAATAATGATCATAAATTGTTAGGATGAAATTTATTGAAGGAGTAGATAAAGTAACACCTCAAGCTTCTGTGGTACATTTCTCTTTGAATAATACAATAGCTTGTGTTATACGCAACTACGAGTTCTAACACACCACAACCAATCAAACTAGCTGTTAGGAATAGTAATACACACTTTATGAAATTTAACAAAATTTGTCTTTAAAATTGGACTTAATTTTTATATTTGGAATATAGAAATTAGCTTCGGGTGAATTTCTGGTATTTTTATGAAAACTTTGAATTTTTAATGAATAGTGCAAAGCACTGTGTTATTGTTTAAAACCAAACTTTTATTTAAATAATTATTTATTTTAATTAAATTAAATTTAGTTAATAATTGATACATAATACCTTTAATATTTCAACATAATTCATTGGATTCATTCTATAACAATATTAGATATATAAAATTTTATTGAACTTTTTACCATCTTTTACCCACCTTCTAAGAGAATTTGCAAATTTGTATAAAACATAATTTTACTGATTCTATGAGTTGAGTTTCAAAAATCTGAGAGACACATTTTACTTCAGTAAATAAAATTTGTTTCAATAAGATGAAAATAATTCATGGTGAATAGTAATTTTTGACTTTTATTTACTGCGGTTAAAAGTAAATAGGGTAATTAAAGGTATGAATGATATTATAAATACCCTAAGACATGTCCTAATTCTATTATATAAGTTTAATTCAACCAAAAACAACATTATAAGTAAAATATGATCCTTTAGGCTTACTATGATTAGATTTGGACATTTATTATTATTTAATTTAAAGAATAGTTAAAACTTTTAAATTTAAGTTTTCATAACAAAACAGTTTTTAATATAGGGTTATACATAAAATAAATTAGACTATAAATATTCATTAGAAATATAAAAATATTTCATGCATAATGTTTTTTTATTTATAATTTTTAGACATTATATAATTAAAATTATTTTTGACACAATGATGATGGAGTAATTACCTTATTAATAAAAGGTTGAAATAATTGATATTATAAATACCCAAAAAATGAAATTTTAGACTTTTGATGAATTACACTAATTTTATAGGTTAATATGACATGTTAGGGTTGATTAAATCAATTTTTTTCTATGTAATCATGTTGTTATGATTTAAAAAAACAAATACCAAATATTGTCAAAATTGACATAAACTAGTTTTAAAAAAAACTATATTATTCGTTAATATAATTTTCCTAAAAATATAAGGATCATCCAAAAAGATTAAATAATATAATATATGTCATTAATGAACCAATTTAGGTTCTATTGAACGTTTATAGTAAGTTTATTAACCATTTATTGTAATAATAGAAGAGGACATGGTAAAAGTTCAACTATTTAACTAAGAGTTAAATCTAAAAGATAAGGTTAAAATGGTAACCTAAACATGTCTAAAACTTATTGGTTAAGAGGCTTTAGACCCATTAACATGTAAGGCTCTATAAAATTCATTTTGAGCCATTATATACCGAATATTATTGTATAATAAATTAATACTTTATTCTTTTCCTAAAGTGACCCTCACACCTCTTATAAAATGGAACTTCCCCTTCTCTCAAAATCACTCTTCCAAATCCATTTGGCTCAGCAAAACCCGACCCAAATATTCTCTCAACTTCCCTCACTTAATCCTAAAGGCATTAATTTGGTCATAAATCCAACCTAAGGATCCCTTGTGATCATATCAAAAGGAAGAACCCGGAGAAGAGGTAATAATTTCACCCCCCCATCTCTTTCAAGTTATTTTCTTCTTCCACTTCCTATTTCATTGTTGTTTCCATACCAAAATATTAACTCCAGTACCTTATATGTACATTGATGTTATTATAAATATGGTATAACTATATTCTTTATTCTATCCATCCTATTAATAATTTTTTCACCATGCGTGCGTGCGTACGGCTTACCGTCTCCACACCATGGTGTAATTTGTTATTGAACATTATGTTATTAGGATGGATATAATGATGAGTAATATGTATATAAATAATGAAAATAACATGGTAATTTCTCTGTAAAATTAATTTACCATCCAATTCTACACCTTTTAATCCTTAAGGAAATGATATTGTTGCTCATGTGTACGTACGAATTACCATCTCCACAACGTGATGAGATTCATTTCCACATTCACCATTAAACGATGATTATAAAAATATATATTATTAATTATTATTTAATATATGTCATAATAATTCTACTGGATATATACAAATATACATATATTTATTTACATATATCTCAATCACTTACTTCCATTCAATATGATATGAAGACAGAAATGGCGTTTATGCCTACATACATCCTACCTTCTCCATAAATGGTGTTTCAATTTAATAATTATATCTATTTTAAATATTTATATTCTGAATATATATGATATATAAATCCTGCTTTATATTATATAAGTATGAAAATCATCATCTAAGTGATATAGGAAAGAATATCAATTTAAAACATGTACAATAAAGAAAGTGATTATTACCCGAAATGTCACATTATCATTGAAATTATTATTAAATGGGGAGTATAAAGTCATAGATGAGTAATATATGATATCATGAATATTAATATATTTATTTTATAATTTAATTACATACTATGGTAATTATATAGGAGTCTAAACGTACCCTCGACTAAATGAAAGTACAATGTAAGGGTTAATTCCTCAATATCATTATTATCTGAGATTGTTTATGAGTTGGTATTTACTGGGACATATTTGTCATCATTGTCCGTATTTCATAAAAATGTTTTCAAAAGAAATATTTTATGGTTTTATGGGAGGGAATCTTTAACTAGATCATTATTTTAAATGGCTTAAATATTTATTCTTCGAAATCATTCTCATTAATGTCCAAGTTTTCAAAATGGTTTTAACGATTTCTTAATTTGGACATGAATGTTTTTAAAATGTTAATTACTTTAAAAAGTTTAAAATTTATATGGGAAGGTTTGAATAAAAAATGACTTTAAATTACTCCATTTCTAAATTTTTTAACTTTTAAATGTTTTCATGGAAAAGGGATATTTATCTCAAAGAGTTTTACAAATCATTTTCATCTATGTCATTATCCTTTGACGTATTTTAAATTTGTTTGAAGTTGATTTATTTTGATATAAATATTCCATATTGTATAGAAGTATTGTGGTATTATTGACTATGTATGTGTTATTTTTATACCATTTTTGGTTTATGGATAAAGTATTGACATTTCGTATAACAGTTTTAACACGAATGTTTATGTTATGTTTAAACCTTTTCATATGAGGAATGCATTGGACTTAGTAAGTGATGGGTGGAGCATGATATAGATACTCGATGCATCAATAGGTCTCATGACAAAATTAGAAGTTTAATTGTCTCAGGCCTATCCCAATTTGATATATGGTTTTGGCCAAGTCCTAAATCATTTTTAGACGTCTTGGCTGAGGCCTTGACAACATGTTTCAGAATGTCCAGCATTATGCATTCCATCATTAAGAAATTAGTTATTACATGTGATTATTTGATTAATATAATATCCATGTGCATGATAATATGTTAATGTTTGATTTATTCTTACCATATTACTTTCAAGTTTATGTTTAAAAATTCTCTTGTTTTTGTTACACTTCTTGCCTTAAAAGATTTTAGCTTCCACTGAATTATTTACCCTTACTGAGCATCTGATCTCACCCCTTTATTATGTATTATTTTCCAAAGATCCAAATAAGTGTTTTATGATTGAGATAAAAGGTTAATCTAAGGGAGATATACTTTTAGTTATACCACAGATAGAACTATATATTATTTGATGTTATCAAAGGTGGAAAATCTAAATAGTGTACAACCATTCCAATGTGAAAACCATTCTCAAATAGTCCCATGTATCATTTTTATTACTTTTATTAACATGAAATCCATCAGTGTCCAAATTTAGATGAAACTATAAAAAAAACTAGGACACCATCAATGAACTCAAAAGGGAAAAAACAATTATTACCGTAGGTTTAATAGAATTTATTTACAATTAAAATATATAAATATTGAAATGAATCATTATTTTAATCTCTAAAACCTAGAACTATCCATAGAGGAAGTCTCCACCAACATAAAATATAAAATTTAAATATCTACATGGTCGAACACAGAATTCCTTATGTGATTTCATCATGATTGACAAACAGAAGCTATTATTATTGGAAAAATCAATTCCTCCTATGTTTATATCCTAATATCCTCTAAAATAAATGGAATAGGCTCAACAAAATTCTTTAATAATCACTATTTTATATTTGATATGAAAATATATATAGGTGTTGTACATTTATCCAGGCCTTACTAAAGAAATCATAACCTCTAAGAGGCCTCTTAAAAATAATCATGTTATTCAGGGATTCGTATTGAAATAAATGGGTCATAGAAGTCCTATCACATACTAACATTCCATGTATATAACATTGGTTATATTCATAAGATGGGGAATATCACTCATGGATTTCTAGTATTATGTTTTATGTTTGATTGTGTTTTTTTAATGAGGGAACCACATAACTGGACACATTGACAATATTCCATTTATTGGAAGTGTTCACGACCGCATAATTAGTAACAGGAGCAGTATATAGAATGGTTTATGGTAAAGGTATCACTGTGTGTGGAAGGCATGGTAGTTCACAAAATGGTTAGTCGTGTAGGATGAAATTTACTAAAATGCACACGGTTAAAAAATTGTATATGAAAGGGTATCAGATTGAGGTAGTTGGATCTGTACATAGTGATGGAGGTGTTTCATTGAGGATTTGCTATATCTCAAATTAGAAAATATTGTGGATATTTTTTATGATATAAATTTTTCCAAATCCCACTTTATAGAGTCAGTTCAAATCATATAAGAGAATATCTCCATACTCAAATAAATTGGCTAAGCCTGGAAGTGGGTTGTGTTGAGCAATTCCACTGATGGATTTTTTGGGAAACTATATCCCTCAAATAATCTATTTGGTAGAGGATGAAAGTGTGGTATATAGGTGAGTGTACAAAGGATAAGTGATTTTTGGGAATCAATTCTATAATGGTTGATGTTTTTCATGGATTCAATAATCTGATATGTTTTTACAGCATAGTGTAAGTCACAAAAGACTAATTTTGATGGATGAAGAGCATGGTACGTAGTGGGGATCTCTATAACATGCATGAGATAAATGTCCATGAATAGAGAATAGTTCACTAAAATAGGGTGATTCATAGAAGTGATTGGTTCAAAGAAGTTGGTCATAGAGAAGGTATGCATAGTTGGTACGTGAAGGTGGTTTGTGATAGTACAAATGAATTTTGTCCATGGGAGAGGTAGGCTGTAGAGGAGAAGCAGTTTGCAGAAGCGGAAACAATAAGTAGGGGAGGCATACCATATAGAAAACCCACTACACAGTACATGAGAGGAGAAAGTAGTTCATAGAATGCACAATGAGTATTGATAAATCCTTAAATCATTTTGGAAAACATTTTTCTAGTATGTATCAGTACACAAGAATGTTAAATTAATCTCCTGGTTAAAATAATGATCAATAAAAAATCTACATAAATTTGAGGATAAAGGAATTTATGCAAAAGACGAGCCCTACATGTCCTTCAACTATGTTTGACCTAAAATTCTATAAACTATGATTGGATTCTATTTCAAGGGTAATGACTAAAAGAATAAGAATACGACGACCCTAATCATTGTTAAGTAAGAGAGATCATTCATAGAAGATCCATCTCGAACCAAGAACACATTATTGGTTGTGATCCATAGTGAATTTGGTACATTAGCACACAAATGTTGTATTCTCCTAGGCTATATCCTAATGAGGGTGAACCAAGTAAAATTTTTTGTGTCTCCAAAATGACATAATTTTTATTCATACATTGTTATGGTAATGGGAGAGAATGGAGTTTTTTAATGATTAAATAAGAGTTGAAGGGGATGAAATTTAATCTATCATACTCAGATTCCCCGCCCCTGCCCCTTCAGGGTATTCGGCTATGTGTACCTAATAATTTGAATCATGGGGATAGAATAAAAGTCATTGGTTCTCTCTCAATGAATGAAATGGAGGTGGTAAATCATGAAGGAATTCAGATCATTGACAAAAATAATTTTCATATATGGTTGAATCAGAAGCGACACTACTTCTTCCCATTGGGAATTGATGTCTTCGCATCATCTATGCATGGAATATCAGCTATCATCAATAGTTATGCATTATCAAAATCTGAAAGAAGGTAATTTGATGCTGATTCTAAATAGATCAATGTTTTAGGGGGATCCAAATAAAATATAATTTATACAAAGGTGATGCCCTGTAATCATAAAATTCTATGTTGTGTTTGTTTTTGATCATTTATGAGGGAGACACAAATGTCAAAGAATAAAATATGTAGGTTCTATGGAACAAGAATGATAATCTCATAATGAACCCCAACTAGACGTTTGATGCATTCTTCGATAGCATTAATTTTATTGTGGAATATATACAGTATATTGGAAAATTATTTGATGATATAAAGATTGTGAAATGTATCACGAGGAAACATACATAATGGTTCAATATGAATGTTTCGTTATTGGGTGAAAATGATCTGGCATATCTAACCCTAGATAACCTACAAAGTACCCACATAGTATATGAAATGAATAAAAATAATAAAAATTTAGTGGAAAAGGGTGTGTCCAATGAAGTGGCATTCAAGGCCATGAAAAATCTCTCTATTAAATATATTCCTGATGAGGAAAATTTTGTGGATTTCATGTAATTTATATCCTCAAAACTACAGAAAAAAGAGAATTTCAATGGTAATCAATCATTTTCATGTTATCGATGAGGAAATATTGGTCATTTTGTAGTAAAGTGTCCAAACAAGTTTGATTTCGAAACTGAATACAATGAATGATTTACACCAAAAGAGTATTTAAACATTTTGAAAGGTATGATAATTACTAAGATAATGTTCGTCAAAAATAATAATTTGTTTCAAAAGAAGATGAATGTTCATAACAACATGAGGTAGAAGAGTTGGGGGAATGTGAGGGTCATATATTAGATTTTTTTGTGGCAGTTATCAGAAATTATTTATCAATATAAGAATGTGACAATGAAAAAGGAGAAATTGAGGGTAGAGTTGATATTCA
This sequence comes from Viscum album, assembly GCA_963277665.1. Classification (NCBI taxonomy): domain Eukaryota; kingdom Viridiplantae; phylum Streptophyta; class Magnoliopsida; order Santalales; family Viscaceae; genus Viscum; species Viscum album. Next base: position 1,941,859,592 of record OY728165.1, read on the forward strand.
AGTGGAATTTAAAGATTCCCTTGAAGTGATATATATGTTGAGATCCAAAACCAAAAAAGGTAACAAATTTGATCATGATTCTATACTCTATATGTAGTAGTTGGAGGAATATATTTTTTAGCTGAATATAAAAATTGAAAATAGAAGGACTTCAATGGAAGAAATATCATAAATGGTGGTTTAGTAGAAACTCAAAGATTAAGAATAGATAATAGAAATCGATATATTAAATGAAACTAAAAAAGTGCATATCAAATGTATCAATGAACTATAATAGGAATTAATTATTCTATTATAAACAGTTAATGATCTAGATATACTATTATATATCTGTTCGACATCATAAAAGAGGATAATAAAGGAAACAAAAAAGATGAAATTCGTGCAGAGTGGTCCATTAGAATAGAAGAAAAAATAAACTCTGGATGATAAAGTTGGTATGGGGTATCATCTAAAATAGATATAAGTTACAGTTCTAGTCATACCATAAGAACTGACTCCAATATTGAGGGTAGATTTGGGTATGAATCATAATCAAATGATTCAAATAACCTAAGGAACAACTATTGGTGGATCATTTACACATAGGAATGTACCTCGAATAAGATTATATTTTTTTGGTATGATGGGGCAGTCTAAAAATGTATATTCCCTAAAAAATAGGTTCCAAATGGAACATGAACAGGATAGGTGGTCATACATAGATCAATATTCCATGTCATTATTTTATGTTCTTTGTTTTAGGTGTAATGAGCTCAGATATATAGAAAGATATTGATCATCAATAATATAGAATAATGTGATAAGATAGACTGAATTTTGTCATAAAATGTAGACACATATATCATCAAGAGAGATGAAAATTAAAAATCTATTTGTGGATTTATATGTTAAACCATGTCCATCATACAATGAGGAAGATCAATATTATCATTCAATGTTTGGGATGAAGGAAAATACATAGTTCAAAAAGAAAAATGATGAGTAGGATGTTGTTATAGGAATTATTTTTACGGGATCCGATTGTACTAGGATATGGATTATTGATAGTGGATGCACATCCCATATGAAAAAAAATAAGGATATAGTGACCAGAATCAAATGCGATAATGAAGGCATTATATGATTTGGTAATGAAAAGGGCCATAATATTATTGGTTCTGAAAAATCAATGTTTAGAGGTAATACATGAGATGAGAAGATTTCTTTTTTGTTGAGAGGATTGGTAACAACTTGATTGGATTTAGTCAATTGCGTGACTCAATTCATGCAATAAGTTTTCCCAATAAATAATATATCTTCATGGAAAAGGATGGTGCTATTTTTTTGAATGGAAAATGTATAGAAGTGAATATATACCTAATGAGTGAAGAAAAATATATGTTTTTTCTTTCAATGGATTAAGAAAACAAGTTATGTCAGAAGCATCATGGTCACATAAGATAAAATTAATTGATAGATCTGGTGAAATATGATGCAGAAAGTAATCTCCCTAGATTATCACATGATCATTCATATATGTACGATTATTGAAAACAAGGTAAGATCATTTGAAAGACATATATGAAATAAGTTAATAATTCAAAATATTTATTCATTTAGTACATATCCATGATTGTGCGAATATTTCCCCAAGGGATATTGATGGGAGAGGTTATTAAGTTCTATTCAGTGATGATTTTAGAATAATGTAATGGGTTTCAATAATCTCCCAAAAATTTGATGTATTGAGTTCCATTATAAGATATCAACGAGAATGTGAAAAGATACTTGTTAAGAATATCTGGATGATTCATAAAGATAATGTAACATAGTTCACAAGAATCCAAGTTGATAATATTTAAAAAAACATGGGATAAGGAATAATGTTTTTGTGGTAAAGACTCCACTAAATAATATAGTACTTGATAGAGTAAATAATATTTTCAACAACATGGTTAGAACTATGTTCATTGAGAAAGACCTATTATAGAAATTTTGTAAATAATAAGTGAGGACAATAGTCTATAGGTCAAATGGAATATTACATTGTCTGAAAGAGGATAATACTCTATACATGTTATGGTATGGATTAAATCTATAATTTAAGATCATTTTATTCTTCATAAATTAATGATTCATTATCAATAAGTAGAAATCCAAAAATATTGATTCTTGGGGGTGAAGGGATATTTCTTTCCAAATCAATGAATATATATGAATATGAATTAACTAATAAGAATTTAGGAATGATAGTAGAAGGCCATTATGTTACTATATTAGATATGAATAGAATTTTTAGAAAATAAATGATCATACTCGGTAAGATACTGATGAAGAGATGAGTAGGTCATGAGGTGATCTAGCTCAAGAGGTTGTTTAAAAAAAGACTCAAGTGTTGAGAATAAATTAGTTTCTTCCCATATACTAGTTAAGAGGTGAAATTTTCCATCATAAAAAAATTAGCTATAAGAGAGAACCAGTTCAAAAGAGGAAAATGAAGACTCTATAACAAGAATCATACATACCATAGGTGGAACACACATGTTTGATGAATCAGTGGGAGATGATAACTAGGATCAATCAATGAATGATGATATTGAATAAATTTAAATGAATAAACCATGGTAGATTTTTTTGAGACTAGAAGAGAAGAATGTCCTAGGGATGAAATTGGTATATACCAAAAATATAATTGAAAATGGTGTTGTTATTCAAAAAAATAACAACTTTTGTGCAACGTGTGCACCCAAATAGAGGGTATAGATGATGATGAAACATTTTCACATGTTGTGAGGCTAGAGATAATTAGATTATTCTTGGACTAAATAGTGAAAAAAAATATCTTGGTCTTTTAGATGGAATTCAATTCATTATTTCTAAGTGGAGTACTGGAAGAAAAGGTTTACATTGAGAAACAATATGGTTATCTAATTCATTAAGATGAGATTATAGTTTCTCTGCTAAAGAATGATTTATAAGGTTTGAATCAATAACTAATTTAATAATATTAACAGATAGAATAGTTTTTGAAGAATCTGGTTTTACATCATGGTGTAGTGGGTATCAATATATATTACAAAAATTTAAGTAATCAATTGATGAAGGTGTTGGTTTATGTTGATAACCTAATCTTTGGTAGACTATATGAAGCACAATGTATATAGTTTTCCGAATTCATGAAAATTGATTTCAAAATGTCAATTATTTCTGAAACTATGCTTTTCCTTAGATTACATGTAAAATAATGAATAAATGAAACATTCACTTCCAAATATTAATATGAAGATGATGTTTGGAGAATGTGTGGAATGGATAATTCCAAATATTTGAAAATTTTGGTTGCTACCCTGTTGAAACTGTTATGGGATGATAAAGGCAAGGCAGTTAATATCAATGAATATAGGAAAATCATCTGATGTATATTGTACCTAACAATGAAATATCCGGATATTATATTTGAAACATGACAAACAGTGAGATATCAAATAAAACCCATGGTGAGACACAGGATTGCAGTGAAATGAATATGTCGATATATCAAGGGCTCATGAATATTGTTATGTTGTACACTGAACAAAATGATCAATTGTTATTGGGATATATAGATAGATATTTTTGTGGACTAACAGATGAAATGAAATCAATGTCCAGATATGCATTCAATCTCAGGGGATTGTTTATTTATTTTTTGAGCAAGAAATAAAATTGAATTTCATTAAGATTTGCTAAAACTCATTACATTGTTGATACACATGCATAAAAACAGATACTGTAGAAAAAGAAGTAGCTTGTTGAAATGATCATTGAAGTGAATTCTTTGATCATAATTCATTATGATAATTCATGTGATAAAAATATGATAAAAAATCCAGTGCATCACACAAGGAAAAAGAAAAAGAAAATATAATTTAATTTTATCAATGAGAAGGTGGAGAATGGGGTTGTGATGTCAGAGTATGTGCAAATAGAACAACATGTTATAGATATTCCTATGAGGAAATTACCCAAAGAAGTATTTGATAGGAATTAATTAGCTCTTTGAGTCTATCCAGCTCCCCTCACATGAAAAAATGAGGATGTGGGACCCCCTCTCCCCGATGTATGATGTTTTTCACCCAAATGTACTAATATTTGTTCATTACACTAACGTAGACAACCATGAAGTTTCATTCGCATTCGTTTAAAGAGGTAGAGAATGTGTTACTATTCTAGGGGAGAAAACACATGGGAATAAGTTGATAAGTGGAGTAGAGAGATGTGGAAGTGGAAAATGATCTTATTCTAAGATGTAGGGGAATTATAAAGTATGACGATGCTAGAGCTAATAGGTCAATGATTATATACCATGGCATATTAGGTTGTTGGTGAAATATGTTGATTGGTTTCAATTGTTGGTGTCAGGAATGAATTGATTCATTGATGAAATTTTTATAATACTCTTATTTCTCACACCACGCACGACTTAGGTGGGATTATAGTATGTGTTTAGTAAAACAATAATCAATATCAAAATCAGAAGTATAAAATAACAAATAGGAGAAGGAAGGATCATTATATATGTATGAAAATGAAATGGATTTTTATAAAAAGAGTTTTCCACAAAAACAAAGGGGGGTTATTGGAAATAAATCCCTCAAGGTGTCTACTAAGTATATTCTAGTTGTGATTGTGTATATAAAAAAATCCAAATGACCATGAATGAGTATGGTTGGTCATTCCCAAGACATGTTTTTATGGTGGTGTATTTTCCCGATGTTTTTCAAATTTTTGGGCATCCAAATCATGAATTTTTGTTTTTAAAATAAAGGGTTCTAGTATATGAGTGAATGGAATGAATAACTGTAAAAAAATTGGAAAAATAAGGCACCCTTGTACCTCGGATCATGGAATGAATACCATGTTCAGAAATGGTTCGTGGTCATGTAGTGAGTAGGGGGAATAGAATGAAGAATAGTTTGCTGTGAAGGGATTTTAGTACGTGGAATGTATGGAGGATCACGAAATTGTGTTCCACATGATAAGAATGAAGTATGTGGACCGCTGTTGAAAAATGATACATGAATGGGTAGTGGTTCACATTAGGAGGATCAGTACATGTTGATGGAAATGATTCATTTAAAAAAATTTAAATAATGAAATTAATAGATTTTGTGGATATCTTTTTCTATATAATTTTTGTTAATACTACCAATTAGAGTGGGAGAGAAAATCATTAGAGAACATCTCTTTTATCCCAAAATTCAGATAAGATAGACAATGGTTTGCGGGGAAGAAATTCCACCGATGGGTTTTTTGGGAACCTATATATAGAAATAGATAATGTACATGGAGGAAGAAGGTGTGGTATCTATTGGAGTCTCCCAATGAGAAGTGATTTTCCAATATCAATTACACAAAGTGGGATGTTGTTCATAGAAGAAATTGTTTAAAAGGGTTTTGAGGGGATTTGTATGCCCCAAAGGAAAAATGTCCATAGAAGTAGAATGTTGTACATGGAGGGAGAACTCTAGTATATGGAATTGAATGAAATCTGTGAACAAATAATAGATTGTGGACAAAGGGTGATTCTTGGAAGCTGGTGTTTTGCAGAAGAGGTTTATAGAGTTGGCGTGTAGAGTTTGTATGTGTAAGTGGTATGCGATAACACATGAAAAGGCAGTACATTGTAGATACATGCCACAAAGGAGAATTAGGTTACAAAAGTGGGAATAGTACACTGAGGAGGCACTCCATGTATAAACCCTTCTACATAGTACATGTGAGGAGAAAGTGGCTCACAGAACACAGAATAAATCTCTCAAAATCTTTAAATCATTTTGAGAATGTATTTTCTAGTATCTAATAGTAACCACCAAGGTGGAATACATCTATGGGAGAAAAATGGACTTTAACATAGAATCTAAAAAAAGTGGAGGTTGTAGTAATTCAATAAAATGAAGGGTCAATCATGTCCATAAAATGTGATCTACCAACAATTCAAAAAACTATGAATGGAAACATTTCATAGAGTAGTGAGTGGTAGAAGAGGAAGAAGATCACCCTTTCCACTAGTAGTGATCTATATAAAGATGCATAGGGAGTGACCCTTGTAAACACAATGAGCTGACCGTAAACCATATAAAGGAAATGAGTATAGGCATATATGATCTAGCTCGAACCTTGTACTCATTGTTTGCAGTGAGCCTTCGTTAATTTGGTACATCGGCACGCCAGCATTTTATGTTTTTTGGACATATCCCAGTGAATGTTAAACAAGTAAAAATTGATGGGTCTCATGCATGATTTAAATTCTAGTCAAAATATGTTATATTAATGAGAGAGAAGACAGTTTAGTTTAGTGATGAAACAAGATCTGAAGGGGATGAAATTTTATTCCTTCATACTCTGATTACCCCTTTCCCCTATTAGGGTATTCGACATAGTGGGCCTAACAACACACTAGAAATTATGTTATTCAATTTTCTAAATCAGTCGATCGTCATTCTTATTTCCTTTATTCATTGAGTTTTACATAGAAACCCAACTAATATGTTTATCGATATCTCATCCCACTTCCATGTCTACACTAGAATGTACTACAGAAGGCCATAAAGATTAAAATCTTCATACATGATATTTTAAAAGGAATACTAATGTAAATAAATCAGTAATTTACCATCTCATAACTATCCACTAAATATGATATCTCATATAAACAATATTTTTTGGGTCGGGGTGCACTATTATATGAAAATTAGGGCAATACACCATCATAGTCATCCCATGGGAATATAAATGACATAATAGCTCAAAAAGAACATTATACCCTCACAGGATATAGATCACTCACTAATGGCATCCCCACCATATATAGAATCCCTAATGTCATGAAACATATAATCATGGTTCTCTTCTTGTTGAATATTCTTGAGTAGTGCGGATTCTATGTTATCAATTGATAAAACAACCTCTATCACATCATTCTTGAATCCCAAATGAATACAAGTAATGATATCCAAATAACATCAATCTGTATAATTATACTTCATATACTGGGATGAAGGATTTTGACTAAAATATTTATGAATTTCACTCCATATACAAGGGTTGTATGAAATGTTGAAATAGTTGAATTATAGGTATTAGACCCATCATCTCTGTTGAATAATTTTATCTTTTTATGAAAATAATTAAATGAAGATTTTATGATAAATATTAATGAAAAGTACCACCGTAAAAATATTATATTTAAATCACCTTAAAACTTACCAAATAGTTTTTTGTTCAATATAATTTTTGAACATTTCATCTCATGAGGACAAATTTGGTGGGAAACATATGCCAAGAAATAATCATCTAGAATGAGAATACAACCATAACCCAAATCTGATTCATTATAGAAGAACAGATTTCTATGGATGATATTTTTATGAGACTATAAAGGAGATGAAGTTAAATGATTCTTAAAAAAAATTAAATATAATATTTTGAAAAAATAGCACTCCTTTATAAGTGAGAGATGTTATGGAAATAATGGTAAATAAAAGTCAATATGACAATATTTCTAAATGAATATTTTTTATTTATGAGGTAGTGATTATGGGATTTCAACATTCCATATTGAGAATTTTATCTAACTAAATTTTTTTAGTTAAATTTTTAGGATTTCTTGACTATATGGATTATTTATCATTTTATATCCTCTACATTTTCTTTATAAGATATTATTGTTGAAAAATCATTCCCTGTAGATTTGTTTTCCACTAGGATCAATTCATCATCCCATGAGGATAAATAATTATCTTGTATCTATGTTTTAATTTTTTTAATATACAATTTATGAATTTTATCGGGGTAATTTCATGAAATAATTGTATCAAATGAATAAACTGTTATATATTTCATTACAAAATCAAACACTAAAATAAATATTAGCAAAGCACAAAAGGGTTCAACCAATGGAAAATGAATATTAATAATTCTCAATGGATTATCCTAGATGCAAATTCATCAAGATAAAATCTATATTAATAAACAAAAATACTGTTTACTACTATTAAATTGGTAGATATAGGATTAAATTGGAATCCAATTCTAAATATTTATTAAACAAGTCATAAGAAATACAATGCATCTTCCAGAACATCAATCCTTGGAAATAAGATTATATGAAATCTAAAACCTTCTCTAGATAGCTTCAAAATGGTTTTCGGTCAAATGAAAATTGATGTGGAATATTTCTCATTAAATGAAATTAAACAAATCAAGAATGATAGAACTACTATGAGATTATAGATATTTATTGGCATCACATACTAACAAGGGGAATCCCCTAGCTACCTAGTGGCACTAGGCTGAATGCACAACCCACACGATGTCGCACACACGGGTCTATGGTCATATTCTAAATAGGAAATTTTACTCCTATAGGAATGTCAATGGACTAACTAACTCTCATATAGACACTCGACCTAACCATAATATTGATATACCTATTATTATTTTTTTATAATAAGATCATTTTGACTCTCTTGATAAACCAATAAACATATTCATGGCCTCTTTAACAATGATCAAGATTAACTTTTAGACCCCTCAAAGGGGTTTTCCACGGTAAAATAATATATATAATTAGATCCACTACTGATAAAGAGAAACACCATATGATTTATAAAAAATGTATTAAACTGAGAATAAAATTGGATTTTTACCTAAAATAATGTAACATGATATTAGAGTCACAACAATCATAATTAAATTTAGAGGCATAGTAAAAGAGACACCCCTTATAGTAAATTGTAAATTAATTTTTATTGTATCATTAAACACCCATATTAACATGAAATTTACACCTATAAAATATCACCTTCTCCCGTATGATTTCCCAAATTTTTCATCCATTGTTATTATCCAAGAGAATTGATTATTGATGGATCGAGGTTTTGTCTCAAGAAGGTGGATACTATCATTGTGTATAAGGTATTCCCTATTGAAATTTTGGTTGTCTCTCCCTTATCAATAATATTTATCTACAATATCCATTTTATGTATTATTAATCTCATTAATAAAATTTAAGATAATGTATCTTGATCCATTCGTGAAATCAGATTACCTAACACCATTATATATAAATAATGCAGTTCTATTGATATATCTACATGATATGCATGTATGATTGTGCCACCTCTATGTTTTTGTTGTGTTCTCGGAATAGAAATTATGAAATAGAGAAATTTAGGTTCTAAATTTTATTCAGGAATATGATGCGTCTAAGATTTACATTAGTGGACCCTCTGTAACTTCATTTAATAATTTAAATGTTTTGTGGTGACAATTTTTCTTAGATATATGACCATGAATTGTGTCTATTTAGCTTATAATTGGGTATTAATATGTGGTGAATTATAAATAAGCTATATATTTTATGTAAACTATTGGTATTTGGTTTTAATTGTGTTTTATATACCGAGAAGATGTTTCTATAATAGCCAGATTTGTGGAACTCTTGATGTTTTAGTTATACGATTTCTTTTCGCCTTGAATCCAATGGTCATAAGATACATTGGGGATAATGTCATTATTCCTAGTTGGGGTGTTCGTATTCTAGGGAAGGTACCTTTATCAATTATATTATATGGTTTTATTGTATTTGGAAGGACATGACACTTTTGATGGAATGTTTTATGATGGGGCGTGAGATCTTTTCAAATCATTACTATGGGGATTTTCTAGCATTGAACACTTATGTATTCCCTTAAGCATTTTGAATTATAGCTAGGAAAAAAATATGTAATATTGGTCTTATTTGTAAATCCTATCTGTTATTTATAGGGTCGGATTTGGTGGCCTAGTACTTGGGGTATAAACCCATTTGGGTAAATGAAAAATTTATGGACTAGTTTCATTTTTTAATGTAAGGTCATACAATTTTGTAGAATATTAAATAGATATATGGAATATTTTAATGCACCGAATGTGATTTTTTGGATCTAATGTCATTGTAATAGTATTATTATAGATAGTTCTTATCTCTTGAGACCAAATGAGATGGTTTATTCCCAAGGATATGCATTTTTAGTTGGTGTAGTCGACCATGACATGTGTGTGGGGTGGTAAATGGGTAAAAATTTATTGTAATCCAGGTGGTATGCATTGTAAACATATTGAAAGAGTGTTTTGGATCTATCATGGGTGGATTAAATGATACTTGTTTCACTAGAAATGACAATTTAGTTTGGAATCTATGGATTCTGTATATTTGGAGGACATGGGATATCCTCTAGTAGAGTGAAAGGTGTGGGTCTTTACAAAGTGGGGTGTAAGGTTATAATAATTATTTTTCATGTTATATAATTTTAATTCCTTTCTATTGGTGATATGATATTACCCATTTAACCCACCCTATTTTGGTGATTTTGTTCATGTGAATGATTTAATTTTTTTGCTTCCTTATATAAGATTTTCTACCCATATACATGATTAAAAATTGTAACAAACTTCTGTTGCTCGTATAGATTATGTTTTAGGATTCATATGTTTTTAAATCCAATATTTGATACATTTATTTATTAAATTCGAAAAAAATAATCTTTTTCATTAGAATAAGGAACTAAATATTTAGTTTTGACAAATATTTGGTGTTTTTATGATTACTTTCATATTTTAATGAACAGTGAAAATACTGCATTTTAATTCAAAAAAGCTTTTTCATCTAATATATTTATGTTGATAGATTATCCTATTAGTTAGTTTTATACAATAATAAGATTATGTTTTTATCATTTAATGTAATTTAGGTAAATTTAATTGTTGTTTCATTATAATTTGATATAAACAGATTCTAATCATTTGTGGTTACTAATTTGGAAAAATAAGTTTTCACATTTTGTTAATAGAAATTTATTTTAAATTAATTACGTCAACTTATTAATTTTAAATTTTAAAAAACAGATTCTATATTTTGAATCATTGGGTAAATATTATCTTAATAAGTTACTTTATTTGGATAGGATGAAAAATAACATTATTACTTATTTTATTACAACTGTTATGGGTATATCTGGTAATTAAACGTAAAAATAGTATTATAAAATTACCCAAAAAACAATAAAAATCATATTTAATTACTATATTCTTCCCTTATCAACAATATTTCTTAATGTTAATCATTTAATGAACAATTTCCATGAATAAGACATGAATATTATTCAAATTAATTAATGTGACAAAATGTTACTCTCTCATTTTTTATAAGTTTAATAATTTTAATATAGATATTTACATGTTGTTAAATATATTATAAATTTTATATGGAAATATAATAGAATTAAATATATCATATAAATTTATTTATAATTTTTTTTGATTAACTAATAACCACTAATTATGAAACAATAGTTATGAAGAAATTATTTTATTCATAGATATATCAAATAATTGATATTAAAAATATTAAAAAAATATAAAATTAATTAATTAAGGACCTAAAATAGTTTCATAGATAATATAGACATGAAATTAACATATTTGAACTATTGGTTTGAAGTTATCATGTTTTTTTATTTTATTATAATTGATAATTTGGAATACTATCAAAATTGACATAATTGTTACTTTAAAATAAATAATATTTTAATAAATGACTTTTTTTTATAAAAAAATTATTAAAACTAAATATTATAATGTTAGTTATATCATAAATTATACAATTGGGGTTATTTTGTCATTTTATGTATACTATATTAACCCTATATTAAATAAATACAAGTAAACACGGTAAGAGTTAAATTGTTTAACTAAGTTTTAAATAAAAAATAAAAGTTGATTTTGTGACCTAAAAATTCACTTAAATTTATTGGATTATAGGATTTCCACTCATAATCCTATTATAATTAAAAAGATACTATTTAGTTAATTTTAATCGAAAATGAATTTATAATAAATTAATATTTCTTGAGTTTCCAAAAGTGCACACCCCTATCTTATAAAGGGGAACACTTCCTTCTCTTTTATTCAAACCCTTAAATCCATTTAGTGTTACTAAAATTTTAAAATTTCTCCTCCCAACATCCATAAATTTATCATAGAGGCTTTAATTTATGAATAAATCCATATTAAGTATACCTTTTTTGAAAATATATTGGACATACTAAGAAAATAGGTAATTCTTTAATCACAACTATCAATGATATTTACTTCTGTACATCTTATATATATTTTTCCCCACACAAAAATAAGAAATCAATAATCATACATAAATTTATATGTTTTTGTAATAATTGGAAAACAATGTTCCTAATTTTATCCATACCACGAATAATAATATCACCATGCTTGTGTGCATATGGCTTACCATCTCCGCACTTGGTGTAATTTGTTACTGAACACTAATTTATTATGATGGATATGATGATGAGATTAATGTTTAAATAATAATATAGCACGATAATTTTACTTTTAATTATTATACAATTCAATTTCATACCATTTAACCATCAAGGGAGTGAAATTGTTGCTCATTCATACATACGTCCTATAATATCCCCGAATTGGTGATATTCATTCTCCATGTTCATAATTAAATAATGACTATAAATTTTATTATGGGAAAAATAACATATATTAAAATGATATCATTCTTGATATGAATTAAATATATCTTAGACATAACAAAAATGAATTACTTGGAAAAAAAGTGATGGGAAAACACTCAAAATAATGGTAATGTTGTAATACTATTAAAAATTGATATAAGATGATCATATATGATATCATAAATGTAGATATGGTCCAATTATAATTTAATAACCTGATTTTATGATTATACTAGAACTACATACTCCCTTTTCAAAAGAAAATTTCAATATAAGGATTAATTTCACAGTTTCATTAATATCCGAGATTGTTTATACGTAAGAATATACTAGAACATCTTTATCCTCCATATCAATGACTCATAAAATTTATTTCAAATTTTTATTTGAATTTGATCAATGAAGTTTTTACCTGTATTTGAATTTTTATAATAATCATTTTGAAATTAATATTTATGTCTCTTTCCAAACAAGGTGCTCAATGACCTATTCAACAAATTGAGGAAAGAAGTTTTTTTAACTTATATAGCATGATATACTATTTTCCTCCATTATGATTCCTTAATATTATAATGTTTCCATTATAAGATTACAATTTTTTTAAAAGATATTATTCCTTTTAAAAATACAGAGGCTTTTAAATGAATTTCATCATAAAATGGAACATTTGCATCAATGAGTTTTTATGATATTATTAGATTATGCCCATCGATTGCAACATACTTTTTTTGGATTTTATTTTTAGTTGTGGATTATTTATTAGGTTACAATCATACATATTTTGTTAAAGGGGTTGTGATATTTTTTACTAGGGATTTTCTATTTTTATACTATTCAATAATTATTATTTGAGTATTCACATTATGAATTCTAGTTTTAATTTGAATATTCATGTTGGTTATGTTTTACCACATCAATAAGAGAAATGAATTGGAGATTGTGTGTGTCGGGTGGGACCCACTATACCATCTTATTGCATTTTAAGGTCTCATGAGACAATTATGTTTGGTTTTTGGCTAATGTCTTACACAATTAGGTATCATGACTTTTATAATGGCCTGAAAATATGTTTAAGATACCCCACATTATTATTTATCTCTTTGTGATATTATTAATTGAAATTATAATTTATAATTAAACTAGTAGAATATCCATGTTAATGTTTAAATGTATTATTTGATTTATTTTTACCCATAATGAAGATTATTGTTTTTTAAGGGATTTTGTTTTAGTTTTATACAATGATATAAAAGATTATTATTATTTATAATAGTTTTTTTATATTTTTATTCATACTACGCATATGAGGTCTAACCTTTCATATTTTTCATTTAATCCCAAGGATATAAATATGTATATTTTGATTGACTTATAGGGTTAGTCTTAGGGATATGATTGTTTTCAAATGGGATAATATATTGTTTTTCAATTTAAGTTGTAATGTAAAACATATGATTGTAACTAGTATTTACAAGGCTACTAAACTGATCCATATCGTTGGATTTGATTTCTTATGATCTTACCAATATTAGATAAAATAATTCATCAATTCTAGGAAACAATGTTTGGGGTGTTATAGATGGTTTCATATAATTTTAGTATAATCCTTGGAAATTTGATTAAAAACATTGATTATGGAACATTACCCTTAGATAGACATTGGTGAAATGTATAGAAGAACATATTATAATTCTTGTAATGTAGAGATTATGTTTATATTCCATAAAAATAAATCATTGTTTTGATACTGAATGTCGATGTGGTTTTGAAATATATGTAACTAGGTGTAACAACTCCAATAAGGTGTTCGAGGCTTGGCTTGGGATAACCTAGTATATGACAACTGGCCTTACTATACCCCTATTTTGAAAATCCTATTGGATATGCTTAGAATAATTTCTATTTTCATTGAGAACCTTTGAAAAGTATTTAGATGAAAATAGTCCCCATGGAAAAAAATTTATGACTATGGATTGAATATGCATAAATTTTTTAATTTATCTTATTTATTTTACATTTTTAAATTTTTCATTATTATTCATAACATAATCTTTTTTAAGAAATTATTTATAAATGTAACCTTGTGGATGAAATAGAAACCATAAAAACATACATAATCTATGTAGGGATTGACCTCATATGCAGGATAATGATAATGGAGATGGTTATAAAAATGGCACTGAACAACTTATAACCATACTGTGATAACTGAATCGGGTTATGATAAATAACCTTGACCATATAGATAAGCATAACACACAATGCGGAGGGTAAATGTCAGGACTCGTCCTCGGGACCTGTGTCGTGACTACCCCAAGCCCGCCTTCTATAGGCCAGGGGCTGGCGAATATCACCAAAGTCGTAAATCCTGATATCAGGGAAGGAATTGCCTTTAAGTAAGAAAACAAACACCACAGAGTATGCAAGAAGAAGTAAACACTAAGTAAACTGAGTACAAAGGTATGTGCTGGAATGTAAATGGTCCAGAATACAAACCCAACTGAAAGTAGAGTACAACTGAAAAAAGAGTCCAACAGTAGAAAACTAAAGCATCAACACAATGTCATCCTCTAGAAATCCCACCTGACGGGTGGGTACATATAGTCTCTTCTCCTCCTCGGCTCCAGCTGTCCGCTCTGTGTACATCTCGTCCAGTGATACACCTCCAGGTACCGTCCAGCTCCATGAGCTCCTACCTCGGTCAGCGATCTCCATCGTCTGCATCCAACACAACGTAGTACGGTCATAGCCCGTGTAGGGGTGAGTATACGCTACTCAGTAGGGACCCCGAGACCCCCGAAGGTCTTCCAGAATCCATGAAGGATAAACCACAAAGGAAAGTTACAATCACGAAGTAACAACCAACCCTACTTAGGTATATGACCACACCTATACCTAAGTCATAAATTACAATTCAACTCCATCATCTGAGCCCAAGTTCGATCTACTCCACACAAGAAAGCACAACCCAATCCACACAGGAAAGAAATTCAATCATATTGAAGATATTGATTGAAAGTCAAGACTCAGCTCATAGATGTATACTTCTTCATAAGATGATAGAGATGATCAGACGAGCCACTGATTCATCTAAGCTGTCGGACCCACACAGGATACAAGACCAGCTAAGCTGTCGGACCCACAAAGGATACAGGACCAGCTACTCTGCCGGACCCACATAGGATACAAGTATAGAGTCAAATACTTTCAGAACCACATAGGATACAAGAACAAGAGTCAAGTACTATCGGACCCACACAGGATATAAGAACAGTAGTCATCGTCGTCGAACCCACGAAGGATTTTAGTACGGTCGTCGTCGCTGCCGAGCCAATGAAGGATCCTAGTATAGTCGTCATCATCATCACAATCGCAGCCAGCTCTAGGGTTCTCGCACACATCAAGCTCAATTCTGGGATGGTCCGCTCCACTATCCAAGGGGGTCAATACATCAACTAACACGAAGTCCAAATTTGAGCTATCCCAAAATTCTTGTCTCGTCAAAAGGAACTCAACGTGGCAGACGACGCGTCAATTGGATGCCTGGTCTGAGAGTTATTGGCTCTTTCGTCCGAGGGGCCCGGTTGGTTTTTAAGTCAAAAACAACCCGACCATACTCCAACTATGTCCAAACCTCAAGAGGAGTAAGCCAAAAGAACCATCTCACTAAGAGGAATCCAACAAAGTCGACGACACGTCAATCAGACGTCCGGGGCACAAGTTATAAGTGTTTTCGCTCTGAGGGCCCGGTTGGTTTCGTGTTCGATCCAACCTGGCCATACCCAAAGTTATCCGAAACCATGAGTGTAATATATCGAAACGACCATCCCAATCCGAGGATCTCTACGCAACTGAAGGTGCGTCGATCGGAGGTCTGTAGCCCATGTTATGGGCGTTTGAACAGATATGTCCAAAAACAGGGGGTTTGGGCCCGGTTCGACTCGGCCCAATACCCCCTAGGTTGGCCCGAACTGGGTCGACCCGACGCAGGTCTGGGTCTGGCCCGGTTGGGCGCGGCCTGGCCCCGTCGGTGCAGCCTGGCCCGGCGCAGGGATACGGCCAGGCGTGGGGATCCGGCCCAGCGATGGCGGCCCGACCCGGCGGGGGGATCCGGCCCGGTGGGTGCGGTCTGGCCCGATGCGGCCGGTCCGGTCCCGTGCGGGCATCTGCTCGCTGAGCAGACGCGGAAGGGGGTATGGTTACCGCCCCCCTTCAAACCAAACGGCGAACCCTACGAGGTCCACCCTGTCTGTTGACTGGGGGTTTCAACCCCCTATTTTCCAGGGAAGCGGCCGACTTTTATGGTCGACCATTCTGTTCATGAGGGACCGGCGGGGGTCCCGCCTCCTGGGTGTGATGGCGGTCGGATCAGACAACCACCTTCCCGAACCACTGCGGCCAGGGGTCGCGGCACATGGTCGTCTGGTGCCGCGCGATGGTTCCGCGCCCCTCCGCCATGGCCTGCCCTGGCCGCGGCCCTCGTTGATGCTCTGGCGCGGCTCAACGGCACCGCGCTCCTTCACCTAGGCCCGCACTGGCCGTGGTTCCTTCGTTTCTGCACGGTGCGACGACACCGCGTCACCTGCATTCCAATCCAAAACGAAGTACAAGAACAAAAGGGAGGAGGGTCGGTCATGTTTGTGCGGTCCACCCTCCTCCCGTTAATTAGATAACAAGCAGCTAACTATTTAATGAAGCATGCCAGAAATAACCACGAATGTAAAAACAACCCCCGGCCTCGAAGAAGTTATTGAACGATGATCATCGTGGGAAAATGATGTCGCGTGGTGAATCTCCGTATATGTGGACAGAGAACGTCCGAGGAAGAAACATTGTTTCCCTTTATTTGATGTGGGATGAAGATCAAAAGAGGGCGCGTCGTCATTCTTCGGAAAAGGCATCACACACCGGCTGTAGAGAAGGGATAGATATGTACATCATCTCTCCTAGGTGCTCTGTCGTTCTTCACGTTCTTCAACAAGGAAGATGAAGTTCTTCAAGACTAGAGCTTTCTTCCCCTGATCCTCTCACAATAATCAATCCCCAAATAAAATAAGGTTCATCCTTATTTTATTAACCCATTCCATGAATTCTAAAATTTCAAAATTCAAAATCTTAATTAAATAAATTTAATAACATAAATCAATTAATTTAATGTGAGATTTGACATGTAATAAAGAGGGGAGTGGGTAAGTTACATATTAATGGGGAGTTTTCCAACATTATGAGAGGTTAGAGGAATTTAAAAATGGGGGGCTCATGTGGGGCCTACCTCAATAATATCCTATCAAGAAGAGTTAGGATTTAGTGGGTCCCACCTCAACTTCCACATGTAGGTTATAATTACTTAAAATAGAAATAAAATTGCAGCCCAAATTTTATTTCACTCTTCAGTTAACCCATTTATTTGACAAGACCTCCTGAGAAAACACAACTCCAAAAAAGGTCTTACTAAGCAATTATCAGCACTGCGGTATCATCAGTGACCTCAAATTTCGATTCTGAGCACCGGTTCAAATGTTAGGGGAACCCGCTCATTCATTCACTGAACGTACCTGAGATAAATGTCGGAAATTGATTTCGGGCACACCGAGCCTCGGAATTATGATCCGTCAGAAACTGCGTACTCTTAAAATCCCAAATAAATTATGAAAAAAATTTCCTTGAAATTTACAGGCCTTTACATTACTCCCACCTAAGGTCTTTATGTCCCCGTAAAGATACATCACAAACTAGGGGAACAAATGGGGGTACTGAGCACACATCTAAGCCTCCCGCTCCCAAGTGCTCTCCTGGAGTTTATCGTGCTGCCACCTGATGCGCACTAGAGGAATCGACTGCCCACGTAGGACATGATCATGTTGATCCTCGATCTCCACCGAGACCTCCGCAAAAGTCTCCCCGTCATCGATATCCAGCTCCCCATGGTCGATGATATGCATCGGGTCGTTCACGTATCTCCTCAGCTGAGATACGTGGAAGACGTCGTGCACCCGGTGCAACTGAGGTGGTAGAGCCAGGTGATAAGCCATCTCGCCTATCCTACTGAGAAATTGGAATGGTCTGATGAATAGCGGAGATAACTTGCCACCCTGGCCAAATCTACCTAATCCACATCGAGGTGTGAGGTGCAAGAAAATTTGGTCTCCATCCTCGAACTCTAGTTGTCTCCCCCTCCTGTCAGCATAAGACTTCTGTTGGCTCTGAGCTATCCTCATCCACTCCAGGATGACTTGGACCTTCTCTGTCATGGCCTGGACCATCTCTGGTCCCTCAAGTGCTGACTCCCCAGGGTCTGTCCAGCACATAGGTGATCTGCAAGGTTGGTCATACAATGCCTCATATGGTGCCATCCCGATGGTGGAGTATTATATGTTGTTGTATGAAAACTCCACCAAGGGTAGGTGATCCTCCTAGCTTCGACCAAAGTCAAGGACACATGCATTGAGCATTTCCTCAAGAGTCTGAATGGTCATCTCCGTCTGACCATCCATCTGAGGGTGAAAGGCAGCGCTTAGACGTAGTTGCGTCCCGAATGCCTCCTACAACCCCTTCCAAAGCCAGGAAGTAATGTGAGCATCTCGATCAGAGACGATAGATGAATGCACACCATGAATCCGTACAATCTCCTAAATGTAGAGGCATCCCAAGCTCTCTACTGAGCCCTGCTCTTTGATGGGTAAGAAGTGGGCCGACTTGGAGAGTCGGTCGACGATCACCCAAATGGAGTCGTGACCTCTAGAAGTACGTCGAAGTCCAGTCAAGAAATCCATATAAATCCCACCCCACATCCTCTCCAGGACCTTCAAGGGTTGTATCAAGCATGTTGGTACCTTGTTCTCTGCCTTCACCTGCTGACAGGGGAGACATCCAGAAACAATCTCTGTCACATCCTTCTTCATACTCGGCCACCAGTGCTATCATATGAGATCTGGGTACATCATCACTACCCATGAATGTACCTCTAAAGGGGAAGTGTGAAACTATCTTAGCACCTCCTCCTGTAATGCAGCTGGCACCATGCTACGTCCTCTGAAAAGGAAGATGTGCTCTCCTCCTACAGAGAATCCATCAGGTGCCTGTCCTGAGGATATATGTAAATGAAGTGTCTCACAGTCGATGTCCCCCCGTTGTGCCTCTCTGACCCGCTGAAGAAGTGGAGGAGTGACTGTGAGTGATTGAAGAAAGGATGCTCCATATCTATCCATGAAGGATATCTGCAAAGCGGCTAGCTACTCTGTCACCTCTCCATGTAGCTGAATGCTTTTCCTCCTGCTAAGAGCATCAGTTACTACGTTCCACCTTCCAGTACTATAGACTATTTCAAATTCATAGTCTTGGAGAAACTTGAGACATCATCGTTGTCTCAGGTTCAGGTCCTTCTGTGAGAAGATGTACATGAGACTCTGGTGGTCAGAATAGACTGTAAAGAGCTCGCCCATCTGATAGTACCGCCACATCTTCAGAGCGAAGACCACTGCTGCTAAATCCAGGTCATGGGTAGCTTATTTCTGCTCATGCTGCCTCAACTGTAGTGATCCATAGGCGATCATTGCCTGCTCTTGCATCAGGACACACTCGAGTCCGGTCCCTGATGCATCGCAGTAGACTGCATACCCTACTCCCTCCTTCGATTGCCTCAAGATGGGTGCGCTGGTCAATCTCTGTCTCAGCTCATGAAAGCTTTGCTAACATCTATCTAACCACACGAAGGGTCTCCCCTTCTTCGTCAAAGCTGAAAGGGGTGTTGCAACTCTGGAGAAGTCTGGAAAAAATCTCTGGTAGTACCCAGCCAAACCTAGGAAACTCCGCACCTCCGTCACGCTCCTAGGTGGCTCCCAAGCTAGCACTGCCTCGATCTTCGCAGGATCCACCGCAACTCCCACCTAAAAGATGACGTGTCCCATGAAGTGGACCTCACGTACCCAAAACTAACTCGTCGAGAGATTACCATAAATTTTGTGCTCTCGGAGTGTGTCCAGTACAACCTTCAAGTGGTAGGCGTGCTCCTCCTCAGTGGTCTAGTATATCAATATGTCATCGATGAAGACAACAAAAAATAGATCGAGGTAAGGCTGGAAGATCCTATTCATGAGGCTCATGAACACTGCTGAAGCATTGGTTATGCCGAAAGGCATAACCAGGAACTCATAGTGGCCATACCGACATCTGAAGGTCGTCTTCTGCACATCCTCGTCTCGAACTCTGAGCTGATGATAGCCTGACCTAAGGTCTATCTTCGAGAACCATCATGCTCCCTTAAGCTGATTGAAGAGTTTGTCAATACTCGGTAGTGGATACTTGTTCGTTACGGTCACATGGTTCAGGAGACGGTAATCGACACACAGTCGCAAGCTCTCGTCCGCCTTCATGGTGAATAAAATCGGGGAAGCCCAGGGTGAAACACTGGGTCAGATGAATCCCTTGCCCTGCAAGTCTTCCAGATGTACCTGTAGCTCTCAAAGCTCAGCGGGAGAAATCCGATATGCTGGAGTAGATATCAGAGTTGTCCCGGGGTACAAGTCAATATAGAGGTCCACATATCTATGAAGAGGTAGTCCTGGAACATCGTCAGAAAAAACGTCTGCATACTGATCCACTACTACAGGAAAACTTGGACTCTGCACGTCAACTGCTTCTAGGATGAGGCTAGCCAACTGATTAGTTATCAGTTTTCCTCTCCTCTGTGTTAGTCCATCCTGCGCTGCAAAGGCTCCCTTCTCACCGGTGAAGGTGAACCTGCTCCCATCGGTGCGAACACACAGCACCTTGCACCTAATACAGTTGATCTGAGCATGGACCGTAGATAACCAATCCATGCCCAAGATAATGTCGTAAGGCCTCGACGCCGCTACAAGAAGATCCCAGCCGAAGCTATTGCCTCCTATAGTAACCTCACACTGCCAACACAAGTGCGTAATCATCGAGTCTGCTCCTGTAGGAGTCTCTAGCTGTAAGGATCGAGCCAACGGCTCCGTCGGAATCTCCGAGATCAGAAAAAGGGAAGCGACAAAGAAAGAATGACTCGCTCCTGTGTCTATAATAACTACAACAAGGGTGGAGTATACACAGATAATACCTCGAATTATCTCTCGTGAGCTGTGGTAATAAGCCTCGACTGCCTGTAGTTGAGTCTTATGCAGCTGGCAGTCGACGGATGTCACAGGGGTCTAAGCGGACCATACCATCAGGCGGACGACCTTAAGATACTGGCTTGGAGGTGTGGGGTGCACATAGTAGAGCCAGCCATTCGAGGAACAGACAATGTTATGCATGTGGCGGGCAGGGCCACATGGCTCGTGACTGCCCAAACTATCGTGCAAAGGAGCAACAGATTGTTGAGGGACCTCCCAGGCAGAGACAAAGGTTCGATCGTGGCGGTCCGCTGGGAGCAGTCGTTGCCCGCCCATGGCCTATGGAAGGTGGGCTTGGGGTAGTCATGACACAGGTCCCGAGGACGGGTCGTGAAAAATTGGTATCAGAGAAGGAATTGCCTTTAAGTATGAAAAAAAACACCACAGAGTATCCAAGCAGAAGTAAACACTAAGTAAACTGAGTACAAATGTAAGTGTTGGAATGTAAATGGGCCATAATACAAACCCAACTGAATGTAAGTACAACTGAAAAGAGAGTACAGTGGTAGAAAATTAAAGTAGAAACACCAAGCCGTCCTCTAGAAATCCCACCTGAAGGGTGGGTACATATAGTCTCCTCTGCTCCTCAGCTACAGCCGTCCGCTCTGTGTACGTCCCATCTAGTGATCCACCTCCAGGTACCGTCTAGCTCCACAAGCTCCTCCCTCGGTCAGCGCTGTCTGTCTTCTGCATTCGACACAACGTAGTGCGGACATAACCTGTGTAGGGGTGAGTATACGCTACTCATTAGGGACCCTGAGACCCTCGAAGGTCTCCCAGAATCCACAAAGGATAAACCACAAAGGAAAGTTACAATCACGAAGTAACAACCAACCCTACTTAGGTATATGCCCATACATATACCTAAGTCATCAATTCCAATTTGACTCCATCATCCGAGCCCAAGTTTAATCTAGTCCATACAGGATAGTATAACTCATTACACATAGGAAAGAACAACCTAATACACACAGGAAAGAAAGTCAATCATATTTGAGATATTGATTGAAAGTCAAGACTCAACTCACACAGGTATACTTCGTCATAAGATGATAGAGATGATCACATGTAGCCACTGATTCATCTAAGCTTCCGGACCCACACAGGATACAAGACCATCTAAGCTATCAGACCCACAAATGATACAAGACTAGATAATCTTCCAGACCCACATAGGATACAAGTACAGAGTCAAATACTGTCGGACCCACATAGAATATAAGAATAGTAGTCAAGTATTGTTGGACCCACACAAGATACAAGAATAGTTGTCATCACCGTCAAACCCACGGAGGATTTCACTATGGTCGTCGTCATTGCCTAACCAACGAAGGATCCCAGTACAGTCGTCGTCATCGTCGCAGTCGCAGCCAGCTCTATGGTTCCCGCACACAGCAAGCTCAATTCCAGGAGGGTCTGTTCCACGAGCCAAGGGGTTTGATACATCAACTAACACGAAGTCCGGATTTGATGTATCCCAAACTTTCATCTCGTCAAAAGGAACTCAACGTGATAGACGACGCGTCAATCGAACGCCCGGTCTGAGAGTTATTGGCTTTTTAGTCCCAGGGGCCTGGTTGGTTTTTAAGTCAAAACCAACCCGACCATACTCCAACTGTGTCCAAACCTTGAGCTACGTTATCCAAAATAACCATCTCCCTAAGAGGAATCTAACAAAGCTGACAGAACCTCAATCCGACGTCCGAGGCTCATGTTATAAGCATTTCCGTTCCGAGGGCCCGGTTGGTTTCATGTTCAAACCAACCCGACCATACCCAAAGTTCTCTGAAACCTTGAGTGTAATATAATGAAATGACCATCTCGATCCAAGGATTCCTACACAATAGAAGGTGCGTCGATCGGAGGTCCAAAGCCCATTTTATGGGCATTTGAACGGATCTGTCCGAAAAATGGGGGTTTGGGCCCAATCCGACCCGGCCCAATACCCCCTAGGTCGACCCGACCTGGGTCAGGGTCCGGCCCGGTTGGGCATGGCCTGGCCCGGTGGGCGCGGCCTAGCCCAGTCAGTGTGGCCCGGCCCGGGGCGGGGATCCGGCCCGACACTTGCGGCTCGTCCCAGTGCGGGAAATCAGGTCCCATGTGGGCGTCCGCTCGCTGAGCGGACGCGGAAGTGGGGAAGGCCGCCGCCCCCCTTAGAACCAAACAGTGGACCCTACGGGGTCCACCATATCCATTGACCAGGGGTTTCAACCCCCAGTTTTCCAGGGAAGCGGCTGGTCTTTATGGCCGGCCGTTCAATTCATGCAGGACCCGTGGGGGTCCTGCCTCCAGGGTGTGTCGGCGGCCGGATCATCCAGCAGCCTTCCCGATCCACTACGGCCTCTTTCGGTCTCAACGGTGTCGCACGACAGCGCCACGGCCCGCACTGGCCATGGTTCCTTCGTTTCCGCGCGGTGCGACAACACCACGTCGCCTCCGGTCAGATCCATAACGAAGTACAACAACAAAGGGGAGGAGGGTCAGCCGTGTTTGTGTGGTCTGGCCTCCTCCCGTTAATTTGATAACAAGCGGCTAACTATTTAATGAAGAACACCAGAAATAACCACGAACGTAAAAAAATCCCCTACCTCGAAGAAGTTGTCGAATGATGATCGTCACGGGAAAATGGTGTCGCGTGGTGAAGCTCCATATATGTTGACGGAGAACATCCAAATAAGAAATGATGTTTCCCTTTCTTTTATGTGGGAAGAATATCGTAAGAGGGTTCATCTTCATTCTTCAGAAAAGGCCTCCCACACTGGCTGTGGAGAAGGGAAAGATCGGTACGTCGTCTCTCCTAGGTGCTCTGGTGTTCTCCGCATTCTTCAACAAGGAAGATGAAGTTCTTCATGATTAGGGATTTCTTCCCCCAATCCTCTCACAACAAACCAACCCCAAATATAAAAAGTTTCATCTTTATTTTATTAACACATGACATGAATTCCAGAAATTCAAAATTCAAACTCTTAATTAAATAAATTGAATAACTTAAACCAATTAATTTAATGTGAGAGTTGACATGAAATAAAGAGGGGGAGTGGGTGAGTTACATATTAATGGGGGGTTTTCCAACTTTATTAGAGGTTATAGGAACTTGAAAAGGCGGGACTCGTGTGGGGCCCACCTTACACATATCCTATCAAGTGGAGTTAGGATTTAGTGGGTCCCAGCTCAACTTCTACACATAGGTTATAATTACTTAGAATAGAAATAAAATTATAGCGTAAATTTTATTTCACTCTTCAGTTAACCCATTTATTTAACAACACCTCCCAAGAAAACGCAACTCCAGAAAAGGTCTTTCTAAGCAATTACTGGCGCTGCGGTTTCATCGGTGCCCTCAGATTTCGATTCCTAGCACCAGTTCAAAATTTAGGAAAACCAGCTCGTTCATTCACTAAACTTACATGAGCTAAACTTCAGAAATTGATTTCGGGCACTCCGGGCCTTGGAATCAGGTGTTGTCAAGAAACCACATACTCGTAAAATCCGAAAGATATTAAGAAAAAAAATTCCTTGAAATTTATACGTCTTTAAAATAAATCATAGAGCTCTTCATGGGACAACATACTCCTTAATTTAATGGGTCTAAAATACACTTTTAGTTAATTATTTTATATGTTCTTCAGAAATGATATTTCTTGCATTGGTATGTAATGAATGGAAGATTGACGTCAGGGTAGTTTATCATATATTAAGATATTTTGATCAATAATTGTGATTAAATAAAAATAAAAAGGAGGAATAAATAGTAAAAAATATGGAATGGGGTAATTTATTGAATATTTCCTACAAAAAAACATTCCTTATGAACTATATGAAAATTTTGAAATGCAATTTATGAGTCTGAGGAAAAAAGAGGATGTGAATTTTGAAAATTATGAGGCTAGCTTCATAAGGATATAAATTCATGTTTCAAAATACATTTGTAAAACATAAAATATGATTTATTAATTATTTTATATGTTAAAACCATTATTCATAAGGGTGTAGTTCACCCAAAAATCCTCATCGTATGAAGATATAGTCTCATTTTCCATAAATAAAGAGAATAAATTCTCTAAGTCTTATGATATTAAATAGAAGTAAGTGAGGCAGATGGATCATAAGACTTTTGAGAATGTAATAAAAATAAAGGGGAATAATTGAATGGTTTATATGCCATCCTACAAAAAATGTGGAGTGAAACATCCTAAATTGTGCTTATTAGGGATATTATCCTGTTAAAAGTGGGGAGAAAAAGGTTACTAAGCTCATTATTACAAGGAAAATAAAGAAATTTGTATTGTATAGTGCTTCAATTGTAAGGATATGGCACAATATGCACATAAATTCCCTATTAATCAAGTAAATTTATCCCAAAAAGGCCATGAGAGGAAGTCCAGGCTTATGAAATCACAACATCTGATGTTTAAGTTCCTAATGATGGGGTAGTAGGTAATTTAATTGTTTCTACAAATTTAGCCAAAGCATTATTGCATTCCAGATCCTTGAATTTATTTATTTATTCCAATTTTGGTTTAAATATTATATATTTCAATTTAACATTATAATGGGTGTATCAAGTCAAAACCACTATGGGAAGACTCATTACCACAACATTGTTTTGGGCCGATCCCATTATGGAATATAAACATTTTTTTATCTCTTGACATTATCATAATATATATGGTTGACATTTATACAATCCTTAGTTTGGATTTCCTATCAAAATATGATGTGAAAGTTTATTTCAAGATTAATGATGTTGTGATTGGTAAGGAATATGTAGCATCCATTATCTTCAGATCAAAAATTCATCTCCTGCTTCTTATCAAAACCCACCTCCAGTAGCTCTACTAAATGATATTCCTTGGAGAGAAGTCGAAATTACATATAGGGATGTAGAAAAAAATATTTTAATTGACGATATAACTTTTTTCAATAAATGCATTAACTTTTTTCCAATAATTAAGCTGAACTTCCCCCATAGTGTGATGTTGAGTTTTCTGTCGATTTAATTCCTGATAGAAGATAAGTATAAAAGACACCTTATAGAATGGCCATAGTGTAATTAGACGATCAAAAGAATCAACTATAGGACTTGAGTAAAAATGGGTTTATTCTCCCTAGTTTTTTTCCATGGTGATCTCATCTTCACTTTGGCAAGAAGAAATATGGATCCATGAGAATATGTATTGTTTATAGGGATATTAGTACTGTTACATTAATGAAAAACTATCCTTTAATTGTATAAAAAATAATTTAATCGACATAAATGACTGCAATTCTAATATAAGATTGACCTTCATTTTGGATATCATCAATTACAATTGAATAAGTAATAAATTCTAAAGATACCATTTCATATAATGTATGATAATTATGAATTTATAGTAATTCCATTTGGACTAACTAATAAACCATCATTTTTTATGGATCTCATGAAAAGAGCATTCAACAAGCTATAAAGACCAAGTGATTCACTTGAGAATAATTCATCAGACTCTCAAAAGGGATGATTTATTTGGTAAATTTAAAAAGAGTTAATTATTTATTCATAAAATTTCATTTCTTATCCATAATTTCAAGAAGGATAAAATATTTTTTGATCTAGAAACTACAATCTAAATCCATGAATAGCCAACAATGACAAGTATAACTGAGGTATGCAGTTTTATTGGTTTATCAGGTTACTATCAATATTTAAATCATAATTTTTCTTAATTGGTTTACCCATTAACAAATAACACATTTAAAAGGCTTAAATTAATTTTTATAAAATAGTGTGATTATTTTTTTAAGAATTTATTGGAATATTATTCAATGCCCTTATCTTTACATTACTGAAGGGAAATGAGGGATTTTCGATTTATAGTAATGCATCAAGAAAAGGAGTTGGTTGTGTTCTAATACATAATGATTTATTTATTTCTTATCCATCAAAGTTATAAAAAATTCATTTAAAAAATTACCCAACAAATGATCTTGATTTTGAAGTTGTAATATATTAATTATTCATATAGAGACACTATCTCTATGATTAATAATTTGATATATATACTGGTCTATGGAGTTTGAAATATATTTTCCCACAGAAATAACACAACACGAGACAAAGAAGATATATTAATCTACTCACGGATTATGTTTGCACAATGCACTACCACCTAAAGAAGTCAAATAATGTGGTGGATGCTATATAAATAAATGAACATGGAGTTCTGATCAATATGAGAGTTGTAATGGCACCTATGTTCTTAGATATATAAAATATTGATAAGGGAATTATAATGGTAGGTGAAACATCACTAAATTTTCAAATACTTACCAAACCAACTTTATTAGATTGGATACGTCGTTTTTAATGTGATGATGAGTAGTTTCAAAAGAAAACTAAATTTGTGAATGATAAGAAATTGATTGACTTCATATTTGATGATCGAATATTGATATTTGCGATAAGGCATTATGTTCAATCTATACCTAAGCTAAAACAAGAATTATTGGATGATTCTCATATATCAAATCTATATATACACCAATGTATCACTAATATGTTTATATATTAGATAAATAATTTATTGTGGGGCCACATGAAGAGGGAGATAGATGATTATATGTCAGGATGTTTGGTTTTTCAATAGGTGAATTCTAGATGACAATATCCTAGAGGGTAATCGTAACCTCTTCTTATACCTATGTGGAAATGTGAATATATGATGATTGTATTTTTCATGGGTCTACCAAAGACTTCAAGAATAAATTATGAAATTTTTGTTAATTTTTATCATCTTACCAAAATAAAAAAATTCTATATGAGGAGATTTAACACATGAACCTCGAGAACGACAATATATTAATGATCTTCTAATACTTCAGGGTGGACCCGTATCAATTTTTTCTAATCATGATTCCCATTTTACATCACAATTTATGAAATGTCATTAGAAGGCCCTTTATATTGATCTT
The DNA here is from genome assembly GCA_963277665.1 of Viscum album. Classification (NCBI taxonomy): domain Eukaryota; kingdom Viridiplantae; phylum Streptophyta; class Magnoliopsida; order Santalales; family Viscaceae; genus Viscum; species Viscum album. The sequence goes on from OY728165.1 coordinate 1,941,888,232, forward strand.
TGTTTAAGCACTTCCTACCACCGTAAAAATGATGGAAAATAATAAAATACTATTTAAACCATATGGGACTAATTTATATTTTGGTCACCTGACATACAAGTTATGTGGGATATTTATTTCCCTTTGTTAAAATATTACTATATCAATATCTTCCTTTCAAGTATTCATATGGTAGAATATTAAGTGTTACATGTCGAACAACGACTTGGTGGGATGATGTTGGTGAAAGAAAACACATAGGCCCAGACCATGTAGAGGAAGTGATGGAAAATGTAATGGTTATTAATACCTATATAAAATCACCACAAAGTATACAAAAGAGTTTTGTAGATAAATGAATGAAGGATTTAAAATTTCCAGTGTGAGATCTTGTTTTCTTGTAGGTATCTCCATGTCAGGGTGTTATACGATTCAATAATAAGTTTAAATTATGTCCCTTGTACACTGTACATTTTGAAATTTTTTAAGGATGGGGAGTTGTAGCTTACCTTATAGAGAGGCCTCTATGTATCTTCAATGATCATTTTGTGTTCCACATATTAATTTTAACTAAATACATCCTAGAACCGACACATGTAGTCACCTATGAAGAAATAGAAATAAAACCTAATCAATATTATTTTTAAGAGTATGTCATGATTATTCATACAATATAACATGTGTCGAGATTCAGACGACTTGTCTTGTAAAATTTATTTGGAGAAAAAAATTTATGGAAGAGGTTATGTGGAAACTTGAAGAACATAGGATGAAGAACAACCCGAATATTTTTATGATTTGGAATTCTAGATATTTTTAGGATTAAATTATTTGAAGTTGGGAAGAATGTAACACCCCATGCTTCGACAGTATTCATCTTTTAAAATAATTCAAAAGCATGTGTTGCACACAATATTGATATTGAGCACAAAATTTTGAAATATAGATTCTATATTTGTATTAATAGTGTATAAATTGTGTGGATAGGAAAATTTTATTTTTTGGATGTTATGAATAGTTACTATAATATTTTTTATTACTTTAGTTAAGCGTAAATCAAGAAATTATAAAATAAAATACTATTATAAAAATTACTTGACAGAATTAAAAACCATATTGGATTTCTATGTTACGGAAGTATTACAAATTATTTTAAATGGATTCATTTAAGGTACCCCTTTCAATCAATATGACATGAATATTATTAAAATTAATGAATGTGACAAAATGTTACACTCTAATTTCTTATAAGTATAATAAATTTATTGTAGGGATATTTCAGAGATAAAAACTATTATAAATAGTATATGGAAATATAAAATAATTTCCTATATTATATAAATTATTTTATATTTTTTGAGATTAAATATTTAATTTTAATTATGACACAATAGTTATGTGTAAATTATTTTCTTAATATAATTTTCCAAAAAATAATACTAAAATACTAAAAAATTATAATATGACTAAATTAATGACAAATATTGATTTTATAGATAACATAAACATGTTAGTGAAATATTTTATGTATTTTTTTAAGTTCTAATTTCGTATAGATATTTTAAAAATTGAATATATTAAATAGTACCTAAATTGACATTAATGATACATTAAAATAAATAATATTTTATTAAATGTTATAAAATTTATCAAATCATATGTTTAGGAAAAATAACTATAATAATGTTATATATATCATAAATTATCCAAATGGGGATTATTTTTCAATTTATAGAAATAATATTAATTTTATAATATTAATAGACATGTAAACACTGTATGAGTTAAACTGTTTAACTAAGGGTTAAATCTTGAATATAAAGATACATTTGGGACATAAACTTGTCTAAAAATTATCTGTTGATAGGATTTAATCCCGTATTTATCTTATTATATATATAACTCACTATGGATAAATTTTAAACTAAATATAAAATTTTAATTAATTTATTGTTTCAGAGTTTCCAAAATCACCCCTCCCCTCTACCATAAAAGGGTGCCATTATTTTTCATTTATTCACACATATAAATCCATTTATATCATCCAAAACCATCCCATTTCTCTTAAAAATATCCAAAACATCATCCAAGACCCATTAAGTAGGGAATAAATATATTATAATTAATTCTTCTATGCAAATCAAAAATAGTTACCAAGAAAATGGGTAATTTTTTTTCACATATTTTAATGTTTGTTTCTTGTTCAACTCATATTTCAATGTTTTTTCATACCTATGTAATAAATATAGTATCAATAATATACTGAGATTTTATTATGAATTTTTTAGATCCATATTACTCATTTTATCCATCCTATTAATAACAATATCATCAAGCCTCCATACGTACATATTATCATCTCCACGTATTGTTGTAATTTTTTATTCATCATTAATTTATTGTGATGGTTATAATGATGAGTATAATGGATATAAATAATGAATATAACATAATAATTATTTTCTATAGTTAATATAACATTGATAATTATACCATTTAACTATGAAGGGAATGATATCTTTGATCGTTCATGTCTACGACCTACCATCTGCCAGACGTGGTGAGATACACTCTCCAAGAAAACCATTCATGAATTATTTTAAAATTTATGGGATGAGTAAAAATAAAAAATAATGTCTTAATATAAATATTTATATGAATAAAAGACATCATATTCATATGAAATATTACTTACGTAGAAAAACTTGAATGCAAAAATACACGAAATTATGGTAATACTGAAATATTATTAAAAAAATGATATAACATGATCATATATGATATCATAAATATTAATATGGTTCTGGTATAATTTATTGTTGTTCTTTAACCATTATAAATATGGTTAATGAACTTTCAACCAATGAAAATTACATTTTAATGCTTAATTTCACCATCTAATGTTTATCTGAGATTGTTTATACATAAGTATATACTAAGACATTTTTATATTTCATTTCTGTGTTTCCTCAAATATATTTTAAAATATTATATGAATTTTTTTAATGAAATTATTATCCTTTTGTTAATTTTTCTATACAAATTATTAAATGAATCTTTCCATTATTTTCCAAATGTGGTACTTTATGACCATATTTAAAAATTAATAAAATAATTTTTTCTAACATATGCGGTTATAGCGAAAAATTTCTATGGTTATGATGAATTAACATTGTGATATTTCTCATACAACCTTACATGGTTGTTTTCATAAGAAATGTTTCCTTTTATTACTACATATGATTTTAAATTAACTAAAATTTAAAAAGGGGGTATTTCTCTTAAAGAGTTTTATTGATTCCGTTAGATTAATTTCACCAATGTATACATCGATTGTTGAATTTTATTTTTAATTGTGGTTGGATTATTATGATACAATCATTTATATTTTATTTAATGGTTTGCTATATGTTATATGGTGGATGTTCTATTTTGATACTATACATAAATTATGATTTATTTATTGATTTTTTATGCTAGTTTAAATAGGAATATTTTTTCCTTTTATGTTTGACCCCCTCAATATGAGAAAGGAATTAGAATTTGTAACTGTTATGAGGGGCCCACTATATCCCATCTATGCATCGGTAGGACACGTGAGACCATTATGATGTGGTTTTGGATAATTTCTTACACAATTATGTATGGTGTCTTGGCCAACTTCTTGATTGTATGTTAAAGATGTCCCACATTATGCATCCACTAATTAAGATACTAGTTATTGACATTACATGTTGTTATGTGTCTAGTAAAATGGTTAGTAGAATGCTTAAATGAAATTATTTGATTTATTATTTCTATATTATGAAAAATGTTATGTTTAAAATGATTTTGGCTCTATTTAAAACATTTCTAAAAAATATATTCTTATTTATAATAGCTTTCGCTATATTGTTTATCCTTAATGAGCATCTGAGATCACCCTGCCCATATGTTTTGTTTTTCCATACGATGTGATGAATTATTTTATGATTGACATATTGGGATAGTCCTTTAAAATATGAGATTTTTAAAAGGGGATAATATGTTTTTTACATTTTAATATGAATTGTAAGAATTATTCTTGTATATTCTATTTCATATTCTACTGAACTAATTGGTCCTTTGGGATTTGATTTCTTATGATCATGCTAATGTAACATAAAATAATGCATCGACTCTGTGAAACAGGGGTCGAGGCCTTACAATAATTCATGAATCTATTTTTTCAATTACCCATATAAGATTCCAACTTTCATATTTACAATCAATTTATTTATTTCCCTTTATGGAATTCTAAAACTCCGGGTAAAGGTCATTTTGACCTTTAATATATTGATTTTCTAATTTTATAGTCTACGATATATATGTTTATTGGTATTGGATAATAATGGTGTTATTTAATATATATTTTTCTAGTTTACCACTTGAGGACTACACATGACTGCATATGTGATTATTATTTGTTTCTATTTGAATCATCATTATATATGTTTCATAATTGTTGATGATCCCCTTTTGAGGGTCTTATCTAATATTATTCATGACACCATGTATGGGAACCCCATTTAATTTTAAAACAATTCCTTTATTCATTTAGTTTATATGTTGTGAAGGGGGTCTTTCATGAGTAACTTGGTTGATTTTTATAGATTATATTGATAAGGGACGATGATTTCTAAAGTAGATATTCCCATGCACGTGTTTTAGGGTATATTGTCTTGTCTAATAGAGTGTGTGTTTATTTTTAATGTATATATTTTGTAATGGTTAATATGTTTATATTTATAGGTAATTTATGGTTGTAGTGACATTATATATCATATATAAAACTTTATTTCATTATTTTCAGTTATTATTAACATATTATTATATGTGATGGTGTTTTCTGTATTGTTTACTCAGGTTGGTTTGAAAATATCACAGCTATTCAAAATCCTCTAATGTGTGGTAAGGGAGTAATGTGGTTACTTGGGACTACTGAATATAGACAATTCATTAGTGTATAAGTATTTGGAGATATAAAATGTTATTAGAGAATTATTTTGGAAGCCTTAATATTTTCAAATTTTGTAATTGAATCTAATATTTATTGAATATTTGAATATATATCATCCTTGTGAATAAAAACCCCAAATTTATCTTAAATATATTCCATATATGTGTGATTAATTTTTTTTATTTTCACCATTATCATATAGATTATAATATATATATATATATATAAATGTTTTAGTTAATATTTTATTTCTTTTTTTTTCACTCAGATTGGTATTGAATTAGTGTTTGATTTTTTATATTAAGGGATCATAGGGATATAGTGACATGTGAATGAAACCTTATCTACTTTAATGGGTTTACAGTTATATTTTCATTTTGAAATCATGATTTTTAGAAAATAAATTTTTTTATAAACTAATTTTTAATGCTTTTAATCTTTTGAAAAGATTAACAATAACTTATTCTATGATTCTATAAATAATTTTTTATTTCTGAATTAAATAACTAAGTATTGATGTTTTCAAATTAGTTTTATGAATAATTTATTATTATGTGATTCTAATTATTGATAATAGAATCATGGAGGGTATTCTTGTGTAGTAGATTCCCTAGTATTGACTGTGTTAGTTGTGGGTTCTTATGATGTAGCCTATTCCTATTATGATGGATAGAAAATGAAAGAACATTGAGGTTTTAATTATGACATTTGATGTTCTCCTGTGATTTTTATACAATATAATGTGATTGAGATAATTCACAAGAAATTTTGAGTTATTTTTAGCGTCTAGGTGTTTGATATTCAGATTCTGTAAAAGTTTGGTATAAAAATATTCTTACTAATGTGTCATTGTCAATGATTTGATTCGTTTCAGGATCATTGAAAACATTTTTAAGTTAAATAATATATTTCTATTAGAACACTTTGGGAATAAAATTTGTTGGAATAGTCCTCATGTAGTGAGGTGTTAGATAATAGAAGAAACATCCATGCTTGGTCAATGAACCATAATTCAAACATCAATAACATCAAAGACATGATTTCAAAAAGAAAATGATTTAAAGATAAGGAAAAAAGAAGAAAACATGGTTTATAAGGTTAATACATGATTTTAAATCAATTGATGAAGACATCATTATGATAATAATTAAGTAGTAATATACATACAATTGTGTACTATCATATCAAATAAATTATCCTACAAAATTTTTTAGGAGCTATAATATAGATCTATAAGTTTTCACATTATAATATTTTTGTGTGGAAGTTATCCATATAAGTTTTCTATTGAAATACATCTATTTAGTGAAAGATATGTAGCAACTCAATACTTTATTTTCTTCCACTATTCACACTTCCAAAAATATTACATGATGAATGAAATATATTCTTCTTAAATAAACCTATATATTCTCTTCACTAACAATCACATTGAAAATTTAATAAGTATCAAATATAATTAAAAAATATATAATTAGTTTTCATATATTCATTTCTCATTTAGACTGATCAATGATTATACTCGGACATCATTGTAACGAAAAATCATATTGTCCATGAAAAATTATATTTTCTAGATTAATTTTTTACAACTCCCCCTATTTAATACCATTATAGAAACAAGTATTCCAATTATTTTTCCTGTATTTTAAAATTTTGAAAAATTGAATTCGGTTTTCACAAATGTGTAATACCAAATAATCTTCCACATAAGAACTATTTTATAGTATTTATAATTCATTCAATGGTTATCACCCAGAAAGAACATCTATACTATTATCTTTTATTTAAGATATATGGTTAACCTATAATTAAATTGATCATGCTTGGATAAATATGGTTCTAAACTACTATAGAAATCATATACTACATCCTTTGAAAAAATACCCTCAATATGTTATTATTATTTTATCTTCTTTATACCCTACACTCCACCCTCCAATAAAATTTATCTGAAATGATACTTTACTGGAATATACATCATTCTAAACTAAAATTGTAAATTTCTAGAAAAGTGTATTTGACATGCCTCAAAAAAAATACCATATCATCAATTTCACTTCCTCCAAGAATATTCAACATGCCTCTGTGCTTGATCAAAACCATATAATCCTCTATTAAACACATTTAACCCATTTCCAATATTTAGTGTGAGACAAAAAGTTGTATACTTAAATCCAATATTATAATACACCCTAGAAAAGGTGAACAAATATTTAGAAGTAATGTTTTTATTTTTTCAGTATCCCTTAATTTTAGTTATTTCTAAAACTTGAAATTACTACTTTATTTTGAGGAATTTTACCAAAATAAGGAAACCTATTACATAATGGAAAATTCACTTCATATCCTCCTAATTTTATATACAAATATATAACATGTGTCTATGAGAAACAAATAGTTCTTTCACAAGGTTCAATCTTGTATTAACCATGTAATAAATTATACTTCCAACATCAAATATATGAGGAAGATTTTCCCTGGACTCTACCACATATTCTTATCATAGTTCCTTCTCTTTTAACAATATGATATTTCTATGTTGTAAAATGATCAAATATTTCATTTCACTCATTTTAAATAACTCTACCCCATTTAGGATGAACTCTTATTGCTTCCAAGACTATTAACATTAACATATGTCCCTTACAATACACATACCTATGAAATGTTTATACATGCCTTGATTCTTCATCATGAAAATTTTATATAATTAATCCATCAAATCATTGATACATTTCATCACATGGAAAACAATAATCATGTTTTCCATATAGATAATCATGATGATGAAACTCATATCATCAAACATATTCTAGAAATAATAATTGTCATCATTTTTCTGGATGAACTACCTTCCAAGTATATATACATTGAATAACATATTCCATTACCTAGTTACCTACCTCAAACCAAAAATAGTTTGTTCGTTTTATACACAATGTACAGGTTTCTATTATCTATAAAACTAGTCAACTATTCATTATATATTTCATCATCATTATCCCCATGATATATATTTTTCATTATGCTAATGAATTTCAAGATAAAATCATCCAATGTAACAATACAAAGTATCATTTATATAGTTTTTTTTAAATTATTATTAATATATCTTATAGAAAATAGAAAAATCAAATTATTCAAATCATTCTTTACTATTCAATCCTTGTTCAACTTTTAATAGATTTATTACTCCTTTAATTAATACACAAATAAATTATGATTGAACTTCTTCCCAGAATTCCATTCTATTAGGTAACATGTTTTGGATACAATGTTGTAATGTATTTCACGCATCATTTAAAACTATAATAGAGTCAATTCAATAATATTTCATTCCTATTATAGGATCATGGGTTCTCTATCATCAATGAATAGTTTTTAATGATGATATAACCATTAAATTTTCAATTTTTCCTTTAAAATATTATACAACCACACCAATATTTATATTACAGATCAATCTTCAATACAAAATTTAAAACATCACCAACCATAGATCATTCTTTAGATACAACATATCATAATATCAATGGTAATTATAGACATTTAAACACCATCAAAACAAGACCACCTTCTAGAAATATCTTTTAAATTATATTGTTTTTATAGTGATTATATTCATTTTCAATTATCTATAAAATCCACAACTTCTGGATGTCCAAGTATTTGATCATTAACTTTCAATGATTATTTTCTCACATTAGAAACCTCATATATATTATAACACTTCCACATAATCTCCCCATTGATAAAAATATTTCATCTTTTTAAACATTCTAATAGTCTTAATACAAATTTATACCACTAAAAACATTATCACTCTTTTCCATAGTGTGTCATTCATTGGGACATCCTTATATCTATTCATATAATTGGAATAAATTTTGGATATATTAATATTAAATAATGATTTTTAGTTGAAACAAAAAATCATTCCTTCTAGACTAAATTTCTTCAAATTCGCCAACCCCAATAGAGTAATAAAACTCAGGATTGTCATGTATGTTTTATAATTCTCCTTTTTCACTAAAACACATTCCAGAAAGCCACTTGTATTATAAGTCTCCATAAATTTTTAAAGAATTCTAATTTCATCAGTGAATGATTATATTTTTTTCCAATGAACCTAGTTTTATATTCTCAAACATTTTTCCTTTTCACTAGTAGAAACATTATAAAACCATATTTCAACACTACCTACCATTTTCATAAATTTAAAATTAAATTTTATTACCTATATCTTCATCAACCATACATATATATTTAGAAATTTTTTTAAATACCTATGATTGTTTATTTAGAATGATCGCCAGTATATTAATTGACCCATAGTTGATTATGGATACAGATAATTATGACCCTTTGAAAACTAATAAGGGGTTTATTCCATAAATTAATATATATCAACTATAAAATTATGTTATTTTTATCCTTGCAACCATTTGAGAAGACATATTCCAGTCATTTCAAAAGATAAAATATAACTATATCTCTTTGTTAATTATTTTGATAATATATATACCATTATTTATGAGAATATTTATCCCATTATATCAAATTTTACCCTAATAACCATGACATAACTTTGTGCACGTAATATATCATTCATGTATCAACAATTTTTATAATCCCTTGAGGTAAAATGTCTTACCATTGACTTTAATGAACACCAATACAAATCCACAAGAATGATTCCAAGATGCATCTATGTATTTGGTATAAAATCAATATTATCTTACCATCCAACAAAAAATATTTACTTCCATATATTTTTGATGTTCTAAAATTATTATAATGGTTGTAATCATTCAATACTATAATTTATAGAAACATTACCCACTATCATAATCTGAAGGCTATCATCATCAACAAGATATAGATGGAAAATCATCTAAATGTTTAATTTCTCACAGTCACACACATTGGTGATCCGTGAAATGACCCTATATAGTCTATACTCTAATAATCATATGTGTTGGGAAAACACAATAGTTACATATATTTTCTTATATATGATTCTTTAATCCAAATCGTGATGTGTATCAACAAGAATTCACTATACACCTATTTCAATATTTCATTATTTGGGATTTCATTCCACAATTAAAAATAAGAAGTATATATTTTCTCCATGATACTACTAGTCTGAATAATTCGTCCGTTCATTTTTCTTTGAAAATTCTTGTTTTTCTGATTCCATTTTATTTATAAATAGTAATAATTCCTCAGTGAATCCAAGATAGTCTTATGATGTTGTTCAACTTTCCATATTTTGTACCTAAAATCAATAAATACTTATATATTATTTTTTTATTATTATTATCCTTATAGTGACCAAATCATCCAATGGAAGAGGTTGTCATGAATGCATCAAATTCCATAACTCTAGATCATAAAATTACTCAATTCTTTAATCCAATTAATTATGAATATTTTTAATTTTTTTATGTGATCTTCCAAATTTTAACCTTCTAATATTGTTATTCATAATAACGACAAAAATTGTAAAATTGAATTTATTGTGTTCTACTTGTGATAGCATTTATTTAGAGCATTTATAAGTTATAAAGTGGTTATCAATTCCTTGATATTATGACCCACATTTAGGTATAATGAAATTGTACCATCCCCAATGTTTTCTTATCCTACCACTCTAATTCATAATTTTAATCACTTTTTAAATCATAAACATAAATATTATAAAACTATTCCAATATAGTATAAAAGTTTCTGATTTAATTATTTAGAACATAAAATCAATCTCACCGGAATTCTCCACCTGAATCATGCATGTATCAAATAAATTCCGCTAAAACATAATAATACCCACGTATTCAATTTCAAAATACATAAGATATATTTTTAAATTCCTAAAATTAATCTCTTATAACAAAAATAGATGATTTAGTTACTGAACTAATCTCTAAAACCCAACCATCATATACTAGTCATCTAAAAATCTATAAAAAAATTAGTGATACCACCTACTAGGCTCATGAATATCACTGTTTTTTCTTCTAAACAATATCTATCAAATATTTTTTGGTTTCCTAATATAGAAGAATGATCCCCGTAGTTTAATGAAACATAACATAGAATTTATGATGTCCCCTTTTCATAATGATTAAATGATTATATCTGAATGAGAAATAAATATATTTTCCAAATAAAATTATTTTAATATTGAAAATAAGATAAATACAATGTTTAAGAAGGATTCCTAATCCACATTATGTATACTACTTTACATTGACTGAAAAATTTGAATATTACTCAAATAGAATAATATATAATAAAATTTTCCGTCCATATATTAGTAGTATAATTGTGTTGGTGGAACTACATGTTTCTTCCTTTTGATATTCACGGATTAATCTCATCCAGAATCGATCTCCAAAAAATTAAATTAATTTGGATCAATGAATTACATATCCTTAAATATTTATATTGGTACATAGTTCTTCATTTCAAAACATTCATAACATGATACATACTTATTTTCCAAGATGAATCATGCATAAATATCATTCCATAAAATTTAAATTTATAAATAATTTTTATTCTTTATAGGAAAAGAATTATGATAATGTTATTTTATCGCTTCACTTCTCTATCATACTGATCACATGGAAACATCTGACATAATAATATAACTTAAATTATCTGGTCTATATAATTTATTGTCTTTCTGAATTCCAATACCATGCCCCACCATTTCCATAGTTTATTTGGAATGTAGCCATCAAAATAAACTACCTTCATTAGACTATGTTTCAAATCGTGAAAAAATTTATATACAAATTAAATCTAACAATGAAGTAAAAATGCATGATTAGAAACAAAGTTACACTACAATGGCAAGAAATAACATTTTAGAACCATTAATTTAATGGTTCCTTTCAATATTATTTAATATATGGTCATTTTGAAATTTGGCACTATATGAGGGAATTAATTTCGTGATAACACTAGTCACAATATATTTATCCCTTATTAGGAGGTTGTGAGCATGCATATGAGGGATTATAATAACATGTTGTCATTATAGATTATTTTTGGGTATTGGATATCTAATAGGTGTATATAAATATTTGACCTAATTTGAGTAAGGATTCAGTAGATTATTAAAATGTAGAGAAAGATCAAAATGATGTGATATCTAGTGATAATTTTATTTTATTTAATTCCCCAATTATGAAGTAAACGAAATCATAATTGGATATTTAAATTGAGTGTGTTTAAATAATGGGAAACTGTAAATGAATTTAATTTATTTTTTTCTATAATTGAAAAAAAAACATTTCAGACATATAATTGGTGAAGTAATAGTGTATTCCTCATAATGTGAAATACAAGAGATTTGTAGAAGTCTTCAATAGAGTAGTGACGTTGCATACTAGGGAGGCATGATTTGAATTAATTTGGTTTTTATGATATATCATGACAAGATAATTGAGAGAACAATTTTTTTCAATGAGATTTGAAATTTAGGATTATATATATGTGTTGATGATAAATTCATTTCATAATGGTTCTCTAATAATTTCTTACTATGATTATTAAACATCTCCATTAGGTAGTGTGTATGTGTATCTAACTTGGGGATGAAGTATTGTTAAATCATGGGTATCATTATAATGGATTATAATTGGAATAATTACTATGTAAATATCATTTAGATTATCATGGAAATAAATATTTTTTAGGGATTATAATTGGATGACCATAGTTAAGAGTTTATTTTTTTCGTAGTAGGTTATAGTTTTTTCAGGTAGTTCTGTTCCTAGTTATAAAGATGTTTATGGAACTACCAAATATTAATATGTCCCCTGAGAATATTTAAATAGAAATATAATATATATAAAGACATGAAAAATTGGTAATGGTTTTCTATATCTCTAGTGGTTGAATTTTTTCGATGGAAATTCATGAAGATTAAGATTTAGTGTATAATTGATGAATGAATGAGTTTGAATTTATTTGATTTATAATGTCCAATACTAATACGAGAATTAAATAATTTGTATATTTAATGGTGATTAATGAGGAAAATATTGATTATGATTGATATATTTGGGATACTTTTAAAATATAATTCTAGAAGGGAGGACTCATCAATCGTGGATATTTAGTTCGGATGAGAAATGCACATTTGTAGTTCTACCTATAAAATATTGTCTGATACTTGGGATACTATCATTGGTAATATGGTATGTAATTTCCCATTTTGTGGAGTGTATTAAATTCAAATATTTTAGTGATATCTATAGCAGGATATGATGATCTACAATGGGATTCAATAAATAATGATCTTATAGAACATGGTAAGTTAGAAACTAGGTTTTCTAAGATATGGAGTAATGAAAAATATAGATACTTATTTTATTTGAAGTTTTATATCTAGTGGTCAATTTAGTCAATATGTTCAATTGTTAATGTGGAATGTGTTAAGGATTTTTTTGATGTTTATAGCTTTTATGGTTGATATTATCTTCTCATTAAGGGATTTGGAATTGTTTCAACTATTTTAATCATGAGATCCTAGTAACTGTTTGGACGATTTCAATTCATAACATAGTTAGTTAATTATATTTATAATATTAGGGTATGTAATGTGGCATATTTTTATAGGAGTAAAATTGATCAATATTATTGATTTTTTTAAAAAAATAAATCTTGTGTTATCATATCATCTCATATTGTTTTTTGGGCACAAATCCACAAGGTTGAATGTATTTAATATCCAATGTAATTAATTGTTAGAGAAATATAGTGGGAATTTTAATTGGTGATCCAAAACTATAATATCTTATTTAGGGAAATATCTTTTATTTTTTCATGTTATTATATTCCAATATTGTATTTTTAATCATGGATGGTAGTTTTAGTGGATTGGTTGTCATAAAGAAGATATTAGGGTAGTTAATTCATTTGTAGAATATAAATTTAGAAGAAATATATTGATCAAACCACTCCCTATTATGTTTCATCATAATGTATAATAAAGGGTATAGTATCATGTTTCAGATAATGCATGTTGTCTCATAAATAGTGATCAAGTTGGGGGTTCACATTGAATCTCTTGATGGTGGCATCATGAAGTGGATGAACTATATCACCTAGTATTTTCCATAGAAATAGTATTTAATTGTATACCATATAGTCATAACACAACATGCATCCACATGGGATATTTCATTGAAACCCCCAAGGTCAAACTGCAATACATAAATACATAAAAAGGGGGTGGATTCTTTTTAATTCTATTACAGGATTTTCCCTCCTTTCAAATGTGCACTAGTGCAGAAAACATTATTTACGTCACCATTTTTTACGTCGGTTATATATAACCGACGTGATAATATGTGAAACGTGGTTTTTTACGTCGGTTATTATATAACCAAGGTAAAAAATGTGGTGAGTAAATTTTTAATGTCGGTTATTTTAATAACTGGCGTTACAAATCGTGCGCGTTCATTTTTTACGTCGGTTATAAATTAACCTACATAAAAAACCAAAGCGCGGTGTTTTTTACATCGGTTATTTGATAACGAAAATAAAAAAAGAGATATCTACAAATTTTTTACTTCGGTTATAAAATAACCTATGTAAAAATGTGGCTTTTGAGGCCTTTTTGTAACAAAACAACCCGCAGAAGTTTTTTATGTCGGTTATACAATAACCGATGTAAAAAACTGTGATTTCTGATGTATTTTTTAGGTTGGTTTTTCTATAACCGACGTAAAAAACCAACACGTGCATTTTTTTCATTAGTTATAAAATAACCGATGTAAAAAAATCCGTATCTGATACATTTATAACATCGGTTATTCTAATAACAGACATTATAAATGTAAAAAAACAGTTTATAACATCGATTATTAAAAAACCGACGTTGTAAAATATTTAAAAAATTAAGAAGCCCAATGGATTGTCATTTATGATTTTTCAATCGACAGTCCGTCAGCTCGTCTCTCTCGCGCGGTAAACACTAATCATCTCAACAATCTCGCTGCATTAAACTCGTTTTTCCTTCATCATTTATCATCTTTACTTTCCTCAGATCTATCATCTCAACTCGCAACACCCAGGTAAGCCTTCCACGAATTTATTTCGTTCGTTTTTTTCCCGGATAGTCTATATTAATGTTTTGCGACTTTTGTGTTTAAAATAGGTAAGATTCGTGGATTTCAAACCCTCTTACCTCTTTTTTCTATCATCATCTTATTTATTATCCCCAGATCTATTAGATCGACTTGAAATATTCATGTAAGCCTCAACTACTTCTATTTAGTTTGTTTTTGTTTCGTGACTGCCTGACATTGATGGTAATTTTTGTTGTCATTGACAACTAATGATCTCATTCACCTATATTACTGTATAGAGTTGTTATTAATTAAATGTATGAATTTGGAAATGATATTTCATGTGTTGTTGTTTCTTACGTTTATCCTCTTTTATATGAGAATCTATTAAAAATATAATGTAATGGTCGTTGTCCTTTGTGGCCCTTCGATTAATCGTTATACCTCATGATTCCAAATAAAAATGGGTTCTGCTGAGGGCTTAACCTAGTATTTTTTGAGGACTTGGCCAAGGCCTTGACAATATGTTTAAGATTTCTAGAATTATCCATTACCTCATTAGGATATTAGTTATCAAGAAAACCTGTCATCATTTGACTAGTTGAATATCAATGGTTATTTTTAATTATCATACGATCATTTAAGTAGCCATATTTAATAATATTTAATTCCATCTATTTCATGCTGAAGTATATATTAAATGCATGTGTTTTTAGTTGTTCATCATGCCTAGTTTTTATATGTAAACCATTGTTTGGGGGGTTGTCTGGGGGTTGGGCGGTCCAGAGTGTTGGGGGTGTCCAAGGGGGTTGGGGTGGGGAGTGGTGTCCAGGAGGTGTGGGGGTACTATCTGGAGGGGTGGGGTGTTGTCCAGGGGGTGGGGGCTTTCCAAAGGTTTGGGGAGTCCAGCGGGGTGTATAAGGGGGTAGGGGGTGGGGGTGGTGTCTAGGAGGGGTAGGGGTGATGTCTAGAGGGGTGGGGGCTGTCCAGGGGGTGGGGCTGTCCAGAGGGTTGGGGGTGTCCAGAGGGGTGTCCAAGGGGGTTGGTGGGTGTGGGGGGTTGTCCAAGGGGGTGGGGTTTGTCCAGAGGGTTTAGGGGGTTGTCTGTGGGGGTGGGGGTGTCCAGAGGGTTGGGGGTGTCCAGGGGGTGTCCAAGGGGGTAGGGGGTGGGGATGGTGTCCAAGAGGGGTGGGTTGCTATCTAGAGGGGCGGGGGGCTATCCAGGGGGTGGGGGGTTGTCCAAAGGGTTGGGGGTGTCCAAGGGGGTGGGTGTGGGGGTGGGGGGGTTGTCTAAGGGGGTGGGGGCATATCCAGAGGATTTTGGGTCTTGTCAGGGGGGTGGGGGATGTCCAGAGGGTTGGGGGTGTCCAAGGGGGTAGGGGTGGGGGTGGTGTCTAGGAGGGTGGGGGCTGTCCAGAGGGTTGGGTGGTGTCTGGGGGGTCCAAGGGGTGGGTGGGTGTGGGTGGTTGTCCACGGGGGTTGGGGCCTGTCCAGAGGGTTTTGGGGTTTGTTCAGGGGGGTGGGGGTTGTCCAGAGGGTTGGGGGTGTCAAGGGGGATTGGCTACTGCATCGTGGTTTCTGAGATTATGACATGATGATTGTTCCGTGATGATTGGCTTTAAATTGTGATTTTCTCCATTTGAATTTTTATTTTAAATATGATTTGATTCTCAGGTTTACTCCATTTTATCCAATTTTCTATCAACCATATAGGCACCATGGTTTTCTTTGATTCAATTGAATTTATAATTGTTATATCTAACTATATTTTGTTTTAAAAATAATATTCAAGCTTATTTTTTTAAATACGCATAGATTTGTTTTATATTTAAAAATTGTTTTACATTCAAATTATGATTTTTTTCATATAAACATATATTTGACTTATCTTAAAAATATATATATATATATATATATATATATTTGATATTTTTTATAACTAATAATGAGTCAAAGTTGGATTATGAAACATTTAATGAGCAATGAATATGAGGATGGTGTTGATTCCTTTTTCTAATTTTCTAAACAAAATGTTCCATGTAGTGACATTTTTTTCTGTCCATGCCTGAAATGTTTGAATATGAAGAAGTTGAAAAGTAGAGAGGTATAAGATCATTTGATTTGTCATGGTTTTAATCTGAGTTATAGCCCTTAGGTTTGGCATGGTGATACTGGACGGAATGTCACTGATGATGATGATTCACAAGATGGTAACTCCGATGAAATTGAAGAAATGATTCGAGATATTGTAGAAGAACAAATTGAGATAGAATAGACAGTTTCGCGCCTATATGGTGATGCTGAAAAACCATTATATCCTAGTTGTACAGATTTTACGGTTTTGTCGGCAGTGTTAAGATTGATTAAACTGAAGTCGAACCATGGATGGAGTGAAATAAGTTTTACAGAGCTGCTACAATTGATGAAATACATTCTTCAAAAAGATAACGATCTTCCAGATTCACATTACAAGGCCAAGAAAATATTATTCCCGATGGGATTGGGATACAAGAAAATACATGCATGTTCGAATGACTACATTATATATAGGAAGTAATATGAATTTCTGTCAGAGTGTCCTAAATATGGGACATCACAGTATAAGGTGAAAGAAAAATCACAGGCTGATGTAGAGATTACAAAGCTCACTTCAATTTTATTTTGGTATCTTACTATAATTCATCATTTCAAATGATTATTTGCTAATTCACATGATGCAAAAAGGTTATGATGGAATGCTGATGAGCGGGTATGTGATGGAAAAATACATCATCCAGCTGATTGTCCACAATGGAAGAAAATTGATGCGCAATATTCTACATTTGGAAATGAAATTATAAATCTCAGACTAGGGTTGTGCACAGATGGAATGAATCCACACCGAACCCTCATTAGCACACATAGTTCACGACCTTTTGTATTAGTAATTTACAACCTCTCTACTGAAGTTTGTATGAAGCGCAAATATTTCATGTTGAGTATAATGATCTCTGGTCCAAAGCAACCAGGCAATGATATTGATGTTTACATGTCACCGTTGATTGATGATTTGAAACTGTTATGGGCTTATGTTATTAGGATGTATTATTCTTATAAAACGGAATATTTTCAACTGCATGCAGTGCTTCTGTTCACTATAAATGACTTCTCAGAGTATGGAAATTTGTCTGGATATAGTGTTAATGGGCATAAAGCATGCCCAATTTGCGAACAACAGACGTCATATTGTCAATTGCATCATGGGAGCAAAACAGTATACATGGGTCATCGAAAGTTTCAGCCTATGGATCACCCTTATAGAAGACTAAAAAATTCATTCAATGGCTCACAAGAATTTGATACTACTCCAAAACCTTTATCCACTGATCTGTATTTTGAGAGAGTGAAAGACCATGATGTGACATTGGGAAAGACACAAAAATCTTGTAAAGATAGACATATTTGGAAGAAAAGGTCAATATTTTTTGAGCTACTATATTTGAGGTATCATGAAGTTAAACATAATATTGATGTCATACACGTGGAGAAGAATATTAGTGATTGTTTGATTGGAACATTGTTAGATATTAATGGAAAGACAAAAGATGGGTTGAATGCAAGATTAGACGTACTATCAATGGGAATACGTTTGGATTTAGCTCCCACTCCTAAAGGAAGACGAACATTTCTTCACCTAACTTGTCATACATTATCGAAGAGGGATAAAATTATCTTTTGTTAGTGTCTTCAAGGTATCAAAGTGCCTCAAGGTTATTCTTCAAATGTAAAAAAATTTGTCTCATTGAAGGACTAGAAGTTGATAGGTATGAAATCACATAATTTTCACGTCATGATGCAACAAATTCTACCAGTTGCATTGCGTGTAATATTGACCATTCATGTCAGAAAGACTATAATGAAGTTGTGTTATTTTTTCAATTCAATTTGTAACAAGGTGATTGATGTGAATGCTTTGAACATTTTGCAAAAGGATGCAATTTTTATACTTTGTCAATTGGAAATGTATTTTCCTCCATATGTTTTTTGATATAATGGTGCATTTAATGATTCATCTATTTCATGAAATAAATATTTGTGGACCTTTATATCTTCATTGGATGTATCATTTTGAAAGGTATATGAAAATATAAAAGGGGTATGTTAAAAAACCATATCGACCTGAAGCCTCCAGTATTGAAAATTATATTTCTTAGGAGGTAGAAGAGTTTTGTGCGAGCTACTTGGCTGTGGAGCAACACATAGTTTTGCCTCCATCTCACCTTGAACGAGTTAATAATGAGGGAAAGGGTATTTGTGGCTTGAAATTAAAATCATTGTCAGCTGAACAGATGAAGAAGTTAGAATCATAGATCTTGAATAACATAGCATATGCTCAACCGTATATCACATTGCGTATTAACGAGTTAAAACAATGTCATCCAAAGAAAAAAGAAATGTGGATTTTGAATGGGCACAAAAAAACCTTTTTTTCATTTATTAAAAAGACTTTGCTTTATAGATCAGATGTATCAGATACAGTAAAATGGATAGTGGGTGGTCCATGTTTAAATGTGATAACATGGTCCGGTTATGACATTAATGGCTATACATTTCGTACGAAAGCTCAGGACAATAGAAGTGAAGTACAGAATAGTGTTGTATTGGTGTTTGCATATGCAATGAATTTTTCGATTGCTAAGGACAAAAACCCAATTTCTGCATCAAGTACATATTATGGAGTGATTGAAGACATATGGGAGGTTGATTACATTAGAATTAAAGTTCACTTTTTTAACTATAAATTGTTTATCGGTAACAATAGTGTCATGCATGATGAATTTGGAATGACACTTGTTAATTTGAATAGATTAGAAGACACAACTGATTCTTTTATAATGGAAACACATGGAAAACAAATTTTCTATGTAATAGATCAATCAGATATGCAGTGGGCTGTTGTTTTACAAGGGAAAATACAATATGTTGGTGAGGATGAACTTGATGAAGATGCTGATTTATGTGAGATCCCTACTTCCATAGAAAGATTAACAGAACATAATGATGAGCATGTTAAAGAAATGGTTTGTGCCATAAAGAACGATCACGATGAAGGAATTTGGGAAAACAATCCATTTTTACATTCCTAAAATTATATGTAACATATGTTTAGTTCTTTTTTACATTTATTTTTTTCATAAATGATAGATATTGTAAGTTTTTTATTTATTAAAACATGTTTTAAAACAAAATAATTAAAAGTTTTTGTTTTTTTTAAGTTTTTTTAGATTATGTTATCATGTTTACCATTACATGAATTATATATCTATTATTTTTATTCAGTGACAATTACATTACCATGTTTACCATCTTTACCATGTTTACCATGCTTACCATCTTGACCATCATTACCATCTTTACCATTGGTTAACATGCTTACCATATTACCAATGTTTACTATTACGTAACTTGGTACACTTTTCTATTTTCTGATTACAGAAGTATTAAAATATTTGAATTTATATATTTGTGAACTAATGTTTGATTTTTTGATTTTAAGGATAATGAAAGATCATTCAGTTGATCAACCACATGATTCTGGAGATGAGCATATTGGTCATACCTCTGGGGAGGAACATTCACATGCTCCTATTACGACAAAGAGTTCAAAGGTTGGTAAATTTGGGTGCACACGTTTACCAAAGTTATCACTTTCTTGTACGCAGGATCATAGGATAGTCATTGAGTTTGATGATGATGATATTCCTAGAGGTCCAAATGAAAATTATTTTAAGAGTTTTGTAGCTACTCAGGCTAAGTAAAAAGTAATCATTCTGTATGATGACTGTAGAAGTGTGGATAAAGCGATAATCTCTCAATTATGGGAGACGATTTTGGTAAGATCTTTTTCTATTGTTTGACTATTCGTTAAATTTTTCTAGTATATATAATATTTTTAACCTCTTCTTTATCAGATGAAATTTGATATTCCGGACATAGGAGGAGTCAGGAAGAAATGCTTATCATTGGCTGTCGAGAGATGGAGGCATTTCAAATCAACCCTCTCATCTGATTTCATTTATGGTCTTAGGAGTCATGACAATCCATGTCGTATATATCCTTTTATATATTAAGAAACATGGAGATAGTTTTTTGAATGTATAAGAAAAGATTCATTTTTGGTAAGGGCAATGTATACTTTAATAATCATTCTTATATAAATGATCTTATTAATGTTTTGTTAATGATTTCTTATTCATAATTTACAAAAAATAGGGAAAGCTCATTAGGAGATCCAATCTAAAAATGTATACCCTCATTGTTTATCTTAGGGAGGGTATGCATTTTTGGATGACCAAATGATGGTGGAAAAATTCAACAACTAAGAGGTGAGTCTTCATGATCTGGAGAGGTGGCCCCTCAATCCCCTCCATTGAGACATGAAATATGGAAGAGAGCTCGGAAGGTCAATAAAGCGAAATATCTTTGGGAAGAATCGAGAATCGTAGCTGAGAGGATTGTAAGATATCTATTTTAATTATTTATGTTAACTATTTTCTTCATTTAATTTAAATCATTAAAGAAATGTTCAATTAATTATTACAGGACTCTCATGAGGAGCAGAGTTCACAGGGGACAATTACAGCTACTGGGAGGGAATATATTTTATCTATAGCATTGGGAATGCCCGAACATCCTGGTCGTGTAAGAGGATATCCGGAAGGTGTATCAGTTTGAAAAGTGTTTCCACAATTTTCAACTTCTAATGTTGAGGGGGTTTATAAAAAATAGAATCCTTGGAGGATGAAGTTCATAATATTAAAGAGACGATGGAGGAAAAGATTAGAGCTTCGGTGCAGTCTATGTTTGCAGACATGAAAAGACAATTTCAGACTGTAGCTCCCACTCCTCCACCTACCCCTGCAGACCCCATTATTTATCTTCCACCTCCTCCAGTAGCTCCCACTACCCCACCTTAGCCTTTGGACCCAATTTTTAATACTACTCCTTCGCCGTAGCTTCTTAATTATTGCGAGATGTATGTTGATGATTCTCAACATCATGTAGTAGTATATGGGTCAGTATATTTTATAGGAGATACAGTTCATCATCAACAATTAGAGGTAGAGAATCAGAGGGTCACTGTACAGGATATTATAGATATATCATCTCGGGTACCATTACCTACAGATGAGGTGGCAAAAGTTGGACATAGTATCTACCATTTTTTAATTTGGACATCCAGACTTCGTCGACTCATTACCATAGAGGTATGAATGTTATATCTTTTATTTTTTTATTAAAGTTGTTTTATCATTTGAAAACTAATTTATTTTTCAATTTATTTATACAGGAATACTTCAAAGGTAAAGAAATACTGTATAGACAACAATAAAGACAAATGGCTATGACATCAGATACAGATTTTAGAAGTCTTGACAGATTGTCAATATATTCAAATTTGTTGGCGGGTCATTATGAGTTTCCAATGAAGCTCATGTTTGTGGACATGAAATATGTGCGGGGATTATGAAAACTGATATCATGTAGCTTGTTACTGGTGATAAGTTGGGCATCAAAATGGTGCAAATTTTTTCCATGTAAGTCTTAACACCTTTTCCATGCGTTATATTTATTAAAAATGTATAATTATGTCTGTTTTGTATTAGGTATCTTTATAAAATTTGTGAGAGGAATGAGCTGACAGATGTATATGGATACATCGACCCGCAATTGATTTCCCCTGAAGCATGTGCATTGGATGAGGAAAAAAATGTTTATATTGCTGAAAGACTTGAAAAGAATATAGTCACACAATGTTGGATGATGCCTTTTTGTGATAGGTATTAAACATATATCTCTCAAAGAGTTAATTATCTTTTAACATAAAAAAACACTAATGTTAAATTTCTTTTTATCAGTGATCACTGGATGTTATGGGTTTTTTCCCAAGGGAGAAAGAACTTTATTGGATTTGTTCTACCCATGATGATGTGCAGAAATGTTTTAAGAATATATTGGAAAAGTAAGTTTCAATTTCTCAATAGTTTTATTTATTATTATGAATTTTAAATTTACCCCATACGTATTATTTTATAACACGGCATGGGCCTACTTTCGAAAAAACACAAAGAAAAGGAGTGCAAAGATCAAATATGTAAATTTGAAGGTAAATATCCACTTATAATTTGTACTTTTTGATTTATTACATAAAAATAATATATTGAATTTACACTCATTCAAACAGAATTGTCATAAACAACAAGGCGTCATCGAATGCGGATTTTATATGTTAAGATTTATGTATGAAATAATAACAACTGGGATAGTTGGGAATTTTGACCTGGTAATATTCCCTCTTAAACATTTTCATAATATTTCAAGTTGATTTATTCATTATACACGTTAACTACTATCCTTTTCATTTGTATCTTTTTGATGACCCTCAACCCTATACTTCTGAAGACATCAAACACTTATAAGTGGAGTGGTCAAATTATTTTATAGGTTTGATTGAATTTTATTTGTTCATAATGTAAAATGTAATTTTGAATATTGTCGTTGTAATTGTGTATTTGGCAGTCATTTAGTTTGGATTTAATTTTTTTTTTGAAGTTGACAGTGTATGTTTTGAATGTTCTATATGTGAATGTTTAATTTTTCTCTACTCATTGTTTTGGTCTACTTGTGATGGTTTTTCTGGTATGGATTCTGGTGTGGGGGGAGGGGTTCCAAGGCTGTGGGGGTGTTCAGTGGGGTTGGGGGTGTCCAGGGGTCTGGGAGGGAATTCTGGTGGGGTGGGGGCAGTCCAGGGGGTGGGAGGGCTATCCAGGGGTGTGGGCGGTCCGTCCAGGGGTGTGGAATTGTTGTCTAGGGGGTGGGGGTATACATGAGGGTGGGGGGTTGTCCAGGGGTGTTTGGGGCTGTCCAGGGGGTCGAGGGGCAGTCCAGGGGTGTGGTGGTGGCTCCAATGGGGTGGGGGAGGGCTGTCTAGGGTGTGGGGGGGAATACATGAGGGTGAGGGGGTTGTCCCGGGTTGTTTGGAGCTGTCCAGGGGATCAGGGGCAGTCCATGGGTGTGGTGGGGGCTGTCAAGTGGGGTGAGGGGTGAGGGGGTGTTGTTTAGGAGGGCGGGGGGGTTGTCGAGGAATGTTTGGGGCTGTCCAGGGGGTCGGGGGGCAGTCCAGGGGTGTGGTGGGGGCTCCAATGTGGTGGGGGCTGTCAAGTGGAGTGAGGGGGTGTGGGGGTGTTGTTTTGGAGGGTGGGGGTATCGAGGGGTGTTTGGGGATGTTCAGGGGGTCGGGGGCAGTCCAGGGGTCTGGTGGGGGCTCCAATGGGGTGGGGGAGGGCTGTCCAGGGGTTATATATGAGGGTGGGGGCTGTCAAGTGGGATAAGGTTTATATGTTATCAATGTAAATGCTTAAATTTTCTTTAGTTCTTGTTTTGATCTCCTTCTGTTTTTGTGGTATGAATTCTTGAATTGGTTTCTGGTTGATTCTGGGGAAGAGCAGAGGACTGCAATAGATTTTTTAAAAAAAATTGTCTTCTACATAAGTCATTTTACAACCGACGTGATAAAGAAATCGAGAAGGGTTTATCACGTCGGTTTTTTTAATAACCGACGTGATAAACCCCTGTGGAATGGTTTATCACGTCGGTTATTTAATAACCGACGTGATAAAAGACCTGGGATATGGTTTTTCACGTCGGTTATTAAATAACCGACGTGATAACCCCCCCCCGGACTGGTTTAGCACATCGGTTATTATATAACCTATGTGATAAACCATCTCCCATGAGTTTATCACGTCGGTTATTTAATAACCGACTTGATAAACTCCTGCACACATTTTTATAACGTCGGTTATTATATAACTGACGTGATAACCCCACCCCCCCCCCTGTTTTTTCATTTTCGTTATTAATTAACTGATGTGATAAACTCCACGATGTTATGTATAAGGCCCTAACTTTAAAAATTACATAATATTAAGTTATTACAAGATTACACATTGAGTATCTTTTCCGGTTTAGAGTTTTATAGGATTAGATCATAAAACTTGCATTACATTCCACATTTAAACAAAGTGGTTACATAAAAGATAGTATTCATTTTTCCTATCAACAGAAACATATTTAAAATAAAACATGGATTCTTTCTTGACACTTCCTTGACACTATCATCATATCATTTACCCTTCCCTTGACTTGTGAAAAACATTTCAAAAACTTGGGATGAGCATAAAAAGCTCAGTAAGGGACATAAAAATATGGAAAAAAAACATGAGTACATGTATACATAAGAATCAATGAAATCATACTTTACTCATAAAACATAATAACTTTAACATACCTAATAAAATCATGAATAAAAAATATAAATCATAAGACATAATGGTAACTTGAGTCATTCATAACATTCTCACGTACGGAGTAACCCTATTGGTTACGTTTGAAATACCCATCACAGTATATCCCCTAAATCTCTTCGGAGAAACCTTAACGTTTCACTCCTTCGCATTACCCAATGCATTGGAGAGCTATATCGGGCTCACCCGCCCTTAGTTTATCACGGAACCACTCGTCTTCATAATAATGCCCAAGAACCACAACATAGTCATATCACATAAAACATGCATAAAGGAAACATAACATTTCCACCGTTCAATCACAATATATCAATACAACACATTGATATAAAAACATTATGAATACCATTTACAATACCAAAATAAATGAAAAGTTAAACATGGTATTTATTTTTCTTTTAAAAAGAAGGTATGGCTTGTAGAGGAAGTCGAAACTCAAATAATGGTCACGACGGTGGAGAAGTCGTTGTCGCCACATACGTACGACAAAAACATTCCCTTTTGTCGTTTAGTAAACACTTCGTATAAAAAAGATTCCTTTTGAATAAACATATAAGTCAAAGAGTTTTATACACCATATAAAATAAGGTTGTGTATAAAACAAAATATGCCTCAATCAAAGGAGATTGAGACGAAGTCCCATACAAAGACGGTATCCTTGGATTAAGGATAAATCAATTACATAATTATGTGTGACAAACTAATAAACCAAATATAAGTGGATATTAAGTGTAAAATAATTAGAGGTTATTCACACATATTCATAGAACGACATATTCAAGGAGTACAAGCTTATCCCAAATAATCAAAATTGGGTTAAGAAGTTCCCTTGCAAAAATTTGACAGCCTAACGGCATCACTACAAAATTCAGAAAATGAGTTGATGACAGATAAAAAGGGTATCTCATCACTTGGACATAAAATTTAAATCACTAAGGATATAGACGAACATATCCCAACATAATTTTATGTCAATTAAAAGACATAACAAAAGAAGTCTTTTAAAAAGAGGAGTGTGAAAGGTTCCCTTATCGACATGGGTATCTTTCGAAACATACACCCCGTGAAAGAAGTAAAATACAACATTGATACTCATAAATGAAATTATATTACACAATGAGTAAAATAATGGTCAGTAAATACACCACTCAAATGAAATTGTGGCAAATGTGGCATAAATATCACGGGAATACAAGTGAGATGAAAAATCCCTTACGAAAACTCGACAGCCTAACGACACCACTTAAAACTTATAAAAATGGATTGATGAGATCAAATAGGTTCTCTCATCATATTAAAATAAAATAGTAAGAGGAATATAAATTAAAATTCCCCATCATAAAAAAGAGGAGATTAAAAGAAGTGACATAAAGGTGAGTACTTAAAAATAAAGAGAGAGGTTAGATCTCTTATGAAAATTCGGCAGCCTAACGGTGCCACTCAAAACATCCAAAATGGATTGATGAGAGAGAATAGGGTCTCTAATAATATGAAAATAATAATTATAGTAGGATTAATATAAAATAACATCCCAATCAAAAGAAATATGATCTTAAAAGGAATGACATAAAAGAGTGTACTTAAAAAGAAAGAGAGGAGTAGGATCCCTTACCTCGGGTCTGACTTGACTCGATCGTTCTTTAATTTCCTGAATAATAAACTTGAGTTAATTTAAAATTTATTAAGAACCTTTTTTAAGTTAATTATTCCTTTTATATCACTTATTTCCATGTTATAAACATTATGTAATCATTTAAGTTAATAATGTTTGTTTTGTCGATATTTGGTTCATAAGTCGAAAGTGGACTTCTTACAATTACATGTTGTTCATGTTGTCAAAGGTTCATTATATCCAGAATGATATTCATGATTTGGATATCATATATATCATATATATCCAGAATATACATGTACTTATAATATTACAAAATCATTTAGAGGTAATAAATGAAATGCACCGTTCATGGAGACGGTAAGCCGTACGTATGCATGAATGCTACTTTCATTTCTATGTCATATTAATGGAATTAAAACCAGATGAGTGGTATGTATATTTTAATTCCAGAATTATATTCATCATTTATATGTAACATAAATCATATATAATAACTTTAAATCCATCCCTTATACATCACACATATGGCATTAACGAATCAAATCACTTTGAGGGGGCGGTAGTCCGCACTTCCTAAAATGAAATTATCATGTTTACCCACAATTGAAACCATAAAGGTATGCCACAAAAGAAAAATACAGAAGCTTAAGTAAAATATAAACATATTATATATCATATATAAATATATTTACATCTTAATGGACACCATTGAAGGTGTTATATGAGTCTTGAACAATCATCGTTTCATGAGGCAGAAATTCGCCATCCACGGAAACAGTATGTTCTATAACCATTAGATGTAGGTGTGCATACATGTAGATCTAATTATTCTTATAAAAACATCCTAGTATATTGAATATACTGGAGTTGTTACAAAATAAATGAATAAAAATAGTTTAGGGGGTTGGAGAAGCAAAATAAAACAAAAGAACACAAGTGAAGACATTACATTAAAATCGGGTAACTCTCTTTGGTTTGAGCTCAAAGGCTTCCATGGGAAGACTTCTGACCCAAGTGAGGCTTCTAAGAGTTATATAGGGATGTGAAGAGACAAAATGGTCAGGGTTTGGCCGAGCCAAAGGCTTTGGAAGTGTGGGTAAGGAGGTAGAGGTGGGGGCCTTTCATAAGAGGAGAGGAGGGGCACTCTTGGAAAGTAAAGAAATGTTACTTTATTTTAGAATGAGTTTCGGATTTTAATGATCCCACATTGATTTTTTTCGAAGATAAGGTGATAAGGTTTTTAAATCCACCTATCCAATAGGTTTTGGACATGTTTAGGTCTTAGATTTTCCATTATCTTTCCATTTTATTTAAATCGTTAAATAACGAGGTCATCGCTGCATCATCAGGATGTCATAAATAATTTAATTTATTTAATGTCTAAAAATTATAAAAAAATACTATGATGTAGGAAATATTTTTATCTTTCCAATTACTATTTATAGTCAAAAAAATGACTTGTATAACCCCATTTAAAAATTGTTTTAGTAAAACAACTCATGTTTGTGTCATTTTAATTTTAACATTAAATAAAAAGGTATTTATGTCATTTTCAAACCAAAGTGGCTCCATGGGGTCCCCTAGTTGACCCATAGATTGTATTGGTCGGCCATGACTCATCCAATGAGGGTAGGACATGTGTCTAGGTCATTTCATATTATTAAAACATTATTTTTACCTTAAACTACACTAATTACCTCTAATCGCGATTAAAAACTTAATAAATAACTATTCACAAAATAATTATTTTAATCCCATTGAAAAAAAATTTACTTCTTAATGAAGACCATTTATGTAGGATTTTTGAAATTAAAAACACAAAGGTGGAAAAATTTCATTTAAATGGAAAACCAGTTTTTATAAGTACCACTTAGTAGTTTCACTATTCATCAAAAATTGAAGTTTTTTAGAAAATTACCAAAAATTCACCCTAGGATATATTTGATATTCCGAATTCAAAAATGATGTCTATTTTACAAAATTAAAAACATATAAGTTGCATTAATTAATTCAATTATTAATTTCCGCTGCTAGAACAAATAGTGTGTGTTTTAGAAACAATATCTATTAAAAGATTGACGCAAGTTTAAGTCCAATTTCACAGTGAAATTAATTCCAATGGCCAACATTGTATTTAATGGTAAAAATATATTCTAAATTAACTTTAAAACCAATTTAAAAGATAGTCTAATCATATAAATAAATTAGATTAAAAAGGGGTTTTGAATTAAAATACAACATTTTTCACTATTCATTAAAAAATGTACTTTATCGGAAAAATACAAAAAAAATTCCCCAAAGTAAATTTTGATGTCCTGATTCTAAAGAAGAATGTTATTTTGTCAAATATAACACATAAAATTATCAAAAAGTGTATTTAAAAGAGGTTCGCCATCAAAAGGCGGTTAATCGACGTTTTAAAGAATATTAGAGTGTTTACGCTTAAAATTGGATTCATTCACATTTTTAATCCTCTAACATTTATTGTAAAAAGTAAAAATGTTTTACAAACATATATAATCATTTTGTAGTTATTTCTATTCATTCCCACCATCACAACAGCTAGGAGTTAACTACCTTTTAAAATAATATTATTTTATTATTAGAGTGCAACGTAAGATTCCCAAGAAACTCGTTGTTGCGTTTTGGGTACACCATCAAGCATAGCGTACCTTTTAAAGTTATATTAATATTTTATTCACAAATATGGATAAATGTGAAAATGCCATACTCTTTATTTACCCGGGGTGTTACATCCTTCCCCCCTTTTGGGAACTGCGTCCTCACAATTTTAAAATTGGGCTTGGAAACTTCATTGAAAATCCCACATCAGAACAAGAGTTAGTAAAACAATCACTTTAAAATAAAGAAAGATAAGTATGAAGGTCACCCAAGTTAACCCATAATAGGATTCCAAGTATGAAAATATGGACATGGAGGAAAAAACAAAGGGTCATGTTCTGATGGAGAGTGATAGTAAACATGTCTAGGAGAAAGTTAACCATAAGAAAATCACAAACTTGTGATGGGTTAAACGGTATTCGATTCCCCAGTAGGAAAAGTTAACAAACAACACTTTTTTTAAGTTAATCTTAGTTTTGGAATTTATTTTTGATCTTAAGGAAACATACTTACTTGCCATGTTAACTTTCAACTTTTTCTAGATTTCTTACACAGACTCATACTTTCCCCAAAAGACGAGTATTTAGGAAGACTTGTTCACATTAAGAGTACTATAATCAACTTATAGAGAATCACCTAATCCACAAAAGAGAACTATATACATCCCATATCTTTTGACCTCAACAAAAACCAAAACCAAAAAGGTTAGTATAAGATCAGATAATCCAGAAAAGGATAATCCTTTATAAAAAGAAAATTTATTCTTAATCTACAAAATTTGTCCAACAAAACCTAGAGTTCAACGAGGACCATTCGGTAATCATTTTGTCCATAAAATCCTTCAAAGTAAACCAAACTAAGATTGAAACCCAAATATTTGAAGGATTTAGTCAAATAGTCTTCCAAGTTAAATCGTAACATTTATCTCCAAACAACATCAGTTGCTCCTAAAGTCTCGTATTGAAAAGTAATTAACCTAATCACATATCCTCCATGATAGGTTAATCATTTTCATAAATAACCCAAAATCAACTTACTCTTAATTCATAAAGTCGCCTAACTAAAAAGAATAATTCATACTAACTAGTGAATTCACGTAGTCCAGTGGTAGGTGATAAATACCAGTTACACTTTGGTTTTGGGTTCGATTCCCACAGCTTTGTATGGCGCGACGGGTTGTCACACGGTCTGCGTGTTTTCCTTTTTCCAAAACTATATAATACTCAAATCATTCCCAAAAAGAGATAAAATCATCAAAAATAACCATAACATAATTTATCCTCAATTTTATCTCATGCCTTTCACTTCCATCATAACATATAGTAACCCATAATTACCTCAAAAGTAAGGATCATATAAACCCAAATGGTTCTTTATAACTATGTCCACAAAAGAACAGATAACTATTCCTTGAATAAAATTTTCATATATTAAAAACCAGGGTTACACATACTATAAAAAGTCTTCTAATGTTACCCAATCATCAAAATAGACTTAATACTATTAAGAATTTAACCATAAATATTGAAGCCCTTATATGTTGACTTCTTACTCATTCAACATTCATCATGATCCATTAGCCATTAATTTCCAACTTATTCTGAAATAATTCGTTCCTATAAACAAAATCATGAATCATATCCTAAGATTCCAAAATAGGAAAACAAAAGTTATGAAATAATCCATACATTTGATAGGTCATTGTTAGTTTCTTCATCCTCAATCGGAATGGAATTAGGTATTGGTAAATGAATATTTGTACGATCATGGTGATCCCATTCATGAAACTTCTTCATAGGACATGTGTTTGCATAATGACCATGCACACCACATTTAAAACATTCAATTGATCCCTCAGAATGAAATTATTTCCCTTTCCTCGAGTCAACTGGATGCTTCCTTTTTCCATGGCAGATTCTTGCTTTATGGCCTTCATTTCCACATCTATAGCATATTTCTGTCCCTTTGAAACATTTTCCTAGGTGTTTCTTTCCACATCTTTGACACATAGGTTTTTTAACACACTTACCTTTATGATTATTACCTGTAGTTCTGTAGGGATTTGTTTCACGCATATATGATGACTTAGATAAATCACCAAGGTTTAGGTGGTAAATCATGACTCCATATAGTTGGTTGAGGATAAACACAAGAGTTCTCATTGTATCTCCCATATCATTCAGTTGCTTGCTCAAAAAACTATCACAGTTTCCTTCACATCCACTGTTACTTTGGTGCCTTCTAGATCCAACCATTTACTAAAACCAAAAAGGTCAGTGTGAGTATATCAACAAAACCATCATGTACTAATGAGGAAGATAAACACTAAGATATACTTATTCATTCACTTTATCTAAAACTAGGACTCTTTCTGAAATCCTAACCATTATGGTAATGTCACTTATGCTTAAAGAATACCCTAACCTCTAATGTTATCTAAACTGACCTCTGATACCAACTATAAGGCCCCAACCTTAAACCTTACTTAATCTTGAGTTATTACATGATTACCCATTGAGGATCTTTTCAGGTTTGGAGTTTTAGATAATTAGATCATAAAACTTGCATTACATTCCACATTTAAACAAAGTGGTTACATAAAAGATAATATTCATTTTTCCCATCAACGGAAACATATTTAAAATAAAACATGGATTCTTTCTTGACACTTCCTTAACACTATCATCATATCATGTACCCTTCCCTTGACCTATGAAAAACATTTCAAAAACTTGGGATGAGCATAAAAATCTCAGTAAGGGACATAAAAATATGGAAAGGAAACATGAGTACATGTATACATAAGAATCAATGAGATAATACATTACTCATAAAACATAATCAATTTAACATAACTCATCAAATCATGAATAAAACATAGAAATCATAAGACATAATGGTAACTTGATTCATTCATAACATTCTTACATAGGGAGTGACCCTCTTGGTTACGTTTTGAATACCAATCACAGTATATCCCCTAAATCTCTTCGGAGAAACCTTAACGTTTCACTCCTTCACATTACCCAATACATTGGAGAGCTATATCGGGCTCACCTGCCCTTAGTTTATCATGGAACCACCCGTCTTCATAATAATTCCCATGAACCACAACATAATCGTATCACATAAAACATGCATAAAGGAAACATAACATTTCTACCTTTCAATCACAAGATATCAATACAACACATTGATATAAAATCATTACGAAAACCATTTTCAATACCAAAATAAAAGAAAAGTAAAACATGGTATTTATTTTTATTTTAAAAATAAGGTATGTCTTGTAGAGGAAGTCGAAACTCAAATAATGGTCATGGCGGCGGAGAAGTCGTTGTCGCCGCATACGTACGACAAAAACATTCCCTTTTGTCGTTTAGTAAACACTTCGTATAAAAAAGATTCCTTTTGAATAAATGAATAAGTCAAAGGGGTTTATACACCATATAAAAGAAGGTTGTGTATAAAATAAAATATGCCTCAATGAAAGGATATTGAGATGAAGTCTCATACAAAGACGGTATCCTTGGATTAAGGATAAATCAATTACATAATTATGTGTGACAAACTGATACACCAAATATAAGTGGATATTAAGTGTAAAAAAATCATAGGTTATTCTCACATATTCATAGAACTACATATTCAAGGATTACAAGCTTATCCCAAAGAATCAAAATTGGTTTAAGAAGTTCCCTTGCAAAAATTTGACAGCCTAACGGCGTCACTACAAAATTCAAAAAATGAGTTGATGAGAGATAAAAAGGGTATCTCCTCACTTGGACATAAAATTTAAATCACTAAGGATATATAAGAACATATCCCAACATAATTTTATGTGCATTAAAAGATATAACAAAAGAAGTATTTTAAAAAGAGGAGGGTGAAAGGTTCCCTTACCGACATGGGTATCTTTCGAAACATACACCCCGTGAAAGAAGAAAAACACAAAATTGATACTCATAAATGAAATTATATTACACAATGAGTAAAATAATGGTTAGTACATTTACCACTCAAAGGAAATTGTGGCAAATGTAACATAAATCTAACGGGAATAAAAGTGAGATGAAAAATCCCTTACGAAAACTCGGTAGCCTAACGTCGCCACTTAAAAATTCCAAAAATAGATTGATGAGATCAAATAGGGTCTCTAATAATATTACAATAAAATATAAAGATGAATATATAAGAAAATCCCCCATCATAACAAAGAGTAGCTTAAAAGAAGTGACATAAAGGAGAGTACTTAAAAAGAAAGAGAGAGGTTAGATCTCTTATGAAAATTCGGCAGCCTAATGGCGCCACTCAAAACTTCCAAAATGGATTGATGAGAGAGAATAGGGTCTCTCATCATATGAAAATAAGAAGTACAGTAGGAGTAATAAAAATGAACATCCCAATAATAAGAAATATGATCTTAAAAGGAATGACATAAAACGGTGTACTTAAAATGAAAGAGAGGAGTAGGATCCCTTACCTCAGGTCCGACTTGACTCGATCGTTCTTTAACGTCCTGAATAATAAACTTGAGTTAATTTCCACATTATTAAGAACCTTTTTTATGTTCATTATTCCTTTTATCTCACTTATTGACTTGTTATAAACATTATGTAAACATTTAAGTTAATAATGTTTGTTTTGTCGATATTTGGTTCTTAAGTCGAAAGTGGACTTCTTACAATTACATGTTGTTCGTGTGGTCAAAGGTTCATTATATACAGAAATATATTCATGATTTGGATATCATATATATCATATATATCCAGAATATACATGTAATTATAATATTACATAATCATTTATAGGTATGAAATGAAATGCACCGTTCATGGAGATGGTAAGCCGTACGTACGCATGAACGCTACTTTCATTTCTATGTCATATTAATGGAATTAGAACCAAATGAGAGGTATGTATATTTTAATTACATAATTATATTCATCATTTATATGTAACACACATCATATATATTAACTTTAAATCCATCCTTTATACATCCCACATATGGAATTAACGAATCAAATCACTTTGAGGGGGCGGTAGTCCGCACTTCCTAAAATGAAATTATCGTGTTTACCCACAATGGAAACCATTAAGGTATGCCACAAAATATAAATACATAAGCTTAAGTAAAACATAAAAATATTATATATCATATATAAATATAGTGACATATTAATGGGGACCTTTTAAGGTGTTATATGAGTGTTGAACAATCATCGTTTCGTGAGGCAGAAATTCGCCATCCACATAAACAATATGTTCTTTAACCATTAGATATAGGTGTGTGTAGGTGTAGCTCGAATTATTCTTATAACAACATCATATTATATTGAATATTATTTAATTGTTACAAAAGAAATGAATAAAAAGAGTTTAGGGGGTTGGAGAAGCAAAATAAAACAAAAGAACACAAGTGAAGACATTACCTTAAAATCGGGTAACTCCCTTTGGTTTGAGCTCAAAGACTTCCTTGGGAAGACTTCTGACCAATGTGAGGCTTCTAAGAGTTATATAGGGATGTGGAGAGACAAAATGGGAAGGGTTGGGCCGATCCAATGGCTTTGGAAGTGTGGGTAAGGAGGTAGAGGTGGGGGCCTTTTATAAGAGGAGAGGAGGGGCACTCTTGGAATGTAAAGAAATGTTAGTTTATTTTAGAATGCGTTTCGGATTTTAATGGTCCCACATTTCTGTGTTTCGAGGATAATGTGATAAGGGTCCTTAATCCACCCATCCAATAAGTTTTTGACATGTTTAGGTCTTAGAATTTAAATAATCTTTCCATTTTATTTAAATAGTTAAATAATGAGGTCATCGCTGCATCATCAAGATGTCATAAATAATTTAATTTATTTAATGTATAAAAATTATAAAAAAACTACTATGATGTAGGAAATCTTTTTATATTTCCAATTACTATTTATAGTAAAAAATCTGACTTGTATAACCCCATTTAAAAATTGTTTTAGTAAAACAGCTCATGTTTGTGTCATTTTAATTTTAACATTAAATAAAAAAGGTATTTATGTCATTTTCCAACCAAAGTGGCTCCATGGGGTCCCCAAGTTGACCCATGGATTGTCTTGGTCGTAAATGACTCATCCAATGAGGGTAGGACATGTTTCTAGGTCATTTCATATTATTAAAACATTATTTTTACCTTAAACGACAATAATTACCTCTAATCGTGATTAAAAACTTAATAAGTTACTCTTCAACAAAAAATTATTTTAATCACATTGAACAAAGTTTTACTTCTTAATGAAAAACATGTACGTAAGATTTTTGAAATTCAAAACACAAAGGTGTCAAAATTTCATTTAAACGGAAAATCAGTTTTTATAAGTACCACTTAGTGGTTTCACTATTCATCAAAAATTGAAGTTTTTCAGAAAATTACCAAAATTTCACCCTGGGCTATATTTGATCTTCCAAATTAAAAAATGATGTCTATTTTAAAAAATTCAAAACATATAAGTTTCATTAAGTAATTTAATAATTAATTCCTACAGTCAAAACAGATAGCATGTTTTTTAGAAACAATGTCTATTAAAAGATTGACACTAGTTTAAGTCCAATTTCAAGGTGAAATTAATTCCAATGACCACCATTGGATTTTATGGTAAAAATTTATTATAATTTAACTTTAAAACCAATTTAAAAGATAATCTAATCATATAAATAAATTAGATTAAAAAGAGGTTTTGAATTAAAATACAACATTTTTCACTATTCATTAAAAATGTACTTTATCGGAAAAATACCAAAAATTTACACAAAGTAAATTTTGATGTCCTGATTCTAAAGAAGAATTTTATTTTGTCAAATAAAACAAATAAAATTATCAAAAAGTAGATTTAAAAGTCGTTCGCCATCAAAAGGCGGTTAATCGACCTTTTAATGAATATTATAATGTTTACGCTTAAAATTGGATTCATTCACATTTTTAATCCTCTAACATTTATTGTAAAAAGTAAAAATGTTTGAAAAAAATATATAATCATTTTGTAGTTAGTTCTATTCATTCCCTTTATCACAACATCTTGGCGTTAACTACCTTTTAAAATAATATTATTTTATTATTAGAGTGCAACTTAAGATTCCCAAGAAACTCGTTGTTGCGTGTTGGGTACGCCATCAAGAATAGCGTACCCTTTAAATTTATATTAATATTTTATTCACAAATATGGATAACTGTGAAAATGTCATACTCTTTATTTACCTGGGGTGTTACATTATGTTTTTTACGTTGGTTTTTTAATAACCGATGTAAAAAAAGTTATTTATAACATCGTCCGTATTAACGTTGGCTAAAACCCGACATAAAAAATGAAAAATAACCGACATAAATAACATTTTCTTCACTAGTGGTGGTTTTGGATCCAAGTACCTATCAGCTATTACACTGTAATTTTCCCTCAACCAATTTAAAATTTGGAATCTCAAATAGCCATTTCTTTTGTGAATGAGGTTTGATTTTATATATTATTATTCTACCTCAAATGATAAGGTAATTCATGTGTTTTATATCATTTATTCTCACATATCACCGATGATTTATTTTAGATCACAATTTGATGAAATATTTGGTTCAATTCTTATAATTAGGGTATATAGATGGATCATGTCACAATATTTGTTTAGATAAAAACATTATGGTTGAGTTTTTTTGTTTTATTATATCTCAAATAATTTTTCATATTTTCATTTTTTTTCTTTAATTTTTATAATGGTTTTTATTTAGGAATCATTACAAGAAGAATATTTAGTAATATAAAAATAATTATGTTATGTTAATGTCTCTTCATATATGATTTATCCCTTTATACATGGATTAAAGAATTTAAAATTACCCATTGACTACAGCATAGTGTACTTGACATTTATTCAATTATTTTCAAGAAAATGCATATTTAGAAATGTGATAAATTTAAAATTGAAGATAGATAGGCCTTATCCATTTGGTGAATGGTTTTCAACAACATAGAATCTTTATTAGTGGTTCGTATAGGTGTAAAAATTCATTTTCTCATGTGCGATAGTATTTTTAAATGAAATTTGGATTTATAAACATGATTGGTGTGATATGATGCTAATTTTGTCTCTCATTTGATGAAGGTAGTGTTCATTATATAGTGGGAGACTTTAAAAATTAGCATAATTGGGTTGGGAATATGTTATTCATCCATACCAATGGGATATAAAGTATGATAGTAGGGTATGGGATCCTAGTTTTGGGGAATAATTGAGGTTTTTCAATATAATTTTTTCAAGTATTCATTAGGTGTTCTGAGCCCAAAGAAATGTGAACATGGGTTATAGTTGATATTCTTTGACAAGTCTAGAGTAATAATATTATCTTATATAGGGTTATAAATTTTTTGGAACATAACCCCATTAGTGTAATCAAGTAATGTTTTAGATACATTACAGGATCCATGTATGTGACTCTTTTTAAAAATTGGTAATTTGAAGTAGGAACACTTTGTTCGGTAGTGTATACAACACATAACACCAAGTATAAAAATAAACACATATATACTATTAAAAAATGAATATGTAATGTAAAAAATGTCACATTGTCATTGAATTGGTGTGCATTTCTGAATTTTTTTAAAAATATTAAATTTATATATAGGACATAGTCAATAAAATTAATTATCTAATATTTATGACATTAGAACTAAATTTTTAAAAATTTTATTTATGCTTTAAAAATTTGTTTTCCTAAAAAGTAATCTTATTTAAAAATATGAGTTCATATTATATTTAATTTCGATAATTTTTTTAATTTTTAATTTATAAAAATTAAAAAATATATATCAACATATAAAAATTTACATCGGGTATAATTTTCAGCTATTTATGTAATTATTTATTTCTAGATATTAGTAAAAGCTACTTATTTTATTGAAAACTGAATGTTTGTTTCAACCATTTGAAAAGTAAAATATCATATAAAAACTGTGTCAAAATAAAACTAATTATTATATATTATTATTTATCCAATTAGGTTCACTAGATTGCTTTATATAATTTAATACGTTATTAAAAAATTATATAGAAAAAGGAATATTTAATGAAATACTTTATTTATCTAAAAAGTAGTTTTCATTTCATTTTTTTCATATAATTTATTGTTAATTTAAATAATTTATAGAGATTTAGTTTCATAACATTTATTTCCTATTTGGAATTGGGATTATCTTATTTATTAAATATGTTGATTTAATTTTTAGCAATTATGTGTAGTAACTGCTGTAGAAATTATCAACTTGGTAAAGGGTAAATTGAGTTAATCTTTTTTAAAAAATAAATGAAAAATATATATTTTTTCCTCCTAATAATTATTTTATTTTGTTAATTTTAACCTTAACACAATAGGATTGAAAATGATTTCTATAATGGATCCTTTATATTAAGATGACTTATATAGTACTTAAACTTATTTTTTTTTTAAAATTTGTCTCGAAGAACATCAAAAAAACCTCCTCATGGAGGACGAAAATGGTGGAGGCCTAGTGTATCCCCTTGGATCACCTTCATACACTCTAAAGGAAGGGAACCTAAGCTATCATAAATTACAAGATTATCAATACGATTCCCAATCCGTGCAAGCGAGTTAGCTGTAAAATTACCTTCCCTTCTAATGAGATAATGATTATGTCTAAGCATGAACTTCGTGATGCACCTCCGAAGTAGATAAATCTAGTGCCAAGGAGCCTCCTGCCATTTCTGGTTGGGAGACACCAGAATTTCTGAATCAGACTCAATCTCCTCCACCTGGATCTTATGTGGCCTACAAATCTCCATGCCAGTGACAAGCGCATGCACCTATGCCCTCAGAGAAGACCCCAGACCATAGAATGTGATGATCCCAAAAAGGACCAAACTCCTCTATTCCCGAAGCACCCCTCCTCTCATAAATCACCCCATACATAACCCATCTACATTCAACTTCCTGCCCTGAAAAGGTGGTATTCACCAAATCTACATTCCCTTTTTCTTCCTGAGGCTACCTGGTCGGTGCATAATACCACACATCAGAGCCATTAACTAGTTCCCCAGGAACAAAAAACCCAGCTCCTGTATCAGTAACCTCAACCGGACCTGCAAGAGCAAGGGTGACCCCCTGATACCTCATCTGGCCTAATTGCGTGCTTCCGAGATGACCCAACAGATCGAGGCAAGAATGAGCGCCCGAACCTTGCAGCCTCCAGCCCAACCTTTTACTCTATGAAACCATGTATCGATGACCCCATGAACAGTAAGTTGATCCTCCGCAAGGCAAGGTTGAAGAGAAAATAGTGACCACTAGTGATGCACCCAGCTACTCCGAAAGAAAAGATGAACAATTGTTTCAGCTTGCGGTAGTTTATAGCATAAAACACCGCAATACAAAAGCAATCCCTATCCATTGTACATTCTCTTCAGTAGGCAGCACCTTGTTTCTAAAATGCTAAACAAGAAAATTTATATTTTATGGAATCTCCTTCCACCACACCTTACTATCTCTTATCTTCTACAGGCCTTCCAAGATCATATTTCTCCTATAGTCCTTGGTGTAGAACCTTCCCAAAGATGACTCATGTAGCAACATTTATCAGGATCCTCATTCAAGATGATGCCTTCTTGCGACCTCCACTATTCTGAGCTGAGAAAGTTCGACAACAGGTCGGGTTGATGGTAAACCTCCTTGTACGAGATGTCTGGGTGGGGGAAGCCAGGAAACTCTAGTTTCTCCCGCACCCAATTGACCTTCTGGAAACATAAATCCCCCATCCCAACAATCCACCTAGAAGAATCCGAGAGAGCCTCAATATGTGACACCATGCTCCGAGCCAGCCGTGTGAATCGAGATCTAGTAGCTGACGCCCCCCATTGCACTCCATACCTTTTCTTAAAAAATACTGCCCACAATAACTCTCCCACAATGATCTCCCAATACATCCTGCCTTGCATTCTTTGCGTGACTCCTTTAACATCAAGTAAACCCACTCCCCCTTCCACCATTCTGGCCATGTGATCCCATGATTTCCAATGAGAACATCCCACCTGGTTTCCATCCCTCACAAATGCATTCAGAATGATCTTGATTCACTTAACAACCACTTTGGGTGGCTCGACCACTGAAAAAACAAGCATAGGAATCGATGTCATCACACTATTTACCAATGCCACCCTACCACCAATGGAAAGAAACATGCTCTTTAAATTCTGAATCCTTCCAACCAATCATGAAATTGTGTCCTCAAACTGGTTTTGATTGATGCGACGTAAGGAAAGTGGCACCCCAAAATAAATAATCAGCATTTGTCTATGTTGACATCCGAGAATATCTAGAATGCTCCTACACCGACTCGGTGAACACTTGTTGGAGGTATATGAAAATCTTTTCGATGCATTAATTACATGCCTACTCAACCGCCCATATGTACCCAATATCATCATGAGATTCAACAATGATCATCGTCACCCATTTGTGATGATTAAAATGTCATCAGCGAAAATTAAGTGTGAGATGCTTACCATTCCTCCTCTACCGCGGTAGGTTGTCAGCTTACCCTCCTACATAACTTTGCATAGATTATGATAAAGAAGTTCTTGTGCCAAAATAAATAAGCTTGGGGAAAGGTGGTCCCCCTGTCAAACCCCCCATACTAGTTTAAAGAAACCAAAGCATTTCCCCATGATCGAGACAGATAGCCGTGCAGAAGAGAAACATCTGAAGAAAATATAACAAAACCACTCAAGTAACCCATACCTCCTCATCGTCCAAATAAGAATGCTCTACTCCAATTGATTATATGCTTTATAGATATCTAATTGAAGAATAACATTTGAGCCCACTGACCTCCAGCTGATATCATTCGCCAATTCACTTGCCATACCATTTTCCCCCTGTATACTACGTCCTCTAATGAAGCCATGCAGTTCCTTTGAAACCAACCGTGAGAGAAATCTGAGCAGCCTGGTTGAAATCAGAGAAGCCAAAATCTGATAAGGCACATTGCAGAGAAATATTGGTCTATATTGTCCAGTATTGGTTGGGTCCTTGTCCTTTGGAATCAGAACAATGCAAGAAGCAAAGACGGCCCTGGTTAACAGACCCCTATTGATGTAATCCCGAACCGCTTCCACCCCCTGAGGTCTAACCACCTCCCATGCCACAACATAGAATTCCCCCGGGAAGTCGTCCGGACTCGGCACGCTGTCCCAAAGGATGCTAAACACCGTATCCTTAACCTCTTATTCAGAAGGTAATCCACACAGATTCATATTATCCACCTCATTGAGCC
This sequence comes from Viscum album, assembly GCA_963277665.1. NCBI lineage: Eukaryota > Viridiplantae > Streptophyta > Magnoliopsida > Santalales > Viscaceae > Viscum > Viscum album. The sequence continues at coordinate 1,941,930,167 of OY728165.1, forward strand.
GCGGCAATAAGCAACCCATAAAGTCCACCACATTGTAGGATCCCTGGATTCCCATGCTCCTTCCAATCACCTCCTTTGCCAACAAACTTTTAAAATGCTCCAATTCCATCTGGCTAGCCACCTCCACATCCATTGTGAAGACACCATTCCCCATATTCAGATTCATTTTCATGCAACTCCATTTCTTCAAACATGCATGGAAGAAATCACTATTTCAGTCCCCTTCCTTGAGCAATGTAACCCGAGACTGTTGTTTAAGATCCCTCTCAACCTCTAACAACTTCTTAGCGAGTAGCGCATACTTATCACAAAGCAGGACAAAATCATTATCAACCCATGCATCCAGAAGACCCACCTCCAAGCTGTTAATATCGGCTTATATTTTTACCACCCCAGAGTAGTCCACGTTCTTATTCACCATCCAGATTTCTATATCATCCTTAAGGTACCTCAAACGGCCTGCTAAACCAATCTAGGACCTCCCTTACCATACCCTGGACCACGAGCATTCAAGCATGGCCTTGAAACTTTCCTCTTGATGCCAGTTAATGTTTTATTGGAATGCACGCCTATGCCTGTCTCCACGTTTGATGTCCAACAGCAGCATAACATGTTCCAAATGTGCCCTGGGAATGTGAGTTACCGTTGTCTTGGAGAATAAATCCAACCCCTAGATATTGATGAGGCACCAATCAAGTAGACTCCATACCCGGCTATTGCCCCTTCTATTGTCGTACCATGTGAACTTAGGACCCGCAAATCCAAGGTCGAACAATCATGCTGTAGTCATGATGTTCTAAAAATACAACATATTCTCTGAAACAGTTTCCAAATTGCCCTTCCTTTCTAAGAGGTCATATATCACATTAAAATCACCCCCTACGAACCATGGTAGGCCATTTGTTTGTGTAGACTCCAGATGCTGTCTTAAGAGCATTCTCTCCTGCACATTGTTACTCGCATATACAGTACTAAACATAATCACCATACCATTACCAAATTTTTTAATGTCCATTCTCTATGATGAGAGGCCAACCACCTCCACAGCAAGATTGTTCCTCCAACAAATCCATATATGTGTGTTCTGCGGATTCCCATGCAATAACTTGGAATACATCATTTTTGATGCGTTCATGGGAAGCTTATCTGGGATTTGCTTGGGATTGAGTATGGCCACGAGAGAAGTCAATTGTTTTCAAGACTCGTTTGCCACGAAGGAACACTTCGTTGATGCCCCGACACCCTGGGGATTCCATATGAGGAGTGATACCATACTCACAAGCACTTCGGGTCTTTCTGACCGGATCCATTAGGCAGGGATATGAACGCTATGTTTCCTGACTCCTTCGACATAGGGAGAGTGATTGACCTTCAAGACCCTTCAGGGGAGGAGCCCTCTTTTGGTGTGAGAATGGTCGTCCTGCACGAACCATCTGAAACATTCGATTGAGACAAGCTGCTAGACTTAGAAGGCGACGAAAAGATAGAATCGTCCGGATCGCCGTACAGTAAAGAGGCCAAGAGGATCCAAGGAGCAGAGTCACGCTTTTCCTTAAGTTTCCCCACCGTATTCGCCGACAGTGCTCCCCCCATCTCCTGACCATTTACCCCTGACGCAAGATTAGAATAAAGAGATCTCTTCAGCGACTCCGGAGAGAGCTGCTGCGAAATACAAAATGGGGGCTGGGAAGAAAATACTTCCCTGGGAATTCATTGAACAAGGCCAGAGAGCAGGCCACATGGATCCCAAGAGATCGAGCGGACCCTCACCAGGGATACCACTAGCACCATGGCCTGAACACCGCTGGAGGAAAGCATCTACAAAGGGAACATGCTTTCTAAAAAAACGTACGCATTCTACCCCGAAACGCCCAGACACGCAGAGACGACCAAAGACTCCTCGAGAACCACGTTTGTCCGCCCCCACCGAAGTCACGTCTGGCGCATGTAGCCTACCTCCGGAATTCAAAATTGAAGGGCCCCCTCCAACGGTATCCTCCTCCACCGCCCGAACATATGGAGTGGACTCCTTCAAGCACGACAGATCCCAGACCAGGCTAACTGAAGCAGGTCCCCTCGAGGCTCTCTCTATCGCCGATTTGCACCTGCACACCGCCACTCTATGCCCATGCAACCCGCAAAAACCACAGAACCTCACCGATTCATTGTATATAATTATTTTCCACCAACTGAAGTCGTCATCCGATCTGATAAGAACACGCGAAGGCTGCTCCACCATCATATCCATCTCCACACAGATATGAGGACAAGACGACGACTCAAGACATCTTGTCTCCAAATCCAAACAAAGAAACGACCCCAAAGAATCACCCACCACTTTAAGTATAGAAGGATTCTGGAAAGGCAGAGGGAGACCCAGCAAACTTAGCCAAACCACCTCATAAGAAGACTCCCTGTAGTAGTGGCAGTCCCAATACCACAAGGACAGAGAGAACCGCCAAGCACCACAACTAAAAGCAGCACACGCCCACGCCGCCTGGAAATCATCCCTTGAGAATGTATGGATGCAGAAGGCCGCTCTGGAGATCTTAGAGATAGCTGCAGGTCGCTTTAGGCCCCAAGTAGCCACACCGCTTTTAAACAAGTTGACTGTCGTCTTGCTACGTCTGAAACGAGCAACAAAAGATAGCTGGTGATAAGTCGCTGCCTCCCGAAGCTCCTTCCCTGATAGGACCACCATTGGCGCTCCCTCTTCCCTAGCCGCACCTCTCTGCTTCACCACAACTGGGGGTGTTTCCACCAACCCCTAAGCCGAGGGCACCTTCTCCCATTCCATAGAGGCCCACGGGGCCAAAGTCGGTCTGCAAAGCGCATCCTTGAACGACACCCCTCTAACCAATCACATTATTTTCACATCTTCCTTTACCTCTGCTAGATATATGATATTAATCATAATATTGTAACATAAGTATAATATATATAAATAAATATTATCATTATTATTAAACCACAACTACACATCATCTTTTATATGATATGGTAAGTGAAAAATGTTTTCAAATTATTTTTACAATTCTAAAAATAATTTTCAGAGTAATATTCCAAAAAAAATTCTTTGTTACAAATATTTTAAAATGAATCTTCATATCGTTTTCTGAATGAGATAATTTAGAATTTTCTTAAAAAATTTTGAAATGATTTTTTTACTTATATAGAATAAACAAAATTTCCCACCACCATTAATAAATAATGATTCCAAAATTCTTTTATATGATTATAATATTTATAAATGTAAATGATTTATTTAATATCTTCATAGTCTTTAGATTTTAAAAATTTATCTTCATAGTACAATGGGTATTTTCCATGAAAAATAATATAGTAATCATTTTAAAGTATATCAATCAATATAAATATAGTTTATTGAGTATCATATTTGAGAATTATTCTAATTATACCGTCCACCATATTTCATCGGAATGTTTATGATCACATTTATAACATCGATATGAATTAATAACCACATAATATATGGATTCTACATAGTCCCCACTATGGGAATCATGAAAATGAAAATTGGATCCACCGAGAGAGGTAATATATTATAGTTTATATAGCAATCATATGAGTTTTTTATGACACTTGATATATTTATAATTACTAATTTCTTATTTTAACAATCACCTACAGTGACCAAATCCTCGGGACACAATTTTTAGCTTTAAATGTATATCTCTTAGGGTAAAACCCATATTCTAGATAAAACTATGGTAATAGTTTTCTTCAAGAATACACCATTTAAAAGATGATAGTTATTGATAAAAATTACTCATACATGGATTCAAATATTACCTTTTTTAATTATTATATTTTTATTGAGGCCTTGTCATAACCATAATCCCCAGATGGAAAAGAATGGAGGTAGAAATAATAACCATAATTTAATTATTCAATAAAATATTTTTTGGATGTTTTCATCTAGGGTAAATTTATTAATTTACACCTACTTAACTCTTGAGGTAAGAAAAATAAGTTTTAGCTTGTCTCCTCTCGGAAAACCTTATGTCACAACAAAAATGATGTTTTTTATTACTTGAATCCCAATCAATTTTATAATTTTTATCTTTACTATAAACAACTTAATTATATTATTTTCTAGTTTTTCATTTATCCCAAAGTGAGCACAAACTTCATGGAACCCTTGATTTTTTATTTTTAACAAATCCCATATAAGAAAAATATTAATTTATAAAAAAATTATTATTATGAAGTATAATAATTTTCAATAAAAGAATTAAAATTATAATAAATGCCAAATCATTTAATTCTTCCAATAAATAATCCTTTCTTAATACTAGGAATATAAAAAATAATTATGGTTCGGTATTCCATCATAACTTATTTATATTATACTAGCACAACCACTATATAACAAATGCTTCTTTTATCTCTTTATCTCTCATAATAACTTCATTCATGTTTTCAACTAAGCATCCCCATTAAAAAATTTATGTCAATGTGGGGAATAAATATATTAAATCATGTAAATTCAATAATAATATAGATAATTTAATAAAAAAAATTTGTTACCAAATTTGAATCTATAAATTATAAATTATTTCCCCTCAAATGAATTTCTCGGAGATTAATTTAAGAATAATAATCTCACTATATTCTAAAATAATCACCATAAATCGAATAACTATCTTCCTTTTTTACTTATCATTTGACCAGAATCAATATACACGGTCATTACCAATATCTCTAGGTTACATAATTAATGAATCTAATTACACCCATTCAACCTTGTAGTTTTATATCTAGCGGTGATCAAGAAAATAAATATATTAAATTATAATATATTACATTAAATATAAATTATGGTTTCCAAATTAGAAAGGGTGAATATATATATCAGAGGTAGTGTAATCAATGGGAAGTTATTGATAACCAATATATAAATGATTGATAACTTGTGTGGTTCTAGTGGGATATAATGTATTAAAACAATGGTTAGTATTTTATATATTCTCAGACTTCACTGGATTAAAATATGGTGGATCATAAAAATAAAATTCCATGTGTAACATCCCAGTTCCGGGAGCCGCCTAGAGGCACCGCATACCCGGTTGGTCACATGGACTCAAGTGCATTTCCCTGAATGCCAGATGATGTCCACTAATAGCGAGGGCCATGTGTGTGATTGTGGGGAAACTATGCCCTCATTGGAAGAGTGACACAACGGAAGTAAACATATAACAATTGTGGATGCAGTATAATAACATACAATAGTAAACAATAGAAGATTGTAGATATCAATAACTAGAGAACATATATAAATGATGCATGATACCTATATCTAGGAAAACAACCAAACTAGTCACAATGCTGGAATACAGTAAAGAACCCAAGAACAAAAGAAAAACAAGAAACAGCTCTCCAGCATCGCAAGCCTCATCTTAGTCCCATGCTCTCCAACTCCAACCAGTCAAGTTCTGGAAGTAGAAGGAAGCATTTACAAATCTAGACATGCAAAAATTATAATCTATTTTGTCCTAAGATCACGAACCAAACAGGGTGTGAGATGAATCCTAGTAGGCAACCACCCAAGATCTGTGACTAACATTCGGTGAATATATATGGCAGACTATAATCAAAATGAAGTAGTAAACAAAAAATTACTCAAAAGTAAGCAATCCTACAATTTCCAAAGAATCCAATTATCTGATATCAATTATGCAGCTAATCATAAGAAGGGAACCATCTGAGACGTACACACAGTATAACACCTCTATATCAAAATTCAAGAAAAAATACATACCAAAGATTCTCAAAGGATACACTCAACCTCAATTTACCCTATAGTCATGTGTGTTCAATGACTCTATGAGGAATCCCTCACAGACAATTCCCCCTATAGTCATGTGTGTTTAAAGACTCTCTGAGGAAGCAATCACATTGAATTCCCCCCATATAATTTTAGTAGAAAACTATAGACACTATGATTAATCCCTAAACCTCAATTCCTTATGTGGTGTCGTAACGTAACTATAGACACTCTGATGGAGAAATCAACTTTAATCTCTCTTGTGGTCTCACTGTGTGATAATTATTAAATAAACTTTGGGAAATCCCTCAACGTCAATTTCTTCTATGGTCTCACTACACAAGGTTCCTGCAACACCGTGTAATGAAATCATGCACAGACGATAATCAGCAGCCAATGTAAACCTCATCAACTACTTATCTAAACAACTACAACATATCATAGCATGTCAGATAACAATAACTCCACCCTAAAAATACTAATCATATAAATAAAAGCATCCTAATAGGACAATCAAGACCGAACAATCATAAATAAGAAATCATGGTCAAAACATCCATAGCATGGCAAGGTTAACCCAATTCACATCAAATAACCTCTATCCAAACAAACATGGCATAAAAGGAAAATAACATGGTTATGTCTATAAAAATGCAATACCTCAAACAAGGGTATTGGAACTTTTTCACATATTACTCATAGACTATCTACGAAGAGGCACAAACCACCTACCGCGGCGTCGTACGATTGATATTCCCCATAGTCCACCCATGGATCAACCTAGTACATGGTAAATCTACATAATCCTCTAAAACATTTAACCGAGGATAACTCATGATAGAAGATAAATCGGGAAACGAGGTTCAAGAAGAAGATAGAACTCACCAATACAATTCCAACACAACCGACAGAGTTTGATTCGAAAAACAGATGTTCGATCGGTGGCTCGGGGAAGGATCTGCGTCTTACGGATTCTCTCTATCGAAGAAGGAGAAGAAGAAGACACTTATTCTAATTAGACGTGACCCTGGTCTATTTAATGAGAAAAATTTAAGTACACATCGTGTAAATTATATGTACACGGCGTGTACATGCCTTAATCAGGCCCTGTATTAGACGGTCTCTATGTCACCACACATGGCTGTGTGCATGGCCGTTACATGGCCTGCACCAGGCTACCCGTGGAAACTGAGTAGATGGAATGTACTCATAATGTACACAGTGTGTACATAATAAATTTCCATAAAAAAATATTTTCCTCAAAACATCAGAAAAAGGAAAAGATAGCTCAAAAGATGATCTGGGTTCTTACAAACATCCCCCCTTAAATAAATTTTCCAAGAATTTCTATAGAAAGGCAGTGTAGAAGAAAAATCATTGAAAATCTCCAGCCACTGAGATAGTACATCAGTCTCCCTCTCCCAGGTCTCATCATGTACTCGCATGTGCTGTCATAACACTCGAACTAGAGGAACAGACCGACCATAGAGAACCTTTTCACATTGATCAACTACCCGGATAGGATAATCCTCGAATGAGGCATCCACCTCTAACTCATAATCTTCAGGTCGAAGAGCATGAGATGAGTCTAAGAAGTAACATAGAAGCTGAGAAACGTGGAAGACATATTGCATACTCTGGTACCTCGAAGGTAACTACAACTCATAGGCAACTAGACCAATTCTTTCCAATACCTCAAACGGCCTGACGTACCTCAGTGAAAGCTTACCCTAACTCCTAATCCTCCTGTGTCCCAACCTCAGTGTTACATGCAGGATAAACTGATCTCCAACCAAGAACTCCAGAGGTCATCTCCGTTGATCTTCATAGGACTTCTGTCGACAATGTGCAGTATCCATCCTCTTCTAAATCAACTCTATATGCTATATGGTCTCCTGGAAAAGTCGTGGTCCTAGCATAGCTGCCTCTCCTGCCTCTAATAGTATAAGGGTGAATGGAATGGCCTACTATACAAAAACTCATAAGGTTCCATCTGAATAGTTGCTTGAAAAATATTATTGTAGGAAAAATCCACAAGAGGTATGTGCTTCTCCCTCGAACCTCCAAAATCTATGGTGCATGCTCGAAGCATTTCCTCAAGCACCTGAACTATACGCTCGGACTGACCATCTGTCTTGGGATGGTAAGTTTTACTCAGATGTACCTATGTACCCAAATCCCTCTAAAGTCCCAACCAGACCCTAGAAATAAAATGGGCATCCCTTTCTGAAACAATAGAGTGTGGAACCCCATATAGATGTACAATCTCTCTGATGTACAATTTTCCCAACTCATAAACACTGTAAGTCTCCTAAATCAATAAAAAGTGTGAAACCTTATTGAGTCTATAAATGAAAACCCAAGCTGCATCATTAAATTGAGAGGACCTCATCAAACCTATCACGAATTCCATTGCGAAATCATTCCAATTCCACTCGAGAATGGGTAACAAATGCAAAAAACCCTGATGGTCCTGATGCTCCGCCTTCACCTGCGGACAGGTGGAACACCTCATGATGAAACCATTATATCTCTCTTTATACATAGCCACTAATACTGATGGAGTAGATAATGATACATCGTGGTGACACTAGGACGAACTTCCCAAATTGGGGAATGAAAATCCCACACCAACTCCTTGTGTATGTCTGCTGACACCCACACGCGCCCCTGGAAACGCAAGATCTCATCCTCACCTATGGTCCTTCTAGAAATGGGGTTTTATCCCATAACATGTTCTCTTAGTACTAGGCATTCATAACATTATTGCTTCCTCATTCTCAATAGATCTAGTAGAGTATGGGTAAAGTTTACATAAGAAAGAAACATCATTCTATGTCTGTCATGCATCTTTAAATGAAACTCATAGAACAGAGCCATAAGCTACCACTCACTACTGGCATCCTGAACTGACTGCATTTGTGTCCTCCTACTCAATTCATTATCCATTGTGTTTCCTTTTCTAGGCATGTAGGCAAACTCAATGTCAAAATATTGAAGGCACTCAACCCACATTCGCTGTCTCAAATTTAGTTCACGCTGAGTGAAGATATACTTGAGACTTTTGTGGTCGGTGAAAAACAAAAAATGATCTCCCAACAGGTAGTGTCTCCAACATCATAAATCAGGGACAACTGCATCTATCTTGAGATCATGTGTCATGTAGTTCCTCTCATTTGGCCTCAACTGCCAAGACCCATATGCAATGACTCCTTCCCCCAGAAAATGCAGTGCTCACAGCCCGATACCTGATGCATCATAGTACACAGTATATCTCTTGGCCAACTCTAGAAATACTAATATCAGTGCTCATGTCGACCTCCCTTTCAGATCATGAAAGGCTAACTCATATGAATCTAACCACAAGTACTTCACAAAATTTTTATTCAGACCTATTAGTGGCACTGCTAAGCATGAAAATCCTTGTATGAAAATTCTGTAGTAACCAGCCAGCCCTTGAAATCTCTGTACATCAAAAACGTTTTTCGAATGATACCAAGAAACTACAGATATAACTTTATCTAGGTCTACTAATACCAATTTCTATTAGATAACTTGACCCAAGAAGTAAATTAGGTAAATAGAAAAATGGAATTTTGAGAGCTTAGCATATGACTAATGCTCACTTAGTGTAATCAAGGCGATATCAATATATGTGACATGGTCATGTTGAGAGTGAGTGTACACCAAGATATTGTCCATGAAGATGAAAAAAAAGAATCCATGTATGGATGGAACACTTGGTTCATCAAATCCATGAAGATTACATATGCGTTCATGAGACCGAATGACATAACTATATACTCGTATAGATCATACCATCTCTGGAAGGTTGTAAGAGGTATATCAGATGGTCTAACACGCAACTGATGGAAACCAAATCTCAAGTCAAATTTCAAGAACACCCAGGCTCCTCGATGATAATAAAAAAGATCATCAATCCTTGGTAAAAGATATCAATTCCTGATCTTCAACTAGTTCAAAATCTAATAATCCATGAAATTTATAAGGGTACCTTCTGCCTTCTTTGAAAATAGGATAGGCGAACCACAAGGAGAAGTACTTGGTCAGATGAACCCCTTAGCTGGTAACTCCTCCAACTGCTTCTTGAGCTCCTGTAACTCTTGTGAAGCCATCCTATAGGGAGAAATGGACACTGGTGTTTCTCTTGGCACAAGCTCAATAAAAATTTCCACCCCTAACTCTAGAGGCAAGACTGAAAAGTCCTCTAGAAAGACATCCCAGAAACGATCTACCACTAGGGGAATGTCCATCTATGAAGTCCCCTAGTCATCAATATATAGACTAGAAATCTGGGATGTAATTCCTCCAAACCCATGATTCTCGGGTCCCACTCTACTCACCTGGACATCACATTCACCCTTATAATGAAACAATCATCACTATGGTGATGTGGAACTCACCCTACGGTGATATAAATCGACAACTGCTTAGAAGGGAACTAACTTGTCCAATACAAGAATGACATCATAACCTGTCATCTCCGGGACCTACAGACCCCATAAGTGGTGACACGCACCAACTATGAGAGGGAGCTCCTTTCACTAACATATACTAGCCATTATTTCCACCAATGGTGTGTCAACCATCAAAAACTCAGCAGAATAAAGAATACAGAGCCCAAGGATCTCCACAACAGCAATAGATATAAAGCTTTGTGAAGCCCCTCTATTGAAAAGAGAAGAAGCTAAAAATAAGGAAACTAGGATCAAACCTCGAACGGTAGAGGGTCTGGGGTCCTACTCCTGATGGGTTTTCTCCACTGCAAAAGTCTGACCTGCACCACAGCCTTGTGACCCTACCTGAACACTCTGATATGATCCAACCTTCTATCGCTAAAATCCTGGTGATTGACTACCATGTCTATGAACTCCTACTTAGCCAAAATGGAACGAAGAAAATCAGTTCTCAGACTGGAGAGAAACTGGTGGTGCTTCTCCCAAATTTGGAGTCATCGAATAACCCCTTTCACTAGTTGCTAGTGAGAAGATCTGACAGAAGTGCTGAAGATGTCCCATCTTGCTGAAATATCAGCACTCAACTGGGTACCTTGGGAAATGTGGCCTTTTATGCATGACCATCCCACTCTATTAGCATACAACCTGGATACTTGAAGGTGCATCTTATTTCTACGATGCTTGATACTATCTTCCCAGGAGGAACTAACTTTGGATGCAAAACCACCCTTGCCCACAGCTCCAAAATCCCTCAGATTATGTTCTATGATCAGTGCTTGGATGACCATAGATATGATGGAAGTCAACCTGATGATGTCCACCTGAGCCCGAATATCATTCCTGATACCATCCTCAAACTTCCTTGATAGAAACAACTCATCTCCCCCTAGAAAGGGATTAAAGTGATGCAGCTCCATGAAGCAAGAAAAAAACTCCATAAAAAAAGAGTACCCTGCTCCAAACTCATGAAATCTTGTGCTCAATTGGCCCTCATGTTCTCTGGATAGAATTAATCATAGAAGGTAAGCTGAAACTCCTCCTAAACCATATACTACTGGTGTCCCACCTGTGAGATCACATCCCACTATCTCTTGTCAGAATCTCGAACCATATACATAGCGAGATTGACCTTCTTCTCTAGAGGCATCTCCATATGCTCTAAGATCATCAGCATAGATTTTGTCCATGAATCTACACCATGGGGTCCTCTATCCCCAATCAATGTGAGAGGATGTTGCTGCTGAATGACTCGCATCAATTATTCCATCAATGAGGTAAGAGGATGTACTCCCTATAAGGTCTATATATAACTCATAATGCCCTCTCGATACTATGTGTCACCAGCCATGTCTGGAATGACGGCCAGTGCCAAGACTGGCAAAATTGCATGATCTGCTGGTAGTCCCTGATCAACTATATCTGTTGTCTGATCACTGCCCTGTAACCGGAGGAATACCAGAGGATGTCTCAGTGGAATAACTATGCAAGGTCAAACAAACACTGTAGAACAAGATTAACATGGACTGAAACGTATAAGTGTAAGAAGGGAACAAGAGAAATAGAGCTTCCAATTTATTCAAAACATGGACACACAATGTGTATATTGTCTACACTATGTTACATTAAGCCTTAACATGGTTGTGTACTTCTTCCAACTCATGTCATGTAACTCTCCATACACACAACATGTTGTACTAACACATGTCATGTACTTGAATCATCTTCCCATGCCTGAGTTCTTCTACATGGTTATGCCACAAAGTTATCCTAAAACAAGACTACATAATGAGTTTGTCCCAGACACAGTGTGTACTAGATGAACTTCACTGACTCGTGTTGTTTGCTACATGGCTAGTTAAACGGTTCACTCAACACGTTGTGTTTATGAGAGACACAACTTGTTCTAGAAGGATTTCACTGACCCATGTTTCTCTTTACATAGTTGGGTAGAAGGTTTATACTACACAGAATGTTCAAGGTTGACACGACATTTATAACTTATGTTTTTATTCATATGTGTTGTTAGTTACAAATCTGGACACATGGTCTACACCACATGGAGTGTACATTAGGTAGATGGCGTGTTCTATAAGATTTTCCAACCCGGTGTTTTTGACAAGGCAGTTAGTAACATGGTTAGAGAGTATACGATATGTACATACAGTACACAACATATATGTAAGAAAAACAATTCTTTCTAAAATAGAAGAACACATGACGTGCGTGTCCAATATTACACGCCCTATATTCTGGGTTTTCCAAGATTGTAATCCTCAGAAACAATTATGGAAACCAGAAAACACTGAAATAAAATTAAAGTACCAAATTTCAATCCTTGAGATTCAATAATCCCATTATATCAAAGCTTCGCATCTCATACATGTCATATATAAACATATCAAAGCAATGATCTACCAAATTGCGGTCCATGAGGGACCATAACACGTCATAAAAAGGGTTTTTCATTCATTTAAACTATGTATTTACACAATTCAATACCCTATAAAAAATCTGGTATTCTATAAAGTCATATATCCCAACAACATGCATATATTGCTTAACATCTATCAAAACAACATGAAATCGCAAATGCAACCTAAATGGCATGGCAAGAATGCATGACATGTGACTTCTAGCAAGTGCCTATATAATGCATGAGATGGAAAACCCTCATCTCATTGGGTTGCAATAGAAATATAACCTCAATAACATCAATGATAACAACAAAAAACATGGGAATCACCCAATGGTGAAATAAAATTGACCGTAAAATTGTAAAACTAGAAATATTTTAATAAACATGTTAGATTGGTGTTTCCTGATACACGGGTTAGCAACTACCGAACACAACTTATTACCCAGTACCTATTCCTTCTTATCCCAAGGTATAGGCTCCAAATTGTATGTCAAGAGAAAAGAATCTCCCTGATAACACCTTTTAACATCTTGTTTTCGGGAGCTACCCAGAGGCGACCCGTACCCGGTTAGTCACATGTCCTCAACGACATTTCCTCGAAATCCAGAGGCTGTCGATTAACATTGATGGTCATGGGTGTGATAGTGGGGAAACTATTCTCTCATTGGCAGAGTAACACAGTAGAAGTAATCATATAGCTATAGAGGAATTAGTGTAATAACATAGAATAGTAAACAACATAAACTGTCGATATTAATAACTGGAGTGAATATATAAATGATGCATGATACATATGTCTAGGAAAATAGCCAAACAAGACACAATGATGGAATACAGTTAGAAACCAAGAACAAAAGAAAAACATGAAACAACTCCTTAGCATCCCAGGCCTTAGCTGGGTCTCATGCTCTCCAACTCCAAGTAGTCAAGTACCTGAAGTAGAAGGGTGATTGCCCTTATCTAGACTTGCAAAAATGTAATCCGTAATCGCCCAAAACCATGACCCTTGTAGGGTGTGAGATGATTATCAGTAGGTAACCACCCAAATATTTGTTCTTAACAATCAATGAACATATATGGCTGTCTATAATCAAAATAAATCTATAAAAAAGGATGTACTCAAAAGTAAACAATCATACAGTTTCAAAAGCATTCAACTATTAGATATCAAGTAAGCAGCTAGTCATAAGAATGGAACCCTCTGGTAAGTAAAAACAGTCTAAACCCTCTAGTTCACAATAAAAAAAAGACATACCAAAGAGTCTCTAAGGAAGCACTCAATTGAAATACCCCTATAGTAATGTGTGTTCAAAGACTCTTTGAGGAAGCACTCATAGTAAATTCCACCTATAGTCATGTGTGTTCAAAGGCTCTCTAAAGAAGTAATCAATGTCAATTTCCCTTATAGTATTTTAGTGGAAAACTAAAGACACCATGAGGAAGCACTCAACATCAATTCCCCCTTTGGTCTCCTAACATAACTATTGAAACTATGAAAGAACACTCAATGCCAATCCCCCCTATGGTCTCACAGCATGATATTTTTAACAGACACTCTAGGAAAGCCATCAACATAATTTTCCCAAATGGTCTGACTACACCAGGTTACCACATCCCCATGTAAAGAAATCATGCAAAAATAATAATTAGAATCCACTGTAAACATCAAAAACTACTTTTCTAAACAACTACATCATAACATAGCATGTCAGATAATAATCACTCTACCCTAAAAATACTATGCATGTAAAGAAAGGCATCCTAACAGGCTAATTAAGACCAAATGGTCATAAACAAACAAACATGGGGAAAACATCCATTGCGTGGAAATGTTAATCCAATTCACAAAAAATATCCTCTATCCAAAAAAACAAGGCATATCAGGAATATAACAGGGTTAAATATGTAAACACGCAATACCCAAAACTAGGGTATTGGAACTTTGGTACATATAACTCAAATACTATCTACAAAAAGTAACAAACCGCATACATCGACATCATACGATCAATATACCCCAGTGTAATCCCTTGAATCGTCCTATAACGTTGTATATCTATAAAAACTTCTAACATGTTCAAATGAGGATAACTCCTGAGAGATTTGAAATTTGGAAATGAGGTTCAGGAAGAAGAGAGAAATCACTGATTCGATTCCAATGCAACAAACGAAGTTCGATTCGGAGAATGAATGCACGATCAGGGGCTTGGGGAAGGATTGATGCCATAAGAATGCTCTCTATCGAAGAAGGTGGAGAAGAAGACACTTCATCCAATTAGACGGGACCCAGGTCCGTTTAATGAAAAAAAGTACATGGTGTGTACTTTATATGTACACATCTTTTACATTTCTTAACCAGCCACAACAATAGGCGGTCTTCAGGTCACCACATATGGTCATGTGCATGGCCGTTACATAGCTACAACTCGGCTACCTATGGTAACCAAATACACGATGTGTACTTGTAAAGTACACGACATGAACTTATGAAAATTCCAGAAAATCCTCTTTTCCTAAAAAACATCAGAAAAATTAAAACATTCATGCAAAGAAGATATGGGTTCTTACACCATGGATATTATATTTTATAGATATGGAGGCATCATAGAAGTCGATGGAAATTGATAATTGGGATGAGTTTTGTGAAGAATTATTATATATGGAAATAATATTAGATAAGAATTGGAATAAATTTAATAATAATAGAGGAATTCTAAATATCCTTGGTTATTCATAAGGAATTACAGGATGTGATACTATACTAAATAGAATAACTAGTGAAGGGCCTATGTGTGATCGATAACAAAGAGTAATTCAAGTACCTATTTTTCCAAAACCCCTAAAATTATTATGTTAGTCAACACTTTTATATGTCGATAAAAAAATTTGTTGTCTCCTATATAGTATTTCATAATAAAATATTAAAATCTCTTATATTTTGGAAATTTTATATATAATAATTAATATATTTTGGAAATAATATACTCATACATTGAATAAGATGATGAAGTCCATTCTCCCCCTTGAATCAATAATTTATTTAAAATCTATTCACATATATCTCTTGAATGATTTTATTTTTTGACATTTGAACACACAAACACACAAAGATAAATATATATATATATATATATATTATAATTTTATTACTAATGGTTAAATAAAAAATACAAAAAAGGTTAAACAACAATATTATGGAAAATTGTTTTCTGAGGAGAACAATATATGGGTTTTGACATAACATAATCACGTTATATTAGTTTTAATATGTATATATGTATATATTACTTTCATAATGTGACCAATTAATAATAATTATCATTTTACACATGGGTAAGATATATTTTTATTATTTTCATTCAATATATTCTTATTCATGTTTAGTTAGGATGATTTAAATAATAATAATAAAATTGGTCTATTTTGTATTGATTTACCCATGGAATTAGTTTGGTTTAAATGGGTTATGTTTAAGATGTATTATTTAAATTTATTTGTTTTTAGGTTTATTTGAATCCAATTTATTTGATTAAATTTCATTTGGGGAAGGATTTTTTGGGTTTGGTGGTTTTCCTCCATGGTGAATGATGTTATTTTTCATTTCTTTTAATATACCCTAATTTATTTTAAATGATCATAAGGATTTTTATATATTTTTTGTTATTACTAAATAATAATTCATGGAAATAAGAACAATTTTTTATTTATTCCTACTTGATATGAATGTTTTTATTGAAAATTACTGTTTCATGGGAATAATTTTGAAATTGGAATTTTTTTTAAATTTTACATTAAAATATGATAAATATAATTCATTTTATGTTGTACTAATAGTTTCTATCATTCAATATAATTATTATGTGAATGAAATAGTATTTTTTGTGTTTTTATTTTTATATGTATATTTTGTGATGTTAATTTTAATAAAATTTTCTTAATGGGGTATGTTATATAAAATTATGTGGGATTCATTATAAATATATAATTACTTATTAAATTTGGATTCGTATTTAATATTAAAATTATAAATTATAAATTATATTTATTTGATTCAAGTACATTCAGGTTAGATTGGATGTATATTGATTTATAATTGGTCTCATATTTTTTTTTCAATTCTGTTTTGTTTTGTTTTACTAAATCTATTTGATTTAATTTGTGTAAGTATTATGTGGATTGATTAAATTTCATATGATATTTATTTTTAAAGAATTATTGATGTTCTTTCATTTAAATTATAATTTGGTTAGATTTTTTAGAATTAAATTGATTTTATTTTGGTAATTTCAAGTTCATTTAGATCAGTTTATCCTACAAAATATGGGAAATTGGTATTATTTTGATGGACTTGGGATCCAATCCATCATCATCATCAATAATTTCATAATTTTTATTAATTTAAAAATAAAACTGTACACCGATTTCAAAAATATTCCATTATATTAAAAATGTTGTCATGGTAAATACAAAATCATTAGTTATATAACTCTACATGCTTGATACACAAAATTGTAACATAATATAATTATCAATTGTTTTATAATTGATAACAATAAATAAATATTTTTTATCATATAGATAAATCTATAAACATGTTTCACACATAGGAATTCCAAAATTAAAAAGGATTAATATAAAAAACATAAATTTACTGTATAATGTATTTCAAAAACATCAAACAAGATCAAATATGTAATATATTCATCAATATTTAATATAATTTACAAAAAAAATCATATAAAATAATATCTTTCCTTTTGATCATGGTTGTAATATTCTATGAATTTTTTAATAATAGACTATGTTTGATAACCCACAAGATTCACAACTGTGTGCTTAAGTGAACATGGATTTATTTTAAGTTAAATTTTTCCACTATTATCTAGCCATTGACGTTATGGGAATGAATATAATTATCCACATTATAAAATTAATATAATTTTTACACACATGTATATTATATTAATTACTGAATTTTTAATATGAATAAAATTTTTAGTAATGTTATTTTATTCTTCAAAATAATATTTTAATCAAAAATGTGTTCTCTTACTTTTTATGAGGGAATACTAATTTCTTTTATTTTTTTTGAAAAATTACATTAAAAAATCATTATTTTTTTAATTTGACATTTCAATATTATTTTCATCCGAAATTTTAAGATATTTCTAATATTATGAATTTGATAATTCATAGTGGAAAATAAATATTTTAATTAAAACAGAATTTTCCTTAAAAAATTTACAATGATAAATAATTTTTATTATTTATTTTAATTTATTTTTAAAATAAAATTATTAGTGGTTTTGAAATGGATTTTAACCTTGAATTAGTTCAAAAATAGTTTCACATTATAATGCAATTTTTTGAAAAATTGTTTTTCATCCCATTTCACTGGATTAATATTAAATTAAGTTCTACAACTTCTTGTACACATTATGAATTTATTAAATATATTGAATCAATTTTTTACAAAATACAAATACTCCATATTTTATGTCAATATGAATTGTGACCTTGCAAAATTTAATACCTAGAGGAAGGGTAAATCAGGTAAATATTGTTAATTATTAAATGTAATAGAAAATAATATGTCACTAAATATTGTAAAAAAATTTATTTTATGTATATATATAATCTATAATCATCAATGATTTGGTTATATATATTTTTGTGTCCATGTCAATGTGATTATAAAATATAAAATTTTTTCTTTACAGAATATTCAAAAATGTCACACTCTTTTTGTTAATAAAAATAATAATTATAAAATTGAGATATATAATGGATATTATATCTAATAAATATTAAATTTAAATATAAATTCTTTATCAGAATCATTGTAATTTATTTTTATTTTTAGTGAAAAAATATATACCATTAATATTTACACAATACTAACCGAGGAATTATTAAATTAATATAAAACCAAATAAATAATATTTAATAAATTAAATAAAAAAATGAGAGAATTAGTGAGATAAAAATTTTAATAGTTTTATATTATATTTTATATATTTATTAAAATATGTGGTTTTAATTTTACCTCGTTTTATCCTGTTATATCAATATAGTGAATGGTTATCAAAATTGACATTAAAGGAATATTATAATAGATATTATATTATAAAAGGATTTAAAATTTCACAAAAAAGAATATATTTGGGAAATCGATTAGGATATGGGTTCTAATATCAATAATAAACCCTTTTGTGCCTCTTTTCTATTTATAGTTACTATATTAACCCTCCATGTGTAAAAAAACTTGTTTTTATTGTAAGTGTGAAAGGTGATAAGAAGTGATTTAAAAAAATGAGGATAAATATTTGATAAAAACATTTGTATTTTTTTATAAGATTATTTAAATCCATAATAATACTATTTTATGAATAAAAAAATTATTGTTACATTTATAATTGAATATTTTATTACATTAATTTAATATGATGAGAAATACTTACAGTGACCCTCTACTCTCTTATAAGAGGTCATATATTCACCCCTTTACTTCACACTTTAAAACCATTTTTTTAAAAATCATATATAAATACCTCCATATAATCCCTCAAATTATTTTAAGGTCTTTTTTAGGCATAAGTGTAACCGTATAGTGATTAATGTGTTATGTAATGATGATTTTCTAAAGAGGGGATAAAGTTTCTAACCACTTCTTTCTGTTATATTTCTTATTATATATCATTAAAATCCCCTTATAAAACAAATAAATAACATGAACATGATAAGCCATTAATTTTTATTTTATTATGTTAGTTTCATTACATATATTTATATCCCCTTAAATAAAATTTGAAATGAAATCACCGTTTGTTTGAACAGTGGTTCACTATCTCACAGACAGATATAATTGATTTTACATCACTATATCACATGGATAGATTATAATTATGTAATTATTTTTATATATGATAATAAAAACATATTTATAATTATTTAGAGATAATATATCTTTTACCCCCATATTATTCTATTAACAACAAAATTATAACACGGTTCATGCGTATGGATGTACTACAACCTCCATGAAGTGATATAATTAATTTATCAGCACCAAATTAAAAAGGTGATATATATAAGTATATTAAAAATTTTAAAAGGATATTTTTAATTTTAGAGGATTATATAATGAAAAAAATTATTCTTATATTTTTTCTATAACGGTTGTTGAATAATGGAAATGTTACTCATTTATATGTACGGCATATCATATCCATGATTTTGACAAGAATAATATTTAGTAACCTTAATAAATGGATATATTTAAAATAAATTTTTAGAAAAAATATAATTATTTCAAAATTTATATTTTATAAATGATAGAATGATTACCTCTATAAAAATATTCATCTTACTAATTCCCTATTCTAAATTCTCAAACTAATATCATCTCAATGTCTGATTTTATTTTTATTCATTATGTAATTAAATATAGTTTAGTAAGAGATAAAACAGAGAATAAAAATCATAAATAGAAATATTAATTAATAATGTTAATATTTAATATATGTTTATTATTAAGTAAGATAATGAAAAATGAGACGATTCAGACTCATGTTATGTGACTTTATATCCAAAATCACCTTCAATTAATGTTAAATATATATTTTCATCCGTATCCAAATTTTATAAAAAAAATCAAAAAATTATTTTATATTCTCCTTTTATTTCATTATTTCATTCCTACCAATGTTCCTATTTTATAAAATGGTTGGAAATAAATATTTTTTTTTTCTAAATGAGGAACATTATGAATTTTCTTATAAAATTAGGAATGGAATTATTTCTTAATAATACATAATGAATGGATTTTCCATCCATAATAAATAATGAATTATTTTAATATTCATTTAAAATTTCAAAATTTTCTTATAAAAATAATGTTTTTCATCTTATATTTATTTGTATTTGACTAATTACATAATGGAAAAGTTATTTTCCTCAAGAATAGTTCATGCGTGTAATGATGAAAATGAATGTTTTTATATTTTATAGATCATGGGAATTTTTTTGATGATGAGTGGTAAAATTTTCAACTAAGGATCATTAGATACATAATTAACCAAAAAAGGGTGGTTCTGTGATAAACTAAAGATTGGAGGTTCAATGATATCCCAATAAATCCTTTGGTATATAAGTTGACAATATGGTCATTTAATTTTAAGAGTGGTTGAATGTAATATATATAAATGATATCCCAATTAACTTACATGTTTTATCTATGTTTTATATATGGATTTATGGGAATATTATGATTTCACAATTTAATATATTGATCTTATGTTTAATGAAAAAAGTGATACCATTTAATAAGAGAAAAGTATAACTTCATGAAAAACTTATTTTGAGCTTCACATTTTTTCAACGAATCCTTTATGATATTTAAATTAACATTAATTTTTTAATAATTTTTTTTAAATAATTTTTAAGAGACTTTGATTTCATGGTTTGGAACATTTATATGTTGATCCCATTTTATATTTTGAAAAGGAAACTTTTATAAGTATTCAAGGAATTATATATTCATTATTTAATTTTATATTCCTTAATGAGTACTTTGTGTTCATACCATGTTTCAAAATGTTTTTCATATGTTTTAATGATTATTTCAGACATGTATGTGGTCATGATTTATAATTTGAATTTTTCCTGAAAATATAACATGTTAAGTCATGAATTTTTTATAAAAAAAATAGACGATGAGTGGAAGTTCAAAATTTTAATGAATTAGTTCATTATTTAATAGATTTTCTTAATTATATAGTAATATAAATGTATATGTTATTTGTGAATTAATGGAATTTAATTCTTGTATAATGACACTATATTTAGTGTTGACTATGGGAGGGATAATACAATTGGTATAAGAGTTGTTTTTAGATAACTTCAAAGGATATAATTGTGTTAGAGAAAAAGTTAATTGAGGTATATAACAACAATTTATTGTATTTTTTGGAAGAATAATTGTTATTTTTGATTAATAAAAAATTAGATAACATGAATAAGGATATCTAAGTATTAATACTCCTCAGAATATGAATTACTATGATTTTATTTATATTATAACAATAACCATTTTGTTCTAGAAAATGGTTTGATACAGCATGCCATAATTTAATAATGGATGTGAAGGAAAAGGGTATGGCTGTATGAATGAGACACTAGATATAATGGGATCTATAGTGAGAATAGTTTTTTTATTCATAACATGGAATTCTGATTAATGATAAATTACATGAACATAGGTGGCTTCATAATATATAGAATACATGTGAAATGAATATCAATAAACATTAATGTGACAGTTATAATAAATTTACATATATTAAATGAGCTATGTGTAAATAATATTGAATAAAAAACATATTAATTGTATTTAAAAAATAGTTTGATATTTTATATGTCGTAAAATAAGTCAAAAATAAATAATATAACATGTAAAAAAATATTTGTTTCGTTAACTACACGAAGGGGAAATTTTTTCTTCTTGACATATCAATAGAAGGTTTCCTTTGTGGGGAGAATAGTAATTATGTATAACTTTGTACATGGGGTAATACTCATTATGTGTACCAGAACGACTATATAGATAAATTTTTAGCAATACCTAATGACATTAAAGTTTAATATCATGATACTAAAAATTATATACGAATGGTATGGATTATTTCATGCCTTTTGTTTTTATTTTGTGGGATCTTATAACATGATTCATATTTTATTTATGATAAATGTGTACTAAGGTATATGATTAAAATCCATGGTTAATGTATTTTTTAGAACACTTAATGATTATGATTTCATTATATAAGTTATTAAAGTGTCATTGTACATTTATGTATGATAATTTGGTTAAAATAATTAATACTCATTTGATGATTACAATGGGATAATTTTATTGAATTTTGATAGAAGTTTGAGGTATATTTAACCCATATTTTTATAATATAAAAAATTTAAGGATAAATGTATGTTTAATTTTTTTCGAGTATGCTCATTGATATGGTAACCATTCGGGTATTTATGATAATTGATATTTGAGGAAATTATGGGTTATTACATAATTTTGATGCAGAATTAATGGTACGAGATAATGATTGACGTTAAGATATTTAATTATTTTTTAATATATTCTAGTTATTTTTGGGTTGTTTATTTTATTTTTTATCGAATTATATTGATTACATTGTTTTAGATTAATAGAGAATGAATCGAAATAGACAAGGTGATATTGCATCACATTTGGCAAGGACACGAAGCATGAATAAATAATTGAATGGAAACAATGGTGAATATCCTACCATTGTACTACCTTAGTTTTGGGTTAGTAAAAGACTTTTTCTATTATTTGAATGATTTATAAAATGGTTAATGTAAATATGGAAACAATTTATTTATTTTATATATAATAGTGTTCATGGAAATTGATTTTTTCATTAAGTGATTAATGGTTAATATCAGAAGAAGAAAACTGTAATTTTGGGGAGAGTTATTGGATTAAAAGAAACATATGACAATGGGATTTATTTTTTAGAAATAAATGTTGAATTATCTTTCCGAGTCATATAATATTTTTTATGGATTTATGGAGATTCATGTTATTTATAATAATGAATTCGATTTATTGTTCAATATCTAATCAGGTAAATTAAATTATTTTTTAATATATATTCATAGTGATTAGTGTTAATATAAGTTACAAAATACAATTATCTTGTTAGACTTCGTGATCAAAACCTTTTGTATATTTATGTTGATTTTTAAATATTAAAGTAGTTTTTATTCATACGAAGGATATTTGTTTTGGAAGTTAAATTAAAAATTGATAACCATTTTATGGTTAATGTATAAAAATATTATTAATTTGTAAGTTATAACTATATAACTTTTTTATAGTTCTTTAGGCATGAAAAATTTAACTTTACTTCTCATCATTTGGGGAAGAAGATAATATTTTGGTAGAAATTCATTAAACGATGAAACTCTACATTTCATGTAGGTATATTGTTTTTATTCTCTTTTAATAGAAGATATATAATGTCTGAAACACTAGGAAATGTATTTTGAAATAAAAAAATTATGGAAAAATCACAGTTTCTGAAAAATCGATGGCCTTTTAACACATTAAATAGTTAAATTTTTTTGATGTCTAACATTCTCATGAAAATATTATCTATCACTCTATATCATTTATTTGAAGTATTTTTTTTGTCTGCATACATGTTTTAAATTATAACCAATATATTCATATATATAATACTATTTTTTACATATTCACTTCACACTTCCCTTTTCCCACTATTCGTGTTTATATTTTATAAGGCCTATTTACAATGTTGGATTTCTATAATGGTATATTGGGATGTCATTCACCTAGAATTTGAGATTGATTAAAAATTTTCAGGGTAAAATTTGATAAAGGGTTGTGGGATAATTTAACATCACGACTTTATCAAAGAAGAACCATAATTTCTTAGAAAATATATCGTTCGCAACCCCGAGCATAAATGTGAAATAGATTATTATTATATAAATGTGACCATTATATCATATAAATGAAATTGGTGTGAAGTAATAGTATAATCCACTTTGTGAAATATATATATATATATAATGGTTCTACTCATATCTAATATATTAATTAATTATTTTTAAATAGGAACTAATTTTATTATGGTCATTTTATTCATGAAAAATATGTTTCTTCAAAAATGGGTTTTGTTTCTTTTCATTCTTGAAAAATCGTAAGTTTTCTTGACATGGTAATCAGTAAATAATGTAACTAAAGATACAAATAAAATTATAAGGATATAATTACATTTAAAATTAGATTAGTTGTGTCTCATGAGTTAATTTCATCCATTATAAACTCGATTATGTTATGTGACATATTGAAACCATTTGAATTTGATTATAACATTTAAAAAATTTTATTTTAAGAAAAAAAAAATCAAACTCTTTATTTTAATAAAAATAATATTATTAACATGTTGATAAATAAAAGATATGTATGGTTATAATATTATGTTATGATATAAATTATTTTTTTCACGAGGACAATTAATTTTTAATTTTTAGAGATTAAGTATTTACCTTATATAATTAAACAATACTGAAACAGTATTTACTCAGTTCACATAAAAAAATACCAAAAGAAGTAAAAGTAAAATATTTTTTTTATAATTAATGTGATACAGTTATTTCATAGAAAAAAATTACTTGTTATTGCTATATTAAATTGTTTTACATGAATTTAAATTTTTTTCTAGATGATAATAAAATCAATGTACTGATCAGTTATAATAATCGAAAATATTAATATATTATAATAAAAAATATTTTATTAAATGGAATAAAACCCATAAAATAAATATAAAAAAATGATTAGGATTTTGTCTATAATTTTAATCATTTTATTTTAATTTATTATTTATCAATTTATAGTAAATATTTAATCCAACAAAGTGTAAAAATATATTATTAATGGTATGTGTGGAAGGGGTTAACTCAAATAAATACAGATAAATATTTTATAATAATATATCAAATAGTAAAATTATTATATTTTTAAAATCATACATGATAATATATTTTAAACTAAATCAATTTATCACCATTTATAAATCAATTTTAATTTATATAAATTTTATATTTTGAGAAATTCATGGACTTCCACTCCCCACTCTTTTAAATGGGAATATTTTTTTCTCGTTAAATAAAATATTGAAACTCTATTTTTTCGATAATAAATTTCCAAATTCATTCATTTATTACCTATATTAATTATAGGTGCCATTTTATGCAATAATAACAACAATACATGGATTAAGTTTTTAAGAAAATAATATTTACAAAAGTATATGTATAGTTTTTAACAACATGTTTTAGTTTTATTTTGCATTCCACATTCTTAAAGTATTCTTCATACATGAAATAATAATAATAATATCCTATATATACTAATATGTTATTATATTAATTTAATTATCTATATTCATCTCATCTTGCATATAAAATGAAACAAAATTGGCATTCTAGTGTACAATAGGCTACGGTCTTATGGCCTAACGTAATTATTCTTCCATCATCATCTCACATTTATTTATTATATTGATCAAATTAATATTTATATATGATAATAAGGGCATATTTATCATTATAAAATATAAAATCTCATTTACCTTCTTACCCTTTCATCTATTTAAAAATGATAATGTTTTTCAATCATACGTGTTGACTACAACCTCCATGAAGGGATGTGATTCATTTTTCTTTACCACATCCCATAGATGATATATATTATAATATTTCTTGAATAGATATTATATTTTATATAATAAAATAATTTTTTATAGGTTAAATACTTCTTACCATTATCTATAAGGATCGTGGGAAAATGGACTCATTACTCATTTATATATATGTCCTAGCATCACCCTGATTATAATGTTATTCATTTTTATAATAATATTTAACAATTATATTTAAAAGATTAACTAGTATAGTAAATTGATAATTATTTCATTAATATTATTCTTTATATGATGGAATAATGACCACTATAACCAAGTTCAACTTAGTGAAAACATATTTATACCAATAAGATGAATATCGTTAGTTTTTTATTTTGAATTTGATTAATTATGTTAATTAATATAGAACTGTTAGAGATAAAAAAATATTAATACTAAATATTATGAAAATAATTATTAAAATTAAATAACATACATAATTATATTATGAAAGAAGATAAATAAAATATGTCAGGAGTCATGCTCAATGTAAGGAAGGTTATTTTTAATTTTTTTTAATATTTCTTTTAATATAACAATTTTCATCAATATACAAAATTTATGAAAATGATTTAATTTTTATAATATTATTTTTTATTTTTTTTAAAGAAAATTTTCCATATTGGAATTTTTAAAAACCAATTTGAAATGGTCTTTAATTTATTTTTCCAAACAATGCACTTTTATACATTTATAAAAAAAATTTTAATGGAATGATTTTTACTGAAATATAATGAATATATTTTCCCGCCATCATGACTAGTATTATATTTTATTAATTATTTTCAAATTTTCATGGTAATTTTTAAATATTTATATCTATTTTTAATTGATAATTCGTTATGTTGTTCCAAAATTAGAATATTTTTTTCATAAGAATATTTAATGATTGTAAGAATTATAATTTATAATATCTTGTTTTATGATTCATGGAAGTTTTTATAATTATGGTTTGTTTTGTCATATTATAAGGATAGTAGGTTATGTACTTAAGAAATGGTGGGTGCCTCCATGATAAAAAATGATGTTTTGTCCCATGTTATCCCTATTATTCATTTGGCATAAAGTAGAATGTATAGTTTTTATATTTTTAAGAGAGATTGTAAGAGATATGTTGAAATGAAGTCATATGTAACCTACATGTGTTAAAAATGATTTCTATGTTTTTATAGGAATTTTGTGATTTCTAAAGATATGTGTAAGGACCCAGAAATTTCAAGGAATATTTTTTTCTTAAATTCTTTAGAATTTTACGAGTCCGCAGTTTCAGACGGCGCCTGATTCCAAGGCCCGGTGTGCCTGGAATCAATTTTTGAAGTTTTGTTCGGGTATGTTCAGTAAATGTACGTGAAAATTTTTCTATCTTTTGAACCAGTGCTTGGAATTGAATTCTGAGGACACTGATGAACTCATAGGGTCGGTATTCCCTTAAGGGGACCTTTACTGTAGTTGCGTTCGGTCGAGAGGAGAAGTTAATTTTTTGGTATTTTATTAAACTAAATAAAATTATTTGTTAAATAGTTTTATTTAGGGTGGTGGTTATTTCCTCCAAAAGTAAGTTGAAGGTGGGGCCCACACCCCACATAACCTCCCTTGAGAGGATATAACTAAGGGTGGGGCCCACATGAACCTAACCCCTCAACTTCCCCTTAAACTGCCCATTAACTCCCTTTAATTAATTTGACACCTCCCCTATTTAATTGTGACTCTCCACCTCCTTCACTATCCCATAAATTTTTCCAACCCCTTTTAAATTAATTAATTGAACTCCACAAATAATTAATTTAAGTATTTAAATTTTGAAAAACTATAAGGCATCCTTTTATATAGGTGGTGTGTTTTTATTTTTAGTTTGGTTGGACATTTTTATTTTGGTGGGAAGGCTTGGGAGAATTCACCATCTCCGACGGAGAATGCGAGGGACTTCTCTAAAGACACTTCCTCTTTGGACACACCCTAATGTCAATGGAATCGACGTCCGTATTCTGTGATGCCCGACTTCTGCAAAACCGTCTTCCGTGGCTTGTGGACGTGCACCGTACATTGAATTGAGGTAGGGGTTTGTCTATTTTAAATTAAATCCTCTTTCCTCATTTATATATAGTTCGACATTGGCTTTTTGTTACCACCTTACACGGAGGATGCAGGCTGATCAAACACGACCCGACGACCCTCCGTTGTTTCTCTTGAGTTGATAACTGTGGAAGAACCAGTAGGGAACGGTTCCGTCACACCGTGCCGGAGGAAGGAAGGGGTCGGGGCCATGTGGGCCGCGATAGACGAATGAAGCGGCGGTCGTGCGCCAACCGCATGGAAAAGAACCGCAGCCCTCATTCACAGGCCGCTCAGATGAAGTGAGTTGGTCGGCCATAGCCGGTCGGGCTGGTGGACTACGGTTCCCCCTTGGCGCCGCGCTGTGGGAAGACCACGGCCCACTGTGTGGGCCTCTTGCCAGATGAAGCAGCCGGCTATGGTTGGCCGGGCAGAAGACTGCGGCGCCATGAGGCACCACGCAGGGCGGGCCACTTCGGCAGGTGAACCGGCCGACCGCTTGCCGGCAGGGCGGAAGAAAACATGGCGCCTAAATATGAATAATTTCCAGAACGTGCATCCGATCGACGCGCTGACTGTGGCACTGGGACACTTGCGACTAGTGGTCCTTTTGTGAAACTCTATGTGATTTTTGGAAAACGACTGGGTTTGTAACGATCGTAAATTTGACCAGGCCCCTAGAATGGAAAAACCAATAACTCCCAGACCGGGCATCATATTGACCTGTCGTCTATCGCGTTGGGTTTATTTTGATGAGACAGAACTTTGAGAAACATAAAATATAGACTTCGTGATAGTTGATGTACCAAAACCTTTTCCCAAGGAGCGGACCCTCCCGAAATCGAGCGTGATGTGTGCGGGAACCATAGAGCCGGCTGCGACTGCGATGTCTACTGTACTAGGATCCTCCGTGGGTTCGACGACGATGAATACCATAATGGGATACTCCTTGGGTTCGACGATGACAAAAATGTACTAGAATCTTCAGTGGGTTCGATAATGATGACTACTTTTCTTGTATCCTATAAGGGTCCAGGATTTTGACCTCTATACTTGTATCCTATGTGGGTCCGACAGAGTAGCTGGTCTTGTATCCTGTGTGGGTCCGACAGCATAGCTGGTCTTGTTTACTTTGTGGGTCTGACAACTTAGAGGAATCAATGACTACATCTGATCACCTCTATCGCTATACGAAAAATGTATACCTATGTGAGCAGAGTCTTTACTTTCAATCATTATTATCGATGTGATTGACTCGCATTCCTGTGTGGACTAGGTTGTGCTTGAGCTCAAGAGTTGGAGATGAACCATGGTTGATAACTTAGGTATATGTATTGAAATATACCTAAGTAGGTTTGGTTGATACTTCTTGATTGTATCTTTCCGTTTTTGGTTTATCCTTTGTGGATTATGGAGGAACTCTTGGGGTCTCGAGGTCCCTACTGAGTATCGTTATACTCACCCCTGCATGGGCTATGTCTGCACCTCGTTGTGTTGGATGCAGATGATGGACAACGTTGACGGAGGCCGAGAGCGAACCAGGACCGGACGATACCTGGAGGTGGACCACACAGCGAGACGGTACATAGAGCAGACCAATATACATGGGGTGTTGAGGTGGACATTTGTACGTACCCTTTAGGTAGGATACTTGACGGACGTTACAGGAGCTTCCCTTTCAGCTGTTGTCCCTTTTTCAGTTGTACTTGCTTTCCTTTGTACCTGTACTTTACAATTAGGCTTGTATTTTCTGCCCCCTTTACATTCAACACTACTTTTTTGTATATAGTATTCAATTAGTGCTTTGCTTCCGGATTACTCTGTTTGTGTGTGTGTTAATTCTATAAAAGAAATTCCTTCCCAACATAGGGATTTTCGCCTTTGGTGCTAGTCGCCAGCCCCTAGCCTATGGAAGGCGGGCTTGGGGTAGTCACGGCACGGGCCCTGAGGTTGGGTCATGAAAATTGGTATCAAAGGAGTCATTTCTACCACAGAACATAGACTATGATTCTTTTCTGTGAAGAAATAGTGTCAAGATTATTGAGTGTGGCTTTTAGTCCAGGGAGTCCACTATTGGTGTGGCGGCTGATGTATCCATACACCAATACCCTAACCTCTGATTTCCAACTCAGTGCATGAAAGAAATGATTGCATGTGTGTTTTCTTTGAAAATGTTTTCCTCATGATTACTGTTTGTCAGACCACTAGGTATATTGTTCTAACCATGGCGCACCTGTTTGTTTTCAGGATGGCCCCACGAAGGCAGCCAGCTAGGGTTATAAGTTACATACGAGATGGTAGTCCACCGAGTGAAGATGCCTCGGTGCAGGGCCCCATCACAACAGAGGCACATGCGGTACCACTACCCGCAGGGAACCGATACCTCCATCCCCAGCAGCAGAGAGTGAACACCACCTGAGTGCATTTCACGGGTTCTAGCTCTAGAGGCCGCCCAGGTTCCAGGGAGAGACAGACCCATAGGCCATTGAGGATTGGCTGGAGGCTGTCGTGAGAGTTTTCATATTGGTAGGGACACCATCCAACCTTATGGTGATCCTTGATGCGAGTCTCCTGCATGTAGCGGGAGGTAGACAGTGGAGCTTGATGCTCTAGGGGCATGAAGAGGCATCTTTACTTTGGAAAGACTTAAATAATCTCTTCCACTCAGAGTTTGTTCCAGCCACCCTTCGCGCGGTGTGGATTCAGGAGTTACTACATCTGCAGTAGGGTAGTATGACAGTAGCTCATTACTCAGTGAGGTTCAAAGACCCCTTTCAATACTCCACGGATATGGTGCGAGACCCGTTCTTCAGGGCCCGAACCTTCGAGAAGGGACTCAGGCACGAGATCAGGGCTTCAGCGATTCCCCTTAGAATCCCGACATAGGCGGTGGTGTATGAGAGAGCTCTTCTAGTGGAGTGTTTTCTCGCTGAGCAGTCACTAGGGGTGAGACCGACCATAGGGCGACACGTAGCAGAGTCTTCTACAGCCAGCAGTAGATAGTTGTCACAGAAGTCCATGTGGACCAAGCCATCAGGTGGGTGATCTCAGGATGCAGGTTCGGTTGTGCGGGGAACACTAAACAGAGCCATCCTTTCGATGAGCAGGAAGTTCTATGCATGCAGTGGGCAAGGCCACATGGATGGTGACTGCCTGACCCGCCATGCAGATGGGCAACAGAAAGTAGAGGGACCTCCCAGGAAGAGGTAGAGGTTTGACCATGGTGGTCTGTCGGGAGTAGGCAGATGTGGGAGTGGAGCTGGCCGATCAGCGGGTGGTGGTCGATATTTCGAGGCTCTACCACCACCACCACCTGGAGGTCCACCTCGACCATAGGGAGCTGGCGGAAAGAGGCATGCTCAGCTCCTGGAAATCGAGTCCTACGACCATGGCGCACCTGAGATGATTCGAGGTACTATCTATGTCTACTCCACCCTTGTTGCAGTACTTATAGACACAAGTGTGAGTCATTCTTTTATTGTCGTTGCCCTTGTTTGGTGCTCAGATATTCTGACAGATCTTTTGGCTCGATTCTTACAACTAGAGACTCCTAAGGGAGCAGACTCGACGATTACACACTAGTGCAGGAAGTGTGAGCTTACTCTAGGAGGTGAGAGCTTTGGATGAGTTCTTCTTGTAGCAGTGTCAAGGCCTTATGACGTCATCTTTGGTATGGACTGGTTATCCACAGTTCATTCACATATTGACAGTATTAGGTGCAAGGTGTGGTATATCCGCACAGATGGGACCAGGTTCACCGTCACTGGTGAGAAGAGAGCCTTTACAGCACAATATGGACTTACGCCGAGGAGGGGGAAACCAATCACACATCAGTTGGCTAGTATCATCCTTGGAGAAGTTGATGTGCGGAGTCCGAGTTTTCCTGTTATGGTGGATCAGTACACAGATGTTTTTCTTGAAAATATTCCAGGACCACCTCATCACATGGAGGTAGAATTCTACATTGACCTGTACCCGGGACCACAATAATATCTACTCCAGCATATTGGATGGCTCCCGCTGAGCTTCGTGAGCTGCGGGTATAGCAGGAGGACTTGCAGAGAAATGGATTTATCCAACCTAGTGTTTCACCCAGGGCATCTCTGATTTTGTTCTCCGAGAAGGATGATGGGTTTTGTAACTGTGTGTCGAATACCGTAGCCTGAATCAGGTGACCTTGAAGAACAAGTACCCAATCCGAAGGATTTAATACCTCTTTGATCATCTCAAGGGAGCACGATGGTTCTCGAAGATAGAGCTCAGGTCAGGCTATCACCAACTTAGAGTTCGAGACGAGGATGTACAGAAGATGGCCTTCAGGTGTTGGTATGGCCACTACGAGTTCTTGGTTATTCCCTTCGTCGTAACCAACGCTACAGTAGTGTTCATGAGTCTCATGAACAGGATATGCCAGCCTTACCTTGATCTTTTTTTCGTAGTCTTCATTGATGACATACTGATTTACTCGACTACTGAGGAGGAGCATGCCAACCATTTGCGGGTAGTACTGGACACACTACGAGAGCACCGACTTTATGGTAAGATCTTGAAGTGCCAGTTCTGGATTCTAGAGGTACACTTCATGGGACATGTCATCTCAGATGCTTGAGTTGCAGTGGACCCAACTAAGATCGAGGTAGTAATTTCTTGGGAGCCACCCAGTAGTGTTACAGAGGTACGGAGTTTCCTAGGTCTGGCTGGGTACTATCGGAGATTTGTGCCAGACTTCTCCAGAGTTGCAACACCGCTTTCAACATTGATGAATAAGGGGAAACCCTTCATGTGGTCAGAGAGATATCAGCATATATTTCATGAGATGAGGCATATATTGACTAGTGCGCCCATCTTGAGGCTACCGGAGGAGGGCATGTGGTACGTTGTTTACTGCGAT
The DNA here is from genome assembly GCA_963277665.1 of Viscum album. Taxonomy (NCBI): domain Eukaryota; kingdom Viridiplantae; phylum Streptophyta; class Magnoliopsida; order Santalales; family Viscaceae; genus Viscum; species Viscum album. Next base: position 1,941,963,099 of record OY728165.1, read on the forward strand.
GCATCCGGGACCAGACTCAGGTGTGTCTTGATGCAGGAGGGAGCAGTGATCGCCTATGGTTCATGGTAGTTGAGACCGCATGAGCAGAACAACGCTACCCATTACCTGGAGTTAGCAGTAATGGTCTTCGCCTTGAAGATGTGGTGGCACTATCTTATGGGCGAGCATTTTACAGTATACTCTGACCACCAGAGTCTCAGGTACATATTCTTGTAGAATGATATGAACCTGAGATAGCGCCGATGGCTCGAGTTCCTCCAGGACTATGACTTAAAGATATTCTATACTTCTGGGAAGGGGAACGTTATAGAAGATGCTCTCAGCAGGAGATCGGGCATTCAGCTGCTAGGAGAGGTGACAAAGTAGCTAGCCACGTTGTAGATATCCATTGTGGATAGAGATGAATCATCCTTTCTGCAGTCTCTCACAGTCACTCCTCCACTCCTTCAGCATGTTATGGAGGCACAGCGTGGAGACGTTGACTGTGAGACACGAAGTGATCAGATATTCTCAGGGCATGAATCTGATGGGTTTTCTGAAGGTGGGGAGCATGTCATCCTCTTCAGAGGAAGTATCATGGTACCAGTTTCATTACAAGAGGTGGTGTTTAGGGAGTTACACAATTCCCATCTAGCAGTACATCCATGAGTGGAGAAGTTGTATTAGGACCTCATATGAAAACATTGGTGGCCGGGTATGAAGAATGTTATATCAGAGTTTTTCTATTGATGCCTCACTTGTCAGCAAGTGAAAGCAAAGAAACAGGTTCCATCAGGCTTTGTTCATCCCTTATGGGATCTAGAGTGGAAGTCAGACGGTATATTCATGGATTTCATGATGGGGCTTCCATGTACATCGAGAGGGTATGACTCCATTTGGGTGATTGTCGACCAGCTCACCATGTCAGCCAACATCCTACCGATCAGAGGGTAGGGCTCAGTAGAGATCTTGGGATGCCACTATGTTCAGAAGATCGTATGACTTAATGGAGTGTGATCGACTATCATCTCCGATCGAGATGCTCGTTTCACATCCTAGCTATGGAAGGAGTTACATGAGGCTTTTGGCACACAGCTTCGCTTGAGCACCACCTTCCATCCTCAGATGGACGGTCAGACTAAGTGGACCATTCAGACTCTCAAGGACATGATTCGTGCACGTGTCCTTGACTTTGGTCATATTTGGGAGGATCACTTACCTTTGGTGGAGTTTTCATACAACAACAGCTACCACTCCACCATCAGGATTGCACCTTATGAGGCACTATACAACCGACCTTGGAGATCACATCTATGCTGGACTGACCTAGGGGAGTCAGCACTTATAGGACCAGAGATGGTGTAGGCTATGAAGAAGAACGTCCACATCATCCAAGAGTAGATGAAGAATGCACAGAGCAGACAGATGTCATATCCTGATATGAGACGGGGACCACTAGAGTTCGAGGATGGCGACCACGTCTTCCTACGGGTCTCACCTCGATGAGGTATACAGATATTTGGCCAGGGCGACAAGTTTTCTCCACATTTCGTCGGACTATTCTAGGTCCTCAGTAGGTTAGGTGAGGTGGCTTACCACCTGGCCCTTCCACCTTAGTTGCACCGGGTGTACGATGTCTTTCAGGTATCTCAGCTGAGGAGATACATGCATAACCCATCACACATCATCGACCATGGAGAGCTGGACATCGATGATGGGGACACATTCATGGAGGTCCCAAAGGAGATCGAGGATCTACAGAAGTGGGTCCTACGTGGACGGTAGATTCCTCAGGTGCGCATTCGCTGGCACCACAGGAACCTTCAGGAGAGAACCTGGGAGTGGGAGGCTCAGATGCGAGCTTAGTACCCCCATTTGTTCCCCTAGTTTGTGTTGTATCTTTATGGGGGAGTAAAGCCTTGAGGTGTGGTTAATATAAAGACCCGAAATTTGAACGAATTTTTTTTCTTAAATTATTTGAAATTTTACAAGTCTGCGGTTTCCAACGACACCTGATTCCGAGGCCCGGTGTGCCCGGAATCAATTTTTGATGTTTTTTTCGGGTACGTTCAGTAAACGTACATGTAGGGTTTTCTATCATTTGAACCAGTACTCCGAATTGAATTCCAAGGGCACCAATGAACTCACAGCACCAGTATTCTCTTAAGGGGACCTTTACTGTAGTTGTGTTTGGTTCGAGAGGAGAAGTTAGTTTTTAGTAATTTTATTAAACTAAATTAAATTATGTGTTACATAGATTTATTTTGGGTGATGGTTATTTCCTCAAAAATGAAGTTGGATGTGGGGCCCACACCCCACATAACCTCCCTTGGGAGGATAAAACTAAGGGTGGGGCCCACATGATCCTAACACCTCAACTTTCCCTTAAACTCCCCTTCAACTCCCCTTACTTAATTTGACACCTCCCCTCTTTAATTGTGACTCTCCACCTCCTTCACTCTCCCATAAATTTTTCCAAAACCTTTTTAATTAATTAATTGAACTCCATAATTAATTAATTTAAGTGTTTGAATTTTGAAAACTATAAGCCATTCTTTTATAAAGGTGGTGTGTTTTTATTTTTAGTTGGGTTGGACGTTTTTATTTTGGTGTGAAGGCTTGGGAGAATTCACCATCTCTGATAGAGAACGTGAGGGACTTCTCTAACGACGCTTCCTCTTCGGACGCACCCCGATGTCAACGGAATCGACGTCTATCTTCCGTGATGCCCGACTTCCACAACACCGTCTTTCACGGTTTGTCGACATGCAACGTACCTTGAATCGAGGTATGGGTCTGTCTTGTTTAAATTAAATCCTCGTTCCTCGTTTTTATATGGATCGACGTTGGCTTCTGGTTGCCACCTTACACGGAGGGCACGGTCCGAAAAAACACAGCCTGAAGACCCTCAGTTGTTTCTCTTAAGTTGATGACAGTGGCAGAACCAGTAGGTTGCGATTCCGTCACACCGTGCTGGAGGAAGGAAGGGGCCACAACCATGCGGGCCGCAGTGGATGGAAGAAGAGGCATCCGTGCGCCGGCCGCGTGGAAAAGTACCGCGACCCGCATCTGCAGGCTACTCAAACGATGTGAACCGGCCAGGCAGGAGGACCGCGGAGCCCCGTTGCTGCCGCGCTGCGGGAACACCACGGCCCGCTGTTTGGGCCGCTTGCCAAACGAACCGGCCGGCAATGGCCAGCTGGGCAGAAGACCGCGACGCCATGTGGTGCTGCACTATGGAGGGACCGCGGCCCATGCTAAGCAGGCTTCTTCGGTGTGTGAACCGTTCAGCCGCCTGCTAGTCAGGCGGAAGGAACCACGACGCCTAAGGGCACCGCATGTGGAGGATATGTGGCCCGCGCAATAGGCCTCTCATGTCATAAAAGATGACCTGCTTCGGCCGGCTGTATAGGAGAGGCGGCTCCGCCGTTACAAGGAAAAAGGGGGGCAGCGCTCCCCGCTCCACTTGGCCAGCCGCGGGTCGGGCCGCCCTTGTAGGGGTCGGGCCGCTAGTGGGCGGGCTGGGCCACAGCCACAGGGTTGGGTTACGCTCCACCGGGCCAGGCCGACCCCCCAGTCATGTCACACCCACCGAGCCGGGACATGCCAACCCTCCATACCACTGGGTTAGACGAGTCTAGCCCATTTAACTTAAATGCAAATAATTTCTAGACTGCGCGTCTGATCGACACATTGACAGCGGCACTGAGACCCTTGCGATGAGGCGGTTCTTTTGCAACACTGTAAGTGTGTTTTGGAAAACTTTGGAAAATAGTTGGGTTTGGAACGAGTGTAAATATAACTGGGCCCCTGGAACGGAAATTCCAATAACTTTCATACCGGGTGTCCAATTGACGCGCCGTCTATCGCATTGGGTTTCTTTTTATGGGACAGAACATTGGAATATATCAACTCTAGACTTCGTGATAGTTGATGTATCGAGCATACTGTGTGCTGGAACCCTAGAGCTGGTTGTGACTGCGACATCTACCGTACATGTAACACCCTGAGATTTTATGAAAAATATTCTTTTAATTTCATTAATGTCTTGTGTTGTATGCTACACCAAGATTACCTTGTGCTATATGCAACACCGTATTAGCTTGCAGTATACACAACACTATTCTTGGATCGTGTTACACACAATTTTGATAATAGTTATTCTACGCAACATTGAGTATATATATATATATTCAATGTATAAATGAAATATGGTTGGATTATGTTATACGAAACAACGAAGGATTCTTGCACAACACGCAACCCTGACTTGGCTTGCATTACACGCAATCGCGACCTTCCTCGATAGCGTGTGTTGTACGCAATACCGGGTTTTACTAAACAACGATATATTATTATAATATTATTATGAACTAGCCGTTATGAATAGTATTAACTAAATTTTGAATCTTATAAAATTATTATTCGTCTTGCACATATTCTAAAACATGGTATAAGAACAAAATAAATTTTTCGAGAAAAATAAGTATTTTTCAAAAAATGCAGTTTTACCGCGTTTTGATGGTGCACCCACTTTAAATCTAGTTTTTGACATGTTTATAAGTTCGATTTGACAAAATATAATTCTTCTTTTGAATCAGGATATAAAAATTTACATTAGATAAAGTTTTGATATTTTTCCGATAACTTTCACATTTTAATGAATAGTAAAAACACGCTATATTTTAATTAAAAACCACTTTTTTCATCGTAATATATTATGTAGTTAAATTATAATATTGAATGGTTTTAAAGTATAAATAGAATATATTTTTACCATTTAATATAATGTATGTCATTAGCATTGATTTTACCTTGAATTCGTAGGTTAAATCAATTCAATCTTTTGCAATGTTTTAAAGAAAAACCCGTTTTCTTTCGACAACGGGATTAATTTTAATTTTTTTTCTGCATATTTTGTGTATTGAATTTTGAAAAATGGATTCCATATTTGGAATCAGTGGGTCCAAATTATGTTAATAAGCTACTTTTTATTTTTGGGCATTGTAAATAGTAACTACGGTAAATTTTATTTACTATAGTTTAAGGTAAATCGGGTAATTAAGGGTAAATATAAGATTATAAAATTACCCTAAAACTTGGAAAAAGCCTATTGGATGGCTAAAGGTAGAACCATATAACCTAAGGGTTGGATTAGATTAATTATAGGGACGTTTTTCAACGAAAATAATTTAATTTTTATTAATACCAAAGAATGTGACAACATGTCACTTTCTTAAATCTTATAAGTATAATAATATTAATTTAGAGATAAACTTCATGAAACTTCAAACATGAATAGTCTCCAGAAATTTAATACAATTATATACATTATAGGAATTTATTTAGAATTTTTAGGGATTAAATAATTATCATTTATTATGACACAAAGATGATACAGTAATTGTCTTATTAATGGAATATTGACATAATCGATGTTGTAAATGCCCAAATAAATGTAATTTGAGACTTTTTATGACTTAAATTAATTTTCTAGGTTAATATGACATGTTATTGTTGATATAAGTACTTGGATCGAACTTATCATTCTGTAATGAATTTCATAAAAATCATGTACCAAATAGTGTCAAAATTGACATAAATTAGTTTTTAAAACAAATATTATATTATTAATTGTTATTTAATTCCTAAAAATCTAAGGTTCGTCCAAATGACTTAGATAAGGATAGATATATTAATAATAAACAACTTGGGGTTCGTTTGGCTTGTTATGGTATGTTTATTAACCATATAATGTAATAAAACAAAAAGACACGGTAAAAGTTAAATTATATAACTTAGAGTTAAATCTAATTGATAAGGTTAAAATAATAACCTAAACTTGTCTAAATCCTATTTTATGAGATGATTTAGACCCATACCCACTTTAGATTCGAAATAAGACCCGTTGGAACCATTATAAACCGAATTTCACATTAATATAAAATAATATTTTGAGATTTTCTTATGGCGCCCCTCTCCTCCCTTATAAAAGGGCACCTCCTCCCTCTCCTCCTCACCCCAATTTGAGCATTCAAGCTCATCAAAACCCTGCCAAAATTTATTCTCCACTTCCATAGTATCATACTAGAGGTCATGGTATTCTTCAAATACCATCCTTAGTTCTTTAAGTGGAAGTCAAGTGAAGGCGCGTCAAAAAGAGGTAATATCCATTACCGATGTTTTTCAATTTCTTTCTTCTTCAACTTCTTCTTCTTTAGTTGTTTCATGATAAAGTAATAACATCAGTATTTATTATATACTGATATGTTATTATTAATATGAAACAACTCTAATTATCCTTCTATCCATCCTACGGAAAAAGGAAATCACCGCGCGTGCGTACGTACGGAATATCGTCTCCACGCTGTAGTGTAATCTATTTTCCAGCACCACCTTACTTGGATGGGTATAATGGTGTAAATAATAACTATATATGATTAATTTAAAGTGATATTTATTCTGAAATAGTTAACATACACTTAAATATAGTCCCACGATCATGAGAATGATATCGTCGCTCGTGCGTACGTACGAACTACCGTCTCCACGACACGATGAGATTTATTCTGCACTTTAACCATTCATGAATGATTATAAAGTATATATAATAAGTAATCATGAAATATATGACATAATAATGATACTGGATTTATGTGTATATATATGTATGTCATCTACTTAATTCCATTCATCTCAATAAGGAAACAAAAACAGCGTTCATGCGTACGTACGGCCTACCGTCTCCATGAACGATGTATTGCTTTCCATTTATTGATTTATTATATATATGTATATTCTGAATATATATTATATATAAATAATGTTTTATATTCTGTAATTAAGTAATCATGATCTATGTAATCATATGAATAATTACAAGTCAAAACATGGACGACAAATGAAACAATTATACCCAAAACGCTCATTAACATGGAATTTACAAAATAACAGGTAATATAAAGTCCTAAGTGAACCATATATGATATCATAACAATTAATATGATTCTTTAATAAGTCAATGAAATTTTTTAAATCATTATACAGGAGGTTCGAACACTTACGAAGCAAATCGGACCTAAGGTAAGGGAAATATCACAATCTCATTTTTATCCGAGATTGTTTATACTTTGAAATTTACTGGGGTGTATTTTATCATCCACATCCATGTTTCCTCAATATGTAATATTATTTCCATTCACCTACAATTGTTTAAATCCAATTTTACCCTTTTTTTAGTTTTTAATAAAATATATGAAAGGAATCTTTTTTAACTTTTTCGTACGAGGTACTTTTTTACTTTTCCGATAAAAGTACGAAGAATGTTTTTTTAACTTATACGACATGAATGGATTTTTAAAACATTATTTCCAAGAAGCTTCCTTTACAAGTTTTAATGTTTATTTTTAATCAAATTATTTTAGTTTAAAATTGTATGACATGTTACGAAAGGAAAAATGTTTTTGAAGTAGAAAGGATATTTTCCTCAAGAATGGAGTTCAAGTGTTTTATCAAAATTATTTTCCATCTAAGATAAAATAGGGTTCTGTTTCTATCCCTATTATTACATTGATTTGATAATGTTGTGATGGAATTATTTTTATGAATTCCTTTATCTTATATGAATTGTTTTATGATGTCATCATGTTTAAGAATCCCATTTTTATTACATGGGTTATGAAATGATGTATGATTTATGCTTTTGTGGCACACATAATAATGGTATCATTATGAGATGGGTGGGACCTATATATCCCTACAATTCATTGGGTAAAGATTTTATATCTCATGAGATAGACATGGATGGAACGGTAGGGTATACCGGTTCAGTGAAATAGGACTGAAACGAGGAGTGAACTCGGCTCTAAAAGGGACTTTGTCCACTAAGATAGTCTTGGCAATGAGTCTTGACTAATAAGAAATGATTCTCTATGATTATGTGTGTATGCCACAAAGTTTCATGTTTTATGTTATGATTATTGGGATTTCATTTCACTACTATGATTTATCCCATGTTATGAAATTATGCTCTCTTTTTCAGGTTAAGATTTCCAAAATGTTATGTTTTTATGAATATGATGTGATTGATATTTTTTTTACCCTTAATGATCATTTGAGCTCACCCTTTTATGGTTTCTTTTCCCCAGGTTATAAAGAAAGGTTTTAGGTAAAAAAAGGAAGATCTTTATGGGAGATGTTGAAGATTTTTCACCACGATTAGAAGATTATATTCCGAGTTTCCAAAGACACTAAACTATTACGATCCCCGTGTGTGTGTTTTTGTTATTTACTAAGTATTCTGAAAAATTAATGTAATTTCCATGTACGTCAAGCTTCGGGTCTCTACAGTTGGTATCAGAGGAAAGGATTAGTTAAACATTGGAAACTAGGATGCAAAAATGTTATTAAGATCCCTAGAGATATTTCTAAGGTATGTCTAGGGATGTCCCTAAGGATAAGTATACATATAGGATATAGTCCTAGAACTATGGTAACGATATTAGATTAAACCAAAGATGTTAGATATTGAAGTTAATCCCCCTTTATTATGATTTTTTCCTGTCACACTATTCTTTTTGGGTTATAGAAAATTGCTGGAAACAAGATGATTCATGATAATGGACGATATTATGGACAATGGAATGATATTATTCACGAGAAAACAAATGAAATGGGATTTAGAAGTCCAAACATCATTATTATGCCGAATCAGCAATCTCATAATATGATCAATAAAGTAAAATTTGGTAAGTTTCCTGACACGGCTAATAATAGAAAGATAGAGTTTCATGATGATCATAGAGGAAAGAAAGTTCAATTTCCCCTATGTAAATCATGTGGGAAGAGGAGTCAAGGAGAATGTTTCAAAGGAACTAGAAGATGCTTTGGGTGTGGAAAAGAAGGACACAAAGCCAGTAAGTGCAAAGGAAAAGGTTCAGTTAACACCAAGGATGAGGATAATGGTATTGCTACGACATCAACAATGGTTAAATGTTTTAAATGTGGAATGTACGGGAATTATGCAAACCAATGCCCTAAGGGAAAGTCTCATGAAGAGAATCAGTATGGTCGTATGGGTAGTATTTATGTTGATGATGATGAAGAGACTACAAATGATATGTGAGATGAAATAATTGTTGAAGCTCGGTCAATGGTTTAAGAATGTTGTGGAATGATTACATGTTTATCATGTGTAATGTTGTATATGTAATATCATGGTACTATGGAATAAAGAGACATATAAGGATTGTTACACTATTTTCTTTCCTTGAGTTTTGAAAGTGTATGATTAATGGTACCAGTATCCATGAAAGGTTATTCATATATTTTTGTAATGTAGATGATATTCGCATAATGAAGGGATAAGGAGAAAATTAAGTGTTTGATAGTATTCATGAGCTTATGAATGATATAAGGAGAAGGTTATATCATGGTTTGAGTATATATAATTTTGGGATTTCTGTATGTGGAAAGAGTTAACTTTTGACGGCATTCATGTTTTCACTAAGGTTCAATGGGTATTCATTCTTCAAGAGAATACATGATTAAGGTATTCACATGTTTGTAATTTGACCAACAAGATATATCTTATGATATATGGGGGATAAATGATGGCATTCACGTGATCATTTTCTTTATACTATGAGCTTGGACTGAAGTATTTTAGATAAGCCTAAAGATTGGAATGGATTATGTTGGACATAAGTTAGTATTGTTTAAGGATAAAACCTTTTTTGATATTGTTGATGGGATGTTATAGTAATATAGCTTTAGAAAAAGGACAACATGCAGGACGAGCAACAGCCCATCGCGTCGGACAAGGCTGTGGGAATCGAACCCACAACTGAAGTGCAACTGGCCTTTATCGCCTACCACTGGCCTATAGGAAGTCCCTGTTTAGTAAAAACTAGTTTTATTATATTAAGCATTATGATATGTGAAGTATAAGTCCATTTTAGGAACTATATATGATTAATCTCACTATAGATGGACTTATGTATTTTTTTGATAACTATTCTAACCTTTTGTTTGAGACAGATGGAATGACCCATCATTCTATCACATGATCTACTAACACATCACGAATGACAAATTCAACTTCATTTCTTTAAGAGATGAAGTGGAAATTGTCCAAAGAATGAAAAATGGTTAGACTATACCAAAATCACGATAGTATTTCTTCTAATTCCAATTTCATCAACATTAGGGAAATGATCTAGAAAACCAAAAATGTTTTCCTAGTGATCTTATATCTGATGAATCAGATGGTACCTTAGATCGTCACAAATTTATGGCTTTGTGATTGCTGGCTTTTCCATAGCCATGTTCTCTTCCACTCTCCATCAGAACATCATGGTTAGATTTCTCTTCTATATCAATATTTTCACCTATGTGGAAACCCAGTGATTAGTTTATTTGGGTAACCGTTATATTTCATACTTTTGTTCATAAAGATTGGTTTTGGTATTCCTTTTTACGATGTGAGTTTCTATTAAAGAAACTTTTGAATAGTAAACCATTTATAACCCCGACGAATTTCGAGGGCGAAATTCATTTTAAGAGGGGTATAATGTAACATCCCAAGATTTTATGAAAAATGTTATTTTAATTTCATTAATGTCTTGTGTTGTATGCTAGACCAAGACTACCTTGTGCTATACGCAACACCGTATTAGCTTTCAGTATACGCAACATAATTCTTGGATCGTGTTACACACAATTTTAATAATAGTTATTCTACGCAACATTGAGTATATATATATATTCAATGTATAAATGAAATATGGTTGGATTATGTTATACGAAAAAATGAAGGATTCTTGGACAACACGCAACCCTGACTTGGCTTGCATTACACGCAATCACGACCTTCCTCGATAGCGTGTGTTGTACGCAATACCGGGTTTTACTAGACAACGATATATTATTATAACATTATTATGAAGTAGCCTTTATGAATAGTATTAACTAAATTTTGAATCTTATAACATTAATATTCGTCTTTCACATCTTCTAAAACATGGTATAAGAACAAAATAAATTTTTCGGGTAAAATAAGTATTTTAAAAAAAAATGCAGTTTTGCCTCCTTTTGATGGCGCACCAACTTTAAATCTAGTTTTTGACATGTTTATAAGTTAAATTTTAGAAAATAAAATTCTTCTTTTGAATCAGGATATAAAAATTTACATTAGATAAAGTTTTGATATTTTTCCGATAACTTTCATATTATAATGAATAGTAAAAACACGCTATATTTTAATTAAAAACAACTTTTTTCATCGTAATATATTATGTGGTTAAATTATTATATTGAATGGTTTTAATGTATAAATAGAATATATTTTTACCATTTAATATAATGTATATCATTAGCATTGATTTTGCCTTGAATTCGTAGGTTAAATCAATTCAATCTTTTGCAATGTTTTAAAGAAAAACCCGTTTTTTTTTTACAACGAGATTAATTTAAATTTAATATATGAATATTTTGTGTATTGAATTTGGAAAAATTGATTCCATATTTGGAATCAGTTGGTCCAAATTATGTTAATAAGCTACTTTTTATTTTTGGGCATTGTAAATAGTAACTACGGTAAATTTTATTTACTATAGTTAAAGGTAAATCGGGTAATTAAGGGTAAATATAAGATTATAAAATTACCCTAACACTTTTAAAAATCCTATTGGATGGCTAAATGTAGACCCATATAACTTAAGGGTCGTATTAGATTCATTTTAGGGACTTTTGTCCATGAAAAGAATTTAATTATTATTAAAACCAAAGAATGTGACAACATGTCACTTTCTTAAATCTTATAAGTATAATAATTTTAATTTGGTGATAAACTTCATCAAACTTAGAACATGAATAATCTACAGAAATATAATACAATTATCTACATCATAGGAATTTATTTAGAAATTTTAGGGATTAAATAATTATCATTTATTATGACACAAAGATGATGCAATAATTGTCTTATTAATGAAATATTGACATAATTGATGTTATAAATGCCCAAATAAATGTAATTTGAGACTTTTTATGACTTACATTAATTTTATAGATTAATATGACATGTTATAGTTTATATAAGTAACCTGGTTCGAACTTATCATTCTTTTATGAATTTCATAAAAATCATGTACCAAATAGTGTCAAAATTTACATAAATTAGTTTTTAAAACAAATATTATATTATTAATTGTTATTTAATTCCTAAAAATCTAAGGTTCGACCAAATGACTTATATAAGGATATATATATTAATAATAAATAACTTTGGGTTCTTTTGGCTTGTTATGGTAAGTTTATTAACCATATAGTGTAATAAAACAAAAAGACATGGTAAAAGTTAAATTATTTAACTTAGAGTTAAATCTAATTTATAAGGTTAAAATAATAACCTAAACTTGTCTAAATCCTATTGGATGAGAGGATTTAGACCCATCCCCACTTTAGCTTCGAAATAAGACCCTTTTGAACCATTATAAACCGAATTTGACCTTAATATAAAATAATATTTTGAGATTTTCCTATGGTGCCCCTCTCCTCCCTTATAAAAGGGCACCTCCTCCCTCTCCTCCTCACACCAATTTGAGCATTCAATCTCGGAAAAACCCTACAAAAATCTATTCTCCACTTCCCTAGTATCATCCTATAGGTTCTGGTATTCTTCAAATACCATCCTTAGTTCATTAAGTGGAGGTTAAGTGAAGGCGCGTCAAAAAGAGGTAATATCCATTACCGATGTTTTTCAATTTCTTTCTTCTTCAACATCTTCTTCTTTAGTTGTTTCATGATAAAGTAATAACATCAGTATTTATTATATACTAATATGTTATTATAAATATTAAAAAACTCTAATTAACCTTCTATCCATCCTACGGAAAAAGGAAATCACCGCACGTACGTACGTAAGGAATACCGTCTCCACGCCGTGGTGTAATATATTTTCCACCACCACCTTAATTGGATGGGTATAATGGTGTAAATAATAACTATATATGATTAATTTAAATTGATATTGATTCTTAAATAGTATACATACACTCCAATACGGTCCCACGATCATGAGAACGATATCATCGCTCGTGCGTACGTACGGACTACCGTCTCCACGACGCGATGAGATTCATTCTCCATTTTAACCATTAATGAATGATTATAAAGTATATATAATAAGTAACCATTATATATATGACATAATAATGATATTGGATGTATGTGTATATATATGTATGTCATCTACTTAATTCCATTCAACTCAATAAGGAAACAAAAACAGCGTTCATGCGTACGTACGACCTACCGTCTCCATGAACGGTTTATTTCTTTCCATCTACTGATTTATTATATATATGTATATTCTGAATATATATTATATATAAATCATGTTTTATATTCTGGAATTAAGTAATCATGATCTATGTAATCATATGAATTATTACAAGTCCAAACACGGACGAAAAATGAAACAATTTTACCCAAAACGCTCTTTAACAGGGAATTTTCAAAAGAACGGGTAATATAAAGTCATAAGTGAACCATATATGATATCATAAAAATTAATATGATTCTGTAATAAGTCAATGACATTATTTAAATCATTATACCGGAGGTTTGGACACTTACGAAGCAAATCGGACCTAAAATAAGGGAAATATCACAATCTCATTTTTATCTGAGATTGTTTATACTTTGAAATTTACTGGGGTGTATTTTATCATCCACATATATGTTTTCTCAATATGTAATATTATTTCCATTCACCTAAAATTTATTAAATCCAATTTTACCCTTTGGTTAGTTTTTAATAAAATATATGAAAGGAATATTTTTTTCTTTTTTCGTACGAGGTACTTTTTAACGTTTCAGATAAAAGTACGAAGAATGTTTTTTTAACTTATACGGCATGAATGGATTTTTAAAACATTATTTCCAAGAAGCTTCCTTTAAAAGTTTTCAAGTTTATTTTTAATCAACTTCTTTTAGTTTAAAATTTTATGACATGTTAAGAATGGAAAAATGTTTTTGAAGTAGAAAGGATATTTTCCTCAAGAATGGAGTTCAAGTGTTTTATCAAAATTATTTTCCATCTAAGATAAAATAGGGTTCTGTTTCTATCCCTATTATTACATTGATTTGATAATGTTGTGATGGAATTATTTTTATGAATTCCTTTATCTTATATGAATTGTTTTATGATGTCATGATGATTAAGAAACCCATTTTTATTACATTGGTTCTGCAATGATGTATGATTTAAGATTTTGTGGAACACATAAGAATGGTATCATTATGAGATGGGTGGGACCTATATCTCCCTCCAATGCATTGGGTAAAGATTTTATATCTCATGAGATATACATGGATGGAATGGTAGGTTATACCGGTTCAGTGAAACAGGACTGAAACGAGGAGTGAACTCGGCTCAGAAAGGGACTTTGTCCACTAAGATAGTCTTGGCAATGAGTCTTGACTAATAAGAAATGATTCTCTATGATTATGTGTGTATGCCACAAAGTTTCATGTTTTATGTTATGATTATTGGGATTTCATTTCACTACTATGATTTATCCCATGTTATGAAATTATGCTCTCTTTTGCAGGTTAAGATTTCCAAAATGTTATGTTCTTATGAATATGATGTGATTGATATTTATTTTGTTTACCCTTACTGAGCATTTGAGCTCACCCTTTTATGTTTTCTTTTCCCCAGGATATAAAGAAAGGTTTTAGGTAAAAAAAGGAAGATCTTTATGGGAGATGTTAAAGATCTTTCCCCACGATTAGAAGATTATATTCAGAGTTTCCAAAGACACTAAACTATTACGATCCCTGTGTATGTGTTTTTGTTATGTACTAAGTATTCTGCAAAAGTAATGTAATGTCCATGTACGTCAAGATTTGGGTCTCTACAGTACATGGATCCTTTGTGGTTTTGATGACGATTACTACCATACTGGGATCCTTCATGGGTTCGACGATGATTGAAAATGTACCGGAATCTTCCGTGGGTTCGACAGCGATGACTACTGTTCTTGTATCCTGTGTGGGTCTGACAGTTTGACCTCTGTACTTGTATCCTGTGTGGGTCTGACAGAGTATGTTGTCTTGTATCCTGTGTGGGTTTGATAGCTTAGCTGGTCTTGTATCCTGCGTGGGTCCGACAGCTTATAAGAATTAGTGACTACATCTGATCATCTCTATCTCTATACGAAAGATGTATACATATGTGAGATGAGTCTTGACTTTCAATCATTATTATCGATTTTTTTGACTTTCTTTCCTTTTTGGATTGGGTTGTACTTGAGAGCGAGAGTTGGAGCTGAACTGTGGTGGATAACATAGGTATATATATGGGCATATACCTAAGTAGGGTTGGTTGATACTTCGTGATTGTATCTTTCCTTTTGTGGTTTATCCTTTGGAGATTCTGGGAGACCTTCGGGGGTCTTAGGGTCCCTACTGAGTGTCGTTATACTCACCCATGCACGGACTATGCCTGCTCCTCGTTATGTTGGATGCAGACATTGGACAGTGTTGGAGGAGGCTGAGAGCAAGCTAGGACCGGACGATACTCGGAGGTGGACCACACGGCGAGACAGTTCACAGAGCGGACCAATAGACGTGGGGTGCTGAGGTGGACATATGTACCTACCCTTCATGTAGGATACACGACAGACATTCTGGGAGCTGCCCTTTCAGCTGTTGTCCCTTTTTCAGTTGTTCTTACTTTCCGTTGTACCTATACTTTACTATTGGGGTTGTATTTTTGTCCCCCTTTACTTTCAACACTAATTTTTTTATACAGTATTCACTTAGTGCTTTGCTTCTAGCTTACTCTGTTTTTGTGTGTGTTACTTCTATAAAGGAAATGCCTTCCCAGCTTATAGATTTACACCTTTGGTGCTAGTCGCCAGCCCCTGGCCAATGGAAGTTGGGCTTGGGGTAGTCATGAGACGAGCCCCAAGGTTGGGTCATGACATTATGATAAATATAATTTTTAATACTGATGTTCATGCTATAATTTAATTCATGAAAATTATAACATTGCAAAAATGTTGCTCTATGTTTTTTATCTTTTCAAAGAATCTTTAAGGAGATTTTTTTCTCATTACTATTTATTATAAAAATTTTATGAAAATAACTAGGAATAGAAGTTGATTTATTATGAAATATTATTTTTATGTTTAACTTAATCATTATTTTGAACAATAAAAAAATTTATAAATATTCATCGAATAAAAATTTCTATCATTAAATTGAGGTACATTAATGACCATTTCCCACTCATCCCATATAAAAAATTGTTTTTCACAATGTTTAATCATTATTAAGACTAAATATATAGTAAAAATGAAAAATTTAATGACACTTCATGAAAAGAAAACATTTTATATCATAGGCGTTTTGTTTTCTAAAAAAATTGATACTGAATTGATTTCTTGAATTAAAGTGTATGAGTTTATTATGTCATATATTTTATTATTTACATAAAGATAAAAACCAAATATAAATTTTTAAATTAATGAATGATAATTTAATTTTATAGACAATACATTTTTCTATGATTAATAGTTGTTCCTTGCAAATGATAAATTTGAATCAAATGAGGGATAATACTTATCTTATTAATACTAACATGTGAAAAAAAATAATATTTTCTTTGATCAACGTGGATATTAAATCAAGAAAATTTTATAATAAATATTCATGATGAAATTATTGACCTCTAATATATTAGGGACTATCATATTGTTTATACCATTATCCCCACTTAACACAACTAAGAAGTTTTCTCCCAACTAATATGACTCTAAATCTTCTGTCTAACAATCAATTTTGAACATACTATTCATTAAGGAATGGTGTAAAACATGGATTAGATATTCCATTACATTTAGATAAATTATTATTTCTAGGTTATAATATTTAATTTTATATTATATATGATTATTACATTATCTACTGTTAATGATTCAGTGGTTCCTTAAGTGTGCACATAAATAAATTAAATATGTGATTTATTAATGTAAGTATAAGACACATTAAAAAATTGGGGTTTTAGTCACATTTTAACTCTGAATAATCCCAATTTCTAGACTATTTATTTAATATATTCATTTATAAACCATTTAAATTTTTTTGTATTCATTTTTTAGTTTATATTATATTACACCATCCATTTGCAATGATATACTATGTCACATTATATTACCATGGAGAATAAATAAATATAAACAATTAATATATTATTGGAATAAAAACAATTTAACACTATAAATCAACTACATATTACATTATATCACATATGAAACTTGTATTACCATGATTAATATTATATTGTTTGAGAGGATGCTTTTGAAATTATTTGTTTGAACTATTAATATTTTTATAGTTTGACAATTAACATGAATATGGTATATTTTGAAAACAATTAGAAACAAAAAATAAAAAAATAATTTTTATTAAATGATAATATCGATTTGGATATCCAAAAGATACATTTATAATAGAGAACTAATATAATAACCCTATATTTTCTAATTCTATCGTATCTTCTCTGTTAATCATTCTAGCTATCAGCAATAGATTTTATTATTAAAAAACATTTTATAAATAATTTTTTGAATGAAAAAAATTGACATTCAAATTTTATATCTTAAAAGAAAAGATGAATATATTAGAATAATAATAAAAAAATGGAGTGTCCAAGGAATAAAAATTTACAGGACCATATTAATCATTTTCTCTCAAATCATCAAATTAGGATAATATTTTTTTATAATTTAATAAAAATAACATGGAATTGTATGATTATTATGGAGTTTCATATCTATAAAGATTAAAAAAAATTGAAACCCATAAGTAAGGTGTAATTATTCATTTTAATGTTCTAAATTTGATCATGATTAACTCTTTGGTTTTAATCGTAATTATATATATTTCATTTTTGTACTATCAATCATTAATTATTTGAGAAAAAATTTCTAATTGATGATATCCATTTAGTTTTTGGGGATATAGTATTTTTCTAAATATAATTTTAATGGAATATAATCTTATCTATTTAATTATATTCGATGGTATTGAGAAGAATCTATTGATAAAATGTTGACATAGAATTTTAAAACTATAGTTAATAAGATTGGGTTACCTAATGTTTATGAAAATATATATAGTTATGGATTACATAATTCAATTCATATTATTACACTGGTAATATAAAAAAATTTATAAAGTAATTAAATTTTACTAAATACTATTATTACTATATATATATTACAAATTTAACCCAAACACACTTCAAATGTTTTTCATATAATGATGTTTTCGTGGTTTCAAAAATAATTTTTTTTCCATATGTACAGTTTGTGATTTTTGAATTGAGGAAATCATATTAAAATGGAAAAATAATTAAAATTTCCAAATAAAAATATACACATAATTTTTTGGTCATTTAGATATTAATTATTTTACAAAAAGTCTCTAAAGAATATTATTCCAAATTATATGGATGTTCGTTAGTACATATCATAAATTATATATATTACACACCCCCAATTCATGTTCATTTTCTAATCAAAATATTGGGGTATTTTATTTTTCATATACTCAGAAACATCAGGTACCATGTGTGCATGAACCTAAAAATTATGAATAATATAAAAGTACAACAAATAGGCAGAATGTGAGCCATGAAATTTCACAAAAAATGAACGTGGTCAACAAAATACTCAAAAATAACATATTATCAAAACCTTTTAAAAATACAAAAATACCCACATCAAATAGCCCTATGGCCTAAAAACAACATCTATAATGGAAAAATAAATGATATGGAAAAAACATGCCAAGCCTTACAATCTCCAACACCTGGGGACATCAAACAATATAACCAAAAACTCCATCAAAATTCATCAGCCATATAGCTTGCACCATGTATGATTCCATAACAATAAACATCATTACTCATTAAATTAAGATCATCCTCGATGACATTCATCAGAGTTGTTTGTTCATCACATAAATTGTGTGAGATTCTCACTACTGGTTTCCCATAAAATTGATAACCCTTGGTTCATGAGATCATCACACCAATAAGGTCCCATAACACTAAAAGTTCCCCTGTATCTCCCTTACCATCTACATGTGGGAAATAACCCATTGATAATAATGGAGACACCATATAATGAAAAAAGGACCAATCAAACATGTAAAAACATCAACTTAATAAACACCATATAAACCCATTCCTATAATCCAATGATGGTTGAACACCACATTAAATCATTGTTCATATTTCCATTTAATAAAAACACATAATCAATAGCCTTTCCCCATATGAGAATCACTTCAAATGTTCATGCACGCAACTCGAAGGTCTTCTCTCCTATCCCAATCACATTATATCATTTCAGGTGATCTTCTTCGGCATGATCAATCATCACAGTGTTGTAGTCATCCACTGTCACTATCATCTCCATGTTTTATAAAGCTAAAGAAGGTACCTCCATAATAAAACCAATTTAAAATCCATCCTTGTTGTTCTCAAACATCATCATCTCCATGTATTGCGGGTGTTGGTCCCATCGACGGTCACACACTGCCCATTGGGATATCCTACCACATGAATCCAAAACCATTTATCCTCATACACCCCACATCCCAAAGTCACCACTGTGCAGAAATCCATCCCCATCAGTTAATATCCCTTGAAACATATCCTAAAAACATAAACCACCACCGACATCAAATTTCTTGATATAGAATGACTCCCACCATCGAGTTTCTCATCACTGGTAACCTCACCACCCATCACCTCATATTCACAACCCCATCCATCTCTATGAAAAGAAGAAAACTCATTGATCTACTACCACCATCATGGAACCTCCACCCAATACCAACAATGTTCTCTCTTATATTTCCTCAGTCAATACTCATTCATAATATGGCTATAAGGCTTCATCCTATAACTTTCCCACATGATGCTATAGTGGATCAACATGACTTCTTATACTGTATGATGAAAATAGATCATAATGACTAATGATCTAATAAATACATCCATTACTGGAGAAATGAACATTTATAATAGACATAGTGGTTTTCCATTTTTTGATATAAATACTCTCCATGATATACCTTATTCTTCACAAACAACATATTGGCCAACCATCATGAATTAAACAATGCTTTTTACATAATCCAAAATTTCATCAAAAATATTTTTGGGATCACTTTAGTAAGGACACTAAATTTTGTTCATATTTGATATTTCACATAAAAAACATCATTCTAAAGTTAATCCAAAGTAAATTTGTCATATTTAGTTAGGAAGTGACACATGTTAATAACTTGAAACCAATAGTCATCAAAAATTTTAATTTTTTCATGCTATTGAATCACGGAACATGTTATTGATTATAGAGACTTGACCATTAGAGTAATAATAAATTGTTATTATCATCTCAATAAGCCAGTAATAAGACACAGTTTCATATAGAGGCTTGAAATACTATTCAAATTCCTGAAAAAGATACATTTTAGTTCATATGTATTTATTTTTTGTGATCATATATTCATTGTTTGACTTATTATAGAATTGTGTTATGCATTAATCACTAGTAATTTGAATTCATGATCAAAATTATTAGGTCAAAAAAATTATTGTTATATCATAATTTATATTTTCAAATTATAAACTAATTACCAAATCATTATGTTAATATTAAAATTAAATGAATATTTATTAACAATTATATACATAAAATAGTAATAACACTAATTTGAACCAATCAATGACAAATGTTCTCTTTAAATACTCACTAATTATTAAATGTTTGTAATAATAAAATGTAATTATATTTATTTAATTTTATGTATATTAAAAGATAAGAAAATTATATGTGAAATATGTTGTTAAGTTAGACGGGTTGAAAATAAATTTTTAAAATACATACATAATATATTAAAAAAAATCAAATAAAAAAAAGATCATGAAATGTTCCATAGAATAATCCAAAAGTATAACATTATCCAAAAATAATAAATATAGGAACTACCCATATTTATTGATGTGATCGAATTTGGTGATAAAATTTATTATGATTCTCATTTTAATTTCTTATTGGTTGGTTACATATCATTCTCAAATCATCAAAAAAACATTTAAAAGGATTAATAAACTCTTAAAAATATAAACTATCATTGTCAATCCACTGGAGTGATTCCCATTTACTAAAGAAATTCTACATTCCATACATGTTTCTATTATATGGATATATAAAATCAAAATAAATGGAACCCTTATTAGTATATTTTTTATAATATGTAATCTTATATAAAACATGAAATAGATTTAATATGGGGGAAACATTTCTTTAACTCACATATAATTAATAGTTCATCTACTGGAATTTATTCAATAAAATATTGGAAACAACCATAGCATTATTTTATGTATAAAAATTTAAAAAATGAATAACTATCTCATATAAATTATTTTACATTAAATTATGGATTCCTTTTATATTATATTTATAATGATAAATGTGATAGTTATGATTTTTTAGTGATTTATTTTTCAACTCCATTTTAGTAACTTATTCCTACATGATTATTTAATAATAATTTGTATGATTAATTGTCTCTAGATCTTCTAAAAAATATTTTCACAAATTTTTTCATCACATAATAATTAATGAAAAAACTCAAGTTATTTTACCTATACATGATTTATAAAGTTATAAATTTATACCCCAATCCAGAAACTAATTCTATAATCAAAAAATTATACTAATTATCCCCTTTAATATATAATATAATTGAAAAAAACACATATATTTTTCTCAATGTAAATTATGTTAAAATATAGATGTTTCAATGGTTTTCAAAAATGTATAATCAATGATTATACCATTCACTGAATAATTGAAATTAAATTTTGTGAAAAAATTATTCGTGTTTATATATTTCATCATTATTTTCTAGAAAATTAAATATACTTCATGAAATTCATTAAGAACAACTATTATGTTCAAATGATCTACTCCCTTCTCAGTCTTAATGGATTTGTAAAACTGTCAATAATTGTTTCAGTATATATGAACAAATGGAAAAAATTATTGATGAATCAGAATCATAAATGATGATAATATTAAATCTATCTAGATCAATTGTTCTTCATAAGAAAAATACATGATAGTTTACCCATTATGGTTAATCCATATTTCATTTAAAAAGTAGTAAAATATTTTATCATCGACATGTAGTCAAAAAATATAATGTATCTTTCATGGATGTATCATATGTACACTCACCCACATTCTAGAGATACATCAACTCATTCATTAATTGTTGAATTTAAACTTTTATATATAATCCATGTTCAAAGGTTCCAAAAATGTGTACGAATAAGAAAGTTAATTTTTTTATTACTAATTCATAGAGGATGGGTATAAAAGTGAATTAAAATATGAAATTTATTTTTTATGTAAACATCTGATGATAATAATTAAATAAATTTTACGATAGAACTTACCCCACAATATGATCCCTAGTTGTAAAACCATTATATCATGAGTAAAATGTCTTTCATACTAATCCATCTATATGATGACCAAACTTATCATTATTCATAATATTCTATAAATAACATCATAGATAATTATAAGGGATTTAATCATATATGAAAATATTATGAGATATAAAAATCAATGGAAGATCGATATTACCATTTTCTGAAATAAAATATGGTGTTCCATTTTCATTTTTCTCCAATTGAAATGTACATAATTTTTACCTTTCTTTAAGAATATTAGTTCCACCCTATATAATATATAATCATTCCATATAAATTAAATTGTTATTTTATAATCCATTTTGATCAATTAACATCCATGTTGTATATTTAGTTGAGTTAATATCGCTATCATTAGTAAGTATGTCCAAAAAATTCAAGAATATAATATATGATAGTATTCAAAATTCCAATCATGATTTTCCCCTGATACAATAACATTAAAATCTCCATAGTTTTCAATTTACTAATTTCCTAATATATATAATTCTTGCATCATCCATCAGTTTTTTTGATCTCTCTTCATTATTATTTATTTTGGATAAATTTTGATTATTCATGTGTTATTTCATTGGAAAACACATATATCATTATGATTAATAAATGAAAAATTATTCAATATAAGATTTATTAGTCAACTCTATTAGTTTTGATATTTAATAGATTGGAAATTCATTTCCTCATTATTTTAATAATTGTCATAATAGTTTTTTTTGGAAAATAACATTTTTTATATTAACTACCATATTCACAACATAACCAGGGTCCTCAAAAAATAGTGTAACAAGGATTGTGTCTATGTCTATAATCTAATTCATTGATAAATTAACTATAAATTGTTCTATCATATTTGGTATTGTGGTTGGGATTTAATCAATATCATATATCTAAAAAGTATCAATTATGTATTAAAAATATAAATTCTTAATTAAATATACATAGGTAACTATATTTGGAAAATACATAGATATATTGAATATTTTAAACAAATAAAAAGGTGAAAAAATTATTTCAAAAATAATAAAAAAATTATTAAAATAGAAATAATTTTTTTAAAAAGAACATTATTTCATAGAAAATAAGAATTCATGTCCTTAATAAATATGGTGTTATGATGATAATATTCACAATTATTTCATTAAAAAAATAATTATCCCATGTCTATAAAATGTATCTAAAATGATTAAAAAAATACGAATTTTACAATGAATTTAATCATGTAATACTAATAACCTGATGAAAAAGAATAAGCGATGGATAATGGTATAATTGATGCATACTTGGAGTGACTGACACAATGATTAAGGAATGGGATTGAAAATAACTAACATATATTTTTTAGTGTTATAGTAAATTCATATTTCATGAATTATAAATCTATAAATTCTTTAAAATAGGAAAAATTAATGTTCTTAAGAATATATATTTTCTTTGTTTTAAAGACTATTTTTGGAATATAAATATTATGAAAGGGAAAAATTATTCTTTGAAAAATTTAAACACAATATAAATTTTTTTTATAAAAAATATGGTTATTATTAATATATAAAAAATAATAATGTAATATTTTTAACAAAGAAATTAGATTGATTTAAAAAAATAAAAAAATATGGGTGTGTATTAAACAATGATTGGGTAATAAAATTCAGGTGTAGTTAATGAATAAAATCATAATTACATTAAATACTTATTTTACATATGTAACCCCACCAATATTATAATATAAAATAGTTAAACATTATTATAATAAAATAAGTTCTCTTGAAAAAATATTTAACGGTACCTAAAAATACTAAAACAATTACATCAAATTGAAGAAATTATTATATTATAATACCATTATCTAAAATTTATGCTTTTTAAAATGGAATATGTATACAGAAAACCAAATCGAGTTAATCCCTCCCCTTCAAGTCATTATATTAAAAATAAATTCCTAAATAATAATGAATAAAACTAATAAATTCAATAGTATGATTTGTCAATATTTTCACGTCATAAAATTACATTACCATATATCATATTACTTATAAAAATAGTAAAACAATATATCTACTAAAATAATTAACATAAGAGAAATCAATACATTATACATATCCCTCAATGAAAATATTCCACACATACTAAATATATCATTCAAAATTTGAAAATCATTATCATAATGATTAAAAAATATAATTATTGTAAATCAGTAATGTAAAAAAATTAATAGAAACTTTTTGAATTTAACATAATTTCATATAATATCATTTCCATTACTTACATTATTATTCAAACATCTAACACCAAATTTTATTGAACATAATTACAACCAAATTTTTATCATTCCTTAATTAAAAAAATTAATTCAATGAATAATTTGACAACCTGAGAAATATTGAACTATCAACATGTTACTAAAATGATTAATGAAAAAGCCAAAAATATATATTAAAAAATAATAACATTATATTTTTTTATGTAGAAGATGTGAGTAATTAAATAAAAATTATTCATATCATATTTTAAAATTTTATATCTGATTCTATAAAAAATATATTCAAAATAAAACACAACATAATGAATTTGGGATAATTTTGACCTAACAAGAAGAAATTTTTTACATTATTCATAAAAAATTGAAACTAATGCTTATAATAATAGTAGATAGACAAAAAACATATTAATTTGACATTAATTAACAATATAATAAACAAAATGATGCATTACGGTAATTTATTTATGATAAAAGGAGATGTTTTGTGAGTAAACAGTGGCATTGTATATCATGGGAATGAAAAAAATAGATTTTTTAGAAATAAATATAATTTTTTTCAAAAAATAGTTTTCACTGGGTAATAGTTTTGACTTTATGCTAATGGGATGTCTAAACTATTTGAATTCGTTACTCTATAACCATGTTTATAAAACAAAATTTTTATCAAGGTGAGAGTGGATCCCACAATTCATATAGTTTGAAAAGAATAATTTCTTGCCCAAAAGAATTATGAAATTGTACCTCATCCACAATGCCAACCCCCAGATTTCTAGATATATTGTCATATTTTTTAAACAAGGTTCTCTCATACCATATTTTTTTGATCTACACATTGAACTCTTATATTTCTACAATCAATCTAGAAATACATAGTATTTTATACTCTTCCTTCAATATGTATTCGAATGATTCATGATCAATTATATATATAACTTTAGTAATAAAATATTGAATAATAAAATAAAATGAGTGAAAAATAAGGATAGAAACTAAATCTCCATTGTTTGATTGCTCTCATATCTTATATCCAATTCTATTAACATGTAATTTTTATCAGGTGATCATTGGTCCACATTTTGTGAAAACACTATTATAATGAATGTGTTCAAGTAATCTTATAATAGTTGAAATGTAGATCCTAACATGGTGGAAGAAGAAAATGTTATGTAGTGAGTCATCAATTTTTCTAATCATAGTCCAAAAAAATGCATCCCCCAAAATGAACATAGTCACTATTTTGAATAAAATTTTAAGATGAAATCAATTTTTAATAAATATCTAAATCTCCTCTAATAAAATCCGTCATAACCCCATATTGATTTCACATGATATAAAGAAGTAGGGAATGAATTTTTTATTATTATATTATATTTATATTTTTCCACATCAATATCCATTTCCAATCAAAAAAAGCTATAGATATTTTTTTTAATATGATGTGGCTATTTTCCAAATTTATAAAGAAATTAATTTCAATGGAAAATATTAAAAACATGTTTAATATTGATTGAAAAAAATGATTCTAAAAAAGTAATGTTATCAAAAAATTCCTCCAAATGATATCTTTTTATATAATAAAATAAAATAATACAATATTAATTATTTTTCTATCATTCATTGGTTTCATAGAGACATGAAAATACTATGAAAAATCATTTATGAAATATATTTGGGTTTACCCATTAAATGATATAATATATTATTAATTATGTATATAGGGATATAGAAATTGTTTTACTTGGTTCTGTTCTCAATAATAAAATCAGATGATATAAATTTGTAGACTTTTAATGGAAGGATGCCATTTTTATGATTTGAAATTATTGTAAGATGTTATTTTTTGTTACAATTTTGATGGTATGTTCTCAAATTCAAATATAAATGAGGTATCTTATTCTTGGTTATAATATAATTTCCAAATCATTTTTCAAAATTTCATGTATTGAGGGCTTAGTTCATGATTGGGGTTATTTGACATGTTTTGAATCATTTTCCTGAAAAATATTTCTATAAAATTTTAAGAATCAAATATAGTATATAACTATGTGTATAACTAATTATTTTGATGATTTATTTGATGATGTTAAATTTTTTCATATACTGGTCTATAATAAATTTTATTACTATAAACACTTCTAATTGATTACAGTCCATTAGTTTGGAATATTTTAATTATTTTGAAAATTCAATCAATTTTAATTATATAGGGATTTTTAATGAAGGTATATTTTGTACATTACTACATTGTAATACATTCACGAAAGTAATTAAATACTTTTTTAATAAATATAATTTAGAAAAATAATACCCATATAAACTAATTCTATAATATTTATCATCACTTTAGACCAATATTTCTATTTTTTTTCCAATAAATATCTTTTTCATTTAATGAAGTTCAATAAATGATATGAGTTCTTATTTTATAAATAGCATTCAAAATTTAATTTTATACATATGAGAAATATTGAGCAAAATGTTTTATTACGTGAATAGATTGTTCTTCAGGGGGATAAATATATTAACCCAAATTATAAAAAATGTAAAACACTATTAACAAATTCTGTTAATGATTTTCCATTATTCAAATTTTTTTATAGTCATAATTATTGTCATAAAATATCTTCAATGTCTAAAAGGTGCATGAAAATTACCAAGTTCGTTATTCTATATATAAAACATTTATTTTATCAATGAATATAAAATCTTTCCCCTTACCAAGTGTCCTTTAAAAACCCTACTGGATGAAATATCTCTCAATAAGAAAATGAAACCACTAGTATTCTAGTTTTTTGTTATAAAATAAATAAACATTATTAAATTGAGTGAGGGATATAATTAATATATGTTTTAAGGTCACACATAGAATTGGTTAAAGTATACTTCTGTATGGAAAATACACCATGTTATTGACATGTTGTGTACAGAATATACCATGTTATTGACATGTTGAGTGACGACATTAAAATTTTAAGACTTCTGAATATAATATGTTAATTTATTGACATGTTGTGAGATTATAGTGAGAGATTAAGGAAAATACATTTCTTTTTAAAATGAAGAGTCTATTGTACTTCATATGGAAGAGTTTTGTTTTTTGTAAAGGTTAGATAGAGCTATGTATGTATAATCTATTTTGGTATAAGCATTAATATGTCATCGTACAAATATTATGAAAATATATATATAAATAAATGGTTACATTTATTCATGACTATTATCAATATAAACATCATAAATTAATGAATAGAATAATGTATGTCTCGATTAAAAATCAATATATAATGAAAATTATATTGTAAGGTATATTAAAAATAGATTTTGGATTTTATAATATATCAAGAAGATGAAATTTGATGTCATAAAAGTATTTATTAACTTTCTTTAGTAACATAAAAATATTTAATTGATTTTCACTATTTCGAAAAAACAAGGAGATTCATATCATTCAATAGAGAAGAATATCAATATAAGATTTATTTTTAGTGAATTTTCAAATTATGAATTGTAACACCCCGAGCTTCCACGATACGCTTCTCTTTCAATAATGCAATAGCTTGCATTGTACGCAAGTTCGAGATTCTAACACACCGTGACCAATGAAAGCAGCCGTTATGAATAATAATACCTACTTTTTAAATTTTTAGAAATTTTAAATTACAAAATGGACTTCATTTTTGTATTCATAATATCTAAATTATCCTAAGTTTAATTTTTTGTAATTTTATGAGAACTTCCAATTTTTTTATGAATAGTGAAAAATACTTAAAACAAATTTTTTAATCAAAATAATTTATAGTGATAAATTATACTATTTAGTGGGTTTAGAGTAATATTATAATATATTTTTACCATTTTATCCAATGGTGGTCATTATAATTAATTTCACTTTGAAATTGGATTAAAACAATTGTTAATCATTTGATATATATTGTTTTTTTAAAAACATGCTATTTGTTGTGACAACGGGAATTAATTATAAAATTAATTAA
Source organism: Viscum album (assembly GCA_963277665.1). NCBI lineage: Eukaryota > Viridiplantae > Streptophyta > Magnoliopsida > Santalales > Viscaceae > Viscum > Viscum album. The sequence goes on from OY728165.1 coordinate 1,941,991,921, forward strand.
TGGAACATATATGTTTGGAATTTTGTAAAATATAAATCATTTTTTAATTCGGAATATCAATTATAGCTTTGGGTGAAATTTTGGCATTGTTTTGAAAAACTTCAATTTTTGATGAATAGTGAAACCACTAAGTGGTAGTTAAAAAACTGATTTTTCGTTTAAATGAAACATTACCACTTCTGTGATTTTATTTTCAAAAATACTACATACATGGTTGTAATTAGGAATTAAAATGATGTTCAATGGGATTAAAATATTTTTTTGGTGAATAGTAACTTTTTAGTTTAATTAATCGTGATTAAAGGTAATTAGTGAAATTTAAGGTAAAAATGATATTATAAAAATATGAAATGACATTTACACCTATCCTACCCCTATTTTATGAGTCATGGGTGACCAAGAAAATCCATGGGTCAACTTTGGGACCCCATGGAGCCACTTTGGTAGGAAAATGACATTAAAAACTTTTTATTTAATGTTAAAATAAAAATGTCACAAACATGAGTTGTTTTACTAAAAAAAATTTTAAATGGGGTTATACAGGTAATATTTTTGACTATAAATATTCATTAGAAATCTAAAAATATTTCCTACATCATGATATTTTTTTTATAATTTTTAGACATTAAATAAATTAAATTATTTATGACACCATGATAATGCAGCGATTACCTCATTAATTATTGATTTAAATAAAATGTAACGATAATGTAAAATATAAGGCATAAACTTGTAAAAAATCTATTGGATGAGTATATTTCTAACCCTTATCACCTTAGCCTCGAAATATATCATTGTGGGACCTTTAGAATCCAAAAAGCATTTCATAATAAAGTAACATTTTAATCTTTCCAAGAGTGCCCCTTATCTCCTTTTATAGAAGGCCCCCACCACTACCATCTTATTCACACCTTCAAGCCATTTGGATCTGCCAAAATCTGCCCAAATACTCTCCCAACTTCCCTCTCTTACTCCTAGAAGCCTCACTTTGGGCATAATTCATTCCAAGGAAGCCTTTGGCTCAAATTAAAAAAGAGTTACTCGATTTTAAGGTAATGTCTTCTCTTATTTATTTTGTTTTATTTTGATTCTCCAACCTCCTAAACTCTTTTTATCAATTTATATTGTAACAAAACCAGTATCCTAAATATACTAGTATGTTTTTATAAGAATTATTCGAGCTACAATTACACACACCAACATCTAATGGTTAATGAACATACTGTTTCTGTGGATGGCGAATTTCTGTCTCACGAAACGATGATTGTTCAAAACTCGTATAACACCTTCAAAGGTGGCCATTAAGATGTCAATATATTTATATATGATATATAATGTGTTTATATTTTACTTAATATTCTGTATTTTTCATTTATGGCATACCTTTATGGTTTCCATTATGGGTAAACATGATATTTTCATTTTAGGAAGTACGGACTACCACCCCCTCAAAGTGATTTGAATCGTTAATGCCATATGTGGGATTTATAAAGGATGGAGTAAATGATATTATATATGATATTATACTGGAATTATATTATACCTTTATATCATTATTTTTCATTCCATTAAAATATGAAATAGAAATGAAAGTAGCGTTCATGCGTACGTACGACTTACCGTCTCCATGAATGATGCATTTCATTTCTTACCTCTAAATGTTATGTAATATTATAAATTCATGTATATACTGGATATATATGTTATATATGATATCTACATCATGAATATAATTCTGGATATAATGGATATTTCACCACATGAACAACTTGTAATTATAAGAAGTATATTTTTGACTCAAGTACCAAAGATCGACAAAACGACTGTTATTAACATAAATAATTACATAATGTTCATAACATGGTAATAAGTGATATAAAAGGAATAATGAACATGAAAAAGGTTCTTAAGCAAATAGGAATTAACTCTAGTTTATTATTCATGAGATTAAAGAACGATCGAGTCAAGTCGGACACGAGGTAAGGGAATTTCTTAACCCAATTTCCATTCTTTGGGTTAATCTCTTACTTTCATATTATTTTATGATATTATTATGTCCTATCCTGTATTTGTACTTTAATTATGTGTAATTATATTTAATACAAATAATAGATCTATTTTATTTAAAAAATGATCTTGTTAAGGACTTCGTCTCAATCTCCTTTCATTGAGGCATATTTTGTTTTATACACAACTTTCTTTTATACGGTGTATAAACCCCTTTGACTTTTATGGTTATTCAAAAGGAATATTTTTTTACGAAGCATTTTACTAAACGAATTTTTTTTTTCTTACCGTACATATGCGGCGACAACGACTTCTTCGCCACCGTGACCATTATTTGAGTTTCGGCTTCCTCTACAAGCCATAACTTTTTTTAAATGAAAAATAAATACAATGTTTTAATTTTCTTTAATTTTGGTATTGAAAATGGTTATGAAAGTGTTTTTATTATATGAATGTGTTGTATTGATATCTTGTGATTGAAATGTGAAAATTTTATGTTTCCTTTATGCATGTTTTATGTGATATGATTATGTTATGGTTTATGATATGTTTAAACCTATTCATATGAGGAATGTATTGGACTTAATAAGTGACGGGTGGAGCCCTCTATAGCTCCTCGATGCATCGGTAGGTCTCATGAGACGTCTTGGAACGAGGCCTTGACAAAATCTTATTTGTGGTCTTGGCACGAAGCCTTGGATACGTTGTTATGATAGTCTGGCATTATGAATTCCATCATTATGAAAGTGGTTATTGATATTGAATGTGATTATTCGACCAGTAGAATATCCATGTGAATAAGTAAATGGAATTATTTCATTTTACTTTTTCCATATTATGTTGAAGTTCAAGTTTAAAAGTCTTTTGTTTTAGTTATACATTGCCTTAAATGTTTATGTTTATTTATGAAATCTTCCGCAATATTGTTATCCTTACTGAGCATCTGAGCTCATCCCTTTCAATGTTTTAATATTTTCCAGGATGTGAAGAAGTATTTTATGAATGATCAGCAAGGATAGTCAGAAGAGGATATGAGTGTGGACTATGGAGACTTTGTTATTGTAGTTTTTTTACTTTATGATATAATGTAAGACTTATGAATGTATCTAGTGTTTCCAAGGCTACTAAACTAATCGGTCTTTAGAGACATGGTCTTTTGTGATCATGCCAATGTTATGAAGTAATGCACTGACTCTGGGTCGCTGGGGTCGGGGTGTTACAGTTGGTATCAAAGGCAGTTTAGTACTAACCTTTGAAGCTAGATTTAGATAAACTCTGATTAGATCACATAGCCTGAAGATAGACTTTGAGGATTGGTATAGAAGAAAATCCTAGAATTTTGGAATTATAGAGATTTTGTGAGTTTTCTGAGCAATACATCCCTGTCTGGATACAAGCAGGTAGAGGTGGCTCTGGCACAGATGTACCTAGGGGTAAAACCCGAAAACACCAATTTGAGCTAGACTCGAACATGAACTGGGGCACGACAACTGGCCTTGCTGCACTCTTGGTTACGACACTCCCGGGGGATATGCTTAGGATAATTCACATTTTCATTACAAACCACTATGAAGGGTTACGAGTATATACTTACTCAAAGAAAACATTTTTATGATTATGGATTATATCCATAAATAGTTCAATTTATGTTAAGTATTTTACAAGTATGGAATTATGTATTTTAAACAAATCTAGTTTATGCCATTGTTTAGAAATGGCGCCCAGTAGAAGGAATGTGAACTCCAACAATACGTATGATCCACAGAGTAAGAAGGATCATATCTTTCATAGTATTAAGATGACATTTAGAAGGTAAATAGTCTCCCATGAGTTCTCAACATATGAATAAATAGTATCATGTGTTAATAAGATAAGTAAAGAATTATCTGAGTCCTATGGCGTTGAAGCGAAGCAAGAGAAGAAAAGGATGGAAGAGAGAATGATGGATAAAGGGATGAGGGGAAAGAAGAAGTTTCCAATATGTGATAACTGTGGGAAGAAACACCATGGAACTTTCCTGAAGGTAATGAGATTTTGTTATAAGTGTGTAGAAAAAGGAATCCAAGTGCATGACTGCAAGGTTAATAAAAAGGTTTCAAATGTACAATGCTTTATCTGCAAGGAGTGGGGACACTACGAAAACCAATGTCCAAATCATCAGATTATGCCCCAAATGGTGTTATTGGATAATAATCAAGTTATGATACTATCACAGATGAAGAGGAATGATTAGAGTTATTATGTTGTCATTAAATAATTTTGTAATTTGAGTGTTGTATGAATGATGTACTGGTTATAATAATTATGGAGTATATAAGGATTGTACTGTAGTTCTATTTCATCAAGGACTTGAGATTGTGTGGAACAAAGAAAAGTGACTCCACAGCAGGTTAAATTTTTGGAAAATATATGGTTGAGAGAAACATAAAAAATAATATGGTTCTGATAATGATATAGTAATTTTGGAATAATACATGATTGATTTGGATAAATTCTATTGGATATTCTTAAAACAGATTAATGATTTGTATACATTTTTGGATAGAAGGTGTATATCTAGTATTCTATATGGAATAAGGGATCATGAATGTAATCAATAAGGATTTATAGTAATTCTAGATGTTGTAGTGTTTTAAAAGAATACATGATGAAGGTGTTCACATGTTGTTACACAGAAAAAAGGATCTTCATTATGTTTACCATCCTTATAAAATTTGGACTATGAGTTGGACAAAATTATTTTGGATAACTATAAAGGTTGGAATGGATTATATTGAACTTTGGATAGTATTGTTTAAGGTTAAAACATTTATGAAGATTATTTATGCAATATTATAATACTATTGTTTTAGGAAAAGGACAACCTGCAGGTTGGGGGATAACCCGTCGCGTCAGACAAAGCTGCAGGAATCGAACCCACAACCATAGTGCAACATGCCTTTATTACCTACCACTAGCCTACAGGAAGTCCCTGGTTATTAAAAAATATTTTTCCTAATCTATATGGTATGTGTTAATATTTTGAACCTTGTACGATTAGGATAAATATAATATTTTTGAGTTCTATTATCTTTTTGGGTGAAAGACAAGTTTGGGGTAGAAATTAGTTGAAGGTTGAAATTCTAGTTTTCAAGTATATATATATATATCTTATTCTTATAAAGAAATTAATTCTTAAACTTTATGGAAGGGATATTAAAACAAAAATTTGTTATCCTAATACCTTATGTCTTGTTGAACTGATAATATTTTAAATCAACATAGATTGAAGGCTTTGAGGCCCTCAATTTTACACTTGTTTGTGATTGATTACCTCAATCACTCCCGACAAATATTTACATTTTTTCTACAATTATATGTCTCTAATTACCACCAATGTTCTCCTTATTGGGATCATAATTTGGTGGTGACTTTTTCAGTTCCCTTTCCCTCTTATGAAGGCTAAATTTTATAAACCTTATTTTTGATGTGGGTTTTCCACAAAGGTATTTTCTATTTTCAACCTTTTATTTTCAAATAAAAATTTCAAATTGTGAGGAATCAATTTATTGAAGGAGGGGAGAATGTAACACCCCGAGCTTCCACGATACACTTCTCTTTCAATAATGCAATAGCTTTCATTGTACGCAAGTTTGAGATTCTAACACACCGCGACCAATCAAAGTAGCCGTTATGAATAGTAAAACCTACTTTTTGAAATTTTAGAAATTTTGTATTGCAAAATGGACTTCATTTTTGTATTCATAATATTGAAATTATCCTAAGTCTAATTTTTTGTAATTTTCTGAGAACTTCTAATTTTTTTTATGAATAGTGAAAAATACTTAAAACAAATTTTTTAATCAAAATAATTTATAGTGATAAATTATAATATTTAGTGTATTTAAAGTATAATTAGAATATATTTTTACCATTTTATCCAATGATGGTCATTATAATTAATTTCACTTTGAAATTGGACATAAACACTTTTCAATCTTTTGATATATATTGTTTCTTAAAAACACGCAATTTGTTGTGACAGCGGGAATTAATTATAAAATTAATTAATGCAACTTATATGTTTGGAATTTTGTAAAATAGACATCTTATTTGAATTCATAATAACAATTATAGCTTAGGGTGAAATTTTGGCATTGTTCTGAAAAACTTCAATTTTTGATGAATAGTGAAACCACTAAGTGGTAGTTAAAAAACTGATTTTTCATTTAAATAAAACATTACCACTTCTATGATTTGATTTTCAAAAATCTGAAATATATTTTTGTCATTAGGACTTAAAATTTGGTTCAATGGGATTAAAATAATTTTAATGATGAATAGTAACTTTTTAGTTTAATTAATCGCGATTAAAAGTAATTAGTGAAATTTAAGGTAAAATAGATATTATAATATTATGAAATGAATTTTACACTTGTCCTACCCCTATTTTATGAGTCATGGACGACCAAGAAAATCCATGGGTCAACATGGGGACCCCATGGAGCCACTTTGGTAGGAAAATGACATTAAAAACTTTTTACTTCATGTTAAAATAAAAATGTCACAAACATGAGTTGTTTTACTAAAACAATTTTAAAATGGGGTTATACAAATCATATTTTTGACTATAAATATTCATTAGAAAGCTAAACATATTTCCTACATCATGATATTTGTTTTATAATTTTTAGACATTAAATAAATTAAATTATTTATGACACCATGATGATGCAGCGATTACCTCATTAATTAACGATTTAAATAAAATGCAACGATAATGTAAAATATTAGGCTTACACTTTTCAAAAACCTATTGGATGAGTATATTTCAAACTCGTATCACCTTATACTCGAAATATATCATTGTGGGACCTTTAGAATCCGAAAAGCATTTCATAATATAGTAACTTTTCAATCTTTCCATGAGTGCCCCTTCTCTCCTCTTATAAAAGGCCCCCACCACTACCATCTTATTCACAATGTCAAGCCATTTGGATCGGCAAAACTCTGCCCATATACTCTCCAAACTTCCCTATATTACTCCTAGAATCCTCACTTTGGGAAGAATTCTTCCCAAGGAATCTTTTGGCTCAAATCAAAAAAGAGTTATCCGATTTTAAGGTAATGTCTTCTCTTATGTTATTTTGTTTTATTTTGCTTCTCCAACCCCCTAAACTCTTTTTATAAATTTATTTTGTAACAAAACCAGTATCCTAAATATACTAGGATGTTGTTATAAGAATTATTCGAGATAAACTTACACACACCTACATCTAATGGTTAAAGAACATACTGTATCTGTGGATGGCGAATTTCTGCCTCACGAAACGATGATTGTTCAACACTCGTATAAAACCTTCAAAGGTGGCCATTAAGATGTCAATATATTTATATATGATATATGATGTGTTTATATTTTACTAAATCTTCTGTATTTTTCATTTATGGCATACCTTTATGGTTTCCATTATGGGTAAACACGATATTTTCATTTTAGGAAGTGCGGACTACCGCCCCCTCAAAGTGATTTGAATCGTTAATGCCATATGAGTAATGTATAAAGGATGGAGTAAATGATATTATATATGATATTATACTGGAATTATATTATACCTTTATATAATTATGTTTCATTCCATTAAAATATGAAATAGAAATGAAAGTAGCGTTCATGCGTACGTACGGCTTACCGTCTCCATGAACGGTGCATTTCATTTCTTACCCCTAAATGTTATGTAATATTATAAATGCATGTATATACTGGATATATATGTTATATATGATATCTAAATCATTAATATAATTCTGGATATAATTAATATTTCACCACATGAACAACTTGTAATTATAAGAAGTATATTTTTGACTCAAGTACCAAAGATCGACAAAACGACTGTTATTAACATAAATAATTACATAATGTTAATAACATGGTAATACGTGATATAAAATGAATAATGAACATGAAAAATGTTCTTAAGCAAATAGAAATTAACTCTAGTTTATTATTCATGAGATTAAAGAATGATCGAGTCAAGTAGGACACGAGGTGAGGGAATTTCTTAACCCAATTTCCATTCTTTGGGTTAATCTCTTACTTTCAAATTATGTTATGATATTATTATGTCCTATCTTTTATTTTTACTTTATTTATGTTTACTTATATTTAATACACATAATAGATCTATTTTATTTAAAAAATTATTTTGGTAGGGACTTCTTCTCAATCCCCTTTCATTGAGGCATATTTTATTTTATACACAACTTTCTTTTATACGGTGTATAAACCCCTTTGACTTTTACATTTATTAAAAAGGAATATTTTTTTATACAAAGAGTTTTACTAAAGGAAAAAAAGGAATGTTTTTCATTCCGTACATATGCGGCGACAATGACTTCTCTGCCACTGTGACCATTATTTTAGTTTCGGCTTCCTCTACATGCCATAACTTTTTTTAAATGAAAAATAAATACAAAGTTTTAATTTTCTTTAATTTTGGTTTTGAAAATGGTTTTGAAAGTGTTTTTATTCTATCAATGTGTTGTATTGATAACATGTGATTGAAATGTGGAAATGTTATGTTTCCTTTATGCATGTTTTATGTGATACGATTATGTTATGGTTTATGATATGTTTAAACCTATTCATATGAGGAATGTATTGGAATTAATAAGTGACGGGTGGAGCCCGTTATAGCTCCTCGATGCATCGGTAGGTCTCATGAGACATCTTGGCACGAGGCCTTGACAAAATCCTATTTGTGGTCTTGGCACGAGGCCTTGGATACGTGGTTATGATAGTCTGGCATTATGCATTCCATCATTATAAAAGTGGTTATTAATATTGCATGTGATTATTTGCCTTAAATGTTTATGTTTATTTATGAAAGCTTCTGCAATATTGTTATCCTTACTGAGCATCTAAGCTCACCCCTTTCAATGTTTTAATATTTTCTAGGATGTGAAAGAAGTATTTTATGAATGTTCTGCAGGGATAGACAGAAGAGGATATGAGTGTGGACTATGGAGACTTTGTTATTGTAGTTTTTTTTACTTTATGATGTAATTTAAGACTTATGAATGTATCTAGTGTTTCCAAGGCTACTAAACTAATTTGTCATTCGAGACTTGATCTTTTGTGATCATGACAATGTTACGAAGTAATGCACCGACTCTAGGTAGCTGCGGTCGGGGCATTACATGAATGTTTATGATTCTATAATTGTTTCCAAAGAAGTACACTTGTGGTTTTTAAGTTGAATTTAATAACCAAAATCCCATGTTTTTATTTTCAGATATTATACTTGTATTGAATAATTTGGTTCATTATTCATAATCATGAGTAGAAATATTGATGATTTTTAGACAATATTACATGACATGTTTTGTTAAATATAGATATATTCATCTAATAAAGAATCTATGGGATCTGAGATATTTTAGAGAGAGTAATTAGAATAAAGGATAATAATCATAGATTAATTTTTAGCATAAAATGAGGGACACCCAGATTTGTTGAAATATAAAAATTAATAGATAATTCTAGGAATGTGTTGGATTTCTAATGATTTAATATAAGAATAAAAATATTACTTATGAATAGTGAATAATAGATGATCATAAAGAGATAAATAATTTTTTAATGTCAATACAATTATTAAAATATATCTACATCCCAAAAAAACATTAGAATTCATATTTTCACTACTCTATATTATATATTGTTATGGAATAATTATTTAAATGTTTTACCTGTAGTTATAATGTAGTCTATTTTGAAAAATTTGAAGTAAAAAATTATAAAAAATAAATGAAAGATTTATTCAGTTTTATGAATATTAATAATTAAGTGTGTTTCTAGAAAATTTGTTGAGTTTAAAAAGAATCTCATGGAAACACAATATTTGGTACTTCAAGACCATGAGTTTCACTTGTTAACAAAAATTATTCTAAATATCCTCAATATGGATATTTGAAAAGATATGATAAATTGAATAACAATAGTCTCACATGTGAGACAACCATGAATATTGGGGATGAAAAAATAATGGAATAATGTGTAGCTACTAATGTATGGTAATATTAGAGGATTTTCTAAAGAAAGTGATAAGACTCTTGAAAAAAGATGAAAAAATAGGATAATCTACGAAAAATGGTTATGAAGAAGAATAAATAGAGTAGTTCCGAAGTTGAGTAGATATAATTTTGTATATAAAAATAATAATAAAATATTGAACTAATATACTAGGAAAATTTAGTCAATTGTGAATAAATAATAACTTGATGTTCTTGTAGACGATTTTGTGTTCATCTAAAAAAATAGATTCATAAAACTGAATGTATTGAGTATGAAGGGAGAGAATTTAGTTGACACTACTTAATAAATTTATTCTAAATAAATGGGTGTTTGGTATAAATTTTGGTGTCTATTTTAATGGTAATTTGTTAAAGACAATAATTTAGTCATTTTTTATCTTGTTGAATAATCAAATATTAATTTTTGTTTTCAGTTTATTCTATATTTATTTTAGAATATATTCAATATGTGAATGAATATTGCATATAATAACAAAGATATAGAAATCCAAATGACTTAAATTACCAATAGTGACCCTATATCACTCAATACAAATGATAAAAATTCAACATGGAAAATGATGAATAACAATGCCAACATTAATAGAATTAATGGAAACTGGATGGCTCTAACATCACACCAATTTAACCTTTGCCTATAACAATATACACAAATTCATTTACTGTCCAAAATGATCCTCATTTAATAGAATCAAAATTGTGCACCTAAAAGGGAAATATAAATATAAATATAGACCCAATAATTTTTTCATATGTTGGTTGTGAGCCTAAAAGCCTCTTCAGATATCACCAAGGATCCAATTGAATTCCCATTGTAATATAGTTTATTAATAATATTTTAATCAAATATTATAAATTACTCTTTCATATATTAAAAAATGAAATCTGATAATATGTAACAATAATATTTTTATAATATACATACTGTAAATGAAAATAAGTATATTAAAATATTCCAGTTATCCAAATTTCAAAAAATGAAATGTGGATTTTTTTAAAAAAATAAATAAAAAATAAATTTTTATGAATCCTTTCATGAAATTCAGGAAAAATAAATTTTTATAAATATCATCATTTATATACATTGTAAAAAACCCATTAATACACATAAACTATATTCCTTTTATACATGATTTTGAAAATAAGTTTATAGATTATCTTGAATGTAATAAAATCATAACTAAAATAAAATATAAGAGAATATGAATAAAAGTATTATTGAATCATCAGAGAAGTAACTTAACCATGTATGGATTCAATGTGATCAAAAAATATATTAAAAAATAGAAAATATGTGTAAACACATAGAAAATGAAGACCTAGTTATCATGGAAATTTCCATTGGACTCAATTAACATAAATAAAAATAATGATATGAACACCAGTTCATTATAAAAGAACTAGTTCATCTGAGTTTTCATGTACTACTTTACAAGACATATAGGTAACCCTAGAGCATGAATCTATCACTGGTCTTAGAGGTATCAATATCAACAGATCCTACAAAATTTTATGTTTGTTAAACATGAGTATCACTTATCCAGGGTGTTCACTAATGCCTAGGATACTCATGACAACATCACAATGACGTAATTAATCAACAAATACATAAAATATTATTATAAAAAATATTATGTTAACCTCACCAAAAATCCAACACCATCAAATAAAACAATCTATTTTCAATATTAATCAACAAATATCACATAAAAAATTATATTATTCAATCATACTATATGATTTAAATGTAAATTTATATTTCTCAATTACAATAGGGGTCAATTATAGGTTTTAAAAAAATTTTTTATCCTTAAGAAACCGATGTTTATAAATGATAAAATATATGGATTTACAAACCCTCTTTACTACTTAACAATGAAACGAACATTCATAGAATATGATAAAAAGGATCAGATAAATAATATTTTGACATGTTGACATAGGGAAAGATTCTACCTTAAAGTGTCTAGAATCTTATTCATATCAGAAAATATATAAATAAGAATGTGAAAGAAATTTACACTTCCAATCATTAACAAAATTCAACAGAATTAAACCTACTTTCAAAACAAGAAAATTATATGAAATCTTTTAACCCAAAGATAATGGTATTCAACAACCATGGATAAAGGTACCTTAATTTATACAATTATGAATGTTTTTATTACCCAAACCAGGGTAATACCTCAATAGAATGATCAATATATGTATTTCTATCCCTATAATCTCTCGATCATAAGTTGATCAGCACCTCTGTCTTCCTATCCCCGGAGGCCCTCAATTGAAAAACAATAATCAGATTCACACTAGGCAGGTTGGAAATGTTTTTCATGGCTGAAATAAAATTCATAGAATTTCCACAACGTATATTTAAGAAGATCTCCCATAGTGTATCGATTAATTATATATATCAACAACTCTCTATGAAGACTCTGTTAGAAACAAATATCTCTCTGAAATTCAACACTGATTTTATAAAATGGCTGGGTATTTATAGGCATGGATACCAAAGGTAGACTTCTACTAACAACAATCATATTTATCCTTGAATTTTAGAGCGACCTATATATGTTTCACTAACATAATGGTTTTGTTAAAATAGATTTTGTTACATTTTTTATATAACATTATATGATAAACATTATTAAACATAAGAAACATTAGAACATTTAGGATATGATAAAATGGAATGTTACATTAATGAAATTTGGTTACTGTTTGAAAAATACTTAATAACATTCTTAATATAATAAAAAACATAGTCTAGAAAAATAGACAATCAGATTCAAAATTATTATAGAATCATATTTTGATTTTGAAGGAAGTAAGTTTTAGATTTCCTATAAAAATGGAGTCTAATTTTGGAAGAAATCACAGTAATTTTTTAGAAGAAATCAGCATCTCATTTAAAATAAAATTATACTCTAATTCCAGAACATATCTGTGTCTTATTTCTGATTAAATTGGAGTATGATTTCAGATGAAATCAGAGTATGATTTTAGATGATATCGGATTCATATTTGAGAAATATTTAGATTCTGATTTTAGGAGAAATCAGAGTATGATTTAAGGATAAATTAGAGCCTGACTTTAGTAGAAATTAGAGTCTGATTTGTGCCAAAATAGGTGTCTAATTTCAAGATAAATATGATTTTGATTTTATAAGAAATCAAAGTCTAATTTAAAAAGTAATCGGATTCTGGATTCTGATAAAATTGGTGTATGATATCAAAATAAATATTTGTACTATTATATAAGAAATGGGAGATTGATTTTAGAAGAAATTTAATTCTCAATTCTGATGAAATACGATTTAAGGAACTATACTTTGTTGGGTTTGATAAGGATTCAGGTTTCTATATTAAGAAAATAAGATTAAAATTTTTTTTGAGAAAACATTAGATAAATCATTTTAAACCATAGTTAGAGGTAAAACAATTATTACTAAAAGATATTTTTTAATTAAGAGTATGTTTCAAAGGGAAATATAATTTTCCTTAGAAAATGTTTTTGTGAATTTCAAAACATAAAGTAATGAAAAATTCACAAGGAAACATATTGATTCAACATTGTCCCCCTTTTTTCAATCTATAAAAAACATTTCATAAATTAATACAAATGACTATGTTTATCAATTTTAAGCTTAAAATAAATACTTATCTTATTTTTTGTTTATAAATTTTGATGAATTCAACTAACTCCCCCTTAGGATATAAAATCCATAAGGACTGTATTCTAGTCATTCATTGATTAATTATTCATCAATAGTTAAGAATTTGTTCTTTATATAGTATCCCACTTAGTAGATATTTTTATCTTTATCTCAATATTCATTTTGATCAATCTTTTCTCCCCATTTGGGATTTTTAAAATGGAATAGAGAGAAATAAAAAAATTATAACTAAAATATTTATAAAAAAACAATAAGAAACAATTCAATAATATAAAATATAATTAATAAAACAAATTTTATTCCTAAAAATCATATTTGAAAAGCTTATTCATCCTTCTTTTGTCCTTCAACATTAGCTTTTGTAAGGTTTCCTTTAGCTTACACAAATCATTGTGATCATATTCAATATTCATGATAGAATTTTCATGATCCTAATTTTTACAATTGAGATATTTGAATCAATATTCCAGAGACATAAGAATTTCTCCTTGAGACATTATCACTTATTCGTGATATTTGAGTCATTGTTCCATCTCCTAACTAATTTCCCATTCCCTGTTTATAGTGAGAGTGACTAAATTCTATTTCCAATTGATATCATTGTCTTCTAGTAGACAACTAAGTTGATCTAGATTCATTTACTTTAAAAAATAAGTTGAAATTTTCTTTATTCTATCATCTGAATAATCAGAGGATTCATTGACTGAATCAGTGAAATAATCAATGATTTTATGATCATAAATGACTAACATAGACCACTTTGTTATCACTTTTACATATATTCTATGATAATCATAATTAATCCAAATATTTTTAAACTATTCTTAATTCTTGATGAAATTTACTATAAGCATTCTTGTCGAAAGTGACTTTGAATTGACTGATGAATGAATCAGTTGACATCTATGATCAATGATTTTATAGAAATGAATGGAAATCACAAGCTTCTTCAAGGACTAAATAAAAAAATTATGTACTAAGGAAGATGAAGATTCTAAAACCGATTATTTTTTTTGTGAGGGAACATTATCTTTCTCATCATTTTTCCTCATTGATTTTTCAAAAAAAAATCTTCTTTAATTTATCTATAATATATTTCATTGGTTAATTTATAACAACTTTATTATGTTTATTATTCTAAAAGATTTAATTTTTAACATTCTAAGTCTCATACTCATTTTTTGAATCTTGAAAAAAAATTATCATCATTAAAATCAAATTCTTTATCATCCCATTTATCATCAATTTCATTATCATAATTTTTTCATAATCTTCTTGAACAATATCATAATTTTTTATTTCATCACCTGAAGGGGCATTATTTACCTCATCCAGAGGATCATAATTTTTTAGAATAGATAGTCCTTCTCAAACAATAATGGGGAATTAAACATGAGATGTTCTTATATACAACGTCTCAGTAGGGATATACTTCTCTTGATATTCATTAACTATTCTTATCACGTCATCACTATCCTTCTTGTACTCTTCTTCTTATTCATCCTGAACTTATTCTTCTTCAATTATGTGTTCAAAATTTGAATTATCATTTTTCACTTCACTTTTACTAGAGATTAGGTTGGAACTTGTTATTAGAAGAAATATTCTGGAACCTAATATTTTTTAGATTCATTCTCAATAGCTGTTAGCAAAGCTTGGATAATTTCATCTTTTAACAAATTGGTCTTCTTTTTCCATTCCTCAGTAGGTTTCTTTTTTAGATCATTAGTAGGTTATATTTTTAAGGCCATATCCTAGGAAGGATCTAAACCAAGAAATGAATAACCATCCTTCTTATTCATTTTCAATTCTATCCATTTGGAAACAACATCATAAAAAAAACGGTTTTTGCTTCTTCGGATTGTTTGGAGTAGATACTAATTAGAGAGCTATTGCTTGTTCATTAAGTTCATCCTCTATAGATTTTATTTTATTATGTGTGGTCTTGAAACATGAACAAACATCACTTTTCTTATTATCATCTTGATAATCATTATTTGGAATATAGAATATTTCTACTGACATAACACTAAAAGAAAATATTCATTCTTCTCAAAGTATAACATCATAAAAATATTATCATGATGTTTTTAGGATTTTAGTTTCATGGAATTTTTAAAGACTCTATAAACAAGAAAATTATATTAGTTATGATCATATGGTACATCGTTATTTGAGGCTTGATGGTTCCATTCATAATGTTGATGGTTGTCCAAATAATGTACCTGATGACATTTATCATCCTTAAAGTAATCATGAATTCTATTAGGAATACATAACATATCTTTAAATAAATATTGTCTGCCTTCTTTAGAATCCGAAAGGTTTTTACATAGATGAATACTAATATATTGTTTGTTGAATGAGGAGTAATCTTCAGTGTCTTCATTCCTTGAAGCCCAAGTGTCTCTACAACCTTAGTCTTCTAAATAGAACCTTTCTTATATGGAAATATGTGTGAGAAAAATATTTTGAATCATTTATATAGAATATCCAAGATACTTGGAGCTTTATTATATGAAAATGAATTAGTATTTCCATAACTCTGGAATGAAAGCATTTCAGTTCCACCATGTTCACAAAAATGAAAAGTGTTATTAAATTATTTTAACAAATCAGGGTTGAATGGATCATGATTCTTATCCTTTGCTATGTAAATATTTTCCCTAATATTCATCTCTATGATTTCTGAAATCAAAGAGTCATATATTGAAATAAAATTATGGCCCACCATCCATTCCCTGAATATTATCCAATCCTTGAGTTACATGTTGGATTCCATCAGAGTCATCGAGGAGAATTCATGATACATTGAGAGTTTATGGTAGAGTGAAAAATTAATGGAAAACATGAAGAGTAGTAGGGATTCATTGCAATAAATGATAGAAAACCTATGGGGGATGCAAATAGGTGGTTCCTTTATATTGGATATGTGGAGATGATTCATATTCTTATATTTATCCAAGAGATGATTTTTTCTTGGTTTGATCTGATAGTTTATATCATTGTTGATGAATGATTTATATATTTTGATCTTTTGAGGTTTTAATGGAAAATAAGATTTAAGGAATGTGTTTCTGATAAGGTTTTCATTAATCAAAATTGAAAATACCCACAAACAAAAAATTAAATTGAGATGATATATTTAAGGGAACATACCATTCTAAATGCTTATAATAGTTTTTTAAAATTCATAAGATTATTTTTATAAAAAATATATTATAGAATGTTTTGTTAAGAAAAAAAAAACATTTTATGTTCTGAAAAATTTATTAGAGAAAGTAAACTATTTAAGATCCATTTTTATAGAAAAAGGAATATATAAGTGTAAATATATGTTCTCCCCCTATGAAAAGGTGTTTGTAAATTTACGAATATGTTTTTAAAAAATATAATATGGATGATAACCTTAATATTATCATTTTTATATTTTTTTTAATGTTTTCAAATATTTCTAGTGGTTAATGGTTTTGTAAATACTTCATCATGTGGATATTGTTTTTAAAAAAATTAGAGAAATATATCACTTTTAAGTGTGTGATCCATAAGAAAGTGATGCCTAATGTCTATGTGATCTTATTGAGAGTGATGTGATGGGTTTTTCATAGGGAAATGGAAATAGTATTATCACAAATGATTTGTGTTTTGGTAAAATTCATTTTAAAATCTGTGAGTGTGGGTTGTATCTAAACCACATGTGTATAACAACATCCATAATCTACATATTCAGCTTCTGTAGTGGAAAGTGCACATGGGTTTCATGTCATTTATGAAAAAGAAACAATTGAATCTTCTAAGAAAGTTCTATATTTACATTTATAATCCATTATAAATCCACCAAAGTTAGAATCCGAAAAGATTTTTAAAACAAAATCATTTCCTGAAGAATAGAAATGACATAAATCCATGGTTCCACATTAATAGTGAAAAATTCATTTCAAAACATTTAAATGGGATTTATTTAGATTAGACTGAATTCTTGCACATAATAATATTATAAAAATTAAGTATTAATTAGTATCTATTATGTGTAATAAACTTCTAATCATACCTTTAAATAATGTTTGATCTACAGGTTTCCTAGCTCCATAAGGATATAGGGTGTTTGAGGTACCAATTGGAGTACATATACTTTTATTGTTGTCATATCCATACATCCTAAATATATCTTTAATATTAAAATTTTGAGATATAAAATTTTCCTCTCATTTTTGAGAAATATTAAAAACAAGAACAAATGATAACTCTCCCATCATACTCATTCCAAACTCATATTTAATATAATTCTAAAATTAATCAGTTACAGAATGCTAATATAATCCGAATATAATTTCATCAACATTAATTTAAATAATCAAAAAAATTTCTTTATAAAAAGGTTTTGGATCTATAGTTCCATTAACATATTTTTTTGTAACAAAAATTAGATGTGTTTATCATTCCAGGCTCTAGGGGATTGTTTAAGTCCATGTAAATCTAGGTAAGTTTTTAAACGTGTTTAGGATGTTATTGTTCTTAAAAAATAGGAGTTGTTTCAAAAGAAAATTAATATCAAACATATCCATTAAGGTAATCACATTTTTCATCCATTGGAAAATGATTGAACTTGATAAATTATTCAATGTCTATGAGAATTTGAATAGATTCATGTCTATCTACTGGATTGCATTTTTCTTCATAGTCTATTCCTTCTTATTGTTTATATTATTCAATAGATAATAACACTTTATTTCTTATAATGATTCTATTTTCATCACATTTATTTATGAAGATCCACATTACCTCAATTATAGAATCTTTTATAATTCTTTCAACCATGGTCTTGAAATTATTCTTATTTAATTTACTTTGTTCATCATGCATTTCTTTAATCTAATCATTATCACTATAATCTTCATCGATAATTTAAGGTTCTAATTGGGAAAGAAATTCAAGATTCTATACATCAATTCTTAATGAAATTATAGTCCTTATATCTCAGTTTACATCACCAATGATACTATCACTAGGATGATTCCTAAAAAACAACTGATTTGTATTATGTAAAACCTTTTTTTTCAATAGAAGATAAAAAATCGACTAGGTAAAATACATCATAATCAATTTCATGAATATTTTAGAGATTATAGTAAAATAATATCATAGGTTGATAATATGTTTTTGAAAAAACATTCAAATATGTAGTTTGGGGTTTTTAAAAAACAAAAGTATTAGGTTCATCCAATTAAACTTGGAATGTTTCTTCAAAAGTACATGATTTTTTTTAAAAAAAAATTTATAATCCATAGAAGTTATGGACTAGCCTACTATAATAACTTCATCATATTTGGGTGCCAATTTATGAAAGTTTTATTTAGTATTAAATAATAATACATTGCATCCAATTCCATTTAAATAAGAATCATTAGTTTTTCCACAAGTCCATAACTCATAAGTTGTTTTATTAATAAAAGGTCTGATTAAATCTTCATTTACAATATAACAAATAGCTCTAGTGGCTTCAAACCAAAAATGATTAGCAATATAATATTCACTCAACATGGTTCTTTTTACATCTTTAGGAATACAATTTCTTCTTTCAAAAACACCATTCTATTGACGAGTTAATGGAGACAACAAGTTATGACTAATTCCATTCATTCTACAATAGGCTTCAAAATCTGAATTTTCAAATTCTCCCCTGTGATCACTATGAATAGTTACCAGTGGAAGGATTCTCATATTTTTATCTTTTTAATAAAAATACTTAAAATAAAAACAAAAGTCACTAATTTTATTTTCTAGAAAATAGACCCATGTAAATATAGTTCAATCACCAACTATAAAAAATACATAAAATATTCCACAAATACCTCCAGTTTTCATTGGACCCAAAAGATCTATATGTAGTAGCTATAATGCATCAGAATTTGGGACTTTAATAATTGATTTAATTGCTGAATTATGTTTATTTCAATGTTTACCATGACCAATTACTTATGGAGAATCAAATCTAAGCACTGGTAGATCCTTAATATGTCTTTCCTTTGAAAGATTTCATAGTTTCTTATGGCTACAGTGTCCAAGACTTCTGCAGAGTAACCAATATTAATCTTACATTTCATTATGGAAAATTTAGATCTTAGAACCCTTGGTCATCTATGTTAATTTTATAAAAATTATCCTGATTATGGTAAGAGGGAATAAACTCTTCCTTGGAATTGTGTACTAGGAATTTATCATTCATAAAATTCACAAGGTAAGCTTCATCAAATAATTGTATTATTCATATAAGGATGTTCACAAGACCATTTAAAAATATATGTTTTTAAATTAATGATTTTCAATGATGAACAATGTTACTTATACCAACAATTTCACCATGATCATTGTCTCTGAAAGTTAATTATCCAACTTTCAAATTACTAATCTATGTAATGTTTTTTTGTTACCAGTCATGTGTAGGAAGAATCCACTTTCCATATACCATGTATTTTTTTGTCATTTCTTTTTTTTCCAAAATGGGAAATAATTACACATTCATAATCTAAAATTTTTTTGATCTAGAAAAAATAGAATTTAAAATATTAGCTATCCACATTTGTTTAAAAAATTAAACATTATAAAAACCTAAAGATTTTATTTTTTAAAGGAAACATTTTTCTCCCAATATTCACTAATTTCACACTTATTGAAAAAATTATCACTCCAAGTGTTATTAGATTTTAGTACTTTCTTGGACATAGACTTTCATAATTTAAAAATATTCCATTCTTAATTTCTATCCATTTTTTCTTTCTATTTAAACACAAGATAATATGGAATGATATGTCTTTCCCACATTTATTCATAACAATCCACTTCTGATTCATTATTAACTATTCCATATTTCTTCTTGTATATTCATTGTAAAAAATTCTTTCTAATAATATTGTTCTTTAATCATGCTATTTTTTAATGATCATTCGTATAATGATCAATATCATATGAATAAAATATAATAGAAACTTTCATGTCTCTTATTCTAGAAAATCTTCATGGAGTATTAGATTTTATATGATTTCATGTTGTAGTGAAGCCAACAATTTAATTACCATTATTTTTCTTTTTGATCTCTGCATCTCTCTTGATTATAGTTTCATTTTGTAGAATAGTCCCAAATGGCTCATCAAGTGTGATGTTTCAAACATTCCTATTCTCATAAATCACTATTCATTTGGATTCCTACACATTTCGTATAATATCTATTATATGATACACATGAATATCATCATCATTTTATTTCTCACACATAAACTAATGGCTATTGACAATAGTCAAAAACCATTGATCATCTTTTCACACATGTTCTCCATAAGAAAACACAAAACCTTTGTATTCATCACTAGGCATAGCTCTTCTTATTTTAGTATGATTATATCTTTCTAACTATGTAAAATATAATGTTTTCTAGATGAAATTACCATCTTTACAATATGAATTCGAGATATAGACATCTCGAGTCATTGAACATAATAAATCATTGCGTACCATGAAGGTAATTGAATACTATTTATTTTCATGATTGGTGAATTTTATGATTTGATTTTTTAGAATCTTATACTCTCCTGTAAAGATAACAAAGATACCCAGAATGGTATTTATAAAAAAACTCTTAATCCTATCTCACCGGTATTCCTAGTCATTTCCGTAAAAAATTTGTTGTCTGGTAGGATTTAGTTTCCTACTGATCCAAAACTCATTTAAGTCATTTTATAAGAATATATAAAAGACAAATTCAAAAAAATATATTATTAGAAAAATGATTTTAAACCAATAGTTTATAAATAAAATCATGAACAAGTATAGTTAAGAATGAAATGTTGAGAAATAAAACATATATTCTAGTATATGTATTTTAGTGACCTTCTCTAATACCAATTTTAGTATTGAAATGTAAACATAGATTGCTAAATTACAATATGGGGTTTATTGTTGGTTTAAAAAATTGTTCGTATGAAAATCTATCCTTTACAAATTTAAAATAGAGGGATTCAGTCAAACTCTTATGTTCAAAAAAAAAGAAACAAACATTCATAGGATCTAATAAAATTAATTTGATAAATAAACATAAAAAAAGTTACATGGAAAAAAATTATTCATTAAAGAGTATAGAATCATAATTATACCCCAAATATAAATGAATAATAAAGTGTAATAATGTTATGATTCCAATAATTAATAATATACTGCAGAATTGAAACATGTAAAAAAACACGACAAGTATAAGAATTGTTTTAACCCAAAAAGAATAGTATCCAACAATCATGTATAATGGTCCATTGATTTATTATTTTAGGAAAGTATGTATTTATATACTAGGGAAATCCATTGATATAATGACCAGTACCAATCTTTCTATTCTTTTATTCCCTCGATCGTTAATATGATAGGCACATCTTCCATCCTATCCCTTGAATCGCATGATCGAACTAACAAAAATTGGATTCATAGTAGGTATGTTGAAAAAAAATCACTGATGAACTGTATTTTCATATCATTTATACAATGAAGACTTAATCAGAGATCTTACAGAGTATCACTTCTTTCAAGAGATAAAAAACACACTATAAAAACGTGTCCAGAAATAACACTCTCAAAAATTCATCAATCTAAAAATCAGTACATGAATCATTTAAATTGTTCGGTATTTATATGAATGGATTCCAATGATTTACATCCACCCCAATGTTAATATTTTTTCACGAATTTTAGAGGGACCTGTAAATATGGCACATAGACAATCATTATGCTAAAATAGATTTGAAGAAACTCATTTATATTACAATGTATGTTAAAAAATACTAAACATATAAAGAATTTGGATTTTTATGATCTGATAAAAAAGGAAATAATTCATTAAGGATGTTTGGTAACTATAAGAAAAAAATTATTCAGATTTTTAAGATAATGAAAAGGGAGTTTAGAAATATTGACCATCATATTATAAAATAATAGTGAAACATATTATGATTTCTAAGGAAATTGGTGTAATATTTCAGAATAAATCAGATTCCAATTTCATAAGAATTAAGAGATATCTATTAGGAGAAATTAGAGTATTATTTTTGGAGAAATCAGAGTATGATTTTAATAGAAATTGGAAGCTGATTTAAATAGAATTAGAGAATGATTTTTGTAGAATTTAGAGACACATTACAAATGAAATCAGAGTCTGATTTTAGAATAAATTAGAGTCTAGGTTATAATGAAATAGGAGTCTGATGATATGAGAAATCAGTGCTTGATTTCAGAAGAAATCAGATTATGATTTCAGATGTAATCAAACTCTCAATTCTTAGCCAATTAGATTCTAAGGAACTCTACAGTTCTATGTTTGATAATTATCCAATTTTTTGACTTAATAAAATATGGTTAATAATGGTTTGGGAAATGAATATATAACAAATTTTAAATCATATGAGTGGTTAAATTTATTTTTATAGGATGTAATTTTTCAATAATAAGATACTTCTTAGAGAAAAATAATTTTCCTTAAGAAAATGTGTTTTTTATTTTCAAAACACGAAGAGATGGAAAATTTATGAGGAAAAATATTGAGACAACAAATACTTGGTGGGTTCAAGAGCCTCAATGATGATAAAAATTTCAAGGGGATATAAAATTTTGTAACACATGTCTTAGAAAACTACTTCATTAATGGATCATACTAGGATTTAAAATAAAGATCAAGATATAAGGAAAAATATATTATTTAAATTAATTTTAACCACATAATAAGAGAACAATTTTTTTTATATACTAGTAAATTAATTCTAAATCACAAACATATCTTCCATAAATCACTTTTTAAATCATTTTAAACATGTAAAATTGAGGAAAACTATAATGAGGAGGGAATTTATAGTATTGTTTTGTCTTTTTTCTATTGTTTCAAGTACTAATACATGGTCATCTAGGCCTATAGGTCATGGAATGCTTCTAAATCAACATAGTTACATATTTAATTTTCTAAAAATATAAATAAATCTCAAAAGACCTTCTCCTTAGGTTATCCACCAACACTACAACCATCTAAACACCGCTGAGATTCAATGATTTTAAAAAAAATGAAATTGGGAGTAACCCATTAATAATTATAATATCATTTTATAAAATCATAAATTTCATTTTTATAAAAATGTTTTTCTAATAACATATTCAAAAAAATTATGATTTTACACATATTCAATCAATCATTTTGATGAATAATTTTCATGGGAAATCATTATGGGATGTTTTTGAATAATTTAAAATATATTTATAACATGCCAACGGTACCCCATAAGAATATAATTTCATAGTAATAAAATTTTAAACATTAAATAAATTAATAAACAACATTACACTGGAATTAAAATTAATTTCATACCTCATTCGATCTAAAATACATCTGAATAATTACACCTTCCATGTAAAAAACACAAATGAGCATGAGAAATAACTTAAGAACCCCTAAACATCAAAATCCGATAAATTATATCATTATATAAAACATATCAAAATACAAAATAGTCATTTTATATTGAACAGATGATATAAAAAAACTGAATAATTAAGGTTTTGGGATATGATGAATGAATGATAATACCTCAAAATACACATTATATCAATGAAAAATAATGTAGGAATACATAGATGTTAGATAGATGAAACTCCAATCAGAACCACATAATTCAGTCTAAAATAATGTGGGAAAAAGTGATGGCGGGAGGATCTGCTGAAGAGGAAAATGCAAAAAACTCCATGTTCATCTGAAGATATAAAATGAACATATTTTTATTTAATAGATTTAAAAACTATTTTAAAACCCTAAATATTTGACTAAATAATAAAAAAACCACTCAAAGATTATGAAACATGAACTAACAATATAAAACCAGACTACTATGCACTACATGCTTGTAACATGGTCATTTCATGGTTTTATCTACCCTTGGTAAATACATGCTACAATAGTCTAAAAACTATGGAGAAAATCATGGATTCCATAATATGTCACATGGCTTGGACTAAACCATTTTATACCTTAGAGACAAACCACGAGATTTAAAAACTTGTACAAAAAAACTTCTATATGTATGGAACCCACAATTTTTCCCATATCCCATGTGTGAAAACTATGCATTAAATAAAAAATTATTTATTTATAATGATTCAAGTTGAATCATATTAGAAACCTAAACCACCCACAAAAACCTAAAGATAAACATATAGATGAGGAATAGTCAAACATAACCCATGGGGACCATAATAATAGGAAATAAATAAATAAGATCCATCCCCCACAAATCAATCATAATACTTAACCAAACATCACAAAACCTAGACCATAAGAAGCTCCCCAAAAACATTGCAACATATTGAAGTGCATAGAGTCCTAATAAGGGTCTTCCCACGATTTATAAATAAAATTATTTTTAAATGGAAATAAAACCTCCAAAATGATAGAGTAATACTCCAACATATATGATTATGGATACCATTAATGTCTCCACAATAATACACCAACCATTAAAATTATACATAACTCTCTAAAGGTATCAAAAACAAAAAATGAACCATAATGACTCAAAAATCCATGTTCCCAAATCGATCACATTTAATATATCAAATGAAAAAATTATTGAAAACATGAATTAGAAGGATGATAATGTGGGATTCTGTATTGGACCTATAAAAACATGAAATAGGAGAACTAGGACATTATACATGTGAAAAAACCATACAATGAACCTAAACATATATTAACCAATTCTTATTGAAACATAATTTATTGTATATCTACATCCCCCCATAACAACCCAAAAAAACATACAACGACACACTATATCTAAATTAATGCATTGATTCCTTGAAATTCTTAAAACTATAGAGAAAAAAATCCCATAAAAATTCATAAATTAATAATATAGTGATACATAAACACTAAAAAATCACACCACTCAAGTATTAGTGTAGAGAAATTGTGCTTAAACAATACAACAAAAATTATCCACATAATGGATAAAAAATCCAAACCTCTCAACAAATAATCTTTAAAAAAACAATCATAAAAATAAATTTAACACTCGAATGTCCAATCCTAATGATCATCATTAATTCTTATCAACCAAAGAAAAATTTAACAGGCCTATTTTCCCCATCTTAAATAGGTAAGAAAAACCAACATTGGATATAATATTACAAAACACTAGGAGGAGGAATCTAAACTTAATTTTTACCCTAGACCATTCATTGACAAAAAAATTAAAAAGAATGAGACATGAACCTATCCTAGATATGTATCTAGGATCACCCCCATGAATCCGCAACATGGAATGTGGTAAAAAATACAATATATATTTTTTTATCTTTAACCCTAAATTAGTATCAAAACTAATTATAAAATTAAACCCAAACATTAAAATTATTTGAAATTAAAAATCAATTTATTTATATCAATAAAATAAAATTGGCTTCTCAATCCAAAACACATAACTTCTCCTTATATGGATTAGAAACTATTTAATTATTAGTTTTTAAAAATTAAAAATAATTAATATTAAAAACACCATAAAAGTTTTAAAACATTAATCCCAAAATAAAATAGTATAAACATATACCAAAATTATAATCCTTTAAAACCCAAAAAAAATTATATAAGGTATGAAATATATTTTTCCAAAATTACACAAGATTTAAAAAAAATGAATTATTTGAAAATATTACACTCTATATAAAAATTCTAATGATCACAATCGAAATTTCAAAACATTTACCATAACATGAAAATAAAAAATCATTCTATACAAAGAAGAAACTCATTTTTTATTCAATCCCTAAATCTCCCTTCCAGAAAAAAATTAGTTCCTACAAAATCATTTTTTCCACCAAATATCTATATTCAACCAAATCACTTAAAAATTCTTTGCACCATAACACAAATTAGAATCCAATAAAAAATATAATAAATGAATAAACCCCATTTAATTCAACCAGAAAATAATGTATCACTCATTGTTACAAGAAAACTGAAAAACAATATAGATATTAGATAGTGGTGGAATCATTCAAATGGAATGAAGGACCACTGTCCTATCAGGACACAGGTCCTTAAATATATTCTAGACCGATAATTTTTATTTGCTTCATATATTGTCTTTAAATTTCATCAAATATAATTCCATTGATCCTAGTTTTATTTTCATACATAAATAAAAAAACATGACAAATAACATCATTCCATTGTGGATAAAAAAATATAAACTATAATAAAATTACAATCCCATATTCAAAATTCAAACCCCACTTCCCATATTACCTTATGCATCATCATGGGAGGTGGTTATCATGAACCCATTCAGAATGAGCATCAAAATTCAAAAAAAAATTACTCTCCATTATTCCTATGAAACCCAAGAAAATAATAGTGTGAATTTTGGTAACTGTGATATGATATCATTTTTAATATACCATCTCTAGCCAACATGATGTGTCTGCCAAACAAGATAACCACTATCCCCAATTGACATTCCTAATACCCATAGGTTATGAACTATTACCTAGGTGATAGGAATTATAAATTGGATAATATTTCACCCTCTATATTAAAAAAAATCAATCATGGAAACAAATAACAAAACAGACTATATTTAATAATAATTAGGTATCCATCAATACTATAAACTATATATAAAAAACTTCCTAAATAAATTAAATCAATACAAATTAATAAAACTAGACGAATTACCAATATAATGTTGAAAAATATATAAGGTATTAATATCCTAAAAAATCAAACATTACTACAATTAACCCCTAATCAACAATCATGTCCTATCATCCATAAATAGACCATTCTAGACATTAAATAAAGGAAATGAATTTGGACACCATAATTATAAACATATGAGCTACACATGAATCTATAAATTAGTGTGTAAGTATAATGTGATTACAATATAAATAGTTGTATGGCCTAATTGATAATAGATTAATAACTATTTAATATTTAATAAAAAACAAAATCATAACAGGAGGTCTAAAATATTATTCCACCATTTAAATTAATTAAATATAATAAAGTTCCACAATATAATCACTAAAATAACCATCTTAAAAAATAATGTATGGTTGTAAAATATATTCGTTATTGCATTTTTAATGTAACTAATGATGCATTTTGGAATTATGGAAACAATACAAATACAATTTTCATCTATCTTTTCTAAAAATAACTCAATATAACATTTTCATAAATAAATTTAATTTAAATAAACTTCATAAACCTATTTAATAAATGAAATCATTACTTCTAAACCATAAATTACAATCCATTCTAGAAATTAGCTTAATTTTAAACCTTAATCTGAACCAAAATAAAAAAAACACCAAGACATTAATAATGGAAAATTAAAGTATCAAAACATTGTAAAGATGATATTTGAACAAATAGACTAGAGGAATATATGTGATACAACATATGAAATCCCATATAAATATATTATGAGGAATTATGGTTTATGGGAAACTCCCTAAAAATAATATAAAATTATAAAAATTGGAATCATAACCCATATTTTGGAATATTAAAACATATAAGACCCATTAACACCATAAAAATATTTGAACACTACTACTATCATATGAATTTTAAGCTTCCATGAGTTTGGGAGAGCTCAATAAATTTTTTTTCTTCCTCAAATTGGAATATAACTAGAGTAACACATATCTCAGTCATGTAATAATTTCTATTATTCCCATAACATCTACCAAGGGAAGTGAGAACTCATGCGACGAACAAATGTTATGTGTAATGAATTTGAAATAAATCACACATCACATTTTACATCCTCAGATGAAACCACTTTTCAATATTTTTCTTAAAAATAAAATACAATTTAATAATAAAAAAACAACTATCAATTGGTTATCCTCCACATTGAGCTTAAAAAATTTATTCGGTCAACAAAATAGAGTCTCCCATGTCTTAAAAAATAACTTCATTAATGTTTAGAACAAGTTTTTAAAAATAATCATTGGATGTGAACCCATTTAAATTTTTTTAAATAACCTTTCCATATCTCTAAAAATTTTAATTTTTCCATCTCATTCATTGAAATTAATCAAAAAAACCCAACCATTTTCCATAAACCAACTTGTAAAACCTTTCATGCACAATTGAGATCTAATTGTGTAGCCAACAAGCCTATACTTGAGTGGTAATGGCTCCTCCTTGGCATCCAAGTGTTCCAGGTTAGAAACCAGGTGGATGAGAATTTTGAAGTTTTTGTATCAGTACTATAGCAGTACTATAGAAGTAAATGTTGTATACAAAACTATTTACATGATTTGGGCCTTTGGGCCACTGGTTTGGGCCTACAAGTCTCTTGTTCTTTGGGTCATCAAAGGCCATCGAGACTCAGGGCCTTCGGGCCACATAGACTATAGAGTAGCCTTGTTCAAATAGAGCAGGCCCTAGAAGTGGATAAGAGAATAGAGAAGCAATCACCAAAAAAAAGCTACCCAGATTGGATGAATAAGAGTGTATGGAAACCACCATCTGGATCAGTCCCCATGCTTCTTTGTATGGGGCAATGCTAGCCGATCGACAATGCATGGTAGGGATCTAGGAGATCACTAATGCATATGCTGGGGAGGTACAGTTCTATTGGGTTGGTCCTATAGGTCTTGTATTGAGAATATTATGAATCTTGGCATTCAGGTCATGTGTAGACCTTCAGGTCGTGTTAGGCCTTGTTCCATGGGCCTACGGGTCATGTTAGTGTATTTTTTCAAACATTTAATGTGGTATTATCTATAATAAAATAAAAATGAATTCCTTTAGGCCATTTGTGTTAGATCCAATTGTCTATAAAAACGATTTAAGGTATACCACAGTAATTTAATGATATATTTTTCAGACAACAGACATTTAATTTTAAATTTAGACTTCTTTCAAAATCTATTTAAATTCATTGATTAAAATTTTAGAAAGACAAATGATTATTTTGAAGAACACTTAACATGAAAAAACTCCACATCATGTGTTTATTAAAACATTACAAAAAAATACAATAAAACACTTAAATTATTCATGAATAAATGTATCCAATATATTTTACCTTCTTCAATGAATACACTATTATTCAAGGAGATGTATTCATGAAATACTATACACCAAATCAAAATAATAAGAACCATCCTGAACTATATTCCAAAAAAATGGTGAGGTTTACTGAAGAGGTAAAAATTAATGGATATGGATAATAATTTATATTGGTAGATGAATGGATAGGAAATACATTTTAATCAACATGGAGTCAAGGGAAAACAAGCTATGAATCAATAGAGGGTGAATATAAAAACCTACCTTGTGGATCCCCATGATCATTTATGAATGTGGGGAGAATATTGTGTCCTGATGTTTGGATAAAAACATATAATAAATGTGGGATGTATTTCATTTTTTTAAAATTACCAAGGCTATTAAAATATTTGTTGAATAATATGTATTAATAATTTCAAAAAATTTATTTATAAAGTAAAAATAAAAGTGTGTATGTAATGATTGAATACAAAAAAATAAATATTTGATTATAAGGAATGCTATGGTTTTATAGAAAAAAAGATCTAACATTGCCGTGAACAACCGAACTAATGTAAAATAGTTCCCACCATTTTTAAAGAGTTGTCAATGATACATAAAACCCCAAATCAAGGACATTATGTACATTGTAATTATTATACCTTAACACCTAGCCTTTTATGTGAAAAATAGAATATATGATTTTATAACGTAGAATACCTAATATATTTAAATTTTAAATAACATCACCCAAAATATGTGGTCCAATATTTTTTTCAAGAAAACATTACAAAGGATTAAATTTATTTGGAGTATATCTAACAAGTGTTATAATTTTGATAATGAAACTCGCATCCCCAAATAAATATATAAAATAATTAAAGAACATGTTGAGAGTGTTGATAGAAATGTTTTTATCAAATAATGATTCTCAACCCTTCAATGTATTTAAATGATGTAGTATATTAAATCTATAAATGTACATTAAAAAACAATGATAGAATTATGATGCTTCCCTTCTATAATCTTTCTTGAAAAACCTTACAAGAATATACATTTCATGTAATAAATGTTTCCAATTTTAATTATTATATCACAGTGTATAGATTTCTAAAACAATGTCTTAACATCATAACAACCACTCATCTTTGATTCTAAAAAATAAGATTCGTTGGGAAATTCGAACTCATTGAAACCATTATAGAAATTGGAAATAGAAATATCAACCATCGGTATAATTATCAAATGTAATGATATCAATTTATATAATTATCATATGAATTAAAAAGAATATTAAAACATATAATTAATAATTCAGAAAATATAAGAATCGTTAAAAAATACATCAAACAACTATTCCAATTAAATGCATTATATTAGGTTAATGAATTCTATTAATTGTATAAGAAAATTGACAATAAAATAAATTATCAAAATAATTATTATATTTATGTTTCAGGGTTATGAAAATTAATCTAGTATTTAAATAAATAATAATTTTGAATATATTTTCATTACAAAATAATTTAGAATCAAATTTAGAAATTATTTTAATAATAAATATATTTGATCTTCATAAACATATTTTTTATATGTAGGCACACATATAAAATATATTAACATGTTATTTAATGATTATTATAACAATTAAAAATTATTTTTATAGGATATATATAATTTATAAAAACATATGGTATAATGAAATTTCAAAAATATTTGAAATAAAATTTCAATAAATCATACATTCAAACAATATATAACATTATATATTGTAAAATTCTATATTTTTTTAAAAAATATGGTCAAATATACCAACATTGAGATCCGTGATGTCAATTTAATTTATTTTTCATCAAAATTATCATTAATTTCTTCTATATTTTTTATTCACATAAATAAAATAAAATATTCATTATAATATATAACATGGATCTATATATGTTATGTATTACTGGCCACATTCGATCCAATAAACCATTAATGCATTCCTGTGATTCAAATTATTTACACATTTTTTGATCAATGAGTATATATTGATGTTTATTTTGATGTTAGTAGGTGTTAATGAATTCAAAATATTTCATAATCCATGAAATTTTATTTTAAATAGATTTAAATTCCTTTACAATTTCATTAATTATATTTTATGGAGTTATACTCATTTTGAGATATTATAATATTTCTTAGTAAAAAGGGAAAGGCATTATTTCTAACCAAATGGGGTTTCAATTCATTATAATTTTTTATTTTAAATAAATATTTGAAAATAAGTTAATTTTAATATGAAACAATTAACTTTATTTTGGAATAACTAGTTCAAATTTTGTCAAGGATTAATAATGGGGATTATTATGAATTCCAAATTTTTTATGATTACATATAAATATTAATTTTTATTAAAAACAATATTTTCTTTTAATGTATTTAAAAATAAAAATTATTTTTTACTAGTTTTAAATATATTTACATAATTATTTAATGAAATTATTTCAATAATGTTTATAAAAATAAACATTGTAATAGAATTTGGTTTTAAAACATTATTTTAATTAATAATGAAATTTATTAAAAACCCATTTTTCATAATGTTTTGTAGGTTTAATGTAAAATTAATTTATTCAACATATATGAATTGACTTTGTAAAAATCGATTTTATATTTGGAATCATCATAATCAATATTATTTAATATGATCAATGAAAATTTTGGTTATAATTAATAGTAAAAGAATAAAAAATTTGGTATAATAGATAAAATTGTAACTGGTTTATGAGGGGGTAAAACTTAAGTATTAATGTTTATAAGGATCTAAAAAAATGGCTAAAACCAATTTTATATACATATTTATTCCCTATATCATCAAATATGGTGAATATTTTGATTCTGGATCCATTATTCTAGATTAATACATTAATATATTTTAAAAATTTCAAAAAATATATGTGTTCCTTCTCCCTAAATTATAAATGGAAAACTTGTCCCCTCTACTCTCCATACATCTAGAGCATTATCATTTGTATATTCCATAAAAAATTTCATTACATATTTACATCCATATTTCATAGATTACATTATTTGATATTAAAAAAACCTATTAAGGATTTAGGTATTAAATTAAGTGGTTATCTAAAAAAGAATTATTGTTCTTAATAGAGATTTTCTGTTTTATTTAATTTTCAAATCCATCATATCATGTTAAAATATTATGTAATAAAAAAAATATATTTCAAAAAATAAGATATTCTTATGTTAATTTTATAACCCATAACTATATCATTCATTCATTTAATGGAAAATGAATCCATCATTCGTTTGTATGGAAGATGATCACCTCATAGTCACATGTAATTTGTTTTGTATCACCACATAACACAAATAATTAAAATATTGGATTTAATCGTATTAATTGATATTTTTGACATATTTTCTATTAGGGGAAGATTATATATCATCTTACTTATTACCATTCAATCCATTGAAAAATAATAGTGTCATTAATTTGGAGGTGTGGATTACCACCTCAATGAAGCTACGTGACTCCAATTTTATGACAAAAACACATTGATACTATATATATATGTAAATTTTAAGGAAAATATGATATTTATGATATAATAATAATTATTTATAGAGAGAATTATACTTACCTTCATTTTGTCCTATTCGCCAAAAAATGATAATTTTACTCATATTTATGTTTGTTCTACCGTCTCCATAATTGTAACATAATTTTTTTTTCATATCAATATTTTATGGTTGGTTTTAAAGGAAAAAAATCTTAGAAATTATAATTATTGAGATAAAAAATAGTTATTTCCTGATTATTATTCAAGATAGTATGTAATAATTACCTCCTTGGCCATATCCACCATACCAAAGTATTTTTTGGAATATTATCAGGATATTATCAAAATATACAATATGAGAATAATAGATCATTGATTTGTTGTTAAAGGTAATAAATATAAAAAATTAACAATTACAATGAAAAAGTTTATTTTCTATGTAAATAATTAATATAATTTTATTCTTCACGAAGAAAAAGAGTGGGTTTGGAGATTCGACATGAGGTAAGGGGCACATTTCTATAAAAACATCATTTTAAATTGTTTGATGATTCATTTTATAATTACTTTTATTCAATTTCTATATTGTAGAGTTCTTCTATGAGAAAAACTTCCAAAATTAAAAGAATAACGCATTATGAAAGGGGGTCTATGAGGGAGGTATGACTGGAGAGGGTTTGCGATGGAGGTATGGGCATTATGAAGGGTTTCATACCAGAGTGGATGTCAGCTGGAGGATGTTGCACTAGAGGAGAGTGCCACGACAACCAGAGGATTAACTGATGGGGAGAGACTGGTGGAGGGAAGGAGTGTGGTAATATAGATCGATCTTCTAGAGGGATACTGACTAGATAGAGGGGACACCAATGATATGAGGTGCATTCAAAGGCACTATGTGGGATATGTGGGAAGGGGAAGGGTGGAATTCCTTATGGATGTGAAGTGGAAGGGGGTCCAACACACTAGGGTAAAAAAGATAAAGTAAAATAAAAAAGAGAAAATTATATCACTAATAATAATAATAACAACAATATCAATAATAATAGTAATAATATTTTTATTTTAATTATGATAATAATATATTAAATAGTAATATTCATTACATTATCAATATTATTATGAATATTACTATTTTATGTATTAATATTATAATTGAAATAAAAATATTATTTCTATTATTATTGATATTCTTTTTATTATTGTTATTACTAATATAATATTTTTATTTATTTTTGTCCTTTCTTTTTTACACTAGTGTTTTGGAACTCCCCTTCTCCTTATCATCCACAAGGCATTCCACCCTTCCACTTCCCACATCTCCCACAAAGTGCCTCTGATTGCACCTCCTCTCATAGGTGTCCACTCCATCTAGTCAGTATCCCTTCAGCAGATCAATCTATATAACAACACTCCTTACCTCCACCCGGTCTCTACCCAGCAGTGATTCCTCCAACTGTCATGCCACTATCCTCGTGTTAAACATCCTATGCCCGAATCCACTCTGGCTTGAAACCCTTCTAGATGCCCATACCTTCATTGTAAACCATCTCCAGTCACACTTCCATCATCAACGACCTCCACTGGTGTTTTATTCTTTTAATTTTTGTAGTTTTCTTCCCAAATAAGAACTCTAGATATAAGGGTTGGTTTATAACTCAATTTTATGGGATTGTAGGGTGTGCAAAGGGTTTGTGGGTCCTGGTTTTTCCCTCACCTGAAGCGCAATCTCTTTCCCACACCATCGCTAAAGGTTTTTCCATTTTTATACCTTTACAACAAAACACATTAATGTTTTCATGAAATCAATTAATTTTTAAATATGCTACGCACCTTAATAATGGTTATAATGGACTTCTTTCACCATTTTTGTGATATTTGAATTTTCTAAAAATTACTTTGGAAAAATTTTATTATTTATTATTTAGTCTATATATGCCTAATGTTTTGATAAAATGTATAATTCTATTTTGAAACTTTTTTATACATGTTTTTCTTACATATGGTGCTCTCTTTTAGCATAATAGAGTGTTTTCAAATTACTTTTTTTTTGAAAAAATGTGTTTTGAAGTGATTCATGTATTATTTTTACGTGTATCAAAGTTATATGTGTTATGTAAAATTTAAAATTTCATTTTGACAAAAAATAAGGTTTTTTGGATGATGTTTTCCCATAAAAAAATTTCAGTAAAATCAGTTTAATTGTGGGTTTGACTTCATGTGTGTGAATTAGTGAATTCTTAAGGCTTGAAGCCAATTTATAGATTCTTGTTTTAGTTTGGTATTATGTAGTGTTTCATTAAAAAATAGTTTTCAGAATTTATATTTAAATTTGGGGAGTACCATTGGATGTGTGTAACACCCCATGCTTCCATAACACGTTCCTATTTGAATAATACAATAGCTTGCGTTGTATGCAACTTCGAGTTCTAATGCACCACGATCAATCAAACTAGCCATTATTAATAGTAATACACAATTTTTTAAATTTTATAAATTTTATCAATAATAATGGACTTCATTTTTGGATTTGGAATATCGAAATTAGCTTAGGGTGATTTTTTTGGTAATTTTATGAAAACTTTCAATTTTTAATGAATAGTGAAACACACTGCGTTATAGATTAAAACTGACTTTTTGTTTAAATAATTATTTATTTTAATTAAATTTAACTTAGTTAAAACCGATATATAATACCTTTATAAGTTCAACATGATTCATTGGAGTCTTTTTATAATAATATAAGATATATAAAATTTTGTTGAACTTTTTACCGTCTTTTACCCACCTTCTTAGAGCAGTTGAAAATTTGCATAAAATATAATTTTACTACTTCTGTGAGTTGAATTTTAAAAATATGATTGAATATTTTCAGCACATTAAGTAAAATGTTGTTCAATAAGATGAAAATAATTTTTGGGGAATAGTAATTTTTTACTTTTATTTACCGCGGTTAAAAGTAAATAGGGTAATTAAAGGTAAAAATGATATTATAATTACCCTAAAACATATCCTAATTCTATGGGATAAGTGTAATTTTACCAAAAACAACCTTAGGAATTAAATATGATCCTTTAGGTCTACCTAGATCAGATTAGGACATTTAATATTATTTAATTTAAAGAAGAGTTAAAAGTGTTAAATTCACGTTTTCATAATTAATTTTTTTTTAATATAGGGTTATTCATAAGATAAATTAGGATATAAATATTCATTAGAAAGAAAACAATATTTACTACATAATGGTATTTTATTTATAATTTTTAGACCTTAAATAATTAAATTTATTTACGACATAAATATGATGTAGTAATTACCATATTAATAAAAGATTAAAATAAATGATTTTATAAATACCCGAAAAATGTAATTTTTGGCTTTTGATGAATTAAAATAATTTTATAGGTTAATATGACATTTTAGAGTTTACTT
This sequence comes from Viscum album, assembly GCA_963277665.1. Lineage (NCBI taxonomy): Eukaryota > Viridiplantae > Streptophyta > Magnoliopsida > Santalales > Viscaceae > Viscum > Viscum album. The sequence continues at coordinate 1,942,028,763 of OY728165.1, forward strand.
AATCAATTATTTTCGAAGTAATCATGTTATTAAGAATTTAACAAAATAATCAAATACCAAATAGTGTCAAAATTGACAAAAACAAGTTTTTAAAACAAAAACTATATTTTTGGTTGAAATAATATTCATAAAACTCAAAGGTTCGAAAAAATGGATTAAATAATATAATATATGTCATTAATTTACCAATTGAGGTTCTCTTAGATGTTATGGTATGTTTATTAACAATATAGTGTAAGAATAAAAGAGGACACGGTAAAAGTTAAACTATTTAACTAAGAGTTAAATCTAAAAGATAATGTTAAAATGGTAACCTAAACATGTCTAAAACCTATTGGCTAAGATTATTTAGACACATAACCAACTAATTCTTTAAATAAATTCATTTATAGCCATTATAAACCAAATATGATTGTATAATAAATTAATACTTTAATCTTTTCCTAAAGTGACCCTCACCCCACTTATAAAAGGGCTCTTCCCCTTCACTAAAAATCACTCCTCCAAAGCAATTTGGCACTGCCAACCCCTGACCAAATATACTATCATCTTCCCTCACTTCAACTTAGAGGTCTTACATTGGTCATAAATCCCACCTAAGGATCTGTTTTGATCAAATAAAAAGGAAGAACTCGAAGAAGAGGTAATAATTTTGCCACCCTCTTCCAAGTTCTTTTCTTATTCCAATTTCTATTTCGTTGTTGTTTCAATAACAAAATAATAACTCCAGTACCTTATACATACCGTGATGTTATTATAAATATGGTACAACTATATTTTTTATTCTATCCATCCTACTAATAATTATGCCACCATGCGTGCGTACGTACGACTTACTGTCTCCACGACGTGTTTTAATTTGTTATTGAGCACTATGTTATTTGGATGGATATAATGATGAGTAATATGTATATAAATATTTAAAATAACATGATAATGTGTTTGGAAAATTAATATACCATCCAATTCCACACCTTTTAATAATTAAGGAAAATATATTTCCACTCGTGTGTACGTACGGATTACCGTCTTCACGACACGATGAGATTCATTTCCACATTCACCATTAATCATTGATTATAAAAATATATATTATTAATTAGTAATAAATATATGACATAATAATGCTACTGAATTTATATATATATCTTGTGTGTGTGTGTGTCTGTGTATTTACATATATCTCAATCACTTACTTCCATTCAATATGATATGAAAACGGAAACGACGTTTATGCGTACGTACGGCCTACTGTCTCCATAAACGGTGTTTCAATTTAATAAATATATCTATTATAAATATTCATATTCTTAATATGTATCATATATAAATCATTTTTTATATTATGGAAGTATTAAAATGATGATCTATGTGATACGACCAAGAATAAAAAGTTAAAACACGTACAATAATGAAAGTGATTGCTACCGGAAATGTTACTTTGACATAGAAATTAATATTAAATGGTGATTATAAAGTCATAAATGAGACATATATGATATCATAAATATTAATATAGTTATGGTATAATTTAATAACATACTATGGACATTATAAAAGTGGATAAACATACCCTATACTAAAGGAAAGTACAAGGTAAGGGTCAATTTGTCAATCTCATTCTTATCCTAGATTGTTTAAGAGTAAGTATTTACTAGGACATATTAGCCATAAATGTCCATATTTCATAAAAATGTTTTAAAAATGAATATTTTAAGGTTTTATGGAAGGTAATATTTCACTAGATCATCATTTTAAATAGTTTGAATATTTATTCTTCTAAATCATTCTCATTAATAACTATGTTTTCAAAATGGGTTTTATGGATTTATTTATATGGACATGAATGATTTTAAAATGTTAATTCCTTTAAAAAAATTCAATGTGGTATTGGAAAATTTGATTCAAAAATTACATTAAATGTATTCATTTATAAATTTTGTAACTTTTGTATGCTTTCATGAAAAAGGAATATTTCTATCAAATAGTTTTACAAATCATTTTCATCTATGTCAACATCCTCTGATTGATTTTAAACTTATTTCAAGTTGATTTATTTTGATAAAAATCATCCATATTGTATTTAAGTTTTTGTGATAGGTGTAGCTGTGGATGTGTTATTTTTATGCCCTTAATGGTTTATGGATAAAGTATTGACATTTCCTATGATAGTTTTAATATGAATGATTATGTTAGGTTTAAACCTTTTCATATGAGGAATGCATTAGACTTAGTATGTGACGGGTGGAGCCTGATATAGATTCTCGATGCATCATTAGGTCTCATGAGACAATTATATGTGGAATTGGCTGAGGCCTTTCAAAATTTGATATATGTTTTTGGCCGAGGCCTAAATAATTTTTAGACGTCTTGGCCAAGGCATTGACAAAATGTTTCAGAATGCCCAACATTATGCATTCCCTCGTTATGAAATTAGTTATTACATGTGATTATTCAACTTGTAGAATATCCATGTGAATGTTAATTTGGTAATGTTTGATTTATTCTTACAATATTGTGTTCAAGTTTATGTTTAAAAATGATCTTGTTTGTGTTAAACATCTTTCCTTAAACTTTTATTGCTTCCGCTAAATTATTTACCCTTACTGAGCATCTGAGCTAACCCCTTTCTTATGTTTTATTTTCCCAGGATCCAATGAAGTGTTTTATGATTGAGATGTAGGGTTAAGCTAAGGGAACAATGACGTTCTCAAAGGATTATTTATTTTATGTTGTAGATTATAAAGTGCAATTTCATGTTCATGTATGTAATCTATTTTCCAGGACTGTTTAACTGATTGGTCCTTTGGAACTTGATTAATTGTAGTCACGAAAATGTATTAAAAAAATGCACGGACTCTTGGTAACTGGGGTCGGGACAATAGAGTTGTTATTATAGGAAGTTTACCAGAAACTTTGGAAATCGATTTAGATAAAATCTTATTATAGAACATTACCATAAGATAGACTTTGAGGGTTAATATAGAAGAACTTCCTATAATTTTAGTAATGTTGATATTTCGTGTATTTTACAATCAATAAATCCTTTTTTGGATATGAGCAGGTAGAGGTGACTCTGACATAGATGTACCTAGGAGTGAAAAATATGAAAAGGAGTTTCGTGCTTGACCCAGGGTATCTTGGTACACGAAAATGGGACTTGAAGCACTCTTGGTTACGACACTCTCGGGGGATATGCTTAGGATAATCAAAATTATCATTATAAGACATTATGAAGGATTTAGGAGGAAATACATCCTCAAAGTAAAATTTTTATCATTATAGATTATATGAATAATATTTTCAATTTACATTAGGTATTTTACAAGTTTGGAATTATGCATTGTGATTCATAAACTAACCTAGTGTATACTATTGTTTAGAAATGACGTCCACTAAAAGGAATGAGAACTCCAACAATATGCATAATCCAAAGAGTAATAATGATCATATCATTAATGGTATTAAGATAGAAATTAGAAGGGAAATAGTCTCCCAGTTATTCTCATCATATGATGAAATAGTATCATGTGTTAATAAGATAAGTAAATAATTATCTGAGTCATATAGCCTTGAAGGGAAGCAAGAGAATAAAAACATGGTAGAGAGAAATATGGATAAAGGGGAGAGGGGAAAGAAGAATTTTCCCCTATGTAATAATTGTGGAAAGAATATCCTTGGTAAATTCTATAAGGGAATGGGAGTTTGTTATAAGTTTGAAGAAAAAGGACACCAAGTACGTGATTGTAAGGGTAAGAAAAAAGTTTCAAATTTACAATGCTTCATCTGCAAGGAGTTGGGACACTACGTGAATCAATTTCCAAATCATCCTAGTATACCCCAAATGTTGAAATTGGATAATAATCAAGTTATGATACTACGAAAGATGAAAAGGAATGATTATATTTCTTATGTTGTTATTAAATTATTATGTCATTTGAGTATTGTATTATTGATGTATATGTTATCTGAATTATAGAGTATATAAGGATTATACTCCAATACTATTTCATTAAGGACTTGAGATTATATGGTACTATGAAAAGTGACTCAACATAAAGTTAAATTTTTTGGAAAATACATGGTTGAAGGAAACATAAACCTTAATATGATACTGATACTGAGGCAGTGATTTTGGAATAAGAGATGGTTTATTTTGATAAATTATATTGGATATTATTGACTACCTTGGAACTGATTAAAGATTTGTATATTCCATCATTGTTGGAGTTTACAACGTTTTTGGATAGAAGGAGTATATAAAGTATTCTATAAGGAATAAAGGAGCATGCATGTAATCAAAAAGGTATTATTTTAATTTAGGGTGTTACCATGTTTTAAAAGAATACATGATGAAGGTATTCACATGTTATTATGTGGAAAAAAGGATCTTCATTGTGTATACCTTCCCTATAAATTTTGGACTGTGAGTTTGGAAAGAAGTAGTTTTTATAAGTCTAAAGGTTGGAATTGATTATGTTTGACATCAGATACTATTGTTAAGGTTAAATCATTTCATGAGATTATTTTTTTATTAGCATAAAATAGGAAACCCGGAGGTCGGGAGACAACTTGTCATGTCCTGGTTTGTTTAATGTAGTTTTTTAAAAATATTCTGACAACTGAATTATAAATTCATTATTTTTTTAACCCTATACGATTATGATAAATTGAATATTTTTGAATTCTATTATCTTTTTAAGGGAAAGATGAGTTTGTCGTAGAAATTTATTAATAGATAAAACTGTACTTGTAACGTAAGTATATCTCCTTATTCTCTTAGTAAATCTAATAAATAAATTCCTCCAAATTATGAAAACAACCTTAAAACAAATATGTTGTCCATTTACTTTTTTCACTGGGTAATCAAAGACCTTTCAACCCATCACAAGTTTGTGGATTTCAGATCCTGAACATTATTTTAATATTATTCTAGATCAATCTCCCTCAGAACATGATGACTAGTTTTCTCTTCCATATCCATGTTTTCTTACATGGAACCATAGTATGTGTTATTTTAGGTAACCTTCATACTTACCTTTCTTTATTTTAAAATAGAGGCCTCATTAATCCATTTTTCGAGGTGGGATTTCAACTATGATATTTTGAAATGTCAAACACCTAGTTTTCAATACTGATCATAAAATGCGAGGATTAAATTTATTGAAGGAGGACAGAATATAACACCCCAAGCATCCACGGTACGTTTCTCATTGAATAATACAATAGCCTGCATTATATGAAGCTATGAGTTTTAACACACCCCGACCAATAAAACTAGCAGTTATCAATAGTAATACACACTTTTTAAAATTTTATAAATTTTATTCTTAAAAATGGACTTCATTTTTGGATTTGGAATATCGATATTATCTTATAGAGAATTTTTAGTATTTTTCCGAAACATTTAATTTTTAATGAATAGTGAAAAACACTGCGTTATTGTTTTAAACTGACATTTTATTTAAATAATTTTTTATTTTAATTAAATTTAATTTAGTTGAAAATTGATACATAATGCATTTACAATTTCAATGCAATCCATTAGAGTCATTTTATAATAATATTATATATATATAATTTTATTGAAATTTTTACCATCATTTACCCACCTTCTAGGAGCATTTCAAAATTTGCATTAAACATAATTTTACCGCATCTGTGGGTTGAATTTAGAAAATATGAGAGACAAAGTTAACCTCTGTAAATAAAATGTGGTTCAATAAGATGAAATTAATTTCTGGTGAATAGTATCTTTTGACTTTTATTTACTACGGTTAATATTAAATAGGGCAATTAAAGGTAAAAATGATATTATAAATACCCTAACACATGTCTTAATTCTATTTAGTAAGTGTAATTCTACCAAAAACATCCTTAGGAATAAAATATGATCCTTTAGGTTTACTAGGATTATATTAGGACATTTATTATTATTTAATTTAGAGATGAGTTAAAAGTGTTAAAATCATGTTTTCATAACTAAATTTTTTTTAATATAGGGTTATACATAAGATAAATTAGACTATAAATATTCATTATAAATTTAAAAATATTTCCTAAATAATGGTATTTTATTTATAATTTTTTGGCATTAAATAATTAAATTTATTTTTGACACAATGATGATGGAGTAATTACATTATTAATAAAAGATTGAAATAATTGATATTCTAAATACCAAAAAAATGTAATTTTAGACTTTTGATAAAATCCCATAATTTTATAGGTTAATATGACATGTTAGGGTTGATTCATTCAATTTTTTTGAAGTAATCATGCAGTTAAGATTTAAAAAAAACAAATACCAAATATAGTCAAAATTGACATAAACTAGTTTTTAAAACAAAAACTATATTATTGGTTGATATAATATTCATAAAAATATAAGGATCAGCCAAAAGGCATAAATAATATATTATATGTCAGTAATGAACAAATTTAGGTTCTCTTGAACGTTTAGAGTAATTATTTAATCATATAGTGTAAGAATACAACAAGACACAGTAAAATTTAAACTATTTAATTAAGAGTTAAATCTAAAAGATAAGGTAAAAATGGTAAACTAAACATGTATAAAACATATTGATTATGCGTATGTCGACCCATAACCATCTAAGGCTCGATATAAATTCATTTTGAGCCATTATTAAACGAATATTACTATATAATAAATTAATACTTTAATCTTTTCCTAAAGTGACCCTCGACCCTCTTATAAAATGTCACTTCCCCTTCTCTCAAAATCACTCTTCCAAATCCATTTGGCTCAGCCAAACACTACAAAAATATGATCTAAACTTAACTAAATTAAGAATAGAGGCCTTCATTTGGTCATAAATCCAACCTAATGAGCCCTTTGGATCAAATCAAAAGGAAGAACCCAAAGAAGAGGTAATAATTTCACCCCCTCTCTTTCAAGTTCTTTTCTTCTTCCACTTCCTATTTCTTTTTTGTTTCCATACCAAAATAATAAATCCAGTACCTTATACATAATTTTATGTTATTATAAATATTTTACAACTATATTTCTTTTTCTATCCATCCTATTAATAATTATGTCACCATGCGTGCATGCGAACGACTTACCGTCTCCAGGCCGTGGTGTAATTTGTTATTCAACACTATGTTATTTGGATAGATATAATGATGAGTAATATGTATATAAATAATGAAGATAAAATTATAAAGACTCTTTAACTTTAATTTAACATCCAATTCCATGCCTTTTAATCCGTAAATAAATTATATTGTGGCTTGTGTGTACGTACAGATTACCATTTCCACTACGTATTAAGATTCATTTCCACATTCACCATTAAACGATGATTATAAAAATATATATTATTAATTAGTATTTAATATATGACATAATAATTCTACATGATATTTAAATATATACATATATTTATTTACAAATATCTCAATCACTTACTTCCGTTCAATACGATATGAAAATGGAAAAGACATTTTTGAATACGTACAGCCTACCGTCTCCATAAACGGCGTTTCATTTAATATGTATATTTATTATAAATATTTATATTCTTAATATTTATTTCATATAAATCATGTTTTATATTCTAAGAGTTTGAAAATCATGATCCAAGTGATACAGAGAAGAATAAAAAGTTAAAACAAGTGCAATAAAGAAACGGATTAATACCCGATTTTTTACTTTAACATGGAAATTATTATTAAAATGAGAGTATAAGGTCATAAATGAGTCATATATGATATAATAAATCTTAATATAGTTATGGTATAATTTAATAACATACTATGGTCATTTTATAGGAGGCTAAATGTACACTCGACTAAAGGAAAGTACAAGGTAAGGGTTAATTCCTCAATCTCATTATTATCTGAGATTGTTTATGAGTAAGTATTTACTAGGACATATTTTTCATAATTGTCCATATTTAATATTTTTTTTTCAAAATAAATATTTTATGGTTTCATGGGAGGGGATATTTAACTCTATAATTTTTTTAAATGGTTTAAATATTTATTCTTTGAAATCATTGTCACGAATGTCCATATTTTCAAAATAGTTATTAAGGATTTATTTATATGGACATGAATGTTTTTAAAATGTTAATTCCTTTCAAATGTTTAAAATTGTTATGAGAAAATTTTATTTGAAAATTACTTTAAATGTCTTCATCTCTTAATTTTTTAACTTTTAATTTTTTTCATGATAATGGGATATTTATCTCAAAGAGTTTTACAAATCATTTTCATATATGTCAATAACCTTTTACAGATTTTAAACTTGTTTGAAGTTGATTTGTTATGATAAAAATCTTCCATATTGTGTAGAAGTTTTTTTGATATGTTTGACTATGGATGCGTTATTTTTATACCATTCATGGTTTAGGGATAAAGTATTTACATTTCATATACTAGTTTTAATACTAATATTTATGATATGTTTAAACCTTTTTATATGAGGAATGAATTGGACTTAGTAAGTAACGAGTGGGTAATGTTATAGCTAATTGATGCATCAGTAGGTCTCATGAGACAATTAGATGTCGAATTTGCTGAGGCCTTTCCCAATTTGATATATGGTTTTTTCCAAGGCCTAAATCATTTTTAAACATCTTGGCCGAGGCCTTGAAAAAATATTTCAGAATGTCCGGCATTATACATTCCATCCTTAAGAAATTAGTTATTACATGTGATTATTTGACTAGTAGAATAGCCATGTGCATGATAATATCATATGGTTTGAATTATTCTTACTATATTGTGTTCAGGTTTATTTTTAAAAATGATCTTGTTTTTGTTACACATCTTGCCTTATAAGTTTATAGCTTCCGCTAAATTATATACCCTTACTGAGCATCTGATCTCACCCCTTTCTTATGTTTTATTTCCCAAAATCCAAATAAGTGTTTTATGATTGAGATGTAGGATTAATAGAAGGAAACAATGACATTCTCAAAGGATTATTTATTCTATGTTTTATTTTAGAAAGTATAATGTCACGTTCATGTATGTAATCTATTTTCCAAGACTACTAAATTGGTCGGTCCTTCAGGACATGATTCCTTCTAATCATTCCATTGTCTTAAAATAATGCACTAACATTGGGTATCTAGGGTTGAAGTGTTAAAATGTGGGCACATCCATTTTTATGTGGGAAGTACACATAGGTGCACACACAATGGAAAATGGTTTTTCCTAACATTAAAGACAATATTTCAAAATCTTCACCCCTCCCCCTTTCTCCCACTTCCATACAAAAAATACAGTTTCATTTAAATTGGTAAAATATGTCTTTTAATTTTCTTTTTTGAATTTATGGTCAGTTTTGTGATTTAGATATCATGTTTATATTTTAAATTGTATGGAAACCTGTTTGTCATTTTGAGTGAGTTGTGTGTTTTTTGACTTAGTTATAAAATAATTGTGTACTTATTTTCTTGAACATTTTTCTGGTTTTTTATTAATGATGGTTCCTTTATTTGGGCTTAATTTTATTTAAGGGTATTATGATTTTTATAGATTTCTATTTTTTTAATTATAGTGTGTTGGTCACTATACTGTGGTATCGAGTCACTGGGCCTAATAAGACTCACCATTGTATGAATACGTAAGTGTATATATTTGTAGGTTCCCCGATTATGTGTATTTTCAACCATGTAATTGATTATACATTTTTGTGACTATGTTTTCCTATATATATATATGTAAATGTGTATGTTGGTTAGTGGAGTCATGTATATGTATATAAGAATATATGTAAGGATACCATTGCACGTGTTCATGGACATGTAGGTGTGTGCATAGGGGCCAGGTGTCCATATATGTATGTGAAGACACATATGCTTAGTGTGGGAGAAACATCTATTCAATAGAAAGATCTAAGGGATGAATTTTTTGTTTGGTTCCTCCCTCATGTAGGATGCTTATGCATTAACCTTTCAATTAAAGAATCATTTATTTCATTGATTTCAAATATATTTTTAATATTAATTATATATATAATTTTTAGTAAAATGTTTTTTCTTGAAATAAAGTGGTTTATTTTATTTAATTTATTGCAATAAATAATTTGATTCCATATTTCACATAAATTTCATTCTGAAATGCCCTATGGTTCATTATAAATTACATTTAAATTTAAAATGGTCACTTGGGTTTCATAAATATGTGTCAATGTGGATGTTTTCTTATGAAATCAGCATGTTTAGGTTCTTTTGGAAATGGTTTAGTGTTAAGTGGTTTCTTAAGTCATGTTTCATACCTTTGTAAAATTAATTAAATTGAAAAATATATTTGCGATACACCTCTTTCCTTGTTGGAATTTGATGGGAATGGGTGGTCTAGTGATGGCAATTCCCTCAAATGTTGATGGTTGAAGGAAATAGGGTCTAAATACATAGGAGTGATTTGGGGCTGATTTTGTTTTTTTTGTTGATTGTGTAAGATGAAAATGAATGTCTTTGATTTCATTGTTGGTTTTTGTGAACTAACCACCTTTTTAGTCTGAACATGGGAACCTAGCATAGTGATTTAATTCTCAGAGAATGATTTTTTCAGTGGTATAGTTAATTTCACTACCTAGTGGACCATATAAGTGGATTATTTTGTAATCATTTCTATTGGATTTTCCCCCCCCAGTCAAGCCAGGTATGTAAATGATCAGTCGTTTGGGAATTATGATGTCATTGGGTAGGCCATGCCTTTATGATGATAGTCATGTACAATAAATTAAATATTATTGATGATATCTAATGTTCTACCATGTTATCTTTAGGTTTATTATCTAAAGAAGATGATGATGATTCATGTGAATTTGGTTACTCTTGTGTAGTGTTTTTCCATTTAATATGTTGTATGTTTGTTGATCTTGTTTCTTTCAGTAGTTTATCTTCTTACTAAAATAGATAAAATGGTTTCATGTGTTTATGGAAAAATGTTTTGAAAAGGTTTTACACATTCTAACAAAAAATTTAGTGTAAACATATCCTCCTTTAAAATTCTAATGTATTCTTTTTAAAAATGAAATCAGGTCTTAATATGAAAAATGGTAATAGACCATGATTTTTTTATGAATAAAATGTGTGGAAAAAATGTTTTATACATTTTTTTATCATGAAATTGATCGATATTGTATTTAAAGAAAGTTAATATGGGAATGGATTGTGTGGGAATGACTACTTTGTTTTAATGCTCATGCCAATAGTTTATCTTAGTTTAAAGATTCATGTTCTTATTTTTCATCAGATTCGATCATGATAGTGTGATGTTGGATTAAGGTCGGTGGTGACTTGTAGGGTCACATGGAGGTATGTACAGTTATATTTTCTCACCACTGTATCTTTTCATTTTCAATATTCAGTTATTATTATTTTTTTCATTCTAAAATTGGAAAAATTATTCCCACTTATTTAGTTTTGATACCCGGTTCTATATTCCCTCCCATGGGGATCGGTAACACCCCTTGGGCCTTATAGTGGGCCAACTCGATTAACCATTTTAGAGAGGAAAGGGGTTGGTTCATTCGATATATGTATTTATTTTATGTATACCATAACCTATATAATCTATATCAGTAATTTAAGAATTTTTATTTTTATTTTTTTAAATATTCAAATCAAGATGAATTAAGAAACGATTATTTGTGGTGTCCAAAAATAAGATATGATAAGGGTTCCCTTGGAATTATGTAAATTATTCAATTAATATAAATTTTATTTCATTTTAAAATATATAAAATCAAAATATATATAAACTTGGATATATATGATTCATCAAACATCATAAAAAAATTATATGAGATTTTGTGATTTTTTAACCGTTATCTCTAAGTATTAACCCCCTATTAACCCGTTACCAATTAGAGTGATAATATATTTTTTTCAATCCTTATGGGTCATGAAAGTTACTATATATGTATAATTAACATAATAATGAAAAACAAATGATATCCTAGACCATATAAAATTCACTTTTAAAAAATTAAGATTATTATGTAATAAATTTTATTTAATAAAATATTATTTAATATAAAATAACCTTAATGTAATATTCAAATCTATCAACATAACATCAAATTAAAAAAATTACATAAATAAAATTTAATTCAAATTTAAACTGTTAACAAATAAATAATGCATTATATTTATCTAATTATTTCAAGTAACCACATAACATATCAAAGACATATTAATTTTAATATTTTTAAGTAGTTTAATTGTTTTATAGAGCTTTCACAATAATATTGTCAGTGTTTTTTATAGATTAAATGTAATTATAATATATCTAAATTTTAAAAATAAATTAAAAACATAAAAAGTTAGTAATCATTATATCTTCTCTTTAGTACTATTTTAGACATCTTTTTTCCCTTTAACAAAGTATATGTCATATTATAATCATGTAAGAATAAATTTATAATTTTCCCTTATATAAAATAATATTATGGTTCTTATCAATGAAAAATTGCACAAAAAAACCATATTTTTAAATAAATTGATGTTTTATAATATGAAACTCATTAAATTAAATATGGATAATTATATGGTTGATTTTAAAGTCATAATTCATAGTTTTAATCATTTCTTAATCGTTTTATCCTTACTATAGTTATATCATTAAAAAAAGTAACTATTCAATATGACAAAAAATAATGTAGAACGGTTTTTCATCATGTTAAATAAATATTCATAATATTTAATTCCAAGAAATCAAATATTTTATATATAATTTTATGTAATTTATTTTAAAAATGATCTGAGAAAATTCAATGAATCAATTATTTTTAGAAAAATACATTTTAATTTATAATATTATACCTAGATTAAAACAAAAAAATTTAATCATATGAAATTAATCAGATTATTTATAATTTAAAGGAAGTAATGAAATGTTAAAATAAATTTAATAGATTAATGGACTTTGTAAATAATTTAATTGAACAAGATTTTTCTATAAATATTTCATTTTTACAATATTTAATGAAAAATAAATATTCTAAAAATATTTCACCACAATTTATGTGTATCATGTTGAGTTCAAAAAAAAATCTTATAACATAAATTTTCTAAAATTTAAGTAAATTAATTATATTATCTTCTCATAGAAATAAAAAAACACCATAATTCAGAAAATTATATATTCTTAATGCGTTAAATTAATGCATTAAAATTGAGTTATTATTTTCTATGAATTACTCAATAAATATTTATTTAGTGAAATTATATGTACATTTAATAATGCGGTTAATCATATTCATACCCTCTAAATAAACAAATATTTTATAATGTTCATATTTAAACTAATGATATTTCAGGGCCTTTAAAACTCACTGTTTTGTTATATATTGGCTAATAAAATGATGTTATCATAAAATATAATTTTATAACAACAATAAATCAACATTAGTATTAGATTAAAATAGCCTATATTTCCTTTGTAAATATAAAAGTATATCTTTGAGGAAATCATTTCATAATGGGATAAATCTTAGACTAAACCAGATCATCTACACATTACAGTTTTCATATTTAAGCATTGTATAGATCATATCATTGTTTCCTAGAATAGTTGAATACAACATTCTTATTTTCTTCTAATGTGATTTAATATATTTCATTCTTCCTACAGATTATAAAAAATATTCATACAATGTATAAACCCAAATTCAATGAGCATCATCTACATAATATCCACATGTAATGATTGTAGGATCCTGATTTTTTGGTGTGGTGGGGACCTTTTTTTGTTAGTATTAAACATTGATCACTATCCTTTTTGGTTTAGATGACAAGTCTGGTTGAGGGCTAATTGGTTTTTCTTGAGAAAGAAGATGATAGAAGGAAGTATGATAGATTCATTCTTGTCATGACCCCCTCCCCACAATGTGTACCCATCCTAGGCTGGAAATGTGAGAAAGGAGATAATGACCCACTAGTCTCACCTCCATTTGGCCCCGGGTTGGAGACTAGCACCGAGGGTATTGTAAATACCCAAATGGGAGACATTACCCTCTAAGAGAACACATTCGAAAGAGAGAGATAAGATATGTACCATCCAACTCCATATCAAACAGAAATATAAAATAAATCCCAACTAAAAATATGTAATGTCATGAAAACTACTACAATTGAAAGGGGAAAAATTAAAAATACCCAAAAGAATGTAAAAACAGCAGTAATGAAAATATCAAACAGCTTCTGCAGCCACTGGCTAGTCGAAACCAGCAATATCTCAAACCTACTCCAAATGACCTAAAAATATATATATAAACATAGTGTGAGTATAATAGTATTCTCAGTAGGATCCTCCCTAAATCCTCTCGTGCAAAAGTAAAGAAAGAATCCTAAAGCACAATGAACTACAAGTGAAAGTAACTCATCTCCAAAACAAGTATACTATGTTCCCAACCTCACCATGGATTCTCTCTCCATGTAACACATACAAGAGTATACAATATAATAAAGAATATCATGGGTACACCACTACTACTTCCCCACTAGTATTCTATTTTTCCACAACACCGCACGTCCTAAGCATATCTCTCTAAAAAGTCTTGCCCACAGACACCTGTGCGAAGCACCACAACATGTACCTCAATCAAAAAAACCACCACATCTACAAAATAAAGTAATCAGGTAGTTTCTGGGATGCACCTTATCTTTCATAACATGTATCATATGTCGGGAATTATACCTCAATCCATTACAACCCACACACCGAGTAAGAATCATCAAGCCGTCACAGCCTAAACACCTTACGTATATAGTATTTCATATGATAAAATATCCATAATATATGTTTATGAATAACCAAAATCCATTATAGCCCTCTACACACATATATGGAGAAAACTAACCATTGTGCCAACCAACACAATTACCTACCAAGAGGAGAGCATGTGGCAAAAGGGTGTAGTAAGCCATCCATCATCCCACCTGAATATTATGGAAAACAACCCACCAAGGCTCAGAATCCTCGGGGTGTTAGTTTCCTTAACTGATTGGGTGGAGTAGCGTATATAAAAATAAAAAGTAAAAATATATTATATCTCACAAACACAGTATGGGCATAACCAAGTCATAGACTCAACTACAGCTAACATCTCTCAGACTCCCGTCTTCCACTTCTAAGACTAGGTATCTTATATGCACACAACTATTTTAAGTGCTTTAATATATTACTTTGTTACCTTTTTATCAGTTTCACTTTACGTTAATTAATTCTTTAATCATTAATTAACCATTAACACTTCCACAATATATTTCATTAACATCACATCCAAATTCCATTGTTCCTTCAAATTACAACCTCATCATTGCACCCTAGAAAGCTCTAACCCCATGGGTGAACCTCATTTATTAAACTATTTATTTAAATCTTTACTTTCCCATAATCCCAAGAAATCTAGAAAAAAATTCTACTCTACTAAACACAATGGGATCAACCCAGTGAGTAGATGAAAAACCCGTCGAATCTTTACCAACTATAGTAAGAGTGTAGAGCCATCCTCCCTTTAGAATCTAAACACGGAAAGCCCGTGACATACCCGTTGCATCGTCACCCCTTTCAGAAGAAGGGTAAGAAAGGCCTTCTGCCTTGAGAACTGGGGGAATTAATGCAGATAAATAGCCAATAAGAATTAGTAAGAATCTAAACATTCACATCCAACCCATTTCATTATCCCTAGTGTCATCCCTAACACCCTCATGCCTAAATCGATGCATCTTGCCACTATAGGCATCAACTACATCCACAACCAGTAGGCCTCTATTCCCAAACATATCACATCAGACATTCGGGATCACATCCCAACACAAGCAGGAAGAAAACAAACATCATTTACATTGGGCTCTTGACCATTAAAAAAGTAAGAGGGTAACTCAAAACCCTACAAGAATTATCTTATATCAAACAACCAGTTCGTTAATCCACCTTGTATTAACCAATTTAATATTCGTAGGTTTTAAATTCGGGAAACCAATCCAGTAAGCTATCAAAAATAATTAAACATCCTTACTCACCAACTTGATGAACATCATATTACAACAAGAAGAAAAAGATTAAATTACATGCCTCTTTATCTTTATCCAAACAATTATCAATTAATTCCGTATTTACGTTCATTGCCAATTCCCATCCAGATTTAATTGATAAGCATAGATAGCATAATATCACACTGTCTTATAAAACGCAAGGTAATAAAATACGATTGATTTCATTTTATTTATTCGGTTAAAATATTATTTATGTTAATTTCATTTTGATCCACTGATATAAACAATGCTTACTATACAGTTTCACGTAAAATAGAAGTGAAGAAATGAATCCCATACATCCAACGGTTCTTGTCATTCTTTATACAAGAATGATCTACACAAAGGATAGTGATAGCCTCCTCTCATGACAACTGTATCCACCCGAGGATGCAGAGACACCACCACACTGGTCAACACCCAAGAGAATATCATTAGGAATATGGACATAGCATTTAATAAAATGGAATGGAGAAACCGAAGGAGATTAACCAAAAATAATGATGATAAAACATACCTAATATCGATGAAGGATCCATACTTGCATCGTGCACCAAAATAGGTGTTATTCATACAGCAGTAAAACACATAAAGGGTAAATGATCAAAGGATTAAAGTTTGATGACACCACTCATATGGGAAGAAGGAAAGGTTTAAGCATCTCACACCAGGTATCAAGAAGGTAGAACCAGGGAGGAAGATATTTCATCCCTTTATAAGATTAAATGGAGGAGTATTTTAAGATACGATGAATTCTACCTTAAACAAAGATTCCATTAAACCACATGGTTTGACCAATTAAAGGAATCCCAGGACAAAGGAAATATTAATATAGGAGTTATGAGATTTTATTCGGCCTTAAATCACTTAAAACAAGGCCTTGAATGCATTTTACGTCTATAAAAAAGTCAAAGGCATGAAACTGTGGGATGAATGAAACACTATTCACTATCTTGGAAAAATTGTACACCTACAGATCTGGGAACATTGTATATGATTCTAGATACATTTCACACTCATCGATCCTAGACTCACCGATCCTGGAGTCACTTTTAATAAAAAGACTCACCGATCATGGACTCACCAATCTTGGAAACACTATTCATGGAATGACTCACCGATCCTGGACTGACCTATCTTGGACTCAACAATCTTGGACTCACCAATCTTGGAAACACTATTCATAGAATGACTCACTGATCATGGACTCACTATTCCTAAACTCACTGATCTTGGACTCACGATCCTTAAAACACTGTTCACAAAAAGACTCTTGGATCCTTGACTCATAGATCTTGGAATCATCGATCTTGGAAACATTGTTCACTGAATGACTCACTGATCCTAGACTCACCGATCTTGGACTCACCAATCCTGGAAACATTGTTCACGGAATAAATCATCGATCATAGAATCACCATACCTAAACTCACCGATCCTGGAAGCACTGTTCCCAAAATGAATCACCAATCCTTGACTCACTGATATGATGATATTGTTCAAAGAATGATAGATTGATATGATGGTATTGTTCATTGAATGACATAAAATTTTGATGGTACTGTTCACCGAATAACATATTGATCTAATGGAACTGTTCACAAAACAACAGACTGATCGGATGGTACGATTCACATAATGACTCACTAATCCAATGTTATAGTTCACTGAATGACAGACTGATATGATTGTACTATTCACAGAATGATAGACCGATCTGATAGAACTGTTCACAGAATGATAGACTGATCTGATGGTACTATTCACTGAACGACTGATCGATCTGATGGTACTCTTCACAGAATGACAGATTGATCTAATGGTATTGTTCTTAGAATGATGGACCGATCTAATGGAACTATTCACAGAATGGAAGACCGATCTGATTGTACTATTCACAAAATGAGAGACCGATCCAATGGAACTATTCACATTGGTCACACTGATGGAACAATTCACATCGGTCTCACCATTGTAACTGTTCACATCGGTCTCACCGATTGAACTGTTCACATCATTCATATTGATTGATCTCTTCACAGTGGTCTCAACAGTGGAACTATTCACATTGGTCTCATGAATGGAAATACTCACATTGGTCTCATTAATGGAACTTTTCACATCGGTCTCACCCATGGGACTTTTCACATTGATCTCTCCGATGGACTGTTCACATTAGTGTCCCTGATGGAAATATTTTCAAAATTGGAAAATTGGAAAAGTTTTGGGGATAAGTAAGCTTGACCTCCCATAACACCTCAGACACCGGATTTTCACAAAGGAATAGACCTGAGGGGTTCGGGGCATTACATCAGATACCTCTCAATACATTTTTCCCCCAAGATTTCAAAACCAACCAAAAAAAATAGAAAATAAGTATAAACAACCACCCATCAAGATACCTCTCAAAAGGGACCAATCAAAAAGAAGCAACCAATGAAAGCCATCTCATAAAAAAAATTTCTATAGCTTCAATGCAGACATTGTTACATGAAAAGAGTTAAACATCAAACAACTCTTGGTACTGAGCATGTATCTGTGACTCACGTTCTATGGTACTCTTTTCCATGCCATAGTGTCACCACAAGACACAAACCAACATGATGGAATACCCATGAAACACCTTATCCTTACAGTCTTGGATCTCCACCTATCTCTCCTCAATGGTCACATCATCATCAAAATAGATCTCTCCCCAATTGATGACATTAGTGCCATCATGAAGATAACAAAGGAGATGTGATGCATGGAAAACATCATGTATTCGTCTCATCTATAGGGGTAAGTTTCACTCGATACACCACAACTCCCACATGAGCTAACACCTCAACAATCCCAACAAACTGGGGAGAAAGCTTACATCGATGACCAAAACATCATTGACCACGATGCGAAGTTTCCTTTATAAGCACGTGATCCCCAACCTAAAACTATTAGGTTCACCTCTTTTGATCAGCATATGATTTTTGACGATCCTGCATTGTCTTCATCATATCACGAATCACCTAAACCATCTCTGTTGTATTCTGCACTAGTTCTGGTCCGAGAATTGTTGACTCTATGAACCCAGTCCAGCACATTAGAGAATGGTAATGTCAGCCATACAAGGATTAAAACGGCACCATACTGATGGTTGAGTGAAAACTAGTGTTGTTGACAAACTCCCCCAATGGTAATTGCCTCATCCATGAACCCCCAAAATCCGGGAAACATGAGTGTAACATGTCATCAAAGGTCTGGATGGTTCACTCTGTCTGACCATCCATTTGTGGATGAAAAGAAATATTAAGGTAAAGATGGGAACCAAAAGCATTTTGGATTCCTTTCCATACCCTGGAGGTAAAATGAAGACCTCGATCAGAAATTATTGTCCTTGGGACTCCATGAAGTCTCTCCACCTCCTTCAGATACTACCTCGACAAAACATTCCCTGAGCTTGACTCCTTGGTTGCTATAAAGTGGGATGATTTCATTAAATGTTCCAATACCAACCAAATATCACAATATCCTCCTAGAGCTCATTGTAACCTAGTAACAAAGTCCATTGAGCTATCCTCCCACTTCCACTATGGAATATATAATGGGTGGAGTAGACCACCAGGAACACTGTGTTCATCATTCAACTTATGGAAGAACACACATCGATACACAAACTCCGCAAACACATGCTTCATCCCAAGCCACCAAAACTAGCTCCACATGTCTCGCTACATCTTTGAAATGCAACGATTTATATATAAAGGAGAAATATGGAACTCTCTGAGAACCATGTCACAGATCATCAATGGAAAAAATAAACTTCAATGATACAACACTCGGTGTTGTTCATCCTAAAACCAACCATTTGAGGTCTCTCTACAAACAAGTCAGTCTCTCCAAACCCCCACCTCTATATAACGTAACTGTGACTCTTACACCTACTGCACCTGTGATGATTGCAGCATCATCTAAGAAAGATAACCTCTACCACCAAATTCTCCCATATCAAGTGTAGTGCTGGCAGTTATTCCATTACTCTCCAGGAGTCACCAGATTCATGCACTGCATCACCACATGAATTCCTGCTCAGTACATCAACTAAAAAATTCCCCTTTCTAGGTGTATATGATATTTTGATGTTGTATTACTATATGAACTCCATCCACTGATTCTTTCGTATGTTCAAGTCACACTAGGAGAAAACATAACTAAGGAAATTATGATCGGTTAAATCCATAAAGAACTAATCAACAAGGTAATGTCTCCACAATTTCTAGGAAATCACCATGGCTGCTAACTCAAGATCATGGGTGGCATATTTATGTTCATGAGGATGCAAATTCCAAGAACCATAAGAAACAACTGATCTCTGATGCATCTGAACACAGCCTAACCCCAGATGTGAAGCATTGTAGAAAACATCAAACTGAACTCCCTAGGCTGGAAGACAAAGAACTGGAGAACTTACAAAATTATCCTTTAGATATTTGAATGATGCCTGACACTGATCAGTTCATATGAATTCCTGATCCATCTTGGTCAAGCCTATCGAAGGATTCACAACTTGAGAGAAATTAGCTACGAACCACATATAGTAGCATGTGATACCATGTAATCTTTTCACCTCTAACATTGTCTTTGGGGGAGCAGAAGAAACGACTTCTTCTATCTTCGATGGATCCACAAATACTCCCTGATGGGACATAACATGCCCCAAGAAACATATTTCTCAAGTCCAAAACTCACACATCGACAACTTCCCAAATAGCTGATGTTGAGGAAGAACACCCAAAATGGTGTGTAGATGCATTCGATGCTCCTCCTCAGACATGGATCACACAAGGATGACATCAAATGAAAACCACCACAAAATTGTCTAGAAACTCACAGAAAAAAGTTCTCATTAATCCCATGAACACTTCTAGAGAATTAGTCACACCTAATGACATTACAATGAACTCATAATTCCCATGATGACAATTGAAAGTTGTTTTTTTGGATATCCTCAAACTTCACATAGATCGGATGATATCCTAGTATCAAGTTGATAATTAAGAACCAACATGCACCATTTATTTGATCAAATAAATCATCAATACACTGAATTGGATAGTGATTCTTCACTGTCACTTTTTTTAAGTGACGATAATTGACACACAACCACAAACTTCCGTCTGACTTTTCACGAACAAAACTGGTACACCCCACGGTGACACACTATGCCGAACAAAACCACACTATTACATAACATTAAGCTATATACATAGCTCTCATAACTCATAAGGGGTCATCCTATATGGAGACATTGAGATAGGAGACACTCCGGGTTGTAGCTCAATCCCAAACCCGATCTCACATCTTGGGGGTAATGCTACATCCTCTTCTGGATAGTCATCTGGGTACTCTTTTATGACTATAGGAATTGAAAAATGCAGAACATATGAAGAAAACCGAATAAGATCAGCCATCATGGATGATAAGGATAGAACATGCCTCTGTCCCATTTGAGGGTCTTGATCGCCAACAAACACCACTGGTTCTCCATCCACATCGATGAACCAAACCTGCCACCTAAAGCAATCCACGATAGGCTGCAATAAATACTACCAATCCATGCCGAGGATTACATCATATTCTTTTATTCTTAATTATTGGAAATATCCCCAAGAGTGGTGAAACACCAACACTATCTCATAGTCTCTACATTCTTCAAACAAGTTATCTTGACCTACAAATGGTGTACTCAACGCCTAGGACACTGGAAGCCTCTCGACCACAAGTCACAAAGCATGGATAAGGGTAGTTGATATGAAGGAATGTGTCCCTACTGAATCAAAAAAGTAATACACCATGGTAGAAAAAAAGAAAAGGGTACCTTGAACAATTCCACCCTCGCCTGGCGCTGGCATCACTAAAGCATGAATCTGACCACGACCTCCTCCACGGACCCTTTGACCCTAATGAAGACCACCACCACAACTGTGCTCTTCTCTCTAAGGATGTGGAACGACATGGGGGTTTCCTCTTCCTTCCCCATCTACCCATTATAGATATAAAGCTGCTGCAACCTACTGAAACTAGCATGGCAGGAACTGCCTCAATAGAATAACCTAGATCGGAAAACCTAGAACACGATGACTACTCTGAAAGGATAGGGACTCTCACTAATAATGACCTTGACTACCACAAGGAAAAAAGTTTCTAATCCCATGACATCGGCCCAAGATCTGCTTCCCTCTATGAAACGAGATGCTGAGGGCTGGGACCTACACATGGATGAATGGAAATTCTTCTGCCCAAAAAACTGGCAACCCAGGACCACATCTCTGCTTCGTGAGGAATCATGAAAAGTCCCCTCTTGAGATGATGTGGCTCGGGCCAATGTCTTCTTGATGAACTCTGCCCTTGCCAACACCTCATGATATGTCTTCAGCATAAATGGGGTGACCTGACATGGCATCTTTGGATGCAAAGCCTCCAGGAAATGCCTCGCCCTATCCTCCTCATCTGGCAACAGGTCAGAATCATTTTATAAAAGGTTCATGAAATGGATTCCAAGCTCTCGCACACTTGAGATCCCCTTTCGAATGGTAATATGCTCTTGGGGACTAGAATCATTTGCATTCAGTGAAATAAAATCGACTCTAAAATTGTCACAGAACTCCTCCCATGGGATCCATGACTCCCAATGATACCGGAGGAAAAATAACATTTATTTCCTTGCTGCTCCATGAAACATCATCAAAACGAAGGAAACACAGTGCTCCTTTCACGTACTGATCGAACTAAAGCCTATTTCGACTTCATCCAACCAGTCTATCTTGACTACATCTGAAACGGATCCATCACACTTCTGCTGAATCTGGCACAGAAACTCTCGGAGTATCCTCCTCCAAGTGTCATCTTCATCAACCACTACTCAGTAGTGATCTTCTGGTATAGCCTGCAGGACATATTTAATGAGACTCTGAATAGGAAATTGAATTGGATCCATACCTGTAAAATAGTAAACCTTTAGAGCTTCTAAATAGATAATAGTGAAGGCTTTTCATTAAATAATTATTTTTTTTCTTTTATTCATTTAAGGTTATCATATCCAAGGTCTACACATTTAAATACATGCACAAAGAAGAATGATCCCTGATCCTTTCCTAGGTATCTACCTAGAAAATAGCATCACCTCGTTTAGTAGCCATTTTATACTTAATGGTTTGTACATAATATCATATGGGGCCTAAACCCCTATTTCTCAGCCGGTATCTAGTGTTTATATCACTTGATAAACTTGAATGACACTGTTTCCTTACCAACCCATGAAAACACACCTTTTCCTAACTGCAAACTCCATCCTATCCCTCATCAAACCCTCTCATACCATTTTATCATGACCCCCTACCTAGAAATTGTACCCCTCCTAGGTCGTCAATGTGATAAGGGTGATAATGACCCATGATTCCCACCTCCAGTAGGCCCCGAGTTGGAGACTTGCACCAAGGGTATTTTAAACACACAGATGGGAGGAATTACACTCTAAGAGAACACATGCAAAATAAAGGGATAATATAGACACCAACCAACTCCAAATAAGACATAAATATAAAAGAAATCACATATAAAAATATGTAATGTAATGAAAACTAGTAAAAATGAAAGGGGAAAAACTACAAATACCCAAAATAAAGTAAAAACAGCAGCAACCACAAGCCCAAATAGCTCTTGCAACCCCAAGCATATAGAAAAAAGCTTTATCTCCAACCTAAACCAAGTTACCTAAAAAACAATTTATATATACAATGGGTGAGTATAACATTATACTCAGTAGGGCCCTCCTTGAATCCTCATATGCAAAAGTAAATAAATCATGCTAAAGAATAGTGAAGAACAAGTGAAACTAACTCATCACCTAAATATGTATACTATGTTCCCAGCCTCACCATGGATCCTCTCACCATGTAACACAAAAAATAATAAAAAAAAATAAATAATATCAAGGTTACCCCGCTACCACTTCCCCACTAGTTATTCGCTTTTCCCCAACGTCACACGTCCTAATCATTTCTCTTCGAAATGGCTTGTCCACAGACACCTAGGCAAAGCACCACATCATGCACCTCATGAAACAAAACCACCACGTCCACACAAGAAGGTAGCCAGGTAGTCATTGGGAGACACCATAGATCGTATAGCGTGTATCATTCATCAAGCATTATAAATCATGCCATTAAAACACACACACCAAGTAAGATTCCTCTAGCTGTCATAACCTATACATGTTATGCCTACAGTGGTCCATAGGATACTATATCCAAAATATATGTGTGTGAATTACCACATGCAATTACATCCCTCTAAACCAATATATGGGGAAAACTAACCATTGTGCCTACCAACACCAGTAACAATCAAGAGAAGAGAGAGGGGCCAAAGAGGGTAGTCAACCTTCCATCCTCCCACCAGAATGTTGGGGAAAACACCCCCAAAGCTCAAAATCCCCAGGGTGTCTATTTTCATAACTGACAGGGTGGAGTAACATATAGAAACACAAAAAGTACATAATATACTCTTTATCACAACCATACTATGGGCATAACCTAGTCTTAGACTCAACAACAACTAACATGTCTCGGACTCCTGACTGCCACTTCTAAGAGTATTATTCTATAGGCAGACAACAATTTTTGCAGCATTAATACCTTACTTCATTCCCTTTTTATCAGTTTCACTTTAATTTAATTAATTCCTTAAAAATAACATAACCATTAACAAGTCCACATTATATTTCAATAGCATCATAGCCAATGTCCACTGTTACTTTTAATTATAACCTCAGCATTATGCACCAACAAACTCCAACCTCATTGGTTAACATCATTTATTTAATTATATATTTACCACACTACTTCACCATAATCCCAGGAATTCTAGAAAAAAATATGTGCTGATAAACACTAGGTCTCAACCCGGTGAGTAGATGAACTACCCGTCAAGTCTTTTCCTCCAATAATATAAGTGTAGACCCATCATCCGTTGAGAATCTAAACATGAAAAGCACATGGCATACCCTGCGCGTCTTCACCCCTTTAGGAAGAAGGGTAAGAAATACCATCTTCCTTG
Source organism: Viscum album (assembly GCA_963277665.1). NCBI lineage: Eukaryota > Viridiplantae > Streptophyta > Magnoliopsida > Santalales > Viscaceae > Viscum > Viscum album. The sequence continues at coordinate 1,942,053,881 of OY728165.1, forward strand.
AGAAATGGGGGATGTAAATAAGATTTAAAACAAATAATAATAATTAATAATCCCAACATTAACATCTAAACCATTTCATCATCCCTTGTGTCCACTGCGACACCCTCATGCATAAATTGATGCATCTCGCCACTCTAGGCATTAACTGCTACCACATCCAGTTGGCCTTCATGCCCTCACATATCAAAACAACTATCCTAGTTGATATCACAACACAATCAATAGGAAATAAAACATCATATCAATTGGGATCATGGCCATTAAACAGGGAAGAGGGTATCTCATAATCCTACAAGGAATTATCTTTTATAAAATAACTAGTTCTTTAATACACCTTGTATTAATCGATTTAATATTCATACGTTCCAAATTCGGGAAACCTAAATAGTAATCTATCACAAAGAATTAAACATTCTGGCTTCACCAATTTGATTAACATCAAATTACAACAAGAATAACTAGATTCAATTACATGCCTTTTTATCTTTAGCCAAATAATTACCAATTAATTCTGGCATTAGGTTCGTTACCAATTTTTATCAAGAATGAATGGCTAAAAAAGGAAGCATAGATATCACACTATATAGAAAAAAAGAGGCAATAACATAAGATTAATATCAATTTATTTATCTAATTCAAATATTTATTATAACAATTCCATTATGATCCAGTGGGATAAAACATAGTAACTATACAGTTGCATGTAAAATAATAGAGATACAATGAATCCCCTACTTCAAACGATTCTTGTCGTTCTTTTTACGAGAACTATCCACACAAAGGATCATGATCACCTCCTCCCGTGACAATTGAATCCATCGGAGGATGCAGAGACACCACCACACTGGTCAACACACAAGCAAAGCCAATTAAAAACATTGAGATATCATTCCACAAAGGTTCATGATGGATCAAAAGGATATGAACCCAAAAGAATGAAGATAAATTATACCTTATATTATTAAAGGATCGACACTTTCTTCTTGCACTAAAACTGGGGGTGCGCATGCAAGAGTAGGAAACATCAAGGGGATCTGATCCAAGGATTAAGGTTCAATCACACCGCTCCTTTGGGAAGATGGAATGGTTTGAGCATCTCGCACTAGGTAATAAGAAGGTATATCAAAGAATGAAGATATCTCAACCCATTAGATGATTTAACAGAGAAGTAGTTTTAGATACACTAGATTTTCCATTAAAAGAGGTTCACATTAAACCACACAGTTTGACCATGTAAAGGTATCTCATGACTTATGAAAAAAAAATATAGGAGTTAGGGGATTTTATTTGGCCTTAAATCTATTAAAACCAGGTATTTAATGCATCTTATGTCAAAGAAAATGTCAAAGGGGTGAAACTGTAGAAAGCTAGAAACACTGTTCACAATCCTGGAAGCACTGTTTACCAAAAGACTCACCAATCCTCGACTCACCGATCGTGGACTCACCGATCATGGAAACATTATTCATGGAATGAATCACCAATCCTGAACTCATCAATCTTGGAATAACTGATCCTGGACTCAATGATCTTGGAATCACCGATCTAAGAGATATTGTTCATTGAATGACTCACTGATCATGGACTCACTAATGTTAGAAACACAATTCACAAAAATTCACACCGATCCTAGATTCACCAATCATGGACTCACTAATCATGGAATCATTGTTCACGAAATGACTCACCGATCCTGGACTCACTGATCCTTGACTCACTGATCTTGGACTCAGTGATCCTGTAATCACTGTTCATAGAATGACTCACCAATCCTAGACTCACTATTCAAAAAATGACTCAATGATCCTAGAGTCACTGATCTGATGTTACAGTTCATAGAACGATAGACCGATCTGATGGTACAGTTCACAGAACAAAAGATAGATCCATTGGTACTAATTGTAGAACGAAAGATAGATCAGATGGTAGTATTCACAGAAAGATAGATCGATCTGATTGTACTGTTCAATGAATGATAGGACGATTGGATGGTACAATTCACATAACGACTCACTGATCTTATGTTACTGTTCACAGAATGACAAACCGATCTAATTATATTATTCACATAACGACATACCAATTCGATGGAACTGTTCATAGAATGACAGACCGATCTGAGGGGACTGTTCACAGAATGACAAACTGATTTGATGGTACTATATTCATGATGGTAGATTGATCTGATTGTACTTTTCAAATAATGATAGACCAATCAAATGGAACTATTCACAGAATGATATAACAATCCAATGATTCTATTCATAGAAGGACTGGCCAATCTGATGGAACTATTGACTTTGGTCTCACCGCTGGAACTATTCACATCGGTCTCACTGATGGAACTCTTCACATCAGTATAACCTATTAAACTATTTCCATCGGTCTCAATGATGGAACTATTCACATCTATCTCACCAATGGAACTATTAACAGTGGCCTCACCCATGTAATAGTTCACATTGGTCAAACCGATGGAACTATTTACATCAGTCTCAAAGATGGAACTATTTGCATAATTGGAAATTTGAAAAGGTGATGGGGATAAGTCACATTGACCTTTCGGAACACCTCAGACACCATATTTTCACAATGGAATATACTAGAGAGGTCTACGAAATTACAATGCTAATTACATTACTAGAAATTAGGATACAAGTTGTGTAATACCATTTCACAATGTGAAATGGTCGATCCATGACCTTTCTCGACATGTAATAGATTTTCCCTGGGAAGGGAGAATTGGTCATTAAACTACATGTAATGGAGTTACATGTTGTGTAATTTCCCGTCAATTTTTTATTTAAAAAATGTGTTAGATGACAATATTTTATAGTGAAACCTTATTTTCTCCCTTTTCGAAGCCTAAATCTATAATATTATAACATTTATATGTAATAACCCTTTCGATATCTGATTATTATTCCATATATCATCTTAAAATTAATCTTTCAGAACTCAATTCCTTTTTATCCATTCATGATTCTTAAAAAAAATGGCTATGCTATTTCGATTTAGGATCATATACCCAAATTTTTCATTCATTGTCTATTCTTTATATTTCGCTTAAACTGAGGTGAATAAAGACATGATATTGTACAAGAAAACTAATACCCATCTAAGGTAGTTTTTCTATACCATTCTTTTTTTTGTTATTTTTTGAGAAATCAGACTTCATAGAACCCACAGAAAAATTTATTGCAGCTCTATTTTTGAGCAGGTTATATGAAATGAACATAGTCAGTCCTACTGAGGATGCCCAAAGGTTTTTTGTGGTGTGTTTTATACCATTTACTGAATCATGGTCACCAATGGGGTGCACCTTTTGAAATTTTTTAATTTATTACTTGTAAAACCACACAAGGGGTGCATTTTTCTGCTTTCTTAGTTTGTGGAATCTCAGTTATACATAAATGGAATGAAATTCCATTCTTAAGAGATGTACTCACTCCTTGACTTATGTTATCATTTTATTTCATGCTTATATTATTTAAATTTCTGAAATTTAATTGGTTAACTGAGTGGGTATAATCGGTGGTTTTTATAAATTGAAAATGGTGATAAATGTGCGGGTATACTCGTTTGACATTTTATGAATGAATGAGTTGTTTGATAGATTCTATTTATTTCTCACTGTAAAACACCAGAAGCTAATTGAAAATATATTTTTTACTATAATACTTATAATACTGAATAAATAATTAATATTGTATTATATAAAATAATATTTTAATAAAATTATTTATACAGTTTCCTTTATAAAAATAATGATAATTTGAATAATAAAATCCATTATAACAAGAGGATCTTTATGTATTAAAATATATTTTTTTATTTTATGAAAAATAATTTATAATTATTTTATAATATTTTAATTTGAATTAAAGTATTAAATTTTATTTAAAAATAAATTATTTAATTTGAAATGATATGAAATAAAAAAATGGGATTTCATTTAATTTGTATTATTTTCATTAATTTCACTTTTTAATACATAAAGAAATATTAATAATGATTAATTAAACAATAATAGAATCTAGTATCACAAAATAACATTTTCTTAATAATTAATAATAATTAAAGGTGATACTAATTTACTATTATATATTATTTTAAAAATTAGTTTAGAAAAAAAAATCATAAATTTTTTAAATATATATATATATATATAGAAAAAGAATTTATAATATAATAATATAATAGTTATGAAAATATAGTTATGTCATTATGAAAATGTATTATTTTTAAAAAACATATTATAATTATAAATATATGAGTATTCTTCTAAATTATAAAAGCAATGTCGAATTATTTTAAAATTATTAATTATCATATTATTTATATTATAAAATAAAATGGGATGATATTATATATGTTATTATATATATTAAAATGGAATAAATTTAAAAAAAATGAAAACAAAATCTTATTAGGGTTTTAGGTGTTGGGAATAGAATCATCGTGAGGTAAAGGGTTTTAGGGGGAGTCGAATAAGGGTGTTTTTACGTGTTGACCATCGACCAATTAAAATGGGTATCAGGTTCATCGAGGTCAGGTGTCACTTATTCGACCAAGAAAATCCATGGAGGTCAAGCGATGGTCTAGGTCAAGGTTAAGCCGTATGGTTAGAGTTCAACATCACATGTCACTACTGACCAGTTTTCCAAGATGGTTTGTCTTCATGAGTCGGGATGTTGAGCATGACCGAGAGATGATTCAGATGCATGTTGACAGTTTTTCTTCACAGGTGATGTCGAAGATGATATGATCGAAGTCAATATCATGGTTAGGTTTCAATATTTGTTTATTTTGTTTATTTAGTCTATATCTTGGGGATAAATCATGGATCTTCATTGTTATCACAAGTATTTGTGTTTATTTTGGTGTAGATATCTGAAATATTATCCCTATATTTTGATTCTTGTCTTCTATTTCAATTTGTCTCTCCCAAATGTCAATTGCATCCTTTATTATTATGGAAAAATTAATGAACAAAACCTTATATCAAAAATTTCATTCAACCACGATTATTTAAATATTCACATAATAAATTTATTTTCTATTTTATTCACATCCTTTTACAATCTGTGTGATTTCAGATTGGAGTTATTTTCTAGATATTGTTTCTTGTTTGGGATTTGATTATTTCATTGTTTGATGTTTTTGTACTGTTCTGAATTTTTCAATTTCAGTAAATGTCATAGATATGTAAACATATAATAATATATCCTCTTGAATTTTCTATTTTCATGATCTGCAACACATGTCGAATTTTATAACAAAACATTGAATCTATCAATTATTTTCAAAATCAGGTACAATACATATCCTCTTTCATATCCTTTTTTGTGAGAATTGATAATTTTGAAATATAAATAGAATCATCCAAACCTTATTTCAAACTCAACATCTCTAAATTTGATATATATAATATATACTTTTAATATTTTCTGAGAATGTATTTATATAGAAGCTTCACTGCTGATGATATTCAAAAATTGTCAAACACGTGCGTGACAGATACAAAAGGAATAATGTTTTCTTTGTTTGCTTTTCTATTTTCCTTAGAGTGACATAATTTTTAGATTAGATTCAAGAGAATAATATATTCCTATATGAAATAAATAAGAACTATTCTACCAGCAACATCATCATGGATTATTTTCAAATATTTAGGTACATGATTATTCATTTGCAGATACATTCTTTTCAATTAAAATTAATTTCTTAATGGGAAATTGTTTTTCCAAAGTATTTGTGTTGTTATCTTAAATAGGAATCAAAACATATTGATGGGTTGAAAGTTAAATATATTTTAGTAAGGGGTAATTTATTTTTAAATACTATATATGTGATTATATTTTATTTTTTTTAATGGAATTTTGTTTATTTTTTTAAAATTTATAACATTAATTTTCTAGTTTTCTATAAGAGAATATACTGCAATATTATTATGAAATTATTGGTCCGTAGTAAGATATTTTTTATCGTTTATTTAAAACAATTTTTTTTATATAATTTTTTATATTATATACTATTCTTCATAACTCAGCCTTTATTTATTTTCATGTTTATAATTAAATTTTTTATAATGTATTTATTTTCAATCATATTTTATAATGGTTTAATTCATCCTGTCTGTTTGAGTTATAATAAAAAATTATATGCATTTCTAACATTAATATTTTTCATGACCTATAAAAAATATATTTCGTAAAAAATATTATAATTGAAATGAACTCTTTTTAAATATTAACTAATTATTTAATTCATCTAAGTAATTATATGTATTAAATTATTTTTTTAATAAATTTTTTTTAACAAATATTTTAATTTATCAATAAATTATTTCAAAATGAATTTATAGTATTATTATGTGACATGTATATTTATATATATAGGTATACTTTTATAATGTTCATGTATATAACTATTTATAATAAATTATTATTATCCACGTTTTAATATCTGTAAAAATTTGTAAATTAATAATTTCATAATTTTATCATGTGTATATTATATATAAAAAAATATTATCACCATATGTCAATGATTTTTCATGAAACGTCATACATTAATATGGATATATACCTATGTATATACATAAATGCTTAATAATTGAATAAATGTAACAAAAAAAATTATTTTTATAGAATAAATATTGTAATTTAATGTACCTAGTTGATTCCATGTAATTGTGAAAAGACTATATATTCATGAGATTTTTATAGGTCAAGTCAGGTATTTAATTTCCATTGATGATTATAATTTATATATATGTAAAAGTGAAAATGCATATTAATATTTAAATGATAACCCTGAAGAAATGTATATATACAAAAACCAATCATAAAAATGATTTTTATAAAAGACAAAAAATAATAGTTGTAAATATGGTAGGGTATTGGGGATTAAACCCAATCCCTCAACATGTTTGGTAGGCCAAAGATAGACTTCAATGTTATCATTTCCACAATTGAATTTTTTCAATATATTACATAGTTCTATTAGAAAAAATCATTGTATTATTTCTAAACCAATTTTTAGACGTAAGTAATTTTAAAAGTGGAATATTATTTTAAACGTAAGTAGTTTCAGTAATGTTTTTTAAAATAATGTTTGAAAAGTATTATTACATTATCTTAAAAAGATATTCTTAAAGTTATTTGTAATGAAATATTATAAAAAACTATCAATCATTATAAAAAATCATTAGATAGAAATTTAATTCTCACAGATGTTTTTAAAATTTATTTTTCATAAGTATTTTTGAAGTTAAAATCAAATGTCCTAACTTTTGGAGTTAGCACAGGAAGAAGTATGGTAGAGGTTGATTTTTTTGACTAACACAGATAAATAAATGTATGTTGTCTCCTAATCTTCCAGAACCTAGACCAGTAAAAAATAACTGAATTATATTGTTTATGTGTAATTATTCATTTTCATTTAATGAATTAAACAAAATTTTTAAGCACTATTGCTGGAAGAGTGTGATTAGGTGTTAATAATTGGTTTCATTGGAATGGTCTAGACATCTTTGAAGATTATTTGTTTTCATCTAGATTTAATGTCTCTAGTTAGCGATCCAAGAGTTTCTTAATTCTGAAGATGGAAATTTATAATTCCTTTTAGTCTAATGAAATGAATTCTGGGGATGCTATTATTTCAATGGGGATAATGTGACATCCCAAAAACTAATTGAAAAAATGTTTTTAAACTATAAAAATAATAATAATTAATTAATAATTAATATAGTATTTTTTAAAATATGATTTTAATAAAAATAATTTTCATTTAAATTTATAAAAATAATGACTATATGAATAATAATATCTATTTTATCAAAAAGATATTTTTTTAATTTATTATTTTAATTTCAGAAAAAAATTTAAAATTATTTTATAAAATCATAATTTGAATTAAACCATTTAATTTTATTAAAAAAATTATTTATTTTACAATGATTTGAAATAAATCTACTTGATTTCATTTAATTTGAATTATTTTTCATCATTTCACTTTTTAATATGTGATGACATATTAAAAAAAATTAGTTTTCTTTTTTATAAAATATATTATAACGAATAACATTTTCGTAATAAGTAAAAATAATTCAATGTGGTATAAATTTAATATCATTAATTTGATAACAAATGAGTTTAGAAAAATAATTTTGAAACTAAATTAATATATATATATATATTTAATATGAAATTATAAATTAATTACTCTATATATATGAAAATATAATTAGGATATTACGAAAATGTATTATATTTATTAAACATTATAAAATTATAAATATATGAGAACTATTTAAAATTTTAGAGTCAAATTATTATTATTTAAAATTATATATTATAATATTATGAATTTTATAAAAATAAAATAAAACGATATGATATATAATAATATATATATTAAAATGATATAAAATAAAAACAAGGAAAATGAAATCTATTTCGGGTTTTGAGAGTTACGATTAGTGGTGTATTGAGGTATAGTGTTTCAAGAGGAGTCAAACATGGGTGCTTTAAGGGTTGTACACCGACCAATTGAAAGGGGTATTGGGTGCGTCAAGGTAAGTCCCCACATTTTTTGACTAAGAAAATACATGGAGGATGAGTAATGATCCATGTCCAGTCCAAGCTATAGTGTTTATGTTCATAATCTTGTGCCATGGGAGACATGTCGTCCAAGTTGGTTTGTTATCTCGAGTCAGGTTGTTGAGCATGATTGGGAGTCAAAGCTGACATAGGTCGATGGTTTGTCTTTTTAGGTGATGTTGAAGATGATATGAGTGAAGTCAAGATCATGGTTACTGTTAGATATCAAGTTTATCTTTTTTTTTCTGTGGTCCCAATATTTGGGATATAAATTATATATTCTATAATATAGAATGTATTTGTGTCTTTTGGTGTATATATCTAAAATCTTATCAATTTTTTTGATTATTATCATTTATTTCAATACGTCTCTTTCAGATGTGAAATTTTATCCATTGTTATTGTGAAAAAATTAATGAATTGGCCTTTATGTCTGCAATTTCATCCAACCATAAGAATATTAATATTTTCATAATCAATTTGTTTTCTATTTTATTCACATTATTTTATTGGTGGTGCAATTTTGGTTTGGTGTCATTTTTTAGAAGCTGTTTCATGTTTGGGATTATATTCGTTCATTGAATCTATAATTTGAAGTTTTTGTTCTGGACCAAAATTTTCAATTTTAGGATATGATTTAGATATGTAACCATTTAATAATATATCCTATTGAATTTTTATTTTACAAGATATAAAGAATATAAAAAATTTTAAAAAATAGACATGGAATCTATTAATTATTTTTAAAATCGGATCAAATCTATATCCTCTTTCATGAATTTTTCTAGGATACTTGATCATTTAATAATATATTTATGAGATTCCCAATAATCTTTAAATCCAAGTGTATCTCCACATGAAATATGTAATATATACTTTTATGACTGTCTGAGGGTGAATTTCTGTAGAATCTTTAGTGCACATGATATTCAAAAATTTCAATACGTGTGAGTGAGAGAAGCAAAAGAAATAATTTGGGATTTCATTATTTCATCTAATTTTTACAGAGTGTTATATTTCATAGTTTTTCTACGTAGGAAAGAGAGATTTACATATAAAATAAATAAAAATTATTCTGCCAGAAACATCATCAAGGGTCATCTGCAAATATTTAGGTTATAGATTATTCATTTTCAAATACTATCTTTGAAATTTAATATTTTTTTGTAAAGGGAATTTATTTTTACCAATGTATGTTTAATGGTTTCATAAATATAAATCAACATATATTTCAGTTTTTAAATTTACATAAATTTTTGTAAGGAATTATTTATTTTTAAATACATTCTATGAAATTCCATTTATTTTTTTATAATGGAATTTTGTTTGTATATTTCAAATTTTTAACTTCAATTTTATTATTTTTCATAAGTTATTATCTAATATATTTTTATTGAAATATTGATCATTAGTAAGATTTTTTTTATCATTTATTTTAAACGATCTGTATTTTATATATGTAATCATATTATATACTTTAGATTATAATTCCCACTTTAGGCATTTTCATGATTTAATTTTAAGATTTTTATGTATTTTTTTCAAACATATTTTATAATGGTTTAATTCATTCTCTCAGTTTGAGATATAATTTTAAATTATATGTATATATAATTATAATTTATTGCATGGCCTATAATGAATATATTTGGTAATCATATTATAATTGAAATGAAATTTTTTAAATACTAACTCGTTAATAAATTCATGGTTGTAATTATGTGTTTTAAATTGTATATTAAAAAAATGTTTTATAAAATATATTTTCATTTATTAATGAGTTATATAATCAATAATTTTTTTATTAAGTGAAATGTATATATATATAGGTATACATGTATAATTTTCATGTTTATCACTATTTAATATAAATTATGATTAACAAGGTATTAATCTATATATGGATTTATAAATTAAGAATTTCATAATTTCATCATGTGTATGTTATACACAATTCAATATTATTGCCATATATCAATCATTTTTCATTGATCTTTATTCATGAATTTTCTTATATTCAAAATTATATACATACATGCCTAATAAATGAAGAAAAGTAAAAATATTAGTTTTAATGAATTACGAATGAATGTTAAAGTACCTAGTTGATTCCATGAAAATGTAAAAAGACTATGTATTCATGAAATTTGTATATGTCAAGTAAAATTTTTAATTTCCAATGAAGATTTGAATTTACATTTAAGTTAATGTGATAATTTTTATGGTTTTTTAAGCGAAAAAATAGTGAAAAATGTATATGTATGTAAAGAAAGCATAGAAATGTTTTTTATAAAATTTTGCACATATACATTGAAAATGTGGTAGGGTATTTTTTGGGTCACCCAGTCTTTCCACAAGTGGGTAGGCGTAAGAATTCCTTCAACGTTCTAAGTATCCAAAATGATTTTATGTCAAAAAACATGCGTAGTGTTTTTAGGAAAAAATAATTGGATTACATTGTAATTTATATATGTAAGTAATTTCAAAAGTGTAATATTATTTTAATAGTATGTAATTTTTAATATGTTTTTAAAAATGGTGTTTGAAAATTATGTTTATGTTATCATTAAAAGATTTTCTAAAAGTTCTTTTAAAAGAAATATTTTATAAAAATTATTTAAATACATTCAGATCAATAAAATGGGAAATTAAATGCTCGTCCTTTATTTTATAAAATATATTTCATAGTTATCTTAGATGTTAATTTTAGATTTCATCACTTTCATAGTTATCCCATAGAATTGTAGTAGGTTATTGATTTTATAGTCAATCTCATATAATTAAATTTAAGTTATTTTCTAATAAACTAGAACCTAAATAGGTTAAAATTTCATTGATTATTTTTATAATTATGTAATTATTCAGTTTCATTTTATAAAAAAAATTACACATCATTTTTAAGCGCTAAGTACAAAATAGAGGGCTTTGGGAGTTATACTCTCTATGGATCTAGAATGTGGTAGTGGAGACCGTTGGTTAATTATTCCCTGTGGGTCCTGATTCTATGAGATTCTTCGGGCCATGATATCGATTGGATATGTATTTATTAGACTTTCCACAGACATATGAGTACACCTTCTCCTAGAAATCCAACGAGTGATAACAATTAGTTTCCATCGATATTATCTTCAGATACAATAAGGATTTCATGGTCTTTTATACCACGGATCAATCCCCTCAAGGTATACACTTCTTCATATATCATGGTCAGGGGTTATTTTTATGTCTTGGTTATACGGAATAGTTGTGTAATGTTTGAATTCATTATATGGTAAGGTCATTGGAAAAAAATATGGTTGTATGACATGGCTGGGTTTTTTTATATTTCATGTAGCTTCCATTTTTTTAGATGATGCTTATTTTTGTTTCCTTGAGAGGTTGTTTGATATATTATAGTTTCAGAAGAGATATTCCATGGGAATTTACGCATATGTTACTAATTTTCTTACACTTGTTTGGTATACTGCTATGTGTTTCATAGAACAATATTTGTCTTTTGGTGCTTACCTGATAATATATTGGTGTCACGGACTATTTGGGACTCCTTGTGGACCCTGAAAGATTATATGGTTGTAGGTGATAGTAGGGTAAATTCCCCAAGCACTGGTTGTTGATTGTTACTTTGGAGAAGGAGAGCACGGGACCAAGGTGAGGCTAGTTATGCTATGTACACATTTAGGTCATTTTGTATTTTTGTATACTTGTATTTTATTTTATTTCCATGTATATATTTTTTTGTTTTCCTGATACATGTATCATATTCATTATTATGTATTGAAATCATCTATCTTTAATATGTTCTTGTCCATATTATCTATTTTATCTCTTGTCTTATTATTATATATAATTTCACTACTTATGTTATTGACATGAAAAGTGATAAACATCGGTATTGAGGGTATAGTCTCAATACTGACATAGCAATTTCCTCGCTACTAGTCGGAAACCTTTAGCAATTGGGGGTATGAACCTTAGTACATAAAGCCAACTGGGATCGTAGTACTATTGAGTGGAATTCGGGACCAGGATGTTACAAATTTGTATTATAGGAATTTCTCTTCAGGTATCATATACTATTATCTAACAATTGATAGACCAATAAAGTATATGGAATTTGGTAATGTGTTGTGTGTGGGTGAAGCTAGACCATGTATAAAAAAGACAAAATTTCCTCGAATGAAATTTCTATTTCCGGTTTTGAATATTACAATTGATTTGATTTTACCATTGGGTGAAACACATGATAGATATTGTTACAATTGATTTTATTGGGTTCTATTTATATTGTTACCCGATAAGATGAGGGAATTCCATCTCCGGAATCATATAAAAAAATGCTAGAAATCTCATTTCTTGTATTGTTTCGTTCCTTTTAAGATGCCTTATCTTACACATGTTGTTGTAATATGTGTTGTGTTATTTGAGATAACTATTATGATAGAAATTGTTCAGTGGATAGAAAAGTGATGTTATCATTCATCTCATAATGTGTACGGTATCATATGGACTTGGAAATTATTCTCTTTTTGAAACTTTTTATTAATGTCAACTAAATGTGATATGTAAATAATTAAATTGGAATCAAATTTTGATTCATGAGGTGTTTTGGGTGCTCATGGTTTGAAAATTGTTGGAGCATGGGTTAAAAAATTGAATATATGACTATTAAATGATATGAAATGGATGAATATAGACTTTACCCAGAACTAGGTTTTGGGTGGAAAAGTGGTAGATTTACTAATCATTTTTTTGGTTTTTCTTTATACAATCCTGGATTTAGAAGTAAGATATGGATTATGACTTGGCTATATGAGGGTTTTGACATATCCTACATTTTTTATCTATGAAATTGATATTTTTCATATTAGAGACATGTGTTTTTCATTGCCGAGTCATTAATATATGATGAACTCACATGGTACACCGCGAGGGAGGTGATAACCGTAATCTGGATACAGTAGGCTCTTGGCTACTAGTAGATCATCCGTTCATTACATCTGTGGAACTAGAAGCTATTCTAGACATACTTTGGGAGGCATAGTTATATGTGTGGTTATTTATCTATACGCATACTTTGCAAGGAGCAGTGCAGCCTACCATTTCTATGGATGAGTTGACACAAGTGTTCTAGTAGAAACATCTTTCCACGTTCTCGACAGATAGTGGTCTACATGCTACTGTGTTCTGGCTTGAGACCACACTCGTTATCTTTAAGAATCTAAAAACACCCCATGATATGAGTTTAAATCTTTCCACTTACATGCACTTTGAATAGGTAATGTACTAGTGGGATGTTTTGATGAAGGCTGATGGGCTGTCAGATTTGGGTTGGACTAATTTCTAGACCCTCTTCTAAAAAAAATTACCTAGTAACTATGAAGGACATGTAGACTAATAAGTTAATGTGTATGGATCAGGGTGGCCTAACTTTTATATATAAGACAATAATAATTATAGAGATGTAGTATTTTGTGATGATGTACCATGTTGATGAGTTGTCTATGGTGAGACACTTCGAGGAAGGATTGTGACATGCTATCAAATCATAGGTCTATGAGTTGAGATTGAACTCTATCGTTGAGATTGTGTATTAGGTTATGATTATAGAGTTTAACATGATGGAATCTAAGGGAATATTGAAGGGAAGTGTTTCTTCTAGATCCAGTGACTCGACCTATTCTAACAAGAAGGTCCATTTTGGGGCTTCCCATGAGGGGAGACCTAGATAGGCTATGAAGGTGGAATTTTGATGTTTTTTAACCAATGTGAGAGGAAATACCACCTGAATAATTAGTGTGGAAACGACCATGTTGAGTGTCGATCTTGTGAAAAAATGGATTGTGTTTAGTGGTTTTGCTGGACCTTCCATCCAGATATGAGTGGTAGGGGTCAGCTACACAATGATTTCAAGAGATAGATTATTAGTTCTATATCAGGTAGGGAGATGGAGTAGTGATGGCCGATCATGATGTAGAATTTATTATTGTGGAACAGTAACCCACACACTAGGTACACCTAAAAAAATATTAGATTGACTATGAGCAGTGATGTTGTGTCACAGGTCTATGGTTCATGATAGTTTAATTTCATTCAGTCTACCACCAAGGAGTCATTGATGGACCTTCTATGGTGAGAGGTACAATCATAATAGATACTACTTTTTCTTATTTTATATTTGATATAGGTTCATCTTGTTTTTAATATATATTCACATGGGGTGAAAATAAATGGGATTATTTTATTGTCTTATGGGGGTGTTTTGATGATAGACAAACGGTTTAGAATCAAAACAGATGATTTGCTTCAGTTTAAGGAGTTCCCCCCAGTAGGGTTGTGGGAGACAATTCATCTGGGATCTTTATGTCCCCTAGATTAAAGGGTTTAACGTCATCCACGGTATGGAATGTCTAGTATCTTAATGATAATATGTTGACTACTATCACTAGAGGGTGAATTTTACATCAGAAGAGGTTTAATGTTTACTCACAAGGATGGATGTGATGTCTACGTTAGTCGATCATTACAAGAGGATTGTCGGATTGGTGGAATGATAGAACATCTCAATAGAAATTTTTTGGATGGTTAGGGAGTGAGATATGTGGATGTTTCTCTAGTAGTTGAGAATTTTATGGATGTGTTCCCAAATGAGTTTTTTGGGTTACATCCTAAGAGATCAGACGAGTTCTCTATCACAATAATGCTAAGATATACACCACTATCAACTCTTATTTATAGGATGTAAATGACAGAGTTGGAGGAGATCAAGAGGCATCTAGATGGCCTATTTGATCATCATCAAGGAGCCTGAGGGTTATTGAAATTTGGAATGAGGTTAGGATATCCCCAAGTACATCTTGGACCTTAAGACCTATCATATATAACCTTTCATATAAGGTATTGTCTATACGA
Source organism: Viscum album (assembly GCA_963277665.1). NCBI lineage: Eukaryota > Viridiplantae > Streptophyta > Magnoliopsida > Santalales > Viscaceae > Viscum > Viscum album. Next base: position 1,942,069,396 of record OY728165.1, read on the forward strand.
GTATCTGTTTAAGACATGCAATCTCACGAACATGCCATCGGTTGTCATGGATTTGATAAACCAAGTCGTACAACATTAATTTGATTTTATTATTGTTTTAATGGATGATATCTTAGTGTATTCTCATAATAAAAACGAATATTCAATCATTCTTGAGAACATTATGAATACACTAAGAGATCTGTAGTAATATTCTATTTCTCACAAAGTGACACTTCATGATGTATTAGATTCATTTCCTTGGTAACATAATCTTAGAGACAAGATTATCAGTGGACCTAGAGATAGTGAGAGCTATAGTTTCTTTGGAATGACCCTGTATTTTTTCATTCACTGTTTCTTGGGGACAACTAGTTATTAAAGGCATTTCATATAGGACATCAAGATCTTAGAAGACCCAATTAATGAATTAAATAATATGTTTGTGAATTTTTTATAATCATATTCATGTGAGAAAACCATTCATGAGCTAAAAGGAAAGATAAAATTATCACCAGTCTAGATACTACCTATGTTGTGAAGGGGTTAAACTCTATACTGTGACACATCATGTATCAGGATGTGACAAATTCTGATGTATTGGTATATTGTCGCGGAATATCGGTCTCGAAAACAGATTCCACAGAGGAGGAAATAATGGGAACACGACCTCGATCTAACTGTAGTGGTTCATGCATTACGATTTTGGAGAAACCATTTTCATGGGGAGCATATTGTGGTCACAAAGACCAAATAATACTCAAATATATTTTCACATAGTGTGATCTAAATCTGAGGCTATGGAGGTGAGTGTATTACCAACATTCCTTTGATGTCAAGCTATCCTACACACCTGGTAATGGAAATAATGTTGTTGATTCATTGAGAAATAGGACTTAGATACAAGCAGTGAAGTATGAAAATAGTGAGTGGATGTTAATGGAGTTGTTCTCTATGATGAATATGGGGGAGTAGAATAGTCAGGTACAGACGTATCTATCAACCTTAGCTATGTCCTCTACCATACTAGATCGAGTACGTATGAGGAAGTTTTTAGATTCAGAGGGACTAGTCCGATATTAGAGGTTGGTTGGTGCGGTTATACAACCTAGTTGGATGGTAGGTGAGGATGATATCATGTATATACATGGATGAATCTAGGTTCTAGTGGTTATGAGAAAGGATATCATGTGTGATTTTCATGAATCATCTTGGTCAGTGCATCTCTGGGTCACCAAGACGTACCATGACATGGGTCACCAGTACTGGTTGTTGCATATAAAAAGGGATCTAGAATGCATTGTTATGAGGTGTTCCACTTGTCATTAGGTGATGATGGAAAATCAGTGACCAGATGGGATTTTACAGTTGTTAACTATTCCTTAGAAGATATTGTATGATTTTGTGATGTATTTTGTGACTAGTTTATAGAGGTCTCTTTTTTTAATGATGATTTGGGGGTTTTTATGACAACTTCATGATGGTTTCTCATTTCTTTCTGATAAATTATTACATCAATGTTAATGATCATGGATGTTTGTATATTCTTGAGATATTTTGACTTCATGGGGACCCTCAAACTATCATTTCAGATAGGGATTTTCTCTTTACATCTCGTTTCATGAAGATGTTTCAGAGTGAGTTGGGTAAACATGTTCATTTTAGTAGATCATACCACTCGCATACTAATGTCTAGTCAAAACATATGATACATGTTTTAAAGGACATGATGTGATCATGTGTCCAATTTGTTTTGGGGGTTCATGGGAGAGTCACAAACTCATAGTGGAGTTCTTCTGTAAAAATATATATCAAGTGACAATGCAGATGTAACCTTACAGGGATTTTTATGGTGGGAAATACCAATCACCCATGTTCTAGTTAGAGGTAGGTGAGGAAGCTTTGCTGGGACCACATCTCATGTAGGATACTTTTTAACATGTCCATTTTATTTAAAAGTGGATGGATACTACAATGTATTGACATAAATATTGTGTTGATCTGTATAGATTACATCTAGAGTTCGAGTTCATAGATCAAATCTTTTTATGTGTTTTGCTGAGGTTGGAATATAGGTGGGTCAAGAGAACGTGTAATACTTCACTATAATATGTCAGGCCTTTCGAGATTCTGGAGAGAGTCAGGTCAGTAGCATATCAGTTAGAATTACCTCAAATGAACCGATCCATGTACAACATCTTCCAAATATCTCACCTGTGGCACTATCATTAGGTCCTAAGTCACATTTATTAACCTAAGAAGTTTGAGTTTTAGGTTGATGGATCTTTTGAGGAGCATTTGATTCATATCATTGACAAAATGAGTAAGGTTATTTGAGTTTGGTCAATTCATAGAGTACATGTGATATGAAAGCACAACTGTTTGTACAATGAGACAATGGATTGGGGGGTTGACATACGTGCAAACTGGCCAAAGTTGTTTTCAAATGAATAATGGCCACCAATGAGAGTGAAATTAGGAAAAAAATTACTTTAATAAGGAATATTGAAATATCATGAGAATTGTGTGGGGTACATACCTTTTTTAGTTTAAACATTATATAATTTGAATTTTGTCATAAACTATAATATAATTCATGGGCGGGTTAGTTGTTCTTTTTAAAGATGAGGCTGGAAGGTGGTAGACATCATGCTAGAAAATTACATGTCATGAATAGGGGATACACATTGTATAATCCCATTTCACTACATTTAATGGTCTATCTAGAACCATTAATTATATTTAATAGATTTCCCTAGTAAGGGAAAATTGGGAATTACATAATATGTAAGGAAATTAACCTTCATGTAATCATCTAGTAATTTTATAAAAAAATGAGGTAGGGGGATATATTTTATGCACAAACCCTTTTTATCCCTTATTTATTCCTAAAACCACTTTATTATTGAATTTCATATCAATCTCATTTCTATGATCTAATTATTCTATCAATATTAATTTTGTGTATACATTGTTATGAACTTGATTTCTCTTTATATGTTAATGATTATTCAGAAAATTTTTTATGATATTTGGATTTAGGCTCAAATGCCCAAATTTCTCATTCTTCATTAAATTTACATATTTCTCATAATCCAAGGAAAATTAGGACTTCATACTAAAATATACCACTAGAACCAAACTAAGTTAAATGGTCTATACTTTTCTTATCTTTTTTGTTATTTTTGATGCGATCGACCGTTATACTGCTTGTCTGACATTTCCATGGGGCATAGTATTAGAGCGAGTTTCATTATGTATATGTATTAAGATATATTAAGGATTACCAATGGTTTCATTGTGGTTCATTTTTACCTGTGTCTCGAATCAGGATTTCCCATGGGGTTAACATTTTATAAATTCGTTATTTATAACTTTTTAAACCACTCATGGAGTGCATTCTTGAGGATTCAAATTTATAGGAAGCCTGATTATACTTAAATGCAATATAGTGGCAGGTTTATGAGATGTATTACCTCCTTGAATTATGTTATCAGGTTATTCCATTCATATTTTGATTAAATTACTTAACAATAATTGGTTAAATGAGTGGTTATACTCATTTGTTGTTATATATTTCAAAGGGAGATAAACGGGAGGGTGTACCCATATGACATATTATGAATTAATGAATGGTTTGATTGATTGCATGGATGGCACTCTATGGATCTGGAATGTGGTAGTGGACTCATGAGGTCGATTATTCCCCTTTGGTCTTGAATTTGTGGGATTCCTCGATCCTTTCTACCACTTGGTTCGGGCTTTTATGGACTTGTATAATACTTGTTAGTTGAAATTATCTAAGGACAACAAATAGTGCCTACACTGAGTATCCCTAGATATCCTCTTAGGATTTTATGAAGGCTTCTTGGTCTTATACACCTTGTATCCAACCATTCATGATCAACATTTCATTATTCTTCATGGAAATGAGTTATGTGACACAATGGGTTATATCGTAGGGTCATGGAATTTATGATTACTTTATACAGAATTTTTTTTGGACATGATACTTTTGATTGTATACGAATGGTTTTATAGTTAGTCTATATTGAATATATCTTTCTTGTTATGAGATTCCAATTATCCCATAGTTCAATGAGCGTTGATTGGTATTTGTAGTTCCAGTAGACATATTTCATGGGCATTCACATATATGTTACATATTTTCATACTAATTTTTAGCTTATTAATATGTGATTCTTAGAACTGTATAGATATTTGTGTGGTTATATATTGGGATGTTTATGTCACACATTATTCATAATTACATGGGGAACCAAATTGATTATATGGTTGTAGGTAATAATATGGGAAAGATCTCTAGAATAGTTTTCAGATTGTTACCTTTGAGCTAGAAGGCCTGACACTTGTAAGGTCCCATATTTTTTTAGACTGTATTTTTTAGCATAAACTTTTATTTTTTATATCAAATACTTATATAGGGGTAAAAGGGTCCTTTAATACTATAATATGATCTTAGATAATTTTTATAAGTACCATGTTGGTCCCAAAATAGGGTGTTTTTTTAGGACACAAGTTTGGTGGACATCTAAGCATTTCGAATTTTGGAAGAATAATTAATATTTTATTTTTAATAATTGAAAAATTAAATTTTTCGTATAGGTTTTTTTGGCATCAATTTTTGAATAGGGAAATACATTAAGGTTTAACCTCCACATTTAATTCCATAATATAAATTTTAACCTCGGTGAGGCATAAACTTGATTTGGGCGTCGGGGCCAGCCCAAACCCATTTTTCTTTTTTTTTATTTCTTATTTTCATTAATTTAACTTATTTATTACTCCTTAGTTTGTACACAACTAGAATTTCACCTCATAATCATCTTGAATTATAGTGAAAAATGGAAGGTATAAGCAGAGACAGAGAGGGGGGGAGGGGATATTGTTACCATCATGGAGCTCTTGATGCACTGGTCTGATGTGCGGCACCCGTGGATGGTGGAATCAAGTTATGATTCGAATTTTATATTAATAATTTACTATATAAACTAAATTTGTGTTTGTCTTTCTCAAATTGTCATCAATACATCCTTCAATGTCACCCCACCCCATCAATTTTTTATTCCATCATTATATACCCTCCCCCAATAGGTATTTACCACGACTGTCATTTGGGTTCCCAATCATTTTCTATGGCTCCCTCCCTAACATCCCTCTACATCCACATCTCTAAATCCACTAATGTATCCACCTATAAAATCCTATGCATAATATAATTATATCATGGCATCCCCATTATCCTCGATAACACCTCCAAAACCTATTCACAATCTACATCATATAGATTCCTCCTCTTCAATTCCCTTTCTTAATACCCACAATCATTTGAAGATCCACACCAATTATCCTAGGGCTCCCACTTAGGCTCCCTCCACTACTATACTCTCATCACCCTAATGCTACTCATCCAGATCCTCCGCATATAGATACACAATGTCCATATCCTCCGTAAATTAAACCTTTACCTTGGGCTATTCCACCTCATGCTCCACCACCTTATGCTACTCTGATTCATGCTCCTCTACCTCAGGCTTCTCCACAATGGGCTACTGCACCTCCAATCAGTTCATCTATAAACAAAATTGAATTTTTTCCTTGATGGGTGAATTCAACTATTGTTGTTCTTCACATTATATTAGCTAGTTAATAGATTATCTTAGAATTTTTTTTAATAACCTATTTATTTTTTCAACATCTATAATTATTCCTAGAAGTACACCATAAAATCTTTTTGTAAAGGTGTCCTTAACTAAAATTATTGACTATTTCATATATAAATTTTTTTACCACATCTTTGTGTGAGATAAACATAAACTCTTTTAGTATTTGTAACCAATACTTAAATTATACACAAATTTTTATATGAAAACTATATTATTATTTCAGTCTATGCATTTAAACATCAACTAGTCAGCTAAAAAATGTTAATGTCATTATCTTGTAGATATGTTTTTTTTCACAATAGAAGAACTTTAATTTTATGACTTTAATTAATTTCCAATATTAATTTAATATTTTACTTCTAGAGAGTTTATAAAATAGGAAATTATTATTTTTATATAGTCTCAAAAAATGAAAATAATTTTATTTTCTTTCAAATATGAACAATAAGAATTCCCTCAAAATTGTATATCTTCTTTTAAATATTTTTTTAAGAAAATTAAATTGAGGGCCTAAATTCATTTAGATTATATTTTTTTATTTCACATACATATACTTTAGAATGGAGAAAAAATCAATAGTGTGATATCAAGAAGTTAAACTACTTTTAATTGGACTTATGTGTGAAATATGATATTCCGTTCATAATTTTATTACAAATTTTTGTCATTGGTAATAAAAACTATTAATCATTTACATGATTTCACTCCAAAAAAATCACCCTCTCCTTATATTCTATTTAATTTATCTAATATTATAGTGTATGATACTATTTTAAATATTTTTATAAATGTCTTCTCACATTCTGTCTATATTATGATTTATGGTTTTTAATAATTTTTCACATTCTATTATTTGTATTTATTTTTAATTTTTTTACCCATCATGAAATATGTCATTATTATATACTTAATATATAGACACAAACACACAAATAATACACACATGGTGAGCAATGATTTCAAAAAATATGTATTTTATTCATCTATACATACAGAACATACATATTTACATAAGTATTTTTTGATTTTTTTCTCATTATGAGTATATAAAACATGTATGTGAAAATATTTCTTCCAATTTATCTAAAAAATATATAAGTTATTTATTTAGATAAATTTCTATACAAATAATTATGTTGATACAGGGAATAATGATTTGAATTTCAAAATTTTAGTTCTACATTCCACTCTATCATCATCCTAATATTTTCAAATTTTTTTGTTTAAATTTTGAAGGAATCAACATAAAATTTCATCACTAATTACTATTCATTAATCATATTAAATTATCTTCATGAATATGATTATTTTTACATGATAAATGTCGTGATAACTTCCTTTTTATTCAATATTCAAAATTTACTATTTTATTTTAGTATTAAAAATTCCCGTAAAATTCCATAATGATGGAGGGATGATCCTTCTTTAGAAGAAAGGAGTTTTGTATATCTCAAAATGAAAGCACAGATATAAATCTCGAGCTATCACGTTATTTTAATGAAAATTTAATGTTAATTACCTAAAATACTATTTTATAATTCTATAGGGATGAAATTTTATTTTTTCCCTATGTTACTTTATAGTTCATAAACTAATATAGAATTCAATATGCATTTAATATTGTTTTCATCTAGAACGCTTCCGTTTGCATGATATTTTTTTTCTTATGGTTTTGTACCTTGATATCCATTATTATACCTTAATATTTAATTATTTGGTTTGAATTATACTAAATATCCATGATGGATATGTTCTAATATTATAGTGTTGTTTTGAATTTATTAATTTTGAATTTATATCTTAAATTTTTATTTGTCTGTTTCTCACTTCAATTTTTTCAGAAATCATGTCACAGGGATGATATGAGGTGATGAAATTACATTTTTTGTTGTTCTATTGATATTAATTTTTCATTCTTTTAATAAATTTTCATATCAAACTTAAAAATAAAATAACGACATTTTTTAGCAGTTATTAAAAAATGTTTACAATAGAATAATGTTAAATTAGATTTATATTCATGATAAATGAAGTTGAATCTCACTCTAAAAAACTCATACACATATAAATTAAATTCAATTATGTTTCTTCCACTTTATATAATTTTAAATCATTATTATTTATTTTATATGTTGTATGTACCACTTCCAAAAAATTGGATATACGACAAATCTATGTAAAATATTCAAACATTTTTTTCTCAACACATTCCACTCCATGTGGAACCAAATCTACATAGATAATCTATTCACTATACCTCTTTCATTAAAAATTATTATATAATATTTCACTACTATATGTACATATACTTTTTTCATATTCATCTTATGACTCAAATATTTAATATCCTTTAGCATCCACTAAATGTAAGAGTATTACATCAATTTTATATGTTGAAAATGTGTCATTATTTTAATTTTTATATACATATGTTTCTCATTGTACTATAGATAATTTCAATATCTTTTTTAAATATTTTCTCACTAATATTTTATTTTTTGAATATTATTCCAACATAACATTCCCAAATCTATCAATGATAGATTCCATGATGTTATTCAACTCTCTGTCCTCATTATATAAATTATTCTTTATACCTTCCCTAATTTATCGTTGTTATTAAATTATTACTATTTATCTTCTCTTATGAAAATTTATTCAGTTATTACAATACATCATAATTTTCAAATTTCAATTACAACATCCATTCAATTCGGTCTATCATTAATTATGTTTGTTGATGTCATTTGATGACGTCATTAAATTTTTTTAGTATTTATTCATGTTTTAATTCAATAGAAATATCATATTCCATTATTTTTTGTTGATGCATTGAAAATTCATTTACTTAATTTAATTTATTACTTAATTTTATTTAAATTACTATTTTTCTTTTTGAAAATAATAATATTTATGAAATAAAATTAATTCTGATGTTGTTTTTTGGACTACAAAAATTTATGTTCATGTTCATTAAATTCATACTTTATGACCCAAAAAAATTCATTTACATATACAAAATGAATGAATTTCTAAGAATATAATTAATATATTTAGGTACAATTTTCATGTATCAATATTTTTTATGTATTAATTCTCGAGTACACAATGAATGCATTTTTTGATGGCAGTAAATTAATTCTGATGTTATAATACAACTAATTTTTCTCATTTTCAATTATAATATCCATTTAATTCAATATTCATTATGATTTATTATTATTTTTAAAAATTATTGAACATAAATTGATGAAAATTACAAATTTTTACATAAAAATTGAGAAAATGTATGACGTATTGCAAGAATTTTTATTCTAAGATTGAACTAATATTTATTAAAATTTGTAGACATTCTATTTATATATTTTTTAGTTTATATGTATTGATATTGTTCAATATAACAGATTATATTGATGTTGAAGATTCAGTACAATGGTACAATTTGATTATCCTTATCTTTTCTATTTTTAACAGCCTCCATATTTAATCAACTTTTATGGAAATATTATGTACCACTATCTTATTATTTTAATATATCAAATATAATCAATATTAATGTAGGGTTTTATTCTATACACAAGGTGACGGGGTGGAGGAACAAAAGATTTTTGATAAATACAACATCATAGATGAGTGGAGAAAGGGAATATTTTGGAGCAGTGTGTCATTTTATTACATTAACTAAATATTATTTTTTTACTTGTACTATATATTAATGATATTCATTTTTTTGAGAATTGTATCATGTACTCTCATTGAGTAGTGCATCATGTATTTAATTTTACATGTGGATATTTTTTTATACCATTGGAACATTTATTTTATTCAAGCAAGAGATAATGAATTTTTATAGAGAAGTGGATAATTTTTTTATAGCATTGGATCATATCATCATTTGAAGACATCAGTGAGTACAATTTAATATTATTCTTAGCTTGTGAAAAAATAAATTTTTGTGTTCTGCGGACCAAAAAAATTGTATTATTAGAAAATAATTTATAGAATATATATAAAATGAAAATTTAAAAAAAATTTTTATTTTCGTGTTTAATGAAAATAATATTTATAAATTAATTGAAGAAATAATAATATAATTTTTTATAAAAAAATATTATTTATTTAAGGTTTTATAAATTTCAAAGTGGAATGTCTAGTTGATATAAGGCTTCGATGATAGTAGAATATTTTATTTAATATATATTAAATAAATTTATTGTTATTCTAAAATGGTTATGTAGCCGAGTGGTGCAGCAGAACATGTATTTCATTTTGGTGGCTATGATTTGACTCTCATATAAGTAAATTTATGTACCCAATAAAATTAGTGGAACCATTTTTTTTTCATTCAATTTCATAAGGATATATGTAAAAAACCCTTCTCTATGGCGGGAAGGGAGGGGATGGTGGTGTGTGGAAAATGGATTCTGATAAGGTTCCCACTAGAGAAGTAGATTATGCGCCTATCATGGTAGAACATGATAATAGAATAGGGATTTAAGAAGCCATCATTGAATTAGTAGAAGGATATATACTTTTTCTTGGGTCCCCAAAACAATTTGTGTGCTTAGAATGGTGGGATCCAATGGCAGTGTAGGTGTATGGGTATCTCTTGAAGTAATGTGCATGGTTGCATAGGTATCATGATCAAATGTTCCTTTCAAAACCACGTCATGTATAGGTTCCCATAACCATGATTCCATGGGTCATTATTCCTCTAAAACTAAATGAATTGTAATGGATTCTCATTCTATGTAGAAGGAAATGTCATCTTTTTTGATTATGTGATTTAGAGTCTTCATTCTTATTATATTTTAAAAAATATCATTATTTTTTATTTAATTAGGGTATTTAAATACAGATGATATGGTGTCATTCATGGAATATAATATTTTATTTCATGAGATTACATCAAAAAATAATTAGTTAGCATCCTTAGTGAAATGAGTAAATTTCTAAACATAAACATATATATATATTTTAAATAATTTTAGAGAGATTGAGAGTGTTTTTAGAAATAAAATTATCTAAATAATAAAACTATAAAGACTGATAAAATGTTTCTACTACTCCCTAAATAATGTATAGTGGACGGCCGCCTCATCCATTTGTAGAATTAGAGATATAGTGATGTATTAATTAATGAATGAAATAAAAAATATTGAGATAAATAAATTTTTTTTCATACACATTAGAACCCAAAATACCAACAAAAATATTCTAATATTCATTGAGAAAATATTCATATAAATATAGGGGATTTATTTTGGATCTCACAGCATAATGAAAGTACTACAAGGAAAATTACATATTTAATACATGATAAGGAAAAATTATCAAGTCAAGTTAATTATTATTTAAATTTAAATATAAATTAAATGTGAAATTTCCCTCTCTCTGAAAAATCCAGGGTTTCCTGCATCACAGTTTTTATATTACATATATTTTTATTTCTGAAAACATTCATTTTAAACACATATATCTGCATACACTTCACCTTAGAACATTCAATTAGTATTTGAATGGTATCATTAAAATCTATAATTATATATTATTCAGTGTAACAATTTATTATTTTCCGTGAGATTTAATTTATATTAATTCCTTAATTAAATAAAATAGATAATATAGTGTATTCATTCGAATTTATATGTCCAAGAGTATTCCATGAAGATATGAAGAATTCTCAATGACCACTTATTGAGGTTCCAAGTATGATAATTATTGGATATAATTACATAGCATGTAACTGAAATTACACTCTCTATACCCATTATTATCCACACAAGATTGGGTCATTATAATGATGAAATGTCATGCGATAGTCCATTATGTGGCTCTGTTAGATGTTCAATATGGACAGAAAATTGGATCATAGACATATATAGAGTACATGGTGTGTAGTGATTGTATGTTTTCTGTACTTCCATATGATTTTAATGCCATATAATTTGTGAATGTCCCAAGTTAAATGTATAATTCACGTAATTATTAAACATGAAACATATTTATTATGATATGGGAAATAATACATAATTAAATGTGAATGGAATGCAGCTTGTCTTACACAAAATGTAAAATGTGATAACCCATGTGAGGTTCGCACCGAGTCTTTATTATTAATGTGTATGAGTGGCATGAAATAGATAATGAAAAATTAATTGGTTGTACACACCATGTATCGTGGGTAAAATAATGTATGTGAATCTTGACATATTAATATTTTGTAAATCAACACATTTATAACTAAAATAATAATTTATATCCAAGATGTGTATCTAGTTATTTCCCGACCTGACTTGCAGTTGTCCGACCCAATAATACCCCAAAACCACAACCAATACGATAGAGGGATAGTGACCAATTCCATGTAGGCATATCCCACAAATGGGATGAATTATCGTAAAGTACCTATACACAAAAAAACATATCTATGACAACACCATGATGGAATATATAAAAAACTAAAACAATGCATGAAAAATATGAGTTCCCATAATAGAATATGATAATAAAGTACTGAATGAAAAAATGGGGCAAAATATATTCCAAACCAAAAGCTACAAATATTTCATATATGCTCCACCATCATTTTAACTTCCAAATACACCATCATATAGGATGTCATCATTATCAAAAAAATAGATGAGGAAAAATATAATTCAGGTGTGTTATATCAATACTCAGTAAGATACCCTGTGAAAAATAATCATGAAGGAGTAATAATAGTTAGATAAATAATAGATATAACAATAAAGGTATAAAAAACATTTAGATATACTCAGGAAATTAATTACACCACAAGGGAGCCATAACCAACTATCCGCCACATGATTCTGCTAGATGTAACACTAATTTAGGGAGAACCCACTCCATGATCTATGCTATCATTAGAGAGACAAAGCAGAGATGTATAAAGAATAGGGACCACCTAATAAAATGACACTGGTCAAAGATGACCCTGACACACTTATAGTGTTCATTCCCTGATCCACTAGGAACTCCATGAACCCAATTTGGATCATCTTGTTATATAGTGGATCATATGTTAATGATTCCACAATACAAAATGATAGGTAATTCAAGATGTATGATCAAATCTCTTTTTTAGGGTGGTAATATTGATTCTACAAACCCCACCCAGGGAACATAGGTGATATGGGATTGCATTACAGTCTCATAGAGGGATGACACAACTCTGTCTAACACTCAGCCTCTAGAGGGGTTCAACATCCTATGATGTGGATGAAATTTTGCATTGTAACCCTAGACAATGGAACCACAAAACACACTCTACCTATTCTGGTCTAAACTAGGAAAGCAAAGAGTCATAATTACTCTTGATGGGAGTGCCTAGATTGACTAGGGTGTATATGGAATGTTTAGCTATCCCTATATATGCTTCTATAAAAACTCCCCACAATACATCAAGCCTCTACATACATGAAATGTATAATGATTACATGGAGTGTAAAGACACAAAATTTCCTACCAAAATCTCATGTTCATGTCCATTTTCTAATACTGTGTCCATATACCAACCCATGTATGTCAGGCCATGTCTGTGTACATGTACATGACATGCCATTTAGCCATATACTTTTTCTAATGTCTATTTACTTCCTGAAGAAAATTCAAAGTAACATGGAAATGGTCAAATTCTATATGTATGGGGTAACATTCCATGTGATCCATAACATTGTATGAATCCATATCAATGTAGCTAGGGCTCCCACACAACATCTTGATTTGATAAAAAGACCATGTAATATATATTTTCCCAAAAATACAGATATGCTTCCATCCATATGGTTCATTCCTATGACCTTCAATCCATGTATCATTTCATGAATAATCATATATTGTTCAACATTGAGTCTTTACACTTCTGAATAACAATTTATTGGCCATCGATCATCTTAGAAAATGGGGTCTTTCACTATTGTTTGTTGCGCACTATAAAACATGATAATACAATGTCTACATTTCCCAATAGACTATAACTACCACTATCACACATCCGTCATGTCGTACTGATCTCAGATCGATAATATTAAATACTTTTACTATGAAATATATTTTAAAAAACTAATTGATCATCATGTGATGAACCCTGGGATAAAAAAATAACACTCTCAATGAATGATGAATAGGGGAGAAAATACCCAAATAAAAAAGTTGAACACTCCTTGATCGATGATCATAGAATTCTTGAGTTTTTTACATGATGATAGAAATAAATAATTGATAATTATTAATAAATAAATTATCCCCAAACTAGACTAAACTAACCCATCCAAAAAATATGATTGAACTATGGATATATATATATGTTAGTTGATTGATTCATGATCATCATAGAAACCATAAATTGTTAAGATAATCAAATAAAAAATTCCCTATCTTGAGTTTTGATTTATCATTAATGGTGAATGGTACTATTACCATTGTCAATGAGATCCAAAGACTCCATTAGAACTAAGATCGTTGATCTAATCATGATCTATCATTGTACACTATGAAAATCTCCCTGTCAATTTTTTTTGAAATCTCGAGGGTTTGGGTTTCCAAAAATTAAGAAATTATACTACCATATCCATATGGGAGAAAATGTTTCCTTATGTAAAACCAAATATAACTAAATAATTTATTTCATTTATTTAATTAGATTTTTCCCATGATAAATTTTATAAAACGACCCACATTTACATAGGTTATATCAAAGATGGGGTAAAACAAGAAAAAAATAAACATAAAAGTGGCAACATGTTTCAATTCTAGAACACAATTTGGGAGTCATTCAACTTTTTTAGGACATCCAAATATTATTTCTATTTAATATATTTAAAAAAAATTATTCTGATAACATAGATCCTTGAAATATATTTCAATCTCAAATCATTGTATTGATAATAATCCATTTAATATCCAAAAATAATTCCCAGAAAATCTTAGATGTTACATTATCCCCACCATAGGGATTTTATTCCATTAATGTGAAAATCCTACTCAAAATGATGTGGGTACTGGGTTATCAACTAGGTCTCACACTTTGTGGTGCTCTATTAATGAATCTTGTGTGGGATCCTAAAACACATAAGGGTAATGAGACACCCACAAGTGGACATATCCTAAAGATACTCAATCTCTAAATGGTACTCTAGAATGGTCTCTCCATCCTGGATGCCCAAATCACCAAAGTTTATAACATGTGATCGGGCATCCCTAAAACTCCTCAGCTATGACACATGGAAAACATCGAGTCACTGAACAAATTATTGAAGTAGATATAGGTAGTATTACATCTATTTGACTCTATAAAGTATCTATATGTGACCAATGAATCTCATAGATAAACTTATTCCACATCTACATATCCTTAGTCCACATTTATGTGACACTCTCAAGAATACATGGTTTCCTTCCTTGAACACTTATGGTCTTATTAATCGGTTCACATAAGCCATCGGATGTCTATTTTTAGTCCACATCTACTTCTATATGATCTTCACATTATTTTTAATATCTTACTCAACGTTGGGCCCATAGGTTTATACTCTCCTTGATATGTTGAACAATGTGGTGGACTACATGGTAACCAATAAAAACCATCAAATAGTCCCTATCTAATTATAGAGACCCATAGCTTGACGTACAAAGAAATTACATTACTTTTGCGTAATACTTAATACATGATAAAATAGATGCCCAAAATTGTATTAGTTTAGTTTCTTTTGAAACATAGAACATAATCTTCTAATCATGGTGAAAGATCTCCAACATCTCCCATAAAGATCTCCCCCTTTTTTCTTATCTAAAACATTTATTTATATCCTAGGTAAAAGAAAATATATAAAGGGTGAGATCAAATGATCAGTAAGGGTAAGCATGGAGAAAATAAAACAAACCATATACATTTGAATTTAAAAACATGAACATAATGTTTAAAAATCCAAATCCTGAGAAATGACATAAAAAATGGCAGTAGGTAAGGAATAGATCATAATGGAACATCAATAATGATAAAATAGAATGGGGAATAAAACATGTAATTGTTGAAAACCATTAATCACATGATATTTTTTCCATAGTAGCCATGGCATTTCTACCAATACCGTCATAGTGGACAAAGTCCCTTACTGAATCGAGTTCAATCCTCATTCCAGTCCTGTATCGCTGAACAAGATAAAATTTCCATTCCATTCATTTCTATCTCATGAGATATAAATCATTACCCAAAGCATTGGAGGGAGATATATGTCCCACTAATCTCATCATGAAATAATTATTTCGTGTTCCACAAAATAAACATGCATCATTCATAATAACCCAACAAATAAAATGGGTTTTATAAACATCATCCCATTATAAAATAATCCATATAAAATAAATGGATATCATTTCATCATAATAAAAATCAAACTATTTAAATAATAGATTCATTATACTTGAAACATAAACATACTAAATAATGTCGTCTTAGATGGAAAATTGTTCTGATAAAACACTTGAAATGAATTCTTGAGGAAAATATCATTTCTTCTTCAAAATCATTTAATTTTCTCAAAATACCATGAAATTATAAAAGAAAAGGATTTGGTTGAAAATAATCATGAAATTTTGTAGATTAAGCTTCATTGAAATATGTAGTTATGAAACTGTAAAAATTCATTCATGCCGTATAAGATAAAAAATCTTCTTCTCAAACATTTGCTAAAAAAGTCAAAAAGTACGTTATATGGTAACCAAAGGAAAGATTACTTCCATACAACATAGTAAAAATCAAATAGGGGTAAACATGACTTTAAAAATACATGTAGGAATATTAGAAACTTTGTGAAACATTTTTATAAAACACGAACATGGATGATAAATATAACCCCAGTAAATACTTACGAATAAACAATCTTTGATAAGAACGAGATTGGAATAATTATCCCTTAACTTTTGTCCAATTTCTTTTGTATGTATCTGAGACTCTTTTATAGTGATTTTAAACATATTATTAACTTGTAAAATAACCATAAAAAAATTTATGATATCATACATTATTCACTTACGACTTTATATTACCCGTTCTTTTGTCAATTCCATGTTAAAGCAGTGTTTTGGGTAAAATTGCTTCATTTATTGTACATGTTTTGACATTTAAATCTTCATATGATTACATAGATAATGATTACATATTATCATAATGTAGAAAATGATTTATATATAATATATATTCATCATATAATAGATTGATAAATGGAATGAAATACTCCATTCATGGAGACGATAGGCTGTATGTACGCATGAATGTTGTTTTCGTTTCCTTATTAAATTGAATGGAAGTAAGTAAATAATAAATAAATAAATATAGTATCATTAATATTTCATGTATTTCATGATTATTTAACATATATAATTTATAATCATTCTATAATGGTTAACATGGAGAATGAATCTCATCGCGTCATGAAGACGGTAATCTGTACGTACGCACGAGTGATGATATCATTCCAATAATTATTTAGTGGAATTTGAGTGGATGATATAATATCTCAGAATTATTATCATGTTATAACAACCATATATAGTTATTATTTACACCATTATACCCATCCAAGTATAGTGGTGGTGGAAAAACATATTACACCACATCGTGAAGACGGTATTCCATATGTATGCACGTGCAGTGATTTCATTTTCTGTAGGATGGATAGAAGGTGAAATAGGGTTGGTTCATATTTATAATAAAATATCTTTATATGAGTGATACTGATGTTATTACATTATTATGAAACAAATAAATAATAGGAAGTAGAAGAAGAAATGAACTTGAACTAATCGGTAAAGGATATTACCACTTCTTCGACGCGCCTCTTTGAAACCTCCTCTTAGGTAACTAAAGTTTCTATTTTATGAATATAAGTAACTATATAATGTTTCTAGGGAATTGAATAATCTAAATGGTCAGGGTTTGGTCGATTTTGAATGCTCAAAGTGGTGTGAGGAGGAGAGAGAGGATGTGCCCTTTTATAAGGGAGGATAGGGGCACATTTGGAAACATTAGAAATATAAATTTATAATAAATTCAAACCCAACATAAAAACATCCAAAATTATTCACATTCGAATATAAGATACAATAGTGTGGTAATATCCTCAACCAAGTAAATTTAGTCATGTATGGAATTTATTTTAAACCTTATCAATTTGATTTATCATTATTTAATCTATTTAAATTTATTTGTGGTAATAAAATTATAATTTTTAAATTGTTATAAATACTTACTTATGTGTTGTGATTTTTCTATCATTAGATAAATGATTAAATTTTAGACCATATAATTTTCAGTTTTTTATTTTTAAATATTTTTGTGATTTTTAAACAAGTTAATAATATGTTATTTTTATAAAATATCAATAGTGTCAATTTTGACACTATTCAATTATTTGAATTTAAATAAAATCCCCAGTGAAGAAATATTTGATCCAAAATATTTAATATATTCCTATAATTTCATATTCATTTATAAATGTAGTGGTTAACATTAAATATTTCATATAATATTTATTTTAATATTTTTAAAACCATTTATTTTATATTTCTCATAATAAAATAATAACTCTAACATTTTTGTATAATTATTTAATATAATTACATGTAGAATAAAAATTAAAAATAAATTCCTATGAGGAATATAAATCTATTATCTTTCATAATAATACTTTTACTAGAATTTATCATCTTAATATCAGAACATTTATATTTTTATATTTATTAAGTTATGAAGGTGACAACTTTGACATTATTAAAAATAAAATAATATAAATGTTATAATCTATTTTATACTGCTTCAAATGGTCCCAAAGTAGAGACTTGGATTATTATGGTATCTATATACTCAACCAATATGATTTGGTCAACTTTTTGGGAATTTTTATGGTTATTATTACTTTAATAAATAATATATTTTTGATTTTTCACTAAGTAAATAATTTCTGCATCATAAATGTATAAGCTATTAAGTTAATTAAATATTACTTAAATATAACAAATAAATTACCATAACAAAGAAAAACTTTTTATCTTCCAAATTAGTATTTATAATCTAATTTATATTCTGTATATCCTTATATTAAAAATACATTAATTATTAATGTTTGAGTGAGAAATATTCACTTTCTTTAAATTAAAATAAATTAAAGGTCTTAATCACATCCAAGTGGTTTCCAATGGATTCCATTTTTACCCAAATATGACTTAGGACGAAATATAATCATTCAATTATATTAATACAAGTTTTAGGGTAATTTTATAATATTATATTTACACTTAATTAACCGATTTACCTTTAACTCTGGTAAATAAAATTTACCGTAGTTACTATTCATAGGGCCAAAAAAAAGTAGCCTATTAACATAATTTGGACCTACTGATTCCAAATATGTATTCCATTTTTTCAAATTCATTTCACAGAAGTTTCATAAATTAATTTAAAATTAATCCTGTTGTTAAGAAAATGAGTTTTAAAAGTTAAAACATTGAAAAAGATTGAAATGATTTTACCTATGAATTCAATGTAAAATCAATTCTAATGGAAAAAAATATTTTTAATGGTAAAAATATATTCTATTTATAATTTAAAACCATTAATTTTTATAATTTAACCATAGAAATTATTACGATGAAAAGGGTGTTTTTAATTAAAATATAGCATGTTTTTACTATTTATTAAAATATAAAAGTTATCAGAATAATATGAAAAAAATTTCCAAAGTAAATTTTTCTATCCTAATTATAAAAAAGAATTATATTTGGTAAAATTTGACTTATAAACATGTCCGAAACTATATTTAATGTGGGTGTACCATTAAAAGGTGGAAAACTGCATTTTTTGAAAAACACTTATTTTACCTGAAAAAATTATTTTATTCTCATACCATGTTCTTTAAAATGTGTAAGATGAATAATAGTGTTATAAAATTTAAAATTTAGTTAATACTATTCCTAAGGGTTAGTTCATAATAATATTATAACAATATATCATTGTTTAGCAAAACCTGGTATTGCGTACTATAGACGCTATCGAGGAAGGTCGCAACTGCGTGTAATGGAAGCCAAGTCAGGGATGCGTGTAGTGGAAGCTCCCTTTGGTGTTGCGTATAAAATAATAAAAAATAATATCATTTATAAATTTAAAAAATATATACTTAATGTATCATAGAATAATTTCTACAAAATGAACTTGAAATTATGTGTAACACGAGCTAAGAATAGTGTTGTGTATACTGCAAGCTAATATAGTGTTGCATATAGTACAAGCTAATATTAGTGTAATGTACAATAGAATACCTCAAAGGAATTAAACAGAATATATCTCATAAAATCTTGGGGTGTTACATTCTACCCTCCTTAAAATGAATTTTTCCCTCGAAATTCGTCTGGGTGATAAACATTTACTACTTGAAAGTTTCATTCATAGAAACCCACATCATAGAAAGGAATACTAAAACATAATTTTTAAAATTGAAGTATGAAACATAATGGTTATCCAAATTAACTCATCACTGGGTTTCCACATAGGAGAACATAAGTGAAAATATTGATATGGAAGATAAATCTATCCATCATGTCTTGATGAAGAGTGGTAGAGAACATGGCTATGAAAAATCCAAAAATCCCAAATCTATAAATTTTTGATGATCTACGGTATTATATGATTCATCTAATGTGAGGGTACTATGAAAACATTTTTGGTTTTCAAGATCATTTCCCTAATGTTTAATAATTAAAAGAAATACTTAATTTATTTTGGTACAATCATATTGTTGTTTGTGACTTGAACAATTTTCACTTCATCTTATAATGAAATGAAGTTGAATTTGTCTTCCGTGAAGTGCTAGAAGATCATGTGAAAGAATTATTGGTCATTCCATCTATCTCAAAAAAAAGGTTAGAAAAATTTATATACATAAGTCTATCTTATGGTGAGATTAACCAAATATGATTCCAAAAATGGAATTATACTTCAACTATCATACTTCTTAATAAAATTAAACTAATTTCTACAAACCAGGGACTTCTTGTAGGCCGGTGGTAGGTGATAAAGGCCTGTTGCACTTTGGTTGTGGGCTCGATTTCAGCATCCTTGTCCGACGCGATGGATTGTCGCCCGTCCTGCAGGTTGTCCTTTTTCTAAAACTACACTATTATAACATTACAGAAATAATATCAAAAAAAGCTCTAGCCTTAAAAAAATACAATGTGATGTATCACATAATCCATTCCAATCTTTAGACATATCCAAAATACATCTGTCCAATCTCATAGTATAAAGAAAACGATTACTAGAAAGGCCACATAACAAGCACGTGAATACCATCATTTATCCCCCTTATATCATAATATATATCTTATTGATCTCCTTCCAAACATGTGAATACCTTAATCATGTATTATATTGAAACATAAATTACCATAGAACCATAGTGAAAACATGAATGCTGTCAAAATGTAACTCTCTCCACATACCCAAATCCCAAAAATTCTATATACTCAAACCATGATATCACTTTTTCCTTATATCAGTCATGAGCTCATTAATACTATCAAACATTTAATTATCTCCTTATCCCTTCTTTATGCTCTTATTAGGTGCTTTCTAAACATATTTCAATCACTTTTCATGGTTACTGGTACCATTCAACATATACTATCAAATACTCAATAAAAAACAACAGTGCAATAATCCTTAGATTTTTCTTTATTCCATAGTACCATACATTATTCTTGATAAAAATGAAATTATTCCACTAGATTCATAAACCATTGACCGAGCTTCTTCATTTTATTCCACAACACTTCTTTGGTATCATATATCATTTGTAGTCTCTTCAGCATCATCAATATAAATACTACCCATATAACCATGATTATTCTCTTCATTATATTTTACCTTAGGGCATTGGTTTGCATAATTCTCGTATATTCCACATTTTAAAACATTTAACCTTGGTTGATGTTTTAGAAATACCATTATCCTTGTCCATTGGGTTAACTAAACCTTTTCCTTTGCAATTATTGGCTTTGTGTCCCACTTTTCTACACCCAAAGCATATTCTTGTTCCTTTGAAACATTATCCTTGATGCCTCTCCCCACACAATTTACATTAGGTAAATTGAACTTTTTTTCCTCTATGATCATCATATAACTCCATCTTTCTCTTATTAGACGGGTCAGGAAACTTACCAAAGGTGATATTATTGATCATATTATAATATTACTGATTAGGCATAATAACGATGTCTCACCATCCAAATCCCATTTAATTTGAATTCTCAAGAAGAATATCAATCAATTGTCCATCATATTCTCCTTTAACATTAATATTCCTCATATCTAG
Organism: Viscum album; assembly: GCA_963277665.1. Lineage (NCBI taxonomy): Eukaryota > Viridiplantae > Streptophyta > Magnoliopsida > Santalales > Viscaceae > Viscum > Viscum album. The sequence goes on from OY728165.1 coordinate 1,942,091,450, forward strand.
CCATTTTCTAAAACCGAGAAAATAGTTTGAGAGGAAAACGTCATGCTAGGAAAAGAACACAATAAAGGGGAGTACATTTAATCTCTAACATCTTAGGTATATTTCTATGATATTTACCGTAATTCTAGGTCTATAACTTATAATTATAATTAACCTTAGGGAAATACCTAGACATACCATAGAAATATCTCTAGGGAACCAATGTTTTCGCATCCTACTTTCCAAAGGGAAACTAAACCTTCTCTCTGATACCAAATATAGAGACCCATAACTTTGTTGGAACCATGGTCTTCTATGCATGATTTGGAGTATGGTTTTTTGTTTTTTTTCAATACTCAGTGGATGTTCTGGGTGTGTACCAGCAATGAGATCAAACAGTTCAAGCTGACAACAGTATTGAAGGTGGCGCCATTTCGTAGTGTTTGCCAATTTTTTGGTCCTAAAAATCGACAAATGGAGAAAAGTGTTTTTGGCAAAGAGACTTCCACACCGTGTACATGAAAGAGAGGAAACTTGTGCGGAATATTTTTTTCAAGATCAGAACATGGGAAAATAGAAAAGGGATAAGGGTCGTGCACGTTTTGGGCTGGTCGCGCAAGTGACCTGTGCGCCGTGAAGAGACTTGCGCGCCGATTCCTAGGAGGACTACAAACTTGTGTGCCTCTTGATTTTGAACATCATAACATCAAAATATGGAAAAGGAAAGAAGTTCGGGAATGTATTTGTGTGGTCGCGCAAGTGAGTAGCGCGACAGAGGCTAGGGAGGATGAGCTGCGCGCTAGAACCTGCGCGCCGAGGGAAGACTTGCGCGCCGCCGTGCAGGGGGTCCAGTTTGCCTATAAATAGAGTACCCCCCTCATTTGTAACGAATTTCAAGACTTAGAAAATTTTGGAGCTCTCTTCATGCATGTGGATTAGTCGTGCAAGTGGTTGTTGGGTCGTGCAAGTAGAGGCTACGTGCTGGCTATTGGCTACGCATCCAAAGTGGTTTGGGATTTAGTGGTGCTGAGTCGCACAACTTTTGAGTTCAAAGAGGCAGTGTCGCACAAGTTGTTTGGATTCACCTGCATGCCAAGTTCCTATCGCGCAAGTGACTTGTGAGCCATTCCTAAAATCTGTGCACCAGAGCTTGGAAAATCGCGCCAGGGTTGTTAAAGTACATCCGTCATTTTGAAGCTGCATGAAAGCTAGAGGATCATCTGGTACCCTCAGCGCAAAGTGAGATTCTTCTTCAAGTGAGAGTTGTACTTTAACAGAGCATCTATATACAATAGAGGATGCATTCTTATGAAATGATGAAGATACCTTCACATCTATAAACTGAGTGTGACTTCACTAATGGAAGTATGCCAGGGGGAGTCAACGAGAGTGACTCGAGGGAAGTAGTGAGCTATCCCTAAACCTTTGTAAAGGCAGTGAGCCTGGGACATAGTGATTGTTCCCAATCCTTTGTAATACACATCTAGTAATGATTTTTGGAATTTTGTACGACCGAAAACTTGTCGACGTATGCCCCTTGGATGTAGACCTTAGTGGTGAACCAAGTAAAAAGTGTTGTGTCTTATCTGTGCATGTGAATGTTTTCATTCTGATCATATTAATAATATAGGTTCAACATGTTCCTACCAACGTGGAAACAAGATCCATCACATTAAAAGAAAAATTTGTCACCCTGATTCACCCCTCCCCTCTCAGGGTGTCCTGGGGTCCCTCAAGTGGTATCAGAGGGTAAAGGTTGCTGGTGTTGAATATGTCCTTTATCATCATGGAGAATTCAATCAATGTCAGGGGAGTCCCTCATTTCGATGGAAGTAATTTCCAGATCTAGAAGAACAGAATGAGATCTCATCTAAGATCTCTTGGAATTGGTGTTCTCTTTTCTACTGTGCAAGTAATACAAGTCACTGATCCAACATGCCTAGCTATGACTGAAACATCATGAAAATTCTTGATGCAGATGCTAAAGCACAAAATGCACCCACTGCAGCCCTTTCTGATCAGATCTACCTAATGGTTATGAATTGAACCTCAGAAAAATCCATGTGGGATAAACCCGAGAACATTTATAAAAGAGATATCAATGTGAATGAGGCGAAACTACAAGTGCTGCACAATCGGTTTGATGATCGGAAAATGCATCTAGACGAGAATGATGACTCTTTCTTCAATTGAATTACTGAAGTGGTTGGAGGAAATCAGAGTCTAGGAGAAGAAATCATAGAAATTGATATTTTAAAAAAAAATATTAAGAAGACTTCCACCTCTGTACAATGAAAATGTGTCAGCCTTTGAGGGAAGAGAGCTTTCCAAACTTTCTCTAGATGATCTACTGAGTAGCTTGGTAGCATATGAAATGAGAGTCAAACCGGAAGATGCTACAACTCGTGTGAGTAAGGAAATGGCATTCAAGGCCATGGATAAATTGAAAATCTCAAAAGATAGTAGCGGTGATGATGACGAAGAAAAAAAATTATTTCTCTCATTGTAAAGAAGTTCCAGAAGGGGAAAAGGGAAATTCAAAGAGAAGTTACCTCTCACATGTTTCCATTGTGGAAAAGTTGGGCACATTTCCTCTCAGTGCATAAGAAAGATCAATGATGAAGATAGTGAAGTTGAAAGCTTCGAGAAGCCTGTTAGAAGGTTCTTCAAAAAGGAAGACTTCAAATATGGAAAGAAAATGCCATGGGGGTTTTTTTTCTAAGAAGAGGAAGAGGATGATAATGAATTCTGTGATGAAGAAGATCCAGAATTCAAAACTAGGAACCATGCTTCCATGATGGCCACTATTGAAAAGTGAGAAGATACTGGGGGAGAAAAACAACTGAGAACTTGTGTATATCCCATGATGCAACTTAAGGATGTAGTTAGTCACCATAAGATTAAATTTAAGAGTTGCAATAAGTGGAAATCAATTGTATAAGAATCAACTGAATACGTTGATCAACTTGAAGCTGAAATTGAATGACTGGAAGAATTTTTTAAGGTACAGTCTAAACTGATTGAAAGCAATGATGATGTAGTGGATCTAATGCTGAGAATTGAAGAGTAGGAAAAGGTCATCGATGACCTCACCTCCAGACTAGATGAAAAATCCAGGACTGCTGAGGGTCTTGAGGAGGATGTTGTTACTATAAGGAGTAAACATGAGACTGAATCAATTCCATAATATTCGAGGAATAAAATACAATTTGGAAGATTCTCATATGCATAATTACTAGCAAGATCCAAGTGTGGTTCAGATGGGGTTTGAAAAATATTGAGTGATCAAAGACCCGCTTGCATGGGAAATAGTGGAATTGGATTTGAGGCTGAGACATCAAATGCTGGAAGTGAATTGATCCAAAAGAAAGAAAAGATGAAAGTTGAACATGTTGAAACATTGCCTAAAGTTATGAAATAGGAACCCTTAATCCAAACTAAAAGGATAACTGAAAATTATCCTCAAACATTCAGAAATTGCAGACAGTCTAATTATCCTCCCAAGGAAGAAGGTTTGAGGAGAAATTCAAGTGAGAAGACATTTCCTCTCATGATGTGTCAGTTATGTGGCTATCTGGGACATACCATGTCTTATTGCGAAGAGGAAAGAAGCTATCTAAATGGATAAGATATAGAAGTTCAAAAAAGAAGAACAAATTCATATCCTAATTCTTATAGAAGAAACAATTTCTATGGATATTGTTATCGTTGTTTTATCTTTGGACCTAAGGCTGCTAATTGCATGCTGAGATGGGACATGGAAACCTTATACCGATGTTCAAGACAAGTCAAGTATCATCAGCAAGACAATGTTACACTTTCAAACATGTTTTCTCCTATCAAAGAAGATTTCAACTATGAAGAACCTGGGTATGTGGAAGAGATAATTGAAAGTCCATCAGTACTATATACTCAATCCAATGTCACATGGAAGGAAATGAAGAAGATTGTGAAATCCAACCTTACATAGGTGGCCCTCAAAGCTACAAAGAACAACAATACCTGGATTCTAGATAGTGATTGTGCATATCATATGACAGGTAATGTCGTCCTGCTAACAAATTTCAAAAGGTAGGTTGATGGTACAATACGATTTTGTAATGATGGAGCTCTGAAAATCAAAGGGAGTGGAAGTACCAAATTAGCTAATGGATAACTAAAGAAGAATGAAGTAATTTACATAGATGGCCTACGTCATAATCTTCTCAGCGTGATTCAACTCTGTGACTCGAGACTTATAGTTACTTTTATTCAGAAAGGATACACTATCAAGGGAAAGACATGAAATTCACTTATGAAGGGATGCAGAACAGAAGGCAACTTGTATCAGGTTGATACTGAAGAAAATGTCTGTTACATGACTGTTGAAGAAGAAAACAATTTGTGGAATCAGAGACTAGGACACATCAATCAACAAGACATGGAGAAAATATTAAAATTAAGAATTGTCATGGACATTCCCAACCTGAAGCATGAACGTGAAAAATCCTGTGATGCTTGCATTCGTGGGAAGCTGGTCTGCAGTTCATATCATCCAAAGAAGAAAAGGGCATCTCACCTTTTTGATCTGATTCATACAGATGTATGTGGGCCGATAAATATTCCTGGAACTCATGGAGAAAGGTAATTTGTCATTTTGATAGATGATTACAGTAGAATGGCTTGTGTGATGGTCATTCAAAAGAAACGAGAAGTCCTTGACTGCATGAAAACATATCGGGGAATCACCGAAAATGATACTACATGAACAATCAAAGTGTTGAGATCTGACAATGGAGGAGAATACATGTCCATTTAATTTGAAAATTATCTAGAGAATCATGGGATACATCATGAGGTAGCTGCTGTGAGAACTCCAAAACAAAATGGAGTTGTGGAACCTAGGGATCGACTGGTGAACAACATGGCACGAAATATGCTGATTGAGAGTCGTATTCCACACAATTACTGGAAAGAGGCTGTTCAAGCTGTAGTGTACATTTAAAATCAAACAGGAATTTATATGGGTGAGATGAATACACCATATGAATTGTGAAATGGATGGACGTCCTCTTTAAAATACTTTCATTTCATTAGAATTTAATGCTTCATCAGGAACAAAGAAGGAAATCAAGGGAAGTATGGCGACAATGCAGTTGAAGGAATTTTCCTCAGTTATTCAATGAACAGAAAATCCTACAAGTGTTTCAACAAGAGTTTATGAAGGATTGTTGAAATCAGTGATGTTAAGATAATTGAAGAGAAAACCAAAAATGTTTCAAGGATATAATATACTGATGTGAAATAATGTCAGGAAGAAAGTGAATGTGAAGAAAATACAAATGCAGAAATAGAGGAAGCTGTATAAAACACTCATCAGTCACATCATGATGTTGACTCAGAAGAAGAATCTAAAGAAGAAAATGTGGCTGAATAGAATGAAATTGAACCTCACAGGAGAAATCGAAGAGCTGATATTGATCCATCCAACATAATTTGGGAAAAGAGTGCACCCACTCAAACAAGAAGGATGAAGAATAACACTCAATCTGCATTTCTATTAGTTGTAGAGCCATCCTCATTCGAAGAAGCCGCAAATGATGAATCTTGGGTGACAGCCATGAACGATGAATTAGATCAGATTGAAAAGAATCAGACATGGGATCTTGTCCAGATAACCAAAGGTCACAATGTTATTGGTACCAAATGGATCTTCAAAAATATGTTTGATGAACATGGAAGTGTCCTAAGAAACAAGGCGCGACTGGTAAGTAAAGGATACTCCCAGATTGAAGGCCTTGATGTTGAAGAAACCTTTTCTCCAGTGGCTGGACTGGAGTTAATCAGGCTTTTCCTTTCCATGGAACTCCAAATAAGATATAAAGTATTTCAAATGGATGTCAAGACAGAATTCTTGAATGGTGTACTCGAAGAAGAATTCTACATTGAACAACCAGTGGGCTTTGTTTTGGGTACTGATGAAACAATGGTCTGCAAACTGAAGAAATCTCTATATGGTTTGAGCAGGCACCACGGGCATGGTACTTGCGGCTGGATTCATTTCTAAAGATGATGGAATTCAAAAGAGGAGGAGTAGATCATAATCTCTATGTGAAGAATTCTCTAAAAGAACAATTCATGGTTCTAGTCTATGTTGATGATATCATATTTGGTGGCAGCAGACAAAAATCAGGGGACGAATTTTCCAACTACATGAAATCAGAATTTGAAATGTATATGATTGGGGAGCTCACATATTTCATAGGGCTGCATGTGATTCAAAATAATTAATACACTTTCATTTCTCAGAAAAAATATGCAAGAGAGCTGCTGAAAAAGTTTAATATGAAAGATTCCAAACCAATGTGAACTCTGATTGCAGTTGGAACTAAACTTGGAAAGCATGAGGATGGGGACTCTATTGATCCCACCATGTAGAGGAAGATCATTGGGAGCCTACTGTACATAACAATAACACAGCCATAAATTGTCTTTGCCACATGCCTTGAGGCCCACTTTCAAAGTGATCCAAAAGAGGAACATATGGTGACAGTAAAAAGAATCATGAGGTACATTCAAGGTACACATAACTTTGGGTTATTTTTTGATGTAGGAATGGATAGTGAATTATCTTCGTTTTCTGATGCTGACTGGGATGGTGATGTAGTAGAAAGAAAGTCCACTGGTGGTGGAGCCTTCTATATTGGGAATAAATGTGTTGGCTGGTTGAGAAAGAAACAAGAAATTACTTCTCTTAGTACTGCTGAAGCTAAGTATATCATTTCCACAAAGGCATGGACTCAACTACTATGGATGAAGAAAAAATTAACAGATATTTTTGATGAGGTAAAGCAACCAATGGTGATTTACTATGATAACAAGAGAGCAATTGATCTTACATAAAATCCTGTTCAACATTCCCGTACTAAAAAAATTGAAATCAGGTATCACTTTATCAAAAAAATGTTGAACAATGGGTGATTAGAGTATATCATGTGAGAAATGATGAGCAAGTGGCTGATATCTTGACCAAGCCACTATCAACGACTGTTTTTTAGATGCATCGGTTGAACCTCGGTGTTCAGCCACCTCCCAATGCATAAGGAGGTTACACAATACCCCTCTCCCTGATTATGATAACTATTTTTATCTGTTTATGGATGTGATCCAGGTTTGTGGGTGAGATACTATCCAGGGGGAGTATGGTTTGAGTTGAACGTTGAACAAATTACCAGGATTTGGGTTTATTGTCAATGGGGGAGAAAGGAATAAATTCAGGAATTCTCAGACTTGTAATACTCCTGTTACTCAATGGGAATTCAGTGTCAGTGATAGGATTAGAAGGATACGATGGAATTCATCAGTCATGTATTGATTCTTGGGCATCATTGAAAATTCCAAAACACTGGAACCCAATTCAAGATTCTTCTCTTGTTTTCTACACTGAGCATTTCTCATGTAGAATTAGAGTGTTGGATGAGTTGATTCTTGCATTTTTGGATTGCACATGGATGGAGATCTATTGAATTTATTTTCTGATTTCCAACAAACCTAAAGGGGGATATTGTTGGAACCATGGTCTTCTATGCATGATTTGGAGTATGGGTTTTGTTTGTTTTCAATAATCAGTGGAAGTTCAGAGTGTGTACTAGTAAAGAGATCATATAGTTCAAGAGGACAACAGTACTAAAGGTGGCGCTGTTTCCAAGTGTTTTCCAAATTTTTGGTTTTGAAAATCAACAAATGGAGAGAAGTGTTTTTGGAAATGATACTTGCGTGCCATGTACTTGAAGGAGAGGAAACATGCACGCCATATGTTTTTCAATATCAGAACAAGGGAAAATGGAAAAGGGATAAGGGCCACGCATGTTTTGGGCTGGTCACACAAGTGACCTGCGCGCCGTGAAGAGACTTGCACGCCGATGCTTAGGAGGACTGGAAACTTGCTCGCCTTTTGTTTTTCAAGATCATAACATCAAAATATGGAAATGGAATGAAGGTCGCACAAGTATTTGTGTGGTCGCGCAAGTGATTAGCGCGACAGAGGCTAGGGAGGATGAGCTGCGCACCTGAACCTGCGCGCCGAGGGAAGTCTTGCGTGCCGCCGCGCATGGGGTCCAGTTTGCCTATAAATAGAGGACCCTCCTCCTCATTTGTAGCGAAGTTAAAGACATTGAAATTTTTGGAGCTCTCTTTGGGCATGTGGTTTAGTCGCACAAGTGGTTGTTGGGTCAAGAAATTAGAGGCTATGCGCCAGCTGTTGGCTGCGCATCCAAAGTGGTTTGGGATTTAGAGGCGATGAGTCACACAAGTTTGGAGTTCAAAGAGGAATTTTCGCGCAAGTTGTTTGGAGGAACCGGCACGCCGAGTTTGTATCGCGTAGGTGACTTGCACACCATTCCTGAAACATGCGCGCTGGAGCTTGGAGAAGCTCACTTGGGTTGTTAATGTACATCAGTCCTTTTGAAGCTGCACAAAAGCTAGAGGATCATCCGGTACCCTCAGAGAAAAGTGAGATTCGTATTTAGGTGAGAGTTGGACTTCAACAGAGCATCTACACACAACAGAGGATTCATTCTTATGCAATGATGAAGAGACCTTTACATCTATAAACTGAGTGTGACTTCACTAAGGGTAGTGAGCCATGGGGTGTGAATGGGAGTGACCCGAGGGAAGCAGTGAGCTATCTCTGAATCTTTGTAAAGTAAGTGAGCCAGGGACAGAGTGATTGTGCCCAAACCTTTTTAATCCACATCTAGTGAAGATTTGTGTAATTTGGTACGACCGAAAACTTTTCAGAGTATGCTCCATGGACGTAGCCCTTAGTGGTGAACCAAGTAAAAAAGTGTTGTGTATTCTATATGCATGTGAATGTTTTCTTTTTGATCATATTCATCATATGGGTTCAACAAGTTCCTACCGATGTGGGAACAAGATCCATCACATTAAAAGAAAAAAAATTCACACTGACTCACCCCTCCCCTCTCTGGGTGTCCCGGGGTCCTTCAAGCTTGGCGTACATAGACATTACATTAATTTTGTTAAATACTTAATACATGAAAAAAACAGACTCCAAAAGACTGTATTAGTTTTTTTTCTTTGGAAACTCGGAAAATAATGTTCTAATCATGGTGAAAGATCTCCAACATTTCCCATAACGATCTTCCCATTTTGTTTTCTTACCTAAAACCTTTCTTTATATCCTAGGGAAAAGAAAACATATAAAGGGTGAGCTCAAATACTTAGTAAGGGTAATCATGGAGAAAATAAAACAAACCATATACATTTGAATTTAAAAAACATGAACATAATGTTTAAACATCAAAATCTTGAGCAATGGCATAAAACATGGAAGTACATAAGGCATAGATCATAATGGAACATCAATCATGCTAAAATAGCATGGGGAATAAAAAATGTAATTGTGGAAAACCACTAATCACATGATATGATTTCCATATTAGCCAAGGCATTGCTGCTAATACCATCATAGGGGACAAAGTCCCTTAATGAATCAAGTTCACTCCTCGTTCAAGTCCTTAATCACTGAACCAGATTAACTTGTCATTCCAGCCATATCTATATCATGAGATATAAATATTTACCTAATGCATTGGAGGTAGATATAGGTCCCACCCATATAATAATTAAATCATTCTTTCCTGTTCTACAAAATAAACATGTATCATTTATAATAACCTAATGAATAAAATGGGTTTCATAAACATCATCCCATCATAACATAATCCATAAAAAATGGATATCATTTCATTAGAAGAAAAATAAAAACATATAAATAATAGAGAAATTATACTTGAAACATAAACATACTAAATAATGTCATCTTAGGTGGAAAATAGTTTTAATGAAACACTTGAAATGATTTCTTGAGGAAAATAACCTTTCTTCTTAAAAATAATTTTCTTTTCTCAAAATTCCATGTAATTTTAAAAGAAAAGGATTTTTTTAAAAATAATCATTAATTTTTTTTGAGTAATCTTCATTTAAATAAGTCATTATGAAACCGTAAAAATCTATTCATGCCGTATAAGTTAAAAAACCATTCTTCTTGTACTTTTTCCGAAAAAGTCAAAAAGTACGTTATATGGTAACCAAAGAAATTATTCCTTACATACAACATAGTAAAAGTCAAAAAGGTGTAAAAATTACTTTAAATATACATGAAATAATAGTAAACACTTTATGAATTTTTTTATAAAACATGGACATGGATGATAAATATAACCCCAGTAAATACTTACGAATTAACAATCTCAGATAAGAACGATATTGGAATAATTATCCCTTACCTTATGTCCAATTTCTTCCATATGTGTTCGGGACTCTATTATAGTGGGTTTAAACATATTATTAACTTGTAATAGAAACATAAAAATATTTATGATATCATACATGATTCATTTACGACATTTTATTACCCGTTCTTTTGTCAATTTCTTGTTAAAGCAGCGTTTTGGGTAAAATTGTTTCTTTTATCGTACATGTTTTGACTTGTAATTATTAATATGATTACCAAGATCATGATTACATATTTCCAGAATGTAAAACTTGATTTATATATAATATATATTCATCATATAATAGATCGATAAATGGAATGAAATACACTGTTCATGGAGACGGTAGGCCGTATGTACGCATGAACGTTGTTTTCGTTTCCTTATTAAATTTAATGGAAGTAAATAACATATAAATAAATCCAATATCATTAATATGTCTTATATTTAATGATTATTTAATATATATAATTTATAATCTTTCTTTAATGGTTAGCTTGGAGAATTAATCTTACCGCGTCAAAGAGACGGTAATCTGTACGTACGCACGAGCGATGATATCAATCCCATAATTATTGAATGGAATTAGAGTGGATGATATAATATCTCAGAATTAGTATTAGGTTATAATAAACATATATAGTTATTATTTAAAATATTATACCCATCAATGTAAGGTGGTGATGGAAAAATAGATTACACCACGACGTGGAGATTGTATTCAGTACGTATGCACACGCGGTGATTTCATTTTCCGTAGGATTGATAGAAGCTGAAATAGATTTGGTTCATATTTATAATAACATATTAGTATATGAGTGATACTGATGTTTTTACTTTGTTATTAAACAACAAAATAAGAGGATGTAGAAGAAGAAAAGACATTGAAATAATCGGTAAAGTATATTACCTCTTCTTCGACGTGCCTCATCTAAACCTCCTCTTAAGGCACCAAAGTTGGTCTTTGAAGAATTAAAATACCCAGAGTATGTTTATAGTGGAGTGTAGAAGAGAAATGGGTAGGGTTTTTCTGATCATGAAGGCTCAAAGTTGTGTTAGTAGGAGAGGGAGGAGGTTCCCTTTTATAAGTGGGGAGAGGGGCACCTTTGGAAACATAAGAAATATTAATTTATAATAAATTCAAACCCATCATAAAAACATCCCAAATGAATCACATTCTAATATGAGATGATATAGTGTTGTAACCTCATAAAACAATAAAATTTAGACATGTTTGGAATTTATTTTAAACCTTATAAATTTTATTTATCCTTATTTAATCTATTTAAATTTATTTGTGGTAATAAAATTATAATTTATAAATTGTTTTAAATAATTACTTATGTGTTGTGAATTTTACATAATTATATATATTATTACATTTTATACAATATAAAATTCAATTGGTAATTTTTAAATATTTTTGTGATTTTAAAAAAATTTAATAATATGTTATTTTTATAAAATATCAATAGTGCCAATTTTGATAATATTAAATTATTTGAAGTTAAATTAGGTACAAAGAGAGGATATATTATATTAAAAATATTTATTTGATTACTAACATGTCATATTCAAGTATGAAATTATTGTATAATGTTAAATAGTTCATAAAATATTTATTTTAATATTTTTAAAACCATTTTATTGATATTTCTCTTAATAAAATTATTACAATAACAATTTTTTATAATTATTTCATATACTTATTTTTGCATAAAAATTAAACATAAAATCCAATGATGAATATAAATCTACTAAATTTCATAATAATACTTTCACTAGAATTTATCATCATAAAATCACAACATTTAAATTGTTATATTTATTAAGTTATGAAGGTGACAACTTTGAAAATATTAAAAATAAAATAATATAAATGTCATAATCTCTTTTATACGGCTCCAAATGGTCCCAAAGTTGACCCTCGGATGATTATGGTATATCTATACTCGACCAATAAGTTTTGGTAATGTTATTGGGCATTTTAATGGGTATTATTACTTTCATTAAAACTATATTATTGATTTTTCACTAAGTAAATAATTTCTGCATCATTAATATAAAAGTTGTTAAGGTAATTAAATATCACTTAAAAATTAAAAATAAATTACCATAAGAAATAAAATCATTTAATATATCAAATGAGTATTTATAATCGAATTTATATTCTGTATAACCATATATTAAAAATACATTAATTATTAAAGGTTGAGTGAGACATATTTCACATTCTTTAAAATAAAATAAGTTAAAGGTATTAATCACATCCAACTGGGATCCAATGGATTCCATTTCAACCGAAATATTTCTTAGGCTTAAATATAATTATCCAATTATATTAAGTCAAGTGTTAGGCTAATTTTATAATATTATATTTACCCTTAAATACCAGATTTACCTTTAACTATTGTAAATAAAATTTACCATAGTTACTATTCATAGTGCCCTATAATAAAAAGTAACCAATTAACATAATTTGAACCTAGTGATTCCAAATATGGAATCCATTTTTCCAAATTCAAATCAATGAATATTTCGAAATTAATTTAAAATTGATCTCGTTATAAAGAAAACAAGTTTTAAAAGTTTAAACATTGCAAAAGATTGAAATGATTTAACCAATGAATTCAATGTCAAATCAATGATAATGAAATACATTATATTAAATGGTAAAAATATATTCTACTTATACTTTAATACAATTCAATATTATAATTTAATCATATAAATTATTAATATGAAAAAATTGTTTTTAATTAAAATATACCGTGTTTTTACTATTCGTTATAATATGAATGTTATCAGAATAATATGAAAAATTTATCCAAATTAAATTTTTATATCCTGATTCCAAAGAAGAATTTTATTTTGTTAAATTTAACTTATAAACATGTCAAAAACTAGATTTAATGTGGGTGTTCCATCAAAAGGTAGAAAAAATGCATTTTTTAAAATACTTATTTTACACGTAAAATTTATTTTGTTCTCATACCATGTTCTAAAAAATGTGTAAGTTGAATAATAATTTTATAAAATTAAAAATTTAATTAATACTATTCATAACGGCTAGTTCATATTAATATTATAACAAAATATTGTTGTTTAGTGAAACCCGATATTGCGTACTACACACGCTATCAAAGAAGGTCATGATTGCGTGTAATGCAAGCCAAGTCAGGCCACATGTAGTGGAAGCTCCCTTTGGTGTTCTATATAACATAATCAAAACTAATTTCATTTATAAATTAAACAAAATATATAGTTAATTTTTTGTAGAATAATTTCTACAAAACGAACTTGAAATTATGTGTAACACGAGCTATGAATAGTGTTGCGTATACTGCAAGATAATACCGTGTTGCATATAGTACAAGATAATCTTGGTGTAGTGTACAATATAGGACATCAAGGAAATTAAAAATTATATATCTCATAAAATCTCTGGGGTGTTACAATAATCGTGGGATCATTGTTTTTTTGTAATAAAACTCCACCAATGCTAGGAAATCTTCCCAACTATAGCTAATTACTAAAATGGAAGCTCACATCATGTCCTACAGAACCTAGATAGTATGATCTACTGAGACATTATTATTGGGATGAAACTCCATTCCCATGAATAATGTATTCCCAAATGTGTCATGTAATCCTTTACATAAATGATATGTGGAGAAAGAATCACATTCATAGATTACCACTGAGGTAACTCCATGGATTCAGACTATCTCTTACATGTAGTCGAATCCTAATATATATAATAAACTATGTTAATGAATAGATATAAATAGGGAAGAATTATATTTCCATTATACTATAACCCATATGGCATCAGGTCTTATGAACATATGTGTTAATACCTTCCCAAAATACATGGATATATCATCCAACTTCAACTATTGATCCTCAAGGGGTTGAGATAGACCTACTAGAACATGGTGATTATCATTTACCTGCTAACATGTATGACCATAAGATATGAACTCTCAAACTCCCCTCTTTATACCTGTCCACCAAATATGAATTCTGATGACATGAAAAAACATTTCAACAACCTGATGTACTACCAATGGTGATTTATAAAACACCCACAAAACCTCATCCTACAATGTCAAATGTACCATCATCCATCCTATAAAAATGATAACTATAGAGACCTCAAACCTGAAGTAACTGGACATTACATTACGTTTGTAGAATACTTAATACATAATAAAAACAAACACACAAGGACTGTAATAGTTTAGTGTCTTTGGAAACTCGGAAAAATAATCTTCTAATCTTGGTGAAAGATCTTCAGCATCACCCATAAAGATCTACCCTTTTTTCTAAACTAAAACCTTTCTTTAAATCCTAGGGAATGGAAAACATATAAAGGTTGAGCTAAAATGATCAGTAAGGGTATGTATGGAGAAAATAAAAGAAATCATATACATTTGAACTTAAAAAAACATGAAAATAATGTTTAAACAACAAAATCACGAGCAATGGCATAAAACAAGGCAATACTTAAGGCATAGATCATAATGGATCATCATTCATGATAAAATATCCTGGGAATAAATCTTGTAATTGTGGAAACCATTAGAAACATGTTATGATTTCCTTAGTATCCAAGGCATTGCTTCCAAGACCATCTTATCGGAAAAAGTCCCTTTCTGAAATGAGTTCACTCCTCGTTCCAGTGCTGTATCACTGAACCAGATTAACATACCATTCCAGCCATGTCTATATCATGAGATATAAATTTTACCCAATTCATTGGAGGGAGATATAGGTCCCACCCATATCATAATGAAATCATTTTTACTTGTTCCATAAAATAAACATAAATCACTCATCACAGCCCAATGAATAAAATGGGTTTTATAAATATCATCCCATCATCACATAATCCATATAAAACAAATGGATATTATTTAATCATAAGAACAATCACACATGTAAATAATAGAGGCATTATAATTGAAACATAAATAGGATAAATAATGTCATCTTAGATGTAAATTAGTTTTGATAAATCACATGAAATAAATTCTTCAGGAAAATATCCTTTCTTCTTCAAAATAATTTTCTTTTCACAAAATGCCACACAATTTTAAAAAAAATGATTTTTTTGAAAATAACCATGATATATTGTAGAGTAATCTTCATGAAAATAAGGAGATATGAAACCATAAAAATCTTTTCATGCCATACAAGTTATAAAAACATTCTCCTCATACTTTCATCGGAAAAGTCAAAAAGTACATTGTATAGTAAACAAAAGAATGATTCCTTACATACCATGTAGTTAAAGTAAAAAATGGGTAAAAAGGACTTTAAAAATACATGAATATAGTTTTATAAAACATGGAAAAGCATGAAAATAATAATCCAGGTAAATACATATGAATAAATAATCTCGAATAAGAACGAGATTGGAATAAATATCCCTTACCTTAGGTCCGATATGCTTCGTACGTATCTGAACCTCCTGTATAATGATTTAAATAATTTCATTTACTTATTACAGAATAATTTTATTTGTTATTATATCATATATTTTTCACTTATGACTTTATATTACCCATTATTTTGTAAATTTGATGTTAAAGCACCGTTTTGGGTAAAATCATTTTATTTATCATACTTGTTTGGAAATGTTGTTCTTGATATTATTATTAATTATATCATGATTTAATTACTTCCAGAATGTAAATAATTATTTATATATCATATATATTCAGTATATATATATATATGTATAATAGATAGATAAATGAAATTAAATACACCATTCACAGAGGCGGTAGGCCGTACGTACGGATGAACGTTGTTTTCCTTTCCTTATTGACTTGAATGGAATTAAGTAGATGACACAACCAAAGACATATATATAAATCCAGTATCATTATTATTTAATATATTTCATGATTACGTATTATATATATACTTTATAATAATTCTTTAATTGTTATCATGGAAAATAATCTCATCGCGTCGTGGAGATGGTAATCCCTACGTACACACGAGCGATGATATCATTCCCATATTTATTGAATGGAATTGAAGTAGATGATATAATATCATAGATTCAGTATGATGTTATAATAATCATATATAGTTATTCTTTACACCATTATACACATCCATGTTGGGTGGTGGTAGAAAAACTGATTACACCACGGCGTGGAGACGGTATTCTGTACTTACGCACGCATGGTGATTTCATTTTCTGTAGAATGGATAGAAGGTGAAATGGGGTTGTTTCATATTTATAATAACATATCAGTATATACTTAATACTGATGTTGTTACTTTATAATGAAACAACTAAAGAAGAGGAAGTAGAAGAATGAAGAGTCTTTAAAGAGTCAGTAGAAGTGATTACGTATTCCTCGACTCACCTCCTTTAAACTTCTTCATAGAGAACTAATGTTGGTCTTTTTAGAAGACCTAAAACTCTATGATATAACAATTGTGGTTGAGAAGAGTAATTGGAAGAGTTTTTTCGAGATTCAAGGCTCATAAGGGTGTGAAGAGAAGAGGGAAGGGGTTCCCTTTTTATAAGGGAGGAGAGGGGCACCTTTGGAAAAACTTAAAATATTATGTTATAATAAAGTCATATTCGGTTTTTAATAGCACAAAATTTATTTATTTAGAAGATAAGGTGGGTATGGGTCTAAAAAATCTCAACCAATAGGTTTTAGACAAGTTTATGTTAATATTTTATCCTTCTAATGTAGATTTAACTCTATCTTAAATAACTTAACTTTTATCGTGTCTTTTTGTTTTTTATACTACATGGTTAATATACACAATATTACAACACAAAAAAAACCCAAAGTGGTTCATTATTAATATGTATATATCCATATCTAAGTCATTTGGCTGAAAATTAGATTTTTAGGAATAAAATAGCAATTAATAATATAAAATTTGTTTTGAAAACTATTTTATGTCAATTTTGACACTATTTGGTACATGATTTTTTTGAAAATCATAATAGCATGATTAGTTCTAAAAAAGTTAATTAAATAAATACTAACATGTCATTTTAACCTAGAAAAATAGTGTATTTCATAAAAAGTCTAAAATTACGTTTATTTGGGTATTTATACCATCAATTATGTTAATATTTCATTAATATGGTAATTACTACATCATCATTATGTCATAAATAAATTAAACTACTTAATGTCTAAAATTTATAAATTGAATACCATTATTTAGGAAATATTTTTATATTTATAATTAATATTTATAGTAGAATTTATCTTATTTATAACCCTATATTAAAAATGTTTTAGTTATTAAACTTTGATTTTAACTATTTGAAGTCATCTTTAAAGAAAATAATAATAAATGTCCTAATATAATCCAAGTGGACCTAAATGGTCATCTTTTATTCCTACAATTGTTTTTGGTCGAATTTAACTTATTCAATAGAATTAGGACATGTGTTAGTGTAATAATAATATCATTTTATCCTTAATTACATTATTTACTTTGAACCATGGTTAAAAAAGTAAACAGTTTCTATGCACCAAAAAATATTTTTATTATATTGAACCACATTTTACTCTTTGATATTAACCGTGTCTCTCGTATTTTTGAAATTCCACTCACAGAAGCGGTAAAATTATGTTTTATGTAAATTTTCAAATTCACTTAGGAGGTTGGTAAAAGACGGTGAAAAGATCAACAAAATTTTTATATATCCAAAATTATTATAAAATGACTCATATGAAGTAAATTGAACTTATATAGGTATTACGTATCAATTTTGAAATAAAATAAATTTAAATAAAATAAATAATTATTTAAATAAAAAGTCGGTTTTTATGTAGTAACCCATTATTTTCACTATTCATCAAAAATTGAAAGTTTTCAGAAAATTACCAAAAATTCACCCTAGGATAATGTTGATATTTTGAATCCAAAAATGAAGTCCATTTTAAATATATAAAATTTAAAAAAATTTAAAAAGTGGGTATTACTATTCATAACGACTAGTTCACAATAATATTATAATAATAAATCATTTAGTGAAACTCGGTATTGCATACAACATACGCTATCGTATAAGGTCATGATTGCGTGTAATGCAAGACAAGTCAGAGATCCATGTAGTTCAAGCTCCTTTTTCTGTAGCGTAAACACAATACATCAATGAAATTAATAAGAATAATTTTCAACAAATCTTGGGTTGTTACTTTCTACCCCCCTTAAAATGAATTTCGCCCTCGAAATTCATCGGGGTTATAAATGGTTTACTACTTGAAAGTTTCTTTCATAGAAACCCACATCGTAAGAAGGAATACTAAAACTTAACTAAAAAATTAGCATTAGAAACAAAACGGATACCCAAATTAACTCATCACTTGGGTTCCCACATAGGAGAAAAAAAGGTGAAAATATGGAAATGGAAGAGAAATATAACCGTTATGTTCTGATGGAGAGTGATAGGGAATAGAGCTATGAAAAAAATCCAACAGTCACAATGCAATAAATTTGGGATGATCTAAGGTACCTTCTGATTAATCAGATATTATAGCACTAGGACAAAATTTTTGGTTTTCAAGATCATTTCCCAAATGTTGAAGAATTTTTGAATTAAAAGAAATACTTACTTGATTTTGGTACGATCTCAACGTTTCTCAGGCCTCGATCAATTTCCACTTCATCTCTTAAATAAATGAAGTTGAGTTTGTCTTTCGATAAGTTTTAGAAAGTCATGGGATATAATGATAGTTCATTCCGTATATCTCAAACATAAGTTAGAAAAAGTTATATACAAAAGTCCATATATGGTGAGATTAATCGGATATGGTTCCAAAATGGACTTATACATCATCTATGATCCTACTTAATAAAAATAAAACTAGTTTCTACTAACCACAGAATTCTTGTAGGCTAGTGGTAGCTGATAAAGGCCTATCACACTTCAGTTGTGGGTTCAATTCCCACAACCTTGTTCGACGCGATGGGTTTTCGCCCGTCCTATGGGTTGTCCTTTTTTTAAAACTATACTATTATAACATAACAAAATGTTCTATCCTTAAACAATACTATCTTATGTCGAACTTAATCTATTCCAATTATTAGTTTTATCCAAAATACTTCTATCCAGTCTAATAGTATAAATAAAACGATTACTCGAAAGGTCATCTACAAATCTTTGAATACAATCATTTATCTCTCATATATCATAAGATATATATATGTTGTTGGTCACATTACAAACCGGTGAATTCCTTAATCGTGTATTCTCTTGAAAAATGAATACCCATTGAACCTTAGTGAAAAAATGAATGTTGTCAAAAATTAACTTTTTCCACATACAAAAATCCCAATAATCTGTATACTCAAACCATGATATCACATTGTCCTTATACTAGTCATGATCTCATTAATACTATCAAACCTCTCATTATCTCCTTATCCTTTCATTATGCACATATAATCTACCTTCCAAAAATATTTGAATAACCTTTCATGGTTACCGGTACCATTCATCATATACTTTCAAAAACTCAAGGAGAGACAATAGTGTAACAATCCTTAGATTTTTCTTTATTCCATAGTACCATACATTATTCTTGATAAACATACAATCATTCCACTGACTTCTTAAACCACTAACTGACCTTCATCATTTCTTTCATATCATATATCATTTGTAGTATCTTCATCATCATCAACATAAATACTACCCATATGACCATGTTGATTCTATTCATGAAATTTTCCCTTAAACAATTGGTTTTCATAATGCATGTAAATTCCACATTTAAAACATTTAACCATTGTTGATGTCTTAGAAATACCATTATCTTTGTCCATGGTGTTAACTGAACCTTTTCCTTTAAAATTACTATCTTTGTGTTCTTATTTTCCACACAAAAAGCATCTTCTAGTTCCTTTGAAACATTCTCCCAGATGCCTCTTACCACATGATTTACATGATTGAAATTGAACTTTCTTTCCTCTATGATCATCATGAAAATCCATCTTTCTCTTATTAGATGAGTCAAGAAACAAACCAAAGTTGAGATTATTGATCATATTATGAGATTGCTGATTAGGATTAATAACGATGTTTGGACTTCCGAATCCCATTTCATTTGGTTGCTCATGAAGAATATCATTCCATTGTCCATCATATCCCCCATTATCGTGAATCTTCCTGTTTCCATCCATTTTCTAAAACCCAAAAATAATAGTGTGAGAGGAAAAAATCATACTAGGAAAACAACATAATCAAGGGGAGTACTTTCAATATCTAACATATTAGGTTAAATCATAGGTTATTCACGATCGTAATCATAATTCTAGGACTGTAACCTAAACTAATACATAACCTTAAGAACATCCCTAGACATACCATAGATATATCTCTAGAGATTTCACTAAAGTCTCCGCATCCTAGTTTCCAAAGGTTAACTAAAACTTTTCCTCTGATACCAACTGTAGAGACTCCAAACCTAACGTACTTGAACAATACATTACTTTTGCAGAATACTTAATAAATAATAAAAACAAACACACAAAGACCATAATAGTTTAGTTTCTTTGGAAACTCAGAAAAATAATCTTCTAATATTAGTGAAAGACCTTAAACATCACCTATAATTATCATCCATATTTTTCTAACCTGAAACATTTCTTTATATCCTGGGGAAAAGAAAACATATAAAGGGTGAGCTCAAATGCTCAGTAAGGGTAAGTATGGAGAAAATAAAATAAATCATATACATTTGAGCATAAATAAAACATGAACATAATGTTTAAACAACAACATCATGAGCAATGACATAAAAAATGGAAGTACGTAAGGCATAGATCATAATAGATCATAAATCATGATAAAATAGTATGGTAATAAATCATGTAATTGTGGAAACCATTAGGCACATGTTATGATTTCTATAGTAGCCAAGGCATTGCTTCCAAGACCATCTTAGTGGACAAAGTCCCTGTCTGAATAGAGTTCACTCCTCGTTCTAGTTTTGTATCACTGAATAGGATAAACTTACCATTCCAGCCATGTCTATCTCATGTGATATAAATATTTACGCAATTAATTGGAGTGAGATATAGGTCCTACCCATCTAATAATTAAATCATTCTTACTTGTTCTACAAAATAAATATAAATCATTCATCATAACCCAATGAATAAAATGGGTTTCATAAACATTATCCCATCATCACATAATCCATATAAAACAAATGGATATGATTTCATCATAATAAAAATCACACATTTAAATAATAGATATATCATACATGAAACATAAACATGATAAATAATCTCATCTTAGATGGAAATTAGTTTTGATAAAACACGTGAAATAAATTCTTGAGGAAAATATCCTTTCTTCTTAAAAATAATTTACTTTTCACAAAATGCCACACAATATTAAAATAAAAGGATTTTTTTGAAAATATCCATGAAATATTGTAGAGTAATCTTCATTAAAATAAGGCAATATGAAACCGTAAAAATCCATTCATGCCATATAAGATAAAAAACACTCTCCTCGAACATTTTTCGGAAAAGTCAAAAAGTACCTTGTATGGTAAAAAAAATAAAGATTCTTTAAATACCATGTAGTAAAAGTCAAGAATGGGTAAAAAATAATTTAAACATACATGAAAAAAGTTTTAGAAAACATGGACATGGATTATAACAATAACCCCAGTAAATACTTATGAATAAACAATCTTGGATAAGAATGAGATTGGAATAAATATCCATTACCTTAGGTATAATATGCTTCATACGTATCTAAACCTCCTGAATAATGATTAAAATAATGTCATTTACTTATTACAGAATAATATTCATTGTTATTATATCATATATGTTTCACTTATGACTTTATTTTACCCGTTCTTTTTTAAATTCCATGTTAAAGAAGTGTTTTTGGTAAAATCATTTTATTTATCATACATGTTTGGACTTGTTGTTCTTGAAATTATTATTACTTATATACTGATTTAATTACTTCGATAATGTAAATCATGATTTATATATCATATATATTTAGTATATATATATAATAGATAGATAAATGAAATTAAATACACCATTCATGGAGGCGGTAGGCCGTACGTACGCATGAACATTGTTTTTCGTTCGTTATTGACTTGAATTGAATTATGTAGATGAAAAAAATATATATATACATAAATCCAGTAGAATTATTATGTCATATATTTCATGATTACTTATTATATATATACTTTATAATCATTCTTGAATTGTTAACATGGAAAATGAATGTCATTGCGTCGTGGAGACGGTAATCCGTACTTACGCGCGAGCGATGATATCGTTTCCATATTTATTGAATGGAATTGGAGTGGATGATATAATATATTAGAATTAGTACTAATTTATAATAATCATATATATTTATTCATTACACCATTATACCCATCCATGTAGGGTGGTGGTTGAAAAACAGATTACACCACGGTGTAGAGACGATATTCCGTACGTACGCACGCACGATGATTTCCTTTTCCATAGAATGGATAGAAGGTGAAATGGGGGTGTTTAATATCTATAATAACATATAAGTATATAATTAATACTTATGTTATTAGTTTCTAAGGAAAAACCTAAAGAAGAGGAAGTATAAGAAGAAATAATCTTTAAAGAGTCGGTATAAGAGATTACCACTTCCTCGACGCACCTCCTTTAAACTTCTTCTTAGGGAACTAGAGTTGGTCTTTTGAGAATACCAGAACCTATATGATATAACTATAGAGGTTGAGAAGAGTAATTGGCTGGGGTTGGCCGAGCTTCAAGGCTCAAAAGGGTGTGAAAAGAAGAGGGAAGAGGTGCCCTTTTTATAAGGGAGGAGAGAGGCACCTATGGAAAAACTTAAAATATTATTTTATAATAAAGTCATATTCGGGTTTTAATAGCTCCAAATTAATTTATTTCTAAGATAAAGTGGTTATGGGTCTAGATACACTCATCCAATAGGTTTTAGACAAGTTTATTTTACTATTTTATCCTTATCATTTAATTTAACTCTAAGTTAAATAATTTATCTTTTACCGTGTATTTTTTTTTATACTACATGGTTAATAAACATATTATAACAAGACAAACGAGCACCAAGTGGTTAATTATTAATATATATATCCTTATATAAGTAATTTGTCTGAACCTTAGATTTTTGGTAATAAAATAACAATTAATAATATAATATTTGGTTTAAAAACTATTTTATATCAATTTTGACACTATTTGGTACTTGATTTTTGTAAAAATCATAAAAGCATGATTAGTTAGAACAAAGTTAATTAAATCAATACTATCATTTCATATTAACCTATTAAATTAGTTTAATTCATAAAATGTCTAAAATTACATTTATTTGGGTATTTATAACATCAATTATGTTAATATTTCATTAATAAGGTAATTACTGCATCATCATTGTGTCATAAATAAATTAAACTATTTAATGTCTTAAAATTATAAATAAACTACCATTATGTATGAGATATTTTTATCTTTCAAATGAATATTTATAGTCTAATTTATCTTATTTATAACCCTATATTAAATTTTTTTTAGTTATTAAACTTTTATTTTAACTATTTTAATCCTTCTTTAAATAAAATAATAATAAATGTCCTAATCTAATAAAAGTGGACCTAAAGGGTCTTATTTTATTCCTAAGGTTGTTCTTGGTCGAATTAAACTTATCTAATAGAATTAGGACATGTTTTAGGGTAATAATAATATCATTTTTACCCTTAATTACCCTATTTACTTTTAACTGTGGTAAAAAAAGAAAAAAGTTACTATTCACCAAAAATTATTTTTATCTTATTGAGCCACATATTACTCTTTGATATTAACCATTTATCTTTGATTTTTGAAATCCCACTCACAGAAGCAGTAAAATTATGTTTTATGTAAATTTTCAAATTCTCCTAGGAGGTGGGTAAAAGGCAGTGACAAGTTCAATAAAAATTTTATATATCAAAAATTATTATAAAATGACTCAAATGAATTAAATTGATCTCAGATATGTATTATGTATCAATTTTTACCTAAAATAAATTTAAATAAAATAAATAATTATTTTAATAAAATGTCGGTTTTTAAATAGTAACACAGTGTTTTCACTATTCATCAAACATTGAAAGTTTTCAGAAAATTATAAAAAATTCAGCCTAGGATAATTTCAATATTTTTAATCCAAAAATGAAGTCCAATTTAAAAAAATAAAATTTATAAAATTTCAAAAAGTGGGTATTAATATTCATAACTGCTAGTTCATAATTATATTATAATAATATATCGTTTTGTGAAACTCGGTATTGCATACAACATACACTATCGGGGAAGGTTGCGATTGCATGTAATGCAAGCCAAGTCAGGGATGTGTGTAGTGAAAACTCCTTTTCGTGTAGTGTACAACACAAGAAATCAATGAAATTAAAAAGATTAATTCTTATAAAATCTCGGGTTGTTACAATAACATCATCCTCACCTTCAATATATCTTGCAGGGGAATTTCTAGTGGATTTGTAATTATACATGGTCTCATGGTTATTGTCTGCATTTTGATCATCCCAAGATTATGTATGATATGTTGGGTTAGAACCATTGGATGATGATATAAAGCATTGTCCTTTCCCACATATGACAATTGTGATGAGGCTATATGATCTGATTCCTTTACTAACAACTAATAACAATATCTCTAGATTAGAGCGTCTGCCACCCTGTTTTTCTTCCCATGAGTATAAAAAATCTAAATGGAAAAGCCTTGGAGGATCTATAGACATCACCTGTATCTCATGTAAGGATCCTTCTGTGAGAATAATTACTTGAGAATCATTCATTAGTGTTGAGGATAGGTCACTATCCAATTAGGTATTGTCTCTACATATTCATGTTTATGTCTTCCAATACTGACTCGAGATCATTAATTGCATAATTATTCTCACGTGTTATCAGTTTTCGTGAACCATAAGCATTAACCACTCACCTCTACATCAACACACGACCATGTATGGCCATTGATGCATCATAGTCCACTACACACTCAATACCCTCCGATATAATTAACAATATGGGAGTGCTCATGAATCTATTTCTTAGCTCCGTAAAGCACTGCTAGAACCATTACATCAAAACCAAAGGCTTCCCCTCCTGATGAAATGTTATCAGGGGTCTTACAACTCTAGGGAATTTTAGGAAATACATCTCATAGTTCTCATAAAACCCAGTGAAACTCTAAAACGTGGTAAAACTATTTGGTGGATCTAATGAATGTACTGCCTCAAACATTAATAGACCCACTACTACTCTAGTCACTATGATTCAATGTCCCATACTATGGAAATCCTGAATCTATAAAATGATACTTTAAATGCTTCCCTTAATTCAGGTTCCATTGGAGTGGTTCAAGGACCATTTTCAAGTGTCTCACTATATCCCTCTTGAATGTGAAATATAGTAGGATTTCATCAATTAATATCATCATAAATTGATCCGATTATGGAAACATTTCCAGTTCATGAGGCCCATGAACACTACACGGGAATTCTCTATACCAAATGGAATTAATAATTACTAATAGTCACCATAGTGACATCTAAATGTTGTAAATAGAATATCCATGTCTCATAAATGATTCTAGTGATATTTTGATCTAAGGTAAATCATCACGATTTATTGGTCCCCTCTTAGCCATTCAAATAGTTTTTTCATACATGATAGTGTAAAATTATTCTACATGGTCTCCTAATTCAAATTTTGGTAATCCAAAAATATCATCCAAGTCCCATCCACGTTCTTGGAAAACAATAATAGGGATACCCAAGGGGAAATTTTGGGTCTCATAAAGGCTTTATCATGCAAGTACTCTAACTGAATCCTTAGTTCTTGAATCCATATATGAGACTTTAGATATGTTGGGTTAGAAATAGACATTGTACCATGATGTAAGTCGATACAAATTTTTATCTCTCAGTGGGTGTAAAACTAGTACATTCTTTGGAAATACTTCCCCATACTATAAAACCATTATAGGAAACTGATACCCAAAGCATCAAAATCTACAAGATTCATTCAAGCCAACAGATGAGTAATCAGATTCACTCTAATATTTATGAGCTCATCCTGATCTTCATATTTTTTTCTCTATATCAAAATGGAAAACCCTATTTCATCACTGTAGACACACCACATCTTTGGCCAAAAATATTAAATCTAGTAATGAATTTTAGAAAATTATTCTATAACTAAAATATTATCAAATTATTTTATTAATGCATCAAAAAGATACCATACAAAACCCTTTCATCCAAACTTCAGATCCCATTCTGGGAATAAGTGTTCAATTGCTGAGTCACCACATGTCAGGGTCTCCACTTACAATGGTCATTCCAATGGTTAAACTAAAATCTATATGTCTAAATATTTATAAGTTTCAAAGAAGGAATGGCTATAACATGTGTATATTAATAATACAAATATTGTAGAAAAAGACGCATATCATACCTTATATCATCCCTGGAGACATGGGGTCACATGCCCCTATATATTGTAGCTCACATCATCTATACCCATTGCCTCACAAAACATAGAAAAAACACCTGGGGATGTTGTTGGTAATAGATAAAAACTTTAAGCACTTCATTCTATCCTTCTAGACCGTCTCCCACAACCACCACCCAACTTTCCACCCTAATCGTTATACATCCTCTGTCTCGGTGGTCCCTCGACAATCTCGTTACCAGTTGTATGATTAGTCAAACAATCCTAATCTAGATGTCCCCATCCATTATAGGGGAAAATAATATGTACCACAGATTACTTTTTTCATGCTGAGAACCCAAGACCACTATAATAGAGTCTTGGGATTTCCCCCTAAATCATTATTAATGTTATGTACCTTGTAATAACTATAAACTACAAGTATCAATGGTCTCAATAACTAGGTTCCCACTTCGGACTCCCATTACAATTTTTTGATCATCTAAATATATATTAACCAACAGGCCTCACTAAATCATTCCAACATAGATTGAAATCTGAAGAGATACCACTGATTACCTAATGTATTGAAAGAAGCCCTTCTAGAAGCTCTAAGATCTGAATAATAGGTCATGCACTATATCTAATGAGTAACATGAGGTATTGATATAAATAACTATGTAATCTTTTAAAATGATATGAAATAATATATATTCCAAATCGCATATATGCATATTGATCACAGTGTGGCTAGATATAACTCCTTAGGAAGATACACTCAATGTCTATCCTTGTGAGAGCATTCTCAACGTGTGACTAAGTCACCAAGCTCCACCATATCCCGAAAAACCCTAATTAAGACTCAAAATTTGGACTTCCATAATATTTATTGGTGTCCCTATAAGGAATAAAATGAGAGTGATTTCTTTGAGCCATTCCTTAGCCACCTAGGGTTATGGCTCACCTCAAACCATTATAGGTAACTGCCTCTAGAAATTGTGGAATATGATAAAACTAAATGTTACTATATATGGTACTACCATATATAGATACTGCTAAATGGGTTGTGGTATAGGTAACAAACCACATAGAGGGGATATATCTTGTACAATCCTATGTACTGATGACTCATCACTAGGATGTTCATCCTCATGACCAAGTAGTAGAAAACATTCTAGTTGTTTTATTTGTGTGTTCCTAAAATAAAAAAGATGTATCAGAGTTAAAATATTATATATATTGAGCATATAAAAAAATTAATTGGAAAATAAAACAATTCCTATATGATGAATGTATCAAAAAATTATCAAAAACCATTTTTTACATGTACAACAATGAAAGGAACATGACTATAGTCCTTATGTATTGATATTCTGGCCACCAAACCAACCCTGGGGTCCCTAGAAGGAAATACTAATATGAAAAACAAGAAACTATTTCCCAATAACAATGTCACCAAAACTGATTCTATATTTTAACCACATATAGATACCACTTTGTTTGGACCAGACTTGTTGATATCTGACCTGTGACTACCTCATACAACCTTCGATATGATAGGAGATGGAAACCAACAACAAGAACGCATATCCCATGAAATGGAAGGCATTGGCCTAATATACAGGTACACATAACACACACATTTCCATTCCTACATCATGATTAAATGTATTACAAATAATACAATTCTTGTAGATATCTATGATCCCACTAGAGAGTATGACCATAGATTACTAAAGGAATAAAATGGGCCTAAATACAATACCAACCAAGAATTATGAAGATTCCAACCTTATCCATGAGTTAAGACTATTTCAATTGAATTATCCTAGTCACCAACTCAGTATAACTTCCTCCATTAATGTTTCACCCACTTTTTATCCTCCCAGTACACCATTAAAGGGGTCTCTATATTCTAAAGAAACAAAAAGTGTGGGAAATGCCCATGGAGGGGAGAGTATAAAAATACTCAGTAGGACAACCCCAAAAAACAAAAAATAATTAAAATTTATATTTATCCAAATAAAATTTATTACTATAAATGTATTATAGAAACAATAAGAAATACAAATGAAAGACATCACACCACTAGGAGATTACAAGCAATATTCACCCACATGATTCCACTCAAAGAAATGATCATTTTGGGAGAACCCACTCCACGATACGTGGTATAAATAGAGAAACTAAAAGAATATTTATAGATTATTTGGAATTTCCCACTAATATATCACTACCCTTATAATAAATTGATACATATATAGGGTTTCACACCTACAACCATAGGGGGGCCACCATGAACCTATTCTGGTTGGACCAGCTACAATGGGGATCATATGCTAATGATTACTAACACCACACAAATATGGACTTATAGATCGAGTAGAAACACCATTCTCATGGAGGTCACACTAATTCTAAAACCCCCACCTAGAGAAAAAAATCTAAAAGTGGGTCCCACTCCAGTATCATGGAGGGACACCACAACTATATCTAAGTCTCAGCCTCAATAGGGGATCATGATTATGTGATATGGATATAATCCCACATTGTACCCTAAATTCATGGTTATAAGGGGATTAAATAAACCTATACATGTCCATTGTAATCAAATTATGACCAATAAGAACTATTTAAGTGATTACCATGTGTGTAATATGGAGTAAATTTCATGTCTTGCTATACATTTTTCTTCCCATAGAGAATATCCTGGTAGGGAATGTAGTATCCATATAAACTTCATGTTGAAGGATTATATGACATGCAGAGACACATAATTTCATTCTCGTGTTTCCTAGCCATGTACACATACTAAGGTCTTATATTTGTATTGGTTCATGTATGACAATCCATGTCAGTTTACAAGTATATGTCGTGCCATCTAAAAATGTAATTTTTCTCATTTCAGTGTACTTACTAATGTAAAATATGAGTAATGAAGAAATGGTTACATTAAATGTGACAATTTTCACATGTCGTCTGATCATTAACACTAGATAAAACCCTATAATCATAGATAGGGGGCACACTAGATGTGTATATACGATTTACACACTGTGATACATAGATTTTTCTAGTTATCCAAATATCCTTTTGTGCATATCGATCATTCTTCCATATGTAGTTATGCATATATTTTCATTATAAAATTTTATATAATGCCACATATTATAACTTCATTTCCAAATAACATGTTTTGGTCCTTTAATCCTCTTATAGAATGGGGTTTCTGGACGTTCTTCATTATAGTTTGATGAATATGAAAATATGTAATCTATGATGTCCAATATACTTTTTTCCACTATCACACCTCCTTTATGTCATTACAATACTATATTAATGTTTTCAGATCATTTTCATATGAAATGATCATGAAACGATTGAATGCTTTGGATATGGTGAATCGTGGGCCAATTAATGAATGTCGTTAATGAATGATGATCTATGGATAAAAGCATAATAACAAATAAGAGGAATGGAACTAAATTTATATTGATGTATATGTTGATTCATTGTAGTGGTATTAAATAAAATGAATTATTAATTTATCACAAATAATTCCCCTAAGAACTGATTAGGCTAACCCATCCCGTAAGGTGGCCGAACTACAGATCCTTCTGATCATCCATTGATTTTTTTTGAAAACTCTTGGGTTTGAGTGGTCGAACATTATAAAATTATATAACCAATTAATTTAATGATAGAATATCTCCCTATGTAAAATAAAAATAATAATTTAATTATTTAATATATAACAATTTATTAAATTGTTGATTACTTTTTCACAGATGGCCCGCTTCGAAAATTTTTATGTTGTGCCTAGGGAAAACCCATAATTCTGAATTCAATGGATACTTCAATTTCTAATTCATGTTCCCATCCCATATTATTCTAAATTTCAATTAAAATTGTGTTCTTTTTCTGCTTAATATGTTTAATATATTTCAATCATTTATTTTGGGTACATCAAACCTTCGAATCAGATGTCACCTCAGCACCTAGTCTAAAAAATTATTCATATAATATCAAAAAAATAATACTTGGAAAATCCATGATGTTACAGGATATAAATGACAAATGATTTGATTTTTCATCAATACATACATATTGTAAAATTAATTAGGTGTTGTTGAATTAAGTTTTTAATAATTATTTTTGTTTTATTCGATAGATAACTAATGTGAATTGTATGAATACACACCATTTACATAATTAGGAACACTACAGGTACGTGGAACATATATTATGGCCTATCATGTGGACATATATGTCTTATGGACTACATAATAGTACTCATTTAAAACACTCTATGAAATATTGTAACTTGTTAAGTAGGAAAACATTCTATGTACGTGCCATGTTTATCTCAAAGGAAATACATAGAATTAGTCTCACTTTATGTTAGGTGAAAATAAATGATGTGTAATACTAATATTATTAAAATTAATATAATCCTACATAGTATAAAATATATTGTTCTTCCCCCATTTTATGTCATGTATGTGTTAAATTCCATATGTAATTTATTTCGACCATGTAGGATACACAACATATACCGAATCTAAAGACATCTTATAGGAATTAATTAAAAACATTACATATTTAACAAAGTTTATTTAATATAACAGAGAAAGGTAATAAAAAGGATTGTTTGAAAAAATAATTATGATAATGAATTAATTATTTATAAAAAGAATAATTTATTATTTTTATGAATTCATCTTATTTAATTTTTTTTCATGATTTCTAAAAAGACTAATGTATAGTAATTCCAAGTTGTGAATAGCCATGAACTTGACTAGGATTTTTATGTGTTTGGGTTCTATGTAATAAAATTATCTATTCCGTGTGTCTTGTGAAACAATTATCATTAAATTTTATATTATGATATCTAAATCATTGAATAAAAAATTATTATGTGCATATCTACCTGTTCGTAGATTATTCTAATAAACCCTAAAACCTTGCTTCCCGTTGCCTATGAGAAAGTAATAGATATTAATGGGTCAAAAAAAATTATGTAAGTTTATTTATGTCTCAAGATAAGGTAAAACCAACCAATTATAAACATTAGTTTTTATAGAAATTCTCTAACTCAACAAAAGTATTCGATAAAAGAGTTTTCCTCTCAGGGTTTTGGTTTCTTTATTAATTTATCAATAAACTTTTCTTTAAATATCATTATATTGTAAATTTTTAATCTATTTATCAATAAATTCTTATTTTCAATATTAATTGATTATCTATTTCATGATTAAATATTCTCTCATAGGGAAAATAAATTATAATCATGCTTGTGAAATAAAAAAATATATTATTTAGAAGTAATTTTATCACATATACTTTTTTAATTTTTTAAAATTAAAATAATATGAATAAAATTTTTAGGAAAAAATAAATAATATTTATTCATATGTTATAAAAAATACCTAAACAAAAATAATGTGTCACAGATATCCTTAAATTAATTGAGAATAGTTGTAACAAAATATATAAGTAACAGCCAGTAACTTAACAAGACAATTTCTTTTATTAGGGACTTGTAATGAATTTTTTGGGATTCCATACATTTTTTAAAATCATGATTAGTTTTCATTTATAAGCCTTGGTGTAAATGAAATAAATTTTTGTGGAAATACTAGTGCAAGACTTCAGAATTAGAAATTCCACCCATGAGTTTAAGAAACTACGAGTTAAATCAGTTGGAATGAAAATGTACTTGAATATATTCAAACAATATGAACAATACCACTTCTTCATTATGAGAGGTGGAATATTAATTCATTCCAATAGAATATCCACATGATAAAATATTATGATTATTGTCATTAGAGATATTGGATTTTAATAAAATAATTACGATTAATAAAATTTATTAATTATACTACATTGGGAAATTAAGGTAAATTAATAAATATTATTTTATTTTTTATATAATATAAAAACTCATTCTATCAAAAAATTATCTAGGTGGTCTATTTCATTGATTTGAAAACATCTAACAGGTGAAAGAATTGTGTTGTAGATACGATCATGTGAATTATACTATGCTAATAGAATATTTTATATATCCTAATGACCTCTATTAATATGGATCCCTATTATAAGTAATGTGAAGTGGAGTATTCTATATTTTTGAAGCATACAAATAATTCAATTGATATCCATTTCATTATGTGTTTATCTAGAACAAATGATATTTAGATGATTTATGAAGCCTTGTATTGATACACGATGTTTTATCTTATTTTTTTATCATTATCAAGAGAATGTATAAAAATATATTAACATTTTATCTAGGGAACAATTTAAATTAAATCATTTATATAGTGAACTAACTAGTCCTCATGTATTAATGATTTTTGGAATCATTTAGTATTTGAAAAGTTTATATCTCAAGATACATGTTGAATTGTAATTAAACTTCATAATAACCTCATATCCTCTAGTTTCAAAATTATTATATTGAATTTTAATATGATCAATATTTATTAAACACTCTTATATTTCTTCACTCTAATTCAATACTAATATGTGTAATAAAATTTAGAAAATTTTGTAGTTCATAATGTGAATTGTATGAAATGAAATTAAAAAGTCCATAATAATAAATCCATGTAAAAATAACCTTTTTATATTGATTAAATAAGATATAAATCATGGGATGTTCTATATAGAAATATAAAGTGTATTTTTATTATGGAAAAAATGGTTACTGGAAGAAAAATTTTACATCAGTGAAAAAGTAAGTCAAATATTCTAGAATGTTCATTGTTGAATATAATCAATACATTTATATAAATGGTTTTTTGATATAGGTTAGGAATTTTTCTCAAATATATGAACAATTTATATTTATAACTATTTTAGGGATGATTTGGATCTTTGATATTATATTAAAGAAAGACAAGTTTTGTTAGATATTAGATGATTCCATCTCTCATTAATAATAGGATTTATTCTATGATTAATGAATTATTATTATTTTACTAGTGGTACTATGAAAATATAATTCAATTATATTATAGATATTGAGAGTGTTATTTTAAATTTTTTAATTAAGTGTTTTTACTTTCATAAGGACAACGTATTTTGTGGGTTGAAATATTTGGGCAATAATTATAAACTAAAACATGGAAATCTAGTTTTAAAAATTGATTATAAACCAGGCTTGGATGAATCATATCTTACCTATATAAGGAATCAATATAACAGTAATATAGTTAATAATGGAATGATAAGGATATATCATGAAGAATATTTAGATTATTTTTAACTAAAATAGAAGAATATATATTCCAGAAATTTTTTCAATAAAAATGACAACATCCATATTTATTATAAATAGTGAAATATAAGAAATTATTTTATAATTAATAATGAATATTTATGATGACCATATATTGTAGAATATAGGGATGTATCATACTATTTAAAATCATTAACTGAATTATTTAGATGATATGGGCATGTGTACTTATTGAGCAATAAATTTTAATCTACTGATATATTTAGGGGAACAAGAATGATATAGAGTATCTATTATGTTTGAAGATATATAAAATATTATAAAATCATAAATATGATTATTATTACCCAGAATTCATCAATTATCATAGAATTTTGGGACATTATCTCATCTATCTACTAATTATACAACATAGTGTAATAGTGTCTCAGAATGGATGAATCTCACCTTGTTGGACATGGGGATGTCAATTATTATTCATGAAAATATTTATTCAACTTATTAAAAACACATAATGAAAACTGTATAACATATACTAAAACTAGAGTCATCTAAAGATTTCAAATGAATCACATATGTGTTATGGTGTGTGTGTAAATCCATGTTAAAAAATTTCAATGTGTGGGGTTGTATAGTATTATTTTTGACCATTTTTATAGACAACTATAACTAAGAGGCTCTATGTTTCCCTTCAATGTTAAAACATGGAAAAATGGTATATTATTTACAGGTATCCTTATATAACACGATAAAGGTTATAATTGAAACCATTCTACAAGAGTGGAATAAATTATAGAAAATAGTTTGTGGGAAAAAATAGACTCTAACTAAATTGATTCTCAATATATACATGAGTTCCACTAATAAAACATTCCATGAATCTTTATGGAATAAGATGATCTAGATTCATGAGTACATTATAATAGAACCATATGGGTTAGATAAATAAAGATATATTGTTATCAAATATATAAGTTAAATGAAAACATATTTTTTAAAAATAATGAACATATATCCTAAATGTAGTTAATAAATAGATCATAATATATAGTGGAAATAATCTATCAATTCTAAAATGGATTTCATTAGCCAGATAAATGTCTTGGTTTTGATTTATCCTCTAGTTAATCTAAATATTATTTGATAAAAAATTTTATTCTATAATAATGTAGACATGGATGAAGAAACTCTGATCTATTAAGATTTATTAGTATCTAAATTGGAAACGTGACATCAATAAATATATTATGAAGAATTTTTTTCAATAATCCCTATATGAAAATAATTTTTAATTATACATAACATTGTATATTATCAGTCCTTAATCTTTGGAAATGTTTTTCAATAGAAATATCCTTGATGTATGTATTTCAGAAGATATTTATATGACATAAATAAAAGGATTTGTGACACGAAATGATGATAATAGTTAATAAAGGTTACGAAGATCCATTTTATGGGTTAATATAGCTATCATGATTCAGGGAACATTAATTTTGATGAATCCGTAACTATATTTAGTTATATAATTATTTAATGATATCCAGATTATTATAAATGGTGTTTTAGGGGTTTATGTTTTTTACAGTTATTATATTTTGATGATATATTATTGAATGAAAATGAGAAAATATCCATATTTTCTATAATCATGTGGTTAAAAATGATTATCCATGAATTAATTTTTTAAAGAGACATACAATATATTCATTAATACCCATCATGTTAATTTTTATAGGATTCGTATACTTTGTAAAGGTTCAAACATTCAAAAGTTATTTACCACAATAAATATATAATAATTAAATATATTATTTTCACTAGTGTACCAATTATCCCATCTCTCAAATAAAATGTTACACTAATATAAGAAGATAAAAATAAAATATGATGGATCATATTTTAATCTGCAATAAGTTATATCTTGTATGTGATGCAATTTATTTTTCATGATGTTTCCCAATACATGATTATGGTAAAAAGTTATTAAAATAACCTAGTAGAGTAACATTGGTTGGGTGTAACGAATATACCAATCTAAATGAGTCATAAACAAATATCTAGGATATAAGGATGATTTATTTGGAGATATAGATATGATAGTTTCCAAAGGGATCAAAATCGCTGTCATGACAAGTGTATTAAATTATTATTGAAGTTACTAGATGATAGAGTTCAAAAAATCCAGTGGATGTTGATTCTAAAATAGTGTCTATGTATATTAAATATCATAAGTAATCTAATTATATGGTTTTGATATGAAATTATATCCTAGTTATTGATGTGATTAAAATTAATGGTAATTTTTTCACACAACATTATGAAAATATTATATCTATTTTACATTCCATGGAGAACATTTCATATCTACTGATTAGAATATATTTCAAAGGTATCACCACTTAAGAAATTATTCATTAATAAGTGAGGTTGAAATGATAAAATGATTCTGTAAGTAAGTGTAGTGGACCCATTGACTAAAGCCTTATCTTAGTATAATCATTGATATTATGTGAGCAAATGATGGTAAAATTAATTAATATATTATAGTCTATTGGAGTTGTATCCATAAAACCAAATTCAATTTTACATTAAATTAATAGTAATTAATATCCTAACCCTTAATGAGTATTATTCTCTCTCTCAATCCATTTTTTATTTCCAAATAAATTGAGGGAACATTAAAAATTTGAGGTTGTTCTAGACAAACCAAGACTGTGAATGGTCTCAAACCATACCTCTGACCAATGACCAATACCCATAAACCAATATTTATACAATTTACTATATATATATATTAAAAATAACTCATAATAACATATTTGTCAATAATATTACAAAAATGATGAATCCTAGACCAACCTCTACACAAACCAAAAAAACCACCATGCCAACCTCTTGAAAATTCATCCACAGGGATTGTAAATCCCATAATGTATTACACTCATCTTCTAAAGTTATCAATATGTATAAATTAAAACAGTTACATCATAAATCACACTTTGTTAATCCTCCTACAAATAAAGATTCAATCTTTAATCCTAAGACTTCATCAAACCTCTCATATCATAACCATCATCATATGTCATATATAGATGTAGAGCATGGAAACGATGCCATGAAAGAAATTATATCCACCTACAATAGGATCTATAACTCAATAATACCACCAATAAACCTACCATCGCATTAAAATAGTAATTAAAACAAGATAGGGAGAAAATTACAACCACTTATAATGATGACACTTAATTAATGATTATTGTTCTAGGAAGCATAATTCCTGAAACACTACCCAGAATAACTATATAATAATTTCTTTCCCACCTTAGGTATCCATGAAAGTAGAAAATTACCACTACGAGAGTGAAAATCCATGATATATCAAGAGAAGATACATTATGAGAAGCTAATTGCAGAGGGGTTTTAATGAAACCGTACTATAAAAACCATTTTATCCACTATTAAAACACTTGAACAACACATAGACATTCCATTATATTCCCCATCATGATAATCCAAAACATTCTATGTATGTTAATATGAGTATCCGCTATCACCATAAAAAGTGTATAATGATGGGTTATCTTTAATTCTAAATGAATGTCATAAGGATAGTCCTAAATAAGTTACACTTATGTAATGTAGGAAATGATAAAAGAATTAATAGTATACATAAATGAGTACCTCAACCTTGATAGAAAAACCATAGACATGAATTATTTAATAAATTTCTTTGAACATGCACCATTAAAACCTGATTGACATCTATAATTGAAAAAATCATGAACATTTCATAAAATTAAAAAATAATCAAATTAAATTAAAATAATATATTTACATTATTGAGATAGCTGGTATAATCAAGTAGAGGGATGAAGGACTGTGTATGATCAATATAAGAGGATAATTACATAAATACAATAATGAAAAATCACACCATAAAAATGGTAATGGGGGAACCATGTAGTAAATAGAATAACAAATATTGAAATATTCTATCTTATATTTCCACACCCTAAATGATGTGTGTTCTTCCCTGCAACATTAATGTGATAATTTAATAAGATGATTTGTATCATCAATTTTTTATAGTAGTTCCCTTATATAATTAGAACCATGAAGCATTTTGAAAATAATCTTAAAATATTTCTCAAATTTTAGTTGATATTTGTATAATATGATAAAAATGGTGTTTGACTAATAGTTCACTAAGAATAAAAAATCATTAGTTTTTTAAGAAGTTAATAATATTTAATCTCTTAGAAGGTATGTTATGAGGTCAAACATGATAAAAGGAATTCCACATGTCATATGTATCATTTTATATTGATATAAGTAGACATGTGTATTTTTCGTTATACATGATATAATTATTAATAGATATCATGAATCCTGGGATTTTATATATTGATAAAAACTAAGATGAAACATTATAACGATGATGTAGGATACCTTGGGAGAATCATGGATGACATGGAATTAATTCAATAAGTCTACAAATTTTTTTTATTCCTATCCGAGTTCATGGATATTGATATATCTAACCCTTTAATAGAAATTTAACTATCTAATTGAATATATTGACAATGTAGTTTATTAGTGATTTTATTTCTGATTGTTAAAGATAATTATTAATATATATAGGTTAATAACACTATATATGAAACATTCTTGAGGAGATATTGGTACAACTGGATTATATTACACAATATGTGTTTTTATTTTCTTTTTATCATAGTTACATTAACTCTGTTATATATGGGTTCTTTGATGATTTGGTATATAGTGATCATGTAATTTAATAAAATTCACCTAATTTAATTTTAATGTGTATTAGAGGGTCAAAAAAATGTATATAGAACCATAGTTATATTATATTAACAATTTCTATTAATAGTAAATATGATCCAATACGCGCTGAATAATAACTATTAATTTGTTTCGATCCCAAAATTTCAATCACAAGTTTCAAGAGTTTATAAGATCTGTGAGTAGGATTTTTAAATGAAATAATTACTCACATGTTTTGTAAATAAAAATAATTATTTCTTTAATGAATAATATAATCATATTTATTTAATTAGTTAATTAATTATTATTCATTGTCTGAAAAACACAATGGATGATCAATGGGATAAGTTTAGGGATAGATAAAAATGAAACTGCTTTTATATATCAATTAAAAAATTATTGATTTATTTATTTAACAATAGATATTTTGATATCTAAGTGTTAGATAATGTCATTCAAAAATATTCTTAAGACTGAGAGAACCTCTCAGGAACACTCCCATTAAAATAAAGATTATATCTTACCCACCATCTCATTAATGGTATATCAGGAGAAGTATCCATTCATGAATGGTGTAATAACTAATGTGACATACACTTAACGATGAGATTTTCTTTTCTCCTCCAGGTTAACACATTAAATATCATCTATGATGTTCAATGATTTATGGAGAACATGTGGGTGAAACTTGAAGGATCCTAGTTTAGATTTTCCACTAATAGATAAGACATTGAGAGTGGATAATGAAATTATCAACCACTATGAAATAATTAAAATGAAAAAGTAATTATTTTTAAAAATTTATTATAAATTAAATTTGAAAAATTCATCTCAATATAGAATGTGGGGTTTCATTATTCAATTAATTTATTTGTTGTAAATTAATATTAATCAATAAAATCATTATGAACATTTCCAACTATTTTGGTTGTGTATCAGAAAAAACCCATTATGTAACGCCTCGAACCCAAAAACCCAGAGTCGGTGAATTATTTTAATACATTGGTATTATGAAAAGGAATCAAGTCCAGATGGACTGATCAGTTTAGAAGTCTTGGAAAATAGATTACAAAATTTAAAGTTTCATTACACTTTATAACATACAACACAAAATAAATAATTTTTTATGAATTCCATTATTCCCTTAGCTTAACCCTATATATCAATCACAATACACTTCTTGGAATCCAGGGAAAAATGAAACATAGAAAGGGGTGAAGTCAATCGCTCAGTAAGGGTATGCAATACAAGGGAAGATAATAGAAATATTAATCATGGTGAATAACTGAAACCACATGCCTTTACCAATAATAAACATGAATACTTTTATGGAAGGAAGATGAGCTAAGTAAAAAATTCAATAGTAAAACATAATCATGAGTATTATACTAGTCGAATGACCACATCAACCATCAATATTATTTTCATAATGAGGGAATGTATATTGTCGGACATTATAAAACATTTTGTAAAGTCCTCGGCCAAGACGTCTAAAAATTATTAAGGCCTCTGCCAAAACCATATATCAAATTGGGAAAGGCCTCATCCAATTCCACAACTAGTTGTCTCGTGAGACCTACCGATGCATCGAGCAGCTATAGCGGGCTCCACCCATCACTTACTAAGTCTAATCCATTCCTCATATGAAAAGGTTGAAATATAACTTAAACATTCGTATTTAAACTAGCATACGAAATGTCAATACTTTAACCATAAACCATGAATGGTATAAAAATAATCCATCCATAGTCAAATATATCACAAATACTTCAATACATTATGGAATTTTTGTATTATAATAAATCAACTTCAAATAAACTTGAAATCCATCAAAGGATGTTGACATAGATTAAATCAAAACATTTTTTAGAGAAATATCTCGTTCTATTTCGAATTCATTTAAGAGTCAAATAAATAAAAATAAAACATTTTTTTGAAAATAATCTTATAAGCAATTAAGGTATGCTTTAACGATGTTATAACAAAGGAAAATATCTGCACCAACCGTATAAGTTAAAAAATTAATTCTTACGATAATTTTTTCGAAAAGGTCATAAAGTACCTTGTTTGGAAAACAATGGAAATATTGTTAGATGGTATGTATGAGTATGATATACTCTATAATATCAAATGTAGGATCGAATAATTAAAATGAGATACAAATACAAGAGGGGGGGGGGTGAATTGTATCCTTTAAAAAATCCTTAAGGAAATTTTGAATAGCTAAAATTCACTAGACATCTGAGTTCTAATAACTTGCTAGATTACAGAAAAGTGATTCCTAAAATGAAACTTAAAGAAGTTTACACCAAATATGATACTACCTTAATGCTTATAGATTATAACTAAATCAGAGTACAATTATAAGGAAGTATAAGAATTTTATACTTTCCTCAACTATAAAAATACATAGTAGAAAACAAAATACTACCAGTAACAAGTAGTAACTATTTTAACCCAAAGAGGAGGGTATCCAACAACCCTAGATAAGAGGTCCCTTGATTTATACTTTAAAAAATTCTGTCGTACCCAATCCCAGGTAAGCCCTCATTCCGAAGATCATTATCTATCTTGAAATCCCAGCAAGCCCTCAATTTTTAAGGAAATAGGCACCTCTGAATTCAGAACCTAAAGTCTTTGATTTTAAGGAAATCAAACCTCTTCACTAAGAAAATATTCATGACGAATAGTTTGAACAAGTAGTTCAAAACGTTTTTCACGAAACCTGAGAGTTGATAAGAGCCTATAATTCTAGAAATCACTTCACCAATACTTTTTCAAAAGTTAATCAATGTTGTTAGCTATTTTCAAATGAGATTTTATTTATAGGAATGGCTTTAACGGTCGACTCCCTCCTACAATGGTCATATTTTTTCTTGAATTTCATAGGGACCTGTACACGTGGCACTCAAACAATTGTTAGTGAGTAGCTGAAAGCATGAAATCATTTTATAACAAAATGAGTGTAAGTATAACTAAAAATTGATATTCGGAATGAAAGTTCATAGTCTAACCGAAATTGGATTTAGAGAATATAGTACAAGTATATTCGGATTATTTTTTTAGGAATTCAAAACCTAAATTTTACAGAATTCTAGAGTATGAATTTCATGGAAATTCAGAGTCTGGATTTACAATAAATTGGAACCTGAACTTACAAAGTTCAGAGTTAGAGTTTATGAGAATTTGGAGTCAGAACTCATAAAAGATCAGAGTATGTATTCAGAGAACTCAGAGTCAGAACATAGAGAAGTTCGTAACCAGAATTCATAATCAGAATACATAGTCAATCTTTACATAAGTTCATACTCAGAATTCTAAGTCTAACTTCATGAATGTTCGTATCTAGAATTCAGACATGAACTTCATAATGTTCATATCCAGAATTCAGAGTTGAACTTCATGAGATTTCGTATCCAGAATTTAGAGTTGAACTTCATGAATGTTCATAAACAGAATTCGGAGTTGAAGTTCATGAGAGTTCGTAACCAGAATTCGGAGTCTCAAACAGAATACATCATATCTATGTATTATATGATTCGGAGGTTTTGGTCTCAATCTAAATTTTACACTTAGAAAAAAAATTATATGAACAATGAAAACAAGGTAAGGTAAATTTCCAGAGGGAAATGGATTTTCCTTATAGAAGTAAAATAAGGTAAACATGATTTTCCTTGAGATAAGGTGCCTTTGATTTTCAAAATAAGAAGGAATCGTGAAGTCATAAGGAACTCTTAATGACTCAACAATCTCCCCCTTAAAAGAAGAAATGGAAATGTCATAAGAAAAAACTTATTAACTCAACAACAATTACATTCAAAACATATATGGTCAAATAAGGGTATAAATAACTTTAACCCATTGTCTAGTAAATAGTAAAAATGTTTTGAAATACATTTTTATGAAGTATGGATGTGGATGATAAAGAGTTCTTAGTAGATAATTACATATAAACAACCTCGAATACTAAAGAGATTGTGAAATTAACCCTTACCTTGTACATTTCATTGGTCGAGGGTAGGTTAAACTCCTGTATAATGGTGAAAAAATTCTTATTAAATTATACAATTATCATATACATTAATATGATATCATATATGATCTTTTAACGCTGCTTTGTTAATAATATCTTAGTATTATTGTCGTTTTGGGTGTTAAGGGATTCATTTTCCTTTATATTATTTATTATGTTAGTCATATTTATTATGTATGGGATGTATCTTATTCATATCCAGAATTATATTATTTTTTTAAACAATATTTTTAATCATCAAATGAAAATTATTCTTGAATGCATATGATGGGGAATGAATCCCATC
This sequence comes from Viscum album, assembly GCA_963277665.1. Lineage (NCBI taxonomy): Eukaryota > Viridiplantae > Streptophyta > Magnoliopsida > Santalales > Viscaceae > Viscum > Viscum album. The sequence goes on from OY728165.1 coordinate 1,942,134,571, forward strand.
GCGTTTGTGGAGATGGTAATCCATACGTACGCACGACCAAAAATATCATTCTTTTGATATTAAAATAATATATAATTGAAAGGTATATCATATATAAAAAATAATTATCATGTTATATTTACTATTTACATAAATTACAAATCATTATTATACCCATCCAAATAATAATGTTTTGAATAACAGTTACACCACGACGTGAAGATGGTAAGTCGTACGTACGGACGTATGGTGACATGTCATTAATAGGATGGGTAGAATAATGAATATGGTTGTAACATATTTATAATAACATCACAGTATATAGAAGATACTGGAGTTCTTAGTTTATAATGGAAACAACAAATAAATAGTAAGTAGAAGAAGAAAGGAACTTAAAAGAGGTGATGAAATATTTACCTCTACTTCGGGTTCTTCCTTTGGATTTGATCAAAAGGGATCCTTATGATGTCTTTATGACTAAAGGAAGGAATCTAGGATGAATGGAGGACTGTTTAAATGGTATTTGGGCAGGGGTTGGATGAGCCAAATGGATTTTAAGGTGTGAATTCGAGAGAAGGGGGAGTTCCCTTTTATAAGAGGGGTCAGGGGCACCTTAGGAAAAGCTAGAAATATTATTCGATAATAAAATAATTTCAGTTTCTAATGGATCAAAAATAGATTATTTAAAGGATAAGGTGGGTATGGGTCGAAAACCACTCAATAAATAGGGTTTATATAGGTTTGGGTAACTATATTAACTATAACTTTTAGATTTAACTCTTAGTTAAATAGTTTGACATTTACCATGTCTCTTTTTATTTTTATATTATATGGTAAATAAACATACTATATACTTACAATAGAACCCCAAGTGTTTCAATAATGATACATCTATCTTTATATAAGTCTTTTGGAAGAACCACATATTTTTAGGAAGAGAATATTAATTAATAATATAATATTTGTTTTAAAAACTCTTTTATGCCAATTTTGACATTAATTGTTATTTTTTTCTAAATTCATTACCGCATTATTACTTCAAAAAAAAATTCATTTAACCAACCATTATATGTCATATTAACCTATAAAATTATTTTAATTCATAAAAAGTCTCAAATTTCATTTATTTTGATATATATATATATATATATAATATCAACTATTTTAATATTTCATTAATTAGGTAATTAATGCATCATAATTGTGTCATTAATAAACTAAATTATTTAATGCCTAAAAATTATAAATAAAATACCATTATGTATGAAATATTTTTATATTTATAATTAATATTAATAGTTGAAATGATTAATTATATAACCTCATGTAAAAATTGATTTACTAAAATATATTTGTTTATGTCATTTTTTCTTTTGCATTAAATTAATTAAAATAAAGTGTCATTATCAATCAAAAGTGGCTCCATGGGGCCCCAAAATCAACCCAAGGATACCCATGGTCGTCTATTACTCATCCAATAAGGTTAGGACATGTGTTAAGGTATGTTTGTATTATTATAATATTTTTTACCTTGAATTACCCGATTTACCTTTAATCGTGGTAAATAAAAGGCAAAAGTTACTATTTACCAAAAATTATTTTCATCTTATTAAACAAAATTTTACTTACTGATATCAACCGTGCCTCTTTTAGTTTTGAAATTAAATTCACATAAGTGGTAAAATTATGTTTTATGCAAATTTTCAAATGCTCCTAGGAGGTGGGTAAAAGACGGTAAAATGTTCGATCAAATTTTTATATCTCTAAATTTATTATAAACTGACTCAATTGAATTACATTGAACTTATATAGGTACTATGTATCTATTTTTACCTAAAATAAATTTAAATAAAATAAATAGATATTTAAATAAAAAATTCGTTTTTAAACAATCACTAAGTGTTTTTCACTATTCATCAAAAAATGAAAGTTTTCAGAAAAATACCAAAAATTCACCCTAAGCTAATATTGATATTTTAAATTGAAAATTTAATTCCATTTTACCAAATTAAAAAATATAAGTTTCATTAATTAGTTTAAAATTAATTCCTGTTGTCAAAACCAAAAAGCGTATTTTTAAGAAATAGTAAATATCAAAAGATTGTCACTTGTTTTCATCCAATTTCAATGTGAAATTACATAAAATGACCATAATTGGATTAAATGGTAAAAATATAATCTAATTATACTTACAAATCATTAAAATTTAAAATTCAACACTATAATTTATTTTGATTTAAAAAGTTGTTTTCAGTTAAAATATAGTATTTTTCACGATTCCCCAAAATATGAAAGTTATCAGAAAAGCACCAAAAATTTATTGAAACTAAATTATTATGTGATTATTATAATTAAGAAGTTTATTTTGTCAAATTTAAAATATAAATGTTTCAAATATTGGATTTAAAAAGGTTTTTCCATTAAAAGGCGATAAAATTACTATTTTTGAAAAATACTTCTTTTATCTGAAAAAATGAATTTGTTAATAAATTATCTCCAAGAAACTCATAAAATAGATTCTAAAATTATAAAGATTATATAAAGTTCCAAATTCAGTTAATACTAATAATAACCACTTTTGAACTACTATTTTGGTAATTCGTGGTGTGCTTGAACTCAGTGTTGCGTGTAGTGAAAGCTATTGAATTACTTCGAAGAAATAACATATAATGAAATTTTGGGGTGTTACACATTTCAAAAAATTTATAATCTCTTCTATCCACTCATCATTAAATAATGGTTTCAATATATTATTCGTCAATCAAGATATAATTAATTGATGAAAAAGGCTATAAATACAATGATTGCATTCAGTAGTAGGTATGGGAATAAAAAGTATATATTGAATATTTTCATAAATATGACATCTCCAATGGTCATTATAGTTTTGATGAATAATATATTATATAGCTACCACGAATTGGTTTTCAATTTATTTATAGAGTACAATATATTAAATAGAAATCATAATAAATAAGTCCATGTGAAATATTTAATTTCATATTGATAAAAATGATGGAACATAACCTATATACAAATTTTTTTATATAATCTTTTTAGATTTAGGATTTCAATATTATTAGATAACTTGTTTTTATGAATGAAATTTAAATTGACCCTATGAAAATAAATGGAGTGATATTTTGAGAAAAGCCTCATAATGTAATTTAACTATGAATAATTTTTTGTGTTTTCCATATATTATATGATATTTTATCTACACATCACAAATATAGTGTATACATTCTTTTCAACTAAATTTGGTGGAAATTTTTGTGTGGTAAAATATTCACGATTTATACTTATATATTAATAATAAGTGCATAGTATTCTCCTATGTTGGTTCTTAATAAGCACGGTGAAAGAAATATAATGTATTTTTGTTTCTTAGGTTTGGGTTTGGGGTGTGAATTAATTAAATATGACCATTTTTTACATGGAACTCAAAATACATATATTTATAAAAACAACTACCCCTCCCATAAAAAACTATTTCAAGGGGAGATGTATGAATTATATAATATTCACAACAATAAATTTATCGTGATGTTTATAATGTATAAGAATAAATAATTGAAATACATTATCCCTTAAAAATATCTAAACCTATTAGAGAGGAATTGTGTTCGGTATATTTTCGATGATGATTTTTATCAGGATTATACTGGATAAAAAGTTATGTTGATATGATTTTAATAATAATAAGATTTCAAACATATATTATGAATAGAATTTAGGTAGTGTTGTACATTAAGATCCTATTTATTTATAAGAACCATAATATAAGGGAAGATTATTATTCGGTATTGCAGAAAAAATTTCATGTAACATCATACCTGGTTAATCAATATCAATAAGGGAAAAACCGAAAAAATAATTTCCTTGGGAGTTTTATGTAGTTGGGATAGATCATTTAATTTTCATGTTATTTATATGGAAAAAATGGTTTCAATAAAAAGTTTGGTTAGTCTATTACCATGATGAGATGATTTAAAAACAAATATATATCATTCTAGAGGGTGTAAAAAATGGATTCTATTAAAATGTTTTATGAATAAAAATGATATTTTTACACATAGATAAAGTGATAAGTTGAAAAATTTTGATTAAATTTCATCACATATAAAAAAGTGAAGGCCAAACCTAATAATTTATAGGCTTGTAATTGATTTTTTTATACAACCAAATAAATTGTAAATATGATTACCAGATTATTTTTAACCATGACTAATAATAATTTACTTATCATATGATGATCAATCTTCTTAATCAAACCTATAAGATAATGACCTCAGTGTACGTTTTATATGGATAGAACATATATGCTCTTTATTTTGAGGAATGGTATTATGGTCCATGAATTTAATCATAAATAAATGAGCTATATCCATATTATATTTTTTGATGATATATAAATGATTCAATAAATTATGGGGAAGATTCATAGTACTTTGAGAAACATTCCCATGGTGTCATCTCGTAGAAATTTTAAGAGTATCAGATTAATAAGGCATGACCCATGAGTTTGAAATTAAAAATCATATGTTTCATTGGATTTTCCAATCTATATAAATATCTCATGATAAATAGACTTTTATATTATTAATAAATCATTCCACAACTCACATTATTTAATGTAATGATAAAATCATTGATTCAATATAACTAGGGTGTTATAGGATATATTTGGTTTTTCATGTTTGATATTGAATTAATGAATAATCTCAGAATGGATTTTCCCAACATTTTATTAAATGGAAGTTGATATCTCCTTCCATTATGATGTAAATAGAACTGGAAAATTATTTTCCTAACCATTATGGCATCATAACATGATTTTTTTCAAAATGGTCTAAGTAAGGAACAATGAGTATATAGGTTGAATTTATTAGAAAAAAACCTTCTAAAGTGAATATATTATGTTAAAGGTATTATAATATATTGTGTACATTTATATGTAGCTATTTTCGTTTCATCATTTAACATCTTTCTCAATTAGTTCTTTATCACATTTCTAGTCTAAAAGTATATACATATGGCTATGTATCCTAATTCTACATAGAAAGGTACCTACATGGTGTCACATTATATATTTCTAGATCCTAAAATAAATGTTATTTTAATTTAATATGTTTTATTTATATTATAGATGATCCTTATTTAATAATTATTCTTATTTTCTGGATATAATTTCTATTCTAAAAATATATTTCATGGAATAGTAAGTGAGTTGAATATCCAATGAATATTCATTTGATAAGGTCAATATTAATTATGTAAATTTATAAAAATTATTCTAGATTATTTATAATGAAGAAAAAAAGTTATTTTTTGGTTATTTAAATATTTAAAAAAATTATTTTTTATGGTGAATGAAATATTTATATATTTATCATCTATTAATTTAGTGATATTTATATTTTTTAAAATAGTTTTCATTAAAATATTGATAAATAATGATAAATATTATATGATTGAGTTTAACAGTTTTGTTATAAATGGTATATTAAATATAACCTTAATTAATATTTATTTATTTGTTTAACTACTGATATTCTTATTTTTTAATGTTATTGTCATGTCTTGTAAATAAAAATATACATTTTACAATAATTATAAATGGTGGTCACTATGAAATTAGCTATATACTATAAAATAATGTGTATTTACCAACCCTATAATATCATTATAAACACCCTATTGTATTACATTACATGGTAACTTTTTTTGTGAGCGATAAAAGCATCTAATAATTCACTCAAACAATAATAAAAAAAAATCCCATAAGAACACACTTTTGAAGCAGTGCATCAATCATCCTCGTTGATATCATGTATTTCATGTAACTAAATGAATATTTTTTCATGAATAAATTCGTATTGTGATCAATATAGAAGACCAAATGTATTTAGGAATGATAAAGATTGAACCGAATGATTATATGATGATATCCTTAGGTTTTTGAGCATGTGTGGATCACCAGAATTGAGATTATACCATTGGACCCAATAATGAATTTCTTTATGATGAGTGTGGTCAAATTTTTCATCAAACAAAAATTCATTACAAGATAAAGGAAATAATTAATCAACATAAAAATTGAGGATAAATGTAACTTGGAATGGATCCACTATCCCAGTTTCATCCATAATTGAACAAACATGGGATTTTAATATCTGTTTTTCTATAATTAATAAACTTATGTTCAATAATTTTCGCTACACAAAACATTTAACTAACACAAAACACCAATATATTTAGATGTTGAAAACCTATTTGTATAATTTTAATTTAGGAATAGTTATTTCTATATGATGATATATATATATATAATTGTGTGTGTGTTATTGTAGACAAATTTTACCAATTAATTATTGTGTTTGTTAATCTACCCAATATGTGTAGATCATTTTATTACTTAAAACTATGCATGTTTTGGTGAAGTTAAGATTATAATTAAATATAATATAGATTTATTATTTTATCATTCTTATGTTTTATTTAAATAATAAATAATAAATTTTATTTTGTTAAAATTAAATTTTCCTATAAAAACATATTCTCATTGTATCATAAAATTATAATAAAATGTTTAAAGATAATATTCTAGTAATTGAATTATAAAAACATTTTTTTTGTATTTATAATAATAGTATTTGTTTAAGATAGATTTTTTGTTCTTTTTGAATGAGTTTTAATTTTAATTTAATAATTAAAATTAAATTTCTTTAAATAACATACATTTTAATACCTTAATAGTACATATGTTTGAATTTTAATTTTTATTAAAAAAATTAATAAGATCTAATATGTATATCAAATGTGAATTCATCATTTTTAAAATTGTTGGTTTTTATTTCAAAATTTTTTTTTGTCAATATAGAGTTTAAGTATTATATTCCAAAATAAAAATTATTGTAATACATTATATGTAAATATTTTAAAATTAATTTCAATAAATGATAAGTATAATATTTTAAAATTAATTCCATTATTAGATTCATCTTATGAATTTTATCTTAACATATTACATTTTTTCCAAAGAAATTAATTTTTATATGAAATGGGAAAAAATTATATTTTTTAAAATATTATAAATATTATTAAATTATCGTTATATATTGGAGATATATTTTTCTATTGGTAAAATATATATTTGGTGAATAATTTTACTCATTTAAAAAATATTATAAATTTAAAAAATCCTATGCTAAACCTTATAAAAAGTAATATTTTTATTCTTATAAAAACCCTATTTTTGGTATTTACATCTAATTAAATATTATTATAGTAAATTTTTATATTTAATGATATGAAAATCAAATAATTTTTTAATATAATAAACCACTCTATTTTAAAAAAATAATAAATATTGATAATATGATCCAGGATTTAAATTTTGTCGTTAAAATCAACTTAATCTATGAAATAATTTTGACATATTATATGCACTAATACTAAAATTATATTCTCAAAAAACACATGGATGTTTTATTTTATAAAATTATTTACATATTTCAAATAATAAATTCAATTTTATAAAATAATAAAATTAATTTTATAAAATAATTCCAATTTTAATTGTACCCATTTAAATTATTTAACAATAGTGAAATTGGAGTTACCACGATTAGGGTAAATTAGGATAGATGTTGTTTAACATAATGAATATTTTTTAAAAAATAATTTTTTTAATATTATATAGTTATGGGAGGATTATCTCTTACTCTTTCCGCACAAAATTATTTACTATTATAGGTCCATTGTGATTGAATAATAGAGAACCATTTTTAAATGTAATTTTCATTTCCAAACATTCCACATCTCGTACTTATATAAGGGAGTCACATTCTACCAATTATTTAACCACTTTCAAATATTTGGCTCAATAAAAACTTGAACATATTCTCATAGTAACACCCTCACCTTTACCTTTTAGCCCTAGTCTCACAAAAGCATCAAGCTATTGATATTTAATAAGTAAAACAAGGTAGAACTCCAAAGGGATATGTAAAAATCTAAACATAATTCAATATCACTTTTTTTTTCTAATATACACCTAAAAACTATTGTATAATAACTTAATATAAAAAATAATTTTTAATAGTCCCATTTGAAGTTATACAAAATTAATATCATTTTAATATTTTCATCTAAAATCTTTCTTAAAAAAACATCCATATGTGTTTCTACAAACTACCTCCCCATGAATAAATGATTTATTTTTCAAAAAATCATTATATGGATTTTAAAAAACATTTATTTAATGAAAAATATAATTATTATAACATTAATAATATTATTAATTGACATTTAATTTTATATACCTAGTTCATGTTATATGAAAAATGTGGCCATCATCAGTTTGCATGTGGACCACCACGTACTGGGAATGGTGCATTTCATTTTTCCATCACAAACCAACAAGAATTATTTGGAAAAATAATCTTTTATTTCAAAACAATATTTTAGATACTAATAATATTCAGTAATTTTTATATATTAATATCAGTATGTAATTAAAATAGTGTAATATTATAGTAACATTAAACACCTTAAATGGACTTATTGAAGAACCATTTTAAATATTTGAATTTTCTTCTATAACCAAAAACATATATATGTATCTTCCCAAAATAATAATTATGGGAATAATTAACCATATTTTTTGGGTTAATAAATTTATTTTAAAATACCATTGACGATGGTCAGTAAATTGAAATAGTTACGATGAAATTAACTAATCAACCCAATGTAATCATTTTTAAATTACTATATATTAAAAATAATTAATAATTAATAATTAATCATGAATAAACAAATAAATATATATTAATTTGTTTATTAGGAGTATACTTAATAAATAAAATTTAATTATTTTAGATGTTATTTTCTTGTGGAATGTTCATTCGGACAAGAGTAAGGGTTTTCTTCTCTTGTTCTTATATTTGATACATATTTAATATTATACACCTAATTGTTTTATTCGGTGTATATACAACATAATTGAGATATTATATCATTAAATATTATTAATTCGTGGTAATTGAATTTTAATTTAATTCAATTTTTATTTCCTGTGGTTTTGATTCTCCTCAGGTTGTAAGGGTTTTCATTGCATTAAATATCATCCTTTGAGAAATGTTTCAATTTATGCAATACGATTACATTTTTATAGTGTTAATAGTTTTTAATATATCATGAATGTGTTATAATCAATTAATTTTTTATTCATGGGGTATGTTAAGACAAATTATTTTTTACATTATATGGAATTAAACTAATGTTTTATCCCAGTTATAAATATTTTCATCTCAATCACACTTCATTGAGGAATTATATGTTATTTTGTACAAATTATCATTTTCATTGTCATTCTACTACTCATTGTTCAAGTAATATGATAAATTATTTTTTAACTTGGAATCAATGATTCCATTAATGCCCTTACTTCATACGGGCGATTATTGATGTCTTCTATAAAATAGATGAGTCTTTGAATACTCATTCTTCATTACTAACATATAATTATTATCTATGAGATTTATAATTCATTTAAGATATTTAACATTATGTCTATATATAGAGATCAGTTTTTATTCAAAAAATTATAATTTATTATTTATATCCCCTTTTGAAAATGAAACTATGTGAAAAATAATTCACATTCTTACCAATATGGGTTTCTCCTCTTTTCCCTTTATTTCCATTCCCACAAATGATCCAATTTTTAGTGGGAAACCTAATTATGTATTCTCTCCCATGACCATAAATTTTACATTTTTCCATATTCAAGAGTAATTTTATAATACCTTTATAATATATTATTTTTCAATGAAAATTATATTAAAATATTTAAATTTTTTCATTCTATCATCATTTGTTTGATCCATAATACCAAACTCAGTGCATGTTGGTTTCATATTATTTATATTTTAATCACATTTTTACATTATTATTCTTATCAACATCTTGTATATATATATAAAAATTATTTAAATATTAGGTTTAATACCATTTTATTTTCTAGGGATACACTTGTTTCTAGTTTGGTTTGAAATTCATTATTCTATATAATCCAAATTTAAGGGAAATTCCAAATCGACTGCCTCTTGTCAAGAACAACATAGATTAAATAATTTAAAATAATTAATACTATATAAAAAAATTAATTATTTTATAATGATTCATCTTTTTTCAATTATTGTTTTAGGGAAAATAATATTCTCTTTCATTAGTTAAAAAAGAATCCTTGCTTATTTAATAATGCATCAACCAAGATGTTCATTTTTATTCATTCTTCTCTTGAATCCCATATTAATTTTTTATACATTGGTGCTTAATTTACATAAAATGTTTCCATTTAGGAACTATAAAATTTAAATATAATTTAATGCCTCTATATCTTGGGAATCATTATGATTTATCCATTTTTATTCATTCAATCAGAATTTGAATCCCACATACATCATAGTGGCTGGATGTTGTTTCTTTTTTATGTTTGTATTATTTTATTAATTGCAAATGAATATTTAGGATTTTAATTCGGTGTTAATTTTTACTTTAAGTATATACCCCTTCAATACATTGGGTAATGTTTTAATCTCTTGAGATACCATGTATCTTGTATGTGTGGTAAGCCAAAGAACACTATGATATGTAACCAGTGGGAAAAATCATATATCCATTCAATGCATTGGATAATGATTTATTTCATAGTAGATATTTTTTATTGTATTAGGTAGTGAAATTGAACCACAATGGGAATTTTTTCAATATTTTAATGGTAATGAAGAGTGAATAAATACCATCATGAGACTCTATCCAATTTTTGATGATGATGTTATGTGTGACCCTAGTCTTAGCTTATGATGCCATATCATACATTTTTAAACATTTTCCTAGATTTCAAATTATTTTGAATTTATTTATAGAATAAATTGTTTCCTACATTGGACCATTATCATTTTGATAACATTTTATTAATATTTACACTCATATTAATATTATTTCCATGTTTATTCCATAAACAGGCTTTCCAGATCACCCTTTTCTTTAAATTTTTTCTATAGTGTTTCCTAAGAAGTTTTAAATGATTCATGGCATCTATGATCTGTATGCGGATTTCTAAATATTTATTCGGTTTTAATTATTAATATGATATAGTAATATTTATAATATTATAATAATAGTAGATATATATATCCACAGTTTGTATGTAATGGAAATCTATGTGAAAAAAATGAAATACTGTTTTATAATGTCTTGGTTTGAAAAAGTTGTTATTAGGGGTTGGATATTTTTATTTTCCTAGATTTTGTCTAGATAATATTATCGAATACCTAAAGGAAAATATTAAGGAAGAATTGTATATATAAGATAAAATACTAATATTTTGAGACAAAGAATTTTGTGATTTTCCAATAACCATCATTCATGTTCTGATACTACAAGTGAATATATGCTCTGGAATAGATGTACTTATGTCTAATAACAATATTCATGTTTGAGTTGGTACTAAATTAATTGTGACCAAGTTTAGGAAAAATAGGCATAACTTCTCACCTATTTGGACACCCCAATGGGATATTCCTCGGTTACTCAAAAGATCTTTAAAATCAATTAAGAAGGATTAATTTCATATATACATTGTTAGGCTGGGTCATGATGTATTTAATAAGAGATCATAATATAATTTTGGATAATAAAAGAATGATATATGTTAAACAAAATTAATTATGGAAAAATATGATGATGTATAAGGGAATATTCATATCTTAGTATAAATACATTTTATTTTGTTGACTATGATAATTCCCCTATGATTTAATAATTTTAGTCACATATTAACACTTTTATTTTTTTAATGGGTGGAACTATATGGAATAATAGTTTCATGTAGTAAGGTAATGATTACATCCATGAAAAATCATTTTTAATGGGATAAGGAATGAGAATCCAAGTTATTATTAGAAACAAACTATCATTAAATATGGTTAATAATAAAACCATAGATGATATTCTGATATCACCAAAGAAAATATTGATGAGGTCCTGTGGGTCATGGATGAATAAGATGATGAGTGGAATAATATTAAACATCATATATGTCTGTTATATATGAAGAATCACCAAGGGAATTAACTAAATGTGAAGTTATGTTTATTTATTTTTGTAAAATTATGTAATAAAATAACAACATGTCCAGGTTAAAACATGAATTAAACTAATAAATACAATATTTTACCAAAAGATAAACTAATGATTTTATGTTTTAGATGTGATGAATTGTTCCACAATGAAACCAAATGCATCAATAAAAGGGTTAATGTAGATACCTGACCCCAACCAATTCCTAGGAAATGAGAGTAATTATATACATATGATATGAATTATATTGTAGTATGTAGATATTTGTCATTATATATTAATTATTTTTTTTGTGTTATGAAATATTTCACCTATTTTTTATTGATCTATAAATAAAAATTGTTTTGTGGAATAACTATAATATATAGGTTATATGAAATGTCAACAAGGATCGAGGGATATGGAAAAAGTATAGATTTATCTATTATTCCCTGAATTGGATTCTATGAGGAATTGAAGATATATTTTTTAAAAGATCATATATCAAATTTTATATAGGTAAATATCACATCATATCAAAAATCAACCAATGATCAACTAATAATGTATGGTTAATTATGAGGCTACCTTTTAAATTACTCACATCATATGAGTTTTAATATTTTGATCATGAATATATTTTTAAATGGTCTAGAATTGAACGTACCAATATTTTAATATATTTTTCCCCCAAAAAAGTAAAATATATTTGATAGATTACTCCACACATAACCCTAAACTAACATGAAAATTTGATATGTTTAATTTAATGACCAGGAAATTCCATGTAATTTTTTTAAAAATAATTTGGGATTATTATGATTTTGAAAAAATTGACAGAACATGATTTTGAGCCCTAGTGTGCCCAGAATGAATTTTTTAATTTATTATGGTATGTTCATAAAACATATGGGCAACATTCTATAACTTTTGAAACGGTGATCGGAATTGAAATTTGAGAGCCCCTTTGAATCTGCAATGTCATGATTTACTTAAAGGAAGATTCATTTCGACCATAGTAGTTTGGGAGAAAAAGATAAATTTTGGACTTTACAAAAACAAATAATTAAATAATAGAACAAAGTTATTTTATTTATTTTCTGTATCTATTAAGCGGCGGTGGATGGACCAATGACATGTCAATCCATTTAATGTATGACTCTTTTGTTTTGTAACATTGAAATTGTAACATTAATTGTGGTTCATTGATAAATTGCATTAATGTCATGCAACACATTTTGATCCTCCGTCTTTTTAATTGTTTCCCAGGCGTGTGATGTTGGAATGAATGCGAGGAACCTATAACGAAGTGTTGCAGCGACTTCCATCGAGGAATCAAAGAATTGACAGCAATGTCAGAGGAATTGAATCAGGAACGAGGAATTCTGGCGGCTTCATCAAGCGGGGAATCCCCTTCCACCACCGGGACATATGCAACAAAATCGGAGGTAGGGGGTTTATTTATTACAAATTATCATTGATGAATTTAATAATATTTGGATTGTTATAATGATAATGTGGAGGGCGCGTTCTAAACGAGCATGGACAGAACGTTCGCCACTTTGTTTCTTGATGTGTTCTTCATGGAATGATTTTCAACTTGACGGAAAGCGGAAATCTGGTGGCATGAAATAATTGAGGCATCCCGAGAGGGACATAGGAGCATCCAGAAGGAAGAACAGACCATCAGAACTCACAAAGTGGAGCACAAAAGATGCACTACCACTAGCGGCTTGCACCATTACGGAATGTTGAAGTCTGTGCTCGCCGGCTGGGGATGAGGTCAGTGCTGCTTGTTGCTGCGGTGGACTAACATATGGCTGGCTATTGGCATGTCGTGGATGATGGAGGCACAACACCGTCACACACTGTGGTCAGCAGAATGCATCTATGATTCCACAGTGTAGGAGGGGACCCACTCCAAGTGGGTCCCATAGGTAGCGAGGAGAAGCAACCCGATGCCTCTATTTAAAGAGCCAAACAACCCTTTGAGCATTCATAAGGTGGACTGCATAACCCCCACACAGTTGTACCGTACGGTGGGCCATGCCACCGCAGCCCAGCCCATCTGTAGTGGATCGGTCTGGTCTGTAGCCCAGCGGGCCACGCCCTCAGTAGCCCCTCCAAATCGAGCCTTTACAGGAGGGTTTTGTTTGGTCCATGTCTACCCGAACCAGGTGGGTGGACCGAACCAGGTCTGGTCCGCCCGAACTGGATCGAGGTTGTGTCAGTATGACCTAGTAAGACCAGACCTGGACCCCTCTCGAGCCCAAATATGCAAAGAAGGTCATATCTGGAGAACCAGAGATCCATCTAAAAACCTCTTATGACACTAGGATCCTTGGTGCAAGATGATATTTTAGAGATAATCCTCGAGATTTTCGATGAAAATTTGGGTATGGCCGGGTTGGATCGACCCCGAATCCAACAGGGCCCTCATCCCTAAAATACCAATAACATACATACCAAGAGTCTGGTTGAAGTTCCGTATATTGATGTGGAACCATTATAACTTGAATGATCATTGTGAAACTTATTCGTGAGACTTAATGCCTGTTGAAAAACGATCGATGGATTGAAGAGTGGTTTCTCCTAAAATCATGAAAGCTATGAGCAGGAATCCAGTTTCTGACTATAAGATGGAGGCTGGAGACAGATCATATGGAGGTTATTACCGATTGATCTTGTGTGGTCCAACACCTAGCGATATTATGTGAATTGGGACCTAGAAATCCCATGTGGATCAACACCTAGTGATCATGGGTGGATCTTCAATTAGCGAACTTGTTTATTTCAGCACACAGTGACCCAGTTTGGATCAGCACTGTAACAACCCGAGATTTTATGAGAATTATTCTTTATAATTTCTTTGATGTCTTTTGTTGTACGCAACACCAAGATTATCTTCCGCTATACGCAGCACCGTATTAGCTTGCAATATACGCAACACTATTCTTGGCTCGTGTTACACACAATTTCAAGTTCGTTTTGTGGAAATTATTTTACGCAACATTAAGTAACGATTTTGTTTAATGTATAAATTAAATATGTTTTGATTATGTTATACGCAACATTGAGTGTATATATATATATATTCAATGTATAAATGAAATACGGTTGGATTTTGTTATACGCAACAACAAATGATTCTTGCAGTACATGAAACCCAAACATGGCTTACTTGACACACAATCACGACCTTCCTCGATAGCGTGTGTAGTACGCAATACAGAGTTTCACTAAACAAGATGTTATTATAATATTATTATGAACTAGCCGTTATGAATAGTAATACCCACTTTTTGAAATTTAATAAATTTTATCTTTAAAAATGGACTTCATTTTTGGATTTGGAATATCTAAATTAGCCTGGGATGATGTTTTGGTATTTTTCTGAAAACTTTCAATTTTTGATGAATAGTGAAAAAACTAGGTTACTATTTAAAAACCGACTTTTTATTTAAATAATTATTTATTTTATTTAAATTTATTATAGGTCAAAATTGATAAATAATACCTATATAAGTTCAATATAATTCATTAGAGTCATTTTATAATAATTTTAGATATATAAATAGTTTATTGAACGTTTCACCGTCTTTTACCCACCTCCTAGGAGAATTTATAAATTCACATAAAACTCAATTTTACCACTTTTGTGAGTGGAATTTGGAAAATCCGATAGACACTGTAGATATCAAGGACTAAAATGTGGTTCAATGAGATGAAAATAAGTTTTTGTGAATAGTAACTTTTTTACTTTGATTTACCACAGTTAAAAGTAAATAGTGTAATTAAGGGTAAAAATGATATTATTATTACCCTAACACATGTCCTAATCCTATTGGATAAGTGTAATTCGACCAAAAACTACCTTAAGTATAAAATATTACCATTTAGGTCCATTTGGATTAGATTAGGACATTTATTATGAATTTATATAAAGAAGGGTTAAAATCGTTAAAATCAAAGATTAATAACTAAAACATTTTTAATATAGGGTTATACATAAAATAAATTTGACTATAAATATTAATTAGAAGGATAAAAATATTTCCTACATAATGTTATTTTAATTATTATTTTTAGAATTTAAATAATTTAATTTATTTATGACACAATGACGATGCAGTAATTATCTTATTAATGAAATATTGACATAATTAATGTTATAAATACCCAAATAAATGTAATTTGAGACTTTTTATGAATTAAACTAATTTTTAGGTTAATATGACATGTTATTATTTATTTAATTAACTTTGTTCAAAATAGTCATTCTATTATGATTTTTACGAAAATCAATTACCAAATACTGTCAAAATTGACAAAAAATAGTTTTTAAAACAAATATTATATTATTAATTGTTATTTTTTTCTTAAAAATCCATGGTTCGGCCAAATGACTTAGATAAGGATATATATATTAATAATAAACAACTTGGTGTTCTTTTGTCTTGTTATAGTAAGTTTATTAACCTTATAGCGTAAGAAAACAAGAAGACACTGTAAAAGTAAAATTATTTAACTTAAAGTTAAATCTAAATGATAAGGTTAAAATAGCAACCTAAACTTGTCTAAATTCTATCGGATGAGATTATTTAGACCCATCCCCGCCTTAGATTCTAAATAAATCAATTTGGATCTATTATAAACCGAATATGACTTTATTATAAAATATTATTTTGAGTTTTCCAAAGGGGCCCCTCTCCTCCCTTATAAAAAGGGCACCCCTTACCACTTCTATTCACACCCTTTTGAGCCTTTAAGATCGGCCAAAACCTGACCATTTCTCTTATACACTTCCCTAGTAACATTCTGGAGGTTCTGGCCTTCTCAAAAGACCAACTCTACTTCCTTAAGAGAATTCTTAAAGGAGGTGTGTCGAAGGAGAGGTAATCTCTTCTTTCGATTCTCTCAAGTTTCTTTCTTATTCAACTTCTTATTATATAGTTGATTCATTATAAAGTAATAACATCGGTATCACTCATATACTGATATGTTATTATAAATATGAAACAACCCTATTTCACATTCTATCAATCTTATGGAAAATGAAATCACCACACCTGCGTTCGTACAGAATACCGTCTCCACGCCGTGGTGTAATCAGTTTTTCCACCACCACCTTAAATGGATAGGTATAATGGTGTACATAAATAACTATATATGGTTATTGTAAATTGATATTGATTCTTTAATATTTTATATACACTTCAATACAATTCCAACGATCATAGGAATGATATCATCGCTCGTGCCTACGTACAGACTACCGTCTCCACGAACGCGATGAGATTCATTTTCCATGATTAACCATTCAAGAATGATTATAAAGTATATATAATAAATAATAATGAAATATATGAAATAATGAGATAATAGAGTTATTTATAAATATAAATATATATATATATATATATCAACAACTTACTTCCATTCAAGACAATAAAGAAAGGAAAACATCGTTCATACGTACATACGGCCTACCGTGTCCATGAACGGTGTGTTTCATTTAATTTATCTATCTATTATATATATATATACTGAATATATATGATATATAAATCTTTTTTTACATTCTATAAGTAAGTAAATCAAGATATAAATAATAATAATATCATGAACAACAAGTCCAAACACGTACGATAAATGATACAATTTTACCCAAAACGCTATTTTAACATGGAATTGACAAATGAATGGGTAATATAAATACCTAAGTGAACCATATATGATATAATAACAATGAATATGATTCTTTAATAAGTCAATGTCATTATTTAAATCATTATACAGGAGGTTCGGATACATATGAAGCATATCAGACATAATGCAAGGGATAACTTTCCCAATCTCGTTTTTATCCTTGATTTTTTATTCGTACATATTCACTGGGTATATATTTATCATCCATGTTGCTGTTTTCTAAAAATGTTTTCATGTATTTTTAATTTCCTTTTTACACATTTTATACTTTTACTACATGGTATGTAAGGAATCATTCTTTTTCTTACGTTTTGAGGTATATTTTTACTTTTCCGGAAAAAGTATGAGAAGAATGTTTTTTTAACTTATACGACATGAAAGGATTTATAAGGTTTTATAAAGACTTATTTTCATGAAGCTTATTCCAAAATATTTCATGACTATCTTCAAAAAATTCTCTTTCTTTTAAAAATTGATTGACATTTTTTGAAAATAAATTGATTTTGAAGAAGAAAGGATATTTTCCTCAAGAATTCATTTCAAATGTTTTATCAAAACCATTTTCCATCTAAGATAACAATATTCCTTATGTTTAAGTTTCAAGTATAATGTATCTATGATTTACATGGTTTCAATTTTCTTATGATGAAATATTCATTTGTTTTATATGGATTATGTGATGATGAGATGATGTTTATGAAACCCATTTTATTTTGTGGGTTATGATTAATGTTCCAAGTTTATTTTGTGGCACAAGTAAGAATGATTTCATTATGAGATGGTTGGGACCTATATCTCCCTCAAATTCATTAGGTAAAGATTTATATCTCATGAGACAAACATGGCTAGAACTGTAAGTTAATCCAGTTCAGTGATACATGACTAGAATGAGGAGTGAACTCAATTCAGAAAGGGACTTTGTCCACTAAGATGGTCTTGGCAGCAATGCCTTGGCTAATATGGAAATCATAACAAGTACTGAATGGTTTCCACAATTACATGATTTATTCCCATGCTATTTTATCAAGATTAATGTTCCATTATGAGACATGCCTTACGTAGTTCCAATATTTATGTCTTTGCGCATGATTTTGATGTTTATACATTATGTTCATGTTTTTTTGTTCAAATGTATATGGTTTGTTTTATTATCTCCTTACTTACCCATACTGAGAAATTGAGCTCACCCTTTATAAATTTTCTTTTCCCCAAGATTTCCAGAAATGTTTTAGGTAAGAAAACCAAAATGGGAAGATCTTTAAGCGAGATGTTGAAGATCTTTCACCATGATTAGAAGATTTTGTTCCGAGTTTCCTAAAACACTAAACTATTATAGTCCTTTAGTGTCTGTTTTTGTTATGTATTAAGTATTTCTAAAAAGTAATGTAATGTCTATGTACATCAAGATTTGGGTCTCTACTTCTAGTATCATAGTAAAGGTTTAGTTAACCTTTAGATACTAGGATGCGAAAACTTTAGTGAGATCCCTAGAGATATTTCTAATGTATATCTAGGGATGTCCCTAAGGTTTAGTATAAGTATAGGTTATAGTCCTAGAATTATGGTAACGATCTTATAATTTAATCTAAGAAGTTATATATGGAAGTTAATCCCCCTTTATTGTGTTGTTTTACCTAGCATGATTTTTTCCTCTCACACCATTCTTTTTGGGTATTAGAAAATGGATGGAAACAGGAAGATTACCGACAATGGATAATATGATGGGCAATGGAATGATATTCTTCATGTCCAAGAAAATGAAATGGGATTTGGAAGGCGAAGCATCATTATTATTCCTAATCAAAAATCTCATAATATGATCAATAATCTCAACTTCGGAAAGATTCCCGACTCAGATAATAAGAGAAAGATGGATTTTCATGATGATCATAGAGGAAAGAAAGTTAAATTTCCCATCATGTAAATCATGTGGTAAGAGGCATCAGGGAGATTGTTTCAAAGGAACGGGAAGATTCATTGGGTGTGGAAAAGGATACAAAGCTAGTAAGTTCAAAGGAAAAGGTTCAGTTAACACCATAGACAAGGATAATGGTATTGCTACGACATCAGCAATGATTAAATGTTTTCAATGTGGGATGTATGGGCATTATTCAAACCAATGACCTACGGGAAAATCTCAAGAAGAGAATCAGCATGGTTGAATGGGTAGTATTTATGTTGATGATGATGAAGAGACTAAAAATGATAAATGAGATGAAAGAAATGATGAAGCTCAGTCAGTGGTTTATGAAGGTAGTGGAATGAATGTATTTTTATCAAGAGTTATGTTGTATAGGTAATTTAATGGTATTATGGAATAAAGAAACATCTAAGGATTGTTAATCTATTGTTTTTCCTAAAGAATTTGAAAGTATATGTTGAATAGTACTGGTAACCATGAACAGTTATTCAGATATTTTGAGAAAGAAGTTGATCTGCACATAATGAATGGATAAGGAGGAAATAATATGTTTGATAGTATTCATGAGCTCATGATTGATATAAGGACTAAGTGATATCATGGTTTGAGTATATATAATTTTAAGGATTTCCGTATGTGTAAAAGTGTTAACTTTTAACTGCATTCATGATTTCACTAATGTTCAATGGGTATTCATTTTTCAAGAGAATACATGATCAGGCCTTAGAATGTTTGGAATGTGACCAACAATATATATTGTATGATATATGGGGGATAAATGATGGTATTAACATACTTGTTATGTGACCTCTCAAGTAATCATTTTCTTTACGCTATGAGATCGGACAAAGGAATTTTCGATAAGCTTAGAGGTTGCAATGGATTATGTTGGACATCAGATTGAATTTTTTAAGGATAGAATATTGTTTCGATATTATTTATGGAATGTTATAATAATGTAGTTTTAGAAAAAGGACAACCTATAGGATGAGCGACAACCCGTCACGTCAGACAAGGCTATGGGAATCGAACCAACAACTGAAGTGAGACATGCCTTTATCGCCTACCACTGGCCTACAAAATGTCCCTGTTTAGTAGAAAACAGTTTTATTATATTAAGAAGTATGATATATGAAGTATAAGTCCATTTTAGGAACTATATATGATTAATCTCACTATAGATGGACTTATGTATTTTTGATATCTTTTTCTAACCTTCTGTTTAGGACAGATGGAATGACCCATCATTCTATCACAAGATCTGCTAACACTTCACAAATGAAAAATTCAACTTCATTTCTTTAAAATATGAAGTGGAAATTGTATAAGGAACGACCAATAGTGAGACTATTACAAAATCAAGAAAGTATTTCTTCTAATTCCAATTTCTTCAACTTTAGGGAAATGATCTTGAAAACCAAAAATGTTGTCCTATTGCCCTTATATCCGATGAATCAGATGGTACCTTAGATCATCACAAATCTATGGATTTGTGATTGTTGGCCTTTTCATATCCATGTTCTCTACCACTCACCATCAGAACATGATGGTTAGATTTCTCTTCCATATCCATATTTTCACCTATGTTCTCCTATGTGGAAACCGAGTGATTAGTTAATTTGGGTAACTGTTAAGTTTCTTACTTTAGTTTTTATAGATTGGTTTTGGTATTGTTTTTTACTATGTGGGTTTCTATTAAAGAAACTTTCGAGTAGTAAACCATTTATAACCCATGCGAATTTCGAGGACGAAATTTATTTTAAGGGGTGTAGAATGTAACAACCTGAGATTTTATGAGAATTATTCTTTTTAATTTTGTTGATGTTTTTTGTTGTACACTACACCAAGATTATATTACTCTATATGGAACACCGTATTAGCTTGAAATATATGCAACACTATTCTTGTCTCATGTTACACACAATTTCAAGTTTGTTCTGTGGAAATTATTTTACACAACATTAAGTATAGATTTTGTTTAATGTATAAATGAAATGAGTTTTTATTATGTTATATGCAATATTGAGTGTATATATATATATTCAATGTATAAATGAAATATGGTTGGATTCTGTTATACGCAACAACAAACGAGTCTTGCACTACACGCAACCCTAACATGGCTTACATTACACACAATCACGAACTTTCTCGATAGCATGTGTAGTACACAATACCAAGTTTCACTAACGAGATATTTTTATAATATTATCATGATTTAGCCATTATGAATAGTAATACCCAAATTTTGAAATTTTATAAATTTTATCATTTTAAATGGACTTTATGTTTGGATTCAGAATATCGAAATTAGCCTAGGGTTATTTTTTTGGTATTTTTCTGAAAACATTCAATTTTTGATGAATAGTGAAAACACTGAGTTACTATTTAAAAACCGTCTTTTTATTTAAATAATTATTTAGATTATTTAAATTTATTTCAGGTCAAAATTGATACATAATACATCTATAATTTCAATATAATTCATTGGAGTCATTTTATAATAATTTTAGATATATAAATATTTTATTGAACGTTTCACCGTGTAACGCCCCGACCCCAGTTACCTAGAGTCAGTGAATTATTACATAACATTGGAATGATCAAAAGAATGATCAAGTCTTGAAAGACCGATTAGTTTAGTAGCCTTGGAAACAGTAGATATATTCATAATGTTTTACATTACATCATAATAATGAAAACTAAAACAACATAGTCTCTATAGTCCACACTCTTATCCCCTCATACTATCCCTACAAGTCATTCATAATTTACTTCTTCACATCCTAGGAAAAATAAAACATAGAAAAGGGGTGAGCTCAAATTCCCAGTAAGGATAACAATATAGCTGAAACTTTCATAAATAAGAATAAACATTTAAGGCAATGTATAACTAAAACAAAAGCCTTTTAAATTAGATCTTTAACATAGTATGGAAAAAATAAAATGAAATAATTCCATTTACTTATTCACATGGATATTCTACTAATCGAATATTCACATGAAATATCAAAAACCACTTTCTTAATTATGGAATGCATAATTTCAAACTATCATAACCACATAGTCAAGGCCTCCTGCTAAGACTACAAATATGATTATGTCAAGGCCTTGTTCCAAGACACTAGTTTGTCTCATGAGACCTACCGATGCATCGAGGAGCTATAGCAGGCTCCACCCATCACATATTAAGTCCAATGCATTCCCATATGAAAAGGATTAAACATAACATAAACATTCGTTTTAAAACTAGCATACGAAATGTAAATACATCATCCATAAATCATGAATGGTATAAAAATTACACATCCACAGTCATACATATCCCAAAACCATCAATACAATATATAAGTTTTGTATCATAATAAATCACATTCAAACAAGCGTAAAATCCATCAAAGGATGTTGACATAGATGAAATTAAAACTCTTTTTAGAGAAATATCTCTTTCTATTTTGAAATTATTTAAGAGTCATATATTTATAAAATAAAACATTTTCTTTGAAAATATTCTTATAAGATTGTAAGGGAAGATTTGAATATTTTATAATGGTGGAAAATAGCCACACCCACCGTATAAGTTAAAAAAACATTCTTACCTTAATTCTGTCGAAAATGATAAAAATGACCTTGTTTGGAAAATGACAGAATGATTCTTTTATAAACCACTTATTAAAGTCAACAATGTTATAAATTACTTTAACCCATATTCTAGTAAATATTTAAAAATGTTTTGAAATACATTTTTAAGAAACATGGATGTGGATGATAAAGAGATCCCAGTAGATTATTACGTATAAACAACCTCAGATAATGAGGAGATTGCGAAATAAACCCTTACATTGTAATTTTACTTGGTTGAGGGTAGGGTAACCTCCTGTATAATGGTGAAATAATTGTTACTAAATTATACAATAATCATATACAATAATATGATATCATATATGATCTTTTAACATTGATTTGTTAATAATATCTTAGAATTATCGTCATTTCAGCTGTTTTATTTTATATGTTTTGTTATGCAAGCGATGTTTGTCATGGATAGGTTGTATCTTATTCATATCCAAAATGATATCAAATCCATAGATACTATTATTAATCATCAAATGAGAATTATACTTGAATGGATACAATGGGGAATGAATCTCATCACGTTCGTGGAGACGGTAGTCCGCACGTATGCACGAGCGACAATATCATTATTTTGATATTAGAATAATATTTAATTAGATGTTATATCATATATACAGAATCATTATCAGGTTATATTTATTATTTACATGAATTACGCATCATTATTATAACCATCAAAATAATAATGTTTTGAATAATAATTACACCACGACGTGGAGACGGTAAGCCGTACGTACGCACGTATGGTGACATGTCATTCAAAGGATGGATAGAATACTGAAATATTGTTTTACCATGTTCATAAAACATCAAATTATATATAATATACTGGAGTTATTATTTTAGAATGGTAATAACAAATATAGAATAGGTGGAAGAAGAAAAGAACTTGAAAAGGGGTGTTGAAATCATTACCTCTTCTTAGGATTCTTCCTTTTGATTTGATCAAAAGAGCTCTATAGGTTGGCTTTCTGATCAAACTAAGGCCTCTAGGTTGTAGTGAGGGAAATTTAGAGAGTATTTGGGTAGAGTTTGGCCAAACCAAAAGGCTTTGAAGGTCAGAATTAATGAGAAGGGGGAGTGCCCTTTTATAAGAGGGGTGAGGGGCACCTTTGGAAAAGCTAGAAATATTATTTTATAATAAATTAATATTCGGTTTCTAATGGCTCAAAAGTGTATTATTTAAAGGTTAATGTGGTTATTGGTCTAAAAAAACTCAACCAATAGCACATGAAACAATTTCTTCATACGACGAGAAGGATTGTGAGACTAATGCTCAAAGGAGAAATGGTTTTAACCCATCAAAGAAACGATCAATATCACTTCTTGGGTTACATATATAATCTCCAACATACCTTGCTAACCATGTGAAGTTATCCTCATACTTTGCGACATTCTCATCCTCCTTTTGTCTCAGACTCAGAAATTTCCTTTCCATATATGCTCGATGGTCACGAGGAAAGTATTTTTCTAAAAATAGATCTTTGAACTCCCTCCATTCCATATTTGATACTTCATCATCTTCCATCATGTTTTGAATCAATGACCACCATTGATCAGTATCTCCAGTGAGGCGGTAAACTGCCATGATAACTTTTTCCCATACAATACTTTCCAAAGCCTAAAATAGTTTCTCTAGGGAACTTATCCATTGCTCAACTACTAATGGATTTGTACTCCCATTGAATTTTGGTGGTTCCTTCCTCATGAAGCGATCTAACATTGACCCTCCATGCTATGGATCAGGGTGCTCCATACAGGTAAGTTTATTATTCATAACCTAAGTGAGTTGTCCCAGTATGGTGATTAGCTGATCAGCACCAATTGCATCACCAGTTCCACTATAATTATCTTGAGTATGAGGTCAATCCCTAAATGGAGTGCGTGCAATGATACAGTTTCCATTTCTTCCACTAGGTACCATTTCTAAACAATGGCATAAACTAGATCAGTTTATGAATGAAAACACATAATTCCATACTTATAAAACACTTAACATAAATTGAACTATTTATGGATATAATCCACAATCATAAAAATGCTTTCTTTGAGGAAGTATATACTCATAAACCCTTCATAATGATTTGTAAAGAAAATGAGAGTTATCCTAAAAATATCCCCCGGGAGTTTCGTAACCAAGAGTGCAGCAATGCCCGTTGTCGTGCACCAGTTCCCATTCGGGTCTAGATCAAAGCGGTGTTTTCAGGTTTTACCCATAGGTACATCTGTGCTAGAGCCGTCTCTACCTTCTCGTATCCAGACAGGGTTGTATTGCTCGGAAAACTCACAAAATCTCTACAATACCAAAATTCTAGGAAGTTCTTCTATACTAATCCTCAAAGTCCATCTTAAATCTATGTGCTTTAATCAGAGTTTATCTAAATATAGCTTTCAAGGTTTGTAATAAACTTCCTCTAATACCAACTGTAATGCCCTGACCCCAGTTACCCAAAGTCAGTGCATTATTACATAACATTTCCATGATCATAAGAAAGATCAAGTCTTGAAAGACCGATTAGTTTTATTGCCTTGGAAACACTAGATATATTCATAAAGTTTAACATTACATCATAAAAATGAATACTAAAACAACATAGTGTCCATAGTCCACTCTCTTATCCCCTCATACTATCCCTGTAGGTCATTCATAATTTACTTCTTCACATCCATGAAAAAATTAAACATAGAAAAGTGGTGAGCTCAAATTCCCAGTAAGGATAACAATATAGCATAAACATTCATAAATAATAATAAACATTGAAGGCAATGTATAACTAAAAGAGAAGCCTTTTAAAAATGAACATCAACATATTATGGAAAAAAAATGAAATAATGCCATTTACTTATTCACATTGATATTCTACGAATTGAATATTCACATGCAATATGAATAACCACATTCATAATGATGAAATACATAATTCCAGACTATCATAACCACATAGTCAAGGCCTCATGCCAAGACTACAAATAATATTTTGTCAAGGCCTTGTGCCAAGACACTAGTTTGAATCATGAGACCTACCGATGCATCGAGGAGCTATAGTGGGCTCCACCCGTCACATTTTAGGTCCAATGCATTCCCATATGAAAAGGTTTAAACATAACATAAACATTCGTATTAAAACTAGCATAAAAAATGTAAATAATTCATCAATAAACCATGAATGGTATAAAAATAACACATCCAAAGTAAAACATATCACAAAACCTTCAATATAATATTGAAGGTTTGTATCATCATAAATCATCTTCAAATAAGTGTAAAATCTATCAAAGGATGTTGACATAGATGAAATCAAAACTCTTTTTAGAGAAATATCTCTTTCTATTTTGAAATAATTTAAGAGTAATATATTTATAAAATAAAACATTTTCATTTAAAATATTCTTATAATCTTGTAATTGAAGCTTCGAAGATTTTATAACGGCGGAAAATAGCCGCACCCTCCGAATAAGTTAAAAAACATTCTTTCCTTAATTCTGTCGAAAAGGTTTAAAAGGACATTGTTTGGAAAATGACGTAATGATTCCTTTTTAAGCCACTTATAAAAGTCAACAAGGGTATCAATGATTTTAAACCATATTCTAGTAAATAGTAAAAATGTTTTGAAATACATTTTTAAGAAACATAGATGTGGATGATAAAGAGATCCCAATAGATTATTACGTATAAAAAACCTCGGATAATGAAGAGATTGCGAAAAAAACCTTTACCTTGTACTTTTCATTGGTTGAGGGTAGGTTAATGTCTTGAATAATGGTGAAATAATTTTTATTAAATTATAAAATAATCATATACATTAATATGATATCATATATAATCTTTTAACATTGATTTGTTAATAATATCTTAGAATTATCATCGTTTCAGGTGTTTTCTTTTATTTGTTTTGTTACGTAAGCCGTGTTTTTCATGGATAGGATGTATCTTATTCATATCAAAAATGATATCAACTCCTTAGATACTATTATTAATCATCAAATGAGAATTATACTTGAATGGATATGATGGGGAATGAATCTCATCGTGTTCGTGGAGACAGTAGTCCGTACGTACGCACGAGTGACAATATCATTCTTTTGATATTAAAATAATATTTAATTGGATGGTATATAATATATACGAAATACTTATCATGTTATATTTATTATTTACCTGAATTAAACATCATTATTATAACCATCCAAATAATAATGTTTTGAATAACAATTACACCATGACGTGGGGATGGTAAGCCGTACGTACGCACGTATGGTGACATGTCATTAAAAGGATGGATATATAACTGAACTATGGTTGTACCATTTTTATAATAACATCAAATTATATATAATATAATGGATTTATTATTTTAGAATGGTAATAACAAATATATAAGAAGTGGAAGAAGAATGGAACTTGAAAAGGGGTGGTGAAATCATTACCTCTTCTTCGGGTTCTTCATATTGATTTGATCAAAAGGGATCCATATGTTGGATTTATGATCAAAATAATGTCTCTAGGTTGTAGTGAGGGAAGTATAGAGAGTAGTTGGGTGGATTTTGGCTGATCCAAAAGGCTTTTAAGGTGTTAATTAATGAGAAGGGGGCTTTCCCTTTTATAACAGGGGTGAGGGGCACCTTTGGAAAAGCTAGAAATATTATTTAATAATAAATTCATATTCTGTTTCTAATGGCTCCAAAGTTGATTATTTAAAGGATAAGGTTGGGATGGGTCGAAAAACACTCAACCAATAGGATTTAGACAGGTTTGGGTTACTATATTAACCTTATCTTTAAGTATTAACTCTTAGTTAATTATTTTCACTTTTACAATATCTCTTTGTATTTTTATATTATATGGTTAATAAACTTACTATATACATCCAAGTGACCCCCAATTGATCCATTAATGAGACAAATATCATGATATATGTCTCTTGGCCCATCCTTAGATTTTTTGGAATTTAATATCAATTAATAATATAATATTTGTTTTAACAACTATTTTTGTCAATTTTGACACTATTCAATAATTGATTTTTTTTAAAATCATAAAAGACTGATTACTTCAAAAAAATTTAATTAAATAAATCCAAACATGTCATATTAACCTATAAAATTAGTTTAATTCACAAAAAGTCTAAAATTATATTTATTTGGGAATTTATAATATCAATTATTTTAATTTTTCACTATTATGGTAATTATTGCATCATCATTGTGTCATAAATAAATTAAATTATATAAAGTATAAAAATTATAAATAAAATATGATTATGTGTGAAATATTTTTATCTTTGTAATTAATATTTATAGTCTAAAATCAAACATATATAACCCTATGTATAAATTGTTTTGATAAAAGATATATGCTTATGTGATTTTTGTATTTATTTTAACTTAATTAATATAAAGGGTCATTATCACTTACAAGTGGCCCTATGGGGTCTACAAATCAACCCAAAGTTTCCCATGGTCGGAAATGTGTCAACCAATAAGGTTAGGACATGTTTTAGGGTAATTTATTATTATTATAATAATATTTTTTAACCCTTATTTACCAGATTTACCCTTTAACCATGGTAAATAAAATATTTACCGAAATAATTATATAAAATGTCTATAAATAAAAGTTACCTATTTAAAAATTTTGAACATCCTGATTCCAAATATGGAATCCATTTTTACAAATTAAAAACATAGAATTTGCAGATATTAATTTAAAATTAATTCCCGTTGTTAAAACAAAAAGCGTGTTTTGAAGAGATAATAACTATCGAAAGATTCACACTTGTTTATGTCCGATTTATTTGTAAAATTATGTACAATGACAAAATTTTTATTAAATGGTAAAAATATATAATAAATATACTTTAAAACCACTCAAATTAATTATTTATCAATATAAATTATTTCAATTAAAAATGTTGTTGTTAATTAAAATTTAGTAATTTTCACTATTCATCAAAATATAAATGTTATCCGAAAAGTTCCAAAATTTCACCCTAGGATAAATTCGATATTCCAAATCCAAAAATGAAGTCCATTTTGAGAGATAAAATTTATAAAATTTCAAAAAGTAGGAATTACTATTCAAAACGGCTAGTTTGATTGGTTGTGGTGTTTTAGAACTCGATGTTGCGTACAACACACACTATCACATTATTCAAAGAGAAGCATACCATAGAAGTTTGGGGTGCTACACACCGTCTTTTACCCATCTCCTAGGAGAATTTAGAAATTCACATAAAACATAATTTTACCGCTTCTATTAGTGGAATTTCAAAAATCCGAGAGACACGGTTAATATCAAGGACTAAAATGTGGTTCAATGAGATGAAAAGAATTTTTGGTGACTAGTAACTTTTTAATTTTATTTACCACGGTTAAAAGTAAATAGGGAAATTAAGGGTAAAAATGATATTATTATTACCCTAACACATGTACTAATTCTATTGGATAAGTTTAATTCGACCAAAAACTACATTAAGTATAAAATATGACCATTTACGTCCATTTGGATTAGATTAAGACATTTATTATTAATTTATTTAAAGAAGGGTTAAAATAGTTAAAATCAAAGATTAATAACTAAAACATTTTTAATATAGGGTTATACATAAAATAAATTTTAATATAAATATTAAATATAAGGATAAAAATATTTCCTACATAATGGTATTTTATTTATGATTTTTAGACATTAAATAATTTAATTTATTTATGACACAATGATGATGCAGTAATTATCTTATTAATGAAATATTGACATAATTAATGTTATAAATACCCAAATAAATATAATTTTAGACTTTCAATGAATTCCACTAATTTTATAGGTTAATATTACATGTTATTATTGATTTAATTAACTTTTTTCAAACTAATCATTCTGTTATGAGTTTCACAAAAATCAATTACCAAAAAGTGTCAAAATTGACATAAACTAATTTTTAAAACAAATATTATATTATTAATTGTTATCTTATTCCTAAAAATCTATGGTTCGTCCAAATGACTTAGATAAAGTTATATATATTAATAACAAACAACTTGGAGTTTTTTTGTCTTGTTATAGTATGTTTATTAACCTTATAGTGTAAGAAAACATGAAGACACGATAAAAGTAAAATTATTTAACTTAAAGTAAAATCTAAATTATAAGGTTAAAATATAAACCTAAACATGTATAAATTCTATTGGATGACAGGATTTCTACCCATCCCCACCTTATCTTTTAAATGTATCAATTTGGAGGTATTATTAACCGAATATGACTTTATTATAAAATAATATTTTGAGTTTTTCCAGACGTTCCCCTCTCCTCCATTATAAAAAGGGTACCCCTTCCCTCTTCTATTCACACCCTTTTGAGACTTGAAGCTCGGCCAAACCCTACCCATTTCTCTTCTCTACTTCCCTAGAAACATTCTGGAGGTTCTGGTCTTCTCAATAGACCAACTATACTTCCTTAAAAGAAGGCTTAAAGGAGGTGCGTCGAAGGAGAGCTAATCTCTTCTTTCGATTCTCTCAAGTTTATTTCTTCTTCAACTTCTTATTGTTTAGTTGATTCATTATAAAGTAATAACATCAGTATCACTAATATACTAATATGTTATTATGAATATAAAACAACCCTATTTCACCTTCTATCCATCCTATGAAAAACAAAATCACCACGCGTGCGTACGTATGGAATACCGTCTCCACGCCATGGTGTAATCAGTTTTTCCACCACCACCTTACATGGATGGGTATAATGGTGTAAATAAATAACTATATATGGTTATTGTAAAGTTATATTGATTTGGTAATATTATACATACACTTCAATACAAATCCACAATCATGGGAATGATATCATCACTGGTGCGTACGTACGAACGCGATGAGATTCATTTTCCATGATTTACCATTCAAGAATGATTATAAAGTATATATAATGAATAATAATGAAATATATGACATAATGAAGCTACTAGATTTATGTATACATACATATATATATATATATATTCCATCTACTTACTTTCATTCAAGTCAATAAAGAAAGGAAAACAACGTTCATACGTACGTACGACCTACCGTCTACATGAACGGTGTGTTTCATTTCATTTATCTATCTTATATATATATATATACTGAATATATATGATATATAAATCATGTTTTACATTCTCGAATTAAGTAAATCATGATATAAGTAATAATAATATCAATAACAATAAGTCCAATCATGTACGATAAATGAAACAATTTAACCAAAATGCTACATTAATGTGGAATTGACAAATGAACGGGTAATATAAATAACTAAGTGAAACATATATGATATAATAACAATGAATATGATTCTTTAATTACTCAATGAAATTATTTAAATCATTATACATGAGGTTCAGATACATACGAAGCATATCAGACATAATGTAAGGGATAACTTTTCCAATCTCGTTTTTATCCGAGATTGTTTATTCGTATGTATTCACTGGGGTTATATTTATCATAAATGTTCCTTTTTTCTAAAAATGGTTTCATGTATGTTTAAAGTCATTTTTACCCATTTTTTAATTTTACTACATGGTATGTAAGGAATCATTCTTTTGTTTATGTGATGAGGTACTTTTTGACTTTTCCGTAAAAAGTACGAGATGAATGTTTTTTTAACTTATACGACATGAAAGGATTTATAGGGTTTTATAAAGCCTAATTTCCATGAAGCTTCCTACAAAATATTTCATGACTATTTTCAACAAAATCTCTTTCTTTTAAAAATTTCATGACGTTTTGTGAAAATAAATTGATTTTGAAGAATAAAGGATATTTTTTTCAAAAATTCATTTCAAATGTTTTATCAAAACCATTTTCCATCTAAGATGACATTATTTCATATGTCTATGTTTCAAGTATAATTTCTCTATGATTTACATGTTTTCAATTTTCTTATGATGAAATATCCATTTGTTTTATATGGATTATGTGATGATGTGATGATGTTTATGAAACCCGTTTTATTCTTTGGGTTATGATGAATGTTACAAGTTTATTTTGGGGAACAAGTAAGAATGATTTAATTATGATATTGGTGGGACCTATATCTCCCTCTAATTCATTGAGTAAAGATTTATATCTCATGAGATAGACATGGCTGGAATGGTAAGTTAATCTGGTTCAGTGATACAAGACTAGAATGAGGAGTGAACTCAATTCAGAAAGGGACATTGTACACAAAGATGGTCTTGGCAGCAATGCCTTGGATACTATAGAAATCATAACAACTACTGAATGGTTTTCGTAATAATGATTTATTCCAATTCTATTTTATCATGATTGATATTCTATTATGAAGCATGCCTTATGTAGTTCCAATATTTATGTCTTTGCTCATGATTTTGATGTTTAAACATTATGTTCATGTTTTTAGGTTCAAATTTATATGGTTTGTTTTATTTTCTCTATGCTTAGCCTTACTGAGCATTTGTGTAAAGACCGAAAGTATTTCAATAGAAAATTCCCTTCTTATATCTATGTCATAAAAACAAAAAATAATGAACTATTAAGTGTTATGTGACCTTTAAACATAATTTTTTCACCCCTATGTTTGGAATTTTAAAAATCCGACATACACGGTTGTGTTCAAGATAGTTTTTGGTGTCTAATGAAACAAAAATATTTTTTGGTGAATAGTAACCTACCCTTATGAATAGTAATCTACCATTTTGAATAGTAATATGACCCTTATGAATATTAAATAAGAGTAACATTACCTAGGAATAATAAAATAAAATTTAGACATCTTAGAATGTGACAATTTGACCTTAGAAAACATTTTTGGTATTTTATAAGTCATAAATAATTAATTATAATTAAATAATTAATTTAAAAGAATATTTATTTTCCTGTAATGTATTCATAAATTATTGAATCAATTTCTAATAGTTTTTAGATAATTTTATAAGACTGTACGTAATTTTTGAAAGAACTATAAAATCAGTTTTAATCTTAAGAACTGTTTTTTTAAGTAAATTATGATTTTATTTAAATATTAAATTAAAAATATGTAGAAAAATATTTTTGAAAAATATACTTCATTTTTGGATTCTACACGTCAAAAAATGGTTGGGGTAAATTTTTGGGATTTTTCTGAGATACTTGAGTTTTTGATGAATAGTGGAATCTGATAATTCACAATAAAAGCAAAATAATGTATTAATTGAGTCATCGATGATGTTCTTCTGATGTAAGCCCACTTTTTTCGGGATTACATTATAAAATTACTATTCGTGGTCGTTCAAGACTCACTATTCCTTGTCTTTGGTGAAATTAATAAACTAATCAATTTTATATTAAGGAAACCCCTCTCCCCTCCACTATAAAAGCCACCATTCACTCCCTCTATTCCTCACACCTCTCAAGCTCCAATCCTTCTCTAAAATCTGCCCAAACATCTTTCCTAGCACCTACCCCACGTGAAAAATCTTCTGGTCTCATCAAAAGACCAATCCTATCTTCCTTAAGGATGATCTCAAGAGGAAGATTCTAGAGGTAATTTCTCTCTCTTCTCCTTTAATTTCCTTTCAAGTTCAAGTTTCTTTCTTGATATCTCCCTACCTATCTTCATTAAAACTATTTTGTAACTCCATTATTATACATATTCTGTAATCTTATGATTCTAATGGTATATTATATCACCCCACACCCTTTCCCTCTTCCTTTTATTTTATTAAAGAGAACGTTGTTCATGTGGTGATAATTTATCACCTTCAAAAACAACATGCTCTCTTATTCCATTTCTACCTTCAATCTGGTCATGAAATCGTTTTTATGGTTGAACCAAAATATTTTATATGTATTATGTTCTATTTTATGTTCTGTGAATAACCTATGGCCATATTACTAAGTGAATAGTTAAAACGAGTTCGTTGTGATCCAAAAACCGCTCAAATTAACCCAAATAATCTTCATATAATTCTAATCTAATGATTTGTCCACATGGATCTAATATAACTCATTATAAAATCATTCAATCTTCTGTAATATCATTAATAACATGTAATATCAGTTCTGGATGTTTACCCATGATCTACTCAAACATCAAATTAAGAATACAAGTGGACCGCTCAAGAAAACCATGAAAACAAACATCCCCAATCAATGTTTTTAAACTCTATAAGTCATCCAAAGGAACCTAATATGAAATAATGAAACCAGAATTAAACCTATTAATTTATAAAAGGTTCTGGAATTTATAATTAAGTAATATAATGTCATTATACAGGACATTAAAAAGAAGGAGGCATTCGAGTACAAGGTACGGGGAAATCTCGAACCCAATTTTCTTCCTTTGGGTTCTCCCTCTTTCACTCCAATTTTGATGTGGTTACTCCTCAAAGATCATTTTTTCATCATTTAATTTACTTTTCTGGGATATAAATTTTTTCACTGGTTTTTATGTCCATCAAAATGTTTTCCAAAAGAACTCTTCTTTCAAGATCACACCTTTTACCTCTCATTCAAGGTTGATGGTTCTTGTATCAAGTATGTTGTTCCCTCTTTCTTTTGAGAACCCAAATCTTATGAATGTGTTATTATGAGATGAAACCCATTCCTTTCAATGGGTCATTTATGTACATGTTTGATATGTGTTCTATGTGGCAAGAATGATAATGATAATGTTATGATGTGACGGGTGCGCCCGGAATTATGTAGTGCAATATGATTGTTTAAATGTGACGGGTGCGCCCAATATTATATAGAACTCCAATGCATTGGGTAAAGTGATGAATCTCATGAGTAAATGTGAAATGATGTGCGAACATGATTCTAGCTTTGTTCACAAGCATGTGTGGTAGTTAACCACTAAGACATGATGTTTCATTTTTATGCATTGCCACATTTCATGTTTATTATTTATGCCCCACTCATGTTTATGATCTTCTTATTATGTCATGATTATACTCACCCCATGCTATATTGTTCTTATCTAACCTCTTACTGGGCTTTTAGCTCACCCATTTTGATGTATATCCTCAGGTGGCTACATGTACTAAGGAGAGGACAAGTTCCACTAAGAATCTAGTGAAGATGAAATTAAATAAATGTTTATGCTTGATGTTGTATTGTTTATGTATTGTCCTAGTTTTCCCAAGACACTAAACCTCTGGATCCTCCATGTGTAATACTGTTATGTTGTTTATCTTTGAAATGATGTAATAGTAAAGTAAGAAAAGGCTGTGTTGCTATAGTTGGTTTCAGAGGAAAGGTTTAGTTAATTTGGGGATTAGGATTAGTGAACCCTAGAGAAAACATACAACATGAGACTAAGTACAAATATTCACACAAGGATATTTACCTAGGGATCCCATATGTTATGTTTTTGGTATAATTGTATAAATAAATAATTTATTCATGAATTGTTTACTTATGTTTTGTTCTAACCTTTTTTAATTTAGAAAATTGTGGGAACCAGGAGAAATCAGGCCAACAACTCTTGCGAGGGCCAATGCAACGATTTCCCAAACGACATCTCCAATGATTTGGGAGGTGGAGTTCAACACTTCATGGTGATGCTTACCAAAATATATCAGGTTATGAATAATAACCATAATAATGGGGAACATCCTCCTTCACCAAAGAGGGAGAAACTAGCTATCGAATGTTTTATGTGGCAATGACCCCCGACGTTTTCTGGATCATCTGATCCACTAGTTGCAGAACAATGGGTCAACTCTATGTAGAAGATATTTTATGTTCTTCACTGTTCCGAGACGGAGAAGGTGACTCTAGCCGTTTATCGTCTAGATGGAGAAGCTGATCTATGGTGGGCTTTGATTAAGAACACCAAGCAGAGGGAGGAAATTGAAGAGATGGAATGGGAAGACTTTAAGATAATGTTTCTTAATAAGTACTTCCCAAGAACTCTTTGCACGAAGATGGAGAGAGAATTCAAAGAGCTCAAGCAAAAAGAAGGAGAATCTGTCACAACCTATGAAGCAAATTTCACAAGGCTCGCAAGGTATGATTCAGGTTTTGTTATCAACAACGATAGAAAAATTGATATATTCTTTAGTGGATTAAAACCACATCTTCGAAAGGCTCTTTCAATTTGAGACTTTGGGAGCTATGAAGAAGTTGTTCGGTGTGATCTCAAAGTGGAGATTGAGTTTGGAGAATGGTCCCATGGCTATGGTGATAAGAAAAGAAAGTTGGAGTTTCAAGCTGGTGGATCTAGTGATAAAGATGGGAAGAAAACCCAACGACCCACATGCCAAAAATGTGGGATGTTGCACCATGGGAACTGCCTCAAAGGTATGACAAAATGCTTTAAGTGTGGGAAGGAAGGACACCATGCTCACAAGTGTCGAAAAGACATGAAAAGGAAGGATAATGTAGCTGATTAAAGGAGAGAACCACTCGTGGTTCAATACTACAACTGTAGGGAGCTAGGGAACTATTCAAACCAGTGCACTAAACCTCGAGCTCTCAAGGGTAATCAGCGCCAACAACCACCAAAACCAAAGGAACAAGGGAAGTCTTATGCCATCCCTACCACGGAGGTGGAACATGATAATTAAGTCATACAAGGTACACTTCGTATTCACTCAATAATGGAAAATGTCTTATTTGATTCTGGTTCTACGCATTCCTTTATATCTTGCAAGTTTGCTAGAACTATAGAATCGAAGCCCCGAAACCTTGAATTAGATATATCTATAAAAACACCAAGTGGTGAAATCATTTCAACCCATGTGTTTGACTCTTCTCTTATTGACGTATGTGGGAAGATTCATCCGGGAAATCTCGTAATACTTGCCTTGGTGGAATTCAACGCTATAATGGGAATGGATTGGATCTCGTTATATAGAGAACATATCAACTATTGGGAAAAGGAAATATATTTTCATATTCCGAACCATCCCATGCTCCTCTACAAATGTAAGGAAGATCAAGAATATCCTTTGAAAAATCATTCAATGGTGTGGGTGTTGATTCCCTATGAAGAAGCATACCTCACCCAAATGGTTGAGTTGAAGGAAAGTTCCAACCTTGGGGAAATGCCCATCGTGAGGGAATACAGTGATGTATTTCCCGAACAGTTACCCGGAATTCCCCCATATCGTGAGTTAGAGTTCTCAATTGAACTCATACCCGGAGCTACTCTTATCTCGAAGTGCCCCTATAGGATGAATCCTATCGAACTGGAGGAGTTAAAGAAGCAGCTGCAAGAGCATCTGTACAAAGGGTTCATATTCCCTAGTGCATCAACTTGGGGTGCACGAGTGCTCTTTGTAAAGAAGAAGGATGAAACCATGTGGCTGTGTATCTATTATCGGGAACTCAACAAGATCACCATAAAGAACAAGTATCCTCTCCCAAGGATTGATGACTTGTTCGACCAGTTAAGAGGAGCTCAATAATTTTCAAAGGTGGATCTTCGTTCTGGATATCATCAAGTAAAGGTGAAGAAGGAATATATTCATAATACTACCTTCCGTACAAGGTATGGTCACTATGAGTTTTTGGTGATTCCTTTCAGACTTACTAATGGCCCTGCAATCTTCATGGATATGATTTATAGTGTCTTTAGACATTACCACGACAAATTTGTGGTAGTGTTTATCGATGATATTCTCATCTACTCCAAGAGGAAGGAGGAACATGAAGAACATCTAAGACATGTGTTGGTGACTTTGAGAAAGGAGAAGTTGTACGCCAAGTTCAGTAAGTGTGACTTTTGGATGAATCAAGTCATGTTCTTGGGACATGTGATCACAAGCGAAGGGAATTTCTGTGGACCCTTCAAAGACAAAGGCAATTGAAGAACGGCCCAGGCCCTCTAGTGTCACAGAAATCCGTAGTTTACTTAGATTAGCTGGGTACTATCGACGTTTTGTGAGAAACTTCTCACGATTGTCTATCCCGCTTACTAAGTTAACAAGGAAAGGGGTAAAGTATGTATGGACGGAAGAATGTGAGGGAAGCTTCAAGGAGATAAAGAGAAGGCTGATCACTTCACCTGTACTCACACTACCGAAAAGTGGCGAAAGTTTTGTGATATACAGTGATGCTCCAAAGAAAGGCTTGGGTTGTGTACTCATGAAAAATGATAATGTGATAGCCTACGCCTCACGACAGTTGAAGATCCATGAGAAGAACTACCCGACACATGATCTAGAGCTGGCAGCCGTGATTTTTGCCTTGAAAATCTGGCGGCACTACCTTTATGGTGAGAAGTATGACATATACACCGACCACAAGAGACTAAAGTATATATTCACACAAAAGGAGCTCAACATGCGTCAAAGGAGATGGTTAGAGCTAATCAAGGATTACGATTGCTATATTCACTATCATCCTGGAAAGGAAAACAAGGTAGCTGAAGCTCTAAGCAGGAAAGAACCTGCTACTCTATCCATATTGAGGAATGAGAAAGACCCTATCTTCTTGGATATGTAAAGGATGGATTTGGGAATCGTAAGGGCAGGGGATACATCCTACCATTGCCAAATGATTGTGAAACCATCCATCCAACAGAAGATTAAGGAATCACAAAGGGATGATGTGGAGATACAAAAGGGGGTGAATGCAGTAAAGGAAGGGAAGCTTCAAGACTTCCATGTCGACGATGATGGTGTGATTTGGTTTGGAACTCGACTTTGTGTGCCTTCATCACCCAAAATAAAGAAGGAGCTATTGGATAATGCACATAGCTCAACTTTCTCTATTTATCCTGGAAGTACCATGATGTATCGTGATCTCTGAGAACACTTCTGGTGGGATAAAATGAAGAAGGAGATTGCAGAATATATATCAAGGTGCTTGGTATGTCAGCAAGTTAAAGCTGAGCGGAAAAAGTCCAAAGGTATGATGCAGCCATTGCCTATACCCATGTGGAAATGGGAAAATGTTACTATGGAATTTGTCATGGGTCTCCCGAAAACGTCATGACGAAATAATGCGATATGGGTTGTGGTTGACCGACTCACCAAGACTGCCCATTTTATCACAATTCGGGAAGACCTATCGCTTGAACAGCTTGCAAGGATATATGTGAAAGAAGTAGTGAGATTTCACGGTGTTCCACTCTCGATTGTCTCTGACTGTGATCCATGGTTTACATCTAAATTCTGGAGGAGCCTTCAACATGCTTTGAGTACTGAATTAAATTTCAGCATGACCTATCACCCCCAAACCGATGGCCAGTCTGAAAGGACTATTCCGATGCTCAAAGATATGCTAAGAGCATGCTCTCTAGAATTCCAAGGTGGGTTGGATCAGTACCTCCCATTGGTTGAGTTTTCATATAACAATAGCTTCCACTCGAGTATTCAGATAGCTTTGTATGAAGCTCTTTATGGGAAGCGATGTAGAACTCCAACCTGTTGGGATGAAGTTGGAGAAAGAAGGCTAATTGGACCTGATCTTGTGCAGGAGATGACCGAGAAGGTTCAAGTCATCCAGAAACACATCAAAGCTGCTCAAAGTCGGCAAAAGATCTATACTGACAATTGTCGAAGGTACATGGAGTTCGACGTTGGAGATAATGTTTTTCTTCAAATATCTCCATGGAAGAGAGTCATGCGATTTGGGAAGAAAGGGAAGCTAAGACTAAGGTATAGTGTCCCCTTTGAGATCCTTGACCGCATAAGAGCTGTGGCCTATCGTCTAGCACTTCTACCGAATATGGCTCAAGTTCATGATGTGTTTCATGTATCACTACTGAGGAAGTACATTCCAGACCCCTCACATGCACTAAACTCAGAGGTGGTACAACTGGATGATGATCTCTCCTATGAGGAGCAGCCGGTAAAAATTTTGGACCGAAGTGATAAGGTTCTACGCAACAAGACAACCCACCTTGTCAAAGTGTTGTGGAGGAACCATAAGTTTGAGGAAGCAACTTGGGAACTAGATGAGGCAATGAAGGAGAAGTCCCCACACCTGTTTGTGTAAAGTAAAATTTCAGGGGTGAAATTTCTTAAGGGGGGAAGAATGTAACGACCCAAAGTATTTCAATAGAAAATTTCCTTCTTATATCTATGTCATAAAAACAAAAAATAATGAACTACTAAGTGATAAGTGACCTTTAAACCTAATATTGTCACCCCTATGTTTGGAATTTTAAAAATCCGACATACACGGTTGTGTTCATGATAGTTTTTGGAGTCTAATGAAACAAAAATAATTTTTGGTGAATAGTAATCTACCCTTATGAATAGTAACCTACCCTTATGAATAGTAATATGACCCTTATGAATAGTAAATAAGAGAATCATTACCTATGACTAATAAAATAAAATTTAGACATCTTAGAAAGTGACAATTTGACCATAGTAAACGTTTTTAGTATTTTATAAGTCATAAATAAATAATTATAATTAATTAATTAATTTAAAAGAATATTTATTTTTCTTGTAATGTATTCATAAATTATTAAATAAATGTCTAATAGTTTTTAGATAATTTTATAAGACTCTACGTAATTTTTGAAGGAACTATAAAATCAGTTTTATTCTTAAAAACTGTTTTTTTAAGTAAATTATGATTTTATTTAAATATTAAATTAATAATATTTAGAAAATTATTTTTGAAAAAATAGACTTCATTTTTGAATTCTACATGTCAAAAAATGGTTGGGGTAAATTTTTGGGAATTTTCTGAGATACTTGAGTTTTTGATGAATAGTGGAATCCGATAATCCACAATAAAAGCTAAATAATGTATTAATTGAGTCATCAAAGATGTTCTACTGATGTAAGCCCAATTGGTTCGGGATTACATTATAAAATTACTATTCTTGGTCGTTCAGGACTCACTATTCCTTGTCTTTGGTGAAATTAATAAACTAATCAATTTTATATTAAGAAAACCCCTCTCCCCTCCACTATAAAAGCCACCCTTCACTCCCTCTTTTCCTCACACCTCTCAAGCTCCAAGACTTCTCTAAACTCTATCCAAAAATATTCCCTAGCACCTCCCCCATGTCCAAAAGCTTCTGGTCTCGTCAAAAGACCAATCCTATCTTCCTTAAGTAGGATCTCAAGAGAAAGATTCTAGAGGTAATTTCTCTCTCTTCTCCTTTAATTTCCTTTCAAGTTCAAGTTCCATTCTTGATCTCTCCCTACCTATCTTCATTTAAACTGTTTTTTAACTCTAGTATTACACATATAGAGTAATATTATGATTTTAATGGTATATTATATCACCCCACACCCTTTCCCTCTTCATTTTATTTTATTAAAGAGAACGTTGCTCATGTGGTGATAATTTATCACCTTCAAAAACAACATGCTCTCTTCTTCCATTTCTACCTTCAATCTGGTCATGAAACCATTTTTATGGTTGAACCAAAATATTTTATATGTATTATGTACTATTTTAAGTTCTGGAAATAACCTATGGCCATATTACTATGTGAAATGTTAAAACGAGTTCATTGTGATCCAAAAACCGCTCAAATTAACCCAAATAATTTTCATTTAATTATTATCTAATGATTTGTCCACATGGATCTATTATAACTCATTATAAAATCATTCAATATTCTGTAATATCATTAATAACATGTAATATAAGTTTTGGATGTTTACCCATGATCTACTCAAACATCAAATTAAGAATACAAGTGGACCGCTCAAAAAAACCATGAAAACGAACATCCCCGATCAATGTTTTCAAACTCTATAATTCATCCAAAGGAACATAATATGAAATAATGAAACCAGAATGAAACATATTAATTTATAAAAGGTTCTGGAATTTCTAATTAATTAATATAATGTCATTATACTGGACAATAAAGAGAAGGAGGCATTCGAGTACAAGGTAAGGGGAAATCTCGAACCCAATTTTCTTCCTTCGGGTTCTCCCTCTTTCATTCCAATTTTGATGTGGTTACTCCTCAAAGATCATTTGTTCATCATTTAATTTAATTTTATGGGATATACATGTTTGTCAGTAGTTTTTATGTCCATCAAAATGTTTTCCAAAAGAACTCTTCTTTCAAGATCTCACCTTTTACATCTCATTCAAGGTTGATGGTTCTTGTATCAAGTATGTTGTTCCCTCTTTATTTTGGGAACCCAAAGCTTATGAATGTGTTATTATGAGATGAAACCCATTACTTTACATGGGTTATTTATGTACATGTTTGATATGTTTTCTATGTGGAAAGCATGATAATGATAATGTTACGATATGACGGGTTCGCCCGGAATTATATAGCGCAATATGAATGTTTAAATGTGACGGGTGTGCCCGGAATTATATAGTGCCCCAATGAATTGGGTAAAGTGCAGAATCTCATGAGTAAATGTGAAATGATGTGTGAACATGATTCTAGATTTTTTCACAAGCATGTGTGGTAGTTAACCACTAAGACATGATGTTTCATTTTTATGCATTTCCACATTTCAAGTTTATTATTTATGCTCCTCTCATGTTTATGATCATCTTCCTATGTCTTGATTATACTCACCCCATGCTATATTGTTCTCATCTATCCACTTACTGGGCTTTTAGCTCACCCCTTTTGATGTATATCCTCAGGTGGCTACTTGTACTAAGGAGAGGACAAGTTCCACTAAGAAGCTAGTGAAGAATAAATTAAATAAATATTTATGCTTGATGTTGTATTTTTTATGTATTGTCCTAGTTTTCCTAAGACACTAAACCTCTGGATCCTCCATGTGTAATACTATTATGTTGTTTATCTTTGAA
The DNA here is from genome assembly GCA_963277665.1 of Viscum album. Lineage (NCBI taxonomy): Eukaryota > Viridiplantae > Streptophyta > Magnoliopsida > Santalales > Viscaceae > Viscum > Viscum album. The sequence continues at coordinate 1,942,177,649 of OY728165.1, forward strand.
ATGATGTAATAGTAAAGTATGAAAAGGCCGTGTCGCTATAATTTGAGTGCACCCTTTATATGTTTTCTTTTCCCCAGGATTTCAAGAAAGGTTTTAGGTAAGAAAACCAAAAGAGGAAGATCATTTTGGGAGATGTTGAAGATCTTTCACCATGATTAGAAGATTACGTTATGAGTTTCCAAAGACACTAATCTATTGAGGTCCTTTGGTGTCTGTTTTTGTTATGTATTAAGTATTCCGAAAAAGTAATGTAATGTATTTTTATGTCAACATTTGGGTCTCTACAAGAACCTAGCAATCTTGTGTGGATTATAATCTAGCAACCCAGTTTGGATCAGCATCTACTGAACCTATTTGGATCAACACCTTGCGATCCTGTGTGGATGATCACCAATCAAGCCCATGTGGATCAGCACCTATCGACCATGTATGGGTCCTGTAGGGGTCAGTACCTATCGATCCAGTATGGGTCTAGTGGGGGTGGGTACCTATCGATCCTGGGAAGGTCGAATTCTGTGTGGGTCAGCAGGGGTTAGTACCTATCAATACTGTGTGGGTCAGACTTTGTATAGTCTGCTGTAGTGATTCTGGACAAAATAAGATGATCAATATTTATGAATAATCATATGTACTTGTTTACATTAGTTATATAAATTTTTGAGCTGAGACTTTTACTTTGTGATTTGTGGTTGATATCATGTTTTTTGGTTTTCCTTTTTTGAATTTTGAAAGAGCTTCGAGGGTCTCAGGCTCCCTATTGGGGATTGTTATACTCACCACTGCATGGGATTCGCTAGCACCATTTTGTTTCTTGTACAGATGATGGTAAGCCTTGAATAAGACTAAGGTATCTAGGAACTGACTCTAGACGGAAGCGACAATTGAATTGGAGATCTATGGAGACTATAAGTAAGTACCTTTCAGGTAGGATTCTCGGTGGATGATCTCAGAATATATTTTCTATTTTCAGTTTTAGTTGTATCTTTTTAGTTGGTCTTGTATTCCAAACCCTTTAATTTCAGTACACAGATTTATTATTGTAGTTTTATTTCATAGTTACATCTTGTAGTGTTTTTGTTATATGTGTTTGTATAGGTTTAAATGCTATGACATCCCATTTTAGTGATACTCCATTCTAGTGCTAGTTTCCAGCCTCTAGCCTATGGAATTCCAGCATGGGGTAGTCATGGATCGGGACCTAGGGGATTGGTCGTGACAAAGTTGTATCAAAGGGATCTATTCACACGAAGAACTAAGACTATGATCTTTCCAATGGAGCAATAGTGTCATGTATTTTGAGTGTGGTTTTCAGTTCAGGAGTCCAGTGTTGTTGTGGAGGCAGATGTATCCATAAACCAGGACCCTGAATTCTGATTTCTGACACATTTTCAGAAAACACTAATTGTGCTAGTTTTGGAAAAAAATTTACATTGATTTATTTTTATTTCAATCACTAGGTAAAAATTATTGACAATAGATCAGCCATTTATTTTTGGGATGCCACCATGTAGGAAACGAGCTAGGATTATTGAGAAAGTATTCGATGAAGGACCACTAACTGATGTGTTTTAGGTGCATGGGCCACTTAATATGTTATCACCGTCAGGTGCTTCACCAGCAAAAACACCACTGGTTGGGAAGAAGTTTCCCAATCCCCACTAGTGGATGGTGCATGCAGAATTAGCCCAATGCATGAGTTCTAGTATCAGTGGCCTCCAGGGTTTCGATGGGAGATAGATCCCCCGGAAGGTGAGGACTGGATGGAGGATATTTAACACCCCGACCTTCCACGATACACTTCTCATTCAATAATGCAATAGCTTGCATTGTAGGCAACATCAAGTTCTAACACACCATAACTAATCAAAGTACCCATTACGAATAGTAATAACCACTTTTTAAAATTATATAAATTTTTTATTTCAAAATGGTCTTCATTTTTGTATTCGTAATATCGAAATTATCCAAAGTTGAATTTTTTGTAATTTTCTGAGAACTTCCAATTTTTATAAATAGTGAAAAATACTTAAAAAAAACATTTTTAATCAAAGTATTTCATAGTGATAAATTATACTATTGAGTGGTTTGAAAGTATGATTAGAATATATTTTTAGTATTTTATCCAATGGTGGTCATTAGAATTAATTTCACTTTGAAATTGGACATAAACAATTGTCAATCTTTTGATATATATTATTTCTTAAAAACACGCTATTTGTTGTGACATCGGGAATTAATTATAAAATTAATTAATTAAACTTATATGTTTGTAATTTTTTAAAATATACATTATTTTTTAATTTGGAATATCAATTATAGCTTAGGGTGAAATTTTGGCATTGTTCTGAAAAACTTCAATTTTTGATGAATAGTGAAACCACTAAGTGGTAGTTAAATAACGTATTTTTCATTTAAATGAAATATTACCACTTTTGTGATTTGATTTTCAAAAATCTGACATACATGGTTGTCATTAGGAAGTAAAATGTGGTTCAATGGGATTAAAATAATTTTTTGGTGAATAGTAACTTTTAAGTTTAATTAATCGCGATTAAAGTTAATTAGTGAAATTTAAGGTAAAAATGATATTATAAAAATATGAAAATACCTTTACACTTGTCCTACCCCTATTGGATGTGTCGTGGCCGACCAAGACAATCCATGGGTCAACTTGGGGACCCCATGGAGCCACTTTGGTAGGAAAATGACATAAATTACTTTTATTTAATGTTAAAATAAAAATGTCACAAACAAGAGTTATTTTACAAAAACAATTTTTAAATGGGGTTATACAAGTCATATTTTTGACTATAAATATTCATTAGAAAGATAAACGGATTTCCTACATCATGATGTTTTTTTATAACTTTTAGACATTAAATAGATTTAATTATTTATGACACCATGATGATGCAATGATTATCTCATTAATTAACGATTTTAATAAAATGTAATGATAATGTAAAATATAAGCATTAAAATTTTCAAAAGACTATTAGATGAGAATATTTCGAACCCTTATCACCTTATCCTCGAATTATTTATGTTTGGGACCTTTATAATCCGAAAAGCATTGTATAAAAAAGTAACATTTCAATCTTTCCAAGAGTGCCTCTCCTCTCCTCTTATAAAAGGCCCCCACCACTACCACCTTGTTCACACCTTAAATCCATTTGGCTCGGCCAAACACTGACCAAATACTCTCCATACATCCCTCTATTACTCCTAGAAGTATCCATTTGGGCAGAATTCTTCTAAAGGAATCCTTTGGCTCAAATCAAAAAAGAGTTACCCAATTTAAAGGTAATGTCTTCTCTAATGTTGTTTTGTATATTTTGCTTCTCCAACCCCTTAAACTCTTCTTATTCCTTTCTTTTGTAACAACACCAGTATCTACAATATACTAGGTTGTTGTTATGATAAGTATTTGGTTTAAAATTACACACACCTTCGTCTAATGGTTAAAGAACATACTGTTTCTCTGGGTGGCGAAATACTGCCTCACGAAACAATGATTGTTCAATATTATTATAACACCTATAATGGTGGACATTTTGATGACAATATTTTCATATATGATATATATATTATGTTTATGTTTTCCTTATGCTTCTGTATTTCTCATTTATGCCATACTTTATGATTTCCATTAAGGGTAAACGTGATAATTTCATTTTAGGAAGTGTGGACTACCGCCCCCTCAAAGTGATTTGAATCGTAAATGCCATATTTGGGATGTATAAAGGATGGAGTAAATGGTATTATACATTATATTATACTGGAATTAAATTATACCTTTATATAATTATAACATCATTCCATTAAATATGAAATAGAAATGAAAGTAGAGTTCATGTGTACGTATGGCTTATCGTCTCCATGACCGGTGCATTTCATTTCTTACCTCTTAACGTTATGGAATATTATAAATTCATTTATATACTGGATATATATGATATATATGATATCTAAATAATGAATATAATCTTGGATATAATGGATATTTCACCCCATGACCAACTTTTAATTATAAGAAGTTTATTTTTGACTCAAGTACCTAAGATCGACAAAATGACCGTTATAAACTTAAATATTTACATAATGTTAATGACATGGTAATAGGTGATATAAAAGGAATAATGAACTTGAAAAAGGTTGTTAAGAAGGTAGAGATTAACTCTAGTTTATTTTTCAGGAGATCAAAGAACGGTCGAGTGAATTCGGACATGAGGTAAGGGAACTTCTTAACCCAATTTCCATTATTTGGGTTAATCTCCTACTTTCAAATTATGTCATGATATTATTGTGTCCTATCTTGTATTTATACTTTCTTTATGTGTACATATAGTGAATACACATAATAAATATATTTTATTTAAAAATGATCTTTTTCAGGGACTTCGTCTCAAACTCCATTCATTGAGGCATATTTTGTTTTATACACATACTTTTTCTATATGGTGTATAAACCGCTTTGACTTTTACGTTTATCCAAAAGGAATATTTTTTATACGAAACATTTTACTAAATGAAAAAAGGGAATTTTTTTGTCGTATGTATGCGGCGACAACGAATTCTCCGCTGTCGTGGCCATTATTTTAGTTTTGGCTTCCTTTACAATCCATAACTTTTTAAAATGAAAAATAAATACAAAGTTTTAATTTTCTCTAATTTTTTTATTGAAAATGGTTTTGAAAGTGTTTTTATTACATCAATGTGTTGTATTGATATCTTGTGATTGATGTGTGGGAATCTTATGTTTCCTTTATGCATGTTTTATGTGATACAATTATGTTATGATTTATGATATGTTTAAACCTGTTCATATGAGGAATGCATTGGACTTAATAAGTGACGGGTGGAGCCCGCTATAGCTCCTCGATGCATTAGTAGGTCTCATGAGACAAACTAGTGTCTTGGAACGAGGCCTTGAAAAAATATTATTTGTGGTCTTGGCACGAGGCCTTGGCTACGTGGTTATGATAGTCTGGCATTATGCATTCCATCATTATGAAAGTGGTTATTGATATTGCATGTGATTATTCGGCTAGTAGAATATCCATGTGAGTAAGTAAATGGAATTATTTAATTTTATTGTTTCTATATTATGCTGAAGTTCAAGTTTAAAAAGGCTTTGGTTTTAGTTATACATTGCCTTAAATGTTAATGTTTATTTACGTAAACTTCCACAATATTGTTATCCTTACTGAGTATTTGACCTCACCTCTTTCAATGTTTTAATATTTTTCAGAATGTGAAGAAGTATTTTATGAATGACCTGCAGGGATAGTCAGAAGAGGATATGGGTGTGGACTATGGAGACTTTGTTATTGTAGTTTTTCACTTTATGATGTAATGTAACATTTATGAATGTATCTAGTGTTTCCAAGGCTACTAAACTAATCGGTCTTTCGAGAATTGATCTTTTATGATCATGCCAATGTTACGAAGTAATGCACTACCTCTGGGTAGCTGGGGTCGGGGCATTACAGTTGGTATCAGAGGCGGTTTAGTACTAACCTTGGAAGCTAGATTTAGACAAACTCTGATTAGAGAACATATCCCAAAGATAGACTTTGAGGATTAGTATAGAATAACTTCCTAGAATTTTGGTATTATAGAGATTTTGTGAGTTTTCCGAGCAATACATCCCTGTCTGGATACGAGCAGGTAGAGGTGGCTCTAGCACAGATGTACCTAGGGGTAAAACCCAAAAACACCCTTTGAGAAAGACTTGAACAGGAACTGGTGCATGACAACGGGCCTTGCTGCACTCTTGGTTACGACACTTCCAGGGGATATGCTTAGGATAATTCTCATTTTCTTTGAAAACCACTATGAAGGGTTATGAGTATATACTTCCTCAAAGAAAACTTTTTTTATGATTATTAATTATATCCATAAATAGTTCAATTAGTGTTATGTGTTTTACAAGTATAGAATTATTTATTTTGATTCATAAACTAATCTAGTTTATGCCATTGTTTAGAAATGGCGCCTAGTGGAAGGAATGGAAATCGTATCAATGCACGCATTCCGTGTAGGGATTGCCCTCCTGCTCAAGAAAATTATTGTGGATGTGGAGATACAACTGGTGCTGATCAACTTATTACCATACTAGGACAACTCACTCAGGTTATGAATAATAACCTTACTCGTATGAAGCACCCTGATCCGAAACATGGAGGATCAATGTTAGACCACTTCATGAGGCAACAACCGCCAAAATTTAATTGGGGTACAAATCCATTAGTAGCTGGGCAATGGATAAACTCCTTAGAGAAAATATTCCATGCCTTAGGGAGTAGGGAAAGGGAGAAGGTTGTCATGGAAGTTTACCGCCTCACTGGAGATGCCGATCAGTGGTGGTCGCTAATTCAAAACACAAAGGAAGATGATGACGTATCGAATATGGAATGGAGGGAGTTCAAAGAGATTTTCATAGAAAAATACTTTCCTTGTGACCATCGAGCAGATATGGAAAGGAAATTTCTGAGTCTGAGACAAAAGGAGGATGAGAATGTCGCAAAGTATGAGGCCAACTTTACAAGGATAGCGAGGTATGCTGCAGATTATATACGTAACCCAATAGGTAATATTGATCATTTCTTTGTTTGGTTAAAACCATTTTTTCGTCGAGCTTTAGTATCACAATCCTTCTCATCGTACGAGGATATAGTCTCGTGTGCTATCAAGACAGAAAAGGAATTCTCTAAGTCTTATGACAACAAAGTAATGAATGATATGAAGAGAATAGTGGAACAAGATACAGATAAAGGGAAAAAGGGAAAGAAGGATTTTACATTATGTGATAATTGTGGGAAGAATCACCCGGATACTTGCCTAAAAGGAATGGGTGTTTGTTACAAATGTGGAGAAAAAGGACACCAGGCTCATGATTGTAAGGGAAAGAAAAAGGCCATCAATGTTGAATGATACAATTGTAGGGAAATGGGGAATTATGCAAATGAATTTCCTAAGCGTCAGGGAACCTTACCTCAGAAAAGGCCAAGAGATCAAGGCCAATCTTATGCTGTTACTACAGATGAAGTGGAATAATTAATGTATTGGTGCTTTTGGACTCAAGGATTATAGTCTGGTTATAAGGATAATTTGATATATATAAGGATTGTACTGCAGTACTTGTTGTTTTCATTAAGGTTTTAATATGATGAAGGTAATCGTATTTTTATTATGTGACAATATGAGAAACATTACTTTGTTTGGGGAATCTGATAAATTGATTTTGGAATTAAGAGAACTTTTAGAGAATGTCTGGACAGAGGTATTTTGGATAACTATAAAGGTTGGGATGGATTAAGTTGAACTTTGAATAGTATTGTCTAAGGTTAAAAAATTTCTGAAGATTATTTTTTGAATATTATAATACTATAGTTTTAGGAAAAGGACAACCTGCAGGGTGGGGCATAACCCATCACGTCGGACAATGCTGTAGGAATCGAACCCACAACCATAGTGCAACAGACCTTTATTACCTACCACTAGCCTACAGGAAGTCCCTGGTTATTACAAAATATTTTTCCTAATCCAAATGGAATTTGGTAATATTTAGAACCTTATACAATTAAGATAAATAGAATATTTTTGAGTACTATTACCTTTTAGAGAGAAAGATGGGATTGTGGTAAAAATTTATTAAAGAATGAAAGTCTACATGAAAATTATGTATATTCCCTTATGTTCTTAGTAAATATCCTAAATAAATTCTTCAACTTTATAAAAGGTAACTTAAAACAAAAACGTTTCCTGTTAACTTTTCCAACTGGGGATTCAATGACTGTTTAACCAATCACAAGTTTGTGATTTTCTTATGGTTAACTTTCTCCTAATCCAGTGTTCTACAACTCTCCATCAGACCTTGATGGTTTGTTTTTCTTCCATATCCATATTTTTATAGAATCCTAGTATGGGCTATCTCGGGTGACCTTTGTACTTCTCTTTCTTTCTTTTAATGTTATATTTTTATTATCCTTCTTTCCAATATGGGTTTTCCAAAAAGGTATTTTCTATTTTCAACCTTTTATTTTCAATGAAAAATTTCAAATTGCGAGGATACAATTTATTGAAGGAGGGGAGAATGTAACACCCCGACCTTCCACGATACGCTTCTCATTCAATAATGCAATAGCTTGCATTGTACGCAACTTCGAGTTCAAACACACCACAACTAATCAAAGTAGCCGTTATGAATAGTAATACCCACTTTTTAAAATTATAGAAATTATATATTTCAAAATGGACTTCATTTTTGTATTCGTAATATCGAAATTATCTAAAGTTGAATTTTTTGTAATTTTCTGAGAACTTCCAATTTTTATGAATAGTGAAAAATACTTAAAAACAAAATTTTTAATCAAAGTATTTTATAGTGATAAATTATACTATTGAGTGGTTTTAAAGTATAATTAGAATATATTTTTACTATTTTATCCAATGGTGGTCATTATAATTAATTTCACTTTGAAATTGGACATAAACAATTGTCAATCTTTTGATATATATTGTTTCTTAAAAACACGCTATTTGTTGTGAAATCGGGAGTTAATTATAAAATTAATTAATGAAACTTATATGTTTGGAATTTTTTAAAATTGACATAATTTTTGAATTTGGAATATCAATTATAGCCTAGGGTGAAATTTTGGCATTGTTATGAAAAACTTCAATTTTTGATGAATAGTGAAACCACTAAGTTGTAGTTAAATAACTGATTTTTCGTTTAAATGAAATATTACCACATCTGTGATTTGATTTTCAAAAATCCGACATAAATGGTTTTCATTAGGAAGTAAAATGTGGTTCAATGGGATAAAAATAATTTTTTGGTAAATAGTAACTTTTATGTTTAATTAATCGCGATTAAAGGTAATTAGTGAAATTTAAGGTAAAAATGATATTATAAAAATATGAAAATACCTTTACACATGTCCTAACACTATTGGATGTCTCATGGCCGACCAAGAAAATCCATGGGTCAACTTGGGGACCCCATGGAGCCACTTTGTTAGGAAAATGACAGAAATTACTTTTATTTAAAGTTAAAATAAAAATGTCACAAACATGAGTTATTTTACTAAAACAATTTTTAATTGGGGTTATAAAAGTCATATTTTTGACTATAAATATTCATTAGAAATATAAAAGGATTTCCTACATCATGATGGTTTTTTTATAATTTTTTTTACATTAAATAGATTTAATTATTTATGACACCATGATGATGCAGCGATTACCTCATTAATTAACTATTTTAATAAAATGGAAGGATAATGTAAAATATAAGCATTACACTTGTCAAAAGACTATTTGATTAGAATATTTCGAACCCTTATCACCTTATCCTATAAGTATATATGTTTGGGACCTTTAGAATCCGAAAAGCTTTGTATAATAAAGTAACATTTCAATCTTTCCAAGAGTTCCCCTCCTCTCCTCTTATAAAAGGCCCCTACCACTACCACCTTATTCACACCTTCAAGCCATTTGTATCGGCCAAACTCTGCCCAAATAATATCCCAACTTCCCTATATTACTCCTAGAAGCCTCCCTTTGGGCAGAATTCTTCTCAAGGAAGCCCTTGGCTCAAATCAAAAAAGAGTTACCCGATTTTAAGGTAATGTCTTCTCTAATGTTGTTTTGTTTATTTTGCTTCTCCAACCCATTAACCTCTTTTTATTCCTTTCTTTTGTAACAAAACCAGTATATAAAGTATACTAGGATGTTTTTATGACAAGTATTTGGTTTACACTTACACACACCTTCGTCTAATGGTTAAAGAACATACTGTTTCTGTGGGTGGCGAAATACTGCCTCACGAAACGATGATTGTTCAATATTCTTTTAACACCTCTAATGGTGGCCATTTTGATGACACTATTTTCATATATGATATATATATTATGTTTATGTTTTCCTTATCTTCTGTATTTCTCATTTATGGCATACTTTAAGATTTCCATTATGGGTAAACGCGATAATTTCATTTTAGGAAGTGCGGACTACCGCCCCCTCAAAGTGATTTGAATCGTAAATGCCATATGTGGGATGTATAAAGGATGGAGTAAATGGTATTATACATTATATTATACTGGAATTATATTATAACTTTATATAATTATAACTTCATTCCATTAAATATGAAATATAAATGAAAGTAGCGTTCATGCATACGTACGGCTTACCGTCTCCATGAACGGTGCATTTCATTTCATATCTCTTAAAGTTATGGAATATTATAAATTAATGTATATACTGGATATATATGAGATATATGATATCTAAATAATGAATATAATTCTAGATAAAATGGATATTTCAGCACATGACCAACATTTAATTATAAGAAGTTTATTTTTGACTCAAGTACCTAAGATCGACAAAACGACCGTTATAAACTTAAATAATTACATAATGTTCATGACATGGTAATAGGTGATATAAAAGGAATAATGAACTTGAAAAAGGTTATTAAGAAGGTAGAGATTAACTCTAGTTTATTATTCAGGAGATCAAAGAACAGTCGAGTGAATTCGGACATGAGGTAAGGGAACTTCTTAACCAAATTTCCATTCTTTGGGTTAATCTTCTACTTTCAAATTATGTCATGATATTATTATGTCCTATATTTTATTTATACTTTCTTTATGTGTACATATAGTGAATACACATAATAGATATATTTTATTTAAAAATGATCTTTTTAAGGGACTTCGTCTCAAACTCCATTCATTGAGGCATATTTTGTTTTATACACATACTTCTTTTATACGGTTTATAAACCCCTTTGAATTTTACGTTTATCCAAAAGGAATCTTTTTTATACGAAGCGTTTTACTAAACGAAAAAAGGGAATGTTTTGGTCGTACGTATGCGGCGACAACGACTTCTCCGCTGTCGTGACAATTATTTGAGTTTTGGCTTCTTTTACAAGCCATAACATTTTAAAATGAAAAATAAATACAAAGTTTTAATTTTCGTTAATTTTGGTATTGAAAATGGTTTTGAAAGTGTTTTTATTACATGAATGTGTTGTATTGATATCTTGTGATTGAAGTGTGGTAATCTTATGTTTCCTTTATGCATGTTTTATGTGATACAATTATGTTATGGTTTATTATATGTTTAAACCTGTTCATATGAGGAATGCATTGGACTTAATAAGTGACGGGTGGAGCCCGCAATAGCTCCTCGATGCATCGGTAGGTCCCATGAGACAAACTAGAGTCTTGGAACGAGGCCTTGACAAAATATTATTTGTGGTCTTGGCACGAGGCCTTGGCTATGTGGTTATGATAGTCTGACATTATGCATTCCATCATTATGAAAGTGGTCATTGATATTGGATGTGATTATTCGGCTAGTAGAATATCCATGTGAGTAAGTAAATGGCATTATTTAATTTTGTTTTTTTCAATATTATGCTGAAGTTCACATTTAAAAAGGATTTATTTTAGTTATACATTGCCTTAAATGTTAATGTTTATTTACGAAAGCTTCCGCAGTATTGTTATCCTTACTGAGCATCTGAGCTCACCCCTTTCAATGTTTTAATATTTTCCAGGATGTGAAGAAGTATTTTATGAATGACCTACAGAGATAGTAAGAAGAGGATATGGGTGTGGACTATGGAGACTTTGTTATTGTAGTTTTTCACTTTATGATGTAATGTAACATTTATGAATGTATCTAGTGTTTCCAAGGCTACTAAACTAATAGGTCTTTCGAGACATTATCTTTTATGATCATGCCAATGTTACGAAGTAATGCACCGACTCTGTGTTGCTGGGGTCGGGGCGTTACAGGATATGTCCAGATTTTTCCACCTAGTTGGGACACTAGAAGAGAAGATGGTGATCATAGCTTCTTGTCTTTTCCTATGCGTGGAAAGAATATGATGGAGCATGTTTCTCTAGTTATATGATGAGGTGTCCCTCACCTGGACGATCTTTTAGAGACTCTTCAAGGTAGAGTTCATCCCACTGAAACTATTCTCTGTGCATATTCAAGAGTTGATGCACATACAGTAGGGAAGCCTGACGGTAGCCCATTACTCTACGAGATTCACTAACATCTTATTATACTCCACCAATATGGTATAAGACCCATTCATTAGGGCCGGAACCTTTGATCAGGGTCTTCGGAGAAAGATCAGATCTTCAATGATATCATAGAAAATCCTGACGCTGGATAGAGTACTCAAGAGAGAATTGTTGGTGGAGATCCTCTTAGCTAGACATGCACCAACGATGAGAGCCACCACCAGACGATATGTATCCAAGTCATATGTGGGAGGTATTATAAGGATGATTCAAATGTCCAAGTGGGCCAGACCCTCTAATGGACGACCCCAGGGACACATGGTCAGAGTTAAGGAGATCACGAGGCAGTGGAGGCCAGGTGGGAGGCAGAGTGTGCTTCACGATCAGTGGGCAGGGCCTCATGGCTCACAACTGCCTAACCCACTATACCCATGATCAGCAGATGGTTGATGGATAGTCTAGGTAAAGGTAGATATTTAAGCGAGGAAGTCCATAGGGTGGTGGAAGTAGAAGAGGATTAGGATGTACAGCAGGCGGTGGGATGCGATTTGAGGTTATATTGCCAAGCCAACAAGGTGGTCCACCTCAACTACACGGAGCAGCTGCACAAAGTCCAGCACAATAATAGGCTGCAGAGGCCTATGACCACGACACTGCAATGATAATTTTATGTACGATATATGTCTATTCAACACTAGCTATAGTACTTTTAGACATAAGTTCCAGTCACTATTTCGTTGCCACGACCCTCATTCGGAGCATAGAGATTCTGATGGATTCTTTAGCTTGATCCTTGCAATTAGAGACTCCTACAGGATAATATTTGACAATTATACACTATTGAAGGTTGTGTGAGTTTACTCTAGTAGGAGAGAGATTCACCTTGGATCTCTTATTATTAGCATTGAGCACCTATGATGTCATCTTGGTTATGGAATTACTATCCACAATCCATGACTAAATTGATTGTTTTAGGTGAAAAGTGAAGTGTGTCAATGTGGATGGAATCAGGTTTACCTTCATCAGTGAGGAGGAAACTATTAATGTATCGGATGGACTATCTCAGAGTAGGGTGATTTTGATTACTCATATGTTTCCCAACATCACCCTAGGAGTGGTTGATGTGAGGATTTAGACATATCCTGTAGTGGTGGACCGGTATACTAATTTCTTTCCTATTAATGTTCCATGACTACCTCCTCATAGAGATATAGACATTCACATCAACTTGTACCCTAGGTCAACACTGATATCTACACCATTAAATCATATGGCTCTTATAGAGCTTTGTGAGATGAGGGTATTGTTGGAGGAAATGCAAGGAAAGGTGTTAATAAGGCCAAGTGTTTCACCATGGGAATCCGAGATCTTGTTCTCCAAGAAGGTAGATGGGAGTATAAGGATTTTAGGTAACTATCGGCGACTGAACCAGGTGTTCATGAAGATCAAGTATTCTTTGCCTAGGATCGATGATCTTTTCATAAAGTAGAAGGGAGCTCATTGGTTATTTGAAAATAAACCTGAGATCTGGCGATCACCAACATAGGGTGTCGGATGGGGACATACTGAATATAGACATTAGATTTCAGTATGGCCATTTCGAGTTCTTGGTTTTTCCTTTTGGCATGACCAACGCTCCAGTAGTGTTAATGGGGATCATTAACTCGATCTTTTAACCATACCTAGATCTCTTCATGGTGGTCTTCCTTGATGACATCTCTATATACATGGAGTCAGAGGAGGAGCACACCATGCACCTAGAGATAGTTATAGAAACAATTCGAGAGCACCATCTTTATAGAATGCTCTCGAAGTGCCGGTTCTGAATATGGGAGGTCCACATCCTAGGGAACGTTATCTCAGAGGATGGAGTCATAGTGGATCCAACAATGATATAAGTAGTGCATTTTTGGGATCCACCCATGTTACAAAGGCATGGTGTTTACTATGATTTTCTAGGTATGACCAAAGATTTTTACCTGTCTTGTCTAGGGTATTGGTGCCCTTTTCATCCTTGAAGAAGAAGGTTCAGCCTTTCTTGTGGATGAAAAAGTATCAGAAGTGTTTTTGGGAGCCAAGGTAGAGACTAAAGAGTTACCCCATATTGAGGATACCAGAATAGGGTTTTGTTTATGTAGTCTAAAATGACACATCAGGGACCATACATGATTTTATCCCTAATGAAGGAGATAGTGGTGATCATCTACGGATCACAGAAGTTGAGACAACAAAAGAAAAACTATGCTACCCATGACCTGGATTTAGTAGTAGTTGTTATTGCTCTGAATTAGTGGTGGAACTACTTGAGGGGTGAACATTTTACTAATTACACTGATCAAATGAGTCTCAAGTATATCATCTCACAGAAGGACCTAAAACAAAGAGAGTGACAATGTATATAGTTCCTCAAAGATTATGGCAATGAGATAGTATATACTCTTGAGAAGGATATATAATAGATGACGAACTAAGAAGGAGGTCTGGTCTACAGTTTTGGAGTGAGGTGATAGACCAGCTAACCGTGTTGTAGATATCCTTCATGGATAGATATGGACAAGTTTACCTCTAGTATACGACTATCACTCCCCCACTTCTACATCGAGTTTTGGAGGCACACCTTGGAGACAGTGACTGTGAGGCCTAACGTGCATAGATACCCTCAGGATAGGCTCTTGAAGGATTTTATGAAGGTGGGGAGATCGTCATCCTATTCAAAGGACACACCATTCTACCAGTGATTCTACAGGAGGAGGTGTTGAGGGAGTTCCATTCATACCCTTTAGAGGTACATCCGAGAGTGGTGAAGATGTACCAAGACCTCCGATGTCAGTACTAGTGGCCAGGGATGACGGAAGCAGTGGAACAGTTTGTATCATGATGCCTCTATTTTCATAAATTGAATTCTAATCATCAATACAAGTGGGCATAGCTTATCCACTTGATGTGACATAATATAAGTCGTATGGTATCTCCATGAACATAATGAAAAGTCTACCACATTTGATAGGGGCCACGATTCCATATGAGTGATCGCTGAACATCACATCAAGTCAGCCAAATTCCCACCCATATGAGAGCAAGGATCAGTATAGGGCTTGGGACACCTCTATAGGAAAGAGATTATGTGACTACATGGGGTTCAATCGACAGTCATCTTGGACAGTGACACATGTTTTACACCATGCTTGTGGAATGGATTGGAGGAGGTGTTCAGGACTCAGCTACACTTGTGCACTGTCAACCATCCTCAGACATATTTTCAGATAGAGTTGACCATACAAACACCTGAGTACATGCTTCATACATGTTTCCTTGATTTTGGCCATAGCTTGGAGGAAAAACTACCCCTAGTGGAGTTTTCATACAAAAAACATTTATCATTCCACCATTGGCATGGATCCATTAAAGGCCTTGTATGGAAGAACATGTAAATCATCTCTTTGATTTAATGACCTTGGGGAGTCATCATTTATGGTTCTAGATTTGGTATCGGCAACTATAGAGAAGGTACATATCATCCAGGAGAGGATAAAGACTTCATAGAGCTGACAGAAGTCTTATGCTGATAGGAGACATAGAACATTAGAGATTAAAGATGTATACAATGTATTTTTATATGTTTCACACCAATAAAGATTAAGAGGATTTTCTGAGGCAACAATATATCATCAAGGTTCATCAGACCTTTCCAGATCCGCAATAGAGTTGGCGAGGTGGCGTACAATCTATCTTTTTCCCCACAGATGCATCGGGTGCATAATTATTTCCACAAATCATAGAAAAAGAGATACATTCATGATTCATCTCATGTGACCAGTTGGGGTGAGTTGGACATCGACGAAGGGGTGCAGTTTGAAGAGTTCTTGGTGAACATAGAGGATCAATAGGAGCATTTCCTTCATGGTCAGTCAATTCCTCTAGAAAAAGTTTGTTGGCAGCACTGGAATCTTTAGGAGAGAACATAAGAACGCGAGGATAAGATACGTGCTCAGTACCCCCTTTTGTTTCACAAGTTTTTTTTATATTTCATGGAAACAAATACCAATGGTGGTAAGAATGTAAAGACGTTGAAAATTACATGTAATTTTTTTTAATATTATTTGGGATTGTTAGGGTTCTGCAAAAATTGACAACATTTGATTCGGAGTCCTAGTGTTCCCTAAATGGATTTTTTTTAAAATTTTAAAGGTATGTTCAGTAAATGTATGGGTGGAGTTTAATAAATTTTGAAATGGTGCTCAGAATTGAAATCTGAGAGCACTATTGAATCAACAATGCCAAGATTCACTTAAGGGAAGCGTCATTTTGACTCCATTAGGTTAAGAGAAAATGATAAATTTTGGAATTTACAAAAAAAAACTAAACAAAGTGCTTATTTTCTGCAACTGTTGTGTGGAAGTGGTGGTACCCATGAAATTTCAAGACATTTACTGGCTTGACACTTCTGTTTTGTAACCTCAACATTGTTACATTAAATGCGGTTCATAAATGAACCTCGTTAATTTCATGAAACACATTTGGATCCTCAATCGCTTCAATAGAATCATAGTTGTGGGATTTTGGAAGGAAGGTGTGGAATCTCTAATGGTTGGTTGCATAGAAATCCATCAAGGAAGGGAATCATGTATGACAACATAAAAGGAATCAAATTGGGAACGATGAATGACGGTGGCTTCGTCAAGCGTGGATTCCCCTTCCACTACCGAGACATCTCCCATGAAATATAATGTAGTGTGTTTATTTATTAAATATTATCATTGATTAATTAAATAATTTATCACTTGTTATAATGAAAACGTGGATGAAATGTTCCAAAAGAACATAACCAGACCCTCAGCTACATTTTTTCGTGATGCATTCTTTGTGGGAAGATTTTATAATCAACAGAATGTTGAAATTGGGTGGCACGAAATGGCGACGACATCCTGGGAGGGCCGTAGGCGCATCTGGAAGGAAGAACAGACCACCAGATCTCACTCAGTGAACCACGGAAGATCCGCCAATGTGACACCAGTGCGAAAAATAGAACTCATCAGCCACTGATGAGGGTGGCACCACTCAGCACCACGGCAGACGAGCACGTGGCTGGCTCTCAATGGGCCGTAGAGGCAGTAGATGGTGCCCCATCATGAGCCACTATGAGAAGGCCACGACTATGAAGCCACAGTGAAGGATGGGACCTTCTCCCTGTAGAACCAATATGTAAAGGGGTGGTGACACCTGGCACCGCCATTTAAAATGATGAAAAGCTCTTCGATCTGTACATGAGGCAGACCGTGTAACCCCCACATAGGGTGGGTGAGTCAATCCGCAGCCCAGCGGGACGAGCCCATCATGGCCCAGCCTAACCGGGCCGGTCCAGGATACTTAGGGCCGAGTCGGGTCAAACCTATACTGGCTCGGATTGAATCGAACCATATTGGGTCGACCCAGACTGGGTTGGGACGGGTTGGTCCGATGGGGTCAGACTAGACCCGGACCCATCTTGGGCCTTGATACACACAAAAGGACGTATCTTGCGAACCAAATATCTATTTTATTAACCATCAACGATGTTGTGATCCTTGGATCAATAAAATCCATTTGAGATAGTCCATGAGATTTTTTAATAAAATTGCAGTACGACCGGGTTGGATGGACCCCGAATATTACTTGGCCCTCGGCACTTAAATGCCTATAGCTCAAAGACCGGGTGTCCATTTGACATGTTGTCTGTTGTGTTGGAACCCTATTACATGACATATATTTGAGTAACATCATCATAGGACATCGTGATGGTTAAAAATAACTGATGGATTGAGGAGTGGTTTCTCCTGAATCAAGAATGCTATGAGTAGGAATCAAGTGGATGGCTGTGGGATGGAGATTGGAGACAGATCATATAGAGGTTTTTACTAAGCGATCCTGTGTGGTTCATCACTTAGAGATCATATGTGGATAATCACTTAGATATCATTTGTGGATCAGCACTTAGAGATCCTATGTGGATCACCACCTATCCAGCCTGTGTGGATCAGCACCTAGAAAACCTGTGTGGATCAGAACCCTGAAATCCTATTTGGCTCAGCATCCAGAGACCCTATGTGGATCAATAGCTAGAGACCCTATGTGGATCAGCACATTGTGATCATTTGTGGATCAGCACCTATCTATCCTCTATGGGTCAACACTTATTGATCTTGTCTGGGTCTTGCAGAGGATAGTATCAATCAATATTGTGTCAGTCTTGTGGGGGTTAATACCACTCGATCATGGGTGGTTCATATCCTGTGTGGGTCAGGAGGGGTTAGTACCTATCGATCCTATGTGGGTCAGACTCCGTATGGTCAACATAAGTGCCTCTTGATAGAATAAAATGATGAAGATTTATGAATAATCATATGTACTTATGTACTTTATTTATAATTGGTTTTCACCTAAGTCTTTTACTTTTTTGATTTGTGTTTGAGATCATTCTTTGTTGTGTTACTTTTTGGATTTCTGAGAGACCTTCATTGGTCTCGGGGTCCATATTGGGCATTTTTATTCTAACCCATGCATGGTATTTTCCCGAACCTTGTTGTGTCTTGTGAAGACGATGAGAATCCTTGATTGAGACTCATGGAGCTAGGACTTGATAGTAGACGACAATGATCGTTAATGTGGAGAGATGTGGAGACAAGTTATACCTTCACCTAAAGTAGGATCATCGATGGACGATCTCATGAGTTGTTTTTTTTTCAGTTGTAGTTGTATCTTTAATGTTACGTCTGTATTCCGACCCCATTACTTTCAGTAAACACCATTACTATAGCTATTTTCCTTTGTGTTTATATCTATCTATGTTTTTGGACTTTGTGTTTATACAAGTTTAAAGGAAATGCCATCTTATTTTAGGGATATTCCTTTCTAGTGTTAGTCTCCAACCCCTGGCCTATTAAAGGCAGGCTTGGCGTAGTCACAGCTCAGGTCCCGAGGGACGGGTCTTGAAATTTAGACCAGGAAAACCTAGATATTGAATTATTGATTATAAAGAAAATAAATTTTGAATTATATTCATATAAAAAAAATATATTTACTATTTGTTTTATTTTTTATATTTTTTCATTCCGTAACAGGAATGCCTTGTAGATAAATGAGTAGTCCACATTATGGAAGAAAAAAAATTTACTACCCATTCTCTCGTATCAAGGATATATTTATGTAAAAAAAATTTATTTTATAAAAACATTTGGAAAAATATTCCCACTCTATTACAAAACAAAAATATCACTATCCACCATTGTATTATGACACATCCACACTCATGAAAATAAATACCACTAGATAAATTTGTCAAAATTTCCCCAGGATATTAACTCTTCATCGCCACACATTATATATAACCATTATATTGTGAGAAAATAAAATGAAGGAATAATAAATCAAATCACAAAATGACATCCTTTTTTGGATTCATGATGTGAGTATGATTTTTTAAAATAATTTTATAACTTGTATAACAAAAATTAATTTTATATATAGCTAGTAAAAAAAGAGGTTTTTCCAAAATTGTGACATTTACAATTTTATCAATATATAAGGGTGATAATTTATATTATTTAATTAAATAAATATTTAACGTATAATGTTATTCATTATAAATATATTTTTTAAAAAATTAATTAAACTTATTTATTTGTTAAAAAAATTTAATATTATAATCATATTAAAAAACTATTTGTTTTATTTTCATATAAATAATGATATTTTGTTAAATTTGGTCTAGTATTGATTTTAAATAAACATTAAATTCTATTTTTTATACAAAAAATGTTTATTTTTTTTAAAATACTAACTGTTTATGTCACACCCATCATCTTGGAATTATTTATTTTATGAATTTTCATTTCATTAAGTGTTTCAGGTTGATGCTCAACAGTTAATTTTTTAGTTCTTATATAAAAACTCTTATTTTGGCCTTCACTGCGTCCAACGCAACACCATCGAAGCCACATAGCCTCACTTGGGCGGCCATGTGACCTCACCCGGTTCAGTGCATGGCATGCCTGATGTCGAAAACAACCTAATATCTAAAACAAATAAATGAAGTAAAATTAAATAAATGATGTTGAAGTAATATAAGAAATAAATAAATATAAATTATTTTAATAATAATAGAAATATTATTTTATTATTATTATAATTAATAGTATTGTAATTATTATTTTTGATATTATTAATATGTTAAGTATTATTATTATTGTTATTATTATTGTTATAGTTACACATACATTTTTTATGTTTTTTGGGGTTTAATATTATTTTTTCCCACTCATTTTACCGTTTCTTTTTTTCCTATCTTCCTCCACTTTCTCTCTATCCCATCAGATTTCCCTTTCCTCTCATTGATGTCACTCCCCAAAACCCCCATCTTTTCCCCTATCGGTGCCGCCCTAGTACTTTCTCCCTCCTATTGTCATGTGAACCATCCCACATGAACCCCTCATGCCCCACCTATTCCCCTCTTTCATGCACTACCTCTCCCTAGACACATGCCGTTGCACTGTGACATTGGATATCTACCCGACTTCACCCTTTTCAGGCCAGCGACTCACACCGCCACCCACCCTAGTCTTCTCATCATCCGTGACCCACCCCTGTCAAACCCTCTTAGCACCGTTGCCTCCCCATCTCTACACTAGGATTTATGTGGTGAAATTTTCACATGATTAGTGTTTCACACATAATTTTGAGGGTTTCTGCAACCGAGGTATGTGGTTTTATAGGATTCTATTATTTGATAAATTTTTTGTGATTTTTTGAGTTTCAAAAAGTGTTCCATGATCATGTCTTGTGGTGAATTTTTTTTTTCTGAGTTGTTTGGTTTGTCTCTATGGTTCTAATGTAGTTTTTTTCAATTTTATGGAAAAGTTATTAAATTTTTGGATGTGTGGTTTAGTGTGATGTTTTGTGAAAATGTTTTAACAGATAAAAAATTAGTTGTGATTCTTGATTTTTAAACTATTTTAATGGTTTAAGTGGAGTTTTTTATTAATTAATTAATGTATTTTATTATATCTAAACATCTATTTTCTAGTTTTAATTTAGTCATAAATTTCCTAATTGGGCTTTATAAATTATATGTGGAGTGTGGAAGTAGTATTTGATAAGAGTGAATGAGTGTTATGTTTTTAAATGTACTTTTATATATGAAACTGTGTTTTTTTCATGTCTAAACCCCGATGTTCTATTTAGAGGTGTTCGTTCAATTGTTTAATCAAATTATTAAATTATGTAGGTGATGAAATTCATGTTGTGAAACGATTTATGGTGTGTGATAAATTTTAAAAGAGGATATTTTGTATGTGCGTGGTGTGAAACCTTATGCTAATTATTTGAATTGCTTTGTAAAATATTTAAATGACCTATTTAATTATGGGAGAGGTGAAAAATATATTAATTTTTTTATGTGAATATGTTTTAAAAATGAAATACCTTATTGTGATGGTTATGATGTCCACCCTTAGATATGAAGTGTATTTTTTATAAATAATGAAAATAATGTTTGACAGGTGATTGTGGTTTTGATGTTGATAATAAAAAGGGAATTGACCATTATATTGATTAGTTTTAATTTTATGCCTTTTTTAGCCTTTCTAAATGATAATTTTTTTTTTAATTTTTTTTTAAAAATTGCCTTACTTGTGTGTAAGATGAAAAGAGATTTTGTTCATCAAAAGGTAAATTTCCGATATGTTTGAATTTTGTTATGGAAGTGGTAGTGTGTGTGATATGTGTATATGTGATAAAGCTTGAATTTTCATATATTATATACTGTATTTAAATGTTCTAAATCCCACCAAAGTGTTATTTTATGTGCAATTGTCACATTTTTAGGATTTGGTGGAATTTTGAGCTCAAAGGAAAAAATGGCTTAATTTTGGTGTTTAGCTGTTTTATTTGTATTCAGTATTTTTTCCATAACATTTTCCAAACTAAACCAAATTGAGAATTTGTTTTATAGGATTCCTTATATAATGGGATGAATTGCATCCTTCTGTAGGCCCAGCTCAATCAATCATTTGGTGGCCCAAAACTAGCTCACAATCTGGACATAGAAAACTGTGTGGAGAATTGTAATGTTCTAACTCTGAGCTTTTATCTCGAAGCTGACTGATCCAATGGAGCTGACATTTAACAAGGATCTGGGGGAATAATTAATGAACATCATTCATTAATGAGTCCACGTCTGAATCGGCTGACTACAAGGACTAAATGTCATGGGAAGTTGGAGTTGTGGAAGACGAAGAGTCACATGGAAAGATTTAATTGTCCGAACCAAAACAGTCATAACGCCATCATACGTGGACCAATCTGGCTTCAATTTTGTGGAGGGACGCGGCAAAAGATTAGGTACATGTTTCAAGAAGTTAACATTTACCAATTCATTCATTTAATGGTCTTAAATGTCTGTCCAATACGGAGTACAGAATTGAGTCGAGATTTCATCAACCATTTTCCCTATAAATATGTATCTCTTCTCCCTTTTACAGGGATAGCCATTTAAAGGGGGAAAGGTTGAGTTTATTTTTTTTAATTGTTCTTTATAGTTATAATATATATTAGTGTATCTATATTCTTCTGTTCATTTCTTCTTTTCTTTCATTTCTTTTATTTTTTTGTGTTTCTCCCACCGTGCTTCTTTCTAACTCCATGATTGTGGAGAGCTAACCCTCACTGTTGTTCGAGGGGGGAAGTGGTGGTATTTGAGTTTTATGTGCTTTAATGATTTATCATGTTTTATTATAAGGAATCAGTAGTGGTTAAATGATCGTGGTGAGCGGTCGCCCCACTTTCTCTACTATTTACTTCTTCCTCCTTGTTTATTATTTTTCCTTCCCATCAATATCCAATTCATTCAAATGATGGAGTTTGGATTGGGTATTGATGTGGAAGATATTACTCCTACATGCATAGGTCTCAGTGTAGTGTAATACATTTCAAACTAGAGGGTGTGGAGTGACAGGTCTTGATCTTCACATTGAATAATCCATTGATATATAATTTGAGTAACAATGATAATTCCACCATGAGACCCCAAGAACAATGGTTTTCTTCTTCTAACTTCATTGTGTATCTTATTCCTTTTTTTTGTATTTTGTGTTTTCAAATATTTATATATTAATAATATATCTATATTTTATAAATTTTAAAATATCCCCCCCCATTTATATTATTATTATCTTTTTAAATTAATTAGTTTATAATAGTGATAATAGGAAAATAGTGCGTGTTAGCGACCACCTTGTGATCGACCCTAGGGTGTGCCGGTATGGTACATTTTTAAGAAAATTAGAATTTAATTGAATTGTGGTTTGCGACAAACCCTTATCATCAATTTGGCACCGTTTCCGGGGAGGTCAAGTGCTTTCACACTCTATTTTTCATAAAAACCCAAAAAAATTAAAAACATCAAAAACTAAAAAAAAAGTTCTTCATTGAATATCAATCTTTTTTTTGGTAGAGATTGATTCTTTTAGTGATTTTTCATATTCTTGGCATAATACTGAGTTTTATAGCAGGAAAGAGTCTTTTATGCTGCAGATGGAACAAGATGCTGTGATGATTCAAAATAATTTCAAAATCCTTGAACAAGCAAGCAATATGGTAGTATCGCTGGCAGTTGAAGTTGAAGAAGTTAAAGCTCAATGGATGGAACGACAACAACAACAGATCCAAGATGAAGAAGAAAAGTTAAATGTTTTTCCACCTACATTTGATGTTGGCAAACCCAAGGAGGACTTGAATATTCTATTTTAAGATAAAATCATCTCCACTTGGCCATTGCTTGATGAGGTTCCAGAAGATGACAATCCAGCTGATACAACTGTGGAAGGTCAACATGTTTTGGATGTACATTGGTATGATTTTGTTGAAGAACAAAAGGTAAGTGATTATCCCATCTTATTCAAAGAAGAATCGGTACCTCTATACCCCTATCTTGCTTTGGTAGAAGATGAAGAAGTCCCTGCTGAAAAAGAGATCTCAGTGGCCTCGCCTGAAGAGATCGCATTTCAAGATGACCTATATGAAAGGGAAGATTTTTATATTGATTGTTATTGTTTTAATCATATCCAAGTGTAATTATTTTCTAACTTCTCTTATGATTTTTTTTACGCAACATCACATGTGCAAGCCCTGGATGTTAACGTCGAAGTGGCCAAAGAAGTTGTGGTAGTGAACAAAGAGGACCCATTCCTCCTCCTTCCCCCATCATTCTAGTTGTACCACATTGAAATGGTGAAGGAGCTGATGTACTATTTATGTGGGTCTCCTCAAGACATCTACGAGTTGAGGATCATTGGAAGAAAGAAGTTCTGGTGGTTTCTGAGCACGAAAACTCATCCACCAACGGATTGGGGTTAAACAGCTGCAACTGCCTACCTAGGGGCAGTAAAAACCTAGCACGTGCTTGTGGGTCAAACCAAGCATTATCCTTTTTCTTTTCCATTCCTATTTCTCTTCCATTACTCTTTCTTTTTATTTATTTTTCTTATGTTTTCTTTATTGCATGATTAGTAGGTTAAGTGGAAATATCTATGAGATTAACACAAGGCTGCCACTGAAAAATAAATCAGGTTGTGTCTTTCCTTTTATTTATTTTGTTTGCTACCCAATTTAAATTTTGTGTGAAAATATTTCTTGAAATGATTTGAGCTAAAATAGGGTAGAAAATGGAATAAGTATGGGGGAGGGATTTCAACATGTTTTTAAGAATTTCTTGTGTGCTTTTATTTTTCATTTTTTGGGTGTGTTTTTAGGAATCTTGAGCTGAATCGAATACTTGGGAAAATTCAAACCATCTTGGTATTTTTGGCACATTGTTTGATTGGAGTATTTGAGGAATTACATGATTTCTGAATGGATTTTTTTTCTGATTTCAGATCTTTTCATTTGAAGAAGTTTGGTTGAAAATATTAGCACTACTACACAAGATGTTATTGATGTGGTTTGTCACGGTTTCATCTACCATGATTGATGTTACAACACTAACTAAACTTTTGTGATGATTGGAGACCACTAGTTTAATAATTTTATTTCCTACTAGTGACTTTTGGATGAGTACATAGATCATTTTGGTTCTTATTCCACATTTAAACCAAAGTATGATGTCTCTAGCATCCCACGTGGGCAAGCTGCTTTAGTTAATTTACCCACAATGCTCTATTACTTATGAAGTGGTACATTCCTTCGGCATGAAGGGGACCACTAGAGTGTGTGTGTCTTCTTTATGTACCTTTCCCTTCCACCGTAAAGTAGTGTTTGTGAAATGGTTTTCATCAAGTTCTTCTTTTAAACCATTATATTGTTAATATTTTCCTTAAAATTGTTTTAAATGGAAATTTTAATATGCATATTAATATATATCATTAATGTAGTGGTATGAAACCTTTTTTTGGGTGACTTCTTACCAGGCATTTGGCTCACACCCTACATACACCTTTGGGTGTATGTAGATCTTATTATTTTTGTATTCTAGGTTAAGGCTTCATGCTTTGTGGTGGTGGTTTGGGTTGTCGACGGTCTTCCCTTATAGTTTTAAAGATGGTGGTTTTAGAAGGTTTCGTTTTATGTTGGATAAATGATCGGGTAGATGTTTTATTTTTTATCCATTGTAGTATTATTTTTATTTTGGGTTGAGTTGTAAACTATAAATCTGGTCAAATGATAAGGTCTTGTTTGGTTATGTTTTTCTAGATTTTGTTTATTTATTTATTTGTACTTTTATTATATCATGTTTTGTGTAAATAGTTCCCATGTATTATTTTTATAACCAGGCACTTTTTCCAGCCCATGGTGATTGACAAAGCCCTTTGGGACCTATTACAGACAGGGTTGGGTGTCATCATAGATTGTGACTTGGTCTGGTTCGTGAAAAAACGGTATCAGAGTAGGTTTAATCTCTTGGGTCTTATTCTTCTATATTATCGTCACGGTAGATCAAAATTAAGGATGTCAGAACATGAAGTTCTAGATACAAGCAAGGTTCCTGTCCAACACACATCATGGATGGACTCGTGTTACCAGGGAAAGTTGAGGATTTTCTAATTCATTGGTCCTTGTGGTAAATCATGTTTTGTTAAAATGAAAAGTTAGTCGGTTCAGTTGTCTTAATGAGATAAAAGTGTTTGGAAAGCCATGTTGAGTCAGGGATGCTATCCTATAATACTTCCTGTGGTGGTAGCATGATTGGCATTTGGTCACCAATCATGTGTACTAGTCACCTGTGGACACTAGTTAACTCTTGCGTCTTTCCTCATATTTTTATTTAGGATTCATGGAAACCAGCTTTTCTAGAAAATGTGATTTTTCCTTTGAAATGATTTGAAATGAAGCGCTTTAAAAATAAAATGATGTGTGGGGTTAGAAAAGTGTGGGTTGAATGTTTTTTTGATCAATAGAAGGGTCTGGTTTTTATTATTGATGATCTCATGGGAAACCACATGCATGTGTTTATTATGAAAGAGAAATAGTTAATGGAAAAATAGGTGGAGTGCCTAGATGGAAATGAGGTGGGTTTTTGTCTTGCGCGATAACATGCATGTGTGAGGCCCATGGGACATCATTGGTGTTTGCGCAACACACCAAAATAGTTAGTTTTCAAAAATATTTCTTAAATGAAAATTTGGGGATTTAAATAACCAATAATTGTGTGGTGTTTCCTTGTGTTTTGGAAATGTTGGATGGGACGCATTCAGAGATGAGTATCCTTTTTTGATGATTTTTATCATGAGTTTGAATTCTTGTCTACATGTTGGTGAGCATGTGTGTAGTTAATAGTTTCATTTGGAAAGTTATTTGGAAAGCCCTTATAATGGTTCCCCCTACACATTTAGTATTTTCTTGATTTATGTCTTGGTCAGTGGAAGAGTTTTATTGGGTATATGGTTTTATTTCTTGACAAGTTCACGCCCCCCATAAAGCATTAACATGGGATTGATGTGTAGCCATGAGAAAATCCCTATTTTCCAGCCCTCTAGTTGATTAAATTAAGAACTATATGTTCTTATTGATAGTGATAAGTCTATCCCTATTTCTTTTTAAGTTAAAAGGATCCTGCCACAGAGGGATGATAGGTTTGAGGGTAGTTGAAGGATATTTTGGCCTCCTTGAGTGATCCAAGTCGTCGGGTGTGAAGTTTGACATTATTGTGTCTGATATTTCCCCTGCAAATGGTGAAAGGAATTCTATTGGGAAAGGGTGACGACAGTTCGGAGTTATAGGTGATGATTAATGCCATGAAAGTCTTGTAGTTATCTCATCATCCACATGGGCCAGGATTGGTTACATTTTATAGTGTGAGTTCTCATCAATGTGGAAAGTTGGATTTCATGAATCCCTCTATGAATATATATTTTCAATGGAGTGTGTCCTCATCTTAGGGAATATAAATTTTTATATTTAATGGAGTGTGCTTGTCATTGTTCTTTACTTTTTATGTTTCTTAGTTAAGGTAAAATATTTTATGCATGTGCATCATTTAACCCATGCCCTGGTAGATGTGTTTTGAGGTAGTTTTTGGATGTCATGGTGCGTTGTATTTCTAGGTGTTTTCTTGGTTGTGGTGTGGTTGAATGTAGAAAAAAATGAGAAGGTCCATTCAGGAGTCTTGAATGCCTGACTGTGAGCCAGGAGTGGCATTAATCATTAGTGCTCCAACCATAGGTATTAGAGTGAAGCTGGAACATGGTCAAGAACCCTGAGAATGTATCTGACTCCATCATTATTTCTGTCATGGGTATTAAAGGGGAAGGTGGTTTGAATTTTTTTGTGGTTATTTTCTTCCAAATTACCCATTTGGGTGCTTGTGGTTTCCAGGGCAATGTGAGGAATAGTTTTCCCATTACCTTAAAGTCCCTAGGGTTTCATCCCACTGGATGTAATCACGTATTGTGGTCCTGATGTGGTCTTTTTGGTAAATAAGTTTAAAATTTGAATAGTTCTCATATAGGTATGTGGAGATGTTGGTTTTTCATAGGACATGGTTTTGAACCCCAAGTATTTGGGCCCCTCTATCCATGCCCCTGTTGGGCGGAGAAAAAGGGAGTGATGACAAGAGGGGGGGTGAATTGCCTTTTAAAAAATGATTAACAAATTAAAATCAAAGTTAAAGGTGCAGCGGAAATAAAGAGGCAAGACACAAGAATTGATAATAGAGTTCGGCCAAAAACCCGGCCTACGTCTCCTCTCCCAACTCAACCATTGAGAGATTCTACTGCTTTCTTTTCAATGGTTGTAGCAAGAAACCCACTAGCCTTTTTACAGGTGAAGGCTAGCTCACCTATTACAGCTTGCTTTTTAATGTTTTGAGCAAGAAACCCACTAGCCTTTTTACGGGTGAAGGCTAGCTCACCTTTGACTCAAGCCTTTTAAAAGGAAAGGCTTGACTAACCTCTTCACACCTTAAAGGTGGTGTGAAAACCCAAAAGAAAGGGAGATGAGAAAGGGATGGGGTTTGTAGGCACAAACCCAATTTGATGCTCAAAAATGATAAACAAGAAAAACCATAATTGGAGAGAATCCTTGGGCGCCAATGGATGATTGGAGTTGAAGACGTGCACTCCCAAGCTTCTATGGTGGTGCTCCTTGGATATGGAAGTTGGTTGGAGCAAGTGGATTTCCCTTGGAAGAATCCGCCGGAGGTTCGCCAAATGATCAAAGATGTGTCTGTTGGCTTCTGTATGGCTTGGTTAAGTTTCCGGGGCTTCCTAGTCCTATATTTATAGAGGGGGAACCCTCATATGGCCTTTGGAGGTCTTCGGAGCCGTTGGAAAGGGCTTCGGAGCCGTTGGGAGGCAAGTGGACAGGATGGTCAAAAGCCCAACGGCTAGTTTGACTGGCTCCACCGGCTGACCGGTACAGATCCACCGGTTGGCCGGTGTGTGCAAAATGGAGGAGGGCTCGGGCTCAGGCTCCACCGGCTGGCCGGTGCTGAGGCCACCGGTTGGCCGGTGGTGAGGCAGTAGCAAGCTCTTCTTTCTGGCTGCCACCGGCTGGCCGGTGCTGAGGCCACCGGTTGGCCGGTGCTGAGGCAGTGGCTTAGCCTTCTGTCCAGGGTCCATCGGCTGGCCGGTGGTGAAGCCACCGGTTGGCCGGCGGACTGAATTTCAGTCCATTTTGGCTTTTTTCCTTCTTGGCCTTCTTGGCCCAATTCCTTGGCACCCTGAATTTAAGCCTATCATCCAAAAACACTTAAAACATGATTAGATAAAAAAGAGGGTGATTGTGATCATGAAAATTAAACCACGAGGGGTTCGAGAGGTACAACAATCTCCCCCTATTTTGATGATCACAATCACCAAAACAAGTAATGTATAAAATGAAATGAAAAGCATGCTTTAAAGGATTTCTCCCCCCAATCAACCAAGAATTTCTCCCCCTTTGTGATTATCAAAATAGCACGGGGCATAAAACTTGATTGAGGGAAAAGTTTGAAAAACAAGATAGAGATTTTAAACCAAATCAAATTTTTGAAATTTGAATTGAATGTTTTGAATCAAGAATTCAATAACAGTTTGAATTGAAAGTTTTGAATCGAAAAATTGAATAACAATTTAAAAAATTTGAAACCAAGTGTTGAAATTGAAAGTTTGAATCGAAAATTTTGAAATTGAAATCAAAAGGGCTTAAATGATCCTAACTCCCCCTAAATAAAAACAACAAATCACCGGGGAGAGGTTTTTGAAACCGAGACAAATTTTGGCCCGGGGAGACTCGCTAGAAGGGATTTTTCAATCCATACTTGTCTAGTGGCGGGTCTTCTCCTATAAAATTCATCATTAAAGAAAATACTTTTGGGGCGGCCATACCGGGCATTTTTTCAATTGCACTCATAAATTAAGTGCCCGAGTTTTTTGCAATAATTACAAAATTTAAATTGAGAGCTCCCCCTTACAAAAATAGTAGGTTCATGGGAAGAGGAAGCTTGCTTGGAATAGCCAAGCCCTTCGGTGGTTCTAGATACGCATTGGGAACCTAAGAGTTTGGTCAGATTTTGTTCCTCTTGGGTGAACTTGGCTAGTGATTCCCTTAAATCGTTGATTGTTGATTCCATGGAATCAATATTGGGAAGGTTTTGGATTTTGAGGGACAACTCCTCCTTTTCTTTGAGAAGTTGTTCTTTTTCGGAAGAGAGTTTTTTGAAATTCTTTTTTAATGCATCAAATTTGGAAGAAAGTTCGTGAAAACCTTCCTCCAATTGATCTCGCCCATGTTGGAGATCCTCGTATGACAAATGATTTAAAGAATTTAAAGAACAAGAGGATGAGGAGTAGGAAGATGTTACCTCATGGAATGCCATTAGGCATTTGTTACCGTTGTCGCTCGAGGAGGAGGAGGAGGATGATGTGGAGCTATCACTCCATGTGGCCTTGAAAGCCTTCTTCTTCTCCTTTTTCTTGGCCTTTTTCTTGTTGAGTGGGCAATCGGGCTTGTAATGGCATTTCTCGCCACACCCTTAACATTTTACCTTGGGCTCGGATTTTTCATTGGATTGAGCCTTACGGGCCTTCTTCTTCTTGTGCTTCTACATGAACTTGTGCATTTTGCGGGCAAGGTTCTCCATTTCGGAATCTCCGCTTGAAGAGGAAGAATATGAGGAGGAGGATGAGCTTTCTTCTTTTTGTACCTTGAAGGCGATGTTCTTTGGAGTTTTTATTGGTTTTCCTTCCTTTTCAGCTTTCCTCCTCATGGTGATCTCGTAGGTCATGAGGGATCCGATGAGCTCTTCTACCTGCATGTTCTTGGGTGCCAATGGATGATTGGAGTTGAAGACGTGCACTCCCAAGCTTCTATCGTGGTGCTCCTTGGATATGGAAGTTGGTTGGAGCAAGTGGAGTTCCCTTGGAAGAATCCGCCGGAGGTTCGCCCAATGATCAAATATGTGTCCGTTGGCTTCCGTATGGCTTGGTTAAGTTTCCGGGGCTTCCTAGTCCTATATTTATAGAGGGGGAACCCTCATATGGCCTTTGGAGGTCTTCGGAGCCGTTGGAAAGGGCTTCGGAGCCGTTGGGAGGCAAGTGGACAGGCTGGTCAAAAGCCCAACGGCTAGTTTGACTGGCTCCACCGGCTGACCGGTACAGATCCACCGGTTGGCCGGTGTGTGCAAAATGGAGGAGGGCTCGGGCTCAGGCTCCACCGGCTGGCCGGTGCTGAGGCCACCGGTTGATCGGTGGTGAGGCAGTAGCAATCTCTTCTTTCTGGGTGCCACCGGCCGGCCGGTGCTGAGGCCACCGGTTGGCCGGTGCTGAGGCCACCGGTTGGCCGGTGCTGAGGCAGTGGCTCAGCCTTCTGTCCAGGGTCCATCGGCTGGCCGGTGGTGAAGCCACCGGTTGGCCGGTGGACTGAATTTCAGTCCATTTTAGCTTTTTTCCTTCTTGGCCTTCTTGGCCCAATTCCTTGGCACCCTGAATTTAAGCCTATCATCCAAAAACACTTAAAACATGATTAGATAAAAAAGAGGGTGATTGTGATCATGAAAATTAAACCACGAGGGGTTAGGAAGGTTCAACAGCCCCTTGTGGTGGGTTGTTTAGTCACTATATGGAAATTTTTGATGTATCTATATTTTATGGAAGTTCTCTTAGTGGGGAGGCCCATGGTGGGTCTTGCTCATATGTGTATGAAATGAATCGGTTTTGGCCTTCTTCGTAATGATGGACAGTCCCTCATGCCACCTCATGTCATTTTTATAGTTTATTATTTGGTGTTAGTATGTTTCTAATGTTGGGGATCCCCTTCGAGCTCTCCCCATGTTGGTCTTTTAGTTAATTTTCTAGATATGACTTGGGGGTAGGCGGTTAGAGTGTTCCTTGGACGTGATGGTCTTATTTGACCGTTCTAGTCAAATTACATGGTTTTCATTCATTGGTGGTTGAGGTGTTCTAGTTTTTGAATTTGGTTTACATGGGTGTGAGAGTTTCAATCATTGATTAATCAACTAGAGGTGTTCTAGCTCTTAGGGGCAGGCGAGACATATCAGAAATCCCATTAAAGATTTTCTTGAGGTTTTCATGTATGTTAATTTCTCTAAGCATTGTTTGTTTTCCCCTTTTCACTTTTATTTCATATGGATCCTCTTTGAACCTCAAGAGGGTCTCATTTGCTGCATTGGGGTTAAGTCTCGTTGGGACTTTCTCAGGGCATAAAGCTTTATGGTGGGGAGAATTTTAAAACCCTCCATCTTTGAATTGTTTATCTTATTAATTTTCTTTTCTTTGGGTATTCCAAGTTGAAACCCGACATAAAAGATTTCAGTACTTATTTATAAATGCTATTCTTGACCTTGACTGCATCTAGCGCACCACGATCGAAGCCGTACAGCCTTGCCTGGGTCACCATGTGACCTCGCCCAGTTCTCCACAAGGTCTACCCCATATCCAAGACAAACTGACATCCAAAAGAAATAAATTATGTAAAATGAAAAAAATGATGTTTTATTAACATAGGAAATAAATAAATAAAAATTATATTAATAATAATATAAATGGTAATTTTTCATTGTTATAATTCTTGTTATTTCTATTATTATTGTTAATATTATTAATGTTTTAATTATAATTTTTATTAACATTACTATTATTTTTATTATTATTAGAGTTCCATTTTTCAGTTTTTTTGTTTTAATTTTGTTTTTTCTTTCTGTCCCCCCTATTCTCTGTCCTCTCTTCCTCCCCTTTCTCTCTATCCCATCAGATTCCCCTTTCCCCTCTTTGGTGTCAGACCGCAACACCCCTTATTTTATCCTATCAAGGAAACCACAACATTTTCTCCATCCATTATTCATGCAACCCAACCCCTTGAACCCGTCGCACCCTGCCTCTTCTCCGCCATCATGCGCTACCTCTCCTCGGACACACCCCGACACACCACACCCTTGGATAGCCACCAGAATTTATCTTTTCTAGCTAGCTTCTCATGACGCTACCATCACTGGTCTTCTCATAAGCTGAATGCCACCCTACTGAACCCTATTAGTACCTCTGCCTCTCCCTCACCACACCAGGATTTATGTGGTGAGAATTGAGTGTGATTTGAGTTGCACACAGAATTTTTGGGGTTTCTCAAACTGAGGTAGATGGCTCATACCTTAAAATTATTTGATAAATTTATTATATTTTTTTGAATTTATAAAAGTTTTCAATGATATAGTTTTTTGGTGAAAAATATGGTTTCTATGTTTTTTGGTTTGTCTATGTTTGGAAAATGATATTTTTTCCTTTTTAGGGAAAAGTGATTAAATTTTTGGGTGTTTGGTTTAGTGTGTTATTTTTTAAAATTGTTTTAAACAATATATTGTTAGGTGTGAATCATGTTTTGGGAAAATAATCTATTGGATAATGTGGATTTTTTTAATTAATTAATTGAAACATTTAATTTTTTGTAAACTTTTTTTTAATTTTAAGATTTTCATTAATTTTCTAATCGAACATAATAAATTATATGTGGAGTGTGTAAATTTTATTTGATAGGATTAAATGTGCATTAAGATTTTAAATAAACATTTTTAAGTGAAACATGGTGTGTTTCATGTGAAAACCCTAATGTGTTATTCAGATTTATTCATTAAATTGTTTAAATGAATTATTAAATTACACAGGTGATTCAAATCTGGTTGTTAATCAACTTTTTGGGTGTGTTAAATTTTAAATGTAGATTTTTAGTGCGTACATGGTATAAAACATTGTGGTACTTCTTGTATTTTCTTTTTAAAAGTTTTAAATGACCTATTGAATAATGGGAGTGGCGTGGATTAAATTTAGAAATATTATTGGTGTGCGTATGTTTTAAAAATGGAATACATTATCATGATGGTTAGGGTTTGCATTCTCAGATATGAATTGTATTTTATTTAATCATGAAAAGTGTGTTTAATGACTAACTTTGGTTTGGATATGGATTTTTAAAGGGGATTTTCCATTAAATTGTTTGGATTTAATTTTATTACTTTTTTAACCTTTATAAATGGAGATTTATGATTTAAAATTGTATTTTAAAAATTCCTTACTCATCTGTAAGATGAAAAAAGATTTTTTTTTCATTAATGTGGGAACTTCTTGACATTTTTGTCTTTGGTTATGGAAGTGATGGTGTGTGTGATATGTCCGTGTGGATGTTGTTTGATCACAAAAAGGAACCATAGCTACCTAGCTGGGAATATTAGGACTATTACTCCATATGTTACTAAAGTGGTTCGCCTTGGTTTCATCAAGCATAATTGATTTTAGAACACTAACTAAACATTTGTGATTACTGGAAACCTTTAGTATAAGGTTGTATTTTCCTACTAGTGGATCACATATGAGAAAATAGGTTATTGTGGTTCCTATGCCGTGTTTACATTGAGGTACGATGTCTCTAGTGTCCCATGTGGGCTAGCTACCATATGGGATTTATCCATAGTGCTCTATTACATATGACGTGGGGCCTTCTATCAGCATAAGGAGGAACTCTAGAGAGTGTGTGTCTTTTCTATGTATTATTACACTCCAATTTAAATTATTGTTTGTGAAATGGTTTTCCTCATGTGTTTCCATTAATCATTTCTCTTGTACATATTTTCCTTAAATGTCTTTTAAAAGAAAAAATGAAGAAGCATATTAATTTATCTATTTGATGTTCCGGTATGAAACCTTTTTATTTGGTGAATTCCAAATAGGAATTTGGATCAAACACTACATAAACCTTTGGGTGTATGTAAATGTAGTCCTTGGTGTGTTCTAGGTTGAGGAATCATTCTTAATGATGATGGTTTGGGTTGTCGATAGTCTTCTCGTGTATGTTTGATGATGGGGGTTTGAGGAGGTGGCTCCTCATGTTGCATGAAGGATAAAGTAGATGTTTTATTTTTCTTTCCATTTTAGTCTTCATTGAGTTTTGGGTTGATTTTTAAACTATAAATTAGGTCAAATATCAAGGGCATGTTTTGTTAGG
Organism: Viscum album; assembly: GCA_963277665.1. Classification (NCBI taxonomy): domain Eukaryota; kingdom Viridiplantae; phylum Streptophyta; class Magnoliopsida; order Santalales; family Viscaceae; genus Viscum; species Viscum album. The sequence goes on from OY728165.1 coordinate 1,942,212,661, forward strand.
TTTTTTTAACTTTTGTTTATTTCTCTGTTGGGTGTGTTATTGTATCATGTTTTGGAAAAATAATTCCCATGTATTATTTTGATACTTGAGAACTTATGCCAGCCTGTGGCAATTAGGAACACACTTTGGGTGATGTCGCAGACTGGGTCAGGTGTCGGGTTGGATGGCGACCTTTCCTGGTTCTTGACAATTTATAAATTTATCCCACATTTAAATAGTTAGACTAAAATGACCATTTACCAAGATATAGGTTTTACGCATTATATTCGTACAAATAAATTAAAAATATATTAATCATAGAAATATTATTTTATATAAATATTTACATATTTTGAATCAATTTTAAATAAATTATTAAAAAAACAATTTTAGTTTTTTCACATGTGAATGTGGAGTTACTTTGGTAAGGGTTAATTTTTTAAAAGTGGTCCAACAGAGTGAATGAGTTTAATTTTATTGAAAAAATAATTATACTTTTTTGGATAGAGGATGGATTATTTATAAAATATCATTCCATAAGCCAATGCTGGAACTTATTTGAGAAATTAGGCCTGGGTAATGTTGAGCCATTTTTGAAATTTGTAAGAACCCGTGTGTTTTTTAGACTTTGGTTTTGATTAAAAATTTGAATTTTTGTTTTTGGATGCTCGTGAGGAGTAAAATGGTCATTTTACCCTACCATCTGATCTCAGATATTTTTCATAACAACTCTGTTCGTCCCAGAATAGGGAGTTTACCCTAAGATAAGAGTTTGGTGGAAATCTAAGCTGTTTGAATTTTGGGAGAATATTTAATATTTAATATTATTAAATTAATTATAAATTTATTCATGAATGTTTTTTTAGAAATCACATTTAAATGGAGTGTTTTATTGATATTCCATCTATTCCGTTGAGTCTGGATTGGGGAGTTTATCCTAGTGAAGGCATAAACTCATGTCGGGCGTCAGGGCCAGCTCGAGTCCCTTTTTATTCATTTCCTTTTATTTTCTTTTCATCCTTCTCTTATTTCTTCATCCTCCTTGAACATGTATCCTACACCTCCTCCATGGCTATGACCTATGGGAGAAATTGTATTTTGAGAAAGAGATATATTTGGGATGCAAGAGGGGTGCCGAATCGAAGCTCTTGACGTGCTGATTCATTGTGCGACAACCGTGATTCCTGAAATCAACTGATGCTTCTGTGGTTTACACCAAAAGGTAGATACATTTATGTTTTCACCATATATCCCCTTTAATTATTTTGGTTTTAGTCTATAAATCCTTATATTTCTTTCTTGTGGACTCTTAATGGAGAATCCATTGTCTCAGGGGTGAAAACGAGCGTTTAAGGCGTTTTGAGGAATTTCCCTTCAGAAAACCTAGAATAAACGGTGTGTGTTCCAGGGGAACACACCATGTCTTCTTCTAGTTTGGGGAAGAAGAAGAATTCTTATGTACACACTACTTATTTGAGTACACTCTGTGTAGTGGGTGGCCATGTGACCGACCGTGTGAAATTGAACACGGAATAATGTTTTTTAAGGATTACATGCCATGTATTATAAGTACACGTCGTGTAGTGGCACATGGGAATGTGTTCGGGTGAAAATTCACACTGATTGACTTTTTATGAATAGTAAATTCCATGTAAAGTAAATTACATGTCGTGTACTTTTTCACAAGTAGAACCCATGGGTCAGGTGATGTCTTCTAGCCATGTTATGCTTCAACTTAGTAGTTTTGGGATATCTTGGGCCCTGGAAGTCAAAATTGGTATGAGTAGTATATTTAGAGCTTTTCTCAATATAGATCATAATGGTGGAATTATTTTTACATTTATAAGTCATATAAATGATTTTTTTTTGTGATTCTATATAAATAGAGAGGTTCTTCCTCCATTTCTAGAGTTCTTTCATCACCCAAGAGTGAGACGTGGCTTGGGTGATAGGTTGGGTGTTCAGAACAACCTAGTTGAGAATATTGAAATGATATGAGCTGTGATCTATCTCATGTGACGTATGATTTTGATCATTTTTACTCTTTTGAGATATGCCCTTCTGGTCAATGAGGTCATGAGACTGAATACTTTCAAGGTCCCCTGAGGGATGCCTTTACTTGTGTGCTTACCTAGGGAGTCCCTTGTAAAATCTCTCTCTTGTTTTTCCTTTGATAGGACCCATGTTATGGAATCCCTATATTTTCCTTAATTTTAGGATCCCATGTAGGATTCCTCCCTTACTCTTCCATACGGATTCTGTGTAGGATGCCTTCACCTGTGTTTACCTAGAGGATCCTGGGTATGATGCCATCTCAGTGTTTAACCCGAGTGACCATTGTTGGAACAACCATGAGTTGTTACATCAAGTTTGGGTAGATATGGTGTTTGGGTGTCACCAAGAACCCTTTCCAAAAATGTAATCCCTTGGGGCTTTGGATGTATATTGTGTTAGGCGTTCGGGCAACCCTCAGTCGTTTGTTTATATCTGACTTGGTCTACTGATACTGTAGTAGTTACCAGAGGTGGTTCTTGGTTGGGGATATTGAGCCTAATGCGAGGTGTCTCTCTCATTTGTTGGGATTACCACTATGACTGTGTAATTGAGTAGAGGTGATTTGATTGTGAATATGGTTATTTACCTCATTGTGGATGTGTTTTCCCATGTTGCATGATATTGACTGTTTGGTCTTTTTTTCCAATTAAGATTATTTGTTTTTCATTCCTAGTATTTTTAGGAGGGAGTGATTTTATCTAACATGCTATGATATGTTTTACTTGTTTTGCCAAATAGTTATTGAGATTTACTTTGGCTTCTGATTATATTTTGTGCACGATTGCTTCACACGGGTCTATGGGAACCTGGTGTAGTGGGACCATAAGAGAAATTTACATTGAGGGTTTTCCCAGAGTGTCTTTTATAATTATCATACTGTGAGACTATAAAGGGGATTGATGTTGAGTGATCCCTCAGAGTGTCTATAGTTACGTTACAAGAACATAGGGGGGAATTGACATTGAGTGCTTTCTCAGATTGTCTATAGTGTACCGCTAAAATACTGTAGGGGGAGTTGACGGTGAGTGATATTTCAGAGAGTCTTTGATCACACATGATTATAAAGGGAAATTGAAAATAATTTTTTCCTCATAGAGTCTTTGATTACACATGACTATAATGGGTATTATGGTGATTTCTTCCTCAGATAGTCTTTTTTATATATTCTCTTATATTTTGAACCCGAGGGGATAGAATGTGAATAATGCACCGAGGGTTGATTGAGTTTGATTCATTGAACCAAAGGGTTACTTGTTTCTTTTAACATGTTCAGAGATATATCTCTGGCGTTGGTCTAAGAAGGTACACATTATTGGGATTATTGAACCAAATATTGATTTATTCCTACACGGCTTGAGTGTCATGACGTCCAACTCAATTCCCTTGCACATGACGTCCAAGAGATCGGGCTTATGGTCCCAAGGATCAACTACTAATTTTGTTTATTATTATTTGAATCACCTAATCATGAATATTCATATTTATGTATATCTGTATAGGTATGGAACTATACATGTGTACTTATATAGATATGGGCATCCATGTTGGCACTTTCCTAATTGACAAGGATTACATACCCTAGGTTTGATTGTGGTTGCACATCTAGTTTACATCATTTTTTGCGTTTCCGCTAGGCTGAGCACATTGTTGTTGCATACACATTGTATCATAGTAATAGGATTCTTTCCAGGGTTCCCTAATAAGATTATTTCTCACCCCTACAAGTGAAACTCAATGTACATGTAGACCATATGTCTGCTTTTCAGGTTAAGCATGAGTTTCATTGTACATAGAGTTGAGGGACAATGTTTCCTGATCGAGTAGAGCTGCTCAAGTGGTTATACTGATCAGGTTGTTGTTGTTCGATAGTGTCTAGAGATCAGGTACGTGGATTTTCTTAGAGTTAGTAGTTGATCCCTTTACTTTTACTTTCAGTTTCATTTTTACTTGTATCTGTATGGTTAGACCAATGGGTGACTAGTTTTGTATTGTATTGCATAGTTCTTTGGGCTTTTACAACATTTCACTATTTCAGCTTATTCTATTTCAGTTGTTTATTGCTTCTGTACTCTGTTTACTTTATATTGTGTGTGATACTTAGTTATTTCCATTGTTTCTTACACTGGTATGAGGGAATAGTCTTCCCACTAACTAACCCTAGGCCCTCACTGCTAGTTAGTAGCCTCTGGCATATGGGGAGGTGCGCTTGGGGCCTTGTGGTGAACTGGTTCAGAGCACTAGTTAGTGGTTTCCGAGTCAGATCATTACAAAATTAATTGATTTTTTTTAAAATGTAATTCTTAATACATATTAATGGGAAAAACAACCATTATATTTCTACTCCCACTGAAAATCCTTAGTTCAGAAAAAAACGATGACCAGTATCTCATAAACACACTCTCTCAGTGTAACACCCCAGGTAAATAAAGAATATGACATTTTCATATTTATCCATATTTGTGAATAAAGTATTAATATTACTTTAAAGGTTTGCTATGCTCGATGGTGTACCCAACATGCAACAACGAGTTTCTTGGGAATCTTACATTGCACTCTAATAATAAAATAATATTATTTTAAATGGTAGTTAACATGTAGCCATTGTAATGGTGGGAATGGATAGAAATAACTAAAATATGATTATATATGTTTTTAAATGTTTATACATTTATCCAATAAAAGCTAAAGGCTTAAAATACGGAAAGAATTAAATTTTAGGTGTATATGCCCTAGTTTTCACTAAAGGTTCACTTATCGCCTTTTAATGGAGAACTGTCATTAAATATAGTTTTGATCACCCTTATACATTCTTTTGGACCAAATAAAACTCTTATTAAGAATCAGGAAATCAAATTTTACTTTGTGTAACTTTTTGGTATTTTTCCGATAAAGTTCATTTTTTAATGAATAGTGTAAAATGTTGTGTTTTAATTCAAAAACTCTTTTTAATATAATTTATTTATATGATTAGATAATATTTTTAATTGGTTTGAAAGTGAAATTAGAAAATATTTTTACCATTAAATCCAATAGTGGTCGTTGGAATTAATTTCACTTTGAAATCAGATTTAAACTAGTGTCAATCTTTTGATACTTATTGTTTTATAAAAACACGCTATTTGCTCTGACAGCGGGAATTAATTACTAAATTAATTAATTTGAATAATATGTTTTGAATTTTGTAAAACGGACTTCATTTTTGAATTCGGAATATCAAATATAGCTTAGGGTGATGTTTTGTTATTTTTCTGAAAAACTCCAATTTTTGATGAATAGTGAAACCACTAAGTGATAATCAAGCATACTGATTTTTCAGTTAAATGAAAGATTACCACTAATGTGTATTGAATTTTGAAAATCCTACATACATGGTTGTCATTAGTATGCAAAATTTGGTTCAACGGGATGAAAATAATTTTTTTGGTGAATAGTAACTTTTTTTTCATTAATCGCGATTAGAGGTAATTAGTGTAATTTAAGGTAAAAATGATATTATAAGAATGTGAAAACACCATGACACTTGTCCTACACCTATTGGGTGAGTCATGGCCGACCAAGACAAGCCATGGGTCAACTTGGGTACCCCATGGATCCACTTTGTTTGGGAAATGACATAAATAACTTTTTATTTAATGTAAAAGTAAAAATGACACAAACATCATATGTTTTACAAAAAATTTTTACATGGGGTTATAAAGATCAGATTTTTGATTATAAATAGTAATTGGAAATCTAAAAAGATTTCATACATCATAGTAATTTTTTTTATAATTTTTATACATTAAATAAATTAAATTATTTATGACATCATAATGATGCAGCGATGACATCATTATTTAACGATTAAACTAAAATGGAAAGATAATGTAAAATATATGAACTAAACATGTCCAAAACTTATTGGATGGGTGGATTTCGAACCCTTATCACCTTATCCACGAATTATATCAATTTGGGACCTTTTAAAACCGAAACACATTTTCAAATAAAGTAATATTTCTTACTTTCCAAAAGTGCCCCTCCTCTCCTCTTGTAAAAGGCCCCCACCTCTAACTCATTACACACACTCCTCAAGCCTTTGGATCTGCCAATCCCTGACCATTTAATCTCTCCACATCCATCTCCTCATCCTAGAGGATTCCCTTTGGGCAGAATCCTTTCAAAGGAAGCCTTTAGGCTCAAATCAAAAGGAGTTACACTTTTAAAGGTAATTCATTCTCTCATGTTCATTTGTTTTATTTTTCTTCTCCAACCCCCTAAACTCTTTTTATTTACTTCTTTTGTAACAACACCAGTATCTTCAATATACTAGGATGTTTTTATAAGATTTATTCGAGCTACACTCTCACACAACTACATAAAATGGTTAAAGAACATACGGTTTCCGTGGATGGCGAAATTCTGCCTCCCGAAACCATGATTGTTCAATACTCATTTAACACCTTCACAGGTGGCCATTATGATTTCAATATTTTTATATATGATATATAATATGTTTATATTTTACTTATGCTTCTGTATTTTTCATTTGTGTCTTACCTTTATGGCGTCCATTATGGGTATACGCGATATCTTCATTTAAGGAAGTGCGAACTACCGCCCCCTCAAAGTGATTTGATTCGTTAAATACCATATGTGGGATGTATAAATGATGGAACTATGATATTATATATTATAATATACTGGAATTATAATATACCTTTATATCATTATGATTCCATTATATAAAATATGAAATAGAAATGAAAGTAGCGTTCATGCGTACGTACGGCTTACCGTCTCCATGAACGGTGCATTTCATTTCTTACCTCTAAATGATTATGTAATGTTATAAATGCATGCATTAACTGGATATATATGACATATATGATATCTAAATCATGAATAAAATTCTTTAAATAATAAAAATTTGGCCACACGAACAACATGTAATTGTAAGAAGTCCACTTTCAACTTAAGAACCAAATATCGGCAAAACAAATATTATTAACTTAAATGATTACATAATGTTTATGACATGGTAATAAGTGATATAAAAGTAATAATGAACTTGAAAAAGGTTCTTAAGGAACTAGAAATTAACTCAAGTTTATTATTCAGGAGATTAAAGAATGATCGAGTCAAGTCGGACCTGAGGTAAGGGATCCTACAACTCTCTTTCTTTATAAGTACACTCTTTTATGTCATTTCTTTTAAGCTCATCTTTCTTATGATTGGGATGTTCTCTTATATTAATCCTACTGTAATTTTTATGTTCATGTGATGAGAGACCCTATTCTCTCTCATCAATCCATTTTGGATGTTTTGGGTGGCGCCGTTAGGCTACCGAACTTTCGTAAGAGATCTAACCTCTCTCTTTCTTTTTAAGTACTCTCCTTTATGTCACTTCTTTTACGATCATCTCTGTAATGTTGGGGGATGTTATTTTATATTCCTCTTTCTATCCATTTTATTGTAATGTGATGAGATACCCTATTTGATCTCATCAATCCATATTCGGAAGTTTTATGTGGCGCCGTTAGGCTGACGAGTTTTCGTAAGGGATTTTTCATCTCACTTTTATTCCTGTGAGATTTATGCTACATTTGCCACAAATTCCATTGAGTGGTGTATGTACTGCCCATTATTCTACTCTTTGTGTAATATACTTTTTTTATGAGTATTTACATCAATGATCTATTGTCCTTCTTTCATGGGGTGTATGTTTTGAAAAGATACCCAAGTCGGCAAGGGAACCTTTCACCCTCCCCTTTTTTAAAAGACTTCTTTTGTTGGGTCTTTTAATTTACATATTGTTATGTTGGGATATGTTCTAATATATCCTTATTGATGTAAATTTTATGTCCAAGTGATGAGATACACTTTTTATCTCTCATCAACTCATTTTGATGTGATGCCATTAGGCTGTCAAGGGAACTTTTTAACCCAATTTCGACTTCTTTGGGTTCAACATGTAGTCATTGAATATGTCATCCGTTGAATATGTGTGAATTACCTTTTATTGTTTTACACTTAATATCCACTTATATTGGGTGTATTTATATTTGTCAGACATATTTTTGAGATTGATTAGTCCTTAATTTAAGGATACCTTCTTTATAAGGGATTTCATCACAATTGACATTTATATTGAGGGTTCATTGTTGTTATGCACCAATTCACTCTTATATGGTGTATGTACTGTCCTTTGGAGTATTATATCATGAATCCATTTATTCTCATGATATTATAATGATCTGACTAAGTGTTATTCCTCAATTATTGTATTCAAGTGTCTCTAATATTGGTAAAACCCCTTTAACCAAAATATCGTTTTAAATGTTTTAATTATTTGTTCTTATTAATATCCATGTTTTCAAAATGGTTTTAAGGATTTACTTATATGGATATTAATGGTTTAAAATTTTAAGCTTCAAGGTGGTATGGGACACTTTGATTCAAAAATCTCTTTATTAAATGTTTTAAATGGTTTTGGAAATGGTTTCTTTTTGAATGGATTCATTATTTCAATATACTAAAATATTATATTGTGATTGAAATGTGGAAATGTTATGTTTCCTTTATGCTTGTTTTATGTGACACATTTATGTTATGGTTCTTGGGCATTGTTATGAAAACATGTGGTTCTGTGATAATCTAAGGGCGGGTGAGCCCGATATATCTCTCCAATGCATTGGGTAACGCGAAGGAGTGAAACATTGAGGTTTCTCCGAAGAGATTTAGGGAATATACTGTGATGGGTATTCCAAAACGCAACCAAGAGGGTTAATCCCTACGTAAGAATGTTATGAATGCCTCAAGTTACCTTTATGACTTATGTTTTGTATGATTTATTCATGATTTGATATTCCTTTGTTTTATGGATAAGGTATGATTTCATTCTTATGTATATATGAACTCATGTTTCCTTTCCATATTTTTTATATCCCTTATTGAGCTTTTTATGCTCATCCCACGTTTTTGAAATGTTATTCATAGGTTAAGGGAAGGGTACACGATGTGATGATAGTGTCAAGGATGTGTCAAGAAAGAATCCATGTTTTATTTTAAATTTGTTTCCGTTGATGGGAAGAATGCATACTGTCTTTTATGTAACCACTTTGTGTAAATGTGGAATGTAATGCAAGTTTCATGATCTAATTCTCTAAAACTCTAAACCTGAAAAGATACTCAATGTGTAATCTTGTAATAACTCAAGATTAAGTAAGGTTTAAGGCTGGGGCCTTATAGTTGGTATCAATGGTCGGTTTAGATAACTTTAGAGGTTAGGGTATTCTTTAAGCATAAGTGAGATTACCATAATGGTTAGGATTTCAGAAAGAGTCCTAGTTTTAGATAAAGTGAATGAGTAAGTGTATCTTAGTGTTTACCTTACTCATTAGTACATGATGGTTTTGTTGATATAATCACACCGACATTTCTATTTTTATTGAATGGATGGATCTAGCAGGCACCAAAGAGACAACAGGTTTGAAGGAAACTGTAGTGGTTCTCTAATTAAGATACTAGATAAAATGGAGGATTCAATGAGGAAACTCGTGGTTTTTCTAAACCAAATATCAAGGAGTCATGATCAACCACTTGAACCTTGGTATGTTCTGTAATGCATCATGTACGAGATGACTAATCCATGTGGAAGTTCAGGTAATAATTATAAAGGTAACCATTAGAGTTTATATGATCCTTAATTTTGAGGTAATTATGGGTTATTATATGATATGCTGGAAAATGAAAGGGATGAGATAAACTTGAGGTTAAAATATGTTATGATCATTTTTGATGATTTTATCCCCTTTTGGGGAATGATTTAAGAATTATATAGTTTTTGAAAAAGGACAACACGCAGACCGTGTGATAACCCGTCGCGTCAGACAAAGCTGCGGGAATGGAACCCACAACCAAAGTGCGACTGGTATTTATCGCCTACCACTGGACTACGTGAAGTCCCTGGTTAGTTTGACTGATTCTTTTTGGGTATATGATTTTATGAATTAATAGTAAGTTGATTTTGGGTTATTTAAGAAAATTATTAACCTATCATGGAGGATATGTGATTAGGTTAATTATTTTTCAATACGATACTTTAGGAGCAACTGATATTGATTGGAGATAAATGTTACGATTTATCTTGGAAGACTATGCGACTAAATCCTTCAAATATTTGGGTTTTAATCTTATATTGGTTTACTTTGAAGAATGTTATGGACAAATTGATTATAGAATGGTCCTCGTTGAACTTTGGGTTTTGATGGAAAAAATTTGGAGATTAAAAATAGATTTTCTTTTTAATGGGTTATCCTTTTCTGGATTATCTGACCTTGTAATAACCTTTTTGGTTTTGGTTTTTGTTAAAGACTAATGAAATGGGATATATATAGTTATCTTTTGTGGATTAGGTGATTCTCTAGAAGTTGATTATAGTACTCTTAATGCGAACAAGTCTCCCTAAATACTCGTCTTTTGAAAAAAAAATATGAGTTTGATTAAGGAATCTAGTAAAAGTTTAAAGTCAACATGGTAAGTGATTATGTTTCCTTATGAATAAATTCATCAATAAAAAGTAACTTAAAACGAAAATGTTGTCTATTAACTTTTCCTACTGGGGAACCCAACACCATTTAACACATCACAAGTTTGTGATTTTCTTATTGTTAACTTTCTCCTAAGCATGTTTTCTATCACTCTCCATCAGAACATGTCCCTATGTTTTCTCCTCCATGTCCATGTTTTCCTACATGGAGTCCTAGTATGGGTTAAATCGGGTGGCCTCTATACTTATCTTTCTTTATTTTGAAGTGATTGTTTTACCGACAATTGTTCCGATGTGGGACATTCAAGGATGTTTCCAAGCGCATTTTTAAAATTGCGAGGACGCAATTCCCAAAAGGGGGGAAGGATGTAACACCCCAGGTAAATAAAGAATATGAAATTTTCATATTTATCCATATTTGTGAATAAAGTATTAATATTACTTTAAAGGGTTGCTATGCTTGATGGTGTACCCAACACGTAACAATGAGTTTCTTGGGAATCTTACGTTGCACTCTAATAATAAAATAATATTATTTTAAATGGTAGTTAACATGTAGCCATTGTAATGGCAGGAAAGGATAGAAATAACTAATATATGATTATATATGTTTTTAAATGTTTTTACATTTATCCAATAAAAGCTAAAGGCTTAAAATACGGAAAGAATTCAATTTTAGGCGTATATGCCCTAGTTTTCACTAAAGGTTCACTTATCGCCTTTTAATGGAGAACTGTCAATAAATATAGTTTTGATCACTCTTATACATTATTTTGGACCAAATAAAACTCTTATTAAGAATAGGGACATCAAATTTTACTTTGTGTAATTTTTTGGTATTTTTCCGATAAAGTTCATTTTTTAATGAATATTGTAAAATGTTGTGTTTTAATTGAAAACCTCTTTTTAATATAATTTATTTATATGATTAGATAATATTTTGAATTGGTTTTAAAGTGGAATTAGAAAATATTTTTACCATTAAATCCAATAGTGGTCGTTGGAATTAATTTCACTTTGAAATCAGACTTAAACTAGTGTCAATCTTTTGATACTTATTGTTTTATAAAAATACGCTATTTTCTCTGACAGCAAGAATTAATTATTAAATTAATTAATGTGACTAATATGTTTTGAATTTTGTAAAACAGACTTCATTTTTGAATTCGGAATATCAAATATAGCTTAGGGTGAAGTTTTGGTATTTTTCTGAAAAACACCAATTTTTGATGAATAGTGAAACCACTAAGTGGTAATCAAGCAAAAAGCTTTTTCAGTTAAATGAAAGATTACCACAAATGTGTATTGAATTTTGAAAATCTTACATACATGGTAGTCATTAGTATGTAAAATGTGGTTCAATGGGATGAAAATAATTTTTTGGTGAATAGTAATTTTTTTTCATTAATCGCGATTAGAGGTAATTAGTGTAATTTAAGGTAAAAATGATATTATAAGAATGTGAAAACAGCATGACACATGTCCTAAACCTATTGGGTGAGTCATGGCCGACCAAGAAAAGCCATGGGTCAACTTGGGGACCCCATAGAGCCACTTTGGTTGGGAAATGACATGAATAACTTTTTTATTTAATGTAAAAGTAAAAATGACACAAACATCATATGTTTTACGAAAACAATTTTTACATGGGGTTATAAAGATCATATTTTTTATTATAAATAGTAATTAGAAAGATAAAACGATTTCCTACATCATAGTAATTTTTTTATAATTTTTAGACATTAAATAAATTAAATTATTTATGACATCATAATGATGCTGCGATGAAATCATTATTTAATGATTAAACTAAAATGGAAAGATAATGTAAAATCTATGAACTACACATGTCGAAAACTTATTGGATGGGTGGATTTCGAACCCTTATCACCTTATACACGAATTATATCAATGTGGGACCTTTTAAAACCGAAACACATTTTCAAATAATGTAATATTTCTTACATTCCAAAAGTGCCCCTCCTCTCCTCTTATTAAAGGCCCCCAACTCTAACTCATTACACACACTCCTAAAGCCTTTGGCTCAGCCAAACCCTTCCCATTTACTCTCTACAAATCCCTCTCCTCATCCTAGAGGATTCCATTTGTGCAGAATATTTTCAAAGAAAGCCTTTAGGCTCAAATCAAAAGGAGTTACACTTTTAAAGGTAATTCATTCTCTCATGTTCATTTGTTTTATTTTGCTTCTCCAACCCCCTAAACTCTTTTTATTTACTTCTTTTGTAACAAAACCAGTATCTTAAATATACTAGTTTGTTTTTATAAGATTTATTTGAGCTACACTATCACACGACTACATCAAATAGTTAAAGATCATACGGTTTTCGTGGATGGCGAAATTCTGCCTCCCGAAATGATGATTGTTTAATACTCATTTAACACCTTCAAAGGTGGCCATTATGATGTCACTATTTTTATATATGATATATAATATGTTTAGGTTTTACTTATGCTTCTATATTTTTCATTTGTGTCTTACCTTTATGGCATCCATTATGGGTATACGCAATATCTTCATTTAAGGAAGTGCGGACTACCGCCCCCCCAAAGTGATTTTATTCGTTAAATACCATACGTGGGATGTATAAATGATGGAACTATGATATTATATATGATATTATACTGGATGTATAATATACCTTTATATCATTATGATTCCATTCTATAAAATACGAAATAGAAATGAAAGTAGCGTTCATGCGTACGTACGGCTTACCGTCTCCATGAACGATGCATTTCATTTCTTACCTCTAAATTATTATGTAATGTTATAAATGCATGCATGTACTGGATATATATTATATATATGATATCTACATCATGAATACAATTCTGTATATAATAAACATTTGGCCACATGAACAACATGTAATTGTAAGAAGTCCACTTTCGACTTAAGAACCAAATATCGGCAAAACAAATATTATTAACATAAATGATTACATAATGTTTATGACATGGTAATAAGTGATATAAAAGGAATAATGAACTTGAAAGAGTTTCTTAAGGAAGTATAAATTAACTCAAGTTTATTATTCAGGAGATTAAAGAACGATCGAGTCAAGTCGGACCCGAGGTAAGGGATCCTACAACACTCTTTCTTTATAAGTACACTCTTTTATGTCATTTCTTTTCAGCTCACCTTTCTTATGATTGGGATGTTCTTTTATATTACTCCTACTGTAAGTTTTATGTTCATGTGATGAGAGACCCTATTCTCTCTCATCAATCCATTTTTGGATGTTTTGGGTGGCACCGTTAGGCTGCCGATCTTTCGTAAGAGATCTAACCTCTCTCTTTCTTTTTATGTACTCTCCTTTATGTCACTTATTTTAAGATCCTATTTGTAATGTTGGGGGATGTTATTTTATATTCCTCTTGCTGTAAATTTTATTTTAATGTGATTAGATACCCTATTTGATCTCATCAATCCATATTCGGAAGTTTTATGTGGCGCCGTTTGGCTGCCGAGTTTTCGTAAGGGATTTTTCATCTCACTTTTATTCCCGTGAGATTTATGCTACATTTGCCACAAATTCCATTGAGTGGTGTATGTACTGCCCATTATTCTACTCTTTCTGTAATATACTTTAGTTTATGAGTATTTACATCAATGATCTATTGTCCTTCTTTCATGGGGTGTATGTTTTGAAAAGATACCCAAGTCGGTAAGGGAACCTTTCACCCTCCTCTTTTTTAAAAGTCTTCATTTGTTGGGTCTTTTAATTTACATATTGTTATGTTGGGATATGTTCTCATATATCCTTATTGATGTAAATTTTTTGTCCAAGTGATGAGATACACTTTTTATCTCTCATCAACTCATTTTGATGTGATGCCGTTAGGCTGTCAAGGGAACTTTTTAACCCAATTTCGACTTCTTTGGGTTCAACATGTAGTCATTGAATATGTCATCCATTGAATATGTGTGAATGAACTTTTATTGTTTTACACTTAATATCCAATTATATTGGGTGTATTTATATTTGTCACACATATTTTTGAGATTGATTAGTCCTTAATTTATGGATACCTTCTTTATAAGGGATTTCATCACATTTGACATTTCTATTGAGGGTTCATTGTTGTTATGCACCAATTCACTCTTATATGGTGTATATACTGTCCTTTGGAGTATTATATCATGAATCCATTTATTCTAATGATATTATAAAGTTTTGACTAAGTGTTATTCCTCAATTATTGTATTCAAGTGTCTCTAATTTTGGTAAAACCCCTTTAACCAAAATATCGTTTTAAATGTTTTAATTATTTGTTCTTATTAATATCCATGTTTTCAAAATGGTTTTAAGGATTTACTTATATGGATATTAATGGTTTTAAATTTTAATCTTCAAGGTGGTATGGGACACTTTGATTCAAAAATCTATTTATTAAAGGTTTTAAATGGTTTTGGAAATGGTTTCTTTTTGAATGGATTCATTATTTCAATATACTAAAATGTTATATTGTGATTGAAATGTGGAAATGTTATGTTTCCTTTATGCATGTTTTATGTGACACATTTATGTTATGGTTCTTGGGCATTGTTATGAAAACGGGTGGTTCCGTGATAAACTAAGGGCGGGTGAGCCCGATATAGCTCTCCAATGCATTGGGTAACACGAAGGAGTGAAACATTGAGGTTTCTCCGAAGAGATTTAGGGAATATACTGTGATGGGTATTCCAGAACGTAACCAAGAGGGTTACTCCCTACGTAAGAATGTTATTAATGCCTCAAGTTACCTTTATGTCTTATGTTTTCTATGATTTATTCATGATTTGATATGCCTTTGTTTTATGGGTAAGGTATGATTTCATTCTTATGTATATATGAACTCATGTTTCCTTTCCATATTTTTTATATCCCTTACTAAGCTTTTTATGCTCATCCGATGTTTTTGAAATGTTTTTCACAGGTCAAGGGAAGGGTACATGATGTGATGATAGTGTCAAGGATGTGTCAAGAAAGAATCCATGTTTTATTTTAAATTTGTTTCCATTGATGGGAAGAATGCATACTGTCTTTTATGTAACCGCTTTGTGTAAATGTGGAATGTAATGCAAGTTTCATGATCTAATTCTCTAAAACTCTAAACCTGAAAAGATCCTCATTGTTTAATCTTGTAATAACTCAAGATTAAGTAAGGTTTAAGGATGGGGCCTTATACTCAGACTTTGAATCATTGGTCTCACTGAACACCATTCTCAAGATTGTTAATATATAATCCATGGTTGAACATACAAAGAGTGGTAATACTCTCTAACAAACTTCTATAACTATTTTCTTATTGTAGACTCTTAAAAATATATTTTTATTTGAGGGTATAATGAATTTAATTCAATATCATAATATTTTTTAAACTAATTAAATATTAATTTTATAAATTTTTACAAAATCATATAAAAAAAAGAAAATATTAGCAAGCGTTTGTGTGGATAACCGCCTGTAGGAATGTTATATTTATTTCTCATAAAAATAATAAATCGATGGTATAATAGAGTTATTTAATAAAAATATATAATAATTATAAATTTATAAATATTATGAAATTATAAGTATTTTATATTTATACCCCCCTCATTTTCTATGAAAATTAACAGCATCATCTATGTTTGTGCGAACTACCACATCCCCGAATTAAACTAATTCATTTTTCCATATCCAGAAAAAATATATAATTTAAAAAATAATTCAATTTTTTGAAAAATATATATATGAAATAGTTAATATTATTTACAGATAACATATGAAATTCCATAATTTATTAATATAATAATTGGTTATATTATCTTTTAAGATATTAAATGAACTGATAATAGAATTTTTAATAAATTAGACCTCTTTTTGGAAAACATGTACAAGTGTTGTACAAGTATAGTAATAAGGTGAATAAATATCCAATATTATGGAGAAAATGAAGTTATTTTACAAAAACTTTTACTATATTAAATGAAAAAATAATATCCCAAAGAAAGTGACAAAAAGATATTGACCAACAAATGTAATATGAAACAATTCTGAATATAAATAACAAAATATAATAAATATAACTTATAAAATTAAATAAAAATGGTTATGGTTCTTGGTAATATATTTATTTAACGAAATTTAATTATTCAACATTTTATGTGAATGTGCATAGAACATTCAAACATGAGGTAGGGGTTTCTATCCCAAATCCCACTCTTTTGGAAATTTTTTGTATTATACACGTAATTTATTTTAATGTTGAATAAATTTTATAATTAGGATATTAAAACATGAAATATATAACATATATGGTCGTTTATGGAAAATTTATATATATCCCCCAATAATTGGTTTTGATTCTTATGAATTTGTAAATCTCTTCTCATTTGAAAATATGATTCTCTGAGACATGTTACATTTTGTGCACTATATATACATTTTAATGTCATTAATTTGATTTACTAAACTATAAGATATTTATTTATTATACTCTGATGAATGGAATATAATATAAAAAATAATTTTTGTTTCTTCAAAAGGACATTGAAAAAACAGTTTTCAATTATATAAAGGTTTCTATCTCAATCACCCATTAATAAGGCATGATTTGATATTATAGAAGAATATTCACCTATATTGTGTAACCACTACACCCTATACATATAAAATAATAAAATAATATTTAATATAGAGAATTATCTTCTATTCATGATATTTTTTACTTTGATCTATTATTATTTTCAACCCTAATATATGATTCTATATAATTAATCAATACTCATTCTTATGTTATAATATTTTCACTTGGCTATTGTCCTCAATTTTATATTTATATCCTATTTTAAACATTGTATAATAATTTTGATTTAAATATTACTTATTTATTGTATTTATCCCTTATTAAAAATTTAACTCTATTAATAATAATTTTCATCCTCATAAATGGTTGTTTCAACATGTTTCCCATGATTTCCCTTCACACTAACGCTCTCTATTTTAATTGGAAAACAAACTGCATATTATCTCATTTTACCTTATTTTTTAACTTCTATAAATTAAAAAATGTTTTATTATTCATTTTTATGTTTTTTTATTTAAAATGTTTATTTTAAATCGTGTATATTTTTTTCCTTCTAAGATTGTTTGTTCTAACTTCTATACCACCCACATTATATATTAGATACATGATCACATTCATTTTATAACATTAAAACAATAATATTATCATATAGACAATCAATAATATATATATATTTACCTCACAATTATACTGTTTTAAATTATTTATTCATTAATATATCATATATGTCTTTAGTTTTTATTGATATTCTCATATCAATGTAATCCATAATAAAGAGAACATTCATATTTATTATATTAATTCACGAATCACCCCTATAAAATGGTTTCAAACCAATAATATATTTAAAAACATTAATTTACTTATATTATTATTGGTTAAATTATAATTTCATTGAAGATAATATTCTCTTTTCTTCATTACAAAATCCTTAAATAAATTATAAAGCCTTACCCAAGTTGGTTTTTTATTCATTTTCATCCTTAATAACTCTCATGAATTTTTTCTAAATTAGAAATCCTTGTTAAAAATTTATATTCCATTCTAAATACTAAATGTTAAAAATGATTTAATTTATTCATATCATTGGAATCCTTAAATTTTTTTATTCATTTTCCCGTGAGTCATAATTATAAAACCCATAACATTATCTAGTTTTTTAAAATTCTTATGAATTATGCATGGTTTAATTTCCTCAAATTTAATTCATATATAGGATTTTAATTATTTGATGGGTGGTGCTGAAATTATTTATCCCTCTAATGCATTGGGTAATTTTTCTCCCATGATATACCATGTATGGTACACAATTAAATATATGAAGAATAATACATTGTGTGACATGTGATAAAAAAATTATATATCCCTCCATTAATTAGGTAAAAAATTATTTCACAGGATATGTTATTTTAGGAATTAAGGAGTGAAACAAATACACCATTAGACTTTTTCCACTATGATTATTTGAAGTTGGAATGAACCTAATTCACTATTGAATATTTTCCACTTTATAATCAAGGTATTGGGAGTTACTGTTGACATATATTTATGAAATCAGTCATTATGTTGATGTTTGGTATCACATAGTTCCATGATCTTATGTATTCATTTTTGAATGTCATGTTGTCATTATTTTGTCAATTATCTTAATGATATCTTATTATTCCACTAGAATATAATGTTAATATTTATATATATGTTTATTTCATAATTGGAATTTACATCTCCCCATTCTCCTTATATATTTTTTCTTTTGGTATCATATGTAGATCTAGAAAATCAATAGGGGTTGGGAGTATTAATTAGAGTTTAAAAAAAATATTATTTAAAACTTTTTGGTTGATGTATTTAGGAATCTAATATTATAAATAAATTATACCTCATGATTCTCAGGTTACATGTGTGGGAAATCTATGGTGAATTTTTTGGAAACTAGGTATGTTTAGGGATTAGGTATCTTTATTTTTATAAATATACGTTCAATTTTATTCATTCTTCATGATGTAAACCATCATGAACATTGTTGATTATTTATTAAAACCTAATAAATTACAAGTTAGCCACAACCCAATAGTCTCATCCATTAATGTGGTATCAAAGTATACAAGTTTAAATTTTTATTTGTTTATTAATAATTGAACAAAAATACTTAAATGTTGTTATTTTTTTTGTTCCATATTAATTCCTTCATTAAATATGTATATCAAAATTGTTTCTTCAGTGTCATTGATAACTTCCATAATAAAGAAGAACATTTTATGAAAAAAGTAATTCTAATAATCATATTTTAATCAAATAAGATTTCATGGAATGAAGATTTTTCATACAAGTCAGGTACTCTTGTATAATACACAAGCATGAATCAAGATAAATCTATGTCATTGAGTATTAAAATCACACAACATGCATTATTTCAAAGCTGGTTTGAATAACGACATTCATTCATATAGTTTAATATATTACTTATTATGTGGTTGTAGTATAATTCATCTAGAATATGTGAATTATAAGTGGAATTCAGGTATTACATATAGAAAATGCATTTCCATGTAGTAATTGTATGAAAAATGGGACTATAGGAAGATTAATAAGAATGTCACATGATATGTATCTGGAATACAAGTCAAGTAACACATTTATATTTCTTCCTGACATAATCATTTAGTACCTAGTCCCATGTCACATATGAATTTACATGACATGTAGCTAATTTTACATATTTTGTAACAAGTACCCATGTACATTGATAACATGTTGTCTTGGTTAGAACCATGTTGAGTATATATATTGAATTAAATTAATTATGGAATTATATTGATTGAAAATACATGTATATATTGAAAACATAATGTTATTATTTAATATAATTTTAATATTCTAAATAATTACAATGTAAATAAATAACAATATATTAGGTACAAATTTCATTCAACCCAAATTTCGTATTGTAATTAGACATATAGAAATCTAATATATTAAATGTGTTTTATTTATTAAACATTTAAAAAATATTTGGTATCATAATCTACACTCCATTTAATATGTAATTCATTATATACTTTATTTGATATATTCGATATAGAATAAAAAACATCATAATGTAGCACATGGTAATAAAACGGACATATCAGGTTGAATTTTAAAAAAATTATTTAATTTATTTATGATCAATTATAAAGGAAAATACAAAATTGTTTATATGGTTATCAAGTTCAAAAATTATCTAATTAACTAAATTAATTTCATATTTTTATCATAATAATAAATTTTTAATTGATTTGAATTATAGTTAGTTTTAATTTTCATATTTATTAAATGTTTATGTTTGATCATTATATTATACTAGGTTTATATTATAATGGATTCTCAATTATATTATTATTGTATAGTTTATGTAATAATATAGTATATTAAATGACTTATTGAACACCATACCAAATTATATATATTTGAGATCATGTGTTCCCATTGAATCTTTTATAAAACCCCCAAAAAATAATGTAGTTCCCCTCAATTTCATGTCATTAATGAAAAGGTTTTTTTATCGCCTCAGTGAGTGTAGGAGGTTATATTGTGAAGTTAAGATGAAATCTATCATCGAGATACATTAGAGGATTGGTCGAATGATGTAGTGTGGAACAAGTTAAGTTTTATGGTGTATTTTCTCCAAAGATCGATGGTTATATAATCATATACTATATAAACTAACAATTTTCATATTCTCATCATCATAAAACTTTTAATATTTTATTTATTTAAAGATGCATAGTTAATTTTTTATAGATGATTAGTTTTGGGCACATAAATTGACAAAATTACATATTTCAAATTAAAATTACAATAAATTAGATACTAACTTAATTTCTTTGTCCGTGGATGATAACATTATTTTAGTATATTAACATTAATATTCATAATAATGTAAATAATTTGTAATTTTTTTAAAAATTAAATATAAATCAATTCATTATATTAGGATTGAATAGAGTTTCAAAAAGTAGGTTTTGATCAAACCATAGTTCATAGTGTATAAATAGCTCATGTAGTTGTAATTTTAATTATCAAGAAATTTTAGATTGTGATATGGGTCTACATAATATAGATTTTATTGGGGCTTGAAAAACCAAGATGGACAAGGTGTAACTAGTGAGGATATGTTTAGGTAATCCTTGAATAGGATTTTATGATTGGTTTTTGATCACAATAGATCAAATAAATATTATTTAATGAAATTTAAAAGTTTTTTCTATTCAATATACTAAATAATGGCATGTGAGGACCATATTTGGGTTATTATATGAGAAATATGTATCCATGCATAAAAAATATCCATGTTATATTAAATTTAGAAACCAATGTTAAGGGATTTTGTTTTTTGATAAAATAATTGGAGACTAAAAAAGAAAAAAAATAATTTGTTATATCATTGGTAATCATAGTAAAACAAAAATATTAAATTAATTAATATATATTAGGGAATCTAAAATAATTTTAACAATGTGATTATTCCCCAAAAATATGTCATTATCAGTTGAACATATTCAAGGTGGTATTATTTTCAATTTATACACTAAATTACCATCTATTTTTTTTAATAATGTGATAGATATCCCTATATATGTCCATCTACCTCAAGGAGAAAGAAATGGTGAAACAAATGGATAGAAGAGCTATATATAATTCTCTATCAATATGATGTGTCAATATATACGTTATATCTGATTAATATGTACTGCAACAGAAGGAAATCGATTCTCAAACCAGCAAAATCTCATCTCATGTCCAGTAATAATGAGAATTAGAGGCTATAGATAAATAATATTTTTAATACACTATACTTTTGAAATTTTATGAATGTATGTAACTATTGAACTAATCATCAATTTAATAAATTAAATTTATCTCATAAGGATATTTGGGCTTCCTTGTAGATAATTAATTATCCATTGATCTCAACCTATCACCTTTACCTACTATTTTGTCTATATTTATCCAATTATTTGTGTTGAAAAATAAATAAATAATTTTTGAAAATATTTACAAGTTAACTAAGAGTTGTATGTAATTGGTAACTCATTTCTAAAACTATTTTAGTGAAATATATGTTTAAATTTTTTTAAAATAAAATGACTATTTTTTATAAATGCTTCATTTAAATTTAATTTCAACGATAAAAATGTTTTATATGTATAATAATGAATATTATGTTTAATTTCATCTCATGTATACATAAGGGTTATTTAAAAAAAATTAATAAATTGAAGAAGTCTCAAAAGTTTATATATAATCCTATTATATTAATTATATTATCTATGGTATCTATATAATATCATTATTTTTTTTATATTTTTAGTAGAATTCAAGAAACAATGAAGAATGGGGTATTGTCCTAGTGGTAGAGAAATGGTGATTCTTATGTAAATAGTTAATAACAGACAAAAAAATTACAAAATGAATGTTTTTTTCTAAAGGGTTGGTAAAGGTTTATTCTTATATAATCAATTATAAATACACGTCATCTGATTTCATAGAGAATATATTCTACAAGAACTATTTTCGGTATTAAATGGTACCAATATATTTATTTTAATGTTCTACTATATATAATGAGAAATATTCTTCTTCTAAAATCAATGTTTTTATAATACACTACACATAAATGTCTCTATAAAACAAGAATAAAAAATAATCCTTCCAATGTAGCAATTAATGAATTTAAATTAAATCATGAAATATATTATTTCATAGACTATTAATTTTAATGTAAAACCTAATATTCTTTTCAATTATAAACCAAATATATTATTTAGTAATCTTGTGTTTTTAGAGATTTAATGTATTATTATAATACAAAAAAATTTATTTTCTATGAAAAAATTAAATATAATGTTATTAAAAATTGAATCTAGAGTTAATTTATAGTATAATAATGTAATATTCAAATAATAAGACACATATAAATTCCTATACATTTTATTTAATTAATTTAGAAAATTTTACCAATGATAAATTGATGTAATCAATGCAGTTAGTAAAGGATGTTGAATACTCTTGGATTATATATATTAAATTATGTCTTAAATAATTAGTCACCGACCATTAAATATATGGTAAAGGATTACCTAATATAAAATAACAATATTCACATCTTAGATATAGATTTAGTATGTGGTGGATTAATTATGGATCATATATATGTTATAAGGATTCATTAATTCCTTTTCAGTTTTGTTATAAAAATATAATCATATAAATTAAGTATATTCTAATTAAAATGACTAATGGTATCATATAATATGTGATATGAGAAGTTACATTATATCATAACATTAGTTTTTTTGAGAGATTAATTTATAAATGTAGTGAATGCTTCCAATATATATTATAAATCATAAGATGTATCTTAGTTGATTATTCTATATCTGATGAATACATAAAGAACCCATTAATGAAAATGTACTATTAATAATGAATATATTTATTGATTTTAGACTATGATTTTTATATATTTAAATATGGAATTTTTTGGGTTAATCTTTTCATAGCATACAGAAATTATCAAAATATCATTAAAAAAAGAAACTGTCATTAGAAAAAAAAATTAATGTGTCCCATACTATGTAAGAAGAATAAAAAATATAGTCAATGTTATATACTCACTATTGTAGACGATATATATTTTTTAAAATAATAATAAATCATACTGATACTTTAATGTTGCAAACTAAAAAAATTCAATAGCTCTTAGTAATTCATGGATGGGTTCCATCTATATTGATTTCTTATATTATTAATTATTGAGCTGAGATAAATACATTTGGGGTAATTCCACAAAAAAATAATATTGGATATTAAAAATATGACACCAATAAGGCTCAACTTGTGGTTCCAACCCATCATAATTTAATACATTCTAATTATATATTCAATTACAATTATGGTCAACATTTATGAAATCCGATGTCAAGGAAACAATTTTTGAAGGAAAATTTATCAAATAAATCTATATTATGTTGCCATAATGGTTTGTGAAATCTATGACTAATAATATGGAATATAAGATTCAAGTATCCATTTATGTATTAATGAAATATTAGTAGTAAAATACAATTCAATTGGAACGAAATATTGTTAAGTGTATACAAGAGGTTAATGAGGGTGATTCAATTTTGATATTCATATATGTTTAATAACATATGAAAAAGAGTGATTAAACTTATGATGTTATAAGAATAAATTATATCTATAATGATGAAGTAAGTTTTAAACCACGTTCATTAAAAAAATATCTACTATTATAGAGCATGGGATTGATTAATTCAATTCATAGTACATAGATTACATTGTATATAATGATACAATATAGAATCATACACTAGAATTATTTCATTATCATGTTATTTTATATGATTATATAGACAACATATTTGTAATAATATTATGGAAATATATCTAATATTACATGATGTGTACATGGTGATGATATTTCTTACATATATGTTATATAAATAAAAAATGAAAATAATCAATGATAAATTCATGAAATAGAATTTTGAAATATCTCATAGTACTTTAAAAAATTCTAGGTGAGTTCCAAGAAATATGAAAAATGAGGATACTAGTTTTTAGGGGATAAAAAATAATCATAGTAATGATTTGATTGATCATTAATCATTGTATGGCTAATGTTACAAGGAAGTGAGAACCATATTTAAACTTGTTGTTGTGATATCTAAAATTTATTGAACATCTTTTTTTTTATATGTAACTATTTAAATTTCATTTATAAAACATTTTTTCACAGATAATATGTTGGAAAACGATATGAAAATTCATTAATAGCCTAATGAATTATAAATTATTATTTTATCTAATATATGTGGGCTGATATTGGGTATATATAGGGTTATATATTCCCATAATATATTTTATTAATTAATGTTGAATCCCAATGAAGAACAACCTGGTGTATTTTTGTGGGCTCAATAATTATATCCACATTTTAACATAATCAGGTTTATCATGTGAATATTACCATATGAGTTTTCTATTGTTGGCTCTAATGAAAATGGGAGTTTAATGGAGTTTTTTACCTAAAAAACTAATCTATATATTCAATTAATTAAATACTATTAGTATTGAATATTAATTAATTTGATTTTAAATGATTATCATTATTGTCTTGACATCTATGTCATAATGCCCTTAGGGAAAAATTTCAAGACACTTTTTTATAACATTTATATTCTATGCTGATAACTTAAAATATCCTTCATAGAGTTCTTCGCAAAAAAAAATTATACATGGATTATATTATTTGATGATAGAAAAGTTATTTAGAATATTAGGGATAATGATTCATAAAACATTGTGAAACTCTCTCATTTTATACACCCATGTTAATTTTATGATTATGATATTAGGAGTGTGTAAACCACCAATATGAAATCCCCCAAAATATGTGTTATTTTATGTTCCTATCCTTATATGTGATTAATTATCCTCTAACTTTTATATAATTATTAATAATTTCCATGAGTCTAATAATTTATTATATTGATGAAAATCATGACAAAATATGCACATAGGGTGGTATGATACCTTGGTTAAATGAAAAGATATATCACATTAATGGATTTTGAGAGAAAAGATTTATCACTGACATTATTTATTGAAAGATGATATATATGGGCCATTGATATAAATTAAAACACCATGAAATTATAATGTAATAACAAGGTATTTCATAACATGTATCACACGCATGACCATAAGCAAGATAGAATATAATATCCCTATAATTTATATTTTATTTAGTATTATAAATTTATTAAATATATTTAAAAAATATATAAATTCACTCAACATCGAGTTATCTTTCATTTAACAAAAGTTTGAATTATTTTGAAATCTTTCATTATACAAAATAATTGAGTTATAATGATTAAAAACATGGTATTAAAATATTATTATTTAATATAAGAAGACATAAGCTAGATTTTAAATTTTTTGTTATAAATATTATTAACTACATTATGAAAATTTATGTTATATATAAATACGTAGTTCATTCATTTTATTCTAATTAATGAGAAAAAAAATAAGAACAAATTTTAAATAAAAAGAAATGTTATTATTTGAATGCTTCTAAAAGATTATTGTCTTAATAATAATAATCAATTATAATAACTTAACTATTTCAATGAAATAAATATGTTATATATTCATCAATGTATTTATACTCATATATTGTGTTTTATAAGAATAAGATAATAATAAACTCAAATTGACACAAAAAAACCAATATATTTATAAATTCAATTTTACCATCTTTTATTATAAAACCGATTTTAAATATGAAATTAGAAAAATTACATAATTTAATTTCTAAAAAAAATTTAATATTTGAATGTAAGATAAACAAATTAGGTTAGGCAGCATTTATGAAATTTTTAAGACATATATCAATTTTTAATGAATACTTAACAATACTGAATTTTAGTTCAAAGCATCTTTTTCATCTAATGTATTTGTATGGTAAAATTATGTTTTAGATTTTTTTTAATGTTTAATTAGAGAATATTTTTATAAATTAATCCAATTTAGGTTATTGAAATCAATTTCACATTGAAATTTACTATAAAAATAGTGAAAACGTTTTGATATTTTTACCGTAAAAGCCTGCATTGTCATCTCGTCTACGAGATTAAATTACAATTAATTTCCGTGACTTATTTTATTGTAATTTTGAGAAATGTATTCCTAATTTTTAATAAGAATAAATTAAAATTTCTAATAATTCAATCTTATTTTTTACCAAATATATTATTGAAGGTGATTAAAATTAATAATAATGAATAATGTTAAATTAAACCTAATAAAAGACTAAATCATAACCATAAAGTATAAAATTAACTATAAAAATTTCCAAAATATATTGGATGGAAATATTTAGACTTTATATTATTTTTTATTTAATTCTTTACGTTATTGGATCCAATTTCATAATGAAAAACATTGGAAGAATTCCATTGTAAAAATATTACCAGAGTGCCACTCATCCTCCATGATAAAAAAGCCTCCTCTCCACCAACTTTCTCACAACTTTCTAGCCACATTGGAATTACCATGAACATCAAAATTAGTTCCTAAACACACACATAATAATAATATAATACTAACCATGTTTTTTATGTAATCAATAAGATTCTTTTGATATAAAAAAATGTAGTTACATGATTAAAATGTAACAAAATTCCTCAGGCTTTTTAGTCTTATTTCCATACTCCACTCTCTAAACTATTCTAATTTGATGTTTACTTAACAAAACATGTACAAAAAATATACTAGGATATTTTAATGTTCATATTTATACATACACATAAAAAACATTCATCTAATGGGTAACGAATATTCTATTTCTGGGTATAGTGGACTACTCCCTTGAGAAATGATAATTGTTAGTTTAATCCTTAACACCTCTCATAGTGGCCATTATGATAGAAACTAAATATATATATATATATATATGATATATCTAATATTTATATTTTCTTCACACTTCCTTAAATTTTTTAAATCATGATTTTATGCTTCCCATATTGTGTAAAAACAATAATTTTGTTTGATTAAGTGTTGACTACTTCCCCCTCAAAGCGGTGTGACTCATTTACAATATACATAGAATTTACAAAGAATGGTTTTAATAAACCTATTTTTCATATATAAAATATATATGATTATGGAGAGAAAATATACATATGTATCATTTACACTCATTTCTTTAAAATAAAAACATAAATTAAGGTAGCATTTATGTGTACGTACAACCTACCATCTCCATAAATAGTGGACTTCATTTATTATATCCACATATTATGGACTATTCTAAATAAATATGTAATGAATATAAAATATAGTTAATTCTTGGATTATATTCTATAAATTATTAAATAATGATACTATTAATATGAACAACATTTAACAAGTCAAAAACATACATGAGAAAACTAGGGAAATAACACTTGAAATAGTTAAAATAATGAAAGAGTGTTAAAAAACATGTATTAAAATATTTTAAAAAGTAAATATATGATATTATAAATGTTTATATCATTATGTTATAATTTATTAACATATTTTAACACTCTATATTGGATTATAAACACTACACAACAAAATTAAGGTTAAGGTAAGGAAATTTCATCTCAATTTACATTCAATTAAGAATTTTTTGTTATTATTTCCCAATTCACATTTATTTAGTGTATATAATACATTTTAAATTTATATCATGATACTACCTGTTATCATAATAATATAATATTAATTTAATTTCATACATTTCTGGTTATTATGATTCAAATGTTTTAATGTGGTATAAGACACATTAGAATGGTTAAGGATTAATTTCCCAAAGAATGTACATAATGATTATGTATGAAATCCCACTTAATTTTGGGATTGTTAACCTTACCATGAAACAATAACATTATTTTAAAAATATTTCATCAAAAATGGAATTTAATTTCCATTATCACAAAAAATGGATATTATTATTTCATATACCTTATATCATTTTACATAAGGTGTTAAATTTGATACTTATTTCGGTAACTAGGGAATTATTGATAAATATGTATATTATATTAAAAACGAATACTATTATTTAATGAAAACATTTTATTAATCAAATAATTAATGCTTTGGAAATTCAATGCATGCCATATGGGTTAGGGACCAGTTAATCCATGCATTTTAATGCATCGATAGTCTCATCAGGTGAAATAGTTGGATAGATATTTTAAAATGTATCTTGAATATAATTGTATCAATTTATTGGGAAACATGATGTTTGGTAATTAAGTATTTCCTTTACTGATAATTCTGTTATTGTTTATTCATGATATTTTTCATCAATATATATATGGATGCATTCCATTTGCAGTTCATTGATTTAAATATCATGTGTCACTGTTTCATACAATTCCATATTGATATTGGCATATCTAGTTATTTTAATGACATGTGTTTTCCTTTATTTATCTTTTTATATTGAGTAATTGTAGTTGATTTATTATTTATTCCACTTTACACACCCTTATGAGCATTTAAACTCACCCATATTATGTTTCCTTTCCCCAGGTTAGGAAGAATACATATTTGAATAAGAATTAAAGGATGCAATGTATTTCTTTTTTAATTATCATATTTTTATTCTATATTCCCTAATATATTATGGTTATAATATATTAAATCAGGGTTTTTGAGACTCATAAATAGATCTGTCATTCTTTAATTGATTCCCTGTAATAATGAAAATGTAATAAAATAATGGACCTACTCTATTTATAGTGTTAGGGAGTTGTAGTTTATATCCAAGGAACTCTATAAGAAGCCATAAAAAGTATATTTAGAAAATATAAATTTGGGATAAGATCCATATAAAAATATTTGAGGATGTGTATATACGAACATCCTATAATTTTGGTAAGGTATATATTATGTGGGTAATCTTGGAAAATAAATCCCTATTTAGATACTACATGTGGATATGGTTCTATTATAGATGGACCAAGGAGTAAAAACATGGAAAAGGTGTTATCGGTCACACTTCAGTTAACCTGGTACATGACAATAGGACAAAATGTGCATATGGTTTGACACTCTTGTAGGATATTCTAATGATAATTCATAATTTATTGACCTACCATTATGAATGATTTTAAAGTAAATATGCCCCAATGTATCCTATAATTATGATACTTGGATTCATGATGAAAAAATTTATGTTTGATTCTATACCATATTTAGAGTTATAAAAAGTTCATAACTATTTGAGTTAATAGATTATATTCCATTTTTTAAAAATGGAATCTAGAAGGAATAATTTTATAAAAATTCATTGAATATATAGATATTTCATTACTGAGTAAACAAATACAGTTGGTATTCGAACTCATCATGTTATTTATATATTATTCAATCTTAAAAAGGTAATGAATAATCATATTAATAGAATGGAGAAAATGATTCCATATGATAATATTCTATGATGGATCCCATTTTGTGTTAGAATCCCCGAATTATTTAGTTGTACTACTAATCCAATTATAGATGAGATGTTGATTAAATATCTAGAAAAGATATATATTGCATTATTAATCTAAAAAAACAAAAATGGAATACTTATGGTATATTGTATCCAAGGTGATGCTGACCAGTGGTGGTCTCTTGCCTAAAATACAAGGGATGAAGAAAAAAAATTAACTCATGGAATGCATAAAATTGAAGGAGACATTCTTTAATAAATAATTACCTCATTACCAATAAATTAAGATGAAGTAGATTTTAGATTTCTTAAAGTGAAAGGAATAAGGTAGTATTGAAAATAATGAAACAACCCTTAAAAGGTTATCTATGAATGATATTGATTATATATGCACCATGATGTTCAATACCAACCACTTCTTTTAAGGACATCATATATGTCTTCAAATTTCATTGGTTACTCATAATTTTTCATCAAGTGACCAAATTACATTATGTTATATCAAAATAAGGATTGAATTATCCATGAGCTATGGATTAAATGAATAATAATTGGGGAATAGGTCATCAGAATAGAATGAAAAAATGAATGAATCAAAGAAGATTAATCTAGAGAAGGATTATCCCATAGATGAAAACTGTTTGGAAAATAACCCTTGGATATTTTTAAATGGACTAGAAGATTTCTATAAATTCATAGAAATTGGTCACCTGAAAAATAATTCAAATGGATGAAGGAATAAAATCATATTCAATGATACAACATCAATGTGATGTGAAAATACTCAAATGAATTCTACAATAATCAACAAAATATACCTTCTAAAATGATAATGGATCCTGGGAAAGCATACGTTAATAACATATCCAATGTGGATTGTTTACTTTACTTCTTTATTTTGAATCTAAATAATATGATGTAAAATGATTTTATTTATGAACATATTATTCATGGAATATATGATGATTTCACTGAATTATATTTTTAATTTAGAATTGATATTATATGTTGAATGGTACCATGAAATGTAATTTTGTAGAAAGTTAAAAATTTTAGGAAACATGTGATTGAGGGAATGAAAAACATTAATATTTTCTTGATGTTGAGAGAAAGGTGACGAAATGATTGATTTGTATAAGTCCTAACTACCATTTAATTGATTAATGTCTTTGTGAAAAGTGTTCTATTCCATTACAAATGTATTTTTAAATACCGTTTCATTTAAGGAATATATCCAATAAAATGTGTATACATTAAGTAATAAAGAAGAGTGTATTATTCTAATAATGAATTATTTTAATTTGAGTTACTAACCTATTTTAATAGGATATATGATGATGTCATTCACATGTTTGGAATGTGAAAATTTTAAATTGATTTATATTGATTAAAGGCTAGTGATATGTTCATATTTAAAAATTCATTGAATATGTTTCTAAAGTTTTGGATTATATACACTTGGAAATGTTAAATATTTATGAATTTGTTTATGTTGTTCATTGGATGTGGTTTTAGAGATTAATATATTACATCATTATAAGATGAATATTATTCTATGAGATGAATTAGAAATTGATCAATGCATTACCAATGTATAATCTTGTTATTATTGAAACATACTAAGTATCATTACTTATATTCGTAGAGAGTGATATAATTACTCACATCCAAGACAAATTATCATAAAACCGAAAATATTGTCATATTACTTTATTAAAATGAAGAAAATAGACCTTACATCATCACATATACATGGATTTCTGATTGTCAACATTCCCATATTAATTTTCTCTATAACACACCATCATAACTTTTTTGGTTTATTTTTCTTATTTATCCATCATTCCATTTCCAAACCCATTCATTATAATAAAGAACATAGTTATGTGTTCATTGAATGCTCCATTCTCATTTATCAATAAAATTTCATATTAATCGTTTTATGTTATATGACTTCTAAAAATAAATTATTTTCAATCCATCTACTGTTGATATTATGTTTAAAATTCATGGATACACATTAATTATTATGGGAGAATGTAACCCCCACAATTATAAAGTAATAACATTATATTTGATAACTATTATCATAGGCATCACCATGGGAATGAGATAATTCAATATCCCATGAATTTATAGTTTATTTAGTATTTTAAATATAATCAATATATTATACATTATTAAATTCACTCACCAAAAAATTTATCATTATTTATATACAATAGTCACTTTTATCAAATGCTTACTTTACATACAAGACAAAGATTTCACGATGAAAAATATAATATTAAATTATTATTATATAATAAAATAATACATAACATAGCCTTTAATTTATTTCATATAAATAATAATTTACTAAATAATGAAAATATATTTTTAATATAAATATAAAATTAATTCATATGATAAGAATTAGTGAGAAATGAAAATAAGATCCAACTCGCTATATAATGAAATGCTATAAAATTTAAGGTTAAAAAAGAGTTTTGTCTCAATTAATATAATTTATTGTAATTTACGAAATATTTTAATTATATATATATTTTATATATTAAATAAAATAAAGTTTATATTCATATAAACAGGGTTATTGGATTAATATAAGAAGAAAACCAAATTCACTCATAAAACCATTAATTTTATAAATTCAATTTTACCACATGTTAAAAGTGAAAATTGTGAATTTTGAAAGTTCAATTTATTTAATATGTAAAAATAAAATCAATCTTTTAAATACAAATATTAAAACAAGGTTAGGGTTAATTTGTAAAATATTTCAGAAACATATCATCTTTTAATGAACATTTAAAGAACACCATTTTAGTTCCAAAATGATTTGTTATCTATTTTATTTATAAGGATAACTTTTATTTTATATTAGTTTTAATTTTTAATTAGATAATATTTTTATAAATTAATCCAATTTAGGTAATTTAATCAAATTTTCTTCGAAATTTTCTTTAAAAACATATAATCTATTTGGGAATGTTTACCTTAAAAACTCATATTGTCTTCACTATTGATGGATTATAATTAAATTATTTTCATCCACATATATGATCATAATTACTAAAAAAGGAATCCATATTTAGAATAAAAATAAATTATAATTTATAATATGAACAACTATTTATATTAACAATAATATCAATGAATGTGAATAAAATAATTCAACTGATTAAGGTTTATATAAGCTTAAAAAGGGACTAAACCATAACCATATATCCCAAAAAGAATGATAAAATTTTCCAAAAGATATTAGCTTAAAATATATCTACACTATCATCTATTTTCTCAAATTGGTTCTATTATTCTAACCCAATGTTACATGAAAAACGTGGGAATAATTCCTTGTCAAAATATTACAAGAGTGAGCCACCACCTGCACTATAAAAGTCCCCCTCTCATCACAACTCTAAAGAAAAATTTGGATCAACCAAGGTAAATCTAGATAGTTAGTAAACATACCTTCCATTATCCTAGAATTATCCCCATTGGAATAAATAAATCCAATTAATCGTTTTGGAACAAACCAAAATTAGTAACCTGATTAAGAGATAACAAACTACCTCATTGTGTTTAGTCTTATATCCATTATACAATACCTAAACTATAATTATTATATTATAACATAACAAATAGTTTTAAAAATATAATATAATACTTTTAGGTTAATATTTATACCAACACATACATACTCCTCAATATAATGAATATTGAACATACTATTTCTATGTAGGACAATCTACTCCCTCACAAAACTATGATCGTTCATTTTCCCTCTACCACATCTCATAGTAGCATAATTATGGAAAATATATTTATATATGATATATATTATTATTATAATGTCTCTATACCATTGTAATATTTATTTAGTATATACCATTATTGCTTCCATCTTTTGAAAATATGATAATTTATTTTGAGGTAGTGTAGAATACTTTCCACTCAAAGCAATGGGACTCATTAATTATATACATGGAATTTGTAAAATATAGTTTTAATTAATATATTTAAAACATAGAATATATATATGATAATGTAATTGTAATATAAATATATATAATATACTTTTAATTATTTTAAATAAAATAATGAAATGAATGCATTGTTCATGCATATGTTTGGCCTACCATCTTCAAGAACAGTGAGCGTCATTTCTTATCACCAAATATTAATGAATATTCTAAATAAATTTGTAATTAATATATAATATAGTGAATTTATGATTTAAATTATGGATATATTGAAATCAAGATCCAATTAATAAGAAAATACAAGTAACAATTCAAAACCTTGATTAGAAAAATATGGAATTAACATTTGAAATAGTTAAAATAAAAAAAAGGTGTTAAAAATGAGTAATAAATTGTAAGAGGAAGATAATATATGACAGTATAAAAAAGATTATGTATATGGTATAATTATGTTACATATTTTAAACCACTATAGCGATGGATAAATACCAAAAAAATAAAGGATGATTAAGGTTGGTGAATTTCATTACAATTTACATTCCATTGAGACTTATTTGTTATAATGCACCAATTCACTTTTATTTGGTGTAGATAATACCTTTTTCATGTTATATAGGGAATACCATTATAAGCTTGATAATGTATGTTTCATTTAAATCTATTCTTTTCTTGATATTAAGATTCAAATTTTTAAATGTGTTATGGAGACTTTTTAATGTTTATTTATTAATCACCCCAACCACACATCCTTTTCTAATTGGTAAATATATCATGAAATAATCACATTATTGTAATAATTATTAATTTTAAATTTATTTTAATATCCATATTCTCAAAAAATTGATATTATTACTTCATAAACCATATATCAGTTTACAAAAAATGTTCACATTGAGGGTTGTTTGATTAATTGATAAAGTTATATCATTATTAATATATATATATATTGATAAGGAAAATTGTTTATTAATTATTCAAGGAATGGTCTGGACATGAAATACAAATATTAGAGTCCATTTAAGGAAATCCCTATAGGTTGGGGTGAATTTTTGAAATCCCCTCAATTTATCGATATCATCATGAGACATATTAGTTGGAAAAATAGATTAAACTATCTCTTCATGATAGAGTTATCAAGTGACCGGGAAACGCGATGTCTGATAATTAAACATATAATTAATTAAAAAAGTAGTTATTTTTTATCCATGATACACAACGTCTACATATCTATGGATGAATTTAATATTACGTTAATTTATTTAAACGTAATGTGTGTGAGTTTATTACATTGAAATACTGATATTTCCTTATATACTCAATTTAGTTGCATATGTTATCGGTGATTTACACATCCATGTTTCTTTATTCTAATTTATTAATTTTTACTTCCTATTTAATATCCTTTACATATAATTTGAGATAATCCTTATTAATATTCCATTACCCTTGTTATAAAGAAGAAATATTTGTATAATTATTGAATGATGCAATTTATTTTATTTTTATGTATCATGGTTTTAATTACACTTCCAAATTTATTATTGATATCATGTGTATATTTTGGATTTCTAGACTACTAAACTAATTAGTCCTTTGAGATTTGATTCTTTGTAATCCTTTCAATGTAACAAAATAATTCACCCACTCTAGTGTTCAAGGGTCAGGGCAATAAAAAATGCTATTTCATATTTTATTATTGGTCGATGTCATTTAGTAAGGCCCCATCCCAAATCACCAGGTATTAAATAGAGTAAACATTACTTCATGCATGAAACCCCATATGGAAGAAGCTACAGAATAATTGTGAGGATCTATGTCCATTAATGGAGAGATTACACCCACAGAATAGTGTCATAGTACAAATAATGATTATTATAGATTAATAAAAAAATATACATGTAACACCCCAAGATTTCATATTACGTTATTTCTTCAAAGTAATTGAATAACTTACACTACAGGCAACATCGAGTTCAAGCACACCACTACTTACCAAACTAGTCGATCAAAAGCGGGTATGAATAATATTAACGAGATTTTGAACTATATATAATCCTTATAATTTTAGAATCCAATATATGAGTTTCTTATAAATAATGTAAAAACTAATTCATGTTTTAAGATAAAAGAAGTTTTTTTCCAAAAATATAGTTTTACCGCCTTTTAATGGTGAACCCTTTTAAAATCCAATATTTTAAACATTTATATTTTCAATTTTACAAAATAAATTTCTTATTTAGAGTCTGGACATAAGAATTTAGTTTCAATAAATTTTTGGTGTTTTTCTGATAACTTTCATATTTGGGTGAATAGTGAAAAATACTATATTTTAACTAAAAACAACTTTTTTAATCAAAATAATTTATAGTGTAAAATTATAA
Source organism: Viscum album (assembly GCA_963277665.1). Lineage (NCBI taxonomy): Eukaryota > Viridiplantae > Streptophyta > Magnoliopsida > Santalales > Viscaceae > Viscum > Viscum album. Next base: position 1,942,249,216 of record OY728165.1, read on the forward strand.
ATTTTAATGGTTTGGAAGTACAAATAGATTATATTATTACCATTTAATCCAATTCTGGTCATTGTAAGTAATTTCAATTTGGAATTGGACATAAACAAGTGTCAATCTTTCGATAGTTATTATTTTTAAAAAAAATAAGCCTTTTGGTTTTGACAGCAGGAATTAATTTTAAATTAATAAATGAAACTTCTACATTTAGAATTTGGTAAAATAGACTTCATTTTTGGATTCAGAATACCAAAATTATCTTAGGGTGAAATTTTGGTATTTTTCTGAAAACATTCATTTTTTTTGAATAGTGATAAATCACTAAGTTATACATTAAAACCAATTTTTTATTTAAATAATTATTTATTTTATATAAATTTATATAAGTTCAAAATAGATACATAATAAATATATAATTTCAATGTAATTCATTGGAGGTAGTTTAGAATAATATTAGATATATAAAAGTTTTATTGAACATTTCAAAGTCTTTTACCCACCTCCTAGGAGAATTTGGAAAATCACATAAAACTTAATTTTACCGCTTCTAGGATTGGAATATCGAAAATCCAAGAGACACTGTTAATATAAAAGATTAAAATGTGGTTCAATGAGATGAAAATAATAATTTTTGAATAGTAACTTTTTAATTTTATTTACCACGGTTAAAAGTAAATAGGCTAATTGAAGGTAAAAATGATATTAATATTACCCTAACACATGTCCTAATTCTATTGGTCAAGTGTATCTCAACCAAAAACAACCTGAGGAAAAAAATATTATCATTTAGGTCCATTTGGATTAGATTAGGACATTTATTATTATTTAATTCAAAGAAGAGTTAAAAGTGATAAAATTAATGTTTAATAACTAATATTTTTTTAATATAGGGTTATACATAAGATAAATTCTATTATAAATAATAATTAGAAAGATAAAAATATTTCCTACATAATGGTATTTTATTTATAATTTTTCAACATTATATAATTTAATTTATTTATGACACAATGGTGAGTTAGTAATTTCCTAATTAATGAAATATTAAAATAATTGATATTATAAATATCAAAATAAATTTAATTTGAGACTTTTTATGAAATACACTAATTTTCTAGGTGAATATTACATGTTAAGGATGATTCAATTTATCGTTTTCTATGTAATCAACTTGTTATGACTTTCATAAAAAAAAATACAAAATAGTGTCAAAATTGACATAAATTGATATCTAAAACAAATACAATATTATTTGATGATATAATCTTCCATAAAATCTAAGTATCGGCCAAAGGGAATAAATAATATTATATATGTCATTAATGAGCCACTTGAGGCCCTCTTGGAAGTTTATAGTAAGTTTATTAACCATATAGAGTAAGAATACAAGAAGACATGCTAAAAGTTAAACTATTTAACTAAGAGTTAAATCTAAAAGATTAGGTTAAAATGTTATCCTAAACATATCTAAAACCTATTGGTTGAGTATTTTTAGACCCATCCCCACCTTAAACTTTAAAAAATAATTTTTGGAGCCATTAGAAACCGAAAATTATTTTATTATTAAAAAATATTTTATGTTTTTCCTAAGGTGCCACTCACCCCTCTTATAAAAGGGAATTCTTTCTTCACTCTAATTCACACTTCCAAAGCCATTTAGATCGGCCAAACCCTGCCCAAATATCCTTTCAACCTCCCTCACTTCATCATAGAGGACTTAGTTTGATCAGAAATCCATCCTAAGTATCCCTTTTGATCAAATCAAAAGGAAGAACCTGAAGTAGAGGAGGTTGAACGTATCATCGACTAAAGGAAAGTGCAAGGTAAGAGGTTTTCAACTCACTCCTTATTCCCGTTAGATTCATGCTATATTGCCACTATTACCTTTTGTGTAGTGTATGTACTTCCCGTAATTGTATTTCTTGTTTAATACACTTTAATATATGTGTATTTACAGATTCATTGTATGATACTTCTTTGATGGGGTGTAAGTTTCATAAGTTACGAAATTGGTAAGGGTTTATTTCACAATCTCTTCATTATCCGAGGTTGTTTATATATAATTATTTACTAGAACCTCTTTATCATCCACACCCATGTTTCATAAAAATACATTTCAAAACATTCTTAGAATTTTAAAGAATATGGGTTAAAGTCATTTATACCCTCGTTTGACTTTTTATAAGAAGTTTATAAAGGAACCTTTACGTCATTTTCCAAACAAGGACCTTTTTAACCATTTCGAAAAAAAGTAAGGTAGGAATGTCTTTTTTTAACTTATACGGTGGGTGCGGCTAATTTCCACCATTGTAAAATCATCGAAGCTTCTCTTACAAGCTTATAATAATGTTTTGAAAATAAAGGTTTTCTCTATAATTATGTGAATTTTAAATGATTTCAAAAAAAGAGATATTTCTCTCAAATAGTTTTGATTTCATCTATGTCAACATCCTTTAATAAATTTTACACTTATTGAAGTTGTTTAATTAAGATACAAATCATCCTTATTGTATTTATGATTTTTTGATATGTTTGACTATGGATGAGTTATTTTATGCCATTAATGGTTTATGATTAATGTTTTGGCATTCCGTATGCTAGTTTTAATAATATTTTTTACGTTATATTTCATACTCTTCTTAAGATGAATGTGTTGGACTAGTCAGTTATGGGTTGGGGACCGGTAAAAGTTTGCCCTCTAGGTTGGGGTCCGGTTATAGCAGACCCTCCAGATTGGTGTCCGGTTATTAGAGGCACTCCGGGTTGGTGTCCGGTTATTAGAGGCACTTCGGGTTGGAGTCCGGTTACAAAGGCTCTCCTGGTTGGGTTCCGGTTACAGTTATCCCTTAGGTCTTGGCACGAGGCCTTGACATAGAAATTAAAGCTTGGAATTATGAATTACATCATTATGAATGTGGTTAGTGATATTTCATGTGATTAATTGACTAGTAGAATATCCATGTGAATGAGTAAATGGAATTACTTCATTTTATTTTTTCCATATTATACTTAAGTTCAAGTTTAAAAGGCTTTTGTTTTAGTTATACATTGCCTTAAATGTTTATACTGATTTATGAAAGTTTCTGCTGTATTTCTTACCCTTACTGAGCATTTGAGCTCACCCCCTTCTATGTTTTATTTTTCCCAGGATTCCAAGATGTGTGTTGTGATTGATATGCAGGGCTAATCCAAGGGAATAATGGCATTCTTAAAAGATTATTTATGTTGTTTTGTACTTCATAAAGTGTAATGTAAAAATCATGTATGTAATCTATTTTCCAATACTGCTAAATGGATCCGTCCTTCAGGACTTGATTCATTGTAATCATACTAATGTATTAAAATAATGCGCCATCTTTGGGTAACTGGGGTCAGGGCGTTACAGTTGGTATCATAGGATGTTTAGGAATAACCTTGGAAGCTAGATTTAGATAAACTCTGATTAGAGAACATAGTCCTATGGTAGACATTGAGGATTAGTATAGAAGAACTTCATAGAATATTGGTATTATAGAGATTTTGTGAGTTTTCCGAGCAATACATCCTTGTCTAGATACGAGCAGGTTGAGGCAGCTCTGGCACAGATGTACCTAGGGGTAAAACCCGAATACACCACATTAAGCTATACTCGAACATGAACTGGTGCACGACAACTGGCCTTGCTACACTCTTGGTTATGACACTCCCGGGGAATATGCCTAGGATAATTATTGATTTCTTTACAAACCACTATGAAGTGTTTATGAGTATATACCTCCTCAAAGACAACATTTTTGTGATTATGGATTATATCCATCTACTATTCAAGTTACATTAGGTATTTTACATGTTTGGAATTGTGAATTGCGATTTATAAACTGACCTAGTGTATGCAACTGTTTAGAAATGGCGCCCAATAGAAGGAATGAGAAATCCAACAATACGTATGATCCAAAGAGTAAGAAGGGTCATATCATTCATGGTATTAGGCCAACATTTAGAAAGGAAATATTCTCCCACGTATTATCATCATATGAATAAATAGGATCATGTGTTAATAAGATCAGTAAAGAATTCATTGAATCATATGGCTTTTAACAGAAGATAGAGAAGAAAAGGATAGTAGAAAGTAAGATGGATAAAGGGAACAAGGGAAAGAATGATTTTTTGATATGTGATAAACATGGAATGAATCACATTGGTAAATGCATGAAGGGAATGATAGTTTGTTATAAGTGTGGAGAAAAGGGACACCAAGTGCATGATTGTAAGGATAAGAAAATGTTTTCAAATGTAAAATGTTTCATCTTCAAGGCATTGAGACACTACGTGAATCAATGTCCCATTCATAAGAGTATACCACAAATGATGTTATTGGATAATAATCAAGTTATGATACTACCTCAGATGAAGAGGAATTAGTAGTGTTCTTATTTTGTTATTATAGAATTATATCATTTGAGTGTTGTATCAATAATATACTGGTTACATGAATTATGGAGATAAATAAGGATTGAACTGCAGTACTATTTTATTGAGGATTTTAGATTATATGGCTTTAAAAAAAGTGGCTTAATAGAAAGCTACATTTTTTTGGAAAATAAATGGTTGATGGAATGGTGTTCCATAATAAAGTCATGATAAAGGGTTAGTGATTTTGGAATAAGAGATGGTTGATTTTTGTAATTCAGGGTGTTGTAGTGTTGTAAAAGAATACACGATGAAGGCGTTCACATGTTATTACCTGAAAAAAGGATCCTCATTATGTTTAACTTCCTTATAAACTTTGTACAGAGAATTTGGATATAAGTATTTTGGATAATTCTAAAAGTTGGAATTGATTATGTTTGAAATTGGATACTATTTTTAAGGTTATTTTTGGATTTCCATAAAAAGGAAAACTAAGAGGTCGGGTGGCAACTCGTCACGTCCGGAAAGGCCACGAGACTTGAACCCACAACCGATGGGAAATAAGGGTGTATCACCAACCACTGGCCCACGTGATGTCCTGGATTGAATAATGTAGTTTTTTAAAGGGGTCTAGTAGATGAATTATAAATTCATTTTTTTGGAACCCTAGACTAATAGGATAAATAGAATATTGTTTTAAGAACTATTATCTTTTAGATTAAAAGATGAGTTTGTGGTAGAAATTAGTTAAAGGATGGAAATCTAATTGAAAAGTATACATTTTTTTCTCTTATTCTATGACGAAATAAATTCATAGACATTTGGTGTCATTGAGGCCCAAAATTATACAATTTTTTTTGATTGATGACCTCAAGAAATCCTTATAAATAATTATTTTTCTCCAATTATGTGTCTCTAATTTCCACAAATGTTCTCCTAATCGAGATCATAATTTGGTGGTGACTTTTTCATTCCCCTTTACTTCTTATTAAGACTAAATTTTATTAACCCAATTTCCGATGTGGGTTTTCACAAATGTACTTTCTATTTTCAACCTTTTATTTTTGAAAAATATTTTCAAATTGTGAGGAATCAATTTATTGAAGTAGGGAATAATGTAACACCCCAGGATTTCATAGTACGTTTTTTCTTCAAAGTAGTTAAATAACTTACACTACACGCTACATCAAGTTCAAGCGCACAACGACTTACCAAAATAGCCGTTCAAAAGCAGTTATGAATAATATTAACTGGATTTTGAACTATATATACTCCTTATAATTTTAGAATCCATATTATGAGTTTCTTAGATATAATGTACGAACTAATTTATGTTTTCAGATAAAAGAAGTATTTTTCAAAAAATATACTTTTACCGCCTTTTAATAGTGAACCATTTTTAAAACCAATATTTTAATCTTTTATATATTCAATTTTCAAAATAAACTTCTTCTTTAGAATCAGGACATAAAAATTTAGTTTTAATAAATTTTTGGTGTTTTTCTGATAACTTTTATATTTGGGTGAATAGTGAAAATAATATATTTTAACTGAAAACAACTCTTTTAATAAAAATCATTTATACTGTTAAAGTATAAATTTTAATGGTTTGGAAGTACAAATATTTTATATTTTTACCATTTAATCCAATGATGTCCATTTTATGTAATTTCAATTTCGAATTGGACATAAACAAGTGTCAAACATTCGATAGTTATTATTTCTTAAAAATAAGCCTTTTGGTTTTGACAACGGGAATTAATTTTCAATTAATAAATGAAACTTATATATTTTTAATTTGGTTAAATGGACTTCATTTTTGGATTCGGAATATAGAAATTAGCTTAGGGTAAATTTTTTGTATTTTTCTGAACATTAAATTTTTGATGAATAGTGAAAAAACACTGCGTTATAGTTTAAAACCAAATTTTTATTTAAATAATTAATTATTTTATTTATATTCAATTAAGGTCAGAATAGATAAATAATATCTATATAAGTTTAATATAATTAATTGGAGTTATTTTAGAATAATTTTAGATATATAAAATTTTTATTGAACTTTTCACCGTCTTTTACCCACCTCCTAGGAGAATATAGAAATTCACATAAAACATAATTTTCCACTTTTGTGAATGGAATTTCGAAAATATGAGAGACATGGTTAATATTAAGGACTAAAATGTGTTTCAATGAGATGAAAATAATTTTTGATGAATAGTAACTTTTTACTTTTATTTACCACGGTTAAAAGTAAATAGGGAAATTAAGGGTAAAAATGATATTAATATTACCCTAACACATGTCGTAATTCTATTGGAAAAGTGTATCTAGACCAAAAACAACCTTATGAATAAAATATTATCATTTAGTTTTACTTGGATTAGATTGGGAAATTTATTATTATTTAATTTAAAGTAGTGTTAAAAGAGATAAAATCAATGTTTAATAACTAAAAAATTTTAATATAGGGTTATACATAAGATATATTTGATTATAAATATTCATCAGAAAGTTAAAAATGTTTCTTACATAATGGGATTTTATTTATAATATTTAGACATTTCATAATTTAATTTATTTATGACACAATGGTGGGGCAGTAATTACCTAATTAATGAAATATTAAAATAATTAATATTATAAATATCAAAATATAAGTAATTTGAGAATTTTAATGAAATTGACGAATTTCATAGGTGAATATGACATGATAGGGATTATTAAATGTATCTTTTTTGATGTAATCAACATGGGATGACTTTGACATAAACAAAATACAAAATAGTGTCAAAATTGACATAAATTAATATTTAAAACAAATACAATATTATTGGATGATATAATATTCCAAAAAATGTAAGGTTCGTCCAAAGGGCTTAAATAATATTATATATTTTATTAATGAGGCACTTGAGGTCCTCTTGGATGTTTATAGTAATTTTATTAACTATATATAGTAATAATACAAGAAAACATGTTAAAAGTTAAACTATTTAACTAAGAGTTAAATCTAAAAGATAAGGTTAAAATGTTAACCAAAACATGTCTAAAACCTATTAGTTGAGTAATGTTAGACTCATCCCCACATTATCCTTTAAATAATATATTTTGGATCCATTAGGAACCGAAAATTATTTTATTATAAAATAATATTTTAAGTTTTTCATAAGGTTCCCCTCACCTCTCTTATAAAAGGGAACTCTTCCTTCACTCTAATTCACACTTTCAAAGCCATTTGTCTCAGCCAACCGCTGCCCAAATATCCTCTCAACATCCCTTAATTTAACCTATTGGCCTTAGTTTGATCAGAAATCCATCCTAAGGATCCCTTTTGATCAAATCATAAAGAAGAACCCAAGGAAGAGGAGGTTAAACGTATCCTAGACTAAAGAAAAGTGCAAGGTAAGGGGTTTTCATCTCACTCCTTATTCCCGTGAGATTCAAGCTATATTGCCACTATTACCTTTTGTGTGGTGTATGTACTTCCCATAATTGTATTCCTTTTTTAATACACTTTAATATATGTTTATTTACATATTCATTGTATGATACTTATTCGATGGGGTGTATGTTTCGTAAGTTAACAAATTGGTAAGGGTTTTTTCACAATATCTTCATTATATGAGGTTGTTTATATGTAATTGTCTATTGGGAACTCTTTATCATCCACATCCATGTTTCTTAAAAATGTATTTCAAAACATTCTTACTATTTTAAAGAATATGGGTTAAAGTCATTTATAACCTCTTTTGACTTTTTATAATAAGTTTATAAAGGAATATTTACGTCATTTTCCAAACAAGGACCTTTTTAACCTTTTCAAAAAATTTAAGTTAAGAATGTCTTTTTTTAACTTATACAGTGGGTGTGGCTATTTTCCACCATTGTAAAATCAGTGAATCTTCCCGTAACAGATTATATGAACGTTTTCAAAATAAAGGTTTTCCCTATAATTATGTGACTTTTAAATGATTTCAAAAAAAGGGATATTTCTCTGAAATAGTTTTGATTTCATCTATGTTATTATTATATGATAAATATTACACTTCTTTGAAGTTGTTTTGTTATGATACAAATCATCCTTATTGTTTTTAAGTTTTTGTGATCTGTTTGACTATGGATGAGTTATTTTTATTCCATTAATGGTTAATGATTAATGTTTTGGCATTCTGTATGCTAATTTTAATATGAATGTTTATGTTATATTTCATCCTCTTATTAAGATGAATGTGTTGGACTAGTATGTTTCAGGTTGGGGACCGGTAAAAGTAATCCTTCCGGGTTGGGGTTCAGTTACAGAAGACCCTTCGGGTTGGTGTCCAGTTATTAGTGGCACTCCGGGTTGGATTCTAGTAACAGAGGCTCTTCGGGTTGGGTTTCAGTTACAGTTATCACTTAGGACTTGGCATGAGTCCTTGACATAGAAATTAAAGTTTTTCATTACGAATTCCATCATTATGAAAGTGGTTAGTGATATTTCATGTGATTATTCGACTAGTATAAATTCCATGTGAATAATTAAATGGCATTAAATAATTTTATTTTTCCCATATTAGGCTTAAGTTCAATATTAGAAGGCTTTTGTTTTAGTTATACAATTCCTTAAATGTTAATGCTTATTTATGAAAGATTCTGTTGTATTTCTTACCCTTAATGATCATTTGAGCTCACCCCTTTCTATGTTTTATTTTTCCCAGGATTCCAAGAAGTGTATTGTGATTGATGTGCAGGGTTAATCCAAGGGAATAATGGAATTCATAAAGGATTATTTATATTGTTTTGTATTTCATAAACTGTAATGTAAAAATCATGTATGTTATCTATTTTCCAAGAATGCTAAACTGATCGGTCCATTGGGACTTGATCCTTGTAATCATGGCAATGTATTAAAATAATTCACCAGCTATGGGTAACTGGGGTCAGGGCATTACAATACATATTATTTTATCCTATATATACAAAATAATAGTGGAACACATGTATTACACATTATAAATAATCTATGAATGTGTAAATAATATCCTACATAATAAATCTATAAGTCAAGTTAGAAAACAAAACTATAGGATATTCATATGTATATATCATTCGATATCCATCTCCATGATAATTCATGCAACCATTGGCTTTGAAACCATTACCATTACTCATGTCCTTAAACAAGATGTATATATGCATATCAAAACTCTTGGGCATGATGTTAGTAATACAACCCAGCAAGACACCAACAATGCATCATTAAAAATACTTTAATGTATTCTAGGTGGAGTTCAAGATAATATTAAATTAATAACATCCCTTAAAATCAAACCACATGTATTTTGTGGTTATTTTAATAATCGAGACACAACATACCCTAGTTATACTTGTTTCACCAACATTTTAGTTAGATAATCAAAGGATTTCATAAGTGTTAAATAACAAGGAAATCTTCTCATAATATGTCTCCCAGTAGTATCAAATAATTGAGTTGAATCAAGCCCCAAGACATTCCTAATATAGTGATTCCATGGGATAGGACTCAAAATTGTTGTACCACATGTATTAATTTGTCCGAACCTATAAGACCACATCCTTAAACGTTTTATAATCATGAGTTTTGATCAAGAACATATAGTATTTCACATTGAGGATCTTTTCCAATTTAGATTTTTAGATAATTAGGCCATAACTGTAAGAACCTCGATCTTATTTTTTTGTATGTTTTCATTTTTCTGGTGTTTTTGAGGAAAAGAGAATTTTATAGAAATTATTTAAGTACACACCTTGTACTTTATGAGTACACGTCGTGTACTCAGTTTCTGCGAGTAGCCAGGTGATGGCCGTGTAGCGGTCATGAACCCAGCCGTGTGTGGTGACCTGGAGAGCACCTAATGTAGGAGCTGGTGAAGGCAAGTACACACCGTGTACTTTCTTTTTTTCATTAAATGCATAGGGGTCGTGTATGAAAGGCAGAACCGTCTCTTTATTGTTTTGGTTTGTTCAAGAGTGGGATAACGACCATGATCTTTCCCTGATCCCCTGATCGAGCGTCTGTTCTCTGAATCGACCATTATCGATTGTGTTCGGATCTCCTCGATATGCTATTCCTTCTTCTAGAGCTTCATTTCCTGATTCCTCATCTTTTTCAACTTATCTTTGGTTGAGTGTTTCTAGTTTTTTTTTATATCTACAGTGTTCTTGGGAGATTCAATGCTTGAGGTTAACTTACATCGATCCTACAACACCGAGGTAGGTGGTTTTTGCCCTTCCGTTGAATGTCGTTGATTTATATGAGAAAATGTGCCCTATACTCTTGAACGGTGTATTGCATGTTTACTGTTTTAGCCCTGTTGATTACCTGTTAAGCTTGTATGCATGAATAGATGTCAATTGAATATGAATAGGGTTAATCACTATGCTTTGGATGTGTTTACAGATGAATTTTTGTTTATGATCATTTGGTCATGCTTAGCCTGTTAAGATGCCTTGTTTGATTCCCATGCCTTGTATTGTAGGATAGAGTTATGTTTATCTAACATTATGTTATGTTGTAGATTGTCAGCCAAGTAGTTCTTGATGTTTACTTTGGCCGATATGCATTTCCATTCTTTCTTGACTCACACAGGGCCTTGAGAACCTGGTGTAGTAGACCATAGGATGAATGGACATAAGGGCTTCTCCAGAGTGTCTATTTTTACTATTACAAAGTGAGACCATAGGGGGAATTGATGTTAGTGCTTCCTCAAAGTTTCTGTAGTTCCTAGACATGGGCCACTAGGAGAATGTGATGTACGTGCTTCATTAGAGTGTATTTTAGTTACTGGTACGAGACTATTGTGGGAATTGACGGTGAGTGCTTCCTCAGAGAGTCTACACTAAAGCCGAACCAGAGGGGTTAGATTGTGTGTACTTTCCAGAGGGTTTCTTGTGTTTTCTAGGTAGAACCAGAGGGGATAGGCTGTGAGTATATCGTAGAGGGTTAGTGTTTTTGATTATCTACTTACATGGTATATTGAATTGAATGCTTTGAAACTGTAGTAATGTTTACTGTTGAGTACTTCCTTGTTTACTACTTCTTTTGCTTATTTCATTCCATATATATTCACTGATTGTTAGACACATATATTTTGGTGCTGGCATACTGTGATTTAGTCTCACATCATGTTTAGGTTATGCTTTTAAGTCCAAACAGATTATATTTTTGTAGGTATAGATAAGTTAAATCTCCCTTATACATCAGGTACTTGACTACTTTAGAGCTGGAGAGCATAGGACCAAGCTGAGGCTTGTGATGCTGAGGAGTAGTTTACTTTTTTTATTGTAATTTGGTTCAGTTCTATATTTCATCATTGTGACTTGTTTGGATACTTTGCTAGACCTATGTATCATGCATCATATATATGTTTGTTCTCCAGTTGCTTATTACTTTCAGTCTTCCGCTGTTTACTGTTGTATGCCATTATTATTGCTTCTACTATTGATATCTATTTTACTTTTGTTGTGTAACTCTACCAATGAGTGAATAGTTTCCCCCCTATCACACCCAAGGCCCTTGCTGTTAGTCAGAAGCCTCTGGAGTTTGGGGAAATGTTCTTGAGGCCATGTGACCAACCAGATACGGGGTGCCTTTGGGTGGCTTTCGGAACTAGGATGTCACAAAGTGGTATCAAAGGAATTATTTTCCCTTGACTTATTGTTTGGAACCTATTGAAAGGGATGGAAAGGAATTGGTACTTGGCAACAATCTGTGCCTGGGAGTAGCTAACTTGTGTACAGGGAAAAGTCAATCTACCTCGTTTATTGCAATTTTTCTAGTTTTTCAATTTTACAGTTGATTGTATTTTCTACATTGGGTGATTCACATGTTTTCTATGGTTATTATTTATGTAATTGAGGTTCTATTTCTGTTTCAACCTAATTAGATGAGGCTATGCCATATCATACATCATATAGGCACTTGCTAAAAATTACATGTCTTCCATTTTTTCCATTCCATATAGGGTGCATTAGAGATTTCATGTTGTTTTGATAGATGTTGTGCAAGATATGCTTGTTGTTGTTCTAGATGTCTTGATTAAAATACTTGTTGTTTGATAGGGCATTGGTTGTGTAAGGTTTTTTTTGAATAAATGCCAAAATTTGGTTCTTGAGGTGGTATGGGCTCTCATGGATCAGAATTTGGTGGACCGTTGATCTATTATGCTTGTTAATGACATGAATAAGATTCCCAGATTTGATTCGCGGGGAGTATGGTAACTCATGGATCAGAATTTGGAACTTTAATTTTCAATTCATAGTTTCTCTGGGCTCCAGAGTAGTTTCTAAGGATTATTGTCTGGAATAACCAAGAATACATGCCATGTAATGTTAAATATATGGCATGTGTTCTTCTATTTGCGAAGAAACTGTTTTTCATAAGTATGCATTGTGTACTATATGTACATGTCGTGTAGTCTCTAACCGTGTCTCTTACTGCGTGGGAAGGGACACAGGGTTTGGAATATTTTGTAGGACATGCCATGTACCAGATGTACACACTATGTTGTAGAACCGTATAACCGGCCATGTCACTGACAACATGGGTTGGTTGAATATTATCGAATGTAGGTCGTGTTCGTCTGGAACACGCCGTGTAGTGAATTTTTTAAAAGGTTGGGACCGAAGCCTCATTTTATTATTAATGAAAAGCCAATGACCTCTTTTAACTGGGTAAAGGGATACCCATTACATATCTAGAAGGCCTAATGGTCTTGTAGCCCATTACATAGCCCATATGCCCCAATTTTTGGCCTAAGGCCCATTCTGTGAATAGTAACCCGGCTGCTACAGTGCTCGCTGCTGCTACAGTGCCCTGCCACCGCTACAGTACCCGCCGATCAACTGTACCACCGCGGCTATAGTACCACAATATAACTGCTACAGTTCCTGCAACCCATGGGTTTTGAACCCCCATTTTTCATGTAGAATCACGGGGTGCATACCACCAATCCAAACCCCTACTACCACACCTTGTATTGTAACTTCAGTATCCAGCCATTAAACGAGAAACACGGGTAGGTTAATTATTCTTGTACATTCCATGTCTAGCATAAACATGCCATGTATCTAGCCGTTTCACTAACAACAAGGGTCGGTTGAGTCTTTTCTAATACACAATTTGTCTATCTAGAACATGTTGTGTAGTGTAATTCCTAGATTCTGGTCATGTAACAAACTACATGGGTTGGTAAAATATTCCTAGTATACGCCATGTCCATCTTGAACACACCGTGTATTGTGAGCCACGTATCCAGCTATGTCACAAACAAAAAGGGTCAGTGAAGCTCATCTAGTACATTCTGTGACTGGCATGAACACATCATCTATTCATGTTCTAGGAGAACCGTGTGGCCTAGCCGTGTAAGGGAACTTGGTCAGGGGAAGAGGATACAAGTAAATGCTGTGTGTTAAAACGACACACTGTGTATGGGGTGTTACCCGACCAGTTCTGGAAGAACAACATGCCCATGTGAAAGGATTGAAGAAATACGCCGTGTAGTCAAATATACACGTCGTGTATCCTTGTTTGGAAAACATAGATGCTTTCTTTCTCCAGTCCCCTACTTACTGTCCTATTATTCAAACCAGGTTAATATTGATCTAAGGTGTGTGTTTGATCTTGTAGAGTCATGACAACGAGACATCCACCAGTTGTACGCCAGTTACAAGGAAACGATCAGACACAGGATATGACTTGTCAAGGACTACAAGTTGATCTTCCAATTGTGCCAGTGTTTGCACCAGCCATCATTCTAGACATAAGTTCTAATGCACAGTTCTGAGGGGGCTTCATGAGGTTCATGCAGACCTTCTGTGGAGTACCACATCTTGCCCCATCAATGGAAGAGCTGACGCTGGTTTTCCAATAGCAGGATCCTCCATCTTGGATAGGGGAAGGAAGAACTCAGGCTATAGAGTTATAGTTAGATTCCATGTTTTCAATATTTGAGCATATGGAGACTCCTCCCAAGAGTAGGGTCAACCTTGCTATGTACAAGCCTCAGGATTCCTCCAAGAGATAGAGGGATGTGATATCATAGGCGGGATGCCAGCAGGTCATGGATTGGGATGAATTCTAGCATGCATTTTATGATTACTTCTATTTGGAGACTTTGAGGACCAATCAAACCCGAGAGTTCAGGGGTCTGGAGCTGGGTACTCTTTCTGTTATGGATTATTCTTCTTGTTTCACAATGTTGTAATGCTTCACACCCATTCCAAGAGGTGGTTATTTATTACTAGCAAGGAAGTTTGATGATGGTATGAGGAATCACATCTTATCATAGTTGAACATCTTCAGGTTGACTTCAATCACTTCTATAGTCATCCAGGAGAAAATCACAGACCATAATATAAGGGATTATGAAGTTGTGAGCTAGGGAAGCTCAAAATATGGAGTTAGTATCCCTCCAACTGACAGTTCTAAGAGCCACATGGAGTATTCACGCAGTGATCCAAGGAGGTGAGACACTTCATTAGGTTTCCAGGTGGTATGCTACCAGTGCGGGAAGAGCGGGCATACAAGGCCACATTGCTATTGAGACCCAGTGGAGTGCCAATCATAAGGCATGATGGGTCATCTAAAGTTTTTATGTTAGATATTCTCACTAGTAGCTTGTGTTATTGGTTTTTATATGACTCTATGTTCAGGAGTAGCTCCACTAGATTATCATCAGTATGGGAACTAGAGTTTTTCCAACCATTTAGGCCGGGGTGGAGGTCGCAGTCATGGTATTCAATCACTAGGATTTCTACGACAACAGGGTGGATCAGCTCAGGGTGGTTTGGTAGGGCCATAGGGCCATGGTGCATGTTAGACTTTTTTAGTGGAGTAGAACAAGTATGAGCAGGATCCGAGACCCTCTATAGTTCGAGGTATGATTCTTTTTTGCATCAGTTTTAACTTCTACTCTTTTCAATTCAAGGGATTCACATTGCATTATATCTATTGTTGTTATGGAGAGCCTTAGGCCCTATATCTTTACTTCTACTGATTTCTTAAAGTTGGAAACATTGTTGGGGACAAGAACGACTAGTGTACATCAGTGCATGTAGTGACCTCTTGAGGTTGGTGGGAGTCACTTATTATGTAAAATTTATGTCCTAGATATGACATGCTATGATGTCATTCTTGGAATGGACTGGATAGTTTTTGTCAAGGTAGTTGTCGATTTCTATCGCCATAGGGTGAGTTTCACGTCACCAAATGGAGGATCATTTCTTCATAAGGGGGAATGGGAGGTCCAGGAAAGCAGAGAAGGACCCGGGCATCATGGGTTGAGAGGAGTTACAACTCATATTGCTAGTCTATATATGTATGACCCATGGACTTCTTAGATGGACATTTCTCTAGTGGTGGATCATTTCAGGGACATCCTTCCAAAGGACTAATCTGGGTTTCCTTCGGAGTGAGAGGTAGACTTTTCTATTGAGCTCGATCCAAGAGGGGCACCGATGTCCATTGCTTATTACAAGATGGCTGGAGTAGAGTTATAGGAGCTCAAGAAGCAGTTGGAGGAGTTGTAGGAAAAAGGTTTCATCTAACCCAGTAATTATCCATGGGTTTATCATGTCCTGTTTGTGAATATTTCAGATGGTACTCTTAGAAATTTTGTGTATTATCAGATGTTGAACTAGTTGATGGTCAATAACGAATATCCCTTTCCAAGGATTTATGATCTCTTTGATCATCTTTGAGGAGTCAGTGTGTCCTCAAAGATTGACTTGAGGTCTGGTTATCATCAGTTTTGCATTATACCATATGATAAACCTCTTACAGCATTAAAAGAAGGTATGGTCTATACAAGTATGTGGTTATGTCATTCGGTCTCACAAACGCGCATGCAGTTTTCATGGCACTGATGAACCGAGTGTTCCATCCATACTTGGATTCTTTCGTGGTGGTTTTCGTAGACGATATCTTGGTGACCTCTCACACTCGAATTGACCATGATAACTATCATGAGATCATCTTTATTACACTGATATAGGATTCATTATATGATATTCTCTCAAAATGAAACTTATTGAAGGATCATATTCACTTCTTGGGTCATGTTATCTCGGAGATAGGAAGTTTCAGTAGACCTAGAGAAAGTGAGGGAAGTAGTTTACTTGGATCAGCTAAAGATCATCTTTGAGGTATATAGTTTTCTATGGATGGATGGATACTATAGAAATTTCATATAGGACTTTTCAATCTTAGATGCGCCACTATAGGGCCGGAATAAAGAGGGTGAAAAGTTCTTTTGGTCAGATTCTTGTGTGTCATCCTTTCAGGAGTAGAAAGGGAGGTTGACTTCAGTACCGATAATATTATTTATAGCACCGGGAAAGGTTGATACTGTGTACTATTATGCTTCATGTATCAGACACGGATTAATTCTTATACAAGAAGAATAAGGCATTGCGTACGGGTCTTAGCAGTTGAGGCCACATGAGAGAAATTACCTGGCGCATGATCTTGAGTTGGCTAAAGTTGTTCATACATTATGTTGTTCAAGACATTATATGTTGGGAGATCATTATGTGGTTTTAAAAGACAAAAAATTCTCAATTATATCATCACTTAGCATGAATTTAATTTGAGACAATGAAGGTGGGTTGAGTACCTTCCGTCTTTTGACTTTGAGCTTGCCTATATGCCTGGGAAAGGCAATGCGGTGGCTGATGCGCTGTGCATGAGGAAACAAATATAGACAGTTCACAAGGCCAGTAGTCAGTGGATGTTTATTTCTCTATTTTTTGAGATACATTTGGAGGTGCATGACTGGCAGGGGAAGACATTTCTTTCTTCTTTATATGTTACCTATACTCTTTTTGATTGAGTACGAATAAGGGAGCTGTCAGATTTTATAGGCCTAGTCCTATTGGAAATCATGTCAGAAGAGGACCCTATTCATAGATATACCATAGAAGAAGATGATATTTTTGTTTCCATGGGTGTGTATGGGTGTTAGTATTCATTCACGAGGAGCTGATTCCTGACTATAACTACTCAGTTTGGGCAGTTCATCCTTGCATCACCAAGAAGTATCATGATCAACACCATTAGTATTAGTGGCCAGGTATGAAGAGAGATGTTGTTGGATTCAATATGAGGTGTTCCTCCTGTCAATAGTTGAAGGTGGTGCATCAGTGAACATCATGGATTTCGCAGCAGTTACCCATTCTTGAGTGGAAATGGAATGATGTCACGATGGATTTCATGACAACTTTGTCGAGGTCACCTCGAAGGAATGAGGTTGTTTGGTTTTTCATTGACAGAATAATTAAGGATTTTCAATTCTTGACAATCAAGGATACCTTAAATGTTGATGAACTGGGAAGGTCGTACAGTCGAGATATTGTATGTTTTCATGGAGTTCCACACTCTATTGATTCAGACAGAGATGCACATTTTACTTCTCAGGTCAGCAAAGCATTTCAAAAGGCTTTGGGTACACAGGTACTTCTTTGTACATCTTACCACCCCTAGATAGATGGCCAGTCCGATCATATGATTCATGTGCTTGATGACATGCTTCTTGCATGCGTCCTAGATTTTGGAGGTTCTTGGGAGAAGCACATACCTCTTGTGGAGTTTTCATACAATAATAGTTTTAAAAAACTATTCAGATGGAACCTTATGAGGATTTTTATGGTAGGACATGCTAAACCCCCTTATGATGAATGGAGGTAGGAGAGGCAGCTATGCTGGGATCATGTTTTTTCTAGACGACCACATAGCCGATAGAGTTCATTCAGAAGAGGATGGATATTGCACAGTCTTGACCGAAGTATTATGTTGATCAGTGGAAATAACCTTTGGAGTTTGAGTTCGGGGATCAGGTTTTCTTGTGTTCCACACTGAGGTTGGTAAAATGAAGGATTAGTTGAGAGGGTAAGCTTTTCCTGAGGTACATCAGGGCATTTGAGGTTTTGGATAGAGTTGGGCAGATTGCTTATCGATTGTAGTTACCTTAGAGGTACCGGGCCATACATGATCTCTTCAACATTTCTCAGCTCTGACGTTACTTCTTAGACACGAATCATGTTTTTTAACCTGTTGATTTTGAGTTAGTGGTGGACACCTCATTTGAGGAGAATCCTATCCATATTTTTGATCGCATTATGAAGGTTATCTATTGCCGGCCTGTTCCTCTGGTATGAGTGATATGGCAGCACGAGTGACTATAAGATCATACCTGGGAGAGGGAGACCGATTTTCGACCTCAGTAGCCGGAGATTTTCGAGGATTCATCTTCTATGTCGCCTTACTAGGGAAATTCTGGGACAAATTTATTTAAGGGGGGTTGTTTATATGAATCCAGATCTTCTTTTCAGGTATGTTTTCCTTTTTCTATTGTTTTTGAGGAAAATATGAGTTTATAGAAATTTTTGAAGTACACATCGTGAACTTTATGAGTACACATTGTGTACTCAGTTACTTCAGGTAGTTGGGTGCAGGACATGAAGTGATCATTCCCATAGTTATGTGTTGTGACCTAGAGATCGCCTAATGCGGGGGCTGGTGAAGGCATGTACATTCCATGCACTTATAAAGTAAATGCCGTGTACATTATTTTTTTTTTCATTAAATTCACTGGGGTTGCATCTAATGGACATAACAGTCTATGTCTTGGTCTGGTACATCCGAGAGTGAGAGAACGACCACTATCATTCTGCAGGCCCCCAATCGAGCATATGTTCTCTGAATCGACCACCGTCAATTGGGTTGGGATCGCCTCGGTATGCTATTCCTTCTTCTAGAGCTTTTTTCCAAATTCATTTTCCTTCTCAATTTTTCTTCAGTTGAACATTTCTAGTGTTTTTTTATATATACCGTGTTAGTGGGTGATTCAAGTCTTGAGGTTCAATTATATTGATCCTACAACACTGAGGTATGTGTTTTGTGCCTTTCCATCAAAATTATTTGAGTTATATGTCTAAATGTGCCCAATACCATCGAACAGGGTATTGTGTGTTTAATTTTTTTATCGCTGTTGATTTCATGCTATGCTTTTATGCTTGAATAGAGGTTAATTGAATGAGAATAGGGTTAATTTCTATGATTTGGTGTTTTTTACCATGCATGTTTGTTTATGACTTTTTGATCTTTCTTTATCATGTTATCCTGCCTTGTTTGTTTTCCATGCTTAGTATTGTAGGATGGAGTAACGTTTATCTGACATACAGTTATGTTGTAGATTGGTAGCCAAGTAGTTCTTGAGGTTTACTTTGGACGATATACATTTCCAAGATTTGTTGAATTACAAAGGGTCGTTAGAACCTGGTGTAGTAGACTATAGGGAAAATCGATGTAAGGGCTTCTCCAGAATGTCTGTTTTTACTATTACGATGTGAGACTATAAGGGGAATTGACATAATTGCATAATTAGAGTGTCTTTAGTTACTTGATTTGGACCATAGGGGTAATGTGATGTAAGTTCTTCCCCAAATCATCTTTTAGTTACTAATATGATACTATAGGGGGAATTTACGGTGAGTGCTTCTCCAGAGAGTTTATAGTAAAGCAGAACCAGAGGTGTTAGACTGTGTGTTTTACCTAGAGGGTTGCTTGTGTTGGCTAGGTTGTACCAGAGGGGATATGCTATGAGTACATCCCATAGGGTTACTTATTTGTGATTATCTGGTTATTTGTTATATGGAATTGAATTCTTTGAAACTGTAGGAATTATTACTATTGAGTACTTCCTTTTTACTACTTCTTTTTCTTATTGCCTACCATAAATATTAATTGATTGTTAGGCACAAATAATTTGGTTGTTGCCTACTGGGATTTAGTCTCACACCCTATTTGGGCCATGCATTTGGACCCAAACAGATTATATTTTGGTAGGTATAGATAAGGTAATGCGCCCATCTACTTTAGGTACTTGAGGAATTGGAGCTTGAGAGCATAGGACCAAGCTGAGGCTTGCGATGCTGAGGAACAGTTAACTTGTTTTTCTTGTACTTAGGTTTAGTTCTTTATTTCAACATTGTGACTTGTTTTCCTAATTTCCTAGATATATATCAGGAATCATTTATATATGTGTGATCTAGTTGCTTATTACTTTTAGTCTTCCACTATTTATTGTTATATGCATTAATTACTACTTTCTCTATTGATATCTATTTTACTTCTAATATGTTACTCTACCAATGAGGGAATAGTTTCCCCACAATCACACCAATGGCCCTCACTGCTAGTTGAAAGCCTCTGGAATATACATAAATGCACTTGAGTCCATGTGACTAACAGAGTATGGGGTGCCTCTGGGTGGCTTTAGGAACCAAGACGTTACAATAACTTTTGCGTTACATCTCAAAAATCACATAGTAGACACTTCTACTCGATCAAATTTTTTCACAATAATAAAAATAGTTAAAAAATAATTATTTTCTTGATATAAATATTCATGAATTTTTTCTTTCTCTTGTCATATTTATACATTGTGAAAAACATTTAAGAAACCTGGGATATATATAAAATTTTTTGTAAGGAATATTAAATAAGGAATAAAACCATTATGTATTGAATATTTAAAACCCATGTAAACATTTTAACTAAATCATATCTTTCATCCTTAAAACATAAACTCTTAAAAATTAGTTCTGAAATTATAAAATTCTAAAATAAATTCATTGAAAACAAAAATAATAAAGGTAACTTCTAGAATTAAAACTCTATTTACATTGCAGCTTTCATAGCTACATAGAGAGTAACCCCCAAGGTTACGTTTGGAATACACTTCATAATATATTCACTTAATCTCTTAGGATAAACTATAATGTTTAACTCTATCATGTTACCCAATGAATTAGAGAGCTATCACAGGATCAAATACCCATGGTTTGTCACGAAGCCAACAATATATGGTTTATCACATAACCACCTGTAAAATTTCTGTGTACTATTACATAATCAACACAAATAAATTATTTAAATTTCCAACATTTCACACATCAATGAAAAGAATTCAGTTCAAAATATTCAATCCATTCCAATAACCATTTAAAACATTTAATAAAGAGATTTTTTAAGCAATGTGTCCCATACTACTTCGAAAAATTTAATAGAAATAACATTTTAAAATATTAATGTCAAAATAATTAAATCCATAAAACCATTTTGAAAACATGTACTTTAATGATAAATATTTTGAAGAACAAATCTTGAATTCAAATTAATATGATTTTTTTTGTTATAGAGTCCCGTACCCCATGAGAAAATACTTGGATAAAAATAATTAAAAAATAACATTAGGAAAAACTTATAATTTCATATGAATAATTAGATTCCCGGTATAATTTTTGAAATGGATGTATATACACTATATAAAAGTTACATGGTGCATAACAACGAATAAGTCTTAATGTAATGTAAATTGAGACGAAATCGATTACAAAGATCATATCCTTATACTAGGGAAAAATAAATGAAATAATTATTTGCGAAAGATATAAATACACCCAATATAAGTGAATGTTATGTTTAAAATAATCATATTTCTTTCCCACATATTATTGGACTAGCCAATACAATGACCTGGATATTTAACTCAATGAAATAATATGGAGTTATTATTTCCCTTACAAGGTTTATATAAATTACGTATAAATGTATAAATGGGGTTATTTTGTTTAGGAATAGTATATACAAAAATAAGGAAGTGGAATTTACAACATAAATAAATAAAAAGTGATTCCACACATAATTATAGAATAATATTATCAATGAAGTATGTTTAAAAACCAATGAGTGGAAATTGAGTTACGAAATACGCATAAAATAAAATTTTGTTAATAAAATAGATCATCTGTATCAATTAAATATAAATACACATAAATAATTTATAAAAATATGATATGATATTCATATTTAGTTCTCACATAATCATATCACGACATAATCTTGAAGTAGAAGATTTACCCAAAGAAAGGATACAGTGTTAAGAAGACCCCTTACCTTGATCTAACTCATCACATACAATCGTTATATTCCAGAATTATAATCATAGGTTTATTATACTTTATTTATATACCTTTTTATGTTTATTATTACTTTTATATCACTTATTACCATGTTATAACAATTACAAAATTATTTATGTTAATATCGGTTGTTTGGTCGTTATTCATTTTTTGAGTTGAAAATGAACTTTCTTTCGTAAAATATCTATTTGGTCCATATTACATCAACTAAAGAATATTATTCATAATTTAAATAAAATATAATTTTAGTATAAATTTATTTAGAATATTCCATATTATTTTCTAATATGAAATGAAATGCATTGTTCATGGAGATGGTGGGCTGTACATACGCATGAACGCTACTTTAATTTAATTATTATATTAAAGTAGTGAAATATTACCGATACATAGTTATATTAAAATTAAATTATAATATATAGGTTATATATGTCACATAATTACATTATCACCATCCTTTATATGTTCAATTTATTTTAAGAATGAGTTATATCACTTTGAAAGGGAGGTAGTCCCCACTTCCTCAAATGAAATTATTGTATTTACACATCATGGAAAGTATAAAGGTATGATGTAAATAAAATTTACATTATAATATAGAATATTTAAATATAATAAATATAAAATATAAATAAATTTCTATCATAATGTCCCCTGTGAGAGATGGTAGGGAATAATTGAACAATCATCGTTTAGTGAGGTAGTAGTTTGCCGTACACATAAACAATATGATCATATCCATTAGAAGGAGGTGTGTGTAAGTTCAGTTTGAATATGTATATGAAAAACATCATAATATATTTTGGACACTATTTAATTATGTAATCAAAGAATAAGAATATTATAGGGAGTCGAGGAGGAAAATAATGAAAATGACCTTGATGGAAGACGTTAACTATTAATCTGGTAACTTATTTTGATTTGAGACAAGAGGCTTTTTTGAATTACCTTATGCTCGTGTTTTGGATTCTATAAGGAATGTATGGTTGTTGGTAGCTTATTTAGGAATAATATGGATGACCAAATGAGATTTATATGTATAATTTATGTGGATATATGTGGTGGCCTTTTATAAGAGGCAAGAGGGGAACATTGGGATGTCTAAAAGTATTAATTTATAAAAAATTAAATTTTGATAAAAAAATTGACCAAAACACATTTAAATCTATGATATAAGGGATTTGGATCGAATAACCATCATATAATATTTTTTATGAAATAATTTAATGTTTTTTATCCTTATTATTTTGATTTAAATATTATTTTACGCTTTTTAATCTTATTGTGAAATCTTGTTATTTACACATTGTGATTTAATGTAATTACCATATCATGTAAATAGACCCAAAATAGTGTCCTTTATGACATATTTGGACTTATCTTAACCATTTTGCAAAAAATTGGATTTTTATGAATTTAATATCATTTAATAAAATATTTTATATTTTAAATTATGAATTATGTCAATTTTGGACACTATTCATATAAGGCTTTTTTACAAATTCATAACAACATTATTTTTACAAAAAATAATTATATAAAATGTAATATATATATATATCATATAGGAAAATAGTGGATTACATTAATTATGTAATATAATTATTATTTTAATTTTTATAATATCATTTATTTGAATCCTTTATTAATGCAGTAATCACTACATCATCATTGTGTAATTAAAAATTTATTTATTTAATATCTTGAAATTATAAATAAAATACTATGATAAATTACATATTTTTATATTTCTAATGATTATTTATACTCAAATATATCAGTTATATAACCCCATATTAATTTTTTTAGCCAAAGATACATTTTTATATTATATTTCTCTTTACTTTAAATTAAAGCTTATAAAATGTCATTTTTATATCCATGTGGATCCATGGGCTCCCAAAATCGACCCACGTATGCCCATTTTTAGAAAAATCTAATAAAATATTATTAGGACATTTTTAGGGAAATATAATATTTTTATAATATTATTTTATTACACTTATTTACCAGATTTACAGTTTAACAATGATAAATAAAATAATTACTTCAGTAACTATTCATAATATTAAAAAAGTAATCATTCTTAAAATTTGGACATTCTAATTCAAAATATGGAATAAAATTTTAAAAATTCTAAACATAATATTTTCATAAAATAATTTAATATTAAATGTTGTTTTAAAAAACAAAAAGTGGGTTTTTAAGAAGTAAAATATATCAAAAGATTAACAATTTTTTAAGTTTAATTTCAATGTGAAATTACTTCTGACAACCAACATTGGATAAAATGATAAAAATATGTTCCATTTATACATTAAAATAATTATATAATATTATTTAACCAGAAAAAGTTTCATGATGGAAAATATGGTTTTCAATAAATATTTAGCATATTTTTACTATTCATCAAAACATGATAGTTTTCAGAAAAATCAAAAAATTTAAACTGAATTAAATTTGGATGTCATGATTATAAATAAGAATTTTATTTTTTAAAATAGAATATATAATGTATTTAATGTTAAATTTAAGAAGTTTTTCCCATCAAAAGATGGTAAAACTGTATTTTAAGAAAAATAATTCTTTTATCCAAAACAATTTAATTTATTCTTATATAATATCTAAAACAATTATGATATGAATTTACAAAATTAAATTGATAATATAATATATATTGTTTCACCAAATATAAATCCATAAAAAGTGAAATGATTTTATAAATAAAATTATACTCATATTTAAAAGGTTTTAATTAAAACACATTCTTTGTATTCTATTGATTTTTATTTCCATTTCTAATTAATTTGGTAAAAAAATGAATCAATATTTAAACATAAGTAATTCATATTTAAAAAATCACTTAATACTATTCATTCCCACCATTCGAATGACAAGGCGTTAACTACCATATTAAATAATAATATTATTATTATATCATTTTTTAGTATAACCCAATGTTGTGTGCAATATAAGATTTTGAAGAAACCCATTGTTTTGTGTTGAGTGCAATATCAAAAAAAGTGTCCCATTTAACATAAAATTAATATATAATTAATAAATATTAATATATATATAAATTTATAATTCTATTATAACTGGGTCATTACATCATTCCCCTCTTATAAAAACTGTTCCCTCACAATTTTAAAATTGGGTTCGAAAACTCCATTGAAAATCCCACCTTCGAAAAGGAGATAATAATAAAATCACATTAAAAGGAACAAACGGAAGGTAAAAGGTAACCTGAGATAACACATACATGGATTCCATATAGGAAAAAATTGATTTTGAAGATAAAAAATGTGTAATGTTCTAATGGAGAGTGATAGAAATCAAGATCTGGAGAAAGTTATCAATCTGAAATCCATAATCTTGTGATATGTTAAACGGACTTTGATTCCCTAGTGGTCAAAGTATACATGCCAAATTTTTGTTTTACGTTTCTTTTCATAAATTTGAGGATTTTATTTTTGTGATTTACTAAATATACAAGGAAATATATTTAATTTTAAAGTATATTTTCATCATTTAAAATATTTATACCACAAACTCATCTTTTGTATAAATGATGTGTATTATAGATGACTTGGTCATATTTGAAGTGCAAGAATCAACATCTAATGAACCACATAATCCAATATATAGTAACTATATATTATTCCTATCATTATTCATTAACCAAAATAAAAAAATGGTTAGTACATGATCAGATAATCCCCCAAAAGGATAATCCTTTACGAAAAAAATACTACTATTAATCACCAATATTAAACAAACAATATGAAATGTTCAAAGAAGACCATTATATACACAATTATCCCTAAAATACATAAATATAATCACAAATAATATTGAAAAACAAAATTCCAGAAGATTTTATCAAATAGTTTTCCATGATAAATCATAACATTTATCTCAAAATAACTTCGACTACTCTTAATGTCTAATACTGAAAATAATTAACTTAATCATGTAATCTCTATGATTGGTTAATATTTTACAAATATTAGCTAATAATATATATGTCCATAAATAAAATTATATATTCTTCCAAAATAATATTTAAATAATTAATCCACATATTAAATCCCATAGTATTCTATTTTTCATAGACTTAATGTGTTCCCAAAAAGAGAGAACATATTCTAAAATAAAATTTATCACTTATTCAAAAATTTTTTTTTCCTATTATAAGGATATATATTTGAAAAAAAGAACCCAAAATCAACTTATTCTTGATCTATAAAATCATTTAACCAAAATGAATATGCCATAATAACCAAGGACATGACATAGGTAAGTGCTAGAAGATGTTCCCTTCTCTCTCTTCAGTTGTGGGTTCAATTACTATGGCCTTTCCAAATGCTTCGGGATGTCACCCATCATGTGGGTTGTTCTTTTTCTAAAACCATATCATTTTTATATCATTCTAAATAGAAAAAATAATTTCCTCAAATATAAAAAATAACATTTTTTATCCTCAAAGGCTATCTAATACCATTAATTTTGTAACCCAAAATATAATAACAATTAATCACACCTAGAAAATGATCATATTATCCTCCTAGTTTATCCATTATGTCCGCACAAGAAAAAATTATTATTCCATGAAAATCATTTTTACATATCAAACTTTAGGGTTACACATAATAGAAACAGAATTCCAATATAATCACTTCATTAGAAGAGAATTAGTACTTTTAAACATGTTATCATTTTATAATCTACCATAACTCTTGAATCCCTTCTATTTAGACTTCTTACTCATTAATATTTTAGTATAATCCATTAACTATGAATTTCGAACATATGTCTTAATACTTTATTCCTGCAGATCGAATTTCCTCATCATTATTTAATATCAATCCACATATTCTTAAATCTTTATGGATAAGAAAATAAATCATACCTTGAATCTAGATGTCATGATATTTAGGTTGTTCCCCTTTTCTTTCAACATGTTGTCCTACTTTAAAAAAAGTAAACATTTTATCCACATCTTGAATTTAACTTTTCAATTGAGTTTCAATGGATGAGATCATTAAATCATATGAAATAGATTCCATGTACCATAAAATTGTTTTAAAAATGAGTTGGTTTTGGATAACTCAAACCATTTCTTGCAGGTGATTTTAATACTCAAGAAGATATCAAAATCATTAGAATTGGTTTTTTTCCATAATAGTGGTGATCAAATTATCATAGAGGGATAAGAAGGTTTTCCAATAACACATCCCTTCCATCATGACAAATAGTCCTTAATCTACAGAAATTAATCAAAACATAAACATGAATCAAATTATTATTACAAAAATAATCCCATAGAGGGTGAAGATAACATAAAACATTTATATTACTCTAAAAAAACAACATTTTTATATCTCTATTGTTCATGTTTTTATTCAAAAAACCTATTTTACTATAACCCTCCAAATGTTTCCATATAATAATAACCGTCCTGGTTATATGGGATACTTTACCTACACCCAAATAACACCCTAATACCTAATCTTATCTAAACTCACATCTAATACCAACTATTGGGCCCGAGCCATATACTTTACAGTATCTTGTGTTTTGAACAAGAATTTCCATTATTTTACATTGAGGATATCTTTAGGTTTATAGTTTTAGAGAATTAGACCATAACTATCACATTACATCTAAAAAATTATGATATAGGAACTTCTACTATTTAAAACTTTTTCTCAATAATAAAACTCATTAAATAAACCAATGAATTATTTTATTGATAAAAATATTCTTTAATTATACATTTCTTTTTTACCTTCTTGTACCCTGGGAAAAACAATTTAATAACATATTATGTGGATAAAACTGTAGTAAGTAACATAATATATGGAATAAAATTGTTAGTATTTGAATATTTAAAACCCACAAAACATTATCACAAAATCATATCCTTCACCCTTAAGACACAAAATCATTTATATAGCTTATAAAATCATAAGATTCGTTAATAAAATCATAAAAATCATAAATAATTATGATAAATATTGATATTTGTTACATGTTTACATTGTAGATTTCACATTTTTATAGGGAGTAACTGTCAACGTTAAGTTTGGAATACCCATCACAATATATTCCCAAAATATCTTATAATAAAATTTAACGTTTACATCTGTCAAGTTACCCAGTGCTTTGGATAACTATCACAGGATCACCTTCTCTAGGTTTATCAGAGAACCACCCATGTTAGGTTTATCCTTAAACCACCCATAAAATGTACAAGTACTTTTACCTTATTATAAAACATAAATGATTGAAATTATCAACATTTCTCCCATCAATCGTAATAAATAAATTCAAAATATTCAATCTATTTCCAAAACCCTTTTAAACATCCAATAAAGCGATATTTGAATAAATTTATCCTGTAACACTTCTAAAATTTTTAAAGAATTAAAATTTGAAAACAATTATGTGAATATAAATAAATCAATAAAACTATTTTGCAACATGGACGTTAATGAGACATATTTTGAAAAAGATATCTTGAAATCATTCAAAAAGATGTTTTTGATAGTCCCTTACCTATTGAAAAAATAAATGAATAAAAGTGAAAAAAATAACATTAAAAAAACATAAAATATAAATTGAATATGTAGATTCATGATATAGTATGTCAAAGGGGTTTACATTCACCATATAAAATTGAAAGGGTGTATGACGAAAAATATTCTTCAATGGAATGTAAATTGAGATGAAATCCTTTACAAATATCGTATCCTTAGCATTAGGATAAATAAATGAAATAATTATGTCTGAAAAATAAAAATACACCCAATATAAGTGGATATTAAGTCTGAACAGTCATATTTTATTCACACATATTTTTGGAAAAACCAAACCAATGACATTGATATTTTACTCAATCAAATGAGATTGGGTTAAGATTTAACTTAAAAAATTTATATAAATGATGTAAGAATATATTAATGGGGTTATTATGTGTATAAATAGTATATCAACACAACGAGAAGTTTAAATTATGACATAAATAAAAAAAAATTGTTTCCTCACATAATCTTGGAATAATATTACCAACTTATTATGATTAAAACCCAATTACTGGAAATTGAGTTTAGAAACTCCCTTAAACATGATAGTTTGTAAATAATATATATATATATTATGTATTCCATAAAAATAAATAAAAATAAAGTATAAATTCATGACACAATATCAAAATTTATTTCTCCGAAAATCATATAATGACATAATCAATAAGTAGTAGATTAACCAAAATAATAGAAATTGGGCTACAAAGATCCTTACCCTTGATCTGAATCAACATGTACAATCATTATGTTCCCAAATAATAATATGAAGGCAATTTGTACTTAATTTATAAAATATTACTGTGCATTATTCCTTTTATATCTTTTATTTTAATGTTATCACAATTACATAATTATTTATGTAAATATCGGTTATTTAGTCGATATTTAGTTCTTCAGTCGAAAATGAACTTGTTTGATATAAAATGTCCTCGTGGTAAAAATTACAAAATCTAAATAATAATATTCATGATTTAATTTTAATATATATAAATTAAATATTTATTTATAATATTCTATATAATTTTAAGATAATAAATTAAATGCACCGTTCATTGAGGATGTAGGTCATACGTATGAATGAATGCTACTGTCATTTCATTTTCATATTAATGGATTGGAAAAGAAACGATACATAGATGTATTATAATTATAGTATAATATATAATTTATATATGTTACATATGTTCATTAACTTCATATTTTATATGTTACACGTGTGGAATGAATGAATCATATCACTTTGAGGGTGCGGTGGTTCGCACTTCCACAAAAGAAATTATTGTATTTGCACATCATGGAAATCATAAAGGCATGTTGTAAATAAAAATTAAAGAATAATGTGGAATATATATATATATATATAATATCATATATAAATACATTTTGATCACAATATCCACCATGATTGGTGGTAGGAAAAAATTGAACAATCATCATTTAATGAGGCGGTATTTCATTGTACAGAGAAAAATAATGTTTTATCAATTATATGAAGGAGTGTGTATGTGTATTTAGAATAATTATAATAAAATAATACTATAATATTGAGTATATTGGTGTTTTTAATTAATTTATGAATATTAATATCATAGAGAGTGGAGAAGGAAAATAAATTAAATGATCTTGAGGGAAGTCATTACCTCTAAATCAGGTAACTTTTTTTGATTTGAGACAAAAGGATTTCTTGAATTACCTTATTGCAAAAAATTGTGGTCATTTATTAGAAGGAGGAGGAGCACATTAAGAAAGTCTAGAAATATTTATTTATTATAAATTCAATTTCAATCAAAAAAATTGTGCAAAACATATTTAATTATAATATAAGATTATTTTGGTTTTATTACCTATAATAAAATAATTTTTAGACAAGTTTGGGAAAAAAATTATCCTTATCCTTTTTGTTTAACTCTTATTTTTCCCTTTTTAATCTTACTATGAAATCATGTTATTTATGCATCGTGGGTTAATTTAATTACCATATCATGTCAAAAGACCCAAAATAGTTCATTTATGAATTATTCTGACCAAGTTTAACCATTTGTCTTAATATTATATTTATATGAATTTAATATCCTTTAATAAACTATTTTATATTTTAAATTTTGAATTATGTCTATTTTGGATACTATTCATACTTAATTTTTTTCAAATTCATAAGAACATGACTACATTATAAAAAATACATTAAATAAAATATAATATGCCAATATCGTCTAAAAAAGTTTTGTGTGGCATTAATTATGTCATATAATATTATTTTAATATTTTTAATATCATTTATTTGAATCCTTTATTAATGAAGCAATAACTACATCATCATTGGGACATAAATAAATTTATTTATTTAATCTCTAAATATTATAAATAATATACCATGTTAATGGAAATATTTTCATATTTCTAAGTAATAATTATAGTCTAAGATATCAGTTATATAACCCTGTATTTATGTTATTTTATTAAATGATACATGTTTATGATATATTTCTCTTTAAATTAAATTAAATCATATAAAATTTGATTTTCAAATCCAGGTGGCCCAATGGTGTCCCCAAATCGACCGAATGATGCCCACGGTCGAAAATATCTCATACAATAGGATTATGATGTGTTCTTGTATAGTTAATATTATTATATTATTATTTTTAACACTTATTTACCAGATTTACCATTTATCCTTGGTAAATAAAATAATAACTAATGTTAATATTCATAATGATAAAAAATAAAAAAAACCCATTCAAAATAAATTACCTTAAGATTAAAAATATGGATTTTTTTTTCAAAATTCATAACACATAATTTTATTAAATTAATTTAAAATTAATTCCCACTGTCAAAACCAGAAAACGGGTTTTAAGAGGTAAAAACAATCAAAATATTGACATGAGTTTATGTTCAATTTCAATTTGAAAATATATAAAATGAAAAAAATTGAATTAAATAATAAAAAAATATTCCACTTATACATTAATACCATTAAATTATATGATTTAACCATATTAATTATCTTGATGGAAAAAGGTTCTCTCAATTAAAATTTAGCATAAAATTACTATTCATCCAAAGTGGATAGGTATCAGACAAATATAAAAAATTAATCGAAAGAAAATAATGATATACATTTTCTAAAGAAGAATTGTATTTTTTTAAAATATATCATATAAAGGTGTCAAAAACTACATTTAATAAGATTTCTCCATCAGAAGGTGTAAAACTGAAATATTAGAAAAATACTTCTTTTATCTAAAAAAGAATTTTTTCTTCTATTATATCAATAAAACTTATAATATTAATTTAAAACATTACATTATATATACATATTATATATTTTATATTAAAAATCTACATAGAGTGATGTGATTATATAAAAACGACTATACTCTTTTAATATAGTTTTTCATAAAAAGTCATCCTTTGTATTAAATTGATTCTCAATTACATTTCTAATAAATCTGGTAACCAATGAATCATTATTTAATCATGTGTTAACCATATATAAAAATTTATTTGATTCTATTCATTCCCTCTATTCCAATCGGTATTTGTTAACTACTATTTAATAAATTTATAATAATATTATATAATTTTTTGGTACAACTCAATGTTGTGTGCAATGTAAGATTTTGGAGGAACCCATTGTTGGGTTTTGAGTACTCTATCGGAAAAAGAGTCCCCTTTAACATAAATTTAATATCTTATTCATAAATATTAATAGATGTGAAAAATTATGTTTCTATAAATACCTAGTTCATTACAAAAGACCTAGATAATCAAGCCCATAAAACACTATCTCAGGAAATGGCCATAACTATCATACCCCAACCATGTGATCTGGTACATCATTGTCATTATCAGAATCATTTCACACTACACCTCTATCGAATATACATCCCTTGATGTTTCACTATGATCTGGCACAAATGACAACCTCATGCCTTGGTAACACACACAATGAGTTAGATCATATAATAATTCATAGAATATAATCATGAGATTTTGTAGAAACACATTACAACATATGCTCATAATCATATATAAAAACAAGATAACCTATTAGAACTCGTGGAATCTAATATCATCTTATGACACATATTATACACATGCACCCACATGTGATCACAATCATCCATTGTAAATAATGTATTCCTTCATAATGATCATTCCAAATAAAAACTTGTAAACTAAATATGTTGATGTTAATAAAAAGGCAACATCGATGTTTTCAATGTTACTAACAAATTTTTTCTTGTTAATGTAACCGTAATCACATCCATGTATCAATAAATTCAATACACTCAGAAAATATTCAATGAAACCATTTAATTTATATTATTTTTGACATATTAAAAAACAACACATGAAATAACACTTTCCCTCTCCTTGATAATTTTCAAATTTTGGGTTTAATTTTATAACAGTTTATTAATATTTTAATTCATAATTAATCTTTATAATTTCACTCGGCATAATATTATATCACTATATAAAATCTCATTTAATAATGAGTATTATTATTAGGCATTATAAGAAAATTCTATATATATATAATTTAATATTTATTTATAAATTTTATATAAGTCACAAGAAATAAAAAATTTTAAATCAGACAAGAATATGTATACCTGTTAATTATATCTATTTTAAAAGAATTTATATATAATAAATTACATTAGAAGTACATCCTTCCAATACTAGAAACTAGAAGAACTGTTTATAGAGATTGATAGAGTCATGCCCAATATTTCATATTAGAATTTATAGGACAAACAGGCTCAAAGGGATCACTAAAAATGATGGAAAAAAGATTTTGGTATTATATTAAAAAAACCATGCATTCATGTCTTAAATATTTAGAAAGAAAAAATAAAATTTATCATTAAATATAAATTTTAACCATTTCATAATTAAAAATAATTTTAAAACTCTAATTAAAAATATGTAATCTTTTAATGAGCCAGATGAATTAAAACTTCATTATTTTAGACCTATAAATCCATGAAAGCACATTACAGACTCTAGATAAGGAATCAGAATCCAATAAAAATGTTTTTTGATTACTTTTTTCCTAAAAATTAATCACCTAATGGTAACTTCTATCTAGAATTATGTGTCTCATAGCTATCCTTTGTGTGTACTAGCTACCTTATATAAATGTTGACGAACTACCTAACCATTATAAAACCATCTTAAATCAAAAGTTACAATTATAAAGTTCTCTTTTTATCCTTATGTATAGAATTAATGTCCCATTTAACCTTTTGTGGTCTCTTTAAAACCCTTATTTCACTTATGAAAATAATTGGTCCTTCAAAAGGGTAATAAATAAAAAGAAATTATGTTCCTTGTAGAAGAGGCTTAAAAAATATAAAATATCATGTTTTATAATCTTTTAATGATTTAAAATGTTATAATTACTCACAACTAATGACTACTCAACCTGGAGAAGTCCCTCTATTAGTATTTCTAAAAAAACTCAATCCACTGATGAATAATACTATAAATCCCACTCAATATACTAAATTCCTTATTTTTTATTTATTTCGAGATAATTTCATTTTAATGGGTGAGGGGGAACCATACATTACCCATATCCACATATGCAGATGACCTCGTACATGACCCTTGATGTCCTAGGAGAATGACACCACATGAGAGACACACCTATTATATATATATATATTCAAGATCCACACTAGTAGAAAGAAAAAATGGAATTCCACTGTCCCAATCCATATGGTGAACTGGAATGGACTAACAAGTCAATTTTTAAAATTCCACTGCTTCTGTAAATTAAAATTCCCCAAACTAAGTGATTATAAGAAGAAACATTTATTTTAATATTGAACCCCAAATGTCATCTCCTTTGGCCTTCATAAAATTGATGCATTTTCTATCCAATAAATAAACTGCTTTATAATCAACAGAAAACTCTGTATAGACTTTTTTAGCATACAAGTCGAAAAAACTACATTCTTACCAACCACATACCATCAAAATGATGAGTGGAATGACCATCTGTAGGGAGTGTCAAATAGTTCCATTTATATATAGGATTGAATTTTTTTAATAGAACACCATCCATGTTTAGACCACCTCCCAATTTCTATGATATATTATTATATAATATTAGATCATATCCCTTAGTTTTTATATCATTCACTTAGATTGTTGATTTTCATGATGATGTTATGGTGTTCTATGTCTCAAATATGTCCTTGATGATTTATTCAAGCCCTACATAAATTGTGTTGTGAGAAATTTTTATCTGTTTGAATAGAATATTAAGAGAACATCATGTATGTTTATGATATCATATAGGTAAATATTTACTAACTCATCTACAAAGTGACTCTGATGGATGAGTAATAAGTAACCAACCATGATCAACTGACCTAAAATCACCTTGATTGTGTCATGGATCATTAAGGTATTGGGTAACCCCTTAAAAATATCAACACGGTGTCCTCCCACATCCACATTGTTATGAGATGCAGCTAGCGAAAAACTCCAGGACAATAGTTCTTATTGGTTACTCTCTCTATGTTATGGCATTGGAAAAGAATCTAGTGATGTACCACTACATCACATTCTAAAAAAACAATCATCCGAATTCATGGTACATATTTATCAAACAGGGTTGTAATGATCATATTGAGGTAGGAAAATCCCTCATCAAATCCTCTATCTTGAATGAAAAAACTAAAACTCTATCATAAAGAATGATCACATTATCATCAAGAAATAAACACTTGGGTTTTAGGTCACCTGAAGGTGGTTGTTCCAGCATTAAAACACAATATATTGGTGAATTATATCTATCCTTAACTATAATTACAATAGAATATTGGTCACCGATATGTGGACCTTAGAAATATCTATAATCTATTTAATAAACATCATAATCATGATCCACTACTTCTAGGATGGATGTTCACCAAGATCAAGAAAAATTATTTGTAGATACTACAATTAATTCATTATTGTCATTATTCGGTACCATTAATGGGATATATAATAGGGGATCATATAGTTAGTTTAAAAAAATGCCTTATAAATGAGATATTTTCCCCAAAACATAATAGCATGAACCATGAGTTCGAGAAATAAGTATTGTACATCGTTGTTCTACTCTTATATTCATAGATGACATGATATGTAAGATAGAAACATCTATCTTTAATCAGTGAATCTTGAATACCAATGACTTTTTAATCACATTAAACACCATATGAAATCCCTAGATTAAGAATTTTTATCACCTGTTTTATATCCAACCTAATATTTATATCATTAAATTATTCATCAAACTTTTCTAGCCACTAGAACATTACTCCCATAATTTTCAGCAAAGTAAAAATTGTTTATAGATGATCGATGTACTTTATAATATGAATTTAATATCTTGATAAACACATAAGTTTTGTGATCTCAAAAAAATTTTGGGGACATGTTGATGACCACACTACCCCCTTTATCTGGAGATAGGGACATTCCATTCTCATATGCCACATTCAGTAATAATTTCTACTCCTAAATTGAAAAGTTACATTTAGATGACATTGGAAAAAGAAGATGTTCTTGAATTGTACAAAGGACTATCTCATGATGTTTATCATACTACTCTGGTTTTAGTAAGAACATGGGTATTTTATCAATGAACACAATGACAAATGAGTGTTGGTATGGATAAAAGATGATTTTCATGAAGACCATTAATATTATTTATACATTAGTCAAAGAAATAACATCACTCTATAAATCTACAGTCCATACCTTATTTAAAACTACTTATTTAAGATAACATACATTATAACCCTACTATTTTCCCAAATGAAGATAAATAATAGAGAACCTCTATGATACCTATAACTTATTAAAAGCATCGTTGATCATGTGAAAATGATATTTATTATTCATTATAACATAGTTTGTCTCATATTAATTGATAAGGAATTGAAATCTATCATCCTCCTTCTTGGTGGGAAAGACATGTTTAATACATAATGATTTAATTTTTTGATAGACCCATTATACACTATTTCATTTCCTTAAACATTTATCCACATCAACATACATGGTATAATTCGATACGACATTATCGAAATGGGAAACACACTCAACATGATATCTTTTTAAAATTAAGATATTTTATGTGGAGAAAGTCCTAAATTTTCATATAGAAATACATAATGATAAAGATATGTGATTAGAGGGAAATATGATTCAGATTCCACTAATTCTATTGAATAAACCAATACCACCATTTGTTTTGTCATGTTCCCAATAAAAATCATGTGTGGAGGAAATCTATTTCATCCCAATTTCATTCTACCATCATAAAAAGCCTCTATCACTTCATATATATAAATTCCAAATTTATAAAACAGAAATCAATGTTAACATTGAATATGGTCATCCAATATATGAATAGAATCAAATCTAGGTAGTTATATTCAGTGTTATGAAGCCCCACTATTATCCATAACTAGTACTACCTATATGAAACTCTATTCACAACTGAATATGGTACACATTTGTTTCTAATGTTGTATTAAGAGAAGAAAACATATAGGATAACATTTCTATTAGGTAAAAAAAATACACAACATGTTAATATATTAAATAATCGTTAGAACTTGTGGAATTAATTTTTATAGCATAACATGTTGATCAAATACTATCTAAAATAGTTGAAATTTTACCAATGTGATTACAACCCATTACTTATCATTATAATTGACTGTGGTTACCTGGAGTAATGATGAATGACATATTTTAATGTAGAAACACATTATCCCTTTGTTTTTGACACATACTCCTTCTAAATGAACTATAAAATATTCATCTAGTGGTATAATATGTGCCTCGAATACCACATAGAAAGTTCGATATCATCCTCAACTTTACACACCTACATGCCCATTGGTATATTTGTGTAATCATATATTATATGATAATTTTATCATTGCTGCTCACATATTCCCATAATAATATGTCATGGTGAGATATTTTATAATGTGAATGAAACACTATGATATATAATTGAATCTATTAGGGAATATTTTGATCAGTTTATAGGATCATAAAATGGTTCTCCCATTGTTCTATGTACAAGAAATGTTATATACCTCATATAACTAACCAAGGATCTACAAATAAACTCTAGGAAAAATCATATATAGAGTAAAACAACATTATTCAAAGGTTCAACATATTAACTCCAACATTGATATATTATAACATCATAAGAAGGTTATATAAAACATCATTGATTCAATTATTTCATAAAAAGGTATCATAATGAAGTGTATTAAATTAATGAAGTAATATAAAGCATAAAATTTTGTGTATATATGTGTGTAATTATTTCCTATAATCCTAGTCATGATACAAGAACATGCAAGAAAATTTCATAATAATAATAACAAATGTCCCATCCATTGTAACATGTAGGTATGATAAACGTACATTTGCCAGACACACAAAAACTCCCCTTCCAAGTCATAAATAACTATATTATTTATACCATTTCCAAATGTACTAAAAAATGTAGAAATGGTTCTCTAAAACCATTTTTTATTTCCCCATCCTAGACCACTGGGTCTGAACCTGAGTTCCACCTGACCTCACATTTTCTCACCATATTATATAAGTTCAGGGGTATCAATGATGGTCTATGTTTTTTAATTGAGCGAATATAACTTCATTATCATTTCGTACAAAAAATAATGACAATAAAAAATAAAAAATAATTTAATGATCATATTATAAAGACGAAACTAAATAATAGAGGCATACATGTCATATCAGTAAAAAAGTCTCTGAGAGTGGAATTCCAAACCAAAATAATTAAAGTATAATTTTAACAAATTAATGAAATAGTGGGGTCATATTGATTGAATTCGGCTCTACATACATCTACATTCTCTTTTTGACGTCGATTATCCATGGTCCCCTTACCCTTACTCAGGGTTATCATCAAGCTGTCTATTTAGGAATCGAAATGTTTGTAAAGGGTGTGAGTAATTAAAAAACATTAGAAACCAACCAAATCAAACAGAAAATGTTACCTCATGTATAATAGATGAATTAAATGATATAAATAGATTCATAACAACAATATAAATATTAACACAAGTGTCGAGTAGTCATATGCTAAACATGCCTTCACACCCCATTAGTCATTCTATCGTGAGCTACAAGTTGATAAGACAACCATAGAGTTTTGTACGTAAAAAATAACAAGACAATGGGAATAACATATTTATCATAGTGTTCTCATGGAAAAAAATGTGATAATCCTTGAGATTATTGTATCCTAAATAAATCATGGGTAATGCATCCAGATAGTCATACCTTGTCTATGATTTAGGTGAGGCCCCCCACATTGTCATCCCCCAAACACATTGTCTCATGTCAAAACACTATAATCGACGCCCCAACACTATTATTTTATCCATATTCATAATTGTAACAATTCATGAACATAAACCTTATATGTGATAAATACCACATGATTTTCCAAAATTAACAAGTACCAATAAAACCTCAGTGGAATGGTAACACATATAACACGGTAAATCAAGCAAGGAATGAAGAACATATTATACTGATAATATAGGTGAAAATTTTCTATCAAGTGATCTTAGTCAAACATGGAAACATGATACTCTTACAAGACTCATGGAAACAAATATCATATTTGGTCTCATGGGATACACACACTAACACTCACATGTGATCACATGATGTGATTGGAAACAATGTATTCCAATACCTGAATTATAATAAAAAACTTGTAAAAAATATATCCATTAATTCAAGGAGCTTCCAACCTAAAATATTTTGATATCAATTTCATGGTTTTTTAGGAAAATTCATACCAGTAACATTATTCTATCGATTAAATCAATTCATTATCCATGTATTTCTATAATAAAATTAAATTTATTATATTTATGAATGAAAAACCACCAATTATAATAATAAATTCCCTCTCAAAGATAATTTCCAAATTATAATTTAAAACCCTATGATGTTCATAATATTTTTTTATTAAATAATAATTAAAATTTTACATGTAATGATATTAAATATCTCTAAAATAATACATTTCAAGAATGATCATTATTATTTAGTATCAATTGGTAATTTCCAGTAGAGAATTTAATAATTATTCATTAATTTCAATAAATTTAATTAATAAAATTTAAAAATTGAATAATAATAAGAATACATGGAGATTATATTTTTCTATAAACATTGAATCTATGGAAGAGGAGAGAATAATTATGTTCTTCCATGCCTGCAAAATAGAAGTAGAGTTCATATTGATCAAAGGAGGCATTACTAATTGTGAATATTGGAATATTTTGGAATTATATACACAAAGGTTCACCAAAATCAATCGAAGTATGTGTATTGTCATTTTAAGAAAATACCATATCATTCTGGTTATAAGAATTTGGAATCCAAAAATGAAAATTGTCATATAATTTATATTTTAATAATTTCTTTATAATAGATCATTTTTAAACACACTTAAAATAGTGTTACTCATTTAACATGTTAATAAAATAAACACTACATAATTGTATACATTTAAAAAATGATAATGCAAGCTAGGATCAATCTAGGGAGGAAGAATCACTAATAAAGGATTAAATTTCAATTATTCCAAAATGTAAATTGAATAAGGATAACATATTTTAACAAATATGTAGTTCAATGATGTAGTATTAGGGTACCATTTATGCTTACATAACCATTTAATAATTCAACATACCCTTACAATTATTATTCCCACTCTTAGACATAATGAGAAAATATATAGTAAACCTTAATTAATTTTTAGGATATAATTATGCAGTGGGGTTTTACCCTAAGACACCCTATTAAAAATCCACATTAAAATTACATGATTAGTTGGATCATTAGAATAACCATAAAAAACCTTTATATATAGATAAACACCCATAAAAACCAGATATAAATAGGTATCCACCCATGTGATACTCGTATTAATGGGGATTTAGCATTACATAGTGGATATAGAACTATACTACCCACTTGCATCCTTTCTAATTCATCAATTAACTTTTTGTATGTATGTAATTACCCTGACACATAACATGAATGGTTTACTTACCCTTTCATAGTGTAATTAAAAATTCTCTTCACCCATACACATAACGAAGTTATAAAATAAGGTTAATAATTAAATTGATAGATTTTGGTTTTTACAAAATGGGCTTGTTAGATATAAAAAATGGTTCTAAGAATATTTAAGGATATATGGTGTTACAATTATCTAAGAATGACTATTTATGGAAAGATAAGGATTTTTACATTTTAATATTTATATATGAAACCATCATTCAACCTACATGATTATAGATATCTATATAAGGTTATTATTTTACACAATGTATGTTTGTATATTGTTATTGAAATTGTGTGATTAACTACTTATTATATGGTACCTTATAAAGTTTCTAGATGATAACAGTGTACATTATAAAAGCATGCTTAATCTTATTGATAAAGGGTTATAAAGGATCCCACAATATGTGTATCTAAACCCTCAATTAATTTCTATATAAATCTATCATGTTTGATAAATATTTATTATTTAAATGTTTCAGTACCATTATATTTTTTAATCAAGACAATACATTCACAATGTATTGACCAAAATATTATGTTTGTTGAAAAATAAATAAAAAATTGTTTTCAATTGAATTTTTAATTACATGAATATATATTATTTTTTATACTTCATTCATAATGAAATATAGAATAAAAATATTTTGTCCAATAAATATCTATCTTATATTTTAGTTCATATAATATATATTAATTTTTTATATAAGAATTATTATTTTTTCTTAATGAAATAAGTATTTATTATTTAGGATTCCAAAATTACCAGGGATTATAGTCAATGATGTTTAATGATATCTTTAGAAATTATATATTAAATATCATTTTAGTATATATGGATGTTTTTATTTAAAAAATTATATTCCTTTATCCACAATTTGTGAACATGTATAGAAAGGTATAATATAATTTAACGTATTAGTTTGTATCTGGTTATATTTGTTTTTTTGGATTATTTAGGTGAATATATTCCGTTACCTACCCTAAAAAATATTTAAAAATATAGGGATATATCACCTTTATAGTTATAAATTTATTATTCACATTAAATAGAAGATACAATTTTCACAAACTCTACCACAAAAAATACTAAGAACACACTCAATAATAAGAACATTGATCCACCTCCTTCCCCAAAATTCATCTCAAGAACCTATGTAATTGATAATCCATGAATAGATTCTAACTATGATCATTGAAGAACACGACATATGTTTAGGATTGATGGCACTAGTAACTGATGATTCTATAATGACCTTATGTGTATTGGATAATGTGTGGATCATTTCTAAAAGAATTATACCCTTGAACATAACAACACAATTATTTCATAATGAGGTTTATCAACTAAATTTTCTAAAATTAATGGACTACAATACAAGTTAAATTTTCATCCATTTATAAATTAATTATAAATTAATCCTGGAAACGATCCATTATCTTTGTTCATGTGTCCATTATTAATCCTGATCAGATATAATTTATTATTAAAAACATATATCATCATGAACATTGTATATTATTCATTTAACCCTAATAAAATATTATATTTACATCACACAGTAGGTCCTTCACAATGGTCTAGAACCATCAATGTTTTATCTATATTTCATTCTTATATGGAATTTATATAATATATTTATAGAATTTTTGGTGTATTCCCTTCATTTCATTGAAG
This sequence comes from Viscum album, assembly GCA_963277665.1. Classification (NCBI taxonomy): domain Eukaryota; kingdom Viridiplantae; phylum Streptophyta; class Magnoliopsida; order Santalales; family Viscaceae; genus Viscum; species Viscum album. The sequence continues at coordinate 1,942,292,029 of OY728165.1, forward strand.
AAAAAATGATATGTGGTTTTTAATCAACCATTATACATAATCATATCCATTTCATCATATAATGGTTTTTATTATGGTTATGGGGATATGGTACATAAAGTAAAAGAGATCTAAAATCTTCAAGGAGTTATATATGATTTTTTTACAAGGTCCCATTCGATTTGCATCAATTATTGAAATTACTTAAACAATAATTTTGAATATAATAAAATTTGATAACAAAATATACCCATAAATCGACTATTAGCCCATGTGGTTTACTCATATTATTAATGATATACTCATTTTACACATTCATAACTTTAATGAATCTAATGAGAGCAACTACTATTTTTTTATTTTACATAAAATATTTATTACCAATAATAATAAAATGGGAAACTTTATATGGTTTTTTAGGGAACACCATGTCACTTCAAACAATATTTATTTGGTTTGTGTAAATTATCCCCACTTGGATAGAACCTTTTTCAAGATAGAAAAAAAATAAATTGATTAGAAAATGATTATCAATGAAACAATGATATTACGAATATTATGTAAATCGTTGTGGTTGTACGTTGGAATTAATTATAAGTTATAATTGTCTTTATTGTGTCTATAATTGGAAGGGACTATTAATTGTATGGAGGTATCATAATATTTTATCATTATATGTTATACCATTATAAATAGTGGGCTTCCTTGATATTGGGGCATACTAGTTACCAAGACTATCATGGTTTAAATCAACTCATTATGTGTACCACACATCTGAGTACATGAAAAAATATTCCAATACATATCATATAAATAAATTTTAAAATATAAATTTATAACATGATTCTACTATTAAAAAGATGCTAGTTTATATCTTTCATCATCTGAATATGGTATTACAAAAATAATCAAAAAATCTGTCTATTTGCTATTATAATATGTTAAATATTTCTTGGGGTCTTGGAATATAAAGAAATTATGTACAAAAGTTACCTAAAATATTTTTAATAGTGATTGATTAATCATTTTTGGGTGTTTAATTTTGAATGATAGGGAGAATGGTCACTCTGAAAACATCATAGATTGGTTATTATTTCATTTTTATTTAATAATTTGTTAATATTTTTAGGTTGAGAATTTGTAAATATAAAAAATAAGAAGAATTTAAATTATGTGATTTTTTATTATGGTAATTTATAATCATGTATCCTGATAATAAAAAAGGTATACTATTTCAGATATAAGATTATGATTAGCACAAGGTTACTCTATCAATGTAGGAAAAAATCCTTTTTAATAATAAGGAATCTCTTTTCGTTCAACTTTATTATTAGAATTTTCATTCTTCATACCTTTATAGGGGATTTATTTAGTTTTAAAGGGGTTTCTCTACGTTGATTCAAATTATTTATCTTCCTCCATTATTAGTTTCACATTGATATAATGTTATGTCATCTAAGTTAATTCCCTGATTCATATTCATTTCCTCTCTCTTAATTATCTTCATAATTTCTCATCACTTATTCCTACCTATTCATGTAGTAATATTCAATGATTTATGACTCTATGAATTAGAATAATATATATTTATATGTTATTGTATTTTTGGTTTCATTAAAATTTTCATCCTCTTTAATACAACATTAACTAATGAATTTTTTCTGCATTCTGATGGATTTTTTATGTGTACAAATGTAACATCAATATATTTGATAAACTATTCACGATTTTTTATTATAAATTTTATCCTCAATAATTAACCAATAAAAATATCCTTTAATAAATTTTTAAAATTTATAAAGTGATTGATTGTCTATTACTATTTTAGATGGATTTTTCCATCATTTTCAAAAGATATGATTCAAATGTGAATTCCAAATCCAAAAAGCTATATAAAAAATTGTATGAATAAAATTATATTTATTATATGATTTTTTGACATTTTTTTCATTATAAATTGTATAAATGTATTTTAATGTTTGGTATCTCTTTTACGACATTAAATTTTATGGTTTTTATATATTTATCATTTTTTAATTATACTCATTCACATATACCTCTTAATTTTTTTTATAAGTAGAGAAGTATATATACTTATAATTTTTATTGGATGGTTGAAGTAGGATTTTACATAAATAGTATTTATATTGTGGTATATTGATTTAATGGTTTTCATTACATGATTCCTTAATAAAAATAAATGTTTTACATATTATCATTGGATGTGAAATTGGGGAAAAGTGTTGATACCTCTCTAATTTTATTCATTCTAGGTGTCTTGATCTATCATTTCACTATAGATAATAATTTTGACATGGAAATTCCACAAGGGTATTTCATAGATTGATACATTACAAAATTTATTTTTTTCTAGTAGCTGGTTATTGAGCATGGTCATCTATTGTAATGAATAGTTTTTAGTTTTTCATCCCATATCATTTTGATTTTAGTTTCTTCTTGAATGTATACTTTTATCTCCATTATTCATAATGATACATTGTTTTGAGACGATATTTCTTTCTTTATTATGTTACGATGATTTTCAATGTGATATTTTTTTTGAAAAATGATATTTATTATATATGATTTTAATTTAAAAAATAAATAAATTCAAATTTTCTAATTATTTGTAAAACTACAATTCCATGTATAACCTATAACAGGAGTATTATTGGTTCTTGATGGAATGAAATATATTTATACTGATCATATTATATACACATGGTCATAGATAAGTTGAATTGGTCATATTATATATGGTTAATGTGTAGGGTGTATATTACTTCAATGGTGTACATTAGATAATATCACGATATTTTTGGGTAGACAGGATAATTTATTGTTTACGATTGTTCATGATGTGATTGATTATATAAATTTTTTTATACTTTTGGGTGTTTCTGAATATAAATATATTTACCACTTTATCCTTTATTTTAGTTTAATATCTCTTGTAGTATACACTTTATACAAATTTATTTGAAATTTTATTATATACCCATGTTTTTATATTTATCATTCTCTTCATTTACTATGATATTTTTGTATGTATCATTTTTGTTAAATTTTTTAATCATTTAGAATGATTAAAAATATAGGGGTATCATATAATAGATTTATAGTATGATTAATATGTATTTATTATTTGTATAAAATGGTTAAATCAATCCAAAATGGTGTGTTTTGTAAAAATTTCTTCCTATATCCATCATATGGTGATCTATAAGACACTTTGGGCCTTACTGCAAGTCAACAAATGGAATTTTTTATTTTTACCATGATTTCTTCCCAATATTCACAAAAATAAATAATTTAAAATATGATTATAGATAATATAATGGAAATAATTATTTCAAAAAAATGTAGTAGAAAATATATTAGGGACTTCAGTAACAACTCTAATAGTCAATGTTCTCTCTCCATTATCTGCTAGTGCATAATTGATTGAAATTAACTTCCATACACCATTTTTAAGATTCTAGCCACAAAAATTTTAACTAATGAAAAATCATCTAATTTAGTCTTCATTTATGTATATCAACCAATTACACAACCTGATATACTAAGAGATTCCTAACATCCACACCTCATAGGACCATAAGACAACATATATAATGAGAAAGAGTAATTATAAAAAGTCCTTCTTTTTTATATAACCCATTCTAATAAAACTACTAAATATGTAACATCCATATATAATTGATTAAATCATTTTTAGTGAAAAAACATAAATTTTTTGGATATCCTTTCAAAGAACACTATAAAAACTCTAGCGGTACCTTGTTTTTAGGATAATTAGAAGATGAAGACTTCCCCAAACTTCTATTCATTTAATAACCCACTAATTTTCATAAAAATTCATCTTCATTGTATTTTCTATTCTAATATAATATTGAAGGACCTTATTTTACACATCCAAAATGATCTCAAAATATATTTATTTGTTTTTCACATCATTTAAAGTGAGTAAAAAATCACAATACTCAATGAAATTCCAATCCCCAGATAACATGTCATTTTAAATCGAAACATCTCTACATTGTTTTGGTGAAATTTAATAAAAATTAGTTAATTTAATGTCATAAAAATAAAATATATATATATTTGAATTTTAATTTCCTTAATAATTTTCCCAATGAATATATAAAGTGTATCTTGATAAAAACAATAAATGAGATGACCATGAAATACATTCTCATTCTACATAAGGGTCCTCAATTATTTATCATCAATATACCGCTATGACAAAAAATATAAAAAAACAGAATTAACAGAGTGTGATTCACCTTATTTCAATCATGTTCAATAATATATTCAAAATTTATGTCAGCACCTTCTATATACATCAATATAACATATGTTATAATATCTCATTTTATGATTGGATGATCAATTTCCTTAAAATTTCAAACTATATCAACCACCCTTTTATCCCTTTGAAGTAGTTTTACATTTTATTATATGATAAAATATAAATACATTATATGATATTCACATCAATAATAATCATGGGTTTTTCTATCGGTGGAGAATTTTTTTCAATATCCCGGTCTTCCTTCTCACTTTATTTTTTATTCAACATATCCTTACACGGAACCTAAAGTGTATTTTTTATATCAAACTTTTTTAATTTTAAAACATCCATCAAAATATTATGCTTCAAATATCATAATAATGTATTCAAATAATTCATCAATCCTTTTATTTGGAGACAATAATCTACCGACTCTATCAGATGATAATACATTACCAATCAACTATCAATTATTTTATATATAATGTCCCAATAAATTATCTTTTCAAATCAATATCCCTCCTAATTTTCTACACTATATGTTATCTCCACAACTTATTTACAAAATTTATGATATTTAAAAAATTATTAAGATATATCATAGTCTTTAGTATCCTTTTTGGTAATGAAACATGACTTTATCCACTATTATTGAGTAAATGAAAAATAGAAGGATCAAAATATATCACCACAATTCATTAAAAAACACCATGTTTGTGGGATTTCAATTTCATGGAAACTAATAGTTATTTCCATCAATATGTTATAATTTTTATAATTGATGAATACTTCCCTAAAATTTCATATCCTCCTAAAAAACTATCTTCATAAGTATCTATATAAAAATAATATTAATTCCAAAATATGAAATTATTACTATTATGTATATTGCGTAATAACAAGAATTATCATGGGACAACCCCTTTCTTTGAGCCTCTTAATTATATCAAAATTTGTTGTGAATAAAAAACCTTTTTTAGTAACTATATTTTTGGAATCTATATATGTTGATAGAACAATCATTATTATATTGAACATGAAAAAAATGTCATATATAACAAATATATTGATGAATAATTTATTATAACATTAACAAAAATTAATTGACAAATAAATAAATGATTTAATTTTAAAATCATGAAGTAATTATATTTATATATCCCCTAGAATGGAACTATTTATATAATGGTATAAATATTATGGAATGTAAATGTAATTTTTATTCTATAGAAAAACATAAAAAACTCTCTCTAAATATAATAATAATTTTAATGAATTCATAACATAACTTTTCATCTTTTTGAAGGGGTTTGAATTAATTGTTTTAAAAAACTAAGCCAAAATAATGCGTCGGCCACAACATTTTACTTTCTTGAGGATTAAGAGATATATAAAACATATTTATAAAACAAATACACCAATGTTTACTACCAAATGATTAAATATATATGGTAAATTATATAACTCAATATCTTATAATCCATTCAAACCAAAAAACATTCCACAATGGGGTAATTCTACCTCAAATCAATGAATACACAACTATTAATAGATCCAGATCATGGTATGAATAATTATTCTCATCAGTATATAACTTCATGGAACCATATGAATCACTAACCGCTAATGCATCAAGAAATACCCTAATACCTTAAGCAAATCATCACAAAACACCTGAAAACAACCCCTTTTTTAGTCAACTGGAGGAATGGAGCAATATCCAAATTCCACTTCATGAAACTAAAACATCCTTGGATGTGACCACTCCATGAAAAATCATGGCCTTCAATAGTCTATGTTCTCTACTAGGCTACAAGTAGAGAGAAATCAGGTATAAACCTTTCATAATATCTATGAATACCAAAGAAACTATGATCCTCTACGAGGATATTGGGTTCATCCAATGAAAAAAACTCTTCCACCTTCGACGTGTCCTCTACAACAACCTAATAAGACACCACATGCCCGATTAAATTCACCATTGATGTCCAAAAATCAAAATTGGATAACATTTCACTGTTCTAGGGGTGTTGAAGAATATGTAATAAAATTCTAATTAAGCTCTACAATCTTCTCCTCTTACATTTATAATATTAAGATTCCATCATTGAATGCACCCAAAAAATAGTACAAAAACTCATCGAACACGATGTTTATAAGACCCATGACCATAGCTGGTGTTCTATTAATAACGAATGGATTGACTACAAACATTAAATGACCATACCTATATCTGAAGGAAGTATTTGGGTTATTTTTTACCTTCAACCTTAACAAATGATATCTATAATGTAGATTGACCATAGAAAACTAACATTCCCCTCTTATCTAGTTCAAAATAGCATTTATCCTCAATTTAGGGTAACCATTTTTACCATTACCTAATTCATTCTCAATTAGTCTATTCACAAACATAGACTACAATTTTTTATTGAAATAAAAAATTATAGAATCCCATGGAAACAAACTCGGCAGGATAAAACCCTTCTATATGAGATTATATATATGAATCCCTAACCCTAGAAACTTATAAGTATTTTTCCAATAAGGATACATAAAAATTAAAGAATTACCATGATGAAGGTCAATCACAAACTGAACGTTGTGTCACGGGGGTAACTTCACATCCTATTTTGAAAAAATATATCTAGTAAATACCAAATAACGATGGTAACCTCTATCATCACAACAACAATGATTTTCCATGACAAATCATCCATCATAAAATGAAGGGGCTCCACATGGTGAATTCCCACCTCACAACTCCGTTGACCGAGAAAACCCACATGTCATTTATCCCTATCCGAAAATATTTATTATCTCTAAAATCCATCGATAAAAACACAAATTGAATTCAACCAGTCGATGCTAAGGGTAAATATTATGTTTTAATATTTAGTAAGAAAATATCCCCACGGGATTGATGTGTTCCCAACATTAGTCTACACACCCTCCAGTCATCAAACAAGCTGGTTTTGCCTCCGACTAGAATACTCAACACAAGGGCCACGATCCCTAAACATGAGGAATATATTTAGGTCGCTCCTTACCTACAGTATCTCCACTTAACAAAGAAAAACCTACTATTACTACTACTAAAACAGATCACTAGAAACTACTATTGTGGCTTGCATTAAACCTTTCCACCTCGACCAAACTAAGCTCGAGGGAACACTGGGAAATTGTTCTTTTGGTGGTCACAACCCCCAAAATGAATAAAAAATATATAAATCATTTATTTAATGAATATCAACTAGTATAACCAATAGGCCAGAAGAGAAGTTGTTTTGGTCAATGCCCTACTGCTCAAAACATCAAAATTTTTTGTGCATGATAACTCTTTCCATCAAGGAATCATGATGGTTCCCCTCCTAGTGAAATACTCCTCAAGATTGTATTCACATGATAATTTATTCTTTATATAGAACCTGCCGAATAATTTTCATCGTAAACGTAGTCACTGAATATTGGATGGATGAATGGATCGCTTGCTCAAGACACCTTTAATGAGACTCCTCGTCTAGATAATGATCTGGTGAAAAACCTAGAAGGTCCTTGAACATTATCCTCAACTCCCGCCTTGACATATTCCCCTTCTAATGCGTAATAATATCTCACCTCTTCACTTCCTCCATGGTTGACAAAAGAAAATCTTCTTGAAAATCATTCTTGAAGTCAAATAAGAAAACATAAACAGCCATCAACCGCCCGAGATACAACATATGTCAATTATGTAAAACTCCACATCTGATTGACTTCCAAGGGGACCCATTACTCTTTTAGGGATACGGTCAAATTATATGTGATTAAATCCTCCTCTATACAGCTCTATATTTTTATTTGTGAATTACTTCCCTCATACATTCCCAAATACTGTCACTAGATCACTCACAATATCTTATGCCACTAATCATATTCCCTAACTAGATAAACCCTAGGGTGATCAAGCATTCTAGATTGATTAACCTCAACTTACTGAGCCACTTGTGCATGACCACCATGAATTATAACAAAAATTTAAAAAATGATTTTTAATCCCATGTAGTGTATAAATTTATTATGATTTATTTTAACTTAGTTAATTCATTTTAACCTTTCCAAATAATTTAAATTAAAATAACAACACATGTTATCCTGATGAATGTAACTCTCTTAGGTCTCTCCTCTGTATGCAGGTATGTATAACTTGGCCATTGAATAAGATCAGAGTCTGTGCCCTGAATCATGGGGGAGATAAAATCAAATTTCAAATACTGTCTCCCTAGCCTATGTCAGACACTAATGTAAACTGGAACTCATTAAACAACAACCCATGTAATACTCACCATTCAGAACCGAAAACTCCATCCTATCTCTGAACCATCACCCTTGTTACCACTCTGAAATAAACCCTCCCTTCAATGATATTGTAATAATGTTTGAGATATAATGATCCCTAGTACTACCTCTAGTAGGCCCTAGGTTGATCACTATAAATAATGGTGTTTAAATATAACAATATAATAAGAATTACCATTTATAATGTAAAATAATAGGGAGATAGAATGAATCACCGAAAATATATAACAATTTTAATAAAAAAGAATTCAAAACCATACCACTTGCATGAAAAAATAAATGGATACAATAAAAGTTTCTAAAGTAACTAAATAAAATTAAATATAAAGTAATGACCCAAAAACAATCAAGTATTAAATCTTTTATTGTCCAACATGATATAAAAAATACTCTTGTAAAACTAAAAAGAGTTTTGTATATGTACGTTGAGCATACATGTATTCTTAGTAGAAAAATATAATCCTCTCATGAAAATGTGAATGAAGCATACTAATGCACATGTGAGAGGAAAATTAAATCAAAAAACAACTAAAAAGTAATACTAACAAGCCCATATTCACAATGGAATGGTCACTAAACATCCTTAGTTTTGTAATCTAATATAATATGATCATGTAGATAATGTTACATCACACTGCTTTTTAACTAATAACCCACTCCCAAAACCTAACATTGTTCGTCCATGGAATCCCATCTCTTCGTATAACACACCACCCCAGATGAACTATCAAAACAAATCTCACCCACAAACACCTGGGCATGCTGCTCCATAAGTAAGACTACACACATCTCTCCAAGAAAATCTTAGGCTACAACCCCACATGCATGGTAATGACACTGTTGAAAACACCAAAGTCATCACACCTCATCCCAAAGAATCGTCGGACACATATCACCTTTCATACAAAAACTTAGGATAAAAAATCAAATCCAGAAGCACTGAGTCCATAAAAATCAACAACAAAAGTAATAAAAGACCATTGTACATAAAGGCCTATTCCATTCCTACCTCTCTTGAAATAGAGAGTAGAAAATTGCTGGTAATTTATCATCTATACTCCCCACCAGATGTTGGTAAACACACCCACTCTTTGACATTGTGGGTGTTTGACACATAATTAACATTAGGTGTGATGTTCCTATATAAATTACAATAATATAAAAGTTTACATATATAGTATCAAACAATTTATCCAAACCTATGTGTTAAGAAATAAACTAACTAACTCCCAATAGAAACAACTTTTTGTACCAACTCAGAATACATTTATTAGTATCTGTAATAGACATTTCAAAAGATGAAGTGATCAGATTAAATAATTGGGCTTCATATTTCCCCTATATTTAATACACATTCATTTCAATATTCAGATTTGACCATATTTAATCACACAACCCACCATTTAACCATTGATTAACAATTTCCATTCCAATAACACAACCAACCCATGACATTAAAAACATCATTATTAATTTATTAATTACTTACTTCAAAACTTAGGCATCTAGAAAAAAATAACTACATTCTCAATTCTCTAAATTAACATCCAAATTATCTATCACCTCTCCACCCCAAAATCACAACCAATAACTATCACATCACCACCAAAAAATAATTGACAAGAAACTACCACATCACTACCCCAAAATCTTGGACAAAAAACTCTCACCTCACCACCCCAAAAGAAAGGAAAAAAACTATCATCCCCCAATGACCCCACAATACACCACCATTTTTCATGTATAACCACACAAAAAACACATCATGATTTTTTTTCCACAAATTTACAAAGGGGATTTTATCACATTCTCATTATTTTAGGGGAATTAACATTGAATCCACAGTTATAGGGAAACCATTTCATTAGACAAATATTTGATGTTATTATATTTACATTTTAGTGTGATACCACAGAAATTATAAAAAAAAATAAAAAACATGGGTTCCACAACTCATGTAAAAAAGTTTAAAAACACTAAGAGAAAGATTTTTTAGAATGTTATTTCTCATGTACAATCCTTCACATCAAAAATAACAACAAAGATGTAATTATATATAAATTAAATCCCTTTTTATCACTTTAAGTTTCAATTTTGAAACTATTTATCTCTGATTATGCCTGTATAACCATAATACATGGAAAATAAATTTAACCCCTCTCACATGATTAAAAATAAAGAGAAACAAGGGAAATACTTCCTCAAGGAATAATTACAAAATTTTGTGCACCAGATGTCAAAGAATAAAACCTATAAAAAATTAAACCTTGAGAGCCATAGATCTACCTATGGCACATACCAAAATTAGAAAAATAAACCAAACACACAGCCCATACTAAAAAAACACCACCATAGTGGAAACCAAGGAGAATAATGATAGAAAATTGGTGAGGTGTAGAGAAATAACCATGGATCATCCACTGATCACCAATAAAAATCCACCAGTATTGTAATATTTAATATGGATGAATCAGTGCTGAAAACAAATCAGGCCACCTAGTGTTCTACAAAAATTAGAGGAATAAGAGAGCTTGACAGAATGAATAACAGTTCAAACTTTTTTAATACATTAGATTAGTGGATTACAAGATTGTATTTCAATTTCACATTATGAAATAAATTTTGTTCAATTTCCACCAAAAAACACTTCACCTCGTTATTTTATTTTATTTTTATATCCCGTATATATTACATAATGTGATAACCTTCTTCACATAGTCTAAATTGATTAAACGCCGTGAAACCATATGGTAAATCCTTAAAATAAAATTTCATATCATGTAATGTAGTTACATGATGTGTAATTCACCACTAATATTACCTTTAACAATAAGAATCTTCTAGACACCCTCTTTGCCGCTTCCGATAACCTCTTTCAACCTAAAAAAATTGAACGTAACATACTATGAAGGCACTGACCATTACAACAACAATTTACATTAACTTATTTTATGGGTGATTACTATAAAATCATTTAATTTTATATATATTATTTTTGAAATTAATATTATTATTTAATTAAAATATCACATGTAACTTCTTAAATTAAATCTACTCGAAAACAATAACATCATTCAAGTGTGTGGGTGGACTACCACAACCATGAAGTGATGGTATTTTTTTTTTAAAATTTTCTTTTCATTGTATTGTAATAAAGATATATTAAATTAATATACATGATATATACGATATAATAAGGATTATATAGAATTTATCTAAAACATACCCTTATTTAATTTCATTTGATAAGAAATTATAAAATTGATCATATATACAAAAGGTCTACTGTCTCCCTGAATGGTTAAATTTATTTTTATATATCTATATTTTATGGATGAATATAAATATATTTGTATGGAATATATATGGTATTTAATTAATTTTAAAATTAATAAATATTATTAAACAATAATCAAGGTATAAGAACCAAAACTACCAAACCAAAACATACATGAAAACTAATTCCCTTATGATTTGAAATAGTGATTTTAAAACATAAATGACAATAAAAACGTGCTATATGGTAATAATTATATTATATATGGTATGTTATATATGATTACTGGTCTACAATAGATTTAAAAATATATCTTTATTTATTTTATTAAAATTTCAATAATGTATAATGGAGTTTACTCTTGGAGAACAGGATTTGTGATTCAATCCTATTTTATTCGGGATTGATTGTTGTTTAATTTTCATTAGGGAAAATTATATTATTTTTATTTTATTAATAAATTTAATTTTTATTCTCATCTAGTTTTTTCTAATGAGTAAGTATTTTTATTATTTTCCCAAAATTAAAGTTAGCATTCGACTAAATGACTATTTTCATGGGAAGAAAATCTTACTATTCAGTTATGAAAAAAATTATACTAAATATATTTTTTTCGTAAATTGTTTTATTTTTTAATATTATCCATTTATTAGTTAAATTATTTTTTACCTGTGTAATATATTTTTAAAATCTAATAAAAGGTTAATTTATTGAATTTATGAAAATCACACTTATTTTGTTTTATAAAAAATGTTAAAGGACTATTTTCATTTAACTTATATGATATATATAAAAGTACCCGCAATCATGACAACTCAATTTTACATATCACACCTTTCATGTTTCGAGCCATATTTTCAAAGAATATTGTATCATACTATTTTGGAAATAATTTAATTTTAAAATTTATATTCAAAACAGAATGATAATTTTTCTTAACAAATAATTCACATATATTTTAATGTAATTATTTTACCTGATTTCATCCGTGGATAATAATTATGTTTTACTAGGGATTGGATATATTTATAAAATTATAACTCTTTCTCTGGATGGTTAATGATTATGTTGACTAGATGTTTATGATTCCAATTTATTTTATAGTGGTTATGCTACGATGAATGGTTGAAATTTTAATGAATCTTATTTTCAATGATATCGTTATGATGTGCCAATATGATGAATATTTTATAATCATGTTCCACACATATTCATGTTTATAAGTATGTGATGGGGGTTAAATTATAACCGAGAACATAGGTTACATTGTACCCAAAGATAGTGGTTACAATATAAATAATTATGGATGTTATGTTAATATAAGGATCAGTGGGCATGACATTATAGTTCTGAAGAAGAGGAAAAATGTGGAAAACACAATGAAGAGAAATGTATAGAGGGTCATCATGAATAAAACACCAATGGGAACCAAACAAATTTCACTCAATCCCATTTGGTCAAATATATACATAATAAAAATATCATTTTTACTATAAACCATATACAAGATAGACTTTATTAGTGATTCATGATTCATTAAACAATATAAAAACACCATATAATTATCCATTACAAAACCAAATTAATAAAATCACTATGATACATTGATACAAAAATGTAACTAAATAAGATAATCCAATTTGTGTTGACCCTTATAGAATTTCATTATCAACAAAAATATTACATCTCAATGTCTCTAAAAGAACCACCTCACCATATTGACATGGGGAGGATCAGTGGAATGGATACTGGAGATGATTTATGTAAGGATGGGGACTTTATAGTGGGTCACGAACCATGCTCGGACTAACCAACCCTTTATCAAACCCCAACATTAGTGAAACAAGGACCACCACGCCATTAGACTAGTTGAAAGTCCCACATTAAGGGACACCGATGATTCCCAATCCAGAACATCCCAAACTATAACCACATGATATTTAAAAAAATCACATTATGTCCTATTGTGTATAAGATTGACAACATTGATATTTAGAGAATAAAAAAATTATTATTTAAATATGACCACTATAAAATAGTGGTAAAATTAGTAGTTATGAATAGAATTAATAGTAGTATGATATATATATATATATACTACTCAATAATTGTTTTAATTCATTATTAAGAAATAAACTCTTTATTTTTCTTAGACTCGTTTTATTCTTCATAATACATTTTTCCCTGAATTTTGTTTGTTTATAGTTATGAATAAATAATTATAATTAATTTATTAAACTTTTATAAATTTTATTTTGTTAAAATTATATAATATTTGAATTTATTATATCTAATTTATATTAGGTAAAGATTTTTATATTATTCTCCAAAGATTATCTTTTTAGTGTATAGTTAATATATCATTTTTTAACTATCATTTTATTTTCAATTAAAAGGGTAATTATTATATGAATATTATCTGAAAGTTAAATTAGTATTATTTAATTAGATAAAAATAATTAATTTCATTTTAATCATAAATAATTTTCATTTTGGTTTAATGACATTTTTAGACAAAATAACACATTTTTCTAACAACTATTTTCCTTGTATTTGATTCAATTCTATTAAAATTAATTTCTTCCACTAATATAATTTGAATAATGAAAAATGGACTCCATTATTGGAATCATGGGTTTTATAATTTTTAAATAGGTCAATTTTATTTTTATACTTTAGGTGTAATAACAATAGTAATTTTATTAACACATTAATGTGTAAATCAATAATTAATTTTAAAATGATAACAATACAAACAAATTAATGACAATAATAATTGAAACAAATTTATATTATGACTATATATCATCTATAAACATAAAAAAATAAATACATGGAATTTTTTTCTATTTAATGTGAATTTGACCATTATAATATTTAAGTGACTCTAAACCCAAAAAAGTTTATGTGTTGATTTTAATAAATAAAATATATTATATATATGAATAAACATATGATATATTAAATTATAAATATTAATATGAAAAAGATATTAATTTTTTTCATGGATTTTTATTTTGAATTTTTACTAAAAATATATTTACTTTAACATCTTATGAAATGTCAACGCAATAATAATTCAATTAATATAAAAATAAAATAAATGATTTAAAAAATATTAAATGTGATGTTATTTGAATAAATTAGTTTGAATTAAACATTATATAGATCTATATTACATTCCATGGAGTTTTTTAGTTATTTTATTGGAATTACCACATTGTCACCATGTTTTTATAGTCAAATAAAATGAGTAGTGTTAAAAAAGAATGTAATGATATTTGATTTTAAATAATAAATTATAAAATTATTTAAAATTTATAAAAATATGAGATTCATCAAAATTATATAGGATCTAGATTTAAACATCAAACATCTTCCATTTTGATGGATTTTTTATTTTATAGTAATAATATAATCCTTTAATGAGTAAAAAGCATTGATATCACTATAATTTTCAAAACGGTTAATGAAATTTTTTTAAAAATAAATTAGGGTAAAAATGTTATGAAATCATATCCAAATTTATTATGAGTTTATTTCTACTAATTTAGATTTTTTATTTACATATTATAAATTTGAAACCATTTTGATATCAAAATTTATTTTTATATTTGTTTCATATTAAAATAATTTCTTAATATCCTCCATCACTAATTTTTATTAATTTATCCCACAATTATGTTCACTACACCATATTAATCCATTTTATTAATTTTGATTTATTTTTCAAAGGAACAAAAAAATATATAAAAATTATAAAATAGTTACATGTTTCAGAATGTGGGAATTTTATTATAATCAAATTCATTCAAAGGTATAAGATCTGTTGGATGGTTGTACAAACACATGAAATCATTGTCTACTCATTTATTTGAGATACCATCCTACACCACAATCTACTTGAGAAAATCATGAATTATTATATGATTAATCATTTTATTGTGATGGAGGAAGTCCATCCATCTCGTTTTGTGGGTCCAACAATGGTTCACCACGCCATTATGGAGGGCTTGTATGATGGTTGTGGGTTCACTTCCCAAATGTTTTTTATCCCAACCTCTATTATTGATAGACTCAACCAAAATAATGATTACATACATCTCATCTTTGAAAGTGGAGGAAATACTCACAAGAACAGTAGTATAAGGCAACGATATTCCATCGTAATCTCAACCCAACACTCCACTACATGAGGAGACCAGGTTTCATTTTGAGGAACCACCCACATTGTTATTTATCTTGATAATAAAAATGTATTTCTATAAAAATTCAATAATGATCTTTGGTTGGATGAACCTACCATTAATTCCAAGTCGATGAAGATAGATTAAATCAATGGTGGTGTTGTGGAAGGTTCTGATTTTTATCATACCCACTTCTTCGATCACAGTGAATAACTTCACCAGACATGAATGATTATTAAAATTAATTTCATAATGAATAATAAAATATATTCCATTTTAGATAACACAAATCAGTTCTTATATAGAAGCTATAAAGAGTTGTTAAATTTTTGGTGAATTATCCATAGAAATGATTTATTGAACATGCATTTGGATGGAGTCAAATCATGTCCATCATAGATAAAAATTTCAATAATGAAATTTGATAATGTAGAATCAGTATAAAAAGATAAGAAAAGATTGTTAAAATCCTCTCTGTACTAGTTACATATATGAAATTTTCAGAAAAGATGAATACCAAATAATTAAAAAAAGTAATATGTGGGAACTCTATTCTTTTATATTATTCATAAAAGGTTGAAACTTGATGGTATAACCCAATAAATTTCAATGTTTTTTATCCCGGAAAATTTTGGATTTTCATACATGAAATTATTATTATAGTAAATTTGGGAGTCCATGATTTCGTTTTTCTGGTTCCAAAATAAAAAGTAATCTTTAATAAAAAATCAATGTTTGTAATTATTACATTAAAATAATATAGTAAATCAATGTTCGGGGAGTGAAAAAATTCATATATTGAAATACATCTATTTATTGGTATGTGAATAGGTTTATCCATAAATAGAAGTGGAAAAAAATTACAGTTATCCAACATAATCATCTTAGAATATTCTTTATTAACTAGGAATCTAGTGTGTGAAATGATTTTGGTGAAATAATTCTTGATGGATGAACTAATAATAGAATCCACATAGATATTATTGCCTTGTTTTATATTTTTATTAAACATACATCTATGTAAATTAAAATATATGGAGTTAGAATTTATAAGGTTCCACGTGAGTATCACATGATGAGATTCAATAAAAATATGATGGTTCTTGATACCATACCAACCATTATCTGTGGTCTTACAATAATAGTCCAAGGAACCGCCGATAAGATTTTCCTAAATAGGTATTCCACTACAAAAAATATTTTTTATATAATAATTAATATTTTTAATAATATCATTGATTTATTTTAAACCACTATAGAATAAATTTTTTATAAACAATAGTGTATTTCAAAGGAAAAATTCAACCAACCATAAATACAGATTTTTATTTCCAATAATAAAGATAGTTTTTAATTTTTTTTCTTATATATTGGAAAATTAGGTACTTTTATGATTTCCCTAAAATACAGGGACCCTAAGATAGTTGAAGGGGAAATTACCTTCTTTAATACCACGTTCCTTTATGATTATTGGTTTTCTATTTATAAAAATCATTTCCCAATGATAATGTATGATTTGATTATCTGTATGGATTGACCAAACACAACTTAATTGTGAGATAGGGGAAGAATGGGGATTTATTATATTTATTTGGACTACATGAAATAATATAATGATTTTTTACAAATTACATGAGATCCATGGGAATAATAAGGCTTCTATAGGTAGTGATGGGCATTATTTTACCACGATTTTTAGATTAGTGAGAAATATACATGGGTAATCCATAGTAATAAAACATTGAATTTCATAGAGTAGGTCACCCTATCTAGTTCATATATCTCAAACACACACTAAAAAATACATTCTAAACAACATATTCCATTTTATAGCGGTCTTATCCATCCAAATAATCAACCTTATAGACCTTAATAGAACCTCTAAATAGGTTATTGTAATGAAGAGTTTATCACCATAACTAATCAGATGATATTTATTTGTTATTTTACCACCTATAAATATTCTATTTTATTAATTAAATAATATATTAAGTAACCAAAATAATAGGAAATATTATTATTACTATTAAACTACTTTTATTCACCCCCTTTTCTATTAAATGTGAAGTAAAGGTATGACTCCTGTATACATACAACATACCCGATCCACGTAAAAAAAGAAATAATTTTCCATTAAAATTTATTATAGATGATTATAATGATGTATTTAATTTTTATAAATAATATTTATGAAGAAATTATTCATATTTAATGATAATATCATGTATAAATCTGTGTTTTTAAACTAGACCAAAATTCCATGGATTTTGAACTTTTTCAATTACTAGGTGGGCCATTTTAAAAACCAATCATCAAAACAAATTTTAATTGTTGGAAAACATTAATGTGATGTATGTAGACTTGGAGAAATTACCAAAATGTTCCTTTAGTGTCTTGGTGAGTTTCGGGGGCACTAGACCAGGAAAATAATAGTTTTGATTTGGTAGAGAGGGGGCACGAGTTGTCTAAAACCATGAGGACCATTGCAGGAAACCATGAAACAATATATAGGTGAGGTAGAGACATATTATGTGGGATACTAATGGTTATAAAAAATTTTCTCCAATCCTACATGTTGTGATTTAGAGGTAGTAGACTCATGCAATACACCACATGGTTTGCGTATGTTAAGGAAAACCATGATATTTACACAATTTTAATAATTTTAATTAAAATGAAAATGAAATAAAATTATAAACCTAAAACTAAAACACACCCTCACCCCTCTCTAGATCAATTTGCGACACACCCTCTTGGTAGGGATCCCCATGGATGCGTGCTCGACCCCCCCTCCAGGTCGTTTCATCGATACATCAAATCTTCCTGCATTTGTTGACAATCCTATCATATGTGTCCATGTTATGGTATCTAGAACCCTAATCTTCCCTTCCCTATAAATGTCTTCTTATCTACTTCTCCCTATATAAATTGTCACAACCCATGGGTATAGGTAGGGGAATTTTTTTTGTATCTTTTATTTCATTTGGGTGCAGTAAGTCTCTTGGGACTCGCTTGCTTGTGTACTAAAAACTATCAAAATATACAATGTGTTTTGGCTAGATTCGGTCTCTAAATGTCAATTTGGGCTAGGTTTTATACACAATTCGTGGGGTTTCACACCCAGATTTAGGTTTTTAGGGTGTTTATGTGTTCCAAGTAAATAATTGACATGTTTTGGACCTTGCTGCATTAATTTAGAGTTCCTTTGATGTTGTCATGAGTTTTTTTCTATGATGAGGGTGTGCACTCATATACATCAGCATGTATGTGTATATATATATATATTACATATTAAAATTACATCATGGCTCAGGGAATATGTAAAATGGATTATGGTATATATATATTAGTGTATTTTTATACATATGTGGAGTTGATTTGTGGGGTTTCTGCAAGTTTATTGAGTGAAAAAGTATTTTGGATGGGTCTAAATAATTAGGTATGGTTCCTATCCTTTCCCAATTACTTTAAATGGTTCATTAATTATTTCCTTATTGCACCTTCTATATTTTTTTAATGCAATATGATATTTAGATTAAATACCACTTAAATGTGGATTGGGTGGGTTTTATTATTGAAATTACCTATATGATAAATGAATTGTTTTAAAAAAAATGTCAGGATTTTATAATAAAACTCCTCAAACAGAGGATCTATCTCCAGTTTCTAAAATGTATGGATTATATCCATACGATATCATAGCTTGTTGTGTTGATATACCTTATGGGTTGATGTTACTTTTGAAATATTGAATGTTTAAGACATTGAACATAAAGGAATTATAAAAACTGAGTTCCCATTTTGAAATTATTAAATAATCGAGGCACCATTTATGTTCTTGGAAACAAATTTATCTTAGAATTACCCATTAAGGTGATTTAAATTTTCCATTGACACCTCATATGTGACCCATAGAGCCTTATAAATACAATTAACAAGCATTGGTAAATTGAATTCATTTATACCTTGGGTTATACATGGATCCCCATGTAGGAATTCCTTTGAGAGAATCGGATTCATAAATAAATAATTCATTAAATATCTTTAGAACTCATTACAATGATAATGTATTGTAGTAGAGTGGACAGTGATTTTTGAAAATTATATAAATGGATGAAAGGAATGGTTGAATAATACTTGGCCTTGTCACAATAATGAATAGAAATGCTTGAACCAAATGAACTTATTAATTACTTCTGACTAGATTAAATGGTTTCCTGCCCAATTATCCATGTCACACTAATGAAAGATAATGTCTTGAAACTTATAAATTTTAAATGACTTTATTATAAAATAGGTGTGGCATGACTTGATCTCACCATTGATTCCTGAGGGAATACCTTGACCACATGAGGAAACTCTTCCAAATTCAATGATATGGATTAATTTGGTTGAGACCCACCTATAACATGATACTTATCAAAACATATATGGCTAATATGACATCGTAGGATCCCTCATGTAGAACTAACGAATGCATTGGATATAATCCTTGGGTACAACATTGAAAAGTAGGTGCAATGGTCAAATACCATTTGCCCAAGTCATTTATTAGCCCAGTTTTAACTTGGGTCAACTCTTTCAACTCCTTTTACATCTTATTTTAGAATTCCATAATTGATTCTCCATTGATTACACTTTTAACCCTCTACAAGATTCCTTGGATACACTCCCTAGATCATGCTTTGACAAGTATGTGCCATGGTAAAAGCCAATCGGGCCCAATAATTGTTTAGCCCTATTTTACATTGTATAAACTCATTGGACTCAGTTAGAATATTATTTTGGAAAAAAGTACTATAATTCTTGGATTACACTATTACACTTTTCCATGCTACCATCACAACTAATTTGGTGACCCTTGAGGTCTATATTACATTCGTTTCTTCCTTGGATCTTCCGTATTAAATATCATCCTATGTTGGCTTGTTAGTTTTTAAAACAATGATTATTGTAATATATGACATATTAATAAAATGGTTACATGTTTAGACACCATCAAAGGTCCAAATAATGTATAGATTTCATGTGTATCATAGGTATCTACTTGGGTGATGTTTATCTATTCTATTCGATATTATTTTGTATACCTTTACACTTTATTTTTTATTACACTATATGGTTTGGTCTAGAAATCATGGGTGCTGCACTACTAAGATTTAGTTCTCAAAACCTTATTGAGGTCCTTGGTAACCGATTAAACCTTATATTTGAAGGATCTGTGATGGTTTTTTTATTTCTTGAACATGGGAGTTATGAGGAAAGGAATGATCTGAAGCACAAGATGTGCATAGGGATAACTCATGGGGATTTGATTTCTTTTCATTAGTTTTTTTTAGTAAAGTAAAGAATGATGTATTTTTTATGACCATAACATATGTATCATCTATAATCCATGAATTTTATATACTATTATTTTCCACAATTGTTCAGTTATATGAAATATGTTTTCTAATGCATTTTAATTTATATTTACTACTTCTACAACTATCTAATAATTATTTTTATTCCACTATTTTACCTCTATGATGATTTATTATAGTCTCCCCATTATCACCTCTTAAATCCCACCTATATTTATGGTATCCTTTGGCACATGGGGAGATGTTTTTGTGGACATTTGACCCACCATTCTAGCTACCGATTTAATGGTAAGCCGGGTCGGGACATTATAATGTTGTATCAATGGAGGTTAACATTTTTTTCATTCATCTTACTATTTTGGTTTGGTATAGAAGATACTAATAATATTTTATCACTTGTATGATAGAAATTATTTGGACTAATCACTACAAATATTTTAAATGAAAAAGGTTCAAAGGATGGATATTTTTATTCATGTTGTTTTATGTTAGAGTTGGTATGATTTCTCCATGAGTTACTGGTGTAATTTCTAGTACATATCAATTTTTGATTATATTTTATTTTTACCCATGTCATGGTTTGACAAGTATGTTTTATTACATGAATCATAATACACACATCTAATTTAACATTTCATGCATATTTTATTCAATGTAGTTATATTTATATGTTTTCTTCTGATTGAAAATTGTGTGTTGAGATCTATTCCATTATTAGATTTATTACTATTGAGGTAATTCAACAGTATGAATTCTATTTTTTTTACTTCTCATTATAGGATGATTTTGTTATTAAAATTCCATTATTTTGTGCTTTCAACATGTTTCTATGTGTTACCTACATGTAGTTACATGTTATCTTTCTTTGATATATAAAAGGTTGGTTTTATTAATGTATATAGTTTCAATTGTAATTGGAGACTATTTTTAGTTGTATATTGTATGGGATCATTATAGTTGGGTCATGGAAACCCACATAATCAAACCATTGTAAAATGCTGTTAAAATTTAAATTAAATGTTAAATTAGATAGTAAATGTGGGCCAAATCCTAAACAAAATAGTATTTGAGAAATTTATCAATTTGTAGATGACCACCCATATAACTAGACCATTGAATGTGATCATGTTAAATTTTTAGTTGATTTTGATTTTGATAAATGAGATCTGATTTTAATTTGATTAATTTTATGTTTACTTTGTGAATTGGGAAATTGATTCCCAAATTAAAATAATGGAAATATGTATTTCAAAATTACAATAAATGTAAATGGTTTTTTAATTTTTATATGAAATAAAATGGGTTACATTATAAAATGTGGAATTGCACCCCATTTGGTCTGTTGGGACACGTAATATATGGGATTACTTGATATTAGTGTTTTTAATTTTAATGACCTTATGAGTAATATTACGTTTCATTTTGATGAACTTAGGTTGGTTAAAATGGGACCCTTTTAGGTCAACATAACTATTAAAAAGTATTTTTTATTCAAATTACAAATAAATATGGGATATATATTAATGTTTAACATTGTTATTTAATGTGGATGTACTTCCCCTTACTGATTTGATGTATTATTTGAATCTTTTAAATGGTTGCATATTTATAATATTAATAAATGTAATGTCCCTGAAAATGGAACACATTTGTGGTTTCCTTTATTAAAACCTTCATGTATAGGTAGTTATAGTTTCTCATTGAGTTTATTATAATGAAAGCATGAGTTATTTTTGTAGGCATTATATTACTTTCACCCATGGCATAGATGGTTTTATTTTATGCCTAATGACTTTTTTTTGAAAAGACATAGTTTTAAGGATTAAGATTATGCTTCATATGGGGATACCCCATGGTAAATAGATTCCTTAAAATATAAATTCAATTTTAGTTGAATTGTATTTTTTTGTTTGTTGTCATTCAGGTTTCATTGTCCCTATAGAACTTTCAGTATCCTAGGAAACCATTTTTTGGACTAGTGGTCATGGTTTATTGGCCTTGTAATGGGAGTGAGTAGTGATGATGCAAATTATCAGTAGGTCAGACATTCCGTAGGATGATTGGATTCTTCATTGGTCATTTAACCCATTCTTCTTTGTAGGAAAACTAGTCATAGTATCTTTCAGTATAATTTTTGTATGATTCAATGAGACTCTAAAATAAATCTATAGTTGTGTTGAGTATGGTATCGGGTCATCTCTATGTGGAGTGACCATAGCGATATGTAATAATGTTCATCCCAATCCATGTGATAGAGTTTCTAAAGGCTCAAGTGTTTTGATTAACTAATCATGTTGGTTTCAAATTCTTTGGATTCGTTGAAATATGTGATCATGGATTTATGGAACGACCCACATATGGTTAAGGTGTTTTTTTAATAGAATGATTGTGTGTGACTATTTTATCTTCTTATACCTTAATGACTTTTACAGTTCTATTATGTGGAGTTAATGGTAGGTTTTCAGAAAATGTGTTCCTTCAATGTATAGTGAACTCAATCGAATAAGACTATTGAAAATGGTTTCTTATGCTAAAAATCCCTTGGGGCTATTCTGGGTTTTGAATTTTAGGGCCTTCCCAATAGAACGACTTTTATATACATTGATTTTTATGAAACCATTATAAAACAACACTTCTCATGGATGAATGTGGTGGTTAAATATTTAAAAATCATTTAATACATCCGGTGGTAATGTCTTGTGATTGGTTCTAATGACACATCGGCAATTGAGGCCAAATCTCTTCTAAGAAGTAAACCAGTTGTGGTTCGATAGATCAATTTTATAGTAGGTGACTAGTTTTGGCTAGATGATGTGAAAATACTATTAGGTTATTATTTTTGGTGGTGAAAATATCCACTATATTTAATTCAGACGTGATTGACAAAGAGATAGTTGGTCATGCGCTAAGAGAAATAATTAAATGATATTGATCTTGTTTGGGTGAAATCTTTTAGTGTTTCATAATGGATGTGTTTTTTTTGGTTTGGTCAAGAATGTCACTATAAGTCAGACAAGGGCTTTAGTGTATGTGTTTGTGGTGAATGTGAGATGCCTTTGGAGAAGGAATATTAGTTCAGTTAGAAAAGTCTCATCCGTCTAAGATGAGTATCATCTTGAGCAGTTGACTGAGGTGGCATGACATATTTTCCACCTTATTTGGTGTACGATCAATAACGGACCATCACTGGAACATTGTTTGGAAGAGGCACTTTTAGTTTGTGTTAGTGTTATTCATGAATAGCCAGCTCAACATAGGCTTTGAATATAATGGAGATTTAAAGCTTTCAATTATTTTAGGAATCACGTGAGAAATGTTGTTATAATTCTTAGAGGCATTCTTGTATTACAATTACAACTTTGGGAGGTACTTTGGTTTACACTTACACACCTAACCTTAATTCATATGATGTGAAGTACTTTTCATTGGATTATTTATGAGACAATAAATAGATCATAAATATTGGTAAACAGTCTCCGGTGTGATCTATTTTGATGTTTCTCTTGGAGAAAGAGCGTTGAATAGTGTTTAGATGCCTTAACTATATTGTTACAATGAAATTATTCAGGTTAATTGGGTGTTTTAAATCCCGATGTAACCATTTGAATAAATATTTAGTATCCTAGTAGGTTGGTTGATGTTTCAGTTATTTACCAATGGATTCATAGGTATTAGAAGTTATAACATGGGTAGATTATGTTCCTTTGTGTTTTAGAACGGGAAACAAAATCCATTTTATTTTGAACATTTTCATTTACAGCATGGTCCATTTTTAGAATGAGGGTTTAGAACATAATTATCAGTGTTGGAATGACTTAATGTGGTGTTTTTTGGACTTGGGTAGGGGCCTAAGAAGATTCCCATGTGTCTATATGTGTTTTGGGTTTCTCCAGACGTGATAAATCATGGTTTTGAAAGGTTGTATAGGGTACATAGTTTTACTAACACCATACAACCAAATGTAGGAAACTGTGTGACCATATGTATGTTTGGCAGGGATGTTTCGCATAGTTTGTGCACAATTTTCCCAATAACGTGCCAAGCCCGCATGGTGTGTGTTAGAGGCAGTACCCTCACACAATACATAGAATTGTTTGGAAAATTAAACAATTGACACTATTTTAATAATTTTAATTAATATATATTTAAAATTAAATAAAAAACCTAAAAAAATACACCCTCACCCCACCCTTCCACTAATCATGTCGCACCCAATAAGGGAGGGATCCCCTTGGCTATGCACTTGACCCCCCCTCCATTATGCTTCTATGATCACTAAAATCCATTTGAAATTCCTATTATTCCTCTACTGAATCTCCGAGGTAGATTTTTGGCACGATTATCACCCCCCTCTAGTGAATTATCATTTTCCCATTTGCACTGTACGAATCATCCAAACCCTAGGTTTATAGGTTGGCTGATTTTTTATATCTGTTATCTTTTTTGGTGTGCAGTGAGTTTCTTGAGATTTCGTTGCTTGTGTTCATGAAACCAATACTAAAGGAGAGGCATTATGGGTATATTCGGTCCACCAACATTGATTTGGGGTAATTTATAAAATCCCTACTTGATTTCAGAGCCTCTAATTTAGGTTCTTATGGTTTTTATGTGATCAAGGTAATTTATTGAGGCAAGCTGGTCCTTGACGCATTAATTTTGAGTTCCGTTGATGTTGTAGTGGATTTTTTCCAACGTTATGGGCACAAAAACATTTACATAGGAATTTATATATATATATATATATATATTCAATGTACGTATTCCCTCATTGCATGTGTAATATGTTCAATGTGTTAATGGATATGTATGTTTATATTTGTGGGTATGTGCATGGATAGGTATATTAGTTACATGTTAACACTGCCAATGTGTTGAGTATAAAATTATTTTGGTTGGGTTTACTTTCTAACATAGCTTCCCTCTCCATTCACCATTAATTTAATGTGTTCATAAATTATTTACTTATCACACCTTCTTTATTTTAATTAATGTAGTATAGTATTGAGATTAAATTAATCTAAAATTTTAATTGAGTATGTGTCTTGATTGAGATTCCCAATATGGTAAATCAATAGTTTTATGAGAAATGTAATCATCTGATAATAAAACCCCTCTAATAGAGGTTCACGGTCATCATGATAAATAATAGTGATTAGATATTTATTCTTGAATAGTTTGTTCTATTGATATTTATTATTCCCAGATGATACATATGAGATATGTCTTGTTTAGGACATGGATACTAATGTAATTTTATCAAAAAAGTTTCTCTTTATAGATGATTAAATAACCAAGGCTCTGTCTAAGTGGTTGTCTATGTTTGTAGATTGGAATTATCGATGTAGGTGATTTACTTTTACATTGAACCCTTAAAAGGGACCCATGGATCCTTATATTTACAATTGTCAAGATTTGGTAAATTGAATGATTTTATACCTTAGGTGATACATGTATTCCCAAGTAGTAATTCCATCGAATGACTCTGGTTATTAAATAAATTATATGTTACATTTTCATATCACCCTATAAAATGATTAAGGAGATTATTATAGTGAAAATTGATTTCTGGAAATGCCTTAATGGTATTAAATGAATGGTTTCAAGATACATGGCCTTATGACACTAATTAAAGTAATGTCTTGAACCAAATGAACTATTTTATTACTTATGACTTGATTAAATGGTTGTGTTCCCAATTATCCATGTGACACTGATGAAAAGTATTGTCATTAACATTATAAACAATATATGCCATTATTATCAAAATAGGAGTGTCATAAAATGAGCAAACCTTGGATTCCATAGGGAATTCCCTAATCACTCAAGGACCACATTATGAAACAAGGATAGTTATTTATTAGTTTAATACCCACATAGAACCTGATCCTTGTCTGACCATCGATGCTCGATATGACCTCATAGGATCCCTCATATAGAATTGTAGGATGACTTGGATACAATCCATTGATCCAACATTGAAAATTATGTTCCCTAATTAAATTACATTGTTCCCAGTCATTACATAGACTCATTTTACCTTGGACGAACTCATTGGACTCAGTGGGCATCTTATTGTGTAATTTCATGGATGATGCTCCTTGGATTACACATGTGCCCCTCCACAAGATACCTTGGATACAATCCTTGGATCCAGTATTGAAATGTAATTACCATGGTTAAAGCCCATTGTTCCCAGTCATTACATAGCTCTATTTAAATTTGAATGAACTCCTTGTACTAAGTTGGTTTATTATAGTTGAATTCCTTGGACTATGCTCCGTGGATGTTTAGAGAAGCAATGTGATTTTTAAAACATTAATTTTACATGGATTATAATATAGATCAATTAAATTAATGTATATAATATGTATTATATAATAATTATTATAGAAATATGATTTATTATATTACTTTATTTTATTTCATCCGATGAAAATGGAATCATCATTCATGCATACGTATGACCTACCATCTCAAGGAATAATACAATTTATTTTCTATCACTAAATTATATGAATGAATATAAATTTTTAAATAATAACTATAAATGTTATTTTGATAATATTAAACACTAGATATATTATTTGATCAAGTTTAATATATAAAACCAATACCACAAAACAAAAACACACAAGGAAAATGAAGTGGTTATCACATGTAATAGTGTTTTTGAAAAAAAGATGATAACTATCAAGTGATAAAAGATTATATATATATATCATATATGGTATGATATAAATGATTTCAGTTCTATAATAGATGTAAAATATATATATATTTATTATATAGGAGGTTTAATAGTGTATGAATGAATTTAGTCTTAATGTAAGGTATTTATGTATCAATTATATTTTAATCTTGATTTTTATAGTTCAATAATCATTAGATAAAATTATATTATATTTATTTCATTGGAAAATTTAAATTTTATTCTTATATGTCAATTTATAATGAATAAAAATTTTCCTTTCATTTCCCACTACTAAAATACAATAGATACTAAATGAACATTTTAAGGTAAGACATTTGTTTTTATATTCTGCCAAGAACCTTTTTCTTATATATCCATGTTTCCCTAAAATGTTCTGAAGATTGTTTTTAAAATATTAATTTGTTAATAAATAATTTTTAAACGTGTTATACATTTTTCAAAATTCATTAAAATGAATTTTCTTGTTAATTTATGAACACCGAACATTTTTAGTTTCATCAAAAATGTAAGATAAATGTTTTATTTTTTACTTATATGAATTAAACAGAATTTTCCACTATCATTACATCTCAATGTTTTTTATAACAACATTCAAATTTTAGGGATAATTTTTTAGGAATTATTTTAGAATAGTTTTTGAATATATGAATTTTAAAATAAATTCTCAAACAAGAAAGGTTATTATTTTCATGAAATATTTATGATATATATTAATGGAAATTTTTAATATGATGAATTCCATTGAGGATAATTATGCTTTAATGGGGATTTGATATAATGAAACTATAATTACTTATTTTATGGATGCTTAATTATTATTTTTATGATTTGATTTTCAGTCCCAAATTTTTATACTAGTTCTTCTATGATGAATGGATGAAATATATATGTAACCTATTTCAAATGAATGCATTATGATGTTGTGATATAATGGATGATTTATGATATCATGGTAGACGTATTTATGGATATAGTTATGTTTTTTATTAGTAAAACTACAACCCATGATGTTGGTTAAAATATAACACTGGATGGTTGTTTAAACACATATATGGATGATGTTCCTAATATAACCAAGGATCAGGGGCTTGATATTATAAATAAAACCCACGAATGGGTAATTATTGATATATAATGAGAAAAATATGATTGTAATGGGGTGTGATTATAGATTAATACGTAAATTTTTTCACCTAGATATTATTGGTAGTTAACCATGATGAC
This sequence comes from Viscum album, assembly GCA_963277665.1. Lineage (NCBI taxonomy): Eukaryota > Viridiplantae > Streptophyta > Magnoliopsida > Santalales > Viscaceae > Viscum > Viscum album. Next base: position 1,942,321,403 of record OY728165.1, read on the forward strand.
TATGATTTTTTGGGGATGAAACCCATTTAACTGTGATAGCATTGGCAATGAACCTTGATTATATTGAAATGATTTTCTATGAATCTGTGTATTCCACAACTACATTCCCTATGAAAATTCTATATACTCATGGATAATTTTATTCAATTCCATTACGATTCATGTATTATATACATCAATGATTATTTTTCAATAGTGAATATTATTATTGATGATATTCAATGTATGTCTTAATAATTTTATGATCCTGTTCTCATAGCCTTGTTATCATCTTATTCTTATATAATCTTTTATATCTCCCTTATTAACCCCTACTGTGCATATGAGCTCACCCTTTCTCATGAATAGTTTCCCTAGTTTATGAATAACGGTTCTAGTAATTATATATTTGTGAATAGATCTAGTTATGAAGAACATATGGTGAAATTTTTTTGTACCATTTGGTTATGTTCTTTTATTTCCAAATGTACTATATGTATATAATTATGGAATGGATAATTATGTTATATAATAAATATTCATATAAAATTATGAAATATATATTCTAAAAAATAATGTGTTTCTATAGGTTGTATCAAATAATGGATTAGTTAATAAATGGTGGTGAGTATGATAAAACATTAATGAGAATCATTGGGATAAGTCTAAGTATAAGAAAACATACTAGTTTATAATAATGTTCATTGTGAAACAATGTTAAATATTACATGTCATATTTAAGGGAAAAATTAATCACATAAACTTTTCATCATGAAACATGATACTATCCTCATTTAGAAAACAAATATTGAGTTGGTGTAGAAGTTTGTCTATATGCAAAAAGATGAATCATGTTGTATTTACATGTTCTACAAAACTTCTCAATCAACAAGTGTTTCTGATTACTGATACATATTTCCTAATAGAATGGTTAGGTGGTGTAAAAAACTCTCTAGATGTATCTAATTTATTTTAATAATTTCTAATAAAAATTAATTTTTGACATAAAATATGTTCTAATAAATTTTTGTGCAATTTTTTCATCTGAAAATTCTTTCTAGGGATTATATACCATAGTATGGGGGAGTAGTTATCTTTTTAGTATTCAGATTATCTACTCAAATATCCCAAACAAACCAATAAAACTATGTTATGAGAATTCTAATATGGATTGAATTTTAGAATTAATTTAATTAAATAAGTATAAAATAATAAATTTTACATTTCTCCAACCACATTACTCTGCCTTCAGTTTTTTGAATCCATCAGTTTCCATATCCAATCCCTTAGTAGATACAATCATTTTTGTATTCCACTAGTTCATGGATTCCACATTTTACTGAACCCTTCTTTTAAAAAATTCAATTATATAAGAAATTTTATCATTTCTGGATCATCACCATTCAATGATGGTGTTTCAATTTTGTTTTCGGTCTGAGGTGGTGAATTTCTGTATCCCATGTAGTCGAACAAAATTCTATATAGACACATTTTCAATGCAATTTTTTATTACAATATAAATTATTTTTTTGGAAATATTTTATTCAACAGTACCTATAAATATTGGTTCCCACATTGTAAATATGGAGGCGGAGATAAGAAATAGATATACATGAATGATTAACCGAGACACTAAAACATCACTTAATCTTTTATAATAAATCGGGTAAAATTATTAGTTTCTAAACAGTGGGGGTAATTTTTTAGATAATCTCACATGTTATTCCACTTGTAATGAATCTTTTCAAAATAATTACATATAATGATCCCATGTGAAAATATATGTGGAAAACACTGTGAAAATTTCACAAAACCCCTTGTAATGTGAAATGATAGGATCCCTCAAGAAATTCTTTATGTTGCTATTATGAAGGTAACTATCTTCTCTATGAGTTATTATTTCATCCCAATGAGAGTCCCATTTACAAGGAACAAAAGTGATGCTCCTAAATGGGATTAACATCAGGAGAACACTAATATAAAGGGATTTTATCCTTATGAATGTATATCTCTACGGGCCTCTGAATTTTTATAATCCCCAACCTTAATAATCTTCTATCCTTATACTATTTTTAATAGATTTTGAGGAAGATAATCATGATTTTGTGTTCACCTAGTTTTATTCCCCATCTAAACCATCAATTACTCATTATTTGATGTACTTATCATGGTTACATAAATATGTGCCTACTTTGACGTGTAAGTACAAACCAAACATTCAGTCGCCCTGAGTTTATATTTTCCTCATCATTTTAGAAACATGAGAATCCTCCTTACTGTACGCCCCACCCAATCCAAAATCTTCATTAAATTTTATTCTTCTTATATTTCATGAAATATAGACATCTTCTAAGTTGTACTCCCCAACACAAAAATTCTCTATGAGTTGTGATTCCCCTCATTATTTCAAAAATATACGAGTCTTCATAGGTGTAAGCCCCATCCAAGACATCCATTTCAAATGAGGTGATACACTTATAATTGTACCAACAATATGGGGTCTTATAAGCTATATGTACCAACCAAACCATAAAATATCCATGATTTGAAATACTCCTCATGGTACTAGAAAAATGATTCATTATATTTGTAATCCCAAGAAAACCCATTATCTCTATGAGTTTATATTATTATAAAGGTTCATGAAATATGGTATCCCTCCTTTGTGTATTCCATAAGACATATGCACCCCTAACCAACCTACTACTTATATTACCATAAGGCATATTATTTACAATACACATCTTAATTGATTTATTTAACCATTTAACTTCACATGAATAATCTCGATGGTGCTACGTTGTGTAATTCCACCTTTAGAAACTAATGGTGTGATCTCATGTAATGTGGCTAATCATATAGTGTCTCTTATTTAACTTAGTTGGATGGGATCACATGAGATTACTAAAATGAGACAGTAATCACTTTATTAATTACAATGTACCTCAATCATGGGACTGATACTGTGGTTTAATCCTCGACCATTCCATCTGATTTTGTGGGTTTTTAATACATGTAACATAAGATATATAGGATACCTATATGAGGTTAAATCCCAAATACCAAACATTAAATACCCCCATGGAAAAAATAAACTCTATATATCCTATATTAGTACATTTAAAATAAATAATCATGAACATGTATGTGAATTATATTGAATTTATGTTATTTATATAGGATAATAATACTCACAAGGTCTTGATAAGATCCTCGGTAGTAGGGTAACTATTCCAACATTGGGATGTGAAAAGGATTCAAAAATATGTATTAAATATATATTTTAGTCCCATATTATGTAATAATCCCCCAAAAATGGTTGTAGTGAGATTAAACTCCCACCCTCTTGACCAACTAATTTTCTATGATTTCACTAGAAATGTACTACTGACTATATGCCTTTGGAAATCAGGTCATCATTAACTCAAAATAAGTGATGAAATGAATTATATCAGAAACAATTTTGAACCTAAGGTGAAACATTAAATAGTGTAATAACTCTCACATATGAAAAATGAGAATGTTTAAATCATATAAGTGAAAGAGAGTGATCAAACATGAAAAATTATTTTTTAAACTACACTGACAATGAGTTTGTTTTTATTTCATATCCATGAAATTAGAAATTTATTATAACAAAAAAATTTATTACTAATTGTTTGAATGAACTACAATATCACGGAACATGATGGTATTAAATTTAAGATACATAAATCCACTTCATAAAATCAATAATCATGCAAAATATATTGATCAACATAGAAAGAGAATATGGCCTAATGGCCTTAATGTACATTATCATCAATGAAAAACATATTCTTCCATGTGCTGAACGTACTAGTGTGGAGTTATTATTAAAGTTTCTCCATGAAAACACTAGGATTAGATCATGAATGTATTTAGAGGATGATGAAAAACATGTCATCCTATCAACAACTATTTGGGAAGAAGTAACTGGTTCACATCACTAAATAAAATAATTTTGAGATCATATCCATGGAAAGTAGTAACCCATTATTTCTCTATGTTCCAGAGGTGTAGGATGATATCTACCCTATCTTTGAAACAACCAAGGAGATACCCAGGATAACCCTTAAGCAGAATGGTCAACATCACTGATGTGAGACCACAATTATATAAGAAACATCAACAGAAATAGTTTATATACCAGCCATCTTTATTTTGTTATAAAAAAGGGAGCCCTTTATTGGTAGTTAACCACCAAAAATCATTGTTTTAACCATACCCCAATTTCATGGATCACCTATTAGTCCTATCAGTGCATCTTGTAATTGGATTTATGTTTATTCATGATTACTACTATCCATATGCTTCACACAATGGCACACCTAGCGTCAGTGATATCGTATTCTCTATGAAAACCTCATCCTAAAAGGATATGTGTATTTTTATATGATAATAAATATATTGTCTCATATATAGTGTAGTAATATTAAAATATCATACATAATCCTTCCCCAATGTAATATATTTTTCCTCCCAGATGTTTCTATTCATTAAATATCACCATTATTTGACCAACTAATGATAAAAAACATGATACTATCGACAAGGAGATTTATGTTGACACATTTACAACTATCCCATCATCTGATTATGCTGAATATTTCCTCATATGATAGAATATTATTCTTCTAGATGAAAAAATATAAGATTATCTATAGGATAATGTTGACTTTCAAAGGATAGTTAAATATTTTTATTATGCTTATCTAGTTAAAAAAAACTATACCTACTATAACAGAACCTATTCAACAGAGGATGGTTTCTCAAAACTTAATGGTATAATATAGATAAAAATAAAATATAGAATAAATCAATCATCCCAATATAATATAGATCCAACTGATTTTAATGTACTCCCCACTCTGTGTATATATTGGTTACATGTACAAGAAACACATCTGATGTTAACTGAAATTATGATATTCCAAAAAAAATTGGAATATTTTTTTCTCTAATTTGGTTTCCTTATTATTGAAATGAACTTTTCAATATATAGAGTACATTATATCTAGATTTGGTGGATTCAACTCATCCTCCTCCAAGAATTTGGTAACCAATACATCATGAAACTCAATTGAATATGTGATCCAGAACAACCTCATTCCCATTTTTCATCCAAGTGTTGCCCACTATTGGATACCCCAGAATAAAATGAAGCACCCATTTCCCAATGCATTATAAAAAGCATAGGAGGAACTACCATTTTTATTTATAATTATATTGTATCTCAGTATATCCCAATATAGAAAAATCTCCATCTTTAGTTCATATTTCAATTTAGCTCGATTTTAAGAAAAACTAAATTTAATAAACTCAATAATTGCATGTAGTAGAAAAATGAGGGAGTACTAGATTTCATTGAAATATATATGGACCATACATATTCAATATAAACATAAATTCCACAATAATATTTGTTCAAAACAAATTAAGAAATATTATTGGTTGCGTTTTCAACTAGGATTACACATATGAAGTACCTTTGTGATTTACAAGAGTTTGTAAGTATATCACATTGTATTGAGTATGTTATTTGTAGAAAAAATGGAAAATATTATCATGATACAACAAAATAAATATTTAATTCATTTAATACTAATTTTTTTTCCACCCTCATGTGAAATGTGATGATTAATGATTACATTGAATCAATGAAGGATAATTTTATTCCTTCAATAATGAATGAATTTAGTCTACACCACCTTCTCTCTAGAAAACAACCTAGTCAAGGTTATATAAATTTATAATTTAGATGATGTAGGGTAGGATAAAAATCAAAATTACAGTCCTACAAATATCATTTTTACACATGAATCATGAATTCTTCATCATTAAATTTATACGACAAAATTTTATCATTGGGGGTGTAACTAAAATGTAAAATTCCAAAAGATAAGTGGTATATGTTTAATTCATCATCTAAGATAATAAATAGGGATATTAAAGGGTGATTTATGAAAAAATGTTACAATGGGAAACTACCCTCCCAAGGAATAAATGAGAATCCTCCCACCAAATGTCCTAATTGGAAACATACCACCAAATGGGATACTCAACAAAAGAGGAACACCAGTTCAAATATGTCTCTGTCAACATCATATCAACCATATCTGAATACATTCCCCTTATTTCTATTGATAAAAATATTAATGTGGATAATTAAAATTATCACACCCCAATGCCTGAATAGGTTTTCATACCATCAACATAATAATATTGAGAGATGTTTTTGTGATACCACAACTACCTATATAAAAGGCTTTGTAGATAATATTTATTCTTCAGAGTGCATGGTTATATGATCATTTTACCAATTTCAATAATAGAGACAGTATTCAGGGTATATGTGGAGTCTCTCATCATCTATAATCCATCCTACTATTGATGATGAAAAAGGGTGTCAATAATTTTCCGTTATTTAATCCTATTTAAAATGACATGGAAATTATTTTGGAATAAAATATTTATCATTTTAAAATAGAAAATATCATTTTCTATATTGTAGTTATATATAAGATTCATGGATTTTATCCCCATGAAATATAATCATTCCCTTATATAGTTCCTCTATAGAGTAATGTACCACATCCCATATGATTGGGGGTATTTAAAAAGCTTTCACCCCCTATTCTGGTTAATTTTAAACCTTGTTACACTTCACCTCAGACTACAAGGTTTGGAGAAATTTCAGATTATAAATTACACTAACAAGCGAGGTTGTGGGAATAATATATATTGCACCATTTCATCATGTGTATTCTAGATATTTTTCAACCTCGTCTATTTTCAAGGATCATAATGGACTATTTTAGTTCCTAAATATAGTATATAATTAATCAATGTCTACAACCTCCAATGATTTGTCTTTTACCCCTAAATTAATTGAAGTTAGTGAAGTGCCTCCCAGATCCATAATTCATGTATATTCCTTTAAAAATAGATGAATATATAATAAAATTGACATGAGGTATTTTCACCCATATCTGAATTATATAAAATGGAAAATATATTCTCTCTAACTAGAGAACCCCCCCCCCCCCCCAAATAATTTTATTATATTCTGTTGAAAATTATTTGATCGAACACCCATGTATTGAGTGACCTGAAGATTAATACTTGAGTGGAAATACAACATACTTATATTAACAAGGAACAATATCATATATAATTGAGAAGGGATATGTGTTAAGGTATTGACTTCAAGATAAGATGTATGAGGGAATATTAGATCAAATTAAAACCATGTTCCCTCTCTATCCATACTATTATCCTGAGAAGAACAAAAAATGTGTACCAGAGCCTCTGGACCTCCCACATCTAAAAAGATTACTAAGTAAATTATATTATATTAAATATATTGTTGTGACCACATAAATTTCATTTTATCTGGTGGTAATCCATATGAAGAGTTATAGGATCAGAATATTTGTAGAGGCAGTTATGAAAGATCAACTGAATTATTTTTCCACAAACCAAAACTTGCGATATACAATAGAAAATTGAATCATCATTAATTATTTACATCAAAATATAATATAGATAAAGGCCTAATATATTTCCATAATCATGATATGTATGAAACATGAATGCCCTCAATTTTTACATCACTAAATGATCACAATTCATGATGAATTATGTCGAATGGTTGTAGTGATAAAAACTCAATCATCAACATATAAATGTCTATGTCATATGAGAAAAAAATACATGAAACCATTTTCCATGATTTTTGAAATTAAACATTTTTCCACATGCCCTAGGAACATGATTTAATCTTTAGGAAAATATCCATTCAATAATCTATTAAACAACATGGTTTGAACATCTATCATTTAACATAAAACTGTGTAATGATTTGGACCTAACCTGAGAGGACCTACCTATAACATTGATCTCCAACCACACTTTTTTAAATATCTATTTACAACATGATTAATGATTTCATGTCATACATAGTTATTCCTAGATCCATTACATTAGTATAATAGAAAATATTCTTCACTAAATGTGATATTACCTTCACTAACATTTGGCCCCAAGGGAATCTATTCACGTTAGATTCAAAATAAGTAGCTAGAAATAACATATGAGCCTTTCCATTGGTCCTAAATTAATGACCAATTAGTAATTTCATTTGTAAAATATATGCCACCCTAATGTATAGTAACTATTTTTCCTCACATTACAATCTTATTCTATTTGTTAGTTGTCCTTACTGTAAAACATTAAACAAAATAATGAACCATTCAACCTCATTGCATGGTATTATATTTCATGATAATTGTACATGGCCACAAGAACATTACCCTTTTTATTCATGGTCCAACATGACAAATCATAAACCTCTCAAATAGGCCACTCCAAAATGATATTAGTCAATAACCGGGATTCCCCAATTAGGTCATCAGTTTTATCTATAGACATTATGAGCTTTAAATGTAACATCCATTGTGCTAGGGTTGAGTAATCCAACATAAATAGATTTTTTAACATGCGATGATCTAGAAATGTAATTTTACAAATCCATTTGGCCGCCCATCATATTATTAACATAATAAATTCTTTTTTATGTCCAACCCAACAATGTCCCTTGAGTCGGTTATCGTCTATGGTTATCTATTTCATAGATAAAATTAGAGGCAGTGATTTATATATTCCCCTCGAACAATTTAGTATTTGATGATGAATATAGACGTTTTACACTATGTATCTTAATTAACCCATAGATGAAACTATGTTCATTGATGAAAGGACCACCATAATCCCAAAATCTATCACAGTACTGAGTGTTGTTATGGTCAGAATACTCACACCAGTTCATATTTTATGAGTGTGGTATTTGTTTCCACAGTTAATATTGGTCATTATAATCCATCCAATCTCTATTATCTAATTTACACATTTAATGTTAATATTGAATTTATGAATTTTTCAATTCTAAAAGATATCATAAATGTTTCTATATTCTATGAAATAATTTTTTTAGCTGGTGTTAAGAATCCTCAATTTCGCATGAGTATAAAATGTAAAACAATTTTCCCACAATGCATGACCCAAAACATTATTGAATGCTCTATTACTTGGGAAAAACCATTCTTCTATATGGTTCAGTTCAATGTAAAATCCCTTATAAAATGTTCATTTGTATATAAAGTCATGTAGGGATTAAAATTTCCCATTTATAGAAACACCCAAACCAATGATGAACCTTTCAAAAAATTATTTACCAAATATTCATATAGAATCAGCTAGTACTTTTTAGAAGAAAAAAATTATAACCTATGTTATTACCATCGATTTCATGATCATCATCCTAGTTGGTGAGGACTCCACAAGTGCATCTATGAAACCTAGGTTTGAATACATGAAGAGGGATATTTACTAGTCATTGTAGATGAAATGCATCATAATTTTACTAGTTACTGTCGTAGATACTATAACAAGTATTGTTGTAATAACCCAAGAATTTGAAAATAAATTAAATATTGAATTCATGAAACACTGATCCTCTACAAAAATCTAATTTGTTATAATTGTACCAGTAAACATAAATTTTCCACCAATATATTTTTAATTTCAAACAACTAATATAAACAGTTGCATTTAATTAGATATTTAAAAAATGATTAGACCACCTTACCTTTTTAGTTATTACTAACATTAAATTTATGAATATAATATTACCCTCATGAATAGTTTTCTATCCCTTATAAATAATAACATCACATATGAAATTAATAATAATATTTGTGTACCTTATAAATGAAATAGAAGATTTTAAAAATTAATAATTATGTGTTTGTATTTTTGGGAGTAATAAATATCTAATTAAAATGTTATATTAATAAATTAATAAAATTAATTTTCATGAAATATATTTCAAAATAAATATTTTTTTATCTTATTATTTTATTATAATTTTATTAAACCTCATTTAAATTTTGAAAGTGTTATAAAATCATTTCTATATCTAAAATTAGTATTTATCTAATAAATAATGATTTCATTTAACAATTAAATTTTATTAATTAGAAAATTATTTTAATAAAATTTAGTTTATTATTATATTCTAGACATATACAAATTATTATAGTGATTTTTTGGGATTTTTCCTCGAAAATAAGAATTTCTGGTGAATAGTAAAATACTGTCAGTTGCAAAAAATACTTAATACATGATTAATTGAATAATAGTTGATGTACGGAATATATAAGAACACTTGGTTCAAAATAACATTCAGCTTTTACTGTTCAAGTAACAATCAATAATACTATTCATATTCTCGAGCCAAAATATTAAAATAATGGGTTAAATATTGGGAAATAACTCCTCTCCTCTACTATAAAAGCCACCCATCACTACTTCTCTCCACTCCACTAAAGACTTGTTCCATTTATAAATTAGGAAGAAATCTTATCCCAATATCCTACTCACATCTATCACTCCTTGGTCTTTTCAAAAGTCTAAATACTCTCCCCTAAAGAGGCTCTCAAGGATAATAAATTCAAGACGTAAATTCCTCTTTTCATTTTATTAATTTACTTTCAAGTTTAGTTATTTCATTTTCTTTACTCACCTACATTCCATAAAATGTTATAATAACTATAGTACATTATATTTCCTGGTTAATTTTTGTATATAATTAAATATATTATCATCATCACTTCTTTCCCCTACTTTTATACTAGAAATAAAAACACCATATGAGATGTGTTAATTTATCACATATAGGGACGAAAAGTTCTCACTTCTATTAGCATATTAAATTATGTCCATGAATTCATTTTTATGTTTCTAGATCATAATATATGTAAAATATCATAGTTAATGTATTGGAATCATTTTTATAAACATGGTATTAATTTTTAAAACAAAAGGATTAAAGGTTGTTCACAAAACCACCAAATTAATACAAGCATTTATCAATAAAATTTTTATGATAATTAATCCTCTCAAAAAGTAACCAAATGACATATATTATCATTTAACATTATTTTTGAACATTAATATCATTTAACATCAGTTTTAGAATTAAATTATAATTTTAAATTAACATCAATAAAAACGAATCAATCAGGAAAACTAATGAAACAAGAACACACAAATGATGATATTGTTTCTATTAAAATATAAAAAACCATAAATGAACATAATAAAATTATACTAAATCAAATAAAAGTATGATATATTCTAAATTAAGTTATTAATAAGTTTTATTTCATATTTTATTACCATGTGTTCAATAGTGGAATATATTCATACATTTGTTAAGGGATTCTTCATCTCACATCCATTTTGGTGAGATATTCCTATGTCACTAATATTAGTTTAGAATTATGTATGTATACTACCCATTGATGTGTCATATCATAAATAAATTTAATCTCATGGAATTTAGTTTTCCAAATTTATTATTATTATTTTTGTGGCACATGATGTGATTGATTACATTGTGGTACATGTTTTCTACCCGAAACTCTATTTTCATCAAGTTAATATTATTATCTACTTACATCAATGAAATTGTTATTTATTATTATTTAATCCTGATAAATTATTTATTAATGTTATATATCATTTTACCAACCAATGTCCTTCATTCTAAAATGGAGAGTTACATGTTTTAAAAGTATCTTCCAAAAAAATTTCCTGAAATAGAAGCCAGGATAAAGGGAATTTCTTAAATTCTTACCTATTTTCAAGGGCACTGTATTATATGTTATTAGAAAACAATTTTTTTTTCTAAAATAGAAAATTTTATAATGACAAAACTATTTTAACTATCTTTTTGTTTTATTCAATTATTTTTCTAAATAACACTTATTTTAAATTAAAAGAGTATTTATCTCAATAATTACTCGACGATTTTATAAGAGTGTTTTCAAATATTTCAACACTCATAATGGTTCATATGAAACAATGGGGTTAATATTTAATGATATCATCCACCATATGTTAAATAATGGTTTATTATTATATTGAATGTGTACATACTATTTTTATACCATTCACCATATTAATTTGAAATGTTAGTTTCTGTGTTTAATGAATGGAAAATATTATTTAAATTTTATATGTTTGCATTAGTAAGAATATATGTGGTGTTTATATCTATTCACCTTCGTATGAGGAATGCATATGGATTATTATGTGATGGGTGGGGCCCACTATAGCCCATCGATTTATCAGTATGAATTATGAGACAAAACATATATGGACATGGATGAGGCTTTACCCATTTTCAGATATTGTTTTTTTCTTAGGCCTTAATCATTTTCAGATGTCTTGGTTGGGGTATTGAAAATATGTTTTAGAATGGTTTACATCACGATTTTCCCTCATTATGAAACTAGAGATTGATAGTCTATGTGATTATTCAACAAGTAGAATATCCAAGGTTATGTTTTATGGAATTATTTAATCTATTTTTATTCCTGCCATATTTATCTCGTGTATATATTTTAGAGGCATTCATTTTTTGTTATTCATTATAAATAGTGTTTATGTTTATATTTTTTTACTTTTTATTATATACCCTTATAGAGAATCTAATATCACCGCTTTCAAATGTTTTATTTTCCCCAATTGGTGAAGAAGTATATTATGAATGACTTTCAAGTATAAAATTATAGATTATGTGTGATTCAAAAGAAGTTGGTATGTTTTTTCTTTGAAGTTGTAATGTTAATCTTATTTATGTATCATTTTTTCCAAATATACTAAACTATTTATTCCATTGGGATATGAATTACTTGTTTATATGACAATGTAATCAAATAAGGCACCCGATCTTTGAATCTAGGGTCAAGACCATACAATTATTATTAGAGTATGTTATGTAGAAAACAAGGAAATAGATTTAGGAATATATTGGTTAGGGAAGACAACCCTAATATAGTCTTTGAGGATAAACATACTAGATCTTTATAAAATTTTTGGAAGGAACATTTTATATGGATATTAATATCAAATAAATCCATGTCCAGATACTACATGTGGATGTGGTTCTATAAATATATACCAAGGAGTAATAAATCTAACAAGGATTTACATTGTTGACCTGTGGTATCCTTGTACTCGAAAATGGGCATTACTGCACAATTTCTTTAAAAATCGCAGGGGATATCCTTAGTATAGTTAGAATTTTCATTAGAAACCATTATTAATGGATTAAATAATTATTTTTCTTCAAAAATACATTTTTATGATTAACATATTAGCCATGGATAGGATTTCAATTTATGTTACGTAATTTTCTATATTGAGATTATATGTTATAATTCATAACCTATTTTTGTGAATTCCATTATTTATTAATGACGCCCATTGGAAGGAATGGAAACCTTATGAATGCACGAATCCCATTTAAGGATTTCCCTCTGATGTAAGATAATGATTTTGTCTCTATTTCTGTGACTAATGCAGAGAAACTTATAAACATATTGGTACAATTGACTCAGTCTATGAACAATAACCTTACCTATTTGGAGCATCTGGATCCTCAACATTGAGAAGATATGTGAGACCATGTTATGAAATAACATCCTCCATCATTAAATTGGACTACAAAATCATTCATAGTGGATTGGTGTATATGTTCATTAGAGAATAAAATTTTCACATTGGTATCTGAAGAAATATAGAAGGGTTTCGCGGTAGTTTATCATGTATCAGAAGATGTTGATCTGTGGTGGTCATTATTTCATAACACAAAGGATGAGGAAGAAATAAAAGAAATGGGATGGAGGAATTTTATTTAAATATTCATATAAAAATACTTCCTTCATAAAAAATGTGTGGATATAGAAACGATGTTTTCGAATCTATGGAAAAAGAGGATGGGAATTTCCAAAAGTATGAAGTTAACTTCATATTAGTATCAATGAATCAAGTATACTACATTTTAAATACAGGGTCCATGATTGATCGATTATTTTATGGTTTAAAGCCATTACTCTAAAGGGAACTAATCTCCCAAAAATTTTCATCATATGAAGATATTGTCTCATGTTCTATCAAGATAGTGAAATAATTCTCTAATTTATATGACATTATGGGAAAAAAGTGAAGAATAGGGTGGTAGAGGAATGAATGTATAATATGGAGAATAAAAAGGGGTGTTTTCAAATATTTGATACATGTAGAAGGAAACAAACTAGAGCCTTCATAAAAATAAAAGGAGACTGTTACATGTGTGTAGAAAAGGGGAAAAAATTCCATGACTGAATGGAAAAGAAATAATCTACCAATTTTCAATGATACAATTTCAAATATATGGGACATTATGCAAATTATTTTCTAAATATTCAAGGAATATTTTCCCAAATAAAGAATAGGTATAATGGCCAAGCTTATGCTTTTAAAACAATTGAGGTTGAAGTTCCTAATAGTTCAGCTAGCCTCTGATGATTTGCCTTCACCTAATGACAGGTGGAACATCTCGTAACAAAACCAGCTACTTCCTTCTTCATACCCATCCACCAGTAATGATGTCTCATGTCACAATACATATTGGTAACTCCAGGAAGAACTTCCCAAGATGAAGCATGAAACTCCCACATCAGCTCCTCACGTATATCCCCTGAAATTCACACTCGTCCATGGAAATTAAATAACTCATCATCGCCTATCATCCATCCAGGAGGAGGTTCCCCACCTTCCAATGACTCTCGTAGAACTAGGACATCTGAATTCGATAGTCGTATCATCATCACTCTATCCAGGACTGTAGAAGTCACAGCTAAGGAAGAATGAAAGGTTTTCCACTGACTATCGTGCACCTCCAAAAGCATCTCAAAGATGAAAGTCATAAGCTACCACCCACCACTAGCCTCATAAACTTCCAGTGACTGAGTCTTCCTTCTCTGTGCATCAGCAACTGCATTACCCTTACCAGGTGTATAGGAAAGCTCAAAATAAAATGACTGAAGGTACTCAACCCACCATCGCTGTCTTAGATTCAGTTCAGGTTGAGTAAAGATGTATTTGAGACTTTTGTGGTTAGTTAAAACCACAAAATTCTCTCCCAAGAGATAATGTCTCCAACACCGCATTGCATGAACAACTGTAGCCAACTCGAGGTCATGCGTCAGGTAATTCCTCTCATGTGGCCTCAACTACTGAGACTCGTATGAAACTACTCGATCGACCTGCGTCAACACTGCTCCCAGCCCAATACTAGATGCATCAAAGTAGACTGTGTAGGTCTTCCCTTTCCTGGGAAGTATCAGGATTGGTGCTGATATCAACCTTCCCTTCAACTCCTAAAAGGCTGTCTCACAAGCTTCTAACCAAATGAACTTCACGCCCTTCGTAGTAAAACCCTTCAATGGTTCTTCTATGTAGGATAACTCCTGTATAAAGCGCCAATAATAACCAGCCGACACCAATAAACTCCGTATCTCAAACACATTCCTAGGCTACTCCCAAGAAGCTACTGCTCTCACCTTCTCTGGGACTACTACAATCCCTGCCTCTGAAATGATATAACCCAAGAAGTGTACTTGGTCCCTCAAAAAGTTGAAATTTGAGAGCTTAACACATTGTCGATTCTATCCCAGCGTACTCAATACGATCTCAAGATGGGTAGGAAGGTTGTGTTCAGTGTGAGATTACACCAAGATATTTTCCCTGAAAACTACCACAAAAGAGTCCAGATAAGGGTGGAACTCCCAATTAATCAGAGCCATGAAAAATGTTGGGACATTCATGAGTTCGAACGGCATAACCAAGTACTCGTATAGACCATATCTACCCCAAATTGTTGTAAGCGGAATGTCTGATGGTCTAAAGCATAACTGATGATATCATGACCTCAAGTCAATCTTTGAGAACACTCGTGCTCCCCAAAGTTGATCAAATATATCATTAATCTTCGGTAAGGGATATCAGTTCTTAACCATCAGTTGGTTTAGCTTCTGATAATCAACACAAATTCTAAGGGTACCGTCCACCTTCTTTGAAAATAGTATGGGTGATCCCCAAGGAGAAGTACTGGGTTTTTGAAACCCTTTGACTGCAAATCTTCTAACTATCTCTTGAGATTCTGTAACTCAGGAGTATCCATCCAATAAGGAGTAATGGAAACTGGTGCTACTCCTGGAACAAGATCAATAGAGAAATACACCTCTCACTCCGTAGGTAGACCTAAAAAGTGGTCCAGGAAGACATCCTTGAAATGATCAAATAATAGAAGGAAAAATTTCTGACATGTCCCATGATCATCTAGATATAAACTCTCAATCTGGGATGTCACTCCACCTCGCCCATGATTCTTGGGTCTAGCTCGGATCACCTGGACATCCCATTCACCCTTGTATAGAAACACTCCACCCTCTATGACATAAAACTCACCCTACGATGATAGAAATCCACAAAGGATCGAAAGGGAACCAACCAGTCCTTCCCGAGAATGAAATCATAGGTCGTCATCTCTATGACATAAGGATCCCATAGAAAGTGACACCCACCAACCACTAGGGGCACTCCCTGCACTGACGCACACCTGTCGTTCTAGTCCCCAACAGAGTGTCTAGTGCCATAACATAATAATAATAAGAAACACATGGCCCAAGGATCTCCACAATGACCACATATATAAAACTATGTGTAGCACTCATATTAAAAAGTATTCAAGATAAAACAGATACTACTAAAATAGTATCTCTGACAGTAGAAGGTTTGGGATCCTACTCTTGTTGGGACTGTTGCACTACATATGTCATCCCAGTG
Organism: Viscum album; assembly: GCA_963277665.1. NCBI lineage: Eukaryota > Viridiplantae > Streptophyta > Magnoliopsida > Santalales > Viscaceae > Viscum > Viscum album. The sequence continues at coordinate 1,942,338,140 of OY728165.1, forward strand.
CCGCGGCCTTGAGATACAAACTGGCTACCCTGAGCTATCTCGCCCTGCTTCCTCTACGATCCTGGTGTTTGGATACCATAGCCATGACCACCATCTTTGCCTACATGCCCTGAAATTTTCCAGTTTTTCGACTCGTAAGAAGCTACTGGTCCTGCTCCCGCATGCAGAGTCTACACAAAACCCCTCTCACTAGCCACTGGTGGAAACTATCAGAAAAAACGGTGAAGATGACCCATATATCCGCAAGCTCAGCACTCCACTAGGTCATATAGACACTACAGTCTCTTGTGCCCCTCTTTACCACACTGGTATCACATGACCTGGCCACCTGAAGTATTCTTATGGCTAGTACTGACATTGTGAGAGAAATACATTTGCCTCTTCCTCTTACTGGTAGAAATAGTACCAGAAACTGGGGTTGAACCACCCTGGCCCACACCATTGGATTCCCGCAGGTTCTGTTCATTAATAATTGCATGGTTCAAAGTATCATGAATTGTAGGAAACCTGAAAACATTCACCAGTACTCAGATGACATATCGAAGACCATCCTCAAAGCGTCTGGCCCTCAACGTCTAATCACCCACCAGAACGGTCAAAAAACGATGAATCATAGTGAAGCGAGTAGAATAATCCATCACTGACATGTCGCCTTACTGCAGATTCATGAACTCTCGAGCTTGATCTGCCCTCAACATCTCCGGGAAGAAGAAGTAATATAACGATTTTTGAAAATCTTCCAACGCCATGTCGTGGTGATTCTTAGACTGGGTGGTAACATCCCCCCACCTATTGGTAGAATCACGCAGCATATAATTTGCAAACATGACCCTCCACCCAGGAGGTGTCTCAAGATGCTCAAAAATAGTATACACTGAATCCAGCCATGACTCCGTAGCCTGTGGTCTTCCATCCCTTGAAAATGTCGACAGATGTTGCTGCTGGAATATATGCGTCAGCTCTACCAAATATGTGGCGGCCCTCGGTGCACCCTGGGAGGTCAGTATGAACCGCATGAAACCTTCACAGAAGTTCCCCTCTGTGCTTGAGTCCAGTATAACAGTTGGCATCGCATCTGTCACTGCTGGAGGATCAACTGGTAGCCCATGGACTACTATCTCAGGATTATAATTATTGCTGCTCTCTGGGAGAACAACCAGGGGTCATCTCTGCAGCATGAAACCATAAGTTCAAACACACGACTTAGATCAAGATTATCAAATACTGAAAACAAGGAGACCAAGAAGGGAATGAGAGAAAGAAAGCATTCAAGATTTATAAAACATGACTACATGGCGTGTATAAATTGTAAATGCCGTGTTCTCACAATCCATTCACATGGACATGTACTCCAGCTAAAATTAGTCGTGTAACACCGCAATCACATGGTGTTCCCTTCGACTACATGGCGTGTACTTAAATCTTCCTTCCCTTACTGAGTCCTTCTACATGGATAAGGCATATAACTCTCCTAAAACAAAACTACATGGCTTGTCCCTTAGGTATACGACGTGTACTAGAAAATCATTCACCGGACCGTGTTGTTCATGACATAGCATGTGTACCCAGGTCACACAATACGGTGTGTTTCCAAAAGACACGACATGTTCAAAGAATCCCCATATCGACCCGTGTTGCTCGCTACATGGCCAGCTACATGGCTAACACTAGACGGCATTTTCAATGAAAGATAACAGCAACCTATGTTGTTTGTGACATGGTCGGGTTCCTGGGTCAGATTACATGGTGTGTTCAAGGTAGAAACGACATGTATGTATTAAGATTTCCTATATACATGTTGTTAGTTACACGAGAGAACACCAGGTCAACACTACACGACCTGTACAATCGTTACACAACATGTTCTCCTAAGCCATTCCCTACCCCATGTCCCTACCCACACGGTCTATGACACAAAAATAGACTACACAGCGTGTACTGATGGTACACAGTGTGATCTTAAGAAATTTTCATTTTATCCCGAACAGAAGAATACACAGCGTGTGTCCATAGAACTACACGACATGTATCCTGGGGTTTCTAGATAGTATACCTCAGAAACAACTTCGTAGCCCAGAAAAACACTAAAACTAACACCTAAGTGCCAAATTCCAATCCGTGAGGGCCCATACTCCCTGTGAATCAGATCATGAAATCTTATACATGTTATAACAAGGAAAACACGTTAATGTTCGACAAAATTCTGGTCATTGAGGGACCATACTCCTCAAGAACCAATGTTTGGAGTTCATTCTATCAAAAACTCACACAACAACACCCTATCAAATAGCAGGTATGTATCGAAGAAGCTATCACAACAACATGCTTTTCTAGAAAAACAACTATCACAACAACAAGAAATTTCTAATGCACCTACATGGTATGGAAACTATGCATGGAATGTGATTTCTATAATGTTCCTAAATGATGCATGATATTGATTACCCTCATATCATTGGGATCCAATTAAATAGAACCCATGTATAACATATAAATAGCACAATCACAAGTGTGTCACCCAATGGTGAAAATCTAATCAACTGTAAGATTTCAAAACAAGTAATAATTTCAATAACGATGTTGGTTGGATTTTCCCTATACACGGGTTAGATACTCCCAGGCACAACTACTTACCAACTATCATGTTCGTCCTATCACTGACTAAGGCTCCAAATAGTAAGTTATAGAAAAAAACCTACCTCTGATACCACTTTGTAAATTCCCTTATCCGGGAGCCACTCAACGGGTGCCCAAAACCCGGTTGGTCACATGAACTCATTCGCATTTCCCAAAATACTAGAAGATGCCAACTAGTAGTGAGGGCCCAGTTCTGATAGTGGGGAAACTATGCCCTTATTTTTCAAAGTGTAGCAATGTAGAAAAGATAAATAACATACAACAATAGAAGCAATAAACAATATACAACTGAATTGGACAACTGAAGTAAAGAGACCCAGCAGTCTTAAATATAAAGATGCAGCATGTCACTAATTCTATGAAAGCATCCTGAATAGGATACACTGCAATACAATACAATACAACTCAAAGTATGAGTCACAACAAAACAAAACAAATTAGAGTAAATAGAACGTAGAAGAATCGCAAACCAAAGCTCGTTCCCCTACTCTCCTACTTCTCTGTTACAATAATGTACATGTATAGGGACCCTTGACCCTATCAAAACCTGAAGAAACATAATCTGTTTGGGCCGTAGACATGACCCAAACAAGGTTTGAGAAATAAATCCCAGTAGGAACCCACCAAAAGCCTGTTCCCAACAGTCAGTGGGAATGTGCAATAGTAGTGTGTAGTAGTAAATTTAATAAACTAAGAAGTACTCAAAAGTAACTAACTATACTCATTATATTGTCATTTTAATATTCATTTAACCATGCGAAGCCTATTCTTTAACATGACAGGTACAACATATGAAAATCACCACAGTGAACATTCATGATAATAATGTGTTCAAACATACAACCCTTACCCTCAGTTAAGCAGAGTCGAATCCCGCAGGTGTCTGCCCACAGGAATAACGAATATCACCCACAAGCATATGAGGTGTCACCTACAGGCACAAACTTTATTTCCCACAGGCACAAGAACTACTTCCCACAGACATTGGAAAGGTTTCCCGCAGGCTAAAAGAGACATTGCCCTCATGCAATACAAGTAACCTGATAGAGCCCAACATATAAGAAATAAATTATATACAATTCATCTCTATGTAATAATAAAGCATGCTAAAACGCACGGTATACCCATAGGTAGCCTAGAAAAATGTCTAAACCGAGAAACGCACCCCTGGGGTGGTCCTGGATCTAAGAAGTGATCCCAAAAAGCAGTTTTAACTTATCAAAAGTTTATCTATGCAATTCTAGACAATTTTTAGCAAAGGCCATAGCCATAAGACACCCCACACATGGGTTCGTAGCACAGATATACATAAATTCAACTCAATAGTTGGAAATAAACACCAGACCACCTACCTCGATCGCCCCTGATCGGTATATGTGAACGTCGCCTCCCGAAGCGCACGAGAAAGGCATAGATTTGAGATAAAAAACTACACGATCACCGTCAAATAACATCCCCTAGGGAAAGAATTGGCAAGAAATACTCCAAGAGAAGGGAGGGATTACCCGTGCGGTCCCAACGTGATAAAAGGTTAAGAAATCGAATTCTTGGTGCTTGAGAGGGAGATCTCCAAATCTTCGGCCACCTCTTGGGCTCTAAAATGAACCCAAACGCCTACTCTTCCAAAAGAGGATGATACTGACCATTTTAAATGAAAAAAATACAAGGCATGTAGTCTCAAGTACACGGTGTTTACTTTTCATGTTTTAAACTATTCTTCTGCTAGCCCCTTACCAGAAAATCACTGCTCATCTGTCGACATGAGTACACGATGTGTAATACCTGAGTACAAGGCATGTACTATCGATCAGCTGGAGGCTACCTTCACTAACATACTATTCAGCTACCAACTAACTACACGCCATGTAAATACCCACTAAATGGAAAATGGTATGTTTTTTTACACCTTTCATTGCCGACAGGGCTATATTCTCTGTGTACTCATCCCAAACGGCTAAGGTACATGGCGTGTTGAAAAGTACACGGTGTGCACCCACAAAATTTGGGATTTTTACCCATTTTTCTTATTTTCTCAAAAACAATTATGGAAAAAGGGAAAAGAGAAACCGGTACCTCAAAAACAAGAACCAAGTTATTACATAAATAGTTATACATTAAAACTAAATCATTCCAAATCAACAAATTTATTCCCATATTAATTATTTTTAAAATAACTATTAATTAAAAACTAATTACACATATAAAAGGAAACTAGAAATTTAATATATTAAATTTATCATATGTCTTCAAGTACTCCAAAATATAGCATTGATGTAGAAATTGGGTTTTTATCTTTGGAACTTGAAAAATGCAGTGCTTCAGCAACAACCATTACACCACTATTTTGAATGGTACTCTTGTCAACCAGCTTCATTTTTTAAATTGTGTACCCATTAATATCAATACAAGACCATGTGGTCACATTAATATATGACCCCTGCCAACCATTTCAATGATTCTGATGCAGATATATCTGTGATGAATTTATCTTAATCCATTTAACAAATGTATTTTTATGATCAATCACCATCCAATTTTCATTTCTTTTTAGATACAATAACATTAATTCTATATTATGTGTTGATATATATGATTGAACCACATATATGTTGTTTAAAATGAATAAATGTACCTACATCACTTAATCACATTGAATGGTCTTTACAATTAATCCTTGTATCCCTCAAAATTCACTATGAACTATCATATGTCGATATATAGAGAGTCCAATATGCTCCAATTCATTCAAATAATCTTTACAGAACTCAATCACCTCTTACGATACAAATTTTGAAATACTAGATCCCTCTTGTCGATAAATATTTTTAACACATCCTTTCAAAAGATTCATATGTCTTTGGAAATGATACATCACTAGTAAATAAATTAGCCAACATATTCTTATCTCAAACACCGAATGAATCACCATATGAACTAGTATATCAAAAAATTATGTGTAGAAATACATTTATAGTGGAAAAGAATAATATTATCATCATTCTCTAACACATCTAACAAATTTTCATCAACGACATTGGTACAAATGGGTTTGAAAAAAATAAATTACCAGATTATTGTCTTTCTGACTCCTGTTAGTAATATACCATGTAGTGTGACCATTATAAGATGTTTCATAAATACATGAAAATCATTGTATTTAAATCCTATTAATTTATAATATTTTAATGACACCCATTTCATCAAATTTAAGGAATGACCATTGGGTACTTTAATACAATGAATACACTGACAAAAAATAATCATCTCAATATTTCTTAATGTGTGACAAAATAGATGTAAATATGTTTGGTTTCATTTCATTGTAGGAGCTAACTCTAAATGTATTACTATTGATATCATTCCCAATCTAGAATGATTTATATCATTTCTCTTTCCTTTTATTTCTAACAAAGATTCAGTCAAACTATCACATATGTTTTTATCATCTTTTTTAACATCGATGTTATTTTTTACCTCTAAATATCTCCAATAAGATAGTATGAATACGATCCTATCTTTCTTCAAAATATTTTTTTGAAGGCCAAAACATATTTTCTTTCAAAATGTCATGTCAATATTTTTCTCCCTATCATAATATTAATAAACTAGAAATTGTCAAAGGTGAAGGTTTTATTCATATAGACCTTTAAATTATTTTTTCAATATATGATAAGGGTGATAAATTTAAAAAAGTCTTCGATGTATCATATAAAATGTCTTTTTTCCATTTTTCATTTAATCATATGATGTTTCTTCTTCGAAACATGTTCATTATTTATGTCAACTAGAATTTTATCCTGATATGTTTCCATATACATAATATTTATTTATAGTTAACATAATCATAGCATAAAAATGAAAATACCATTTCATTTCAAAATCATTAAAAATTATCTCCCGTAATAGTTTCAAATCATCAATCAATAGGGAATGATACACATCAATATCATTTCACAGATCTTTTGGGCCATTAATCATCAATCTCATTGTAACATATTTTTTCTTCCTATATAGATATGGATATATGTTATAAATTACCAAAAAATAGGAAATGAACTACATTGGCTACATAGAATCTGATATGGATTCATGACATCAATACAAAATACGATTTTGATATTTATAACATCACTCCCAAAATCGTGAAATTGTTTATCAGATAACATACACTATGGTGAATCAGAAGGATGACTTAAATTACAATCATATATGCACTCATTTGAATCTCATCATATCCATTTTGCGTCAATTGAGTTTTCAAAAAGATGCTTCAAATAAGGAATTTTCATAAGGTAACAAATTTAGTTAGTTGGAGCTATGAATCTTGTACATAAGAATAAATCCTATTTTAATTATTATAAATTTATGAACAAATTATTCGAATAAATCATTAAAAAGTAAAAATAAGTGATTTTTCATTACGTAAGATGTCAGTACATGGTATGGAATATATGTTGGCATTTCAATCCATTTTATAGATTGATGACACACAAATAGAAAATAATTATAAATATTCAAATTAATTCATATAAAATAAACCATCATTAGGCCAATAATGAATCATTTAATACCCCAATTACACTGGGAATAATAATTTCTTCCCCTCATGATTGGAATCTGTAAGCTCATTGACTTCTAAAAGTAAATCTTTTAGACGATCAAGTATGTTGGGGAAACATTTATCACTCCACACCTTTCATGCTTTCATGTTAACTAATCTAAAAATAGGTGATAACATTTTATATTTACTAAAACTTGGGAAATATGGTCTCTTAGGATCTACATACAATTGTTAAACAGTTTCAATTTTCTCGATGGTTTCTACACCTAAATGATGAATTAATTCATCAATATGGTCCTTCGTATCATTATGAAAATTTTCATCTACTTTTGATGTAGAATTTATATTTATTTACCCATACCAGATGCAACGTGTTTAATTAAGTCAAAAACCAAAACAAATCAGATGATACTTTATTTTTATGGTGCTCCACATTCTCATATTCATACATTTCAGACATGGATAGAAAATAAAATATTTATTCTAAATAATTTTTTAGAAAATTGCAATAATTCAGAGACTCTTTATTAACATTCACTTGTGGTTCATCATAAATTTATCCAATTACAATCCATTCAATACCTACTATAGAAATATATTTAGATAATTTATATAAAATCATTACCACATATATATATAAATATAAAAATTGTAAATATAAATAAATTTTAAAAAAACTATTAATAACAGTTATGAAAAATAATTACAAATAGTAAACTTTTTATTTTCATATAATATACAAGAGGTTTATTCATATTATAATTAAATTATTTTGAATCAATTATCATTTATTAGGTCAATTTACATAGTTGTTACATTAGTATGATGTTGTGTTTGTCATAAGAATTGATGATTCCCAAAAATTTAACAGGTAAAAAATATTGAGTAATTAATTACGATGACAAATTAATTAATGAATAGTTACACTATATATCATTATTTATTGCAAAATACCATGACCATTTGATAATTTCAAATAATAATTTTATTCCAAAATAAGAAAAATTTATAAATTTTTTTATAAATTACAATAAACTACAAACTAATTATTGAAAATACTTAAAATATATTATTAAATGATAAATATTGTATCATCAAAGTTAAAGAATCGTTAAAAATTAATATTTCCAAAAGGAAAATATATCCTTAATTCAATGTTCTCTACCTTTAATTCATTGGAATAATAAACACTTCATGATCTACACATAAATGATTATAAAAATAAAAAATACAGATGATCAAAAAATAAAATCAGAACATGGTTGAATGTCTGTTGGAAATAGGTTATTGAGAAAAAACTAATTTGGTGGATGATGAAACATTGTTTTATTATGATGAATGGAGACCAAATATCATGAAAATCTACGAAACTCAACAAAAATGTCTATTTGAGATCACTAGGATGCCTTCAGATTCATCGTGATTTGGGAGGGTGTCGTCGCAAGTCGAGAGGGAGTCGTCACGAGTCAGGGGAGAGGTTTCATTGATCCAAACAATTAGGGTTTCGTAATCCTAAATAATAATAAATTGTTCTTGGGGTTAGTTATTATCAAAACAAATATGAAGAGTCTGAGAAAGAAACATTTTCGTATCTGTTTTGGTGAAAACCAAATCCAATTTTTTTGATACATGGAATTTGTATTTTTAAGAAACCGAACCCATAATACGAATAATCAATCATTTTGGGTATTTATTTCTAGTAAAAATGATGCTAAAAACCAGCTATAAGAAATTTTCAGTGTCAGTATTTAGTAAAAAAGTCACCAAATACAAATTTCAAACACTTTTTTCATTGGGTTATAAAAAACTGATGTCACTTATACAACGTTAAAGACACTATTTCCACCAGTGTCTTACAATCAAATTGTAGGGAATGATATAATTATTTTGAGTTCTCTAAGGTCAAATCCCCAACCAATCCTTCAATAATATATGACTCAATATAATCCTCCTAGATCAAGAAATATAATCACCCTATTTAGTGTAATACAAAACCATAATTTCAATATCCATCAGTTTAGATTCTCATAATTATTCCATAAACATGGACATCCTCCTTGGTGTAACCCCAAAAAACAAAATCTCTATTTTTTTAGATCTTCCTCATGGTTCCAGAAATATTGGAATCCTAATAAGTGTATTCCATAAAAAACAAATCTTCATGATTTAATATTATACTCATAGTTTTAAAAAAATCATCCAAGTAGGTGTAATCCCCAACCAAACAATCACATCACCTTGAGTTGATACACTCATCATGTTATGAGAGATAATGGTATCCTCCATGGTGTAAGACCCTACCAAACCATCAAAATAACTTGATTTGAGGTACACCTCATAGGATGAAAAAATGGTAATAGTCCTAGGTGTAAGAACCCAAAAACCATAACCTCTATAATATGGTTCTCTTCTATTATATTTATAAAATTGGTTTCATCCAAGGTGTAATCCCAAAAACATATTTTCACCTGACACAGTTACTAGTTCATATATTATTGGGAATCCAATTATAAGAAACAACTTTATTATTTTTCATTCCACTTTCATAGAACAATAATATTCTCATGGTATCCTCAAGGTGTAATTCCACCACATAAATATAATGGTGTGCTCTCACAATGTATGACTGATATTATACATTCATTTATTTTTCCCACAGATCTAGATTCAATTAAGGTTTGTTATATTCAATGGATATATGATGAAAATTAGTAATATACCTCCATCATGAACCTTCTACTGATTTGTATTCTCTTTACATTCCATAAATCAATATGGTGTTTTATTACTTCTTTAAAAGGATACATAAGGTGCCTTTTTGAGCTTCCATCCCATCTCCAAAACACCTTAAACCTCCCTAAATGGTAATAAAATACACATATCCAAACGTTTTGGAATTAAAATAAATAAGAATGAACTAATAATATTAATGTGGTATATCTATCATATAAATAGATCATAAAATCAATCACATCATCATGATTATACCATCATCATCAGGGAAACGAATCACACAATTTGATTTAGGAAGGATTCAAAAAAAATTCTTAAATATATAAAAGATTATTGATGTTAGAAATAATACCCCTCAAAAAAGAATGTTGATCCCAACATTCAATCATCTCAAAAAATGAATTTCTCATTAGAAATTTTCATGTGATTGATTTCCTTTATAAATATGGTTAACATTAACTCCAAACATGTGCGGACATGAAATACATTAGAAATAGTTCATAGATTGAGAAATAGGTTTAATGATTTATATATGCAATTATTGTTTTCATGATTCCTCACTATGAATACTATTTATCACACTATTATTTTGTGTTTTAGTCAATGGATGGAACAAATATATTTTGTGTTAACATTCATGAATAATAGAATGATTATCCACATGAGAAACCAAATGAAATTGGATATAGGTGAAGAAAATTGTTTTTATTTTTAATTTTTTACCTTGATATATAGTTTATAAATTTTAGCATAACCAACTATTGGAATAACAAATGAATAGATGTACAGGGTCCACTGAGAGATCAACCTATAGAAACAATAAAGTAAAAAATATTTCACTCCCTGTATATAGAGAATGTGAAAAGAATAACTCAAGTGAATGTCTAAATGGTTAATGAATTTATTTTTTATATGAAAATGAATGGAATATACAATATACTTGTGAAGGAATATAGAATAGTTTGCTGTAGGGAAATGAATATTATTCTATGGTACCTTTTTTAGTTCATTTTATTAAATGTGATAAATATGGGCATTATCTAAGAAAATTATGTAATCATATGGTAAATTCTTAGGCCTTGTAATTAACTATGAAATAAATGGTTCTAATTTTTTATTTGTTAGGATTTAATGAATTTATTTTGGTAGAAATTTATCAATGAAATTTAGGATATAATGGTTATAAAACATCCAAGGATTCATTGATAAAAAAATTCTAAAAAGATTGTTTTATTTAGATAATGATAAGATTAAAATTGTTATGATTTTATTTGTGATATTGAAATTTATTGTTATATGAAAATGTATTTTACATATTCTATTATCTTGTTTATTTAATTTATGTATATATTGAAAATATAAATATTTTGTGAACATATTTGAGTAATAATGATTTTTTAAATTTGTTGAAGCATATATGTATTAATTTTAGGTTAACATTAAATTTATGGATACCATTATTGTATTATAAGTTTATGGTTGATCATAAGTTCAAATTTATAATCACCTAATTTTTAATATTTTATGTGATGAGATTTTTAAGTCATTTATAACATTTAATGGTCATTTGGAATAATAATATATTTTGGTTAAAAAACATTTAGGTTTGGAATATAATTTGATGTTAATTATGGATTAATGGATTGTCAGACATAAATAATTTTCATTGTTAAAAGTGATTACACGAGGAGGTGATATTTTTGTAGATATTTATGGTAATATTATAGATTAATTTTTAGGTTCTTATATAAATGTAATTCCATGTATTTTTGTGAATGTCACTTCATAAGAAGATTATATAGTGATTTATCATACTGATTAATGATATTTGGGAGATGCTTTATTTTTAGGTATATATATCCCATATGATTTAAATTTAATTTATCAAGGGAAATTATTTTGAAATAATGAATCCAAAATTATAAATGTATTATCTGATGGTTGTATCCATTGCTTTTAAAACATTTCTTAATGTTAATGTTATTAATGTAATTATGGTTATGGATTTTAATTATATATTTATTCCAAAAATTGTATAATAATTTTAAAAATTAACATTACATAAGTAATTGTGGTTATGGGTAATTCATAAATATTGGATAGTTTTTATTATATATTTTTTTATTTGTTTGATGTTGATTTTTTTCTTCATGCATGAAAAAATCTTCGTGAAAACCCATCATCTGGACAAATAGATTAGATTGTTGTGGATGTTGATTAAATGGTGAAATTAAACTTGAAATGTTAGTTTATTTTATTTTTTCATTATTATGTATACTAATGTAAAGACTGAACTATAGTAAAAAGATCATAAGGCCAAAATAATGTCATATTACCAACAATTTTGAAGATTTAATTTTTCATTAACAACTAATGGATTCATGGTTCAATGATTATTAACATTATACTAACCAGGTTATCTATCAAAATATATTTGTCTGTGTGAGTAAGATTTCTCACCCAGGATAATAATTTTATTTCCCAATGTCATTATCCAATTTAGAATCATATTTTTGTGGTGGCCATCAAATTTTCATTTCCCTCTTTTTATGAGTAAGATTTATTAACCCATTTCATGATGTGGGCTTTCAATAATGGAACTCAAATATATAAAACCCATGATTTATAAGAACGAATTAAAATATTATGATATATTTTATTTAATTACTTGATAATGTAGAAACCATATTTTTTTAAAATAAAACTATGTTAAAACAATCATAAAATACAGAACATCAAGAATAAACGTATCAGTTAAAATTATTATCTAAATATGACCATTGTAACCTAGATGTTATATTAATTGATTTGAATATGATTAAATAATTTATGGAATATATAAACATTTCATACACAATATAAATTTATTTATTAATTATTACAAAATAAGAACTCAATTTTTGTTAAAAAAATTTATTCATCAATAAACATGTTTTCGTAAAAAATGTTTTTATTTATTTTTGTGAGAAGATGATTATAATTAATTTCATGAAAATCTATAAATATGATTTGTTAAAATGAATATAACTTTTTAAATAATTATTTTAAAATTATAATTTGGTGATATTTTGTTAATTTTATGAAAATATTGATTTTTTATTGAATAATAGAAAATGATATTTTTATAAAGCATTCATTTTTACTTAAATAAAATGTATCATTAATATTTGAAAATTATTTAAATCTAACTTGGATATTATTTAATTATATATAATCTAATTATTTTTTTGAACAATCATTTTACCTTCTATTGTTATAAGTACCATTTTAGACTTAAAAATAAAATTTTCCAAAAAAATTTATTCATTGAGATTAATGCAATTACATTAATAGTAAATCCACACACGTATATAAATTTAATATAGAAAAAATAATTACATATTATGAAATCATGGGGTAAAATTGTGGATAATATTTTCATTTTTTAAAAAAAATTATGAATAATATCCGGAGTAATTTTGTTTCCACGATAAGGTTATATCAGTTAATTATGATTAAAAACAAAATGATAAGGAAAAAATAATGTAAATAGTAGTTTAAATAATTAAATTGGTTTATTATATATCATACTCAATCATCCAAAAAATAATATACGTACTATGTAACATTTGGATATGATTTTAGCCATTATATTATTTTAGTGAAAATAGATCCATAAATTTCAAATTCATAATTTTAAGAACAATAACATTTTTAATATAGGTATAAGGAAACTAAATATTCATTAATAATTAATATTTTGAAAACTAAATGGATTTTTCTATAATTAGTACGTTTTATATGTTATTAGATAAATAATTACCCAAAAATATTACGCATAACTTATTCGGTAATTATTCAAATAAAATACAAATATAATAAAAGATATTCAAAATATTAGAAGTGATATACCAAGTAAATTTCAATTTTTCTATAAATTATAAATATATTTAAAATATATTATTAAGGATTGAAACCATTATTTTTAAATTCCCTCTTTATCATGATGTATTTAATTTAAAATTAAATGAATAATGTTAAAATTAACAATAATTAAAATTTATTATATATTCTATTTTATTAAAATATTGAAAATTCACAAAAAAATACATTATTTGGTTAATTAATGTGATATATTTTTGAACATAAACTATTTTGCATTCTTTGGTGTTTTTTCTTTTTAATATAACTATATTAACCATTTAAGAGTAAAAACATTAATATCAATTTAATTGTTAAAAGTATTAGAGAAGGGTTTCAAAAAGGTTTATGGTAAAAATTAGATCGAAAATTTAAAATATTTATTATATGAGTATATTTAGAATCATATTCATATTATACTATAATATTATCATTATTATCTATTCTTACATAACAACTAATTTGTATTAATTTAATATTTTATGAAATTTTAAAAAGATAAATCTACTCATTTATTAAAGGAAACCCAACCTTTCTCTTCATCACCCAACATATATACTTATATAATGAAAATGACAAATAAAAATGCCTTTTAAAATTATGTATCCCTATTCTATAGGTAATGATTTTATGAAATGAATAACCATAGATCCGTTAAGTAGAGGAGTATAAGAGTCATCTTAATGAATATGTGATTCCCTTAATTGATAAATTTCATTTTATTTATACTTTTACCACTAATAAATCTATAATCGTATTCATTTAACAATAAATTAATTGTACACATTATTATTAAATTTTATTTCATAAATAAAACCACTATTATTCACCATATTTTCCATCTAATGGAAATTGAAAATATCACTCATCTGTATATATGACTTATCATCTCAACATATAGATACCTTTCATTTTTCATTACCATATTTTTTGGATGATTATTGTAATGTTTATAATGTTTATATGTTATATTTATTAATTAATAATTATTTTTAATGATTATACCATATCTAAATTAAAACTATACAAACCATTGTAAAATGTTAATGTTATTCACGTATACGTGTGGACTACCGTCTCCACAAAGGGAAGTGATTTTTTTCATTACCATTATTCTTTAACAGTAATAAATACATATTTAATGAATATATAAGATATATATGATATAATAAAGATTATATAATTTTTATATGTTTTTTAACATTATTTCTATCCACTTGATGGTAAAATGATTTGTTATTCTTGCGTATGTACAACCTACCATCTCTATGAACGTTGAAAATTCAATTTTCTATCTCTAACTTTTATGGAAGAATCCAAATATTATATAAATAATATAGATTTTATAAAAATCATGAAAATAAATTTTTTATATGTATTTACCAGGGACAAATGGAATGAATCAAAAGTAAAAACCATAACATACATGAAAAACTATGAAGTTGACACCTAGAATAAGTATTTTAATACATAATTTTCAATTAAAAGGTGATAATAGGTAATAATTAAATAATATTTTTAATGATATTTGTGATTATAAATCTGTAATAGATTTATAATAAATATTTATTTATTTTAAAGGAGTTCAAACACATATGAATGAAACTAGATTGAGGTAAGAGATTAGTGTTTCAATCTTATTTTAATCGGGTTGGTTTATTGTTGAATTTTTATCCGAGGAAATTATATTATATTTATCTGATTACAAAAAATAATTTTTTCCCCTATTTTTATTTATGAGGAAGAAATGATTTTATTTTATTTCCCTCTTCTTAAAAACTCAAAAGATCGAACACACTTTTTTGGAGGAAAACCGACAATGTTTTACAATTCAGTTACAAACCTATTTCATTTATAATAATTTTCTCCTAAAATTCTTTTAAAAAATTTATAAAAATTATAATATGAATATAAAATTTAGTTTTTAACTATGTTTTATATTTTAAAAAAATTTATTTGAATGGATTCATATTGAAATTATCCAAATGATTTACTTTTAGAATTATACATAAAATATGAGAGGTATGTTTTATTTTAGCATACATGACATCAACAAAACTTACCACCATTATGACCAATCAATATTTTGAATATAAATTTATATGTTTCCATGTATATTTTAGAATATAATAATTTTCATAATATTATAGAAATAATTTTATTTTAAATAAAATAGTCAAAATGGGATGGTTATTATTTCTAGAAATATTTCATTGATTTTTAAAAGGAATTTTCTTATGTGATATTATCCATTTTATTAGTTATGATTTATTGAGGATATGATGAAATGATACAATTCATAATATTTCTCATTATGTTCAATGTTTATGATTTTGAAATGTTTTTGAAATCAATTAATTTTCCATGTGTTATTCTACAATGAATGTATGAAATGTTATTGAAACACGTTTTTATTGAATGGGTTGTTATAGGATAATGTAATGAATTATATGTAATCAAACATAAAAATAACTTATTATTGTTTTATTTAACTAGTATTATTATTATTGAATCTTTTTAGTACACTGTTTTAGAGAATTTTGAAAAACCCTTACAAAGTAAACACATATATGAAAAGTGTAAATTTATAAATTAATAAATTTTTTCCAAAAAAAACAAAACCCTATTAAAATAAAAAATTATTTATATTCAAGAGACATATTCTATTATTTCATCACTACTTCTTCTTTCCCTTTACTAATCATAAGACATGGGAACAATATTTTAATATATGGGATAATCCGAAACTCTCAATAAGGGATATAAAAAATAAATAAAACCATAATGTTCATAGAAATGTGTAAATAATTTAACAAACAGTCCTTAAAAATAATTTTTTTACCCATAATGGTTAATATAATCACTTTGAATAATCATTTACTCAATAGTTTCCAAATAAATAATTACTATAAAAACTCAATTTCAATAATATAAAATTCATGTTTGTTCTATAGAACATCATCACATATAACCATTATATAACACCCACAAATTGAATAATCATACAGTCAAATTCTATATCAAGAGGGCACAATGCATTGGAGCTTCATCTCAGTACACCAATAATTTAATCTATAAATGGACACCCAATACTACATGGGGACATGAATCATTTAAAATAAAATTTTCACAAATTAATTAATTATATATTGATTTTTAAATAATATTTTAATAATATTGTTAATAATATTAATTTATTCCATTTTAAAGGCTATGTGATAACTACCATATTAAATAATAATATTTAGGTATTCTTTTAGGCTCACTGTGGAAAATCATGTTTGCTATTGAACATATAGTTTCCCGTAATAAACACATGATGTTACATGAATTTTTTATGATATTATTAAATTAAAATGTATGATTGTAATCATTTTACCATGGTCATGTTATTAAATTACATGGTGATCACATTATAAACAATTATGGAAGTTATGTTATAACCATGGATACATGGGGATAATATTTTACATCCCTACAATGTAATAAGTAATGATTGATATCTCAAGATAAAAACATAAATTAAATATGGAATGACACTATTTCATTATGTAATTTTTTATAATATTATAGTATTCTACTTAACATTAATATAGTAGTGGTTTGGGAGTTATCCCATTCCATTATGATATCCTTGCCAATAAGCCCTTGGTTTTATTGAAATGATAATCTATACTAATGTGAACGACCAGATTCCATGTATTATGAAAACATTATTCCTTCATGACTCATTTTCATTAATTTATTTATTATAAATTAGTTTTGAACTTTTATGTATTATGAAATGGATTAAGATTATGATCTAGGATGTGCAGGGTTCAGAATTCACAAGTTATTATCATGTATTCATTACATCATTATCAGGTTATATTTATATGTTATTTGATAAGTACATTATTTCCCATTAATAAATATATAACCTCACCCTATATTATAATTTATTTCCCTAGTTTATGATCATTGGTTTTAGGATTTGAATGTCTATGAAGCGTTTCTAGTTATATAGAACATAATGGGAGACTCTTAGGAACCAATTGATAATGTGTCGATGATTCCAAAGGATGTAGACCAATAAAATAATATTATGGATCTTTATGTGGTGTAATTAATATCTAACTAATAAGATGAAACATATATTTAAGAAAATTATGGGTCCCTATTCTAGACATCTTGAATTGCCAAGGATCCATGATTTATAGATGATAAATCATAAAATTTGATAGTAAGGGTAGAGGAATATAATTAGTTTTCATCAGCTGAACAATGTGACCATGATGATATTAAAAATAAACCTCAATTATACAAGATCCACCTATTTGAAAAATGATAACATAAACTAAGAAGACAAATCCTAAAAATAAGTAAGGACTATCAGAATGAGGGTAACCATAAATAATTGGTAGAATATCCAAGGGACATTAAATGGTGAGGCAAACATAGAGAAAAAGCATAGTGTCCACCCCCTTCCATATCACTGCTAAGGGGGAATACTAGCATGAGGTAATGGTTATTTGACATCACGATGATTACTATTAATTATTTTTTTTATTTCACTTCAATTATTTAATAGTATTCATTTTATTCATTTAGATATAGTGTATTTTCATTTTCATTAAATACTTGAAACGTGATTTTTTATGGTTATATCTTTTGTAATGATTCAGTAATTTATTTTTTCATACCATATAATGAATAACAATGAAATTCTATAAAATATATAATTATTAATAAATATAATCATCACCATAAACATCCCATAAAAAGTAATATTGGTTATAGTGATTCTAAGGGTGTGAAAATATTCTTGTTTGTTTTGATGGATATTATTTATTAATATACCTTTTTCAATGGAACACAAGTTCTGTATATAACATCTCATTATAAAGAAAATTAAAAATATTATATGGGTATAATTATGTATATTCATTTAAAAGAGATCATGAACCCTCCTTAGTTAATCTTTTTCTTAGGATTGATAATTTTTTTGCTCAAACTGATAATGAAGGATTTTTATTTTTTATTAATCCCCAATACAAGGTCAACTTAATTTTGAAAAATTATTTTTCTAAGAAAATATTATATATATTTTATTATTCTATATACCCTTCAATTTATTAATCAAAAAATAATATAGGACATATTTCTAATGTAATTTTGGTATTGATAACTCTTTTATGAAATTTATTCTTTTTATTAGTTTTAAAACCTAAAATCTAGTTTTATTAGCATTATAACTATTTAATTAAATATTTTGTCCAAAAAAATAAAATATTGAACCCTTATTTTTTAAATATATATTTCGATCAACAAAAATACATGAATTAATTGGATTTTTATGTTCTTATAATTTAATTTCATTATTTAACTCAAATGAATCATATTATATACTTATACTTATAGATTTAGTAGTCATAGACCCATGCATTATATCTATTCATCATGGAACACTAAATATACATCCCACCAAGTGCAGTATTGAGTTAATTTTTTTTGTCAAATACATATCTAAATTAATCATTACATTATTTATTTATTACATCAATTTTTGGTCTGTTAATGATTTTTACATGTACATTTTTAATGAGTTTTCTAAAGTTTATAATTATGTATTCTCACTATTCATAGGATTCATTATATTATCTTGATTTAAAGTTCATCTCTTTATTAAAAAATCATCATTATTTATTTTTATCAATTAATATTTCTAGTGGATTTAATCATCTATTGATCATATATATTTTCATATCAAAATTACATTTTATACATAACAATAAGATACCAATCATTTCCATGTCAAAAAAGTGATTAGAAGCATTCCATCAAAATATCATTTCTTAATTATATAATTTTATTAATTGGATTTCATGTATTAATAATTATAATACATTTTATAACTATATTAAATATTTATTTTATTAATCTACATGAAATTAGATTCTATATATCTCTCTTTTTATATGATAACACTCACATTTTATTATCTTTTATATAACAGAAAAATATTTCGGTGATCTAATACGAATTTTATTTATTTATATCATTAATATCTAAAATATTCATATTGAATAGGAATTTATAACATCAAATTATATAAACAATGATGTCGAAAATATCATTAAATTCTATAATTTATAACATTTAACTTAAAATTACCTTCATACATTCAAATAAAGAAATAATGTTTTTTTGTTTAGTGCTTCCTTAAAATTCTTACATAGTCCAAAATACATCTAGTTTAGAATATTTTAACCTCTCCTCTATAACAAAAATGTTAAAAAAGATTTTAAATATAGAATTTTATGATTTATAAGAGATCACATTGATGTAGATTCTGTTAAACAAATCCCATCATAGAGTATTAGGTCTTTAAGGTTAATAATCCAATTCCTTATGTTTTCATTTAGTGAATAAAAAACATTCTTTTTAATAAAAAATTCATATATATTAAAATTATACCCTATACTATGATATTTAATATAATTTTTCATTTTATTCTTTTATATTGTTATTTAATTTACATCAATGGTTTGAATCTACATTATATTAAAAGATAATTATATAAAGACATATAAGGTGAATCTTTTTTGATAATTAGTGTAATATTTTATATCACTACAAATCATAAACTATTTTCTCTAATTACAAATATTAGTCCCCTTAATGGATGAACTAATATATGGTGGTAAATCATGTTTTTTCACATTAAAATAATATATTCAATGATATTTTTTAATGATCAATAGGAATAATTCTCACTTTAAAAAAGAAAATTGACTAAATAAAAAGTAAATCAAAATAGATTTAACATGTTCCACCAACACTGGGTTACACCATATATTTTTACAAAAGAAAGTGAATTTTTAAAAACAACCACTAATGGAATAGTATATAATTTTTTTGGGAGGACACTCTATATTTATTGGTTTCTAACCTATTAATATATATGAAACTTATTGATAAATTATATAACAATAATTATGTGTTAGTAATATATATATATTATTTTATATATATATAAAACAATACACAATTGGGGTAGTGATGTGGTTAAACATTATCATATTTTTGAAAACCATATACCTCTCCTTATGTATTCCTAAGTATACAAGCCATTCAAAAATTAACTAAAATTCTATTATTTTCTCAATCTATAATATCTACTATTATATCACCCTTTACCAATATTCTCTATGTCAAATCTATCATCATATAGAAATTCATGATAAATTTTGTAGTGGAAAATAATTTTTCAAATATTGTTGAAATAAATATAAAATAATAATTTATTATATAAGATTAGTATATTAAATAATATAGTAGAAAATATATAGAATATTGTATCACATTTCCCCTGATGATTTACTCATTCCTCATTATACCACATGGGATTTTTAGAGATCATTGATAAATATAATGTATAATAATTCCTCATATGGTATCCTTAGAAAACATGAATCTACCCACATTAATAATAGAAAACCCTTTCTCTATAGTGTTTTGGAACATTAATATTAAATGATAATGTAAAATTCTAAATAAATTGTAATTATATTGGTTGATTTCCCATAAAATTATAATAACCCACATGAAAAACCATGACACTTCTCATATACTGATGAAATAATTATCCTTGGAATATAAATGTTTCATAATTATTTAGTTATTTACTATAAAATTTAAAAAAAAATCCCAAGTTAAAAATCATCAATAACATTTTCTAAAAAAATTAAAACATTTAATCATTTATTTCACATTAAATCTCTGATTTTTTTGTCATTTTATATTCAAAAAAATATAATCATTTTTTTCAGAATATAAATAATTTATCAGAAAATATATTTTAATCCATAAAATAATCCACAACACAATGAATCTCATTACATCATTGAATTCGTTTTCCAAGACTATTATATAATCTATATTACAATTTGATGGTTTAATCATAGGTTAATATTTTTAACAATCTCTCATATTCACAAACACCTTAAAGACTTATTTAAAGATTCACCATAGTTGATATCATTTCTGAAAATTTATTAAACTATATTGGAAACCCCATTTGGATATCTTATAAAAAACCATTTTTAAATTCATTAATTAATTTTCATGACATAGTATATCATTTGTAACAAATTATAAAATACCATCCAAAACTAATTTTCGATATCAAATAAAAATAATTATATAGTTCCCAAGGTTTTATAAAAATTATTTTTTACATTAATTTAGAGTAAATTAAAATATTATTTAAAAAGAATATTAATTTATATTTTTTTATATTATTTTGAGTTCACTACTATAAAGTTGTATCAAAATAGGTGACTCTAGGAATAATTCAATGCCACTGAAGTAATAAAGGTATAAGATTTTATCATTATCAAACTCAAGTGTAACCATACTTATAACCACAAACTATATAATATGAAGGTAAAAATATTTATTTAAACCCATATTATAAAACATTATGTATCTACACTATATAAATAATTTTAATCTCATATATATTACTCATACAGTCTCATTTCTTCATGTTTAGATTTTCCAGATGTATAAATACATAATATGACATTCACAATGATGAAAGACAACATAATATTAAAAAAACAAAAATGTATAAGAACATATCATGCAACGTATCTAAGTATGTCTATACACATCCTAACATTATATTATTAATGGTCATTGATATCATACTCATCATATTAAATGAAAAAACCTATATTATTTATCACTTATAAAATAGAATCATCAACAATATACCAAAACGTACCCTATTTAGTTAAACCATAAGGATGTAATAATTAATATATCATAGTAAAATAGATATCATACTACTTATAAAACAACCTAGGTATCGATAGAATAAATCGTTTTTGTATATATTAATATGAAATAAATAGTTATATTAGTTCTTAAAATACTATGTAGTTTTAAAATAATAAGTGTAATAGTTGTAACTGATCTAGTTTTTAAAATTATTTTTTAAGGGTGTAATTTCTCATTATTAAAATTTTATCTTGAAAATAATAATATAATTTTATAAATTCTAATTTCATAACATTTAAGAAGTTAAATTTTTTTGATTTGGAATAATTGTTTTCAGTGAATAGTTAAAAATAGTAATTTTTGAAAAGAAAAGTCAATTATTCTCATTAATTTTTATATTTTAAAAGGGATAATAAGTTAATAATATAATTTGAGGTAAAATTAGTATTATTTAGTTATATTAATCTACATTATTACTTTTAATCAACCTTATATTGGTTTTTAGTAAATTGTTTTTTTCTAAAATTGGTATTTCTAAAAACCATTTAAAATTGAATAATTCTTATCCTTTTTAATAAATTAAAATAATAACTATTGAGGAAATTTTTTAATGAATTTTAAATATTTTATATTAATAAATATTAATTTATTTTTATATAATTATTATTATTAGTCATAGAGTGAATCTAGAATCATCAATTTCTCAAAAAATACTCTTCTTGAAAAACAATTTATTCATCACATATATTATTATTATTTTATGTTAATTTCATTAATTTAAAAAATGTATTTCATATTTTGAATAATGAAATTTTTTTCTTTATAATATTTTAGAATATATATTGTATAATAATTAATATTAAAAATATAAAAAATATAATTTTCACGGTTGAGTAAAAATAGATTTACCAATGGGTTATACTAAAAAGTTTTATGGTAAGATGTCCTAAAAAATAATCTTAAATCAATAAAATTGTAATATTTCGTATTTATACCTTATATTTTATTGAAATTTCTATTATTGGTAACTTATGACAAGAAAAAAATGTGGTTGGAATCTATTCCTTTCACTAATTTCAGGTATCCAACTCACCTAAATAATAAAACGCCACCCATTCTCAACCCCTAGGCAGACCTTCATACCCCATTGGATCAACCAATACCTTAAAAATAGAATAATTATCACAAATAATCCTACAATGAAAATTTTGGATATAAACCCAACCTAGGATGTCCTATGGCACAAACCATAAGCGGTCACAAAAAGAAGAGGTGT
The DNA here is from genome assembly GCA_963277665.1 of Viscum album. NCBI lineage: Eukaryota > Viridiplantae > Streptophyta > Magnoliopsida > Santalales > Viscaceae > Viscum > Viscum album. Next base: position 1,942,362,013 of record OY728165.1, read on the forward strand.
CATTATTTAAAGAGTGTTATTATTTTATTTCTTCTATACCCCCCTAATATTATTCATAATACATGTCTATATAATAAAAATAGTATCATACATATACTAGGATGTTTTTAGGGTAATTTTATAATATATAACCTTCTATTATTCCTTGTTATTGGTTATGAAATCATCACTCCTCTGTATAGAAGAATACAACCTCACAAATTGATATCATTCCCTTTTCCATTACCACATCTCATGGTTTGGTATGATGATGGATATAATGTATATATATATTAATGAGTGTAAGTGTGTTTTTTGGGTATTTATAAACTAATTATACAACTATATTAATCATATATATATATATATTAAATCCTATTCTATAGAAGATATGATAATGTCATTCATGTGTATGGATGACTACTACCTTGACAAGTGATGTTAATATTTTTCAGTAGATATTTACATAGATGGTAATAATGATAATGATAATGATTATATTTCATATACCTATAATAAAGATGATATTCATGAAATATATTTAATTCTTAAATGGTCATATATCATATTATTTATTAATGTTTCATGAATAAAAAATTGATATCATCATTACTTTATGTGCAGATTATCACAAACATGTTATTTTGTGACCATATGCTTATAACCACACCACATTGATGATATATATAATAATATTTAATGAAATAATATGGTATATATTATACCCCAGAAGTCATATCCAAGCACGTTTGGACCGCAAATTTATTAATAAAAAGAAAAGTGCAGAGACAAACAAGAGAAAGTGTACGAGATTACATGTCGGAATAGTCATAAGCATCACATTCATACCTGGCCATATCATCTGCATCGGCTGATTCCCATTCTGATTGGGGCTCATATTTTTTGAGCAACTTGATATACTCCTTCCTTCGCTCCAATTGCTCCATAGATAGCTTCTCCTTAGCCTTCATGAAGGATGACCTGGTGGTCACCGTCCTCCGAACTGCAGAGTAATCTTTCCTTGGTTTCCTTTTATCTGGGGTAGGCAATACACCCTCACTGTCAGGGATTATGGTCTTTTCTCCTTGAACAATATCACTGTATTATGTTTTAATCATATTCCTATCACTTTCCACATTATCCTCATGAATGTCTCCCACTTGCAGGGGATGGACACTCCATTTCTTGTAGTGGAGACCTCGACCCCTTCCTTCCCATCATCAGAGTTGTTCCTCTATTCCTCAGAAGATTGCTTCTGAATATTCAGCTGTGAAGAATCATTCACCACCAATGCTGACACATGACTCAAATTATTAGAAGTGATATCTTCATGATCTCTAGAAGGGCCACAAAAGGATCTTGTCGGAGTAGAATCAACAATCAACTCTTTGCCCTTTGAAGGAGTCAGCACATCACATGCTACCTTCATAGGATGGTCGTTGTCCGTGATGACATGCTTTGGTGAGGACTATTCCGTCAAATTATCCTTTTTTCGACAGAGATTGGAGGGGTGTCCTCGTATCCCACACTCCTTACAAGTGATATTTTTACGACACAACTCCAAAGAGTGCCCCACAGTCATGGATTTAGTGCATAAAAGAGGTTTCTTTTCATATTCAACATCAGTCAGAATTTGATTAGACAGAATAGAAAGTGTTACCGTATCAATGAGAGTGGATCTGAGATCAACTTCCACCAGCATTCTAGAGAAGTGCCCAAATCTGACATCAGTTATTTCCTTATCAAGCCAGATGGGAGTTCCAATTACCGTTCCAATATCATGCAGGATCTATGGATGCCAAAGAACCCAATTAAGACCATGAAGACCCACCCATACCTGAGCGAAGATATTTTTTGCATTTGAGACATTAAAGTCAAGTGACCATTCATGCAGATGAATCCATCCCGGTTTTAGAAACATGGAACCAGAACTCCATGCCCTAAGCTTGAGATCCGCCGATGGAAACAAACAGTGAATGAATCCCCGCCCAAGCGAGACACATTTCCAGCTAGCAAAGCCCCACAACATCGAAATTCTACGTAATAAATCTTCACATTTCCAGGGTTGCGCACCTTTAGGAAGAACAATGAGAGCAATCAATGAGTTCTCACCTAATGCCAACCATTCAGCAATCACACCGGGGTTCACCTCGACGTGAGCCAAATATCCCTTTCGTAGAATCCTTCTATAGCAGGAATCCTCAATCTTTTTCTGATCTGATAAAGAATCCTTCATCATATCAACAAAGGAACGCTGACCACATGATGCAGCACTAGTAGGAACCCTCACAGATTCCTGAAAATGGCCAATATTGACATTGGAAGAGGCAATCATCAAAACATCCTTTTCCATGGACCTCGAAGAATCCCAAGCACACTGGTTAAGGGATTTCTAGGGCGGAGGTTTCGCAGCAATGCGATTCAACCTATCCACCCTCGCCGCACCATCCTCCGATCTTAGTAGAACAGTCTCACTAGAGAAGACCTTCATACCGCCAGTTGATTCGACATCAGCAGAGGATGCCTCCAGGTTTTTGAAGCCGCTCGAGTCCGCATCCTTCCTAGAAGACCGTCGCTCGCCGGAGGAGATGACACCACTAGTCGACACGAGCAAATTAGTTGAGTAAACCGCTGGCTTTATGAAAACGGAACTCGGAACAGAGGAAATACCGCTCGGAACCGGATCCTTTCCCATCGATCGCATGTCGAGGCGATTGAATCCAAGGAAGTGAGGAAGCACCATTTCAGTAGAAAACCCTAGCAGGCGCCATCACTCCGCGCCGTCGCTCGGTTCGCCTCACGTCTCGCCATCACCTCTATTTCAAATTTCTGGTATATATTATATTTTTATCATTATTTAATGAAAAAAATATTACTTACCTCTTTTCAATAAAGATCATTAAAAATGAAATGTTACTCATGCATACATATGATATACAATATTTAAGATTCTAAAATACTTCATTTATCAACACCATATATCATTATTTTCATTAAAATTATAATTCACAAATAGATCTGGTAAATATTTGATTATTTCTATTCTGTATTTGTTTAAATAATAACATCTTTGACAATAGTCAACCTACCAATGTGATTTTTGATATAAAAGGTAAATATTTTTGAAAAATCCTACGTAAATATAATTGATTGTGTAAGTGTAGAAAAAAATGAAATAAGTTAAAAAATATTAAACATTAACAATATTCTTAATAAAGTATATAATTAACAGAAGTGTATAAACCAATAAGATAATGACACATCAACCATGTTGGACTAAAGGTAAGATAATTTCTATACACTTTCTTGTATTGAGAAATATTTTTATGTAACACAAATATAATCCTTTTTTAGGTTTATATACAAATCATTTAACATGTTATATAATAAATTTATATATTCTTGGGTATTAATAATTTTTTTATTTTATCCTTTCAAGGGGATTATGATGAATATATTTTCAATGATATTAGAAGACATTATTTAAAAAATAACATTTAATGTTATTCATCATACACATTAATTTACATGCCCATGTATTAAAAATTAATTTTTAAAAATAAATAATTATACATATAAAATATTTATCAAGAACATTTTATATTATTTTTTATATTATTTTTTTCAAAAGGTATCTTTTTATGTATTATATATGTATCTTTTTAAAAAATGAGAAAAAATTAATATACTATTATTAATGTATGTGGTGACAATTATTTTCTACATCACCATGTCCATTATTTAAATTATGAATTCCATTTCATGATATCATGTTATCATAAAAAATTATATTTCCCTTATGATGGGTTTTATAGTTTGTAAATTGGATTTCTTAATTAAAATCGTATGTTGAAATCCAAAAGTGATTTTCATATAAGATGAAAATCTTTTTTTAATGTTTTATGATGAAAAAGTGAAATTATAAGATGTTTTATTCATGTTTTAGTTTTTATAAATTATATATAATGGGTGCACCCAGATAGAACCATGTAAGTGTATTATATAAAATAAGAAGGGTGAACCCATATAACAATCAAATTCATTGGGTAACGATTATATTCTAAATATTATTTCATTTGAAGATTTTCATATGTATATTATAATTTGTATGGGTTTTGTAAGGGTTAAGTATGGTTATATGATATAATGTATCAAGGTACATACATGACATTTCTATGATTTCTATTTATTTTTTATAGAAATAAATTATTTTCAAAAGTTAATATAATTGAACTTTGTAAAAGAATTAAAATTTCCTTTCTGGGTAAAACATTATGTTTTTATGAAATAGTATTTCATGGGATCTCATATGTTTTAGTTGAATAATGGAACTATTTTATTTATTATAACTTCTGAACTTTATTTCATATCTTAGTTTTTTTAAATATATTTTATAGGATTAAATAATGGGTCTGGGAAAGGAAGATCTCAAACTCCAATTTTTGAATATTTTCCATGAAAATAAGTCATTCCTTATTTTGACTATTATATATTATATGATAATTGATTCCAATAATAATTTTCCATATTATGTTATATGATTTTATAATGTTTTATTAATGACATAATTATAAAAAACTATAAACATATGAAAATCTACAATATGAAATAAAATAAACTCTTAAATAAAAAAATGATTTTATAATGTATATTTTCAGATAATTATAGTTGGTATTATGTGTAATTTTTGATAACATTATATGTTATGTTATTGTTAACATCATTCTATTGAAATATTATAGAATATGTATATGTTGATATGATGTAAAAATTTAAGATTTCCATGTTGATTTGTGTAGACTATGTATATTCAGAATTCTCTCCATAGAGGAAAAAAGGATGTTGTAGTGTAAAGGGACTAAAAGGAATATATATTTTCATATATGCATCTTGATAAGGTTATAATTTTATAAAAATGTGTTTTTTTGTGATTATGGCTCCGCTGATGAAAACTATACATTGTGGTGGTATCTGTACTAGAGAGGACCTCAATTTACCAGGATGGGAAATGTCTATTGTGGATTATTTCATGGAAAAACACATATATCATTTAGTGGATCATCTAATCTAGTTGTATTTAATTGATATTTCAATGATATAGTGATGATATTTAATCTTCGGGGTTGTTTAGAATATCAAAAGGCAATTCTCCTCTTTTATAGTATTGAATTCGATGTTAATTGATGATGGACATTGGTTATGAATACCTAATAAAATAGTGATTTCCATTCTATGGTATGAAAATTATTTAATTAAATTTCAATTGATAAAAATTCATTAATTGTTTTAAACTCCCGATTGAAAAAAATACTATAATTTCTTAAAAAGATGACTAATTTGTGGTTATGTTTGATACCAATTTGACAAGACATCCAAGGAATATACTATTTTTTGGGAAATTAATTTTAAATATAATTGGTTATTATCATGATTGAAATAAATTACACACTAATTTTGTCCATATAAGAATTTGAATTCAGTTAGAATGTTGTTCATTATGCCAAAAAATTGAGATGTAGTTTTTAGATAGTTAAGTGCCTCATAATGTTAATAATATGGAAAAAATAATTTGAGTGATGAGGAAACATCCAAAAAATAAACTTGTATGTAATAAAATAATATCCCCTTCTTTAAGCATCTTTTGTAAATAATAACCCTCGTGAATGTGTTATAACATCAGGGAAGTGATACGTATGTGGAATTTTTATACATATGTCCCATTACTGAAAATAAAAGAATCATGAAGAATAAAATAATGGGGTAATCTATATCCATTCAATAGTGAAATGTTCTTGCTTCAATTATATGGTTCAATATGTAAACATGTTGATAAACATAGTACCTCATGATGAAAATCATCAATATCTGTTAAAAAATATGTACAATTTTTTTACTACTTTTATGGTTGATGTTGGACTGTGAAATAAAATAGTGATATGAATGAAATTAGTTTATTTGAATTATTCCAATACCATTTCTGGATCTTAACCCTCTAATTCAATAATTATTTTGATAATTTCTAGAAAATTCTGAATATCAACTCAAGAATGAAACTTAAAAATTTGGGTGAAAATTTATGGTGGAAGCATTAAAGAATCAAATAATTACCAGAATCAAGATACTGTTATCATTGTGATTTTATTTCAGGAAAATTTTATTGAACTTTCAATAGTTTAGTTTGATATAAGTTTTTATATATAATATATTTCATTTTATCTTGATAATATACATTTCTATTAAAATATTGTTTTATTACATGATTGCTTGAATTTTATTATATACTCAGTGGTAGTGAAATTGATTATAGTTAAAAGTGAATGTTATCGAGACAATATAGTTCCAAATAATAATTTTTATCATATTATTGATTTTCATGTAGTGAATGAAATCACAGTTTCTTTTTCAGTTGATTTTATGGTTTCCTTCATCTGGAGGATGATCTTACAGTAGACTTAGTTATTGAGTCAAAACATGTTTCTAGGCTCCTTTATTTAATTACTGTAGTTGAACATTTAAACTGGAAATGAAATTATGAGAATTATAAGATAATGGTTTCATTTGACATAGATGTTCACAATGGTGTAATATTGTTTCATTTAAAACATTAATCAATGGTATTATTCATTTATTATATCACTTTGAATAGCTTAATAGTTAAGAACATGTATCATTTTCCTCATACGAATTTTTTTAAATTTCCCTATAGAGAAAAATATTTTTTGATGTTTTAATTGAGGTCTAGGTACAATTAGATGAAGGTGAATTAGAATGAAATTACAAATACTAAATTTTATAACTATATATGTTAAAAATTACTATGTAGTTATTCTTTTTTGGGTTTTCAATGAACATTTTATACTTAAGAAACATATGAGTTTGGTTTCTAGGGGTTCTCAAATATTTTTTTGTTTTATTTTTTGATAAAATTTGGGAAAATTATAAAATTAAAGAGTAACATAATAGATATAAATGAATTTTTTTCATGACATAAAATAAAATAAATAATATGGGATATTTATAACATTTTTTATTTTTTAAAAAAATTAATTTATATCCTTGAATATAATATTTCTAATGATGTCATAATTATTGATCCTATATTTTTTTGAAGAATATATATGATCCACATATATTATATAGATTCATAGTTTTATTATATTATCTAGTTAATAATAATGGTTTATTGAAATATTTTATTAGTTTTCAATCCAACCGACAATGTTAACTCAAAAAAAAAAGTAATTAAAATCATCCAGATGAAAGAAATAAAAAATTTTAAGAAATAAATGGATGATTTGTGAATGCTCTAGTTTTTGGAACACCTTCAAAAAACTAGATAATTTTTCATCTTTATTTATTCTTATTGAATGAAAATGGTTGTGTATTAATGAAGAATGACTAGGTAATTTCTTTTTCTCATGAAATTTGTAACATCATTTTTCAAATTAGCCTATAAATGATTTGGAATTTGTTGTTGTTATTTTTTATTTTAATCATTATATGTATCATATGTTTGAAGTAAAATTTGAAATATGCACAGTTAAAATAATATGTATAAACTGGCTCAGAAATAATTAAAGATGAATTATATAAGATTTCTGGACTAGATGAGATATAATAATTTAACGATTCATTACCATCCAGAAAAAAAAATTAATGCTACATTAAGTCGAACAACTAATTCTACATTAGCCATGTTATATATAGAATATCAACCATTGGTTAATGAATTGATTAATTCTATCATAGAAGTGTATATTTAGGGACATACTATCATATAATTATGGTTTCACTGTAGGAACTTTTCCATAAAGTATTAATAAATAAAAATGGAGGATCAATAATTTCAATAAATAGTTGAATCTAGTTTGAATTGAAAGTTTCTATAGTTTTATATTGATTATGAAGGTATTTTTTGATTTGGGAAAATAATATGTGTTACTTGTGTTTCCCAATTACAAAATGGTTTTTTTGATTATTTTACATAGATCAATTTTTTCCATTCATTTTAATAACACTATGTTAAATAGAGACTATCAAGAGTATTTCTAGTTGGGGTGAATGAAAAGAGATATTGCTGACTTCTCCGTAATGTTTTTGAATTGTTAGTAGGTTTACGTACAATAAAAATAAAAAAAGGTAATGATTCATATTTTTTCTATTCTAGGGTGGAAATCCAAAAATATAATAGTTAATTTCATGGTTGGATTGTCAAAGACATATTCAGTTAATAATGAAATTAGAATTATTATAGACCGATTAATTGAATCTACACATTACAATCCCATTCATAATATAATGTGGTTAGATAAACAATATTCACTATATATATAGGATATAGTCAGGTTACATAATGCGCCTCTCTCTATAATATTATATCTTGATCCCATGTACACATTTAGTTTTTGAAGAGAACATTAGATGTCATTGGGTACTAAGTTATGTTTCATTATAGCTCATCATCCCCAATCATATGGACAGTTTGAGAGGAAAATTAAATTAGTGGATTATTTGATTCACCCTATTTCATTGTATTACCATGTAATTTTGGATGAACACCTTTATTTGGTTTAGTTTTATTATAATAATTGTTTTCATTCTAGTATATAGATTGAACCATTTAGAGAATTATATAGAAAACTGTGTCAAATGACATAAATTTGGGATTGTGTATGGGAATTTAGGATGATGGGACCACATTTTGTATAGTAAATGGGTAATAAGGTACATTTTCTTCAAAAAAATGTGAGGAAAGCTTATAGTGGGATGAATAGTTATGTGGATATCCATTTATAAATCATTTTTTTTTCTGTTAGGAGATCATGTCATTCTCAAATTTTCTACATAGAATTATTTTATGAATTTTGGTAAGAAGGGGTGCATGGTACATTGTTCATTGGTGTATATGACATAATGTAGAATTTTAGATGAATTTATTATCGAATGGACATACCATAAAGTTTATCCCATGTACATAATGTATTTCACATTTCAATGATAACGAAATAAATAGTGATATCGTCTCATGTTATGAGACAAAACTCATTTAATTTGGAATAGAATATATATTATGATGAAAAATAACGTCATAATATTATATATATAAAGATTGTGTTTTGTAATCATAAAACTCACTACATTATGGTTTTATGGAAAATACATATGGCTAATGATGAAACATGATAATATGAAAATTATTTGGGGGTAATGATTTCCCCATATTTTTTAATAATTGAATAAATTTAATGGTTGAAAATTTTAATGGGGAAAGACTATAACAACATTGGGTGATTATATAATAAATCATTTTCATATTTATTAATATCCACAATATAGTAATATTAGTTATAAAAATATTAAGTATTTCATAAATAAGAATGGAAATTGTTTTCACTATGCTATATTTCTATATGGATTTATATAAAAGACTAATTTATAAATATATAAATACAAATTTAAATATATAAATATAATTTTTTGATAATTATATTAAATTTTTTATTATATCTATATTTTGGTATTATTTATAAAATATAGATTTTTTAGAGAATACTGAGAAATGATTTTTTAATAAAAAAAATTAAATTTTAATAATTTAAGTATTTTAATACAAAAAATATGTATTGAATATTATTTAATGTAAACTAATTATTATTTTGTAATATTTATTCCAAATAGTTTATTTTCAATCAACTTTATATTTGGTATTTGGAAAAAATAATTGCTCATAATATTCTTTTTCTAAAAACTATTTTAAAATCTATAATGCATAAAAATTTAACTTAATTAATATAACCCTTGATGGGAAATTTTTAAAAGTATTTTTAAATATTATAGGTCATTAAATATTAACAATTCAATATAAAATGATTTTTATTATTCATATAATTAATTTAAACTCATCTTTTCCTTAAAAATATTATCCTATAAAATTCATTGTTTTGACGTGTCTTAGGTTTTGTTTAAAATTAAATTATTCCACTTCTATTAATTGAATTAGGTAAAAAGGATTATATATTTTAAATCATAATAATAATTATTCTTTTATAATTTTTAGGTAATTTTTTACAAATTTTAAAAGTGAAAGCATTATATATTAATTATCATAGTTAATGTAAAAATAGATTTTCCAAGGATTAAGCTAAAATGACAAGTAAATTAATGGAAAAAACATATCTAAAATATAATATACGTACTTATTTAGAACATATAATATAAATGATATATTATGGTCTGTTATTTTCTTCTTTTTACATAAAAACATGTGTGTAATTCATTCTCTTTAAAAACCACATGTGTGCCACTCACACCACTTATAAAAAGCCTTGCCTTCTCCTCCACTATTAACAAGTTCAAAGCCATTTGGTTGGGAAAATAAAATTTAACTTTAACTTTATAATTCCATATTCTCATCATAGAAGACATATAATGGGTATAAATCTAATTTCCTAAGTCCTTTGGTGTAATCGAGAAGAAGTAACATAAAGAAGATGCATTGTTCTTCGATGAGTATTTTTATCATATTTCTTCCACAACCACGTTAAATTATTTTAATACCCATATTATCTATTAAAATAATTCAATTAAATGTATTTATAAATTATTATGTTAATTTAAAAACCTATATTCTTATTCTCTTCCATCAAATGGGTTCTGAAATCATTATATGTGTGTGTGGAAAACTACCACCTCACAAACCGATATCATTAGGTTTTCCATTCTCACCTATCATAGTTAGGTATGATGATGAATATAAATTATATAAATGATATATATAATTATAATAAATATTGAGTAATTATATCATATATACATATTCACCACAAATTATATAGGGGATACAATAATTTTATTCATGTGTTCAATGGACTGATTCCTTGCAAAGCGATGTGATTCATTTAATTAGTGATTTACATAGAAGAAAATAAGTTCAATGAAAACTAATATATGTGATATAAATTTAAAAATTATTATATTCATTAAATAAATATCATTAATAGTATATAATATTTCATTTTATTTCAAACCTTTTCAGTCGTTGAAAAATGACAACATTATTCGAGAACATTTAGACAACTGACTTCACAAAACAATGTGACTCTTTTTTCATCTACACACCACATGGCTGATATATATATCATTATATTAAAAACATAATATGTTATATATGATATTATAATCATTATTGAATTATAACATATTACCTACCTCCATTCTATAAAGATCATTAAAAAATGGAATTGATTCGCATGCGTATGTATGGCATACCATCTCCAAGATTTCTACAAATATCAATTCTAAAAAACATCATTCGTGAATGGTAATAAATTTTTAATTGATGTATAAATATGATAAATATTTAATTCATAATATTTTTTTTATAATTTTAAATAATTACCTCTTTGACCATAGTCAACCTAACATTTTCATTTTGGACACAAAAATGAATATGGTCAAAACATCAAATGTAAACAAATTTTTTTATGTAATTTAATATAAAATGGTAATAAATGAAATTAAATGAATAATAAAAAAGAAAATTATTTCTTAAAAAATTATATAATTATCATATGTTTATTATTTTGAATGGTAAAGACATAGGTTACATTATTGACTCAAGATAAGGGACTTCATATCAAGTTCCTTTCATCGAGGAATATTTTGATGTTACAAACCTATAAATATTTAAGAGGTGTAAATTTCACATGTTATATCAGAAATTTATCTTCTAAACTTGATTTTATTGTATTTTTATGTTACTTTTTCATAGGTATTATTTTTTCATTATTTCTAAAGGGATAAGGAACTTTTCATTAAAAAAATCTCCTTAAATTATTTCTTTAGAAATATTTTCTTTCTATGTACATGGTTTTAAAATAATTTTATAAACATCGAAATTTATTTTATGGTAAAATATTTTTCACATTTTATATGTTTTACAAAAAATATCTTTCTATGTTTTTTAGATTGAACCATTTGATAAATTTCAATAGTAATATTATATTCTTAATGTACATTATGAAAACATCTTTTTATTCCACTATAGACACTATTTTATTTTTTGATTCCATTGAAAAAATTAAATTTTTATTGAATGAAAACCATTTCACATATTTTTGGGTGTATTTTTATAGAATATTTGATTTTAAATAACAATGCGATTTTAATATGCAAAAGTTATTCACGTATACTTTCAAAATATCTCTCAGAATATTATAGAATAAAATTGTTAAACCATAAAATGTTTTATTCATGTTTCAATTTGTAGAAATTATATACGATGGGTATTCCAAGATATCATTGGGTAATACTATTATATATATAATGATTGGTTCACATTGATATCACTATAATGAATTGGGTAATAAGCATACTCTACAAAGAATTATATTGGATGTCTTCATTATGGTTATTAAATTTAGTAATGGAATTGTAAGGGTTCTATATGGGTTATTTGAGATTATTTCCCTAGTTAACTACACGAATTTTCGATTTATTCTAATGACATTTCCTAAAAATAATTTTTTAAAAAAGGTAATATAAATGATCGTTTTAAAGGAATGATATTTTCCTTTCATGGTAAAATCTTTTATATTGAGGAAAAAGGTTTTCTTCTGATTTCATTTTTTATATACGCTAATAGGTTTATTCGTTTTTATATCATTTATTGATCTATTTTTTTAATCATAAATTTTTAAAAAAAATAACAACATTTAACAATGGGTTAGGGAAAGGAACAATTCATGTGGAATGTCCTGAATATTTTCCATCAATCGAAATCAAATTTTATTTTAAATGTTTATCATTATATAAACAATGTATACTAATCTAATGTTTCTAATTTGTATATTTTTTTGTAATGTATTATAGATGACATAATTCACAAATATAATAAAGCTAAAAATATCATAAAATATAATGAATGAAAATTCCTTGAAAATATCACAATTTTGTAATTTTTACGGTTATGTTTGAACAAGTTACCATAATAACCTCATATATATAGATTTAATTTGAAATATTCAAACATATTATAAAAGATATATATTGAATTTAACTTCTTGTGATTCAATTTTTGAGTCTTCCACCGCATGAAGAAAATATTTTACCATATGAAATTATTTTTATCTCTATGAAAATATTAACCCACATTAATTAACCCATTCCATCTATAATAATGGATAATCACATTAGTTAAGGATAACTAAATGTAATAAATTTTTATGTAAACTACCATTCTCTTTAATAATGATGCATCTAATATGAATGAATGATAAATTTTTGAGAAACATTTATATGATTAGAAATTTTTTATTTTAAATAATATTATTGAAATTATTTAAAAACACTTTCATAAGAGATGAATTAATAATATACCATGCAATAGTCTGCAATATATACCTTTTAATTTTTGATACATTATAGTTTTGTTAAACTATTAAAATCATTACATAATTTTTACGAAATCATCATGTAGCCATATAATACATACTCCAACTAAATCCTAAAAATTGGTAACATCAATTAAGAAATAAATTTTCTTTAGTGGTTGGATTATGATACATAGTACATATGTTTTAATATTTTATCAAAATAATCAAACTTCATTACCTAAAAAAACTATTACAATATTTATAATTTCTATAATAAATTTAGAACTCTCTATATGTTCATTCTTATCATCTTATTGCCTTTCAATTATATATTTTCCTTTGAAAATATTATAGTATCAAAAAAAATTTCTTCATTATATATTTTTTTACCATTATAACATAAATACATTAAGGGAAAAATAATACTTTTATTATAATTTTAATGGATATAATAGTATTGTTATTAGAAATTAATATTATTTTTGTCTGTTGATACTCCCTCTAGCTTCATAAGAATTATATTTACAAAACCATGTTTTTAGGAAAATGAATTCATTTTATTATGAAATAAAATATATTTAAATTAAAATTTTAATTAAAAATATTTATTAACCAAAATATTATATTGTATTTAATTTTTTTAGAATCATTGTAAAAAAATTTTATTATTTAAAATATTCCACTAAATAGTAGTAAATTTTATCCCATATATTTAAACAGAAAACAAGTGTAATCTTATTTACCTGGGATAAAACATCTTTTATACTTATCTTGATATTGAATATGTTGAATAATCAGATTGAAAATAACCATGACTATAGTAAACATTATCATTTATTGTTAATAAAAATGATTATATTAAAATAAAAGCTCTTCTCACATAATATAGAAATATAAAAGTAAAAATTCTATATTTCAATCCTTAATAGCTTTAATGAAATTAATAACATTCATCTCCTTTATGTATAAATCACATTTATCATCTCATAAATTTATATATCAACATTTTAATTAAAAATATTCATTATTATTGAACTCATATATATATATATATATATATATGTTAAAAAACATTATATAAATTATAACTTATATTATATAACCTTTATAATAAAAGAATTTAATAATATAATAGTAGTTCCTAAAGATGACTTCCCACATATCTTCTAGGATACCTTTATGTATTCTTTAAAATTAATTATATAATGACTAGGTTCACCACAATGTAAGTATATACCATCCTTAATGATACATTCAATCGTAATTAATGACATATGTTTACTATATGACCACACAATCATCTTTTACATCAAAATTTTTTCACCCTTCTACATTTTCATCCTAATAATAGGCCATTGACCACTATTTTTTAGGAAATTAATACTTAATATATTAATAAGTTTATGTAAGATTTTATTGAACTCATTCCAATTATTGTTTATAATAATTTTTTGAAAACATTTTGATATTGATTATAGAATGATATTTTCATCCAAAAAATATATATATAAAAAATAAATAACTATTTATATTTTATGAAACCAAAAATATGAACTATAATAGTAGAGATTGAAGTCACTTTGGTTACTACACATCAAAATAATCAATTGAAACGCATTACCTACGATGAATTTTATGTTATTCATATATATTTTGTCTAGATTTTATATCATCTTTAATGTATATATGTTCTTATATTAATTACGTAAGACATATTCCATTGATGAAACAACAAGCTAATAGATATAAATTGATTTCTATTAAATCTTATCATATTAATACTTATAAATTTTATTTACATCATTAAAATATTTCTTCTCAAAATTGGATTGATGTAAAACATTCAATTTTCTTGTCTTTATTGAAGGAATTTTAAAAATAATATATTTATCAAGAATTTTCTATCCTAATAATCTTTAGTTTTTATAAATTTTCTTAATTTTTCTTTTAAATTTTTTGACTCTATTTTATTATCCATATAATAAATTAAGATGTGAGGATATTATTTTTGATTTTATTAATATAAATATTAATTAATTATTCCCCCACTAAAAATATAAACCATTTTAAATTCCGTCATATAACATCTTTGTCCAAGACATTTTATGATGACCAAACACTCTTTCCTAGTTTTCAAAATCACAAAAAAATGGATTATACCACAACACTATTGTTTTTAATATAGTTCATAGTTACAAATATACATTATATAATTATATTTGAACAAACAATATGCTCCATCCATATAAAAGATAGTCCCTAGGATTTTGAAACCTATCATTTTTCATTTATTTGATAGACATCAACTTCCAATAGGGTCAAATGATATTCCTCAAACCATCACAAACCCTGTGATATTTATGGATTATTAAATCATCCAAATTAATAGTTATATGAGGAACTATTGTATAATTAAGAGAATTATTGTGTCATCCTTTAAATTTTTTAACCCTTTGAAATTTGCCTCAAAATATTTAACATCATCCAAAATTGTGGGAAGTGAATGAATATAAAATTATACTTATGATATACATTATATAAAACCATTATTTTTATAATAAATGTTTTTCATATAGTATCTTTAACTTCCTATACTGAATGTATCCACAATCCCATCATGTATACCTTTATATAAATCTATTATGAGATATATTCATTTAAATATAGTCCAACATTTTGGGATGATAATCTTCACCTAATCTAATGATTTATACAAATATTTAAAAATTAATGATTATATGACACAATAATGAGTAATTTATAATTTTTATAACTTACATGTTTTTATATATGCTAATAGTTTTATTCTTTTTAATATACCTTATTGATCTATTCTTTTCATCATAAATGTTTTAAAAAAATCATAACATTTAACAATGGGTTAGGGAATGGAACAATTCAGATGGAATGTCATGAATATTTTCCATCAATAGAAATCATAATTTAATTTAAATGATTATCATTATAGAAACAATGTATACTAATCTAATTTTCTAATTTGTATTATTTTTTTGTAATGTATTATGGATGGCATAATTCACAAATATAATAAAGCTAAAAATGTCCTAAAAGTATAATGAATGAAAATTCCTTAAAAATATCCGAATTTTTAATTTTTACAGTTATCTTTGAACAAGTTACAATAATAACCTCATATATATGGATTTAATTTGAAATATGCAAACATATTATAAAAGATATATATTTAATTTAACATCTTGTGATTCAATTTTTGAGTCTTCCAACTCATGAAGAAAATATTTGACCATATGAAATTATTTTTATCTCTATGAAAGTATTAACACACATTAATCAACACATTCGATATATAATAATGGATAATCACATTAGTTAGGGATAACTCAATGTCATACATTTTTATGTAAATTACCATTCCCTTTAATAATGAATGCATATAATATGAACGAATGATAAATTTGTGAGAAAATTTTATATTCTTATAAATTTTTTATTTTAACAAATATTATTAAAATTATTTAAAAACACTTTCATAAGAGATGAATTAATAATATACAATAAAATATTCTACAATATATTCCTTTTAGTTTTGGATACGTTATAGTTTTGTTAAACTATTTAAATAATTACAAAATTTTTACCAAATCTTCATGTAGTCATATAATACATACTCCCTCAAAATCCTAAAAATTGGTAACATCAATTAAGAAATATCTTTTCGTTAGTGGTTGGATTATGATAAATAGTACTTATGTTTTACTATTTTATCAAAATAATCAAACTTCATTACCTGAAAAAAAACTATTACAATGTTTATAATTTCTATAATAATTTTAGCACTCTTTATATGTTCATTCTTATCATCTTATTGCCTTTAAATTATATATTTTCCTTTGAAAATATTATAGTATAAAAAAAAATTTCTTCATTATATATATATTTTTTACCATTATAACATAAATAATTTAAGGGAAAAATAATACATTTATTATAATTTTAATGGATATAATATTTTTGTTATTATTAATTAATATTATTTTTGTCTGTTGATACTCCCTCTAGCTTCATAAGAATTATATTTTCAAAAACATGTTATGAGGAAAATTAAATCATTTTATTATGAAATAAAATATATTTAAATTAAAATATTGATTAAAAATATTTATTACCTAAAATATTATATTGTATATAATTTTTTTGAGAATCATTCTAAAAAGAAAATTTTATTCTTTAAAATATTCCACTAAATAGTTGTAAATTCTATCCCATATAATTAAACAGAAAAAAGTGTAATCTTACTTACCTTAGATAAAACATCTTTTTTACTTATCCTATTATTGAATATGTTGAATAATCAGATTTAATATAACCATGACTATAGTAAACATTATCATTTATCATTAATCAAAATGATTATATATAAATAAAATATCTTCTCAATTAATATAAAAATATAAAAAAAAATCAATATTTCAATCCTCCATAGGTTTAATGAAATTAATAACATTCATCTCTGTTATGTATAAATCACATTTATCATCACATAAATTCATATATCAACATTTTAATTAAAAATATACATTATTATTGAACTCATATATATATATATATATATGATAAAAAAATTTATATAAATTATAACTTTTATTATATAACCTTTATAGTAGAAGAATTTAATTATATAACAGTAGTTCCTAATGATGACTCCCCACATATCTTATGGGATACCTTCATGTATTCTCTACAATTAATTATATAATGACTAGGTTCACCACAATGTAAGTATATACCATCCTTAATGATATATTCAATTATAATTAATGACATATGTTTACTATAAGACCACACAATCATATTTTACATCAAATTTTTTTCACCCCTCTACATTTTCATCACAATAATAGTCCATTGACCACTATTTTTTAGGAAATTAATCGTTAATATATTAATAAGTTTATGTAAGATTTTATTGAACTCAGTCCAATTATTGTTTATAATAATTTTTTGAAAACAATTTGATATTGATTATAGAATGATATTTTCATCCAAAAAATATATAATGAAAAAATAATTAATTATTTATCTTTTATGAAACCAAAAATATTAACTATAATAGTAGAGATTGAAGTCACTTTGGTATTATTCATCAACATAATCATTTGAAACGCGTTACCTACCATGAATTTTATGTTATTGATAGATATTTTGTTTAGATTTTATATCATCTTTAATGTGTATATGTTCTTATATTAATTATGTAAGATATATTCCATTGATGAAACAACAAGATAATAGATATAAATTCAATTATATTAAATCTTATCATATTAATACTTATAAATTTTATTTACATCATTAAAATATTTCATCACTAAATTGGATTGATGTAAAATATTCAATTTTCTGTTTTTATTGAAGGAATATTAAAAATAATATATTTATCAAGAATTTTCTATCCTAATAATCTTTAGTTTTTAGAAATTTTCTTAATTTTTCTTTTAATTTTAT
Organism: Viscum album; assembly: GCA_963277665.1. Classification (NCBI taxonomy): domain Eukaryota; kingdom Viridiplantae; phylum Streptophyta; class Magnoliopsida; order Santalales; family Viscaceae; genus Viscum; species Viscum album. The sequence continues at coordinate 1,942,380,852 of OY728165.1, forward strand.
TGACTCCATTTTATTAACCATATAATACAATAAGATGAGAGGATATTATTTTTTATTTTATTAATAAAAATATTAATTAATTATTCCCCCACTAAAAGTATAAACCATTTTAAATTACGTCATATAACATCTTTCTCCAAGACATTTTATAATGACCAAACACTCTTTCCTAGTTTTCAAAATCCCAAAAAATGGATTATACCACAAAACTATTGTTTTTAATATAGTTTATAGTTATAAATATACATTATATAATTATATTTGAACAGTCATTCTGATCCATCCATATCAAAGATAGTCCCTAGGATTATGAAACCTATCATTTTTTTTATTTTATAGACATCAACATCCAATAGGGTCAAATGATATTCCTCAAACCATCCCAAACCCTGTGATATTGAAGGATTATTAAATCATCCAAATTAATAGTTATATGAGGAACTATTGTATAATTAGGAGAATTATTGTGTCATCCATTAAATTTTATTAACTCTTCGAAATTTGTCTGATAATATTTAACATCATCCAAAATAGTGGTAAGTGAATGAATATAAAAGTATATATATGATATACATTATATAAAACCATTTTTTTTATAATAAATGTTTATCATTTCCAATCTTTAACTTCATACAATGAAACTATCCACAAACCCATCGCGTATACCCTTAAATAAATTTATTATGAGATATATTCATTTAAATATTGTCCAACATTTTGGGATGATAATCTTCACCTAATCTAAAGATTTATACCCATATTTCAAAATTAATGATTATATGACACAATAATGAGTAATTTATAATTTTTATAACTAACATGTTTTTATATCTAAAACTAAATTACATTCATAATAAATTATGGTTTTCCAATTATAACAACCAAACATTTATAAATCCATAGTGTCCAATGAAACCATAATTATATTATTTCTACATATAAAAAAAATTAGGGTATTATTTTCTATTTTATGAAACAAAAAATAATTTTCGTGCATCAAATTCATGAAACTAAAAAAATTTATATTAATACTTTTTTTCTTTTTTTTCATTATAAAATCCTTGTTTAGAAAAAAAATTTAAAAATCACTAAAAATTTTCATCATAATAAATACCCTTTTTAGTTCATGTTCTTATAACATATCATCATTTATTTTCTATAGAGTTTTTTTATTAATAATAGATATTTATATAAGAAATAAATATGAAAAACTATATATTATATTTTAATTAGATGGTTTTATATATCATAATACACTTTTTAAATATCATTTTAAATAACCAGATTATATTTATTCCACCCACATTTCCAATAATATGTATTTTAATCAATTATTTTTTTTTTATATTTTATGTTTTTGAGTGAATATGTTTTAAAATTTGTTATTTTTTTGATTGTAAGGATTATGAGGATTGTTAGGGTCACCACATAGCCTAAAAATAAAATAGGTTGTATATTCACCCTATAATATATTAACAGATCAATATTGTTTGGTAAATCATAATATATAAATGTCCATTTTAAATGATTTTTTACCCCTTAGTAGAACTTTTCAATATCCACATCCACTTTTACTGTCAATATCAGTATGTTATTTTTTGGAACCAACTATTTATACACATTAACCAAATTCCATGATAATTACATGTACGTAGAATTATCCATGTACATATCACTAGGGTTCCTAATAAGTATTGTAGTATTAATCCCCCCAAAACAAAATGTTAATTCTCTATTACCAATAATAGTTATTGAATCCTTATACACATATTATATCATGATTTAAATAATAAATATCAATTAATAAAAATCATTGATTGAAAAGAATGGGTTTATATATAAGTGTAGCATTAGAATACATTAAAAGTTAACTAACCCATGAAATCCTTATTTAATCCCTTATATTTACATTCTCTATACATTTGAATTCCTAAAAATTCATAAGATAACATGTGGTATACATTAAATAAATGTGGGAGATAAAAATTCCAGTAAGAAAAAAACATGATAAGGAATCATAAAATGTGATTCAAAGGTATTACATAATATCAGTAATGAGATGTTTTATGAGTAATAACATGGAAGAATAAAAAAGTTACACATTATCATAAGTTCATGGAAACATTGAAAATGTGTACAAAATATATAATGAAATAAATAGGGGTCATGGATATCTTCTTATACAATATCACATAGCAGACAATGTCCTCAAAAAGAATAATTTTACTGTAAAATCCCTTACATAACATCTAATGAGACTAAAAAATTACCCAATTAAATAGATCACTATATTCATTCACCCATAAAAACCTAAAAATGAGATATGTGTCCACATAATATTATTCAATCTCATGGAATAACATAATAATTACCCATGAAAATATGATGTGTTGCATAATATTGCTCATATCTTAATCAAAAGAAATTTCATAATGAATACATTTTTGAAATGAACATGAGGAATGTATTAACCAATAAATGTAAGGGCGAATATGATCGGTTTATTTTTGATATATATATAAATATATATATATAATTTAGAATCATTTAATATATTTAAATATAGAGTTTTTACATTACTAAAAGAAAATAGTGGTTTAGAGAGATTCTATACCTCGAGAATGATATTTCATGTATATTAATTATCTTATTGAATAATATAACTATGTTAATTATTTAGTATCATAATACAAATGTTAATGTTTTAATTACTTTTATTTTTTTAATTTCTACATTATTTTCAATTACATAGTCATCAAGGTTCATGTTAGACATTGCAATGATATTCGACTCATGTGTTGAAAATAAACCTAGAATATAGAACAATGTGAAAGATATTACTATTTAATAATATAAATAATATAAATAAATACATAATTATTATTTTTATATATAAATTAACATTTTAGTATATGACCATGAGTAATGATTATGAGAAAAAAACTATGATATAATCATGGATACGGTAGTCCAGCCATATTACTGTTTAACATTTATATTTTCCATTTATAATAATTAAAAGGAGGTAAGTTTTTTTTTATTTTTCCATTCATAAAATTATATCATTAATATAATATTATTTACTTAAATAAATATACATATACAATATATATGATTTTGAATTAAAAAATTAATCAATTCGCTTTGTGAGGCAACAATACTTCATATAGATGAACGACATTATCATTACTCAACTTATTATAAGGCTTCAATGTATATGATATTTCATTTATAAAAAATAATTTATTTTTGGAAAATATAATATATAATTTGTAAATACATCATCATAAATATAGCCAGAAAAGCCGTCAGAGGGGGAAACCCTCTGACCAAATATTATTAAAAAAGAGAAAACGAGCTGGTTTAAGGGGTGCCAGTACCCATTACAAAACATCCCCGCGACAAAAATTTCAAAAACCACATTCAAATTTCTAAATCCAAGACCATCCTGCTTTCCTCGATCCACACGCCATCACCGCACATCTTCCCAAGCATCCTCGGGCCTCAGACCCAAACACGTCACCATCACCAACCAGACTGTTCGTCGCCGGCGAGACCCCCTCCGGCAGCACCGCGAGATCAAGAAACAAGCCATTGCACCACCAGTAAAGCCAAAACATCATAGAGATTCAAATCCAAACACCGATAAACCCCAAGCCATTTCCATCCATAAACACACATAAACTTCATAGACATCAAGCGAGTTAGCAAGCAGGAGACGACTTCGCCACACCGCCGGATTGAAACGCCATCATGAAATCCATCCAGCACAGAACAATATGTGCAAAAAAGCAGAAATAGAAAAATAACCTCCACCAGAACAATGACAGAAAAGCAATCACAAACCAGATCAAGATCCCATATCCCACCGCCGCCATCCAGCAAGCCCGCAGAGGCCACGCCTAACCACCAAACGCCATTCGAGGCTGAAACCCTCATACCGTGGGAGCGGAGCTCATCCTCTGGTCCGACATCGCACCGCCGAGGATGCAGAGCGTCGGTCACCGAAAATACAGAGCCAGAAATCGCGACCGTGTGAAGAGGTCGCCGCCATCGGAGCATGAGTAGTGAAGCAGCGCCGGTGCGGGAAGAAGGAATAGAGCGGCGGCATGCGGAAAACCCTAGAACGCTTCGGCGGCAGGCGTAAATCCCTATAAATATATATTATAGGGATTTTAGAAAATGAATTACATATGTTTATGAGGAAGTGGTCCGACGTAAAAATGATCATTGTTATTGTTTTGTATTTAAATGAAATGGATATTGATTTATTTTATTCTATTATAAAAATATCATATTATTATATGTTATATACTAATTTTATTTCATAATAATTATTGATTAAAATTTTATGAAGGTTGAAAAATAGATTTCCTATTATGAATGATAGCTTTTCATTAGACCACCACTTTATCATTATATATAATGTTTTAATAGATTTGATTATTGATAATAAAAATGTATAATATGATATAGTGATGGATGTCCTGAAGTTATTTAGTTTGGAAATGGCTTAAAAACAAGTCTATCATAGTGGAATGAGGGGAGGAGTGGAGGAGGTCTCTAATCAATGTAGGGGGAGGGCACAATTGGATATTTTAGAATGAAAAATTTATTCCCACATATTACAAATTACATAAGGATCCCAAATGGCTCATTAAAAAATAATAAGTAATTTATGAATTTAAATATTTCCATAAATATTTTTTTCAAGTATTTTGTTCATGTTAAACACTATATCATTAGTTTAAACTCTATAAAACTTGTTTTAACATTAACCGCTTTAATTATTTCTTAGTATTTTTACAATTCATTAAGAAAAAATTTTGTTCATAAAATTTTATAATATTAATAATGTCAATTTAAAATATGGAATCAATTTTCTGAAATTAATTTAAAAAAATTGTTATATTTTAATTTAAAATTAATATTGGAGACACAATGAAAAAATTATTTTCCAAATATAGTTTTCATAAGTTTTATGAATAATTATAAAAAAATTAAACTTGAAAAATATTCCAATTATCAAAATTGGATTAATAATTATATTATTTAATTGATAAATCCAATAAAACAATATAAAAAAGAATATAGCTTTGTAAATTCTTTTATCAAAATCATGATTCTCAATAAAAAATCGTATTCTTTATAATTCATTAAAAAATGAATCCTTTAAAAAAATTAAAAAAATAATCCTAAAATATCTTTTACATATTTATACCAAAACTAATGTTAATTATTTAAAAAAATTTCTTAATGTGTAAACAATAATTTTATTAGTTTATTATAAAAATAAATAATCTTTTTTGAGAAAAATGTATTTATAGAGCCTATAAAGACAATACAAATAAATAATATCTTATTTATCAATATATTTTATATATAATTCCCACTTAATTTTCAAATTTTGGTTATTCTTATTGATACCCATAATTTATCAATATTTTTTATATATAATTCCTACATAATAATTTTTACACCGAGGCTTGATATCCAATGATCTCACTTATTACCAAAGTAACAAGTGTTAGAATTGGGAAAATGTTAAGGAATATGCATTTAATCTATAAGATAGTCATGTACTAATGAACAATACATTATAAAGGACGAGTCAACATGTTGTCCTTTAAATAAATATTAATTTTAAAGTATCTGTGGTATATAGAATTGCCACAATTAAAATTAATGAATGCCTACATCTGAGAAAAATCTTATAGGCATGATAACATCAGAGATTATTAATGGTGAAGCTAATGAGAAAACATTTACCATTATAATATATCAATTTAAAATTCATTAATTCTTTTTATGTTGACTTATATATTTCATTGTTTGTGGTTTCACCTTTAGTATTTCCCAATAAATCAAAAATTAAAATTATAACACACATTTATTTGTAAATCTAACATGATAGGATTTTGGAAACACTATGAAACATTATGAAACAAAATATTACCATCCAAAGTGTCAAACATAGGCTTTGGTGGCCTTGACAATTATAGAGCTATATCAAAAATGGATGTTTTAACAACACAACAACTATAGTTCCAATAGTTATCTCCCTTGGTAATGAATATCTCTATAATAACTAAAACCATATATTAGAGTTTATACAGGATATACTTATAGATATGAAGCCTAATGTGTATTCCTATTGATTATAAGCATATGGGATTCATTTTTCACTTCCCTCGTTATCAATTTTTTTAAATAATCATTCCATTGAGATAAAACAAGAAAGAACCTATTATTGTTTCTTGGTCAATGTGAATACATATCATTACAATTATACTTAGGAAATCATTTAATATCTCTAGTTACACAATCAGAATAACCCTCGAAGATTTCCATAAAGATTACATATCTAATTTATCTTTGGATAAGAATCGTATTCATATCCAAACAAAAACAGTTATTTAGTTCATTGGAATATTATGACAATGGCTCAGGATTATGCTCAAATCCAAGTTCACATCTATATTTCAGTGGGTTTTTTTTCATATGTCACTAGATTCAAGGAAGAGATCTTATATATTTTCTCTTATAAATACACTAATGGTTTATCGATACATTTATCAGATATCTATGTCAAATTATAAATTTTTTATTACAACCAACACTCAGATATTTTTTAGAATATTATAGTTGTAGCTCATGAGCCGCTTTAGATGGATCTTGATCATAAATGTTAGTTCCTATTTCATATGACCCAAATTATATATGGGGAACTATATGTGTTTTTTTACTGTGTAACATGTTTATTATATAGAATTCTACATCAGTTATTAGGGCTTATTGTGTATTTATTGAATAATTTTTATTATAATGAGAAAAACATGATTATTTTTACATTATTTTAAGTGTTTATTGGTTGAATATTTTAACATAATAATATATTTATCTAATTAAATAACTAAATGTTTATAACTATTAATTTAAAAATATTTTTTCAATAATAAAATTACATTCAAAATAAAATCAGGTATTTAAAACTGGTTGGATATTTTTTTGAATTCATGCATTAATATCATTCATAAATTAAATTATTTTTAAAAAAAAAATTTTAACAATTTATTATAGAAAATTAAATTTCTATTTAATTAATTATTTCTCAAAATTTTAATTTAATTACTAAATTATCTAAATATTTTAAAAAATATTTAGTATAATTTTTATTTCTACTCTCTAATTGTACCCATATAGAACCTATTTTTGTTAAAATGTTCAATGCTTTCATGAAAGATGAAATTATAAGATCCATTTGACCATGATTTAAATTTATGAAGTTTTGTATCATGTGATTAAAAATCAAAACACTATGAGAAGATTAATTTGTTACACTTATTTGACTAAGACTATAATATTATCAACTATATGTGACCCTATCCTTCCTTCCATAGATCCATATTTTATGGTACCGCTTTCCATGGATCTTCTACGAAAAATATTCATCTCTTACAATAATATTCACCAAAAAAAGTAATTTCTCATTTGTACGAATTCATCAATCATAAAAAAACGGAATCCCTTGAACACTCAAAAAGAAAATGATCATTGTCTTATAGTATTTGATATAATTCTCAATCTTATCAAGAATTAAAATCCTTATACATCTTTGATTATTTAATCCTTTTTTAGGATGGAAAAATGAAAAATTACTTAAACCTAGTATAGAGCCAACAATATCTCTATTTTCATGGTGAGATGTTGAGATATCCTCAGCACACTATTTTACTAACTCAAGACTCTTATTTATGTAATGATATCATTAATATGAAAACCAACTAGTGATATGTTTTCTTGTAACATCTTGATTTACAAGGGTTTTATTGACTAAGAAAACTGAGTTTGACAGAATGCTAGTACGATGAATAAAATATTAATTCTCCATTTGTTTACTCTTGAAAATTGAGTTATGATGATTAGTGTTCTAAAATTACCATCATTTTTGATGTGGGTATGAATTTGACTGTTTTTAATGTAATTTAAGGAATATATATGAGAACATTAACAATTGATGATGACCTCGATGAATGATTCTTTCTTGCTTGATCGAAACAGGGTTCTAATGAACCAGTGTATTTTCTTGATGAGGAAACCATGAAAACTTATATTGTTTAATATAACTAAAAAACATGAGAACATAAGATTTATTATCTATGATAGAATTGGAGAGAAAGAGGATACATTTGTGATTTTTGTTGTTGAATAAGGGATCAGTTTCCTTGTTGATATGATGACAATGAAGAGCCTAACACAAGAATGTTTTTTTGGTAAGATTATTAGGTCATGATGATAATATTATTTATTATTGAACATGTTATCAATATGATTATTATGTGTAGTGCATATATTTTTAGAAAAATTATATTCAATAGTTTTTTTCTATATAATGTTGAAGCGATATTCTGTTACAAACCACAACATTCAAGAATAGTGTTAATAAGACTCCACTACTTTAATATATACATAAAGGAAAACATTACAAACCTCAAGGATCACTATAAACTAGAATATATATATTACTAAATAAAAAATAAATCTTTTTTCGATAATTAGATTTTCTATTGATCGTTAAATACATTCGTGGTGTCTTATAATGTTGTGAATGGGGATTGAAAATTAAATTATAACATAGAATTTTTTTTAGAAAATTTAAATTTGAAACTAGATAATAAAGAAAACTAAAATATCATGGAGAGTTTAGTATGTCATGATATCATGATATCATGTCTAATCCTAATTGGGAATTATGATATCAACTGAGATAATAATGATATCATGTCTTACCCTAAAGGAAAGGGGGTGTAACATTTGGTCATGATATCATGTCCAATCCTAATTGGGAATTATGTGGATATGGATGATTATCTACTGAGATAATTAATAGTGGATAAAGATACATAGTATAGTTAACTTTCCACAAATTTTTATATCAAATAAATGGAATAGTTTTCATCTTCAATTTTTGTTCCCAAACATGAGAATTGACTATCAAATAATGGTGAAAATAGATAATTTTATTTTATCCTCCCACTTATAATAGTGTAATTATAGATTGAAATTTAATATGCCTGATTAATATTGTACTTAACACACATGTTTGGATCTATTGCCTTTACTTATGGGGATAAAATATGTGAGTACATAACTAGGGGTTAATAAAAATTCTTTATAGATATTGACAACATTTGATTATCTAATTCTTCATTATCATTTGTTGATAACGACTGTAAAGATGAGATGTTTAATCCAATCTAATCAATGGAAGTGTTTATTACTTGATCACCCATGAAAATTTGTTGTTACTTTTTTTATTTCTCAATTTCAATGATTGGGGAGGTTGTTTGATTGATGATGTCTTAATTTTCATTTCACCATAGAAGATATTAGTTGATGAGGATTATTGATTTGGTGGCCCTTTTAATTTTTATATTTATTACATGTTCTAGATGTAGTTTAATATAATTGATCCCTATTTAGTTGTGTGATATGATTGTGTGTAAGACGTTAAAAGTATATTTAATGAGTATTAGGGTTAATGATCTGATCGATTAATGGGTCCATGAGAGGCAGTTTAGATCAGATCAACCGAGATATGGGTGACACTCTTTCTAACTATATCTTCATTCATTTGGTCTGTTTTTATTTGTAACTATTTCATGTTCACTAATTTTATTCCAAAAAATACTCCTATTTTATTCATAACCATGTTTCCATATTTTCATTTCCTATAAAAAATATAAAAAAACATATGAATATAGTTTTAGGGGAATCAGTAGGTGGGGTATCACTAATTCCTAGAGAGATAACCCTTAGTTATCACTTATATTATATCTATAGAGAATAGAAATGTATATTTTATCACCTTTTATTGTGGGATATAGTGAATTTTTTGTTTCATTTCAGAGGAATACTTTTTTTAAATCATTATTTCCTTTAAATATTCTATATTATTGTCAACATTGATGGTTTCAAATTTTTATATTTTAATTAAATTGTTTTAGTCCCCCCATGTCTTATAACATTATTAAGATATATAAATTTTTTAATTTTGGATAAAAAATGAAAAGATTGAGTTTTAACTGATGATAAATGGGTTTCTACTCATCAAAGGCCACAAATATTTTCACTAATCATCAATGAAATAAATAATAATCAAGAGGGAAAGGAACCTTCTGAGTAGGATCTACTAGAAACTATGATAATTGTAAAATTTTTCAAAAAAAAAACTTAACAAGATCAAGATCACCAAAAGAGAAATGTCAAAACCTTACATCATATAGTGGAACATTTTATAATTCTCATGTGATGAAAAGAAAAAAGAGGAGGATAAGAGAGAGGAAATTGGAGATTCCCACATTTAGGCTAGAAAAAAAATTTAAACCACCACTATATATTCAATATTTACTATATAAAATATTTATTTTATAAAAATATGTGTGTGGTAGAAAAAAAAATAATATGTATAAATTTTTGAGGTTCATTCTCTGGGTATTACTTTATTTGATGATTTTCTATGTTCATGTTTTTATAATCAATAATCCTAAAATCAATAGATTAATCCTATTGGAAATACACTATCAATGTCCACTGATGAAACTAAAAATGAGGTTACTTTTTTAAATATATATTAGATGAGGTTAAATAAATTAATCTAAATCTATAAATACTCTATAAAGAACATTCCAATATTAATAAATAATAAAATTTATGTATTTAGGCAGTTATAAATTTTATTTAGGGAACTGATTTAATTTTTAACAATTGTTATTTTCATCCTATCCTTGATTATTATTATAATATATATATTTATATATTAATGATGCTTAATAATTATTTGATTTATTAGATATAATGAAAGTAAAAAAACGATCAATTGAGTTGTAAACTTAAAAAATCCATGATATTTTGGACTTTTTTCATGTTCCTTTGTAGAAGATAAGGTGTGGAAAAATTCATTAGTTTAAAATATTATATTGAAATATTTTATGTAGTAAAAAATTAATTAATAATTTTAACCAAACCATAAGGAAACTCACACCCATGAGCTAAATGAATATGTGATAGCCACTCTAATTGAAATGTTTGACAAGATATATAATAAACATATTTTCATTTATCCCCTATTACTACGGATGTTGTCAACTGAAAATGAGGGGAACTATGCAAAATTTTATCTCGGGGTACACCACTCTAATAATAGTTTTGACATAATAACATAGCATATTTTGTAGTTCTTGAGGATAATAAAGAACCTTTGTCATATTAGAGTTGACCTAATGATATAAATTCCATGGAAATTCTAAATACATCACCCTGTGGGAGATTTTCACAATATATTCTTTTTGTTTAATTTTTTATATTCCCAATGATAATTTTATCTTATATTTTTATACAATGTGAAAAGGTAAAGAAATCTATTAATGGAATTTCCCTTCTGATTAAATAATAGTCTTCTATTTTGTAAAATTGTATAAAATAATGAATATAAATCATTAAAAAACAAAAACATTTTATTATATTAAATTGTAAATTACATTTAAAAAATTATATATCCATAATAATTGAAAATATTAAAATATGACTAAAAATATAAAATATGATAAATATAGTATGAAAATTTGGATTTTCCCAATCCACTAGAATAATCACCCTCCAAAACAAAATTATAAAAAAATAAATATATTAGTATTGAAATATTCATCTTGAAAATGAAAATATACATATCCTTTTGATAAAATCTTATTGAATGGATAATAAATTAAAAGTTAAGTATTTATAAAAATTATGTATGGTCCATATTTTTGACTCTGGTATGGATCCTTTAAAATTCGTAAAAATTCATTATTTTGGAGAAAATATGGATTCTTTCGAGAAACCCAAGTATGTATTTGATTTATGGAGTTTCTTGATATAGGCTGGATAATACAAGAGTTTTATACATGACTTATCACAACTTTAATAACTTCCTAATGGACTTTCAATTATGTTTATAAAGTACCAATGGTCTGTACAATGTGATACATTCTTTCATGAGCTGAAATTCAGGCTTGTCTCAACAAATTTTTTTATTCTGCCCAATCATGAAAGTGGTTATATTGTTTTATATGATGCATCAGGCATCTACCTAGGAGAAGTTCGGATGTAGGAGGACATACTCATTGTGTATTGATCTCGAAAGATGAGGACTCCTGAGAAAATGTAGCAAACTCATGACCTTAATCTAGTAGTATTTGTTCATGGATTACATTGATAGAGACACAATCATTTTGGTCACCACATTGTGAAGTTGAAAAATCACAAGGGACATAAATATATATTTTCACAACATGATTTGAATACCAGAAAACGATGTTGGGTAATATATATCCATTCCTTCAATTATGAGAATACATATATAAATGGAAGGGGAAATGAATTCATTGATGAACAAAGATTGAAAATTCCAACATAGGTCGTATGGGAATTCATTGAGGAATGGATGTTAATATCCCTATTTTTTGAGCTACATCTAAAGATATATGAATTTCATGAGAAGACGTACCTCTCCAGCTTAACATTTAACTCATCCATACGTGTGAAGGTAAAGGGAAGAAAACATTCATATCCCAATAGATTTGTTCTCCATGAGAGTATATCAGTAGTTAACCCACCTCTGAATTGGTCCATGCATAGTGGTAAAATCCTGTGTATTGATGGGTATTTATGTGATCCATCAGATATGATAGTGAATTAGATACAAGAGTTACTAGATATGTAGTGGTTTTTTCATTTAGTAATCTCTAAGATTTCTCGATATATATGCACTGATATTGGTGGCTTGAGATAAATTGTCTAATAGTAGGGTTTATTAGTAAATTTTACAGCTGTAAACAAGAGAAGGTGGAACCCTAGAGACATGTAGTATTGTTACAAATACTTCCAAGAATAATATAATAATTTGAATATATTTATATGCATTTTGTAATTGTCTTAACATGATCACTGTGGGGTAGCGACGATGTATAGACCGATACTATCCTAATAATTAATGTATCCCACTTAATTTTTATTATTAACGATTTAGGGGAAAATGACTCTACTGAATGAGAAAACAAATCTCAGAGTGGAGCTACAAAGCACTAGAAAGTGTAGAAGAAACCAGAACCATGGTCCTTAACCCATTCTAGATAAGTTACTCATAACATGGTGAGTAAGGCATCTACCCCTGCCATAGGATGTCGTCCATTCCCCCATGTCATTGCTTACATCCACACACCCTCACCATAATCTAGTGAAATCTCCCTAGAATCAATAATCCTGATTTTAGTTCTAAAGGAATCATCTTTCGTTAATCAGTCATCATCCCTACTATTAGTAGAAAACATATAAAAAGGTTTATAGATGATAACATTACTTTATACCTTCCCATGAATAAATAGAGTTCTTTGAATTGGAACCATTCCTTCCCTTCTAGAAGATTTTGTGTCCTCTCCAACATTTGTGTAACATCTACCTTACAAAAAATAACAACATTTCAGTTGTTGGAGGAATTCCTTAGTCCATAATTTTTTATCTAGAAATCGGTTAGAAAACTCACCCTGTGGTATGTCCTTCCTACAATGAACTCATGAAGAAGTTACGACATTTAGAGAACCACCAGTACCCCAGGAAAAAATTATTATATCCTTCTAATGATGGGATGGAGTTTGAATTGATTCCATTTATTATCTTTTGTGGGGTTTTTAGACTTCTCTAGTGCCTTTTCATTTGGATGTACATCATATTAAATGTTTTTGGGATCATCTGATTTCTGTTTGTAAGAATCCATCCTGAGTCCAGTCTTTTAGTAGTCAGTATTTGGTTGGAGACATAACTAGTGAGCTGTTCAGATTGGCAGTGACCTCTAAGAGGTGTTTTAGCAGTGAGTTGATAACCACCAAATCCAATGATGTTGGTCGCCTATTTGATGAAGGACTACATTTGAGTATCATTCACACCTAAAATGTGCAGTGTTGTAGATATTTTAATATATTTTTATAGAGTAATTATTCAGGTAATTATCCTAGTAGAAGAATAAGCCACCATTAAATGAGTTTAACATTACGGTAAATGGGATCATGAAGTGATTCCAATGCACCTCTATCCCCTTTTTCCACGATCAATCTAGAGGAAGGGAAAACAGAATCAGTATTTGTAACAGATTTATTGCACATGAAATGGCATGAATATACTATTTCGTTCCCAAGAGAGGATTTTATCCCACTTCATTACAATTTGATTGAATTACATTGTCGATGTGATGGGATGATAGTAAGTCTGTGAGATTATATAACCACATAGGCTGCCTCATACTATAATTTCATTTATGGATTTCCATTTCACGTCATAGTTATGGATGGTCTTGGATAATGAAATGGGTACATATGTTCTTTAAGCATAGCATTTCACACTAACTTTGATGGATAAGAGAAACAGACGATACAATTTCAATAAGACTTTCTCTCATTTTAGTGATTCTGGGGATAAATAAATCCCCCTCATGGATTTCACCTATAATAACATCTTTTAGGAAAATGTATAGATGAATAAATTTGAGGCCTTATATGGTAGGATATGTTGTTCACCCATGTTCTATCTAAGGGTATTTGAGGACACCCTAAAAGGTCCTCATTTCATAAAAGATAAATTAGATAATGGTCAAATGATCATGAAGTGTTTATCTTTTAATCAGTCTAGAATGAAATATTATGAAGTTCACCATCTGAGACCTCAATATTTTGAGGTTGAGGATCATTTTTTCTTACATGAATCACATAGGCTATGAAATAAAGGTTTACAAAAGCAAGGGAACATGTTAACTCATTGCGTTGGGAAATTTGAGATCATGGAAAAGATTCAAATACATAGCCTATTAGTTGTTACTACATTCTTGGTACCATGAAATTCACTATGTTTTCCATGTTTCATAGCTTCACCATTATCATGCTGACTAGTGAAATATTTTTTATGTTGAGGAAGTTTATCTCTATATAGAATCTTTATTTGAGGATTACCCATTATGCATTGTTGACCAAAGTACAAAACCTCTACTATTCCATTTTGATCCTCTCATATGGGTGCTACGGAAGCACGACCGTGTATAGGATGAGACTTGGAATCAGGAGAAGGACGTGCATTCTTAGTGGGTATTGTTGTTCTCAAATATCAATTATCACTGTTGGAGGTGAACTTGGGGATGTGTACCTTTATAGGAGGAATACTATATCAAAAATGTTTTTGACTCATGTAAGGATCCTCCAAAATTATGTATAAGTCAATATTTTGGACCTAATATCAATAAATAATGGTTTAGAGAAGGCCACAAATATTTTGGAGGTTCATTTAGACACCAAAACACAATTTTATGGGAAATATTATCTTGTTTAATTGTTAGAGTAAAACCTGTCGAGGGATTCATGGTTAGACTATATCTTGTAGATGGTGTGAATTTTCAGTTAGAGCTGTATCGTGTCATTGGCACACATTTTCCAAAAAAATTGCCTAATTGTGAAAGTGAATACATTTCTCCAGGTAATCGTACATTGTTTCTACATTGGTTGTCAAACCATGCAGCCAAACCATGAAAAAAATGAGGTTTGTGTAATTTCAAATAATATAAATTAATAATATATTTAACACAAAACAAATTACATTACTCAATTTCAAATATGATAAACCTCAATTTCATTCATATTAGAGTTTTTTTGTGGCCTATCATAGGGATATATTGATCAACATCATCTTGGATCTGTTTGACCTTCTGTTCATCACGTTGGATGTGAAAAGATATGTATTTTATTCTTTTTTAGTCATTCATAACCTATCAACCACTTGACCCATTTATCGATGTGTATCAATTTTTACTCTTTGAACAGATATACACTATTAAGATCCATGTTATATGATAATACTAGAGGAGAGTTGTTTGAGTACTATGTGGGTTGTCTATAACTCATCCCTCATTTTCATTGATTTTTGAATTGACTTATAGGGAATACCAATATCATCATGGGACATTTATTTCAATTTATATTCCATGCTTATATTAATTATAACTAAAATTTCATTCCCCTTCAGTAAATGTGATTTGTTGTTGGTGTTTATATTTATAATCATCGACACCACATTTTGGGTAATATAATGTAATTATGGTTTAACTATTTGGACACTTTTGAGCCACTGTTCGGGTGATTTATAGCTTGAACACTCAAATGGTAAGCCACCATATATTAATTATATGTTGAGTCATGAAATTTTTAATTGATTTTACTTTATAACATCCACTTGAAGTGATTAAGGTATGTTCTAAAATGTAACAAATTCATTAAAATGATATTATGGAATGCTTACATATGTAGATGACATAGACATATTAAATGTAAAGAAATGTTTGCTAGCATGTCCATAGAGAAATTTTCCATGTTTATTGAAGGGAAATGAGTTAATATTATTAATTGAACTGGACATAAATTGTTTTAAATAAAAAGAATAATGCTACATGGCCTTATCACACTATTTAAAGGAAATGATTAATCCAAGTGATTTTTTTAACGTAATAGTTATCATATAACCAAAATAATTATAATGAATTTATATGTTGACTATTTAGGAACGTGGACCCAGAAATCTTTATTGGAAGGCTTGACTCATGTTGGCTCTAGGATTCGAGTGGGAATTCCTTGGGTACTCAAGAACATCATTCCAATTCAAGGATGCTAGTTTCCATTATAAAGTCCTACCTAGGAACTAGATACTTTTTTAACAGTAGATTCCATTTATGAAAATATAGGATCCCTTAATTATTATTATAGGATGCCTCTGATACACTCATTGGATCATGCATGACATGAGGATCCTTGGATACATCCTTGGGCCAGAGCCCTGCTTATCTTCCATTTCACCACAGATTTATTCCTTTGACTCAATTAGATATTTTATTATCAGAATTACTTGGACAATGCACCTTAGATTACACTATTTACCCTTATCTAGACTTAGTTACTAATGAGATAGTGTCCTTATGGTCTAGGATTCCTTGTCAAATACCATGGAATCACTTTGTATTAATTATCAATTATGCTTTCCATATCACTTCTTTGAACCTTAACTATTTACGGTATCAAGAGGTGGTACCAGTGATAAATATTCCCCATATGTCTTATTAATATAAATTGGTAATTAATTAATTGATAAACCAATTATACATTCAGTCACCAATAGAGGACTAAAGTAATTACATGGATATTTAGTTATATTTTACTTATTGAAATTATATATACACATTCCTTCACAATTTTACAATTCCATTACACATACAAGATGTTATAGATAAAATTTTTGGAGACCCATTTAGATTTTTCTCACACCGCCTCTATGAATTTTTGGATCCTGTGGTAGATTACATATATTATGGTGTAGATAAATGGAATCATAATTTGTTAGACAATTAATTTATTAATGTGCTAGGATGTATCTAGTAGAATATGATTCTGATGCAGCTCAAGATTCTTTGGATAGTTTATGTATTTACATTTCATCATTGGGTTATACATGTATGCATGATATATTGTATCAATTATTTCAATCATTTTAGTGACATGAATTTTTTCATCATCATCTATGGTATGCAATTCCAGTTATTGTTATCATTTTAACATTCTTTAGTGCATTTTTTTACTTACTAACTATTATATTTACATTGGTTTATAATTATCTACTATTATGCACTCTAGTAATGAGGGCTATTCTAACCATATACAAACCCAATGCCCTCAATTCTAATCGAAAGCCTTTGGATTTATGGAGATGCACTTGAGGCCATGTAGCCCAATGAGATCTCGACACCTCCTAAGTTGAATATAGGTATTGGATGTAAAAAATTATGGAACCAATATACTCATAAAAATCCGCCCAATGTAATCATGACATGATAGTTTTAATATTAAATTGATAATTGGATTGGTAATATATCCATTTGGAATAGTAACATGACTATCAGAAGTGTATCCTCACCCATTAGAGTGTAAAATAATATTTAATTATCCAATAAAATGAAAATATGGTGTATTTAATTCATGAATCATGTAAATAAATATTTTAATATGATATAATTAGTCATTGTATTTTCATAGGGCATTAATGGTTCATTTTTCTTTTTAAAACATATGTCATTATTTAAAGAAAAGTTTATTATTTCAAAATGGAAATTTAAGTAAATATAGTTTCTGTTATAAAGAAATTTTAATTTTATGATCCATAAATAATTTTTCAATTTTCAATAAAATTTATAATAATAATTATAAAATATAAATAAATAATTATTTTATTTTAAAATGAAATAATTAATATACAGAACTTATATTCATAAAATAAATAATTTTTTTCTGAAAGAAAAATATTTTAAAATGGTTGTGGTCAATTATTAATATATTTCAAAATATATTAATATATTAACTATAGTTTTCAAAATAAAACTATTTATTATGGCATATTGAATAGAAAAATCTAATTTTAAACAACCAATGAAATATTATTATTTAAATTTAACTATTATAAACTATACAATTATTTTTTTGTATGAATATAAAAAAAATATTATAAACTATAAGTGAGGTTCCTAAATAATAAAAATTTACACACAGTAAATAAACATTGTATTTTTAGTAAAGTCATTTTTTTTCAAGAATGTGTTTTATTCAAAAACAATATTTATATCTTTCCATGAGAAAATAAATATATTTATTTTTGAAAATAATTTAGAAAAATTATTTAATAAAAATAAATTTATTTTAATATAGTCGTAAAATAATTTTCATAATTTAAATTTCAAAAATTACTCAAAATATATATATTTTTGAGTGATAATATTTTATAAAACTTTATGTTGAAAACTATATTTTTTATTAAACCATTTGAATCGATTGGTTTTATTTTCAAATGAATTCAATATAAAATTAGTCGTATAACATTATATAAATCCATATAATTTCATTATAATAAATACTTTTTTGAATTAGTTATGAAATCATTTTTTTACCCTCCAAAAGAGATATTTATGAATAATAATTTAACATTAAATTTTTTTAATTGTAAATTAAATTATACAAATTTAGTGTTTTTAATTTCAAAAAATGATTTCAAAATTTTAATTCAAGAGTTACAAATTTATTGAATTGGTACCTTTTTCAAAATAAATAGTGACCTCATTACTATTTTCCAATGGTATAGGGTTGATCCGATATTTTATGTTAAGAAAATTATAAGAACTAGAAAATGACACTAAACCATTTCATAATCTTATTTTGTAATTAAATATCATCCATAGACTTCCAATATTATTGTATGTGTAATTTTATTACACTTTTGATGAGATTATAACAAATATAGTATTTGATTTATTGAAAACACAAACATATCACTCTTGTTTTTTTAAAAAGTATTATTTTTAATTTGGGTATTTGAATATTATTGTTAGAATATAAATTGTATTGTTAAGGATAAAATAAATTTCCTCATCATGTTACTTTATATCCTTAAAATAATACATAATATTGATGTCGTAATTATTCAATTAAGGGAAATATTAAATGAATGGTATTTAAAATGTAAATAGAAAAATTATTTATGATAATAAATGTGATCAAATATTTTTACAAATGACTATTTAATAAAAAGTATATAATATACTAATGTTTTTATATTTTATGCGTTTTTATGATAATATTATTTTCAATGATAGAAAAGTTCTAATAATTGACATTATTGATATGTTATAATATGTATTATTCTTATAAATCATAAATTTAGAAAAAATAATAATTTTATATGATTAATGAGACCAAAAGTGGTCCATTTATTGTTCTATTGGAATTTAATATTTACATTATTGATCCATAGAGAGTATAGAAGTTTAATAGTATGATAATTATAAAAAATTTAGTGTGAGGATAAACAAATATATAAGGGAAAAATAGTCACCTAAACATATATAAATTTTAATTGGATAATATTATTTATCCCTCTACACATAATATCATATAATTAATTCTAAATTAAACCATTTTTACGTCAAAAATAATTTATATCAATTAAATATTTTATAAAATTCTAATTAAAACTCTCACCTAAATAATTAAAGGGATCCTCCATCCTCACTTATTTACACCACTTTGATTTATATAGCTTGACCAACCAAAAAAATTCCATTTATAATCTTCATAATACAATTTCTAGAGGTTTAGGTCATTCAAATTACCCAACTCGCATTCCCTTAAAATTATATATTACTGAAGTCCACCTAAGAAAAGGTTTCCATTTCTACAAATGCATTCATATTTATTTCATCTCATACATCCTATAAATGTGTTATATCCATAATAAATAATTTTTTTAAAATAGGTTGGGATTATGTTTTTTATATTAAAATAGAAATAAATTGTAATAATGAAATGAGTGGATTGGTTCATCAAAGATTCCCTTATCATGAGGTACAATGTTTTTTATTAATTTTTTCATTAATCATACCCTCATTAACTCATATAGACCCCTAATCTATTCCTCATGCTAATCCAAATCCACAACTTCTAGTGTAATGTGATTCTTGTTTTTTTTCTTATTGATGAATAATTTCAATGTGTTATTCATCTATGTCATAAAACTCGATTTGTGACCCAAATTTTTTTATATTCTAGTCCTCCCTTCTGCACCCTCATGCATGAACTATAGAATGATGTCCCCATTTCTAATTTAATTTTTCCCAGGACCCTTCTTTCTCAATCTATTCTAAGAAAGAATTTTTCTTCTCAAATATGGACTTATCATCTATCTTTTACTTTAAGGGAGGTTATAGATTTGGTGAAATTAATATACTCTTACAATCTATTCTCCCTATACAGTTAAGGTGATCATCATGTGCATCAATAGGGTCGGAAGTTTTCCCCAACATATCAATTATTTTTAGCGTGGTTTGGGATTTGTAACTAAAGGTTTCCATGATGAGAAATGTTGAACCAACATTCAATAAGGGCTATGTATTGGGGGCTAAACCTTCAGCCTCTTATATGTTTGTTCATACATCCTCCATTGCAATATCAAGTGTCGAAGCTACATGAATTACATATAGCACATGAGGATTACAATATTTCCTTATAACAAAAGAGTCAAAAGGTTCCTCAAAATGTGTAACATCTTCTAGTTATTTTATAACATATTCTACTGAGATAGTTACTTATGGTAAAGAATCAACATGAATAATAGATTATAGAAGATTTTTACAACCCTTTCATGTAATATAAAATCCATACATGCTTTTCTATTTTCAAACAACAGAAGAAGAAGCACCTATATTACCAGGAGAGAGACCACCCAGGACACTGGACCCCTCTATTGCAACTTGAGAACTAAAACTCTCTATCACCAAATTCAGTCTTTGTTCCCTACCATATTAGAGTAGAATATTATTTCACACTTTTCCATTCACAACAATGTCAGCCCACGATCAGATGGGATGGAGACAAATGAGATCCTATGTGTGGAAGAAGTTTTTTTGGGGGAATCTCAAAAGATGTAGTGTGATTTTCCTCTTCACAATGTCCAAAAATCTATGCCACCTGATTGAATTTCATGTGATTATACATAAGTTCTGTCTAGTGAGACAACATATAATCATTCACAAACTTATTATGTGTAGCATACACCACCCAAAAACCACTAAACTAGTGCTCTGAGGTGGATCATCACATAAACTCAAGTGTGCCTCCCCATATGCCAGATAATGTAGACTAGCAGTGACGGTCTAATGAGTCACCTGGGGAAACTATACCATATTTACAAATGTTGGCCACAACAGATAATAATTTGAAAATGGAAATAATAGACAAAAATCAATAACATGAATAATTGACCGATTCCCAAAAACTAGGTACAATCATATACAATAGTTAATATGGCATGTGATGCTATAGTGCAATTGAAAGAAACCCAAAATAAAACATCAGGGAAAAACTCCCAACGAGTCTCTACTCTATGTATGGATCCTTCACCATGAAGATCCTGAGCCCAAATAAACATCATAGTCTAGGGCCCTTTACCTTTTCCTGACTTACAACCAAGATGTCTTCATGGGTAACCAATGGCGGCCAAAGTAGGGTTTGACTAAAAACCTCAGTAGACCACCACCAACGGTGTCTAAAAAATATACAGTCTAATAGATTTTTTGTGGAAGAACAACATGAATGGTAATAAAATATGGGATAGTTCAAGTCCCATTATTTAAGATTATTCATTTAGTTTATGACTAGATTTCATCCCAATTTCAATTCTAATACCATTTTCAAACATAATCCATTTTAACATATTCAATTTCAGTTTTTCATATATATCATCAATATATGGGTCGAAGGAAATCAATTAAAATGCATAGGGGATGTCAATAAAGTCCCTATATAACTAGGGACCCACATATCACATCAATCAATTATCTTCAATTTAAGGCATTAGTCCGGGTGGAATGAAACTGTTAGGTGAATAACGCCTCCCTCCCCTTCTCTAACCCATGCATTTTGGGGTGGAGTTTAGAGTCTCAATATATTACTCAACACATGGGTATAGAAGCTCAAGTTAATATCCCACACTACCAAGCTATGTGCCATTGAATATTTATAAATCACCAAAACCATTCTATAACAGAACATAAGATAAACAATTCCATGGGAAATCATCATTCACAATGCATAGAAAAAACATGGGAATTAATACTATTCCATAACCCATCAACTCATTTTAAAATTACAATTCTTATCCACTTAGCGATATTCTCATTCCCATGAATTAACCCATTATGTGTATTCAACAACCCCTATTCCTTATATAAATTCATCATTTACTATCCATTAACCCATTCATCCCATTTATCATTTCACAAGAATTTACCCATTATATATTTTAAGTACAATTCTCATATCAATTAAAAAATATTTTTTATTTCATAAAACCATTTAGGTGTACCACCTAATTGTCATGTATTAACCCATTCCAAAAATTCAACCATTCCCTTTTTACATCTCATTAACATATCTCCCATTCATTATTCTATTTTCCAATTACATGTTTATTATTTAATATACACTAACCCCGTTGGTCATTTCTAACAAAAATTCATTAAAAAATTAACCTAATCCCTTTCAACCAAAATTTCCCATTTCCATGACATGAAAAACAACCCCATATTCCAGATCATCATTGGAATATCTATTATCATTAATTTTACACGCAATTAACCATTAAAACATGTTGTACATGGGTTCCAAATTATCAATCAGAAACCATTCATTTAACTCTACCATTTTTTAGGTCCAAAAAAGTCGGCACACCCCATGGGCATCCCATAAATTGTAAAGCCATCCTCTACGCATCCCACTTAGATCTTGAGGGTTTAAATTGGTCAATTACACACACATTTTTTGTGAAACACTTAAACAGAACCATGAAAAACAAAAAGGAGAAAACACGTACACAAACTTCAATGCCAAAACCTAATAAAAACAATTGGATAAAACTTGTTAGACACCTACCTTGAATTTGATGATGAACACACTCTTAATCATAGCCATAGATCTGGATTAAAACATCCCTTGAAGCACCAACATAGGTTTCACAAAAAAAAACAAATGGTTTTAGAGATTCAGAAGAATATTGGATAAACCACAAGCCCTAATACGAGATAGAGAAGAGAGTAAATTTTTAGAGATACTCAGAGTGTCAATCTGTGACCAACGATGTCCAAAATGACCATGAATCGACTGATAAAAACTTTTTGGAATCTTGGGATATCATGGTTCTAAACTAGTGTTGAGAGGGGAGGAAAGGTGGAAAATACTGAGTTTGGTTTTAAAATCATGAGATGGCATTTTTTTAATTTTCTCATATTTTCTAGGCCGCACGGTTTACCCGTAGGGCTTTTAAAACCGTATGAAAACTGTGCGGAAGCTACTTCCAATAAATCACCCCCTCCGCATGGTTATCTGTAGATTCTGCATAGTTTTCTTAATCATGTGACAACTGTGCAAATTCCTTTTTCCATGGTTTCACAATTCCATCACAATTTTCACTAACCATGCACAAAGAGTGCAACATGCCCAAAAACTCCATTTTCCTTCTATTTAGTGTCCCAAATCCCCAGAACACTCTCGAGTTTTCACATGAACATGGGAAAAAATTCATCTATCCAAAATAGATGTGGAAAAAACCAAAACATAATGAAAAACATACCTTATTTAGATTCAGTATCCTACAACCTCCCCACCATATAATGGATCGTCCTCGAGCCACTCTTCCGAGCAACACCAAACTTCCGTAATAAGAGATCATGACATAGGGTCCGACTATCACTTCCTATAATAAAATTACTAGAATGACATCACAATTCCCCTCAATCATGAAAAAGTGTCATAGAAGTGACCCATAAGCCTTCCTCATTACAACAATGACACGAGTTGAAACTACTCAAGGATGAATACACTTCGACCATTCTTACAACGATAACTCCATGGGGGAAATATTAGGTGACAACACCTAACTTAAAAAACAAGGAGGATTAACACCCATCATACCATATTTATGAAGGAAACCAACCTGCATCTCATCAGCCCAATCCCCTATACAGCTCCTGACCCCAATAACTTGGCATCATTTTTCTATTCACCCAACTCTCATGACGACAAACCTGGTATCACTCGGTGGAAAACACACAATCCTTTCAACTAAATTTTCTAAATATTTTACTCCATAGATGTACAACCAAAATCCACCCAAAACACTCAGGTACCCATCCAACTTAACTTTTTTCCAAGGCTCTCTATCACAGATAACATACCATATCAATGACCACTTGATTCTTCCAATCCTAAAACTCTGATCACGTTATCAACCAATAATTTATCATGCATGGTTCTCTCCACTATTTTCAGGTACATGGAACATCCTCCATTGATGAAGGACCACCAAATCTCAACCCAAAATTTGCATCACCTATCATGTTCCAACTCACCGTGCCCAGGAATCCATATGGAATTATCCTACATTAGTATCCAGCTACACCATCTAAACCATTCGGTAGGACACTCCTACACTATTTATATGAGGAATAAGGTCAACATGACCTCACTCAGTTACAAAATGATTTCAGAAGGTGCTTTTCACTACATTTTGAAATATGAGGTGAGTCCCTCTCAACACACCCATTCAAGATTACAGTCTCAGGTTGGACGACCTTCAACTTGGTTTCCCCAAAACACCCACCCTTTCCACTGAGGGTACACTATTGTTTTCTCACCTTTCCAAGGTGCTTACTGACATCAGGTCTAGCATTATAATCCCACACACCCACTGAGGTCAATTCCAAAATTCTATTAGAACTCTCTCATCACGGCATAATCGCCATCAAGTCCTTCATTGGGGTTCACCCATGGAATGTGACCACATCCATGTCTCACATTGCCTCTCTTAGGGAACTAACACACACCTTGCAAGTTCCGCATTTGCATCAATATGCCACCACATCCGCTCGATGTTCTTCTGTCCACATCTAAGACCGAATCATCCCTCCCCACCTTAGAAGTTTTGTTACCACTTCTCTCAAGGGGGATTAAAACCACCAAATCTTATACTCAATCACAAATGAAACCTAAAACTTAGACATGGCCATACAGGTTTTTCAAAAATAAGAAAAAAATGCCACCTAGTTCCCATTACTAGCATCTGAGAACGACTCCCATGACATTTTTTACATTTGGTCCATCCCAAGGACCTCACACAAAACCATAGAGGGTGCAAATTCAATCTTAATGCTCTACATATACCATTCCTAGGTGCGTAAACTCCATTATTTCCCTCATTTATCCAAAAAACTTCATGTAACTTGGCGAAAGATAGAACATCTCAACGTACTAGGGACAATGTTAAGATGTTGGGAATTCCCGTCACTAGATGAGGTATTCTAAGAATATTTCGAAGAAAACCACCACCAACATAGCCTTTTTTGATATCGAACCATGGGACATCATGACCTGGAAAAGATCTTTGGCTCCCCTACACAACACATCTTATCAACACTTGACCACCACCGCTCAGGTGCGATGACCAACCATGTCCAACCATCTCACCACAACCAAACCACCAAGAAGTTGTGGACCAACATTTCATTTTTAAATAATTCTTCCACACCACCCTAATTCTTGTAGAATAGCCCCAAAAACAAACAACCAAACCACATAGTCTACCATACCATCCAAACCAATTGTCTCTCACCAAAACAACCTTGAAATGCATAAATCCCATCGTCTTATTACTTACCTAACATTGTCTATTGGTTATTCATTCCCTACAGACGTGAGGCACCCTATATATCTCCCCCGAACACCAAAACCATTCAAACTAACAAATTTAGATACGGGAACACCATCCCTTAGCTGTTACCATCGTGGGAAATCATATAACTGCACTTCCGCCACAATTATCTTTTCTGCTTGAAAAAAACTCCATGTCCTCCATTAATCATCATCCAACATGTTAGTCAAGAATACATATGTTACAACCATTTAGAAAAATCTCACGTCATATCAGAATTCTACTGTGACTTTATGAAGGAACAAGGAACAACTATACCATCAACATTCCCACATAGCCCTCATGGACAATCCTTCACCTTGGGGCACTCAGAGTCCCATTGCCATAGCCTAGAAAATATACATGAGCGACACACATCCAAAAGAACTAGAAGTCCTCACAGACCTATCTCATAGATCACATTGAAGGTTTAATGATACAAGCTCTGTAAACTAGAGACAGATCTAGGATAATCCATTGTTCCTCCCTCCAAACCATGCTTATCATGACAAAAATAAAGCATTACTCGTGAAGTGAATTCTCACTCCCATTCTGATGCACACTATGCCTAGAACACCAACAACCATATACTATAGGTTCCCCACAAAAGCTATACACATTCATCAATAGTACAGAAAAACATCTTATCTGGGATTCGAGACACAACCTGAAATCTCTCTACTCACAAGGTCACCAAGACCCATGCACTATCCTTAGGGTCTAGTATATACTCTATATGGTCCGGAATAGTGAGAGTTACTTTAATCACATCACTGAACAATACATTGCAACCGAACGGCCACACTCTACCATGGGATATCTAACACACCATCCATGCCAATTCATAACCGACAGGACATCGCAAAACAAATCCAAACACTCCAACTAGGGAACTCCCACTACCAAACTTATGCATACAATGGTCAAACCAATAATGAAAATGTGACCCAAATTTGAACTCAACTATTCTCATTTTTATCTTATAATTCACACAAGGCTTTTAAGAATGACCAATAAGATTTATCCATGGATGTAAAAGGTCTCACACTATAATTCTTAAACAACCCATTCTTCATACTCTATCCCAATGATCATCGTCACACATAGAACACCACCCTCTACCAAACCTAATATGGGCCGTAGTCATCATTGGGGAACAAATTTACTTAATCTTAAGCCGTTAATCAACACCCCATCAACCCATTATTCTTTTACAAAATGATCCTTTCCATCTAAAAATACTTACTATTTCACAACTTTTTAAAATAATCATTTTACCTTATTTACATCATTTATTGGGAATAATTAATTAATAGTTTTACTGTAATTATGCCACCCTATTTCTTTTAGACACAAAAAATACTTTACGATTTATCACAACCAAAAATTCTAACACATTCATAGCATTTCATTATAGATGATAATTCATAACTATTCTTTTTTGTTTTTTTTCATTCACCCACTTCATTACCATTATTAAGCATCATTTTCTTCATATTTATCAAGGACGTAAATTATTCTACTCTCTATGCACCACACACCCATTATGTGTGTGTTCCTGTAATGTGTCATGTCACCTATATCCATAGGTCCGTAAAATGATTCATTAATGAACAACCTCATGTATTTCTTAAAATGATAAAAATATCATAAATCAGTTAAATCGCACAAAATGTGCATCAAGCAATGGTAAAATATCATTCAATTGTAATAACACACATAGAGAAAAAAAAATTCACCCAGGGTGACATGTATTTTCCCTCATACTAGGGTTAGCTACTCCCAAGAACGAGCTCATTACAAAGGCCCAACACATCCTAATATCATCTCTACCATCCCTAAATAGTACGAAAGAGACACGAACTCCTATTATACGGCTTTATAACATCCCCGAACCGGAATCCACTAAACAAGTTCTATGAGCTGGGTCATCACATGACCTCAAGCATATTTCCCCAAACACCTGATGTTTCTGACTAGAGGAGAGGGTCTAATGAGTCATTTGGGGAGGCTATACCCTCTTTACCAGAGTAAGACACAATAGATAATAATTTTAACAATGAAAACAATAGAAAATAATAAACAACATGCATAAATTACCCATTCCAAAAAACAGGGTACAATCATAAACAAAAATAAATATGTCACTTCATTCTATAGTGAATGTGAAATAATCCCAAAATAAAAATACGGGAAAACACTCCCAAAGGTTCCCAAATCAATGTTTGGATCCTTCACCATGAACATCCAGAGCCCAACTCAACATCTTATTGTAGGGCACTTACACTTGTCCTAGCCTACAACCAATAAGTCCACTCAGGTACCCAACAACGGCCCGAGTAGGGTGTGAGTACAAAACTCAGTAGGCCATCCCCAATGAGGCCTAAAAAATATCTAGTCTAATAGATATATCACGGAAGTAAAAAATGAATTGTATGTAACAAATGTATGGTTAGAGTGCCTTAAGTTAAAAAAATTCATTTATTCTATGATAAGAGTTTATCCCAATTTTATTTTATATAACATTTTCACTCATAATCCATTTTAAAATATTCTCTTTGGGGTAGGAATATATATCATCCATACATGGGTCTAATACAATCAATCACAACTCATTGGGGAAGTCAATCAAGTCCCCATCTATCTAGGGACACACATATCACCTCAAACCATTATCCTCACCTAGAGTCCTCAATTTTGGTAGAATGAATCCATTAGAGAAATTGGGCCTTCATCCCCTTCTATAACCAGTTCATTTTGGGGTGGATTTTAGAGCCCCAGTCTATAACTCAACCTGTGGGCATAGAACCTCAAGTCAATACCACACACTACCAAGCCATGTGCACATGCCTATTTATAAATCACCACAACCATACCATATAACAACATATCATAAAAAATTACAGTAGAAATCATCATTCAAAATGCATAGAAAACAACATTGGAATTTATACTATTCCATAACCCATTAGCAAATTTTACAATTACAATTAATATCCATGTAGCCAAATTCTCATTCACGTTTCTTAAACCATTAGGTGTATTCAAAAACCCCTAAGACTTATCAAAATTCATCATTTACTATTCATTAACCGATTTATCCCATTTATCATTTCACAAGAAGTTACCCACATATGCATTTCATGTACAATTATCACATCACTTTACATAATCTCTTTATTGCATTCAACTATTTAGGTGTTCCTCTTAAATGTCATGTATTAACCCATTCCACAAAATCATCAATTCCCTTAGTACATCCCAATAACATATCTCCCTTTTTTATTGCATTTTCTAATTACATGTTTACCAGTTAATATGAACTAACCCCCTTATGCTTTTCAAACCAAATTTCATTAAACAATTTACATAATCCCATTCGACCTAAATTTTCTATTTACATGTCATGCAAAACAACCCCTTATGTCTTATCACCTTAGGAATCTCTATAATCATTACATTAAAACATAATTAACCATTAACACATGTTCTACATGGGTTTCAACTTATCACTTGGAAAGCCATCATTTAACCAAAATATTTTTTATGTCTGGAATAACCGACGCACACCATGGTTGGACCTTAAATGGCCAAAAAATCCTCTATTCATCCCACATAGATCATGAGGGTATCAATTGGTCACATAGATACACATTTTTTACGAAATGCCTCAACGAATCCAAGAACACCAAATTGTGAAAACAAGAACACAAACTTCCCTGCACAAACCCAACATAAATCAACGAAATAATACGTGTAGACCACCTACCTAGAATCCGATGATGAATGCACTCTTAATCAAATCCATACACCAAGATTCAAACACCCCATAATGACCCAATCTAGGTATCTCAAAAAAAGGGTCTTATAGATTCGTAAGACGATGAGGGAATCCACAAGACCTAATTTTAGAAATGGAATGGAGTATATGATTAGAATTACTCGGAGCTTTGATATGGAACCAATGGTGTCCAAAAAGGCCAATAATTGAAGTATATACACCTATTGGAAGAATTGGCCATCCATGTTCCTCACTAGGGTCGAGAGGGGGGAATGTATGAAAATACCGAGTTGGTTGTTAAAATTTTAGGGTATAATTTTTGTAATTTTCTCAACATTTTTGGGTTGCACAATTTACCTGGATGGTTTGTCAAGCCATGAACAGACCGTGAGGAAGCTACTACATGAAAATCACCCCCTTCGCACAAATATCTGAGGATTCCACACAATTTTCTTAACTGTGCGACAAACGTCTGTAAGCCTTTAACCATGGTCGCATTGTTCCCGCACAATTTGCACCAACTGTGTGCAAACCATGTAACAAGACCATGAACTCCCTTTTTGTTCTCATTCATGTCTTGAACTCCTGAAAGACCCTTAGGTTGTCACATGAACATGGGTAAACACTCATCTATCCAAAAATAAAGAGGCCAAACCAAAACTTAAACAAAAATATAACTTAATAAGAATCAAGATGTTACACATGGGGTGATGTATTTCATAGATTTCGTTCTTTTAAAGCACATATTAAAATGTTGATCACTGTAAGAGAAAAAATAAATTTTAAAATATCTCATACAGATGGAGGATTCATGACCAAATACCCTACATTCTACATATAATATATGGGGGTATATTCAAATTTTATTCTTATCTCATGCACTTCTTCTATAGTAGAATGTTAATCATTATAAACTATATTGGAACTAAAGTCCACTTCCACATGGAATCAGGCATAATGACCATATTAATCAATTTAGGTTTCGTTATCTATATTTAATGTAATTCTTATAGACTAAGAAATATCATATAGTATCCTAGGATTACAAAGAATATATTTTAATCAATTGACTTTAAACCACATATGAGTATATTAGTTACCAATTTCATGAGTTTTGGACATGTGGTCCTATTCGTGTATGTGATGTGGTCCCATCTTTAAGAAGATTGAACCATAACCCCATGCTCTAATTTTGAATTTCACAAAAGCTAATAAAAGGTGAAAACGTCACTTCATAGTGATTCACACTTCTAGGTGGGGATTACCCAAATTTCTAAATGAATCTATACTTGATATTGAACCTTCTATGGATTAGATCCCATGAGTAGGACAAGGCATGATTTTATAGAGCACTCCACAATTACCATTTTCTCCAAGACTACTGCTGTGTATGCATTATCATGGGAATCCTTTCCATTCCTACAAATACCAATATTTGAGCCTTTAAAGAGAGAGAAATATCTATTGTGGTAACTAATATTGAATGATTTGGCATCATGAGAACTCTCAGTCACTGGTTTTTGATACTTCAATCTATCTACAAGTTTCTTATAGTAATCAAACATCCCTTGAACAAGAAAGTTTCTCACCATCAGATGCGTGTTTGAATAATTGAAATGAGCATTGCCCTAAATTCCATATCAGAGAAGAGAGAAGAGTTCCAAACTAATATCCATCTATAAAACTCCATAATATATATATATATATATATTATTGTTGTGAGATATCAGTTTTCTACTTTTTATTCATCCCATGAAAAACAAAATCACAACTCATGCATAGATATGACTTGTCATCTACACACATTACTGTCATCTTTTTTATCACTACATTATGTGGATTGTTATAATGATATTAATAATGGAAATATATGGTAATTATGACATGATATTTATTAAATAAAATTAATATATCATCCAATTAATTACCCTTTTATCCATTTATAAATCATATTGTCTCTCATGCATGTTTAAGGTCCACCATTTCTACAAAGTGATGTGCCTCATTTTCTATGTCCAAATTTCAAAAATGATTTAAAAATAATTATGTAATTAATAAATATTATATCTATAAAATTAATATTAGTTTTTATTTTATGGGGAAAATTTATATTCACTTGAACGAAAACATATATATTAGAACATACATGGGAATATGATGTTGTTAAATCAAAAAAAGAGTGTAATAATTATATTTCAGTAACAAATAAGTGATGATATGATATATGAGGATGTTATATTAAATTAAAAATGTTTATATTGTCCTAGTATAAATTAATTAAATTCTAAAAACCATTATATATGAGGTTATTTATCTTTCAACTAATGTGAAGGATAATTTAAAGGATTTCATCTTAATACCCACTCCATAGAGACATAATTGGTATTCGGAAATTATTAATTATTATGTGGATTATATAATTTAATTTTTGTTAATTAAAATAATTTTTTTGGATTATTACTTTTCATTTCATGTTTAATATCATAGATATTTTCCACATTTTCTTCAATGATTTCCACTATTTGTAACTTGAATAATGCATTGAAAGGATTAAAAGAAAAACTAATATTTTTTATACAATGTTAATATATATTTCAATCCCATATATATATTTTATACAAAATGATACCAATTTATCATTACACTTCTTATGTTATTTATAAAATAAAAAATTTACCAATCTTTAAATTTTTAGAAAATTTTTTGAATGGAAATTTCTTTATTTGTTTTCTAAATGATTTAATTGGTGTAATTTAGTAAAAAGGCACATATGTATTTTTTTGAAATATATGGTATGTGAAAAACGTCCTACCATTATGAACAATTATTTCTTTGAACATTCCATTATAATTTTACAGGGTTATCTTCAATAAAAAAAATTACATTATTTATGTGTTTTTTTCAAAAGAAAATAGTGGTTCAAAAATTGAAGGTGTGTCTACTAAAAAACGTTTTAATTATATTTTAATGGATTTTATATTAATATATGATAAAAAACTATTATTTTACATATTAAACACTCATTATTTTTTTGTAATTATACCATTTGTTGACACATTCACATAATTTTTACCATTTTATATTTTATTTCCCTTAAAATTTATATTCATTGAATCTAGGATATGATTTTTGAATAAAAATTACTACATTTTAAACAAAATGTTTTACAAAAAAATTATTCTTAAATGGATAAAATATTGATAAATCCATATCAATTATTAAATACTGGTACTTTTTTGTAATAAATATTGTTTATAGTTTTAACTAATCATTCAATATATGAAAAATGTGGTAGACATGCATTGATAGGTGGATCCCTATTTTAGATATCCCTTTTATGCAAAGATAGGTTTCATGAGAAAAAATTATTTTGAAAATTAAATGGGTCATTACACATTGAATTATACTATATTGTGATTTTTTAATAGCAGTGGAATAATGATTCTTGAGGTAATTACATAAAATATTAATCATCTCATTCATTGATAATTTATGAATTATTACTATCCACTATATTTCCACGTTGATATTATCATTAGAGATATTTCATTACTAAAGTATTATATATATATATAATTAACTTTTCCTTTTTTACCATTACATTGTGATTATTACATATTTACACCTGATTTTTTATGCTATTTATAACCCCTACTGATCATTTTATCTTAATAGAATTTTTTCCATTCCCCAGGATGTTAATAAGAAATATTTTAATGAGTTCAAAGATACATATTACTTTTACTTATTATATTCTATGTTTTATTAACAATGATATAATGTAACCATGAATATATCAAGTTCATTAAGTCAAATAAAATGACAATTCATTATAAATGTGATCTATTTTATCTTATTTCAGTGTTATATAATAACTAATAATTTTGGGCTTCTATATTTGTAGTTTTTATAGTTGTTTTTAAGGAATAGTGAAAAATGAAAAAATATAATATTTGTCATTATATGATAAAAACATTAATTAATGTTTCATGGATAATTTTAAAAAAATATATTTAGAACCCATATGCATCAATTACTATACATAGTCATATTATTCATTAATATTATTTGTGAGGATTCAAAATAGTAAACTAATGAATATTATAGTAAAAAAACACTCGTATACCCCCCGTATAAATACCACCCAAACCACCTGTTATATTTAAACAATATTTTCCTTTTAATATACCCAATACCTACCCATTTATATCCTCATATATCCCACACATCACTATAATCTTTGATCTCATCGTATTAGAAGGAAAATATCTCAACAAAGCCTTTCAATTTTGCATCCTCCTCATCATCCAAAGGAATATTTATCCAACATGGAATAATGATTCCATTATCATATATATACAATAAATATTTTTTTTATGTGATATAAAAAATCTATCCAATTCACATCATGACATAGTATGAAATTCTAAATAAAATTCATATTTTGGTGTATTTACGTCCTCCAGGAAAAAAATATTTTTTTCCACCACATTCTAGGATATTTATAGAAATATTATATTGGTTAAATATGAATATAATAAGTATATTTTAACATGTTTTATGTTTTGGTAAATATTATTAATATTTTAGTTCAATAAATGGAATTTAGTACACGATGATTGGTAAAACCACCTCAATGAACTAATTGTGTAATGATAACACATATACTATATTAATCATCCCTATATAAAAAAAATTAATATTTGTGACTATAAAAATTTCTAGATATAAATTAATATAATTTCATTTAAATTTTAGTTATATAGTTCCATTTTAAAATATCATCAATAATTATCCACAAATAATCAAAAACTTATAACCATGAAATGAATACCATCAGAAAAAATAAACATAATATCTCATTGAAATATTTATAAAGTAATATAAAATAATTTTTTTAGACAAATATAAATGGAAATGACTATTAAATATCTTTTCAATGAATCCAATATTATTATTCTAGATGATTAGTTAATGTGAGGAACAATTTTGGAAACTAATTTAAGGGATATCAACTGACCACACAATTTTTTTGGGTGGTTATTTTTATCTCCTTTTATCATGGTATCTTTTTATTAATTTTTTATAATACATATATCTTACATATATACGTCCCACACATATATCAATAATTAATTTCACCGTTATTTGATGGGTATATTAGTTTTTTTAGTTTCCTTACTAAATTTAATTTTTTAAGAAAATCCAATTAAAGGGAACATTGTTGTTTACTTTGCCTCATTTTAATTAATATTGACTATTTTTTTTAACAATATATGTTTTAGAAAAATAAAAATTTTATTATTAAAGTACAATTATTTATATTCTATTTTTATATATATTATTATATATTTCTACTCTTTTATTACTAAGTACCCCTATTTCCTAAAATCTTACATAAAAAAATATTTCCAAAAATATTTCTCAACTCATTTTCTTGTCATTAATTTATATAGACTAAATTTTCATTCCATATACTTCATTATATATGTAAAAATGATGAAGAATTATTTTTTAAATTATTTTTAAAATTCATTATTATATTCCATATGGTTATTATATGAGGCATAATTATGTAACCTATTAAATTTCATCAGGGGATTTCTATTTTTTATGCCTAGTGTTTAATTTCCATTTTTTGGAACACATATTCTTGAAAATTTTATGAATGATTGATGATTATAGTTCTATAATTCATTTGATAAGGATTATGACTCATAATATGACATGTATGTGGTTGTAGAATTAACCAAATCTATGGTGAGACTCTTTCTGCCATGTGATGTTGACATGAAGGTTATCCTTCACCTTTTTATGTCATGATTTATGTTATTTTCACATTCCTATATTTCTATTATCTTATGATTATGTATTAATTATAAAATAATTATATATGATTATTTTAAAGCCATTACTTTTAGGATATCATGTTATTCCTATGGATTGTATGATATTATTCTCCATCATATTTGTCACAGTAAATGGTTTTTTATCTTACGACTTTAGTTTATGTTTTTATACATGGTGTCGTATATTGTTTTAGAAGATGAATGTGTTTTATGAATTTATTATAGTAATTAAAGAAAATGTATTTTATTTTATTTTCACTATGATATAATTTAAACCTAATAATATAAATATATTCGACCTCTAGTTCTTTGGGTATTATTTATTAGATATTTATATTAAAAATTATGTTATATTATGTGCGAGAGACTTGGGCAACAATATTTTGTATATGTGAATGGAGTAGTCATTTTTTGTGTATTAGGACTATAATACTATAGTTAAATCCCTATTTTTAAGTATAGGTAAATGGTAATAAATATAAGGTTTGATAAAATATGTAGAGATATATTTATATTAAATTATGTCATTCTATATATACAACAAGTGGATGTTTCTCTAAAATGTAACTACCTATATAATAATCTGAAAATGGGTAATTGTGTATTTATTTTATATGTAACTGGTTTATGAAAAATAGTCCTGTTTCGCACATGGTTTTATACACCCATGGGATATTATTGTAATATTCAAAAACTATTTACAAACCATTATAATTAACTTGAATAAATTGTTTGGTTATAAAAAATAATAGGTAAATTAAGATTGATAACATAGATTCAGACTTATAAATTCATCTTTTTAGATATTCATTACATTTATAAGTTTTTTCTTCTTTGTTCAATGTATCTCATTTATAGGCTTTCATGTTTATGAATTCTCCTAACAAATTTTTTATTTACATTATTTTAGGTAATGGAGGGAAATAGTATAAAGTGTACAACAACTAATATGATAAGAAATATTATTTTTTCCTTGATGACATTCTTAACCTAAGGGGAGTGAGATATTAAAACTTCTTCAATATAATATCTCAACTAATTCTTGATATTAATATTAATAGGACTGGTGTGGAATTCACTCTTTATCTTATATAATTTACTATTTTGACTAATTCATATGGAAAAAATATCTTCTATTTTTAGTGGATCTTTTAATCTCCTAATTTCATAATAATGGATTAAATACAATTAAAAGATATTTTATATTGTATAATTCATTATTGAATTGAATTTCATAATTTCCATATATCATGTTTATGGGGAAGCTTATCAGTGATGAACACTATTCCAAGAAAACAATGTATAAAGAGAATTATTATTCCATGTAATTTGATGAAGTCAAGATAATTTTTTCAACAAATTTTTTCCCTAAAATATCCATCCTAAAATGAAGGGGGAGTTTCTCTAACTAGTGGAAAATGATGATGAGTTTATCTTATTGTATGAGGAAAATTATTATGTATTTCATGCTACAACATTAAAATGACATTTACACTAAAATTAATTATTACCTCTACTTTAGTGGATTCAATATGAGTATATTAATATATTTAGTTATTTATCATATTAAATACTATGAAGATATTGTTTATTATGCACTTAAGGATAATATGATATTAGTGTGTCTAAATTGTCTTGTTATAATATATATAAAACTACTAAAATTGATCCTTATTCATGATAATAAAAGGATTAATCACATGAATCCTAGAAAACATGACATAGAATTTGATAAAAAAAGTGAAGAAGTATCCTAGAAACAATATCAATGAAATAAGGGTATGCTTAACATGTGGACAAAAGGGGCATCAAGATAATCAATGCCAAAGGTATAGAAATAATCACACCAATGTGATGGATGTAAAGATGGATAATATCATTGATAAAAATTTATTCTAGATTTAAAATTTCATTTGACACTATAATTTTATAAACCAATGTTCTAATACCACCGTTGTTAGAGATAATCAAATAAAATAACCTCCAATGTATAGAATGAATGGATGTGAATATGTTATCATTACTAAAATTGTGTTATAAAAAAAATATGTGGTGAGAGGTATGTGAGTTAAAGATTCAATAAAAATTAATGTACTGTTTGTTTCATGATATTAAATTTCATTCTTATCATTCATGTTTATAAGATATATTCAATCTCCCCCTCATAACATGGGGGATGTAATATTTGTGGCATGAGAAAATGAAAAAATTATTTCTTCACAATTATATAAATCCTCATCATTACATTTTAATGGGGAAATCACCCTATAAATTAATTACAATCATTCATTAGTGGAGTTGTATTCTATATTGTACATGGATTTGATATCTATATAAAAATAAAACAAATAATATTAGAAAAGTGACATCACTCTTCACATATCAATATATAGTCTGATTATGTAAAACAATAATGAGGATGATGAATACAATCCTAAATATTCATCTCATTAAAGGATATTATTTAATTACGAGTAAGAATTTTTAGCTAAAATTATTCAAACAGAAGTGAGAATCAATCTCAATAAGAATCCCATTATGTGGTGTTTTTAATATGTATTCCATGAAGTGTATATTTTACTTCTTCAAAACTAAGAGGTTTATTTTTTAATTAAATGTATATATATATATATCTCTTCCCACACTAAAGAATCCATATTTAATGGCCACATTTTTTAGGGGGAACACAATAGAAGTTACAACTGAATCTAGATAAAGATAAAGTATTAACTTCCATTAATTGGTTATTTTTCTAGTAATCAATGTGGCTTTATTACTTCTCTATGGTGGTCCTTCAATCAAGATCATACTAATTAATTATTAATAAGGATGATATTACCATAACTATATTTAATAATATGTAAAGACACTATGAGTTCAATGTTATTACCTTTAGACTGACTAATGAACTATAAATAATTTTTGAATGAATTAATATAGTAAATATTTATTGGCTCTATATTTTTTTGGTTGTCTTTTTAATTAATAATTTCATATAAAATAAATCAAAGGAGTAACATGTGGAAAATTTGAGTATTTTTCCAAAAAAATGGAAAAGTGTAATTTGTATGACAAGTACATAAATTGTGTGTTACAGATGATATTATTATAAATCATGGGGCATGTTATCCATAATAAAGGAATATCATTGGAATCATATATATAAAATTAAATTGATTAGTTTTCTAGAACAAAATATATATTGGATATCTATAATTTATAGGGACTAAATATATATAATTGACTATTTGTGAGAAACATTTAAGGGTTATAAAACTCAAAAACCAGTCTAACTTCTAATGGAATAATGATTTTCATGAATAATGAATATGAATAGAGATTCAATGAATTGAGAAATCACTTCACACATATTCAGAATACACTCATGTTTTTTCATATAAAATAATACTTTAAAAATGTTAATAGGTTTTGTATTTATGAAAGAGGAGAAATTTATATCCTACTGTTTAATCATGTTAATAGATTAAGAGATAAACCATACAACACAATATATGGAGTTGGATGTAGTGACATTCACATTGATGGTCCAGTGATACTATCTCTAGGGGAGATGTATGAAATATATACAGATTACAATAACCTAAAATATATATTCGCATAGGTGGATAACAATGTGTTATATTGAATATATTTAGATATAATAATTTACAATTAATATTTAATCCACTATAATATAGTAATGGAAAATAATATAGAATATTCTTTTTGTAGAAATGGTCCTGCAAACATTATCCAGTATTTGAATTGATTACGATTCAATCATTTTAGACATAAAATTTATATTAATGGAACTTCTAAAGTAAGGAACATATAAATTTATTATTAAAGTATTTAGAAACATTACAATATGGATGATATAAAGGATGATTTAATATATAATTTTTAATTATAGAATAAGGTGGAATATATATATAAATAGAAACTCTTAGTGTATAAAATTTATAAATATGTAATTTTATGACTTTAATCATGACAATTTTTACCAAAAAATCCTAATATGAAGAATGATTTGTCGAATTACTGGCATAGATAAAATATATTCATTCAAAAATGGAGAACAAAAATATATCACGATATCTAATAAAAATATTTGTGGTGTAATTTGAACAATTAGATTATGAAATCTACATCTATGATCCAACAATATCATAAATTTAATACAAAAAGGAAAAAGTCTATGGGGTTGATGAAAAAAGTACCCTTACATATGTCGAAATGGTAATAAAATATCATGGTCATTGTCACTGGTATAATGAGTGCATTCAACAGAAATATTTCAATTTACATAGTGGTGGGTAATCATAAAAATATTTATCATTACATTATTATTCATGAGGACTTATCAAATGATAATACTGTATTGATATACATAAGATAAGGAGTGAGGATTCATGGGAAAATTCTATCTGTTGTATGGTATTTGATATATAAGAGTCACCGCATTATTTTCGGAATGATATGTATCATTATTAAAATATCGAGTCGAACTTCAGTGTGGATTATTTCCCCCAAATTAATGGAAAATATATGTGGACTATGAAGGCATGAGAAGAATATTTGAGAGAATGCCTAATGAACTTCAATGGAGGATGGTATTGGTATATTCCTATTGAAAAGATCTACTTTACTAATAGATTCCACTCAAGAATCCTAATAGAACAATATAAATACCATTATGAGTAGATATTTATAAGACCTTTATGTTCTAATGAAGAGGTTTTATTCTAGTTTTGTTTGACATAATATGGATCAATAATTGTTATAAAATGCTATGACCATTCAGTAGCACATCTTAGAAGCTTAGATTAAGAAAAATACTAATTTTTATAAAAATAGTAGATACCTAGAGTTATAATTTGGAGATAAAGTGTTCCAAAATATATCATAATTTAATAGTGTAATAGGATTTTGGGAGAAGGTAAAGCTATATTCTAGGTACATTATACACATAAAAATTCTTGATTGCATTAGGGTTCTAGACTATACATTATATGTACCACTAGCCATGTACCATATACATAATGTATTCCACGTATCACTATTTAGAAATTACATACCGGATCCCTCACATGTTATCAATCTGATCATTTTCGAATTAGATCATGACCAATCTTATAAGGATATTCATGTGAAAATCCTAGAATAAATAAAATTTTATATGCATGAAAACAGCTCACCTAGTAAAATTATTAGAGAGAAACCATATGTACAATGTGGATTGATGATAACTATTATAATTAATGATGTAGAAGCACCCATTCATATTTTAGTTATATTACATTAAAAAAAATACTTGATGGTGGAATTTCTTATTGGGAAAGTATGTAATGGCCTCAAGATTTTCTAATATAATTTCAAATGTAACTATATATTCTAATCATATTTAGTAATTTAATGTTATATAAACCACATACAACTCATAAATCAAACAAAATTATAATATTAATTTTTAAAATTACATTAAAAATATAAATATATCTATATCAATTGAAAATGATATATTTGGAAAAAAATAAAAAATCTGATAACTCTAATATAAAAATTTAGATATGCCCGATCCATAAAATTACTACACTCACGAAAAATGTTTTTGAAATAAAAAAATATATATAATAAAATATACATAATGAAAATGATAATATATATAACTATGAGAGAAAATATATATTAATGAATAATGAATGAATTGTGGGGAATTTATTAATATTTGGAAACCCATATGACAATTAAAATTAGATTTTTGGAATTTTATTCGGGGTGTTGGAATAGTAATATGGTCATCTAAATAGTAATATGATAGTTAAAAATATTAACCTAAGTATTATAATAGTATCTTCAAATATTTTATTATATTAGAAAATAAATATATAAAATATTTACATCATGATACTTGTAAATACATTTTTATAAATTATAAAATTAATGATTATATTTTATAAGAATATATTGATATTATTTATATTTTTTCAAAAACATATAATTATTGAAAAGTTTTTATTTTTATAAAATGGGTTTACATGTTACTATTATTTTATGATACCTTAATTACTTTTTAAAATGTTAAAAAAATTGATCACAATATTAAATTTAATCTTTTTCATATAAAAATGATTCTATTAATAAATTATATTTATTATATTTTGATAACTATTTTTCTAAAATGGATTACAAATTCCAAATAAAAAAAATTATAAATTGTTAGTGTTAATTTTTTATAACTTTCTAAAATAGTAAATTTTCTGATAAATAGTGAAATCAGACAAAATAATATATTTAATATTATATACTAAATAAATAAATCTGTGTCATTGATGATGTAATAACCCAATAGCTAAAAATCACATGATCCAAATACTTTATATAGTTACATGGTTAATCAATTTTGGTGTTCTTGAGGATAAATAACAAACTAACTAATATCATATTCAAAATATTACCTCCCATCCACTAAAAATTATCTCTCATCCAAGCTCATTCTTCACAAAAAATGTTAATAAGAAATATTACCTAAACACTACCCAAATATCCCCTCATATTTCATACACATACTTTTAATACATGGAATCATCACAATACCATTCTGTTTTGACTTATGAGGATGCCCAAGGGGATATATCTAAAGGGAAAATTTATTCCTACAAATTAGACATTTATTTTTCTTCCTCCATATCAAAAACAATCACATCTGAGATGGAATAGTTAACTAATTATTATATATATTCTAGAGTTTTTTTATGTTAATGTAATTTTTACCATCCTTCCTCCTTTATTAACCACTAATTCTAAAAAAGAAATTATTGTTCATGTTATGGAGGATTCACCACCATCATAAAAATCTGTCTTCATTATTCTTTACCATCTCCGAGATTGTTCATAATAATCTTATTATGGTTAAATATATTTATAGTAAATATATTAAATCTAATTTCATTTTATATAATATATTAATAATTATTTAACTAAATAAATTGAATGTATTTCAAGACAACTGGTAATGGTGCCATAAGGAAGAATCTATGTAATGATAATGTTTATAATAAATAAATCATCCATATATCTGGAATTATATAGATATATATGATAATTATATTTTTGGATGGAAATGAGTATCATTTCAGTTCACTTAAATAGTTTTAGTTACATTTTTAATGAACTTTAATAATTATCCACAATTGTTCAGGATTTGGAACCTTGAAACGAATTCCATCAGAACAAAACAATTGGACATAATATCTCATTGAAATGGTTATGAATGAAAATAATATAATCATAGAAACTAAAATATTTATGGACATGGTTTTGAATTAATTAATTAATTAATATAATTTTATTCTTAAGGAATTTTAGTGTATGGGCCTAATGATTATAGGACCTAAGCTAAGGGATCTCTCCAAACCACCCCATTTTCATTAGGTTCTAATTTCTATCTCATTACCTCTCATTCTTACACTATTATTATTTTAGATGACATTGATACTATTTATATATTTCCCAAAATATATATATATTTTAATTGATATTTCCTTGATGTATATATACTTGTCTTAATAGTTATCTTTTCAATTTTGATTATGAAGAAAAACAAATTAAAGGGATCTTATCTATTTTTTTCTTGATTTAATGTACCACTCAATTAAATATTTTTTCAATGTATGTTTACCAAAAACATGAAATTTATAATAAAAACTCAATTTAGTTTATTTCTGTTATTATGTATATTATGAAATCCTTATCCTCATTAATAATTCTGTAACACTTCTTCCTAAACCACCACTTAAATGAAATATTTACAAAATTATTTCTCAACAGATTTTTATTCCATCCATTTACATGGACATCATTTCATATTAGTAATTAATC
This sequence comes from Viscum album, assembly GCA_963277665.1. NCBI lineage: Eukaryota > Viridiplantae > Streptophyta > Magnoliopsida > Santalales > Viscaceae > Viscum > Viscum album. Next base: position 1,942,424,769 of record OY728165.1, read on the forward strand.
ATTTATTCACAAATAACCATGAATTATTTAATATATTATTTAATGAAATTTATTATGACATTTTATAATGTTATTCAATAAGACACAATTATGTATTCCATTTCATTTCCATGGGGGTTTTATAATTCTTCCTCCTTATATATGATTTCATTTCATGGAACTCATATCAATGATCATTTTATGATGGGAGTTCCCACAAATGAATCCAATACAATGGGTTCTCTTTATATACATGAGATGCTATGTATGAGATTGAAGATAAATCATAATATATGAGGAGTCAATGTACATCGTGTGATTATGTCCTGGTAATTATACTTGATTTATACATTTTTATTTTTTTTATATTCTATCCACATTACCTTTTTCGTAGATATAATGATTTCATTGTCAACAAATGATACTCTAATATACTTTCTCCCAAGAAATCTAATTTATTATAACATTTTATGTCTTAGAATCATATGTTATAGTTTTTCATTTTTTTATACCCATATGGAAATTATGACTCGCCTATTATATTTATATATTTCATTAGGTTTTCAAATGTTCTTTTAGGAGCTCAAATGGATCTAGGAACTCTATATGGATATTTAAATAAAAATATTTTACATTAGTTTAACATTGATCTATTATGAATATAGTCATTCAAAAATACTTGACCACTCGAACATTGGTTTGTATTTCTTGTATATTTAAGTTAAAAATAATTTTTTATTAGTCGGAAGAGTTATAATTTTCTATAGTCCATTTTTCATTAAATTTAGGTAGATAATGCATTAGTTTATTTTCTATGTTATCAAATAGGTTTTTTGTAATTAAATTACTAAATATTCCAACCTAAAATGGAAATGTTATTATTTTTAATTTCATTTATTTTTACAATGTACTTTTGATATTTAACTATACTAGAATGCTCTTTAGTATTTTGATGATTTTGAATGTATTTCATAGAATTATTATAAGTAATTAAAGTATCTAGATTATTTAAAATATTCTTTATCAAAATTTTCAAAATAATCTTCAACCCTTTACATGAATTACGATTTTAATTTATATTCTTATGAAAAATATTTTATAACATGATTATTTTTTAGATGAGTTTGAAAATATTGTGTCTATTTATATTTATCAAAATCATAAACCACCATGATTAGTTTAAAAAATTTATTTTATATTTGAATGTGAGATGTTATTAACATCACGTATCACATAAAAACTATAAACAACCCAACTATAATCCTATTTTAAATGAAATTGTTTTCCAACCATAGGATACAGTATTGATGATAATATTTTTTTACATGTGGGGGAGATGGATAATTAATTATCTAATGTATTATTTCAATGATTATATATATATATATCAATATATTGTATAAATTTTCTCAAAATTGTCAAAAAATACAAAATTTGGGGGTCTTCTAGGTGGAGACCTACACATTAATGTTTTCATATATATGGGATAATTTCTTGATAGTAACTGATGATTAATTTTATGTTAAAATTGATGTATTTTCATGATTAATGAGTGTTTTGGAAACTTTTTTTGGAAATTCCTTTTAGAAACTATGAGAGATAGTCTGATATGTAACCTTCTTGAGGAATTGAAATTAGAACATGAGAAAACTAGATTTCAAAATTTATATTAGTAACTCATCCTTTTAAAAGAACACTTCATGAAGAAAAATTAACTATAGACATATATTTCCTTCAAAACTATATTTCATTATTTTGTTATATTCCCATATTGAATCTCTATAACAGTTGGAAAAGAATAACTCATTTATAAATCTAATATGAAATTAAAATTTATGGATAAAAAAATTTAAAATAAAGAGCATAATTTTTAAAAAGTTTATTTCCTTAGTGTAATGGGAATACTAAAAAAAATTAAGAAATGTGAAATTAACTTTTAATAATATATTTTGGGTTTTATAAATGAATTTAATAATAGATCATTGCTTGGAGGAATCCAAGTAAGAGTTATAATTGGTTATGCTTTGGATTATAATTTTAATTCCTCTAAAATAAGAATTTTTTAAAATAAAAAAACTTGAAGAATAATTTGAATTATTTATGCTCGGTGTCTGATTATTATATTTGAACCATGAATTTTTAAATGGTGGATGTTTTTGTGCTTTTATATTTTATGTGTTTCATTTTTTAAAATATAGGGAGAAACTTATTATAAGATATTATTGGAAACTCTTGGAAATTATTTTGGGCATAATAATATATTTTTGTAAATAAACATTTATAATTGACTATTTATATGAATAAATGAAAAAAAATTAGTCTATATTAAAAAAATAATTTATTTTAGGTGGATATTAAAATTATTATGTGATTGGGGGTTTCATGTGTCTCATTGTTGATACGCTTTTCCATGTTAATTTATTGGGTTGTATAGAGTATTTAACTGTAAATTATGTAAACTATTGATAATTTTTAAATGTGTGATAAATTAGTACTTAATTATACCACCACTGAAATTTTAAATAAAATGTGATTTTTTATTAAATTCAATTCCCAAATAATCATCACTCTTATTTAAATAAATTACCAAAAATAAATTTATCATTCACAAAAAAAATTAAAAATTATTGATTTTTTCTGGATTCTTGGAATCAATAATTTCTTAATTTTTATGTTTTTTAAAATAATTTTGTAATGCACCGACCCCAGTTTACCAGAGTCAGTGCCTTACTACATAACATTAGGATGATCGCAAAAGATCAAGTCATGAAAGACCGATTAGTTTTGTAGCCTTGAAATAACTAGATACAGTCATAAATTTTACATTACATCATAAAGTGAAAACTACTACAACAACGTCTTTTCTTCATATCCCCTCATACTATCCCTGAAGGTCATTCATAAATTACTACTTCACATCCTGGATAAAATAAAACATTGAAAGGGGTGAGGTCAGATGCTCAGTAAGGATAACAATATAGAGGAAACTTTCATAAATATGCATAAATATTTAAGGCAATGTATAACTAAAACAAAAGCCTTTTAAAATAGAACATAAGTATAATATGGAAATTATTAAATGAAATAATTACATTTACATATTCACATGGATATTCTACTAGTAAAATAATCACATTGAATATCAATAACCACTTCAATAATGATGGAATGCATAATTCTAGACTATCATAATCACGTAGCAAAAGCCACGTGCCAAGACTACAAATAATATTTTGTCAAGGCCTCATTCCAATACACTAGTTTGTCTCATGAGTCCTACCGATGCATCGAGGAGCTATAGCGGGCTCCACCCATCACATATTAAGTCCAATGAATTCCACATATGAACAAGTTTAAAATAACATAAAAATTCGTACTAAAACTAGCATACAAAATGTCAATACTTTTTCCATAAACCATGAATGGTATAAAAATAACACATCCACAGTCAAACATATCACAAAACCATCAATACAATATGGAAGTTTTGTATCATAATAAATAAAATTCAAATATGCATAAAATCCATTAAAGGATGTTGACATAGATGAAATCAAAACTCTTTGAGAGAAATATATCTTTTTTGAAATCATTTAAATGACGTATAATTATAAAATAAAACTTTTACTTTGAAAATTTTCTTATAAGACTGTAATGAAATCTCCAAAGATTTTACAATGGTTGAAAATAGCCGCACCCTCCGTATAATTTAAAAAATACATTCTTACCTTAATTCTGATGAAAATGTTAAAAATGACCTTTTTTGGAAAACAATATAAAGATTCCCTTATAAAATTCTTATAAAAAGTCAAAAAAATGGTACTTTATCCCATATTATTTAATATATTATGATTTATTTGAAATACATTTTTAAGAAACATGAATGTGGATGATAAATAAGTCCTAGTAGATAATTACGTATAAACAACCTCGGATAATGAAGAGATTGTGAAATGAACCCTTACCTTGTACTTTTCCTTAGACGACGGTATATTAACCTCCTGTATTATAGTTAAAAAATTGTTATTAAATTATACAAGAACCATATACATAATTATGATATCATATATGATCTTCTAATAATGCTTTGTTAATAATATTTTAGTATTATCGACGTTTCGGGTGTTAACTTACTCGTTTTATTTTATATGTTTGGAAACAGAAGTCGTGTTTTTTCTGTATAGGTTATGTATTATTCATATCAATAATTATATAAAGTTCTTAAAAATTACTTTTAATCATCCAATGATAATTATTCTTGAATGGATATGATGGGGAATGAATCTCATCGCGTTCGTGGAGACGGTAATCCGTACGTACGCACTAGCGACAATACCATTCTATTGATATTAAAATAATATATTTTTGGATGGTATATCATATATACAAAATCATTATAATTTTATATTTATTATTTACATGAATTACACATCATTATTATACCCATCCAAATAGTAATTTATTGAATAACAATTACCCCACGACTTGGAGATGGTAAGTTGGACGTACGCACGTATGGTGACATGTCATTCAAATGATGGTTAGAATACTGAATATGGTTGTACCATATTTACAATAACATCACAGTATATAGAAGATACTAGAGTTATTATTTTATAATTGAAATAACAAAGAAAGAATATGTTGAAGAATAAAGGAACATGAAAGAGGGTAGTGAAAACATTACCTCTTAATCAGGTTCTTCCTTTTGATTTGATCAAAATGGCACCTTAAGTCAGCTTTATGATAAAACTAAGGCCTATAGGTTGAATTAAAGGAAGTTTAGAGAGTATTTTGGTAGGGTTTGATCGAGCCAAAAGTCATTGAATGTGTGAATTAGTGAGAAGGGGGACTTCCCTTTTATAAGAGGTGTGAGGGCCACCTTTGGAAAAACTAATAATATTATTTTATAATAAATACATATTCGGTTTCTAATGGATAAAAAGTAGATTATTTAAATGTTAATGTGGGGATGAGTCGAAATCCTTTCAACCAGTAGATTTTAGAATGGTTTAGGTCATTATATTAACCTTATCTTTTAGTTTTAACTCTTAGTTAATTAGTTTGACATTTACCATGTAACATTTTATTTCTATATTACATTGTTAATAAACTTACTATATATATCCAAGAGACCCCCAAGTGGTCCATTAATGATACACCTAAAATTATTTATGTCTCTTTTCCGAACCTTATATATTTAGGAATATAATATAAATTAATAATATTATATTTGTTTTAAAAACTCTTTTATGTGAATTTGGACACTATTGGTTATTTCGTTTTTGATAATTTCATAACAGCAATATTACATGTAAAAAAATTTATATAATCAGTCCTAATATGTCATATTAACCTATAAAATTAGTGGAATTCATAAAAGGTGTCAAATTAGATTTATTTTGATACTAATAATATCAATTATTTTAATATTTCCTTAATTAGGTAATTACTCCATCACCATTGTGTCATAAATAAATTAAATTATTTAGTGCCTAAAAATTATAAATAAAATACCATTACATAGGAAATCATTATATCTTTATAAGAATATTTAAAATCAAAATTTTCTTATATATAACCCTATATTAAATTTTTTTTAGTAATTAAACATTGATTTTAAATCTTTTAACTCATCTTCGAATTAAATAATAATAAATGTCTTAATCTAATCCATGTTGACCTGAATGATAATTTTTTATTCAAAAGGTTGTTTTTGGTTGAGATAAACATGTCCAATAGTGTTAGGACATGTTTTAGGGTAATATTAATATATTTTTTACCCTTAATTACCCTATTTACTTTTTACAGTGGTAATTAAAAATAAAAGTTACTATTCACAAAAAATTATTTTCATCTCTTTGAACAAAGTTTTACTCCTTAATATTAACCGTGTCACTCATATTTTTGAAATTCCACTCACTGAAGAGGTAAAATTATGTTTTATGTGAATTTCTAAATTATCCTAGGAGGTGGGTAAAAGACGTTGAAAAGTTCAATAAAATTTTTTTATATATAAAATTATTCTGAACTAACTATAATGAGTTACATTGAACATATATAGGTATTATGTATCTATTTTGGCAATAATTAAATTTAAATAAAATAAATTAAAATTTAAATAAAAATTCGGTTTTAAACTATAACTCCGTGTTTTTTCACTATTCATAAAAAATTGAATGTTTTCAAAGAAATACAAAAATTTCACCCGAGGAGAATTTCGATACTCCGAATCCAAAAATGAAGTCTATTTTGAAAGATAAAATTTATAAAATTTATAAAATTGGTTATTACTATTCATAATGGCTAGTTTGATTGGTTGTGGTGTGTGTTAGAACTCGAAGTTGTGTACAACACGCGCTACTGTATTATTCAAAGAGAAGAGTACCATGGAAGCATGGTATGTTAAATTCTACCCTCCTTAAAATAAGTTTTCCCTCAAAATTTCTAGAATACTACCGCATGAAAAGACTCGGGGGATTGTTCATCATAAGTTCCTCAGTTTCCCACATTGCCTCTTCCATCTTATGGTTTCTCCATAGATCTTTTACTAGAGGAGTCGTCCGTTTTCTTAGAACTTGTTCCCTTGTATCTAGAATCCTGATGGGATCTTCACAATAAGACAGATCGTGTCCCAGTTCTAATTCCACATAGGTGAGTACATGCGTTGGGTCAGACATGTATTTTTCCAACAGTGATGCGTGGAACACATCTTGAACTTTGGAGAAACATGGCGGCATTGCCAAATGGTAAACTACAATATCAATTCGTTCTAGAATTTTGAAAGGTCTGATGTACCTGTGACTCAATTTACCCTTCTTACCGAAACGTATAACTCCCTTCCCTGGAGATACCTTCAAGAAAACATGATCTCTTACCTAAAATTCCAAATCATTCCTTCGGTTATCGGAATAGCACTTCTGCCTACATTGAGCTGCTTTGATGTGGTTTTGTATTACCTTTACCTTTTCCATTGTTTCCTCCACCAGTTCCGGGCCGACGAGTTTTCTTTCACCAATGTCATCCCAACATGTTGGTGTGCGACATCTCTTTCTGTATAACACGTCATATGGTGCCATCTGAATACTTGAATGGAAGATATTGTTATAGGAAAACTCCACCAGAGGTAAATATTGATCCCACATACCCTAAAAGTCTAGTGAACATGATCTCTTCATGTCTTCTAAGGTTTTAATAGCCCGTTCTGAATGTCTATATGATTGAGGGTGGTAGGTAGTGCTCAAAAGAAGTTCAGTATCCAAGGCCTTCTGAAGAATTATCAATAATCTTGAAGTAAAACGGGGATCACGATTAGAAACAATCGATTGGGGTACTCCATGAAGTCACACAACATCATTAATATATAGTCTTGCGATACGTTCCAGTGGTAGATCATCTATTATAGCAATAAAATGTGCTAACTTGGTAAGACGATAAACAATAACCCATATTGCATCATTCCTTCTTGGAGTCTTTGGTAGTCCCATGACAAGTTCAATCGTGATATTATCCCATTTCCACTCAGGAATGGGAAGAGGTTGCATGACTCCTCCAGGATGTTTCCTTCCAGTTCTCACTTGTTGAAAAACCATACATCTTGACACCAAATCAGCAATCTCCCTCTTTATGTTGTCTAACCAAAAATTTTTATTCAAATCTCTATACATTTTGGTACTCGCATGGTGTATAGAGAAGTTGGAAATATGAGCATCATCCAACAATTTCCTTTTTAGATCATGTATATTGGGAACCCAAAGCCTCTTCCCAAATTCAAAATTCCATCTTCATACACAAAGTCACTCAATCTCCCATCATTCACAGTTTTAATCATCTTTTGAAATTATTCATCATTGGTCTGAGAAATCTTAATCCTTTCTAGTAAATATTGTCTGTAAACCATTTGAAAAAGAATTGATGTTTCACCTTCTATGGTTATTTGCATATCCATCTTAACTAGATCCATAAAAATTAGATCCCTTTCAATTCTCATATTGTTCAAAACTCCATGATCTATTCTTCTCAAAGCATCTTCCACCTTATTTTCCTTCCTCGGGTGGTAGTGTATCGTGAAATCATAATCATTGAGTAATTAAAGTCATATCTTTTCCCTCATGTTGAGTTCTTTTTGTGAGAACATATACTTCAAACTATTTTGATCAGTATAAATCTCACATTTTTCACTGTAGAGGTAGTGTCTTCATATCTTCAAATCAAAGATCACAGCTGATAACATGAGACCATGAATAGGATATTTTTGCTCATGAATTTTCAACTATCGTGATGCATAGGCAATAACCCTATCATTTTGCATAAGGAAATAACCATGTCCTTTCATTGAGGCATCACTATAAATAATGAACTCATCATTCTCCAATGGTAGAGTCAAAATAGGGTCATTGAATAATCTTCCCTTCAGTTCTTCAAAAAATTCTTCACACTCTTTTTTCAAAACAAATTTTACCCCTTTATGTGTGAGCTTCGTTAATCTGGTATCCAATCGGGCAAAATCTGGACGAAAACATCGATTACAACCTGCTAAACCAATAAAACTGCGTACCTTGGTTATACTCATTGGTGCTGGACATTCTTGGATTTTCTTGGTCTTAGAAGGATCAACATAGATTCCATCTATGGAGACAATATGTCAAAGAAAAGAAATATCATGAAGCCAAAATTCACACTTGCTAAACATCCCATATAATTCATGTCTTCTCGGAGTCTTCAGGATAATTCAAAAGTTATTTTCATGATCTTCGTAGCTTTTGGAGTATTCCAAGATATAAATAATAAATACCACCAAAAAATCATAGAGATATTCATTGAAAACTCTATTCATTTGATCCTTGAATACAGAGGGTGCATTAGTAAGCCCAAAAGGCATTATTGTAAACTCGTAATGCCCATACCTAGATCGAAACGATGTCTTTGAAATGTCTTCATTCTTTAGACACAATAGATGGTATCCAGATCAGAGGTCAATCATAAAAAAGTATTGATCTCCATGAAGTTGGTCAAATAAATCATCAATGTGAGGTAGTGGATAATTGATGTTTATTGTTATAGCATTGATCTCCCTGTAGTCGATACATAACCTCATAGATCTATCTTTTTTCATAACAAAAACGACAGGGAATCCCGATGTAAAAACAATAGGGTGAATAAATCTCTTATTACTCAATTCCTCTAGTTACATCTTTAGTTGAACTAATTCCACAATGGCCATTCTATAAGGGGTCTTCGATATAGGTCATGATCCATAAATTAAATCAATAGAAGACAGAACTTCTTGTTTCGGAGGATGTCGAGTTAAATCTTTCGGAAATACTCAATTTGAACATTTCTTTCCTCACCCAAAATCATTTCATTCTCTTCCTCCCCAATAAGTGTATTTAGTTGAGCTACTGGGGGTGGATCTAGGTAAGAATTAGGTGGTGATGATTCTGATATAAAGATAAGGTGTTCCTTATCATCATCATCAAAAATAGTAACCTCCTTCTTCATAAAATAAATTTTTCAATCATGGTCTGAAAGAAAATATATACTAAGGATTATATCAAATTGAATCATAAGTATGACATTGAGATTAGGGGATAAAGAACATATATGTGCCCTAATGGGGGCTGATTCACAAAACTTTGTGGCAATGATACATCCCTTAAGATTTTTAACTGACAACTCCCTTGTTAAATCAAATTAGAAATTTCTAATTTTCTTAGCAATCTGGGAATATATGAAATAATGCGAAGATCCAGAATCAAATAATGAATTTTTTAAACTTGAGGAAACCATTAAATTACCTGCCACCACGCCTTTCGGAGCTTCTACCTCAGCATTAGTGATAGCATAAGCTTTGACTTGATCCCTTTGCATTTTCTGAGGTAAGTTCCCTTGAATATTAGGACATTCATTTGCATAATGTCCCATCTCCCTGCAATTTTAGCATTGGACATCTGTAGCTTCCTTCTTCCCCATGCAATCAAGAGCATGGTGGCCTTTTTCACAACACTTGTAACAGACTCCCATTCTTTTTAAGCATGTACCGGGGTGTTTCTTCCCACATTTACTGCAAGATTGATATTCAACCTTTCCCATTATTCCCCTTGTTTCCATTCCTAGTGTGATAATAATATCTATTCTTATCCTTCTTTGCTTTAAAGTCATAATACTTATAGAATTCATTTTATGTCTTGATAGCACATGAGACAATATGTTCGTACAACGAGGAGGTTTGTGAGACTAATGCTCAATAGATAAACGGTTTTAAGCCATAAAAGAAACGATCAATCTTACTTTTTGGGTTACATATATAATATCCAGCATACCTTTCTATCCATGTAAAGTTAGACTCATACTTTGTGAAATTCTCATCCTCTTTTTGTCCTAGACTCAGAAATTGTCATTCTATATCTGCTCGATGGTCATGAGGAATGTATTTTTCTAAGAAAATCTCTTTGAACTCTCTCCATTCCAAATTTTATACTTAATCCTCATCCTTTTTGTTTGGAATCAATTACCACCCTTGATCAGAATCTCCAGTGAGATGATAAACTTCCATGATAACAATTTCCCTTTCACTACTCCCCAAAGCCTAAAATATATTTTCTAGGGAACTTATCCATTTCTCAGCTACCAATAGATCTGTGATCCCATTGAATGTTGGTGGTTGTTGGCTCATGAAGCGATCTAACATTGATCCTCCACGATATGGATTAGGGTGGTTCATACGGGTAAGGTTATTATTCATAACCTGAGTGAGTTTTCCCAGTATGGTGATCAGCTGATCTACACCAGTTGTATCACCAGCTCCACTATTAATTATCTTGAGTAAGAGTTCAATCCCTACATGGAGTGCGTGTATTGATACAATTTTCATTTATTCCACTAGGAACCATTTCTAAACAATGTCAAAAACTAGATCAGTTTATGAATCAAAATAAATAATTATATACTTGTAAAACACTTAACATAAATTGAACTATTTATGGATATAATCCACAATAATAAAAATGTCTTCTTTGAGAATGTATATACTCATAAACCCTTCATAATAGTTTGTAATTAAAATTAGAATTATCCTATGAATATCCCCCAGGTGTGTCGTAACCAAGAGTGCAGCAAGGCCCGTTGTCATGCACCAGTTCCCGTTCGAGTCTAGCTCAAGCGGTGTTTTTGTGTTTTACCACTAGGTACATCTGTGCTAGAGCCGCCTCTACCTGCTCGTATCCAGACATGGATGTATTGCTCAGAAAACTCACAAAATTTCTACAATACCAAAATTATAATATGTTGTTCTATACTAATCCTCAGTGTCCATCTTAGATCTACGTGCTCAAATCAGAGTTTATCAAAATCTAGCTTCAATGGTTTGTACTAAAAATCTTCTAATAACAAACGTAACGCTCCAAACCCAGTTACCCAGAGTCAGTGAATTATTATATAACATTGTAATTATCACAAAAAATCAAGTCTCGAAAGACTGATTAGTTTAGTAGATTTGGAATAAGTAGATACATTCATAATGTTTAAATTACATATTAAAGTGAAAACTACTACAACAACATCTTGTCTTCATATCCCCTCATACTATTCCTTCATGTCATTGATAAATTACTTCTTCAAATCCTAATAACAATAACACATTGTAAGGGGTGAGCTCAGATGCTCAATAAGGATAACAATATAGCAGAAACTTTCATAAATAAGCATAAACATTTAAGGCAGTGTATAATTAAAACAAAAGCCTTTTAATCTTGAACATCAGCATAATATGGAAAACATAAAATGAAATAATAAAATTTATATATTGACATGGATATTCTAATAGTAGAATAATCACATGCAATATCAATAACCGCATTCATAATAATGGAATGCATAATGCCAGACTATCATAACAACGTAGCCAATGCCTCGTGCCAATATTAAAAATAATATTTTTTCATGGATTCATTCCAAGACAGTAGTTTGACTCATGAGACCTACCGATGCATCAAAGAGCTATAGAGGGCTCCACCCATCACATATTATGTCCAATGGATTACTTATATGAAAAGGTTTAAACATAACATAAACATTCGTATTAAAACTAGGATACGAAATGTCAATACATTCCCCATAATCCATGAATTGTATAAAAATAACAAATCCACCATCAAACATATCACAAAACCTTTAATACAATATGGAATTTTTGTATCATAATAAATAAACTTCAAATAAGTTTCAAATCCATCAAAGGATGTTGACATATATGACATCAAAATTATTTGAGAGAAATATCTCTTTTTATGAAATCATTTAGAATCACATAATTATAAAAAAACTTTTACATTGATAATATTCTTATATTCTAGTATGGAAAGAATCTAAGATTTTACAATGGTGTAAAATAGTCGTACCCTCTGTATAAGTTAAAAAAGGCATTCTTACCTTAATTTTGTCGAAAAGGTTAAAAAGGACTTTGTTTGGAAAACGACATAAAGATTTCTTTATAAACTTCTTATAAAAAGTCAAAAAAGGATTAATTGAATTTATCCCATTGTATTTAAAATATTAATAATGATTTTAAATACATTTTTAAGAAACATGGATGCGAATGATAAAGAGGTCCCAATAGATAATTATGCATGAACTACCTCTGATAATGAAGAGATTGTGAAATAAACCCTTACCTCACACTTTTCCTTTGTCGATGGTATGTTAAACACATGTATAATTGTTAAATAATTGTTATTAAATTATACCAGAACCATATACATAATTATGATATCATATATGATCTTCTAATAATGCTTTGTTAATAATATTTTAGTATTATAGTTTTTTCGGTTGTTAGCTTTCTCGTATCCATTTATATGTTTTGTTATATAAGTCATGTTTGTTATGTATAGGATGTATCTTATTCATACAAATAATGATATAATGTTCTTAAAATTTACTTTTAATCATCAAATTAGAATTATTCTTGAATGGATACGATGTGGAATGAATCTCATCGTGTTCATGGAGACGGTGATCCGTACGTACACACGAGCGACAATATCATTCTTTTGATATTAAAATAATATATAATTTGATGGTATATCATATATAAAGAATAATTATCATGTTATATTTATTATTAACATGAATTAAACATCATTATTATACCCATACAAAAAATAATTTATTGATTAACAATTACAACACGACGTGGATATGGTAAGCCATATGTACGCACGTATGGTGACATGTTTTTAAAAGGATTGATAGAATACTGAATATAGTTGTACCATTTTTATAATAACATAAAAGTATATAGAAGATACTGGAGTTATTATTTTATAATGGAAATATCTAATAAAGAAGAAGTTTAAGAAGAAAGGAACATGAAAGAGGGTGGTGAAAACATTACCTCTTAATCAGGTTCTTCCTCTTGATTTGATCAAAAGGCCTCTTTAATTTGGATTTATGATCAAAATAATTCCCCTAGGTTTAAGTGAGGGATGTTGAGAGAGTATTTGGGCAGGGTTTGGTCGAGACAAAAGGCTTTGAATGTGTTAATTAGTGAGAAGGATGAGTTCCATTTTATAAGAGGTGTGAGTGGCACCTTTAGAAAAGATAGAAATATTATTTTATAATAAATTCATATTTGGTTTCTAATGGATCCAAAGTGAACTATTTAAATTTTAGGGTGGTGTGGGTTTAAATTCTTTCAAAAAATAGATTTTATACAGGTTTGGGTTATTATATTAACCTTATATTTTAGTTTTAACTCTTAGTTAATTAGTTTGACATTTACCATGTCACTTTGTATTTTTATATTATATAGTTAATAAACTTACTATATACATTCAAGAGACCCCCAAGTGGTCCATTATTGATAAAAATATTATTATTTAACTCTCTTGGCCGAACCATAGATTTTTAAGAATATAATATAAATTAATAATGTAATATTTTTTTAAAAACTCTTTTATGTTAATTTTGACAGTATTGGGTATTTTGTTTTTGATAATTCCATAATAGCATTATTACATCAAAAACAATTTATATAATCAGTCCTAATATGTCATAATAACCTATAAAATTAGTTTAATTCATAAAAACTTTCAACTTATATTTATTTTGATATTTATAATATCAATTATCTTAATATTTCATTAATTAGGTAATTACTGCATCACCATTGGGTCATAAATAGATTATATTATTTAGTGTCTAAAAATAATAAATAAAATAATATCATGTAGGAAATATTTTTACCTTTCTAATTAATATTTACAATAGAATTTATCTTAAGTATAACCCTATATTAAAAATTTTTAGTAATTAAACATTGATTTTAACTCTTTTTACTCTTCTTTGAATTAAATAATAATAAATGTCCTAATCTAATATATGTGGACCTAAATGATAATATTTTATTCCTAAGGTGGTTTTGGGTCGAGATACACTTTTATAATAGATTTATGACAAGTTTTAGGGTAATATTAATATTATTTTTACCCTTAATTACCCTATTTACTATTAATCGTGGTAAATATAGGTAAAAAGTTACTATTCACCAAAAATTATTTTCATATGATTGAACCACATTTTACTCATTAATATTAATCGTGTCTCTTGGATTTTTGAAATTCCACTCTAGAAGTGATAGATTTATGTTTTATGTGAATTTCTAAATTCTCATAGGAGGTGGGTAATAGATGGTGAAAAGTTCAATAAACATTTTATATATCTAAAATTATTCTAAACTAACTCCAATGAATTACATTGAACATATATAGGTATTATGTAACTATTTTTACCTAAAATAAATTTAAATAAAATAAATACTTATTTAAATAAAAATTCGATCTTAAACTATAACTCATTTTTCTTTCACTATTCATAAAAAATTGATAGTTTTCACAAAACTACCTAAATTTCACCCTAGACTAATTTCTATATTCAGAATCCAAAAATAAAGTCCATTTTTAAAGATAAAATTTATAAAATTTCAAAAAGTGGGTTTTACTATTCATAAAGGCTAGTTTGATTGGTTGTGGTGTGTGTTAGAACTCGAAGTTCCGTACAACACACACTACTGTATTATTCAATGAAAATCATACCATGGAATCTTGTGGTGTTACAATTTTTTTGGTTAATTATTTTAATGTTCTATTTTGGAATTTATTTCTTAATCCTCACATTTAATGTTAATAATTTAATTAGTTTTACAATGGTACGAAACAGTTTATTAGTGTTTTTGTTCTACCTATATCATTGAATTAATGTGTGATAGTGTAGTGTTCAGTTATGCCATACATATATGATGGATCTAAAATCCATGTTTAGACCCTAAAAAGTGATACAATTATACTTATGTGATTGTTGATTCTCAATGACCATGACATACTTCCATGAACTATGATACCATGGGAAGAAAAATCATTCCCCTTTGAGAAGCGGATTCCTTGACCCTTCTCCGATGGTTCCCCATTTTATGACCATCTACGATTAACCATGGACATCCATCCATGTATCCACCAATAAAAGTACAATATTCCATTAATACTCCATGATAAGAATTAATATTTTATTACCCTTTCACCCTCAATGTACATTCAAATATTCCGAAATAGTATTCAGTTCTTGTGGAAAACTATTGACCATGGTCACCAATGATGGTGAAAGCAATTACATTTTGCTATGTGAATCACATATGAACCTAATATATAAGTCATATCTATATCAAATAGTGGCAATTAAAACCCCAGCTAGAAAGGGATACATTAATATTTTGTGACCCTAGTATAAGGACATCCAAATATCAATTTATGGAAGGAGATGGGATATTATATAATATTCCATGATCAAATAAAAACTTATTATTTATATACTGAACTAATTTAGAGACTTAAAAATAACTATGAAGTAGGGTTTTACTTTTTTGATTGATTGATGTATCAAAAAAAGAACCAATTTTGTTTAGACGTAAATAAGAAGGATGAAGAAATTTTAATCCAGTATACTATTGCTTGACGGATAACGATTCAATGATAAATCGGGGATTTATATTTTAATTTTTTTTTTCAATTTTGGGTATTAATAAGAGTCTCATGTATGTGCATGAGGGAATACATATGATAACATGATCGCACGACAAATATAACCTTGACTGATGGTTACACGATTGATTGAAATCTATTTTCAATGAACCTATTCATTCTCTATATGAGGTGACATTTCTAATACCAATTTTTGATTATCAATATCATCTTTAACATAAATGGATATTATATAAAGGTTAAACTTTTAAAGAGTTAATATATAATAACTATCATTATTATTTGATATGAGTTTTGCTTCAGCGATGATTTGATGATAAATATGATCCAAGTTCATCAATTTTTAGTTTTTTTGGATTCATGGAAAAGAATATTATTCTATTGATTAATGAATATGTGATACAAATGGTGATGTTGGGTAGTGTATATGTGTTTTGTTTAATGACCATTACTAGTGGTTTCCTTTTTATTGTCCTTATAAAAATTTTATGGAAACCATATTATATGAACCTTCTATCAATGAGAATAAACCAACATTAACATACATTCGATGGTAAATATTACATTCCTAAATGCCAATTATAAGTAGAAATTTTGGTAATGTTCAACTAAAAATAGATTTATGGTCATACTTCATTGAAATATGAAAGGTTATATTCCAAAATATGGTACTATGAAGTTTGTTTTAGGATCATACAATAAAATATAAATTCTGAAGAAAAAAACCCAGAACATTTCAATATAATTATGAAATTGGATGTAAAAACTATTTATGATTATGAATAATTCTATAAATTCATATGTAGTATATTATAGAGCTATAGATTTACTATTTTCTATTACTATATAGTGGTATTATATTTTATTTCTAGTTCAAATATAATATCACATGAGAATTCACTAAAATAAGATGATGATCTCCTTAAAGCATTCCTCATGGATAAAGATTCTTGTTAGAAATAATATTTCAATGATTTATATTTTGAATAAAATAGGGGTTAATATATATTAATATTATTCCTTCAAATTGGAGTCAACTCTTTTTTACATGATATATAATTGAATTCCATATTCTCCTCCTTAATTCCATTATTTTAAGTCTTCATTTATTTTTTAAATAAATGTGTCATGTCTTTATTTTTCCAAGTATTGGTGTATTAGGGCTTCAATAAGAGTTATGTATATTTTTGAGTACAAATATATGGGTGAATATTTTAGTATTATGGTGATCAATATCTTCTGATCATACTCTTTTTCTTCATGTTTGGATGATAATTAATATTTATTAGATATGTAGCATCAAACAAACTCAATGAATGCATTGTTTACATTATCTCCCATTATATTTTCACTATTAATTTAATGTATTTCTTAACCTCTTGGTTTAGGGAGGTTATTTGATTGAAGATATTTGAATATCACTTCATCCTATAATATATTTCACTTTTAGGTGGTTAGATTGATTGAAACATTTACATTTGTGGAAGTTAACATCAGCTATAATCAGTTATATATATTGTAGTTTAATGTTTTGTGTCTGAGATTCCTATGATTAAATAATTTAATATTCATTTATTATGGATAAGGTTTGATGACGTGATCTATCAGTAGGTCCATGAGTTTTAGTTGAGAGTGGAATGATATATATCTATTATTTTTTCTTATTAATTTCATGTTCTATTATTATGTAATGTTTTATCTACTTATAGTTCATTTTCAATGATTCCATTCAAATCATAACCATTATGATTTCTTCAACATTTAATTCATAATAATATTTAATACTACCAAATATATAAAACTATAACAAAATTGAGGAATCAATATGAGGAGGTGCACTACATCCTTCAGAGCATCCCCTAAGTTAAAAACTATATATATCTATAGATATTATAAATGTATAAATGAAAAAATATTATGGTAGGGGTTCATAATACAAAAATATACACCCAATGAGATATACAAAGGGTAATCTACAATTAGAGGCCATCTTATACCATTGGGAACATTAATACCCTTAAGGAATATTATAATATTTAGTCTAAATGCCAAGGATCTAGAAGCTCTTCATCAATATGATTTATAATATATGGGTTTGAAAATCCCATTTTCATCCCCTTGAATAAATGATCATGAGTATATTTTCACAATAATATAATGTATGATCACAAATTTCCTGTTAATGGTGATCTTTTTATAATACATGAACATAGAATAATTCTTAACAGATAAGAATGTCCTCTCCCCACGAGCTCATTAACCTTCTGTGACCATAAATGTACTCCATGTGAAAAAAATTTATGAACCTAGAGAAACATCATATGTATGTTTTTAAGGATTACCCATCAAAAATATATATCTATAATGGAGTTTCTCCCCATCGAAATGAATAAATAAAATATTCTGGAGATCGATACAATGATGGTTTTTGTGAAGTCCATTCAAATAATCAATTTTCTTCTTTGTATAAAGGTACTAAATAGTTCAATTATACAGTAATATTTCCATCACGTAAATAAGAATACATTAAACAATGTGTACCTAATGTATGTTTCTCATAATTAAAATGTAATATATTATCCTCATCACAAGGTAGTATGAGGTGATAATCATCGTCTTAGACATTAACCGACCATAAATCCTATAATATTAAAATTATTATTATAAATAAACCTTATACTCATGATTAAGAAGTTTAGAATCAATATATATTTTAATATCACGATAAATAATCCCCCTCAAGGAGGAAGAAAACACCCAATTAATGTTGAATAAATACCCAGAGAATTTAATATTAAACATGTTACAACCCCTAGACAATCCGTATGTGGGAATCTATATATTAAATTTCTGTCACATACATCTCATACAAGATGTTTTTCAACCATCCGAATACATTGTATGGAATTTCCACAAAGATTGAATTAACAATCATTTTAGCATCATAGAAGACTATATTGGGGAATCTCTATGAGTTCCTGCAATGTTCAAAAAATAGTATTATAATGGTACATTTTTAGATATTAACTAAAAACTAACATGATATGTGTATCAAAATTTAGGGTGAATATTGATCATTTTATTTCACTCAACACATGGGCTAATTGGGCTTAGTATAAATGGCACGTTAAAATTTCATTACATTAGGTATAATTTGTAGACTAATATATGAATATACTTGTAAACCTATTGAATGAAATTATTTCATCCCTACATATAAAAAATATTAATTTCAATATTTATTAGACATTGAATGATTATATAATCCTGGTCCCAGAAGATAAAAAAACCACCAGTTCGAGGGAAGTATGGCTGAAAATTGTAGAGTAAACATCTACAGTCAGAACCACATTCTTAAAAAGGTGTTTCATCTATAAAATTATCTAATACTATCCCAAAATGAAATGATATACATGATATTAAACCCAAAAGAATAAAAATAGTAACCTCTCCCAAGAGGCTAGTGAAATTTTTACCACCATGGTGCCACCATGAAAAATTAAATATGGAAATGAGATTAATATTAATGGAATAAGAGCTAATTAAACAATATAACATATTTAAGGGTCAGTTTTACAACCCCATCCTTAGATTAAATCAACCTTATTATGATTGATATCATTTAAAAAACATCAATTCATTCATCTTCAGTATTTATTTACTTCCCTACATGATATTTTATTTACTGAAATCATAAAATATTTTAAAATACGCTTCCAAAAATCCCTTATAAGGGATTTTCAATTGAAATTAGTGAAACCATACATGATTGTTAAATAACAATGACATACAGAAAAAATTTCTATAAATAATGATTGTAATTTTCCTCTTGAAGGATATATGAGATTGATGAAATCTATAAATTCCCTATCGTAGATATTGAGATGATTATCACTACTTAGTTTGTGATGGAATGTGTCAATGGTGACATCCTAAATGTTAAATTTTATATTGATATTGAATTATAAGGAAATAATGATGATGCTATTATCTACTGAATGTATTACATTTAAATATATGAAGACATATTTTGACCTAAAATTAGAATCATAATAATGATATATAATCTCCTCAAATTTTTAATTCTCACATATATTTTTATTTTCAAAAATTTTAATGTAAAATTTGAGTGTTCATCAATAGATTGTGAAACACTCAATTTAAATGAATAATGTTCCATTGAAGATATGTTAGATGAATATTAATTAGAGTTATTATTGTTTTTGTCACTAAATTTTAATTTTTTTCAAATGAAATATAACGACTTAGTGAAATAAAAAATTGGAATCCAATATTTATCCTCCATAAAATATCACTCATCCGGTGGGAACAAATCGTAGAGTATGAGAATATTCCATTCATCTAATATCATATGTTCTAGAAATATGGACTTTCTAAAATTTATGGTTATGGACTATCTGTAATTCCCTTTAATGAGAAAATTGTACCACAATAATAAAAATGTCACTCTATGTAAAAAAAAGCTTGATATAAACAATAAGAAGATAGGAGAAGACCACACCAAGATCCTCCCAGTGACTCTACTCAAGTATCGACTATGTAATATTCATAACATGAATTATTAAAATTTAATCACCCTCCAAAAATAATTTTGAATAATTCCTTAATAATATTCAATATATGGTATATTAAAAACAAAAAATTACATAATTTTAATCACTATATAACCATGTGATGGGAATTCAAGAGTAGTTAGAGGAAGAAAAGAATAGTTGTTTCATATATACTCTATAATTCCCCTTGTTTTTATTTTACAATAATCTATATCTATGATTAATCAATAATCGATGAGATAAATTTTTATAGTTCCTTTACATATCCATCACTCTGAGAAGATGAAAATTGTATTGAATCTATTTAATGGACAAAAAATTTCAAGAAGAATAATTCTTAAAAATCATTTTGAGGTAGAAAAATATAACATATTCTTTAAAGATGAATATTATTCAATAAAAAAAATTTATATTTAACTATAATCTACCTAAAGTGAGTAACAACCGAAAACATTTACATAATGAAACATTGTTTACTTTTGGAGCATGTTGTAATTGAATTAAAGTTTAAATATTCACATAAGATCCATAAATACAAGTATTAACCAACACAAAAAATACAAGGGAATAAATCCTGTAATGTATGAAATGAATCCAACATGATCAAACTAGTTCCAATTCAAGCTCCATTATCTAATAACACTCAATATTATGTGAATAATTGAGGACCATATGAACATGTTCTATACCATTCATATAGAATATTTTACAAATTCATTGATTTTTTCCTATATTAAAATATGATTAAACATTTAGATATTTTATGGGACATGAGAGTTAATCTAAATAACATAAATTTTACTACTCCATCAATAAAATGTTTATTTATGATATTCAGGATTGATTACTCTTCAAGGATACATTCCTGATTATGAATGACTTTAGGCATGTGATGTTAAAAAACCCTACTGTAGGTAACATTTTTTATAGTACAATTATGTAAGAATGAGAATTTATGAGAATACATTGAGTGGATAACATAATATTATGAATATATGGATAGAAAATCAACCAAATGCTCACATAAAATACTTAGTGAAAAATAGAATCAATAAATTGTGACTCAATATATTTATACTCTATCAGATGTGACATATTCATCAATATGATATTATATGTTTTAATTAAATTGATACCAATAAAAAATTTAATATGAAGAATAGGCCACATCTGTAAAAAATCTAGTTTAAATTATTCATAATTTATTAATACATCACACTTGACGTATGGGGTTGATACCACCAATGAAAAAATTAATCTGATTAAGAGTCATAATAAAACTTTTTAAATGTGATCCAAAACATAGAACCATTCATTGATGAAGAAAAAATCCTATGAATTAGATTTACTACTATGAAATTAGGGTCCACTCAAGATAATTACATTATAAATAATAGTTTTGGATATCATTTCCATATATGAGTTATGGGTTGTAATCCATAGACATTTATTTCAAAATATAACATGTATTTTAATTGCATTATATTCCCATGATATTGTTGTCTTCATATCACCAAATTTTGATGTTCTCTAATAGTGGAAATGTGATTTTAGTTTATATTTATATTCAATATTTTGAGACTAATAAAAAATAGTTTTTGTGTTCATGAAAATAGAGTGGATGTAGGAAATTGTATAAAAAAACCATGGTGCTGCCACTAATGCCTTTTAAATGACCCATATCAATAAAAAATGTGATCTTAGTAAGGATTTAATATTTAATATCAACCAAATTCAGGTAATAACCATTGATATAATAGTAAATTTGTATAAATTTTTATTTAATTGAATCCAATAATCACATACCTCTCATACAATGGTCTAGAGGATGATTCTATTGAGTATTAACTACTAATAGAGGGTGAGACATCCATTTGATAGATATGTATAGATATATATCAAAATTTGCCACAATAACCTCTAATTAAATATGGGTATGATGGATATTTATTTAACATGTCCAATATCATTTTATCAGTTGGATATGAACCATGAATGGAGATAACATGGTTTGTTCACATTTTCATCTATTATTATGGTGTGAGCTATATCAGAATAACCAGACTATTGACACAAAAAAAATGATATTGGGGGAAGTAACACAAACACTATATTTTATCCTAGGCATAAATATAATAATAATTATTTTTTCATTAAAAATTAGTATAAATAAGAATAATATATAGTCATAAAATATGTATATTTAATATTCAAATAATTCATCTCAAACTCCAATGATAAACACATAAAATTGAATATTGGTCTAGGTGAAGATTCACGAACTGCATTTTTGTATCTATTATTACCTTAGATGGATAAAAGAATAAAAATAATAAATTTTAAAATAAATAATAATAATTTACATATAACTATATATAAATTCAAAAATCTAATCCCTATGTTTACACTGATTATATGGGTCTACTGAATGACCATCACAACTACAAATCTATATCATCGAGAGTACATCCTATTAAAACATCCATAGTGTTGGATGAAATTGGTAGCATTATTATATTTTAATTTATACTGATCGAAAAATACACAAATTGTATCAATAATATTATTTCTATAAATATACCAGATATGTAAATATTATATTATATTGACTTTAGGGATCATCACTACCACTCTCTAATGTATAATTGCCTAATTAATACCATTGAACTATTGTTGATGTGATGATTGAATTATATGATTTAATCTATATGGATGCATATTTTGTATATAACTAGTTATTAAAGATACATAATGATGAGGAGGATAATATCTTATGGGAACCCAAAGACATATATTTTTACTATGTAATTCCATTTGGCTTTGATGATTTTGACGATATATATAAACTTGTCAAGAACCTTTTCATAATGTAATTTCTAGGAAAAACAACTCAGTTCTTAATAAATTGTCTATTGTTAAATTATCAATAATGTGGGGGTCATTCATCAAAACATAAGGTGATATTAAACATACTATGGAATCATGTCTTAATTATAATCTCCAAAAATGTTCTTTCATGGTGGTATTTTTGATATTCCTAAAATTTTCAGTACTCCATCATAGTGTTGTGGTCAACCCTAATAAGAGTACTAGAATAATAACATATATCCTCATAAAATTCCTATATTGGAGATATGGTTTTAGTTATATCACTCTTATATTGTGAACATCATTTCCAATCTCACTAATAAGATTTCCAAACACTATTTTAATTAATAAAGGGTCACATATCAAAAGTATAAATATTGTTAAAAATACTTTGAGGATATGAAGGAGTATGACATACACTAATCATTCTTGATGCTAAATATAGAATAAGAAAAGATAATATTCTATATGGGGACATTAGAACCATATATTGAGACACTCATCAAATTGAAGAATGATGTGAGTAAGGTTAACTATGATAATTATCCTTGAAATTAAATTTTCAATATTGAGAAAGAATATTAGTATATCGAGAAAATATTTCATAAATATGATTTAGTAGTATAAAATCTGAGAAACTATATGACGCACCATAAGGTCCACCTCATCTTACATATAGGTCTTTTTAAATTCACCCTTGGACATCTGATGTAAAAATTTCACATAGATTTATGTACAGTTATATTATAACAGTTAAATGTTATTATCATGTCCCAAATATGGGAAATTTAATTTTATAATGCCTTAATAATCTCAATGGAATAAAAGATCAAAATATAAAGAGTAAATATATTTTATTAGGGATTTTACTCATTTATCTAGTGGGAAAAGATCTTTCATTCCATTTTCCTTTGTCTGATGGATGATCCAGTATTGAGGAACAATTCTAGTATCTAATTATAGGCTTATATATAAAACTATATATACCCATTTCCTAATTGATTATCCAGGGTGATTCATATATGGTGATCATGTAAATCAATGGTATCTGTTTAATCACGAAGGAAGATTTGATTCAATTTATAAATATTCATGTGGTTTGATGGATGAATACCTCTCATAACCAACAAAATTTCACATATCATGTTACTATAACACCTAAGTGGATGTATTAGCAGATGAATATAAAATAATGATTGATCCAAACTAATATGAGATTTCCATCCATATAGCACATTTTAAGGTGGTCATTCCATTCATCAGTAACTATATAAATGAGATTAGGGAGGATAATAACAACCTTGAATAGTACTAAACAATAACCTCGTTGTTTAATTACAAATTTTTATGGATGTTTTCCATAAGTTAAATCCTTTAACACAGGGTCCTCCCACTAGATTATGCTAATAATGAAGGGATATGACATTAGGTATAAAATTTCGTTTTTTATGATAGCTCAAATTTCTATAATGTACTATACATGAAAAATGTTTATATATTCATCATCATGTAAATTAAAGGATGATAAACCCTCATTATTATATGAAAAGTCCACAAATCTCCATATACTGTCCATCAAAAAGTTCTTATTTATTCTATAAAAGTAAATATTTTTATACTTATGGAAATATACAATTTAGGACACCCTGAAAATCACAGTGAAATTGAATGGCTACAAAATGCATGCATGTTTTATCTAACAAATCCGAGATTCATTACACCAAAAAAATTATTCTAGGCCATATACCAAAGAATGAATAAATTTCATGGGTCCACACCCTCAATCCACACTCAGGTGGATCAGTTTCATTTATAATTACTTATATTTATTCTATTATCCAGTCAAGGATATATCCATAATAAAATTTAGAATTAAATTTATCAATAAATTCATTAAATATAATTACTTAATCATATTTGGTGTCCCTTATACAATAATTCTAAACAAATCCACCACTCATGTGATTTTTAATCGAATTTTGTTTAATGAATACAACATCTAGTGAAACCATTCATATCACTATAAAAATATTGATAAAAAAGGACTTCAACTAATGTTACTCTATTATCATTCGTAATATGTTCAAAAAAGAAAACAAAATATTTATATAAACATATTATAAATTATGGGCATAAAACATCCAAAACAATTGTATTATTTAATTTAAAAATATTATCTTATATATGAGACAAATGATATTCTGGAATCATTTCTCTAAATGAGAAATTAATCCACCTAGAAAATGATCCATTAATGGAAATTATTTTTTTTGAATGAAATTTTATTGAGAAATTATATGAATTGAATTGTGCCTAAAATTATGAAAAGAAGAAAAGTTTACATAAATTATTTAGAAAGATTAATTTTATTGTAATTATAATGAGTCTACCTTCTAATGTTATTTATTAATGTGTTTCATTCACATATAGTTTCATTTGATGAATGATGAAGGAACTCTAAGAAAATTAGAAAGAGTGAAATGTGGTATATTAAAATTTATATGTATTTATTTATATCAAAAAAATAAAAATGTTATACCACATCCCATATTAATGAATAGATATTGTGAAAATTAATTATGCACAAGTAATTACAAATTAAAAAGAAAATTTAAATCATACCACTTCCGATTTTGATAAAAAACCATTTTTCTTCCATTTTTAGAGATTATAACTCTGTGGAAATGAATTATAAACCCTCATGATCATCTATACACATTCTGGAAGAATTATCTTTTTTAAAAATAAAATATAAGAGTTCCTCTATATATAATTTGAGGTTCATTGATGTGATCTTGATTGTGGGATATAAAATTAATTATCTAAGAACATATATTGAAAAATTGTTGATCATACATTCACATTATCTCCCTATGACACGGGAGATAGTGGTGGATGAGTGATTATCCTCCCAAAATTATGATACCTCATTTTTTGGATTTATAGTTCATATAAACCTTGGTTTAACTTATTAAAAAAATCATGTAATCCCTTTTATAATATAACACTTTATTTAATTCCCAAAAATGACATAAAAGAAACAAAAAACATTAAAAATAATTCATGGATATTTTGTCACGTTCTTGTAAAAAATAATATGTTTCGTGGATAAAATATATTTCATTATATTGACTTGATTATCCCATAAATATTATATGAATTATTGAATATTAAATATATGGTATTCGTCCGATTTTTCCCCATTTAGTCACTAAATAATTTTTGAGAATAATATGTAAATAAATTTAAAGGTTATATTTAAATACATGAATAAAATTGAATTTATTTAAATAATTTCCAATCATATATACTAGGACATTACATAGACATGAACAAGGGTCCCACCATGACTTAAACTTCATTTCACTAGAATTTCAAAAAAAACTAATATGTTTTTTGTGTGAACCATTGGGATCTTATCATGGATGTAGTTAAGTGTATTAATATACTAGTGATGGATTATAGAAACCCATACAGTCCCCTATAAAAGACAAGTAATAATAACCTCATGAAAAACATTTCCAAAAGGCCTATAAATTGCAATATAATCTATATTTATCATGATATATTTTAAAAAAGGATTCACACTATGTGTCAGCGTACATTTATTCTTTATTTTTCATTGAACAAACTAGAGAGACATACCATATACTACCTTGAATATGTATTTAGAGAAAGTACTACTATCTTGATAATCAAGGCCCAATATATCTCAATATATTATATGTGAGAAATTATTTATTGATCTTTCAATCATTATCACCCCTACAATGACACACCCATTGAATGATACATCACTAATACTTAAAATATAATTTTTATGAATAAAATATAGTGATAAAATGGTAGACCCTAATAATAGTCTCAATATATTAAACCATTACATGTCTCTACAATTAAGAACTACTAATGACACCTAAAACATGTGGTGGTCCTATTTGTGGGTTAATCCTTTTGATTAAGGATCACCATGTGATAACATCGTGAAAAAAAATATTATTTCTTATGATACCACAATACCAAATTGTTATTCATTTCTTATGTCTAGTTAATATAATTTCAATAGACCATAAGAAATATATTTAAGACAATTTTCATAATATATCAACGGTCTCATTATTTATTAAGAACTACTATATGTTTTTTATCTAAAAATTAATATCCTGACATTAAAATAAAAAAGTAATGGAAAAAATATAAACACTATTATATTATGTTTACATAACACATAACTCACTATATACATGGTATGTTAATAAAAAATTACTATTTAGTTTGTTTTTGGGAATAAATTATTACAACAGTCCAACTTATAGAACATCTTACTCACTAACTATTCATGTTAGTCTAGACATGAAAAGGTCATGCTTCTTCTAAGATACGTATTTCATCGTGGGTACTACCATATCTCTAAAAAATATAATATCATCTATATAAAACCTTATAATAATCAGAAATACATCAAGATGTGATATCACTGATGGTACACACTTTTACCCACTGCAAAAATTAGAAGATCGTAGATTGTACCTGTAGTGTGGTTACCATAATTAATATTATTATTAAAAATTACTTTATAGGTTTAATTCCATGAACTAGGATCAATTTTTGTGTATTATATGCATAATCCTTTTCTATCTCAAAATTTGTAGTTCACTTGGTATTGATATATATGTCTACTACTAGATTGAATATTCAGGTCATTCCCATTACCATAACATAAGTATGATATTGTGACATATTGATATTAAATAATACTAGTTTGTGACATATTTAAACTATTTTCCCATCCTATCATGAAAAACGGTAAAACATCATTCACTTACACAAATTCAATTGAATATTTATGACTACATTTCTATCATTTATCCTATATTATTATAAAAAATTTGTAAAATAATGTATATGACCGAAATATAACATCTAGTATAATAATGGATTATATAATTGATCCAAAACTAGTGGCTAAAAAACTATGTTTACCACATTAATATATTCTTATGTACTATTCATTTATTCTGTGAGTTGTTTATTCCACCTGATATTGGTAACAATTATCTAGGAAATTGTTCAAAAATATATTTTTCAATACCTTTAAATCATATATACTTTTAATTTCTCTAATAACCCCATTACATATACCCCATATAATCTCATTCCCATGAACATAGTATGATACGTTATTCTAATCTCATGATATTAACTCTAAATGTAGTCTTATGTAACTATAAGTCCAATAATATTTTCCATATGTTATCATCATTTTTTATTAGAATTCATTGGGGATCCAAATAATATCTTATATAAAAATATGAAATATTAATTACAAATGAATATATTATCATAATTTTCCGTACTTCATTCTAATAAC
This sequence comes from Viscum album, assembly GCA_963277665.1. NCBI lineage: Eukaryota > Viridiplantae > Streptophyta > Magnoliopsida > Santalales > Viscaceae > Viscum > Viscum album. The sequence continues at coordinate 1,942,453,592 of OY728165.1, forward strand.
TATTTTTTAGAAACATTCACCCCTTATTGTAATTATACAGTATCACCATAATTTTTTGTTTGCATAGTATAGATAACATCCTTTATCGGTGGTTTTTAAATTGAATACCAAATTTAATTATAATATAAAGTATCATTGAAAAATAATTTTTAATGGATTTGGGCCAAAATAATTGGTATTAATAATCAATCCTTAATGGAACAATTCATAGACCACTCATTTATAGTCCCACTTGAATACCCATACAGGCTTTAAAAATAATAATTCCCCATAATTTAATACATAGAATCCATTATATAATTTTACATTATCATTAAAATATAATACTATTAACATTTTCTTGTTACTTTGATGAATGATTACTCACAATGAATAGAGAACAATCTTCCATATTAAAATTAAATTAATTAATGTCGTTTTATCCTTCCTACATAGTGGGTGTACATAGACCATTCTTTTTCCACATGCGCATGTGGAACATATTCCTAATACAATAACTAGTGAATCATATACATTTAAAACATCCAAGTCAATATTTCTACCACTATATCTAAAATTTATATTCTCCATTTTACATAAATGCATTCTATCACATGACTATACCTTTTCTATATAAGGACTTCATACTATTCACAGATAACGAATGGATACTACAAGAGATGAATTTTTTTCTTGATGATGATATTTTATATCATAATAAAATAATTATCATATTAATGAATGTATTTATGACATAATTTATTTATATCATACTATAACTCATTTAATATTTAATAGAAATTATAGTAGGAATTTGGTTATAGAATTTTGTTGTTATTTTCAAATTAGGTTTTAAAAAATAATCGATATTTATGCAATGTATAAATGGATCATCATTGATTATCCTTCTACTAAAATCATAAAAAATATGTGGATAAGTAAATGTGTGTTTATAAATTACTTTTATCATCTCATCCTGAGTTCCACACAACAGTTCCCTGAACCAGTTGGTCACATTAACATAGGAGAGCCTCCCCACATGCCAGTGGAAACCGACTAGAAGATAGTGTTTAATATATATCACGGTGAGACTATACCATGATAATAAAAAAGAACTATATTATAAAAATTATGAATATCTATATTATATGAAAAATACCATGTCAAACTAGAATAACATGATGACACAAAATAATAAACTAAATTTCAAAACCGAAATAGTAGATAAGTCGGGCCATGTATGTGTCATGTGTCAATATAAAATTCCAAAAATAAATAATGGATTTTAAAAATAAAATTATGGTCCCAAATAATGTATGTGTCCCTCAAATATTATCTATCCCAAATCATATGTATGATATAGGGATCATTCCTGTATCATATACTCCAAACATGATGTATATTCATAAACTGATCAGGATGCTCGAGCAAGGTGTGTGTTCAAATCATTATACCAAAACCAACATCATGTAAAAGTAATCCATCCAATTATTTTATATTTAGTGGAATAAATAATAAAATAATGAAAATATACTAAATAGTCATTATATATTCAACTATTCTTTTTTAACAATAATAACCCTTGGGTTTACTTGGAATAACATACCCTTAATACATACATGACACCATTTTGAAGTCGAAATTATATCACATAACCATGGTTACAACTTATAATTTCATTTAAAATCATTTTAAAGCCAATTTGGTCCATGTTTCAATGCCAACTCATGAGAATAGAATGTCCTCTCTACACCCTATGGTTATTTGGACCATATATCCATATCCCACACCTCAATATCACATGGGTATTTGGAGCCTCAATCCCTATCCCAGACATTCTATATTATATGGGTATTTGGAGCCTTAGTCTATAACGACCCAAACTTCCATTAATGGAAGTCCCTCTTGATCTAATTAAATGTCCCTTTATGTAAAATATTTACCTAAAATTTAATCTTCTATGGTTATATGTTTTTGTATTTTAAATTACTATTAAGAATTGAGACCGTTGTTAATATGGTTGTTGAATAGTGATCACATGATTAGTATAAATATAGGTCTTTAAATAAATCCAATTTACTCAGAAAAAAGAAGCTATTATCTAACCTAGTAGACATGACCCAAAAGAAGCCCATTTTTCGGAGCTCCGAAAATAGGTGGCGTCATTGGACTTTTCTCTGGACCAAGCCCAAGATGAGCTTCAACAGTTTACGCTTGAGTGAGACCGCCTATGAGAGAATTGGAAGTTGATAGAGATTACCACCTCAACAATGTTATCCGAGCCACCCCAAGAGTCTATCACCATTGCACACCTTAGTATCCTGTCTTATGCGGGCGTTATAAGGGGTTATGTAACAAGACCTTATCACTATGGTTATGTAAAATATTTTTTTATACAATAATGAATATACTTTCATTTTATTATTGTTACCTTGTAAATAGTTTTTAAGGTACAAATGGTATTTTTAGTTAATATTAAACTTAGAAATATATTTTGGTGAATTAATGGACACATGAATCAAATAATATTTTAATAAATTATTATTATTATTATCAAATTAAGTTTTGTTAAATTTAAATGATCGTATAAATTTATTAATTCAATTGTAATTTTTATTACGGTTTGAAAGACATTTTCGTATAAACCTATGAATTTTCAATAAATGAAAGTTTTTATTTTAAAAGTGAAAATTATCATATTCAGAAAATTATTTAGATAATATTTATTTTATTTCTGGAATTAGGACGTCAATATTATCCAACAGTGAATCCTTCATAATTTTTTTTGACAGTTAATGTTTTGGGTAAAAATTAAATACCGTTAAAATATATAATGTGTTTTATGATAACATAATGACCCAATAATGATGTAATAAAATACTCTAAGCCTTATGATCGGCCAATATATGTTTTACCATTCAAATAATGTGATTTTGGGTTTGTTTTACATATTTTACAAAGCATTAATGGACACTTCAAGGCTTACTAAACATCTTGTCTTTTTAAATAGTTTTCCTTGGGAGTGTGACTCACCTTCAAATAAGCAACCCCATTATTTTAAGAAGTTTGGAATTTGGCCTTATAAAATATTGTTTTACCCATCCCTTTACCAAAACCCACGTGCAAAGAACATGGTATGGTTTGTGGTTTGGATTTGTTTAATGTGAGGTGTCCCAAACCTAAATATTAAATAATTCTTTCACCTTTCCTATAAAAACCCACAGAAGATCCCACTTTATCCTCACTCAAAGCCATTGGAGTTCATCCAACCTCCGCCCTAATCTCTATAGAATCCTCCCGATGTGCCCCAATCTCCCATGAAGCCTCTCTCAAGCCTCACTCATGCCTATGGAAGAAAACTTCCAAATAATGGTTTTTCTTCTTTTCACATTTTTGTCCAATTTTTTTAACATTGTTAATCACTTTTAATTAAAATTATAAATGTTGGGGTATGGTTATACCCCTCCCCCATACGTCCCTATTTATTTTCGAATGACGGGAGACCCCTTTGTCTCTCATTAAATGCCTCCCATGCACACCTACTACTATGCCGAAATTCTAAAAAACATTCTCTCTCCTATTTTACATTCAAGCAATTATTTTGTATCATGACTCTAAATTCCATTACAATTGATGGGCATGTATCTATATGACCCCCTTACTGTCCATTTCATTTACATTTTATGAGAAACATCTTTCTCTTTCATCAACCATTTTTATGAATTCTTACATCACACTATTACACTGCTGAAATAACATTGATTTTCCAAGACAATGTCATTGTGTAGAGAATACCATGCTCATTTCTCTATCAAGGGTATTCAACTTTATGCACATTTACTTATTGATTATAAATTTTCATGTATGAATTCCACATTCCTTTATCATGGAATAAATGATTATGTTTTTTTGAATCCATGTTATCTGATACATGTGGCACACATATGCATGAAATGAAATGATTATGAAGGGTTCACCCTTGTAGCACTCCAATGCATTGGGTAATGTATATTATCATGATAAATCATGTGAAATGGGTGTTTACTCATGCTAATTCAAGTTAAATGAGGTTTTACTCATTCTTCATGACAACGAGGATTTACTCATTCTCTATGTGCAATGAGACTTGGCTCATGCTAATTACATGTTAAGTGTTGTTGCCACATTTCCATGTTATGATTATCATGCTTTATCATGACGTTATTTTTATGATTTTCTTGTGCTCTATTGATATGCTAATTTTATAACATGTATTTTATTCTTCATGTTATTCCGCTATTATTCCCTTACTGTATAAGGCCCCGGCCTTAAACCTTACTTAATATTGAATTAAATGAATAATTCACATTGATGATCATTTTAGGTTTATAGTTTTAGAGATTTAGAACATAACTATTACATCACAAAAGATTACAAAGTAGACACTTATACTAAGTTTCCATAAAATAAAAACTCTTAAAAAGAAACATGTCTAGTTCCATCTTTTAGGTAGCATGACTTTCCCTTGATCCCATCCTTGACCATGTTCCACGTTAAGTCCTGTGAAAAACATTTCAAAAACATGGGATGAGAATAAAAAGCTCAGTAAGGGATACACAAAGAATGAAAACTGTTAGTTTTTCAAAACAATAAGTAAACCATGTATACTTTATCAAAGTAATACTTTTCACCTTTTCAAAGTAGTAAAAAAAACTCTTCACTGAATAAAAGTTCATTACTTACCCTTCTATAACAAAAAGATTACCATAAAACCCATATAAAGATCACATAACATATAAAGGTAACTTGGAACATAAACATAATGAAGTGGAATAACCCTATGGTCGACTTCGACACATATCAGTTAATGGAATAGCCATTCGGCCAACTTCCATACATACTTAATGGAATAGCCATACGGCAGACTTCCATACCCAATACATTGGAGGTTATAACGTAACCACCCGTCTTGGTATTCACGGCACCACCCGACATATGGTTTATCACGTAACCACTCGTAAAATGTCCAAGTAACATCATTACACATAAAATAATGAAAATATAAACATTTGAATAACAACATTTCATTTGAAATCACAATAAGTAATTCCCAGATATTGAATTAATCAATCCATTTTCAAAAACCATTTGAAAGAGATTTTTGAATCAAAGTGTCCCATACCACATTGAAGATTTTAATGGAATCATAATTTTAAAACATTAATGTCCATATAAATAAATACTGAAAACCATTTTGAAAACATGGACATTAAAGATAAAGATTTAGAATAATAAATATTTAAAACATTTAAAACGATATTTTTGTTAAATAGTTTTTTAACAAAATGAGAGACTCTTTAATACAAATAATAGCTGAATAACATTTAATAAGTACTTTATAATATCATGAGAATAAAGTGATTAATGATATAATATGTCAAAGTACAGTATACACACCATATAATAGTGAATTGGTGCATAACAACAATGAATTCTGAAAAGAAATGTAAAATTAGATGAAATCCATTATAAAGAAGGTATCCTTAAATTAAGGATAAATCAATCTCATAATTATGTGTGAAAAATATAAATACACCCAATATAAGTGGATATTAAGTGTAAAACAATCAAAGTCTATTCACACATATTCAAAGGATGACATATTCAATAACTACATGTTGAACCCAAAGAAATCGAAATTGGGTTAAGAAGTTCCCTTGGTAAAATTCGACCGCCTAATGGCGTCACATAAAATTTTAAAAAAAGGGTTGATGAGAGAGATAAGGGGATCTCATAACATGGACATAAAATTTACATAAATAAGGATATATAAGAACATATCCCAATATAATTGTATGTGAATTAAAAGACATAACAAAAGAAGTCTTTTAAAAAAAGAGGAGGTTGAAAGGTTCCCTTACCGACATGGGTATATTTCGAGACACGCACCACGTGAAGGAAGGACAATACAACATTGATATAAATACTCATAAATGAACATATATTACACAATGAGTAAAATAATGGGCAGTACATACACCACTCAAAGGAGATTGTGGTAAATGTAGCATAAATCTCACGGATATAAAAGTGAGATGAAAAATCCCTTACGAAAACTCAGAAGCCTAAAGACGCCACTCAAAACTCCCAAAATGGATTGATGAGAGATAATAGGGTCTCTAATAATATGAACATAAAAATTATAGTATGATTAATATAAAATAACATCTCAATCATAACAAATATGAATTTAAAAGGAATGACATAAAAGAGTTTACTTAAAAAGAAAGAGAGGAGTAGGATCCCTTACCTCGGGTCCGACTTGACTCGATCGTTCTTTAATCTCATGAATAATAAACTTGAGATAATTTATAATTCCTTAATAACCTTTTTCATGTTAATTATTCCTTTTATATCACATATTACCATGTCATAAACATTATGTAATCATTTAAGTTAATATTGTTTGTTTTGTCGATATTTGGTTCTTAAGTCGAAAGTGGACTTCTTACAATTAAATGTTGTTCGTATGGTCAAAGTTTAATTATATCCAGAGTTTTATTCATGATGTAGATATCATATATATCATATATATCCAGTATATTCATGCATTTATAATATTACATTACATTTAAAGTAAAAAAATGAAATGCACCGTTCATGGAGACGGTAAGCCGTACGTACGCATGAACGCAACTTCCATTTATATTTCATATTTAATGGAATTAAAACATAATGATACATAATAGTATTTTAATTCCAGTATGGTATCATATATAATATCATTAAATATATCCTTTATACGTACCACATATGGTATTAACGAATCAAATCACTTTGAGGGGGCGGTAGTCCGCACTTCCTTAAATAAATATATCGTGTTTACCCATAATGGAAAAAATAAAGATATTCCTTAAATGAAAAATACATAAGATTAAGTAAAAAATAAACATATTAGATATCATATATAAATATAGTGTCATCTTAATGTCCACCTTTGAAGGTGTTAGAAGAATGTTGAACAATCATCGTTCAGAGAGGCAGAAATTCACCATCCACGGAAACAGTATGTTATTTAACCATTAGATGTAGGTGTGTGTAAGTGTATCTCAAAAACATCTTATAACAACATCATATTATATTGAAGATACGGGATTGTTTACAGAATAAATGAATAAAAAGTGTTTAAGGGGTTGGAGAAGCAAAATAAAACAAAAGGACACAAGTGAAGACATTACCTTTAAAATCGGGTAACTTCTTTTGATTTGAGCTCAAAGGAATCCTTGGAAAGGATTCTGCCCAATGTGAGGCTTCAAGGAGTTATATAGGGATGTGTAGTGATTTAATGGGCAGATTTTGGCCGAACCAAAGGCTTGAGAGGTGTGGGTAAGGAGGTAGATGTGGGGGCCTTTTATAAGAGGAGAGGAGGGGCACTCTTGGAAAGTAAGAAACTGTTACTTTATTTGAAAATGCGTTTCGGATTTAAAAGGTCCCAAATTGATATAATTCGTGGATAAGGTGATAAGGGTTCTAAATCCACCCATAAAATAGGGTTTGGACATGTTTAGGTCTTATATATTATAATATCTTTCCATTTTATTTAAATCGTTAAATAACGAGGTCATCGTTGCATCATCATGATGTCATAAATAATTTTATTTATTTATTGTCTAAAAATTATCAAAAAACTACTATGATGTAGGAAATCATTTTATCATTCCAATGACTATTTATAGTCAAAAATCGGACTTGTATAACCCCAAGTAAAAATTGTTTTAGTAAAACATCTCATGTTTGTGACATTTTTACTTTATCATTAAATAAAAAATTATTTTTGTCATTTTCCAAACAAAGTTTCTCCATGGGGTCCCCAAGCTGACCCATGGATTGTCATGGACGGACATGACACGTCCAATTAGGGTAGTACATGTGTCTAGGTCATTTCAGTTTATTAAAACATTATTCATACCTTAAACTACACTAATTATCTCTAATCGCGATTAAAAACTTAATAAGTTACTATTTCCACAAAAAAATTATTTTAATCCCATTTAACCACATTTTACTTCTTAATGACAACCATGTATGTTGGATTATTTAAATTAAAAACACAAAGGTGTCAAAATTTCATTTAAACGGAAAATCAGTTTTTATAAGTACCACTTAGTGGTTTCACTATTCATCAAAAATTGAAGTTTTTCAGAAAATTACCAAATATTCACCCTAAGCTATATTTGACATTCTGAATTAAAAAATGATGCCTATTTTACAAAATTAAAAACATATAACTTTCATTAATTAATTTAATAATTGATTTCCGCTGTCAAAACAAATAGCGTGTTTTTATGAAACAAAAAGTATCAAAAGATTGACACTAGTTTAAGTCTGATTTCAAAGTGAAATTAATTCCATCGACCACTATTGAATTAAATGGTAAAAATATATTCTAATTTCACTTTAAAACCAATTAAAAAGATAATCTAATCATATTAGATTAAAAAGAGGTTTTGAATTTAAAATACAACATTTTTCACTATTCATTAAAAATTGAACTTTCTCAGAAAAATACCAAAAATTTACACAAAGTAAATTTTGATGTCCCGATTCTAAAGAAGAATTTTATTTTTTCAAATATAACACATAAAATTGTAAAAAAGGTGATTTAAAAGAGGTTCTCCATCAAAATATGGTTAATCGGCCTTTTAAATAATATTAGAATGTTTACGCTTAAAATTGGATTCATTCGCATTTTTAATCATCTAACATTTATTTTAAAAAGTAAAAATATTTGACAATCATATATAATAATTTTGTAGTTAGTTCTGTTCATTCTTGCCATTACAACGGCTAGGCGTTAACTACCATTTAAAATAATATTATTTTATTATTAGTGTGCAACGTAAGATTTCCAAGAAACTCATTGTTGCATATTGGGTATGCCATCGAGCATAGAGTCCATTTTAAAGTAATATTAATATTTGATTCACAAATATGGATAAATATAAAGATGTCATATTATTTATTTACCAGGGGTGTTACATCCTTCCCCCCTTTTGGGAATTGTGTCCTTGCAATTTTAAAATTGGGCTTGGAATCATCCTTAAAAGTCCCACATCGGAACACGAGTCGGTAAAACAATCACTTTAAAATAATGAAAGGTAAGTACAAAGGTCACCTGAGTTAACCCATACTAGGATTCCAAGTATGAAAATATGGACATGGAGGAAAAAACAAAGGTTCATGTTCTAATGGAGAGTGATAGTAAACATGTTTAGGAGAAATTTAACCATAAGAAAATCACAAACTTGTGATGAGTTAAACGGTATTTTATTCCCCAGTAGGAAAAGTTAACAGAAAAAACGTTTGTTTTATGTTACTCTTCATTGAGGAATTTATTTTTGATCTTAAGGAAACATACTTACTTGTCATGTTGACTTTCAACTTTTACTAAATTTCTTCAACAGGCTCATACTTTCCCCAAAAGACAAGTATTTAGGAAGACTTGTTCACATTAAGAGTACTATTATCAACTTCTAGAGAATCACCTAATCCAGAAAAGAGAAATATATACATCCCATATCTTTAGACCATAACCAAAACCAAAACCAAAAAGGTTATTTGAAGATCAGATAATCCAGATAAGGATAACCCTTTAGAAAAATAAAATCTATTCTTAATCTCCAAAATTTGTCCAACAAAACCCAAAGTTCAACGAGGACCATTCGATAATCAATTTGTCTATAACATTCATCAAAGTAAACAAAACTAAGATTGAAACCCAAATATTTGAGGGATTTAGTCACATATTCTTCCATGTTAAATCGTAACATTTATCTCCAAACAACATCAGTTGCTCTTAATGCCTCGTATTGAAAAGTAATTAACCTAATCAAATATCCTCCATGATAGGTTAATAAATATCCATAGATAACCCAAAATCAACTTACTCTTAATTCATAAAATCATCTAACTAAAAAGAATCAATCAAACTAACCAGGGACATCACGTAGTCTAGTAGTAGGCGATAAATATCAGTTGCACTTTGGTTGTGGGTTTGATTCCCGCATCTTTGTCCGATGCGACAGGTTGTCACACGGTCTTCATGTTGTCCTTTTTCCAAAACTATATAATTCTCAAATCATTCCCCAAAAAGAGATAAAATCAACAAAAATAACCATAGCATAATTTAACCTCAATTTTTTCTCATGCCTTTCACTTCCGTCATAACATATAATAACCCATAATTACCTCAAAAGTAAGGATCATATAAACCCTATTGGTTACCTTTATAATTATTACCTGAAATTCCACATCTATTGGTCATCTCGTACATGTTGCATTACAGAACATACCAAGGTTCAAGTGGTTGATCATGACTTCTTAATAGTTGGTTTAGAACAACCATGAGTTTCCTCATTGAATCCCCCATTTTATCTAGTATCTTAAACAGAGAACCACCACAATTTCCTTCTAACCTGTTGTCTCTTTGGTGCCTGCTAGATCCATCCATTCACTAAAAATAGAATGTTCAGTGTGAGTATATCAACAAAACCATCATGTACTAATGAGGAAGGTAAACACTAATATATACTTACTCACTCACATTATCTATAACAAGGGCTCTTTCTAAAATCCTAACCATTATGGTAATGTCACTTCTGCTTAGGGAATAACCTAACTTCTAAAGTTATCTAAACCGACCATTGATACCAACTATAAGGCCCCGACCTTAAACCTTACTTAATATTGAATTAAATGAATAATTCACATTGAGTATCTTTTCAGGTTTAAAGTTTTAGAGAATTAGAAAATAACTATTACATCTCATAAGATTACAAAGTGGACACTTCTACTAAGTTTCCATAAAATAAAAACTCTTAAAAATAAACATGTCAAGTTCCATGTTTTAGGTAGCATGACTTTCCCTTTATCCCATCCTTGACCCTATTCCACGTTAAGTCATGTGAAAAACATTTCAAAAACTTGGGATGAGCATAAAAAGCGCAGTAAGGGATACACAAAGAATGAAAACTGTTCGTTTTTTAAAACAACAAGTAAACCATGTATACTTTATCAGTGTAATACTTTTCACCTTTTCGAAGTAGTAAAAAAAACTCTTCACTGAATAAAAGTTTATTACTTACCCTTCTGTAACCAAAAGATTACCATAAACCCCATATAAAGATCACATAACATATAAAGGGAACTTAGTACATAAACATACATAAGTGGAATAACCATAAGGTCGACTTCCATGGATATCAGTTAATGGAATAGCCATTTGGAAAACTTCCATACATACTTAATGGAATAGCCATACGACCGACTTCCATACCCAATGCATTGGAGGTTATTACGTAACCACCTGTCCTGGTATTCACGGCACCACCTGTCATATGGTTTATCACATAACCACCTGTAAAATGTCCAAGTACCATCATTACACATAAAATATTGAAAATATAAACATTTCAATAACAACATTTCATTTTCAATCACAATATGTAATTCCCAGATATTGAATTAATCAATCCATTTTCAAAAACCATTTAAAAGAGATTTTTGAATCAAAGTGTCCCATAACACTTTGAAGATTTTAATGGAATTATAATTTTAAAACTTTAATGTCCATATAAATAAATACTGAAAACCATTTTGAAAACATGGACATTATAGATAAAGATTTAGAATAAGAAATCGTTAAAACATTTAAAACTATATTTTTGTTAAATAGTTTTTTAGCAAAATGAGAGACTGTTGAATACAAATAATAGTGGAGTAACATTTAATCCGAACATTATAATATCATGAGAATAAATGTATTAATGATATAATATGTCAAAGGACAGTATACACACCATACAAGAGTGAATTGGTGCATAACAACAATGAAGTCTCAAAAGAAATGTAAAATGAGATGAAATCCATTATAAAGAAGGTATCCTTAAATTAAGGTTAAATAAATCTCATAATTATGTGTGAAAAATATAAATACACCCAATATAAGTGGATATTAAGTGTAAAACAATAAAATTTTATTCAAACATATTCAAAGGATGACATATTCAATAACTACATGTTGAACCCAAAGAAATCGAAATTGGGTTATGAAGTTTCCTTGGTAAAATTCGATAGCCTAACGGCGTCACATAAAATTTTACAAAAAGGATTGATGAGAGAGATAAAGGGGATCTCATCACTTGGAAATAAAATTTACATAAATAAGGATATAGAAGAAAATATCCCAACATAATAGTATGTGAATTAAAAGACATAACAAAAGAAGTCTTTTAAAAAAAGAGGAGGATGAAAGGTTCCCTTACCGACATGGGTATCTTTCGAGACACACTCCCCGTGAAAGATGGAAAATAAAACATTGATGTAAATAATCATAAATGAACATATATCACAAAATGAGTAAAATAATGGGATGTACATACACCACTCAAAGGAGATTGTGGTAAATGTAGCATAAATCTCACAGATATAAAAGTGAGATGAAAAATCCCTTACGAAAACTCGGCAGCCTAACAGCGCCACTCAAAACTCTCAAAATGGATTTATAAGTGAGAATAGGGTCTCTAATCATATGAACATAAAAATTACAGTAATAGTAATATAAAAGAACATCCCAATCATAATAAATATGATCTTAAAAGGAATGACATAAAAGAGTGTACTTAAAAAGAAAGACAGGAGTAGGATCCCTTACCTCGGGACCGACTTGACTCGATCGTTCTTTAATATCATGAATAATAAACCTGAGTTAATTTATACTTCCTTAAGAACATTTTTAATTTTCAATATTCCTTTTATATCGCTTATTACAATGTCATAAACATTATGTAATCATTTAAGTTAATACTGTTTGTTTTGTTGAAATTTGGTTCTTAAGTCGAAAGTGGACTTCTTCCAATTACATGTTGTTCATGTGGTCAAAGGTTGATTATATCCAGAGTAGTATTCATGATTTATATATCATATATATCATATATATCCAGAATATTCATGCATTTATAATATTACATAACATTTAGAGTTAAGAAATGAAATGCACTGTTCATGGAGACGGTAAGCCGTACGTACACATGAATGCTACTTCCATTTCTATTTCATATTTAATGGAATTAAAACATAATGATACATAATATATTTTAATTCCAGTATGTTATCATATATAATATCATTAAATATATCCTTTATACGTACCACATATGGTATTAATGAATCAAATCACTTTGAGGGGGTGATAGTCCAGACTTCCTTAAATAAAGATATCGCCTTTACCCATAATGGAAACCATAAAGGTATGAAATAAATGAAAAATACAGAAGCATAAGTAAAACATAAAAATATTAGATATCATATATAAATATAGTGTCATCTTAATAGCCACCTTTGAAGGTGTTAGATGAATTTTGAACAATCATCGTTTCAGGAGGCAGAAATTCGCAATCCACGGAAACAGTATGTTCTTTTACCATTAGATGTAGGTGTGTGTAAGTGTAGCTTGAAACCATCTTATAACAACATCCTAGTATATTGAATATACTGGATTTGTTACAGAATAAATTAATAAAAAGAGTTTAAGGTGTTGGAGAAGAAAAATAAAACAAAAGGACACAAGTGAAGACATTACCTTTAAAATCGGGTAACTTCCTTTGATTTGAGCTCAAAGGCTTCCTTGGAAAGGATTCTGCCCAAAGTGAGGCTTAAAGAAGTTATTGAGGGATGTGGAGAGATGAAATGGGTAGAATTTGGACGAGCCAAAGGCTTTAGAGTTGTGGGTATGGAGGTAGAGGTGGGGGCCTTTTATAAGAGGAGAGGAGGGGCACTCTTGGAAAGTAAGAAAATGTTACTTTATTTGAAAATGAGTTTTGGATTTAAAAGGTCCCACATTGATATAATTCATGTATAAGGTGATAAGGGTTAGAAATCCACCCATAAAATAATTTTTGGACATGTTTAGGTCTTAGATATTACATTATCTTTCCATTTTATTTAAATCGTTAAATAATGAGGTCATCGCTGCATCATCATGATGTCATTAATAATTTAATTTATTTAACGTCTAAAAATTATAAAAAAATACTATGATGTAAGAACTCCTTTTATATTTCCAATTAATATTTATAGTCAAAAATATGATTTTTATAACCCCATCTAAAAATTGTTTTAGTAAAACATTTCATGATTGTGTTATTTTTACTTTATCATTAAAATAAAAAGGTATTTATGTCATTTTCCAAACAAAGTGGCTCCATGGGGTCTTCAAGTTGACCCATGGATTTTCTTGGTCGGCCATGACACATAAAATGAGGGTAGGACATGTGTCTAGGCCATTTCGGTTTATTAAAACATTATCCTTACCTTAAACTACAATAATTACCTCTAATGGCGATTAAAAACTTAATAAGTTAATATTCAACAAAAATAATTATTTTAATCCCATTGAACCACATTATAATTATTAATGACAAAAATTTATGTTGGATTTTTGATATTCAAAACACAAAGGTGGCAAAATTTCATTTAAACAGAAAATCAGTTTTTATAAGTACCACATAGTGGTTTCACTTTTCATAAAAAATTGAAGTTTTTCAGAAAATTACCAAAAATTCACCCTAAGATATATTTGATATTCCGAATTCAAAAATGATGTCTATTTTACAAAATTAAAAACATATAATTTTCATTAATTAATTTAATAATTAATTCCCGCTGTCAAAACCTATAGCGTGTTTTTATGAAACAAAAAGTATCAATAGATTGACACTAGTTTAAGTCCGATTTCAAAGTGAAATTAATTCCATCGACCACTATTGGATTAAATGGTAAAAATATATTCTAATTTCACATTAAGACCAATTAAAAAGATAATTTAGTCATATTATATTAAAAAGAGGTTTTGAATTAAAATACAACATCTTTCACTATTCATTAAAAATTGAACTTTCTCGGAAAAATACCAAAAATTTACACAAAGTAAATTTTGATGTCCCGATTCCAAAGAAGAATTTTAATTTGTAAAATATAACACATAAAATTGTCAAAAAAGTGTATTTAAAATAGGTTCACCATCAACAGGCAGTTAATCGACCTTTTAAAGAATATTAGAATGTTTACGCTTAAAATTGGATTCATTCACATTTTTAATACTCTAAAATTTATTGTAAAAAGTAAAAAAATTTGTCAAACATATATAATCATTTTGTAGTTAGTTCTGTTCATTCCTACCATTACAACCGCTAGACGTTAACTACCATTTAAAATAATATTATTTTATAATTAGTGTGCAACGTAAGATTCCCAAAAAACTCGTTGTTGCGTATTGGGTACGCCATCAAGAATAGCATCCCTTTTAATGTAATATTAATATTTGATTCAAAAATATGGATAAATATAATGATGTCATATTCTTTATTTACCTGGGGTGTTACATACTGAGCTTTATAGCTCATCCTTTTCTTATGCATGATCATAGGTTATCCCATGAAATGCTAAGTACGAGAGAATGTAGTGGTAATGTAAAGTATGTTTTCAATAAAGATATTGTATTTCATGTTTTATGTTCTAATGTAATTATCCTAAGCCTCAAAGACACTAGACCTCTCTATCTTCTATGTTGTATCACATGATGTTTATGTAATAAATTATGTTTAATTGTGTAATAAAAGATCATGGTTGTCATAGTTGGTATCAGAGGATATATTTAGTTATTATTGGGATTAGGATTAGAAAACCCTTTTGAAGCCTTAGAGACAAGAATAAGTATAATAAAAACATCACTATATTTTGGTGAATATTGAGTATGTGGTTTATCAAGAAAATACATCTTGTTTTGGATAAGAGGAGGTTAAGGCGGCTCTAGAACATATGTATCATAGGGGCAAAACACGAAAACAACGCTTTGATCTTGACTCGAATGGGAACTGGTGCATGACAACGTGCCTTGATTCACTCTTTTTTATGACACTCATGTGGGTTATGCTTTGGTACATTCACAAGAATAGTATGAATCATTATTAAGGGAAAAAAATTCTCTAATAATATATGTTAGAAAGTAGATCATGTATAACATAGAATGAAGCGAATAGATTCATATTTTAAGGAAATAAATGTTATTTATAAGTCATCATTTTATCCATGTATTACCCTTTATGTGTTACCCCTAACTTTCCCATTATTCCATCCAATGGTCGGTAATAGGAGGACTTGGCCTATCAACAGATGTGAAGATCAATGTGATGACTGTACTAATGAGATTCCCAATCCAATGGGAGTGGAAATAACGATTCTTCTATCTCATCTAACTCAATATTTGAATAAAAACATGGGGAAAGAGGAACATTCAACCCCCCCCCCCCCCAAGAAATAACAAGTAAATATTAATAGCTTAATGAGACAAAGGCCTCATACTTATAATGGATCATCTGATCCCTCAATCTCTGAACAATGGATCAAATCCATTGAAAACATATTCTTCATCCCTCAATGTTCTGAACAAGAGAAGGTTCTCCTGGATGCTTATCATATGGAGGGTGAAGCTAATAAATGGTGGAAATTTATCATAAATATTAATCCTGAGGAGGAGATCGAGGCATTGGAATGGAAGGATTTCTAGATGATGGTTTTGGATAAATATTTTCCAAGCACCCTCCGACTTAATATGGAAAGGGAGTTCCTTGCCCTCAAGAAAAAAGACTACGAGTCTATTGAAGTGTATGAGGAAAACGTCACAATGATTGCACAATACACCTCTGGCTTTGTCATTACCCCTAAATGCAAGGTTGACCGCTTCTTTGGTGGGCTGAAACCTAGCCTACGGAGAGCGTTGGCGATCCATGACTTCAACAGCTATGAGGAAATTATCTGATTTGCACTGAAGGTCAAAATAGAGATTAGAGAATCTCAGGGTATCATGGGGATAACAAGCATAAGGTGGAATTGAATGCTGGATGTCCGATGGATAAATCAAATGATGCTAAGAAGATCCAGCACCCCGCTTTCCAAAAGTGTGTAAAGAAGCACCCTGAATGTTTCCTGAAGGGCATGAAAAAATTAATTATTTGTAGAAGATAAGGGCACCTGTCTGTTAATTGTCAATAAGAAAAACTCGCGGCTGCAACATACGGGAGGAAAGATCCATTCGAAACTCAACACATTTTTCATTTCTACGACTATAAAGAAACAGGGCATCTTGCAAATCAATTCCCTAAGCCAAGGGTTTACGGAGGCAACCAACAACCTCCAAGGTATCAAGGGTGAGATTTTTCCATCACTACTGCTGATGTGAACCCCGAAAAAAAGTGGTGATAGGTACGCTAGTTATTCATTCAAAAATACAATGCACAATTTTTTGATTCAGTTTCTATGCATTCTTTTATCTCTCAAAATTTTAGTAGAAAAATCCCAGCACCACCAAAAATCATGGAAGAGGAGATTTCGGTGAGTATGGAAACTGGGGAAATCATTGCATCCCATGAATATAACTTCTACCCTATCATAATCTGTGGATTAGACTTCTCGAAGAACTACGTCACATGCCCTCTGGTGGAATTTGGTGCAATTCTTAGCATGGACTGGATTTCGTTATATAGAGCCAACATAAATTACTGTGAGAGGGAAATCACTCTTCATGTGGGGAATCCACCCCCGATTATTTACAATTGCAAGGAGGAATATGAATCTTCTTTAAATCTATAATCACAAGAATGGATATTACTGCCCTATTAGCACACATATCTAGCTCATATGATTGAGTCTAAGGAGGCAACCATCCTATAGGACATGACTATTGTGGGGGATTTGCTGAAGTGTTTCCTGAGGAATTTCCTGGCCTTCCTCTTAGAAGAGATGTTGAATTATCAATTGAACTTATAAATGGGGCATTACCAATATCCAAGACTATATATAGAATGGTTGTTGTGGAGCTTGAGGAGTTGAAGAAACAAGTACATGGGAATCTGGATAAAGGGTTTATATAGCCAAGTGCTTCACCATGGGGTGCACTAGTCTTCTTCGTCAAGAATAAGGATGAGTCAATGCGCCATTGCATCGATTATCATGATATCTACAAAATCACGATAAAGAACAAGTATCCTCTCTCACGATTTGATGACTTGTTTGATCAGTTGCAAGGAGCACAATACTTATCCAAGGTGGATTTGTGGTGGATATATTATCATTTAATGGTGAATAAGGAAGATATCACCAAGACTGCTTTTCGTACATGATACAGGAACTATGAATTCATAGTAATGCCTTTCGGACTCAATAATGCTCCATCAGTCTTCATGGACATGATGAACAGAGTGTTTAGAGATTACCTCAACAAGTTTGTGGTTGACTTTATAGATGATATTCTGATGTACTCCAAAACCAAGGAGGATCATGAGGAGTGTAACACCCCAAGATTTCATAGTGTGTTACTTCTTCAAAAAAAAACTCAATAACTTGCACTACACGCAACACTGAGTTCAAGCGCACCATGACATACCAATCAACCCGTTCGAAAGAGGTTATGAATAGTATTAACAAAATTTTGAACTTTATATAATCCTTATAACATTAGAATCCATATTATGAGTTTCTTAGACACAATTTAAGAACAAATTCATTTTTTTAGATAAAAGAAGTATTTTTCAAAAAAATGCACTTTTACCAACTTTTAATAGTGAACCCTTTTTAAATCCAATATTCTAAACCTTTATATATACAATATGACTAAATAAATTTATTCTTTAGAAAGGGGACATAAAAAATTTACAATGTAACACCACAAGCTTCCACTGTACGCTTCTCTTTGAATAATACAATAGCGTGTGTTGAATGAAACTTCGAGTTCTATCACACACTACAACCAATCAAACTAGCCGTTATGAAGAGTAATACAGAATTTTTGAAATTTTATAAATTTTATCACTCAAAATGGACATCTTTTTTTGTATTTGGATTATCGAATTTATCATAGGGTCAAATTTTGGTACCTTTCAGATAACTTTTATATTTTGATGAATAGTGAAAATTGCTAAATTTTAATTGAAGACAACTTTTTTAATCAAAATAATTAATAGTGATAAATTATGAATTTTCACGGTTTTAAAGTATTCTTAGAATATATTTTTACCATTTAATACAATTTTGTTCATTGGATATAATTTCACAATTAAAACGGAAATAAACAACTATCAATCTTTTGAAAGTTATTATATCTTAAAAACATGCTCTTTGTTTTGATAGCGAGAATTAATATTAAATTAATTTCTGCCACTATTTTGTTTTGAATTTGGAAAAATGTGTTCCATATTTGGAATCAGGATTCCCAAATTGTGTAAATAGGTATCTTTTATTTTAAGACATTTTGAATAATTATTTCGGTAAATATTTTATTTACCATGGTTAAAGGGTAAATCTGGTAAATAAGGGTACAAAAATAATATTATAATAAACATAAATTACCCTAAAACATGTACTAACCTTATTTTTGGATAAATTTCAGACCATGGGCATCCTTTGGTCAATTGTGGGACCCTATAGAGCCACATGTAGGTGATAGGGACACTTTATATTAATTAAGTTAAAGTGAATAAAAAAATGACATAAGCTTATATCTTTTAGAAAAACCATTTTTACATAGGGTTATATATGTTATATTTTCAATTATAAATATTAATTAGAAATATGAAAATATTTCCTAAATATTTTAATTTTATTTATAATTTTTAGACATTGAAAAATTAAAAATAAATATGACACAGTAATGATGCAGTATGTTCCTTATTAAAGAAAGAATCAAATAATTGGTATTATAAATGTTAATATAAATATAATTTGAATGTTTTGATAACATACACGAATTTTATTGGTTAATATGACATGTTAGGATTTCATAAATGAAATGTTTTCGAATTAATAATGTTTTTGAGACTTAATAAAAATCAATTATTGAGTAGTGTCATAATTGACATAAATGAGTTTTTAAAACAAATATTATATTATTAATTTATATTATATTCCTAAAAATCTAAGGATCTGCCAAAGGACTTATATAATTATTGGTGAATCATTAATGGAACACTTTGGGGTCTCTAGGATGTATATACTAAGTATATTAACTATATAATATAATAATACAAAGTGACATGGTTAGTGTCAAACTAATTAACTAAGAGTTAAAACTAAAAGATAAGGTTAATATAATGGCCCAAACTTGTCTAAAACCTATTGAATGAAAGTATTTAAACCCATCACCACCTTATAATTTAAATAATATACTTTATATCCTTTATAAATAGAATATTAGTTTATTACAAATTAATACTTTATGTTTTTCCTAAAGAGCCCCTCCCTCCCTTATAAAAGGACCCAACTTCTATCCAATTCTTCTCACCTTCAAAGCCTTTTGGATCGGCCAAAACCTACCCAAATACTCTCTAAAATTCCCTCACATAAACATAGAGGCCCTGGTTTGATCATGAAGCAAACCTATGGAGCCCTTTTGATCAAATCAAAATGAATAACCCGAAGAAGAGGTAATGTTTTCACCACCCTCTTTCATGTTCGTTTCTTCTTCAACTTCATCTTTCTATGTTATTTATATTCTAAAATAATAACTCCAGTATCCCTTATATATTTTTATTTTATTATAAATATGGTACAACCATATTAAGTTTTCTATCCATTCTTTGAATGACATGTCACCATACGTGCGTACGTACGACTTGCCGTCTCCACGTCGTGGTGTAATTGTTATTCAATACATTATTATTTGGATGGGTATAATAATGATGTGTATTTGATGTAAATAATCAATATAACATTATAAGGAGTATGTATATATGATATACCATCTAATTATATATTATTTTAATATCAAAATAATGATATTTTCGCTCGTGCGTACGTACAGATTACTGTCTCCACGACGCGATGAGATTCATTTCCAAGTTCACCATTCATCGAAGATTATAAAAATATATATTACTAATAAGTATTTAATATATCAAATAATAATTATACTAGATATATATATATAAGTATTTATGTAATTAAATATATCTTATTCACTTACTTCCTTTCAATACAATATGAAAACAAAAACAACATTTATGCGTACGTACAGACTACCATCTCCATAAACGGTGTTTTACATTTCATATAAATGTATATTATAAAAATTTATATTTTAAATATATATGATATATTTATAATTTTATATATTCTGTAAGTATTTAAATAATTATCTATGTGATACAATCAATATTAACAAGATAAAACAAGTACGATAAAGAAAGAGATTATTACCTGAAATGTTAATTTAACATGGAAATTATTATTAAATGGGTAGAATAAAGCCATATATGAATCATGTATGATATCATAAATATTAATATGGTTCTGGTATAATTTAATAATGTACTATGATCTTCGTATAGGAGGATAAACATACCCTTGACTAAAGGAAAGTGCATGGTAAGGGGTTTTCATCTCACTCCTTATTCCTGTGAGATTCATGACATATTGCCACTAGTACCTTTTGTTTGGTGTATGTACTTCACATAACTGTATTCATTGTGTAATACACATTATTTTATGTGTATTTACATATTCATTGTATGATACTCTTTTCATGAGGTTTATGTTTCTTATGTTACCAAATTGGTAAGTGTTATTTCACAATCTCTTTATTATCTGAGATTGTTTATGTGTAAGTATTTACTGGGAAATTTTTATCATCCATGTACATTTTTCATAAAAATGATTTCAAAATGAATATTTTAAGGATTTTTGAAGGTAATCTTTATCATGATCAGAATTTCAAATGTTCTAAATATTAATCTTCTTAAATCATTTTAATTAATGTCAATGTTTTCAAAATTATTTTAAGGATTTATTTATATGGACATGAATGTTTTGAAATGATAATTTCTTTAAAAGTTTCAAAGTGTTATGGGTCACTTTTACTCATGAATATCTTTTAAATTACTTCTTTTATAAATGTGTTCCTTTTAAATGATTTTACAAAAAGGATATTTCTCTCAAAATGTTTTACACATCATTTTCAATAATGTCAGCATCCTCTACTAGATATTATTTCGGATTGAGGTTGATATATTATAATACAATATTCTTTATTGTATTGAATGAGTTATGATATGTTTGACTGTGGATGTGTTATTTTTATACCATTCATGGTTTATTGAGAATGTATTGAAATTTTGTATTCTATTATTAATACGAATGTTTATGTTATGTTTAATCCTGTTTATATGATGAATGCATTGGACTTAATAAGTGACGGGTGGAGCCCGCTATAGATATTCGATGCATCGGTAGGTATGATGAGACAAACTAGTGCCTTTGAATGAGGCCTTGACAAAATCTGATTTGTATTCTTCGCACGAGGTGTTGGCTATGTGGTTATGATAGTCTGGCATTATGCATTCCATCATTATGAAAGTGGTTAGTGATATTGAATGAGATTATTCGACTAGTAGAACATCCATGTGAATAACTAAATGGAATTATTTCATTTCATTTTTGTCATATTATGCTGAAGTTCATGTTTAAAAGGCTTTTGTTGTAGTTATACATTGCCATAATTTATTATGGTCATTTATGAATGTTTCCACTATATTGTTATCCTTACAGAGCATCTTATCTCACCCCTTTCAATGTTTTATTTTTCCCAAGATTTCAAGATTTGTATTGTGATTGATATGAAGGGTTTAGACAAGGGAATAATGGCGTTAATACAGGATTATTTATGTAGTTTTAATTTTTATGATGTAATGTAACATTCATGTTTGTAATATGTTTTCCAAGACTGCTAAACTGATTGGTCATTCGGGAATTGATTCTTTTTAATCATGCCAATTTATTGAAATAATGTACCGACTCTGGGTAACTGGGGTCGGGGAGTTACAAGGAGTATCTAAGAATAGTACTTGAAACCTTGAGGAAGTAGAAGATCTATGCAAAGTACAGCAAGTGTGAGTTCTGGTTGAAGGAGGTCTCATTCTTGGGCCATATCATCACAAGCAATGGGATATCTCTGGATCCCTCCAAAACTGTTGTAATAGAGGTATGGATGAGGCCAACATCGGTAACGGATATCTGTAGATTATTGGGGTTAGCTGGATATTATCGACGATTTGTGAGAAATTTATCATGATTGTCCAACCCTCTTACCAAGAAAACTCAGAAATGAGTAAAGTATTCTTGGAGCAATGAATGCGAAGAAAGATTCAAGAAGTTGAAAAGGAGGCTTATCACTGTGCCCGTGCTCACTTTACCCACAAGTGGATAACTTTTTGTGGAATTAAGTGATGCCTCAAAGAAGGTCATGGGATGTGTGTTGATGCAAAATGACAAATTCATTGCCTATGCTTCAAGGCAATTGAAAGTTAATGAACAAGACTATCCAACACATAACCCCGAGTTGGCTTCAGTGATCTTCGCTTTGAAAATTTGGCATCATTATCTCTTTGGGGAGAAGTGTGAAATATATACAGACCACAAAATCTTCAAGTATGTATTCACACAGAAAGAGTTGAACATGTGCCAACGAAGATGGTTAGAGCTGATCAAAGACTATGACTTCTCAATTCATTACCACCCTAGGAAAGCGAACAAGGAGGTAGATTAACTATATAGAAAGGACCCAGTGATTCTATCCTTGATGAGAATTTAAAAGGATCCATTCTTCTTAGATTTGATGATGATGGACATGAGAATCAACAAGAAGGGAACATCATCAATCCTTTCACAAATTATTTCTCAACCGTTACTTTTGGAATGGTTAAAAGATGCTCAAAAGGATGATGTGGGAATTCAGAATAAAGTAGAAGCTATCAGAAAAGTGAAATCCTCGGAGTTTAATGTTAATAAATAAGGAATTGTGAGATTTGGGAAAAGACTATGTCTTCCATCAAGTTCGGAGCTGAAGAAGTAACTTTTGTATGATGCACATAGTTCAAATTTCTCTATTCACCCAAGAAACACAAAGATGTATCGAGATCTCCAAGAGAATTATTGGTGGGATAATATGAAGAAGGAGATTGTTGAATATACATCAAAGTGTCTTGTGTGTCAGTGATTGAAATTAGAGTGGCACAAGTCTAAGGGGATAATGAAACATTTTCTCATACCAGAATGGATATGGGAGAACATCACTATGGACTTTTTCACCGGACTTCCGAAGACACCGAAAGGAAAAAATGCAATTTGGGTTTTTGTGGATCGTCTTACAAAGGCTGAACACTTCATTTCTATTTAGTAGGATTTATCATTAGATCAAATGGAATAGATATATATCAGGGAAGTTGTAAGGCTACATGGAGTACAATTATCTATTGTGTCCGATCGAGATCCAAGATCCACCTCTATGTTTTGGAAGAGTCTTCAATATTCTATGAATACTAAAATGAACTTCAGTACGACTTATCATCCTCAAACTGATGACCAATCCGAGCAGACTATCCAAACACTTTAGGACATGTTGAGAGCATGTTCAATAGACATTAAATGAGGATGGGATCAACATCTATTTTCTGGTTGAGTTCTCTTATAAGAAATTTTTTCACTCGAGCATCCAAATGGATAGATATGAAGCCCTTTATGGGAAGTAGTTTAGAACACTGGCGTGTTGGGAAGAGATTAGTGAGCGTAATATTCTTGGACTAGAAATGGTCAAAGAATTGGTGGAGAAGGTGAAAACAATTCAGCATCATATCATGGCAGCCCAGAGTTGACAGAAGAGTTATGTAGATAACTGTTAAAGAGACCTTGAGTTTAAAGTTGGAGACAAGGTATTTCTATGCATATCTCTGTGGAAGATGGTCAAGTGGATTGTAATGAAAGGGAAGGTAAGTCCAAGGTACATCATCCCCATTGAGATTCTTGACCGTGTCAGGGCTGTGGCCTATTGAATATCACTTCCACCTACCATGGACAAAGTACATGATGTCTTTTATGTATCCCTCTTAAAGAAGTACATACCACACCCTTCACATGTACTCTTTTCAGAGGTGGTGTAGTTAGAGAATGTAATTTTTTATGAGGAGAAACTAGTGAAGATCTTAGATCGTAGAGAAAACGTCCTACGAAATAAGACAATGCCCCTCATAAAGTTGTTGTGGAGAAACCACAATTTTGAAGAAGAGACATTGGTATGGGAGGAAATGATGAAGCAAAATTACCCACAACTGTTTTAGTATGGGAAAAGAAAATTTCCAGGGTGAAATTTTTTAAGGGGGGAAGATTGTAACGACCCAAACTTTCTTTAATGTAAATCCCTCTTGATCTAATTAAATATCCATTCATGTAATATGTTTATATAGAATTTCTACTTATTTGGTTATATGTTTTTGGAGTTTAAAATACTATTAATAATTGTGACCATTGCTAATATGGCCGTTGAATACTGATCACATGATTATTATAAATCTAGGTCTTTAACGAATCCAATTTACTCATTCAAAGGAAGCGATTATCTCATCTAGTAGATGTACCCCATACAAAGCCCATTTGTCGTAGCTTAGAAAAGAGTTGGCATCCTTGGAATTTTCTCTTGACCAAGCACAAGCCATGATTCAACATGTTAAGCTCGAGTGGGATTGCCTATGAGAGAAGTGGAAGATTATAGAGATTACCACCCCAGCAATGTTATCCGAGCCACCCCAAGAGTCTATCACCATCAGACACCATACTCTTCGGTCTAATGCAGGCGTTATAAGGCATTATGTAACAAGGCCTTATTACTATGGTTATGTACATTATTTTTGTATGTAATAATCAATATACTTTCGTTTTATTATTGTTAACATTTAAATAGTTTTTAAAGAACAAATAGTTTTTTTTGTTAATGTTCAACTAAGAAATATTTTTTGATGAATTGATGTATTTTTTAATTAAATAATATTTTAAGAAATTATTATTATTATTATTAGATTAATTTTTATTAAATATAAATGATCATAATCTTTTATTAATGCAATTATAATTTTTATTATGTTTTGAAAGCCATTTTTGTCAAAACCCATGAATCTTTGATAAATTTCATTTTTTATTTTAATAGTTGAAATTCAAATATTTAGAAATTTATTTATATAAAATGAATATTATTTCTCAAATCAGGATGTTTAATTTATTCATTTTTCCCTCACCTTTCTTATATAAACCCACCCATGCTACCACTTTTTCCTCACTAAAAGCCATTGGAGTTCTTCCAACCTCTGCCAAAATCTCTATATAATACTCCCAAGGTTACCCAGGCTCCCATGAATCCTCTCTCAAGCCTCTCTCAAGCCTTTGGAAGCACACATCCAAGTAAGGGTTTTTCTTCCTTTCTCATTTTCTCCAATTTACATAATGTGGTTATGTCCTTTTAATTTCAATTATACATGTTGGGGTATGGTTTATAACCTCTCCCATACTTCCCTATTTATGTTTGAATTATGGGTGACTCCTTTATCTCTTATTATATTCCTCCCATGCACATCCGTTACTATGGAAAAATTCCAAAAGGAATTTCTCTCTCCTCTTTTACATTCAAGAATTTCTTTTTCATCATGACTCTAAATTACATTACAATTGTTGGGAAATGTATCTATATAAACCCCTTACATTCCATTTAATGTAAATATGATGAGACATCCATTTCTCTCTCATCAACCATTTTTATGAATTCTTACATCACGCTGTTACGCTGCCGAAATTGCACCAATTTTCCAAGCCAATGTCATTGTGTAGTGAAAATCATTCCCATTATCTATCAAGGGACTTAACATTTATGCAAATTTATTTGTTGATTATAAAGTTTCATGTATGAATTACACATTCCTTTATCGTGGAATAAATGAATCTATTTTACGAATCCATGTTATATGATCCATTTGGCACACTTATGCATGAAACGAAATGTTTAAGAAGGAAGCGCCCTTATAGCGCTCCAATACATTGGGAAAAGTATAGTATCATGATTAGTGATGTGAAATCATTTTTTAATTATGCTAATTCAAGTTCAATGAGGTTTTACTTGTGCTTCATGTGCAATGAGGATTTAGTCATGTCTCATTTGCAATGAGCCTTGGCTCATGCTAATTCCATGTTAAGTGTTGTTGCCCCATTTACAAGTTATGATTATCATGCTTCATCATACCTTTATGATTCTACTTCTCTGGTGCTCTATTGATATTATTATTGTCTGACATGTATTGTATTCCTCATGTTATTCCATGATTATTCCCTTACTAGGATTTATAGCTCACCCTTTTCTTATGCATGTCCTCATGTTATCCCATGTAATACTAAGTACGAGGGAATGTAGTGGTCATGTGGAGGAATTTTTAAATAAAGATGTTGTATTTCATGTTTTAAGTTTTAATTTAATGATTCTAATCCCCAAATACACTATATCTCTTGATCTTCTATGCTGTATCAAATTAATTTTATGTAATAAATTATGTTTAATTGTGTAATAAAAGATTAGGGTTATCATATAGTCCCAATCCCTCACCTCAATACCACATATATCACATATATAACATTAATCATGGTTATCAACATTAACCATCTAATCACATTTCACACCATGGTACACCTTTACAATTTATCAAAACAATCATTGTTCCTCAATTTAATCACATGGAATAATTGAACAATTCACTATTGAATCATTTACATTTTTTAAATCATAAACCCATTTATCATTTATGTTTGAGTGAAACATCTCACAATTCACATTTCAAATTAATTCATACTCACATTAATTTAAAAATTTTACAATTCAATTTCACATCAATTTCATAATTACATCATTCCATTAATTAATTAACATATAAATTAATCTTATTCATCCATATATATATTCACAACCATCCCTTAATTATATAACCAAATTAATTAATTCCATTAATCCAATTTTATAATAACACAATAACATTAATTCATTAAGAAATTATTTAATCTTATTATACATATTTTAATTTCCCAATTTATCTAACATCATTATCACATTGAAAATAAAATAAATCAATTAAATCATTAATACAATTTCGTAATTAATGAAATAAAAAATTTATAAATTATATAACCATAATTAAATAAATAATCTAGGATTATAAAAATTTACCACCTACCTCAAGAATGATGACCAACTATCACCAACATAAATCTCTAAACTTGGTAGATCAATCAAGAAAATGAATATGGACACAACCTTGATCTAAAACCTAGATCTAAGATCAAAAAAATAATGATCCATCAAACCTAGATCAATATACATTTCTAATAGAGCAATACATCATACCAATGTATGAGAAAATGATGGGAAAATGGGAGGAAACCATCTGAGTTTAGAATCTCTTTCTTTGAGAGGTGTTGATATTCAATACAGTCTTTTATCCGAAATGAATGGAGGTTATAGTGAATTAGAATCCATACAGATACCTTCAATATTAAAGAAATAAGTTTAAGGTCAAGCTATGGTTTTTTTATATATAAGAAGGAGGTATACGAATTTGTAGATGATTTTTTGGAGGATTAAAATAATTTTCTATAGGACACACACATTTTTTCAAATCCATGCACCGAACAATG
Organism: Viscum album; assembly: GCA_963277665.1. Taxonomy (NCBI): domain Eukaryota; kingdom Viridiplantae; phylum Streptophyta; class Magnoliopsida; order Santalales; family Viscaceae; genus Viscum; species Viscum album. The sequence goes on from OY728165.1 coordinate 1,942,482,152, forward strand.
TTCCTCACCTAGATGTGTTACATTGATAATTTTTAGATGGAGCATATTCTGGAAAATCATGTGCCAACCATGTGAAACTATTATGTTCAGGTTCTCAATGTTTTTTGGGATGGGTGAACAATTTATACAAATTGTGTTCCAACTGTACACTTATTCTCTCACATATAAAATTATCCAATTTCACACAATAACTTCCCAATGTAAAACAAAAACAAGGTATAATCAAAACAAGGAAAAATGGTACCCTTAAAAGATATCAAAAAATCTCTAGAGTTGGTCTAGATCTTAATATCTCCCCCTTATAACATCTCATTCTTTAGCTATACTTCAACACATCTCAATGATTTTGATTCAATAATATTGTTCAACTATGAATGAATATCCACATTTGTTTCCCATGTTTCCTCCTAATCACACACACATTTCAAAAATACACTAATGATCAGTATGGTATTTCCATGTAATAATTTATCACTATGATGTAACACACTTATATAATACTCCTAATATCATATAGCAGTCTCAAACTCAACATCATCCATATCGATCAAATGAGAAGGGCTAGGGTGATACCACCGATGTTGTGAAAAATGAAAAAAATAATACATATATTTATACAACTATGGAATATAGAATCATTATTCCACCTACCAAATTTTATAAACAACCTAAAATATTCCAAAAAACCTAAGAACAAAAATTCCATGTATTTGAATATGACGGTGACCCAATCAAGGAAACCCCAAAAGGAATACACGATCACCCCCATTAAACTCTAGGGGTCATTTATATCAATCAAAATAAGAAATATTCTTAATCTAAGACATATAAATAAGCTTTTGAATCATTTGAAACTTCTCTAAAACATATAAAATAATACTACGTCCCAAAAACATTATCTTAATTGCCTTTATACAATTTATAGGTGATATGCATAGCCTACCATAAAGATCCTATAATGGTTCCACATGAATAGTGTATTGATAACTCTTATTATAGGTGAACTGCACTAGTTCATGGTTCTTCTACAAAGACACAACAATGTATAAAATGCATTCAAGAAGCATATCCGCAAGCACATGTATAGTATGATACATCTACCAATCTATTTGTGGATGGAATTTCATACTTATTAAGCCCAATATACGAAGATCCATCCACACGTCCTACCAGATGTTAGAGTAATTCATAATTCATGGTATGTATCAATTCTATGATGCACCCAATATAGATAAACTATGTCCCGAATGTATAAATATCCTAACTGCTCCACTGATAAAGTCTCTCATATAGGACAAATGTGTTAGCATAGACAATTGATATACAATCACTAAAATCACATCATTCTTGTGATGTTTCATCATGAGACCCACAAAAAAATCTATAGTAATTATTTACTACATATGTTTGAAAATGAGAAAGGGTTTTTGTAAAAAACATGGTAGTTGACGTTTTTCCTTCACATTATTTTAGGTGTAGCATTTTGTAATGAACCCTACAATTTATCTTTTATTATCCTGCAACCAAAATGGTCAACGTAGGTCATGGTAAATTTGGTCAAAACCATTTGAACGAACTATTTTGAAGCATGATATTCCGAAATTATATCCTCCCTCTCAATTATAGGAAAAAACTAATTCCAAATAAAGGAGACCTCATCCTCATTTATGGACCAATATGAAGGGGACTCCATACATTCAAGGCTTTACCTTAATGAAAAACATTACTTATCTTTATAATATCTATATATATTCTATGTAAAAAGAGTTTGATCAACTGAAATTGTTATGAGAGTCATATTCTCCTGGTCCCCTTGAATCCCACCACTCATCTGAGATATTAATTTCATTATCTTCTACTATTCAGTAGACTATAAAACTTCATGATTCTATGTTTTCCCACTCAATGCATATGCAACACTATTTCTCTTATTGGTCATATATTAACTGTCAATATGTAATGAATTCATATACTCATCCCATATCAATTTAAAATACTAACAAATCACTTTGAAAAAAATTATATATATAGTATTGACCAATATACATGCAAAATGTTTTTCATTAAAGTTAACACCACAAACACATCAATATCAGTGTTTTCATCAAACGCTTATTCAACTCCTAGAAATCATTCTATCATGAACCAAAAAATTAAAAAATTAATAACTTTTTTTTCAAGAAACAACAAGTTTAATCCAATCTATAAAATTCCTAGATGATGCTTTGATAATATCTTCCCAATCCTAGAGAGAACAACATATCAAATAATCCACTATGATGTTCCTATTAAATAACAACCAACACCTTCTCTAGGTCCACTAACACAACATCCCCTAAGACAATGTGACCAAATAATTTCACCTCATCAATCCAAAATTGACACATTCATTGATCAGACTATAATTGATTCTCTATTATTGTGCTCAAGATCATGTATTTATAATATCTAGGATCATCATGAGTCTTGGAGTACGCCAATATTACATCCACAAATAGTTTCACAAACTGATCCTAATACAAGTGTGTTATTATTTTCAATAAGACTATAAACACTACATGATATTTTTTTATCCTAAATATCTCCACAATTAACACATATAGGGAATTAATACTTTTAAAACCAGTCCATGACATATCATAAAGATGAAATCAAAACAAATAATATCCTGATCTCAATTCAATATTTGAGAATACCCATGATACCATCAACTAGTCAAATATATCATCAATATGTTGAAGATGATATCAATTATTCACTGTGATTTTGTTCAACATCTATTAATAAAAACATATGTGAAAACTTCTATAAACCATCATTGAAAAAATGGGCACCTTTAATCGATATTCACATATGGATAAACCCATTATCCATAGACTCTTCTAGTAATTTCTTAAGCTATTGATGCTCTATTGGGGCCATAATTTATTTTGTAATAGAAATTGGATCAAACCCCATCATGAGCTAAATTATAAATTTCACATCACTCCTATGTTGATGAAATGAAAAAAATTCATGAAAAACATTCTGAAACTGATCCACTGTGGGTGGAATGAATTCATTTTTTTTGACAACCTCATATCGTAGAAACATACTAAAAACATTTGCAATGACCTCCCCTAGTTGCTGATGATCTAGACCTTCATGAACCTATATGAAACCACACTACCCACAATGAATATAATTCTCACCCATATTATACGAAAAAGACACACCTATAGTAAAAATAAATGTGGTATCTATAATATACTAATCATTACATACCCATAATTATTTAAAATACTAATATTTCAAGGATGTGATGATCCTAACTAAAATAATACTCCCCAGACTCAAGAGAACACCCCATGAAATAAAATATTTCTCATAACCATACCCGAAAAGGTGTATCTATTAACCTAATACTTCATACAAACTCATATACTAGGATCAAACCACTCAAATGTTGTTCATAGGTAAAATAATTTGGGAACATACTATCAAATAAGGAACTGGCTAGCTTATATCTTATATGAAAAAAACATATCACTTTCTATAGTATGGTCATGCTATCCAAATTTTTAGGCTGAATTGCATGAATCTTTCCTCTAAATTTTCTATATGATGGAATTTTAATTCCAAATGTATCACCAGTATACTAATACTAATGATATGTCCAATTAACAACATGTCTATTACCTCTACCACCGTGACTAGTAGATCTCTAACTTCAAAACTGTAATGGGGTTCAATACCCCCTTAAACCACTCAGTATCTCCCTAGATTCGCTTTAACTACCCATATGACATGGGATCCAATAAAACATATGTATATGAACCATATATCTTCATGATCATAAGTATACTGTTGGTTGTGGATAATGACTAATAAAGTGACATAGCATATCACACTAGTGTAAGAGAATTCCTATAAGATATTGAGTAATTTATCCTCCACTGTCATATTTTCGATTCCATGATTTATTCAACATTCTCATAAATATGTTTCTTACCCTTAGATGACATACCACCACATCATCTATTATATGAAACATATTTTCTACTATAATACTCCTTCAGGTTCCCATCAACTATCAGATCTCGATCCACTACCTCACCAAACATCGTTAACCAAAATATGTTAAAATGGGACTTAATATCACAATTGAGTATATCATTGAGATTCTTATTCCAATCCATTTCATCCACTACCAACAATGTAGAAGTGATATGAATACCTATATGGTGACCAACAAAGTCCATTATAGAAATAATACCTAGAGCAACCCCATGAACTCAACTTATCTCTCATGTCCCAGTGTTCCTCGATAAAAGTGCTCCAAAATCATCTAAAATATCTCTTCATTTCTATACTATTAAACCACCCAGTATATGTATGAACATCCTACCATTGCGTCACTGATCCTCATAAAAAGAAACCACCTAACATGACCCTATTATTATAATGATTTTTCAAATGGCCCTGTATATTATAGATGGACTCAAACTAGAACAATGGAACCTAATTCCCATCCTATCTGATGAAAATTGGAGGGTTCTATAACTGAAACTCCGACATTATTTTGGGAATACTATTCAAGACCCATTATGGGAATCACTCTCTAAACCCCATAAAGGGAGAAAAATTCTCAAAAAAACATATCTCCATCATCTTTTCCTGACACTATCATGGACTCAGGTTCCACTGATGGTGGATCATATCTATACATTTAATCCACTCATCCTATTAGAAATCAAAAATAAGGAGGAATGTCTCAAAAATTTCAAAAAAATTTCTTAGGACACAAAATTCATAATTATAACAAATTTAACACATTTAAAAGGATGTATTTACACAATTTAATGTCATGTAATAGACATTCCTTTTATACATGATCAATATTAGGGCATTATCACCACCCTTAACCATATTATATCTATCTCTAGGATAACAAAGGCTAAACTCATTATTAATTTACCACACTTCTCATTAGGCAACCATTTATTCACATCATGCATCATTTTAATAATTTCAATTCAAATTAGTCTAATTTATCTGTTCAATTACACAAAAAAGGAACAACATATATATTTAAATAACTTATATCAGTCCTAGAAATTTTTTTAGTCTTTTATATTGTTTTATCATATGAATCATAGTTTTTCATATAAGTTCTAGGTGTTCCACTTTTAAATTTTATGTCTTGGAATTTTTTGGTGATTTTGTTTTTTCCTATTCTTGGTTAGAGTTGTAGGAATAAGGATGAGGTTTCATGGAGATTTAGTTTGTCACAATCCTACAACATCCTTTCTATGGGTTATATTTGTTGGATGTTTTATCACCTTGAGTTAGGTGATTTTTGGGGAGAAAATGATGATTTATCGGGTCATCTTCCAGGCCACACAATTAGGGTGCACAGTTTGGTTAACCATACAATATGTTTACAGGGGGTCACACAGTTTTCACATGGTTTAACAAACCATGTATCCTTAGTGTGAAACTCATCTATTACTAGACAGTGGTATATTTCCTAGTTTTCATACAGTCTGTCAAATTGTTCAAGCTATCCATGAATCCTGGTTGGGAATGGGTATTTTGTCGTAATTTTCAATATTTTTAATTGTGTGTTAACCTCTTCGACACCCCATTCATACTCTTCCTCCCTATAAACCTTCCGTGGGGGTTTTAGGAACCTTCAAGCCCCTCCATGTAAGATTCTTGGTATTTTATTGGTCATTCTTTACCTAGATCACAAGGTTATGGCTTTCTTATATTCCTCTCTTGCTTCCATTACATTTTCCTCTTATTCCCTCACACTAGAGGAAATGTTAGATGATTTTTAGGGCAACGGTGGATCTAATTTTGGGGTTTTCTCATTATTAGATCTCCAGGAAGTAAAACCTAGAAACTCTTGTTGTGCGGTTTTGGTTTCACAATGTTTTCTAGATGGTTATTCTTCTTAGGTTGGTGGTTCCATCTATAATAATTAGGTGATGAGTTAATTTTATTGCTTAATTTATTTAGTATGTTCTTTAATTCATATATTCAGAGTGAAAGTTGTATTTGAGAGATATTAACATGTTAATGATTTTTATATTGAATGTATATATTAAATAAGAGAGTTTGGATGTGAACCCATTTAGTATCATTTGGTAGTGTATTATAACATGTGAATATTTTTTATTAAATGATGAAAGGGATAAAAATTATATTTTTGTGTGGTATTTGAGTGATATTGATTTTGAAAGTGGGATTTTGGGTATGCTTTTGGTGTAAGGCCATGTGGTGTTTTTTGGGTTTAATTTATAAGTTTTAAAAATGGTTTATTTAGTGACATAAGTGGTGAAAATCTTATTGAAATCAATTTTGGTAGTTTTAATTTTTTAAAATGTTTCTTTTGAAGTGCATGGATTGTTTTTTGATGCGTACCTTTTAATAAATGTCAAATAAAATTGATTAAATGATTTATGGAATTGTAAAAGAAATGTGGAACATGTTTTTTGGTGTTTATATGATGTATTGAATTATGAACGAGGTGTGAAACATGTCTGATGGATGTTTGGTATGCATAAAATGTTTAAATTAATTTTTAACATGAAAATGGTATTTTATAACATGTGAAAAATAATTGGGAACAAAAGTGATTCTCGAGTATCTTAGTAAGCCGAATAAGACTAGTATTTTAGTGATCCGGTAGTGGCCTCATACCTATTTTTCTTAGCCAGATTGACAATGAATGCAACAAATAAACTATGATGATGTTTGGGACCACTAGGGCGTTGGGGTATCCCCTCCTAGTGGTTCATGCAAGAGAAGGTTATTGGTTATAGATACTTTTACACCATTATACAATGTACCTTTGGCATCATAGTTAGATAATGACATGGGGTATTTCCAATGGCTAGTGCTTATTAATAGTATTGTACCTCCCCTCAAAATATGATGTATATAGATGTTAATTTATTAGAAATGTTTTTTCATTATTATTTTTTCATTAATTAATGTGTCCCTCTTGAAAACTATATTTATATAATTTTGAATACCTTTTATACTGTTACCTGTATCTCTTTTAAATAAAAACATGAAAATCATCTCCCTTATGATGTTTATTGATTGGATCCTTCGTGGGTAGAAAACTACGGGTCCTAGGATCTCACCCTACTTACACCCATGGTTGTTTGTAGACATCGTAATGTTTGATGCATGTATGGGTAATGATTTTAGAGCCGATGGTTCAGGTTCAAGTTGTCCATCATGGTGTGGTGTCGTGGAAATTGATTGAGAGATATGATCCTTTCCATGAGGTGGTGATTGGTTTTTTATTTTTTCCTTTCTTCCCTTGTGATAGTATTTGGTATTTTATAAAATCATTGTAATTAAATTTTGAATCATGTTTAATACTTGTTTGTTTTAAATTTTTAGATACATTTTAATAATTATTATTGGTTTTTTTTGTTTCTAAAATCAAGTTAATTATTCCCAAACAATAATTTATGATACCCAGAAACATATTGCAGCATATGGGGATAGAAAATTTCGTCTGCTCCATTCCATGGACCGAGTCAGGTACTAGTTGGGTTTGAGACCTGGCTTAGTTCATGACAAAATGATATCAAAGGAGCTTCACTCTTTTTGAGTCATGTTCTTTTAGGAAATAGTCTTGGTAGAAAAAATCATATATTTCTGGAGATTGATGTTCAATTAACAATTAAGGTGGCAGAATATCACACCTCGTTCTAGGACCAGAGTTACCAAGGGAAGTCATGTTCCATCTATGCCTTTTTTCCTTACGGTTTCTCATAGGATGAGAAATAAAATTGGAGTGGGGTCAATAGTACCTGTTTGTTTGAAGGGCTTGGGAATCCATGTGAGGCATCGTGAATGAACAAATGAAACTCATCATTATAGTGGTGTAATTGGCATATGTCCACCAACCAAATGGACAATTAACACACCTATAGTAGTTTCCTATGGTGTATTTTTTTGGTAATCCTTGTTTTTTAAATTTTTAGGAAAAATATTATTTTTATAAAACTGAAAAGATGAGTTTAAATTGATTAAGTCATTGTTTTGGAAGGTGGAAAATGGATTTTAATAACTTACATTATTGAAGGATTATAAAAGTGGTGTATTATAGAATTATTTTTTTGAAAAAAAAAATTGTTTAACAGGACTTGAATTATATAACCTAATTTTGAAGCTTAGTGAAATTGGTTGATTGTTAAAATAGAAATTTCTTTTGAATATAATTTTTGAATTCATTATAAAAATAATGAAATGAGTTTTTTTTAAAATTGTTTCTTGTTGAGATAAGGTTTCTAGAATTAGTGTAAATTTATTGAATGAGATGGAATTGTTTTATGGTGATTCATTATTTTATTGTTGGTTTTTCATTTTCATTTCATGTTATTCATATTTAAATATCATGTTTATGGTTGTTTTACCATGGTTTATGGTCAGTACATGGTTGTGTAAAACTATACGCATTTCATCAGGTAATCGTGCGAGTTTTGGTTTCCCACTATTTGAGGGTGAACAACCTATTCATGGTTATTAAAACCATGTCTAATGTGTATTAGAATCCACTATCATGATGTATAACCCTATCACATGGTAGGAACATAGTTTTATAATTAGTGCAGCCAGAACGTACATGTTTTCAGGTTGTCTAGTAAGGGGGACATTATTGGAGAACAGTTTCGTAAAACTTGTGGCTTAACTTTGCATAGCGCCATGTTTCTAAAAAATATGAAAAAACTGGAGTTCACGTAAAATATTTTCATAAATGTGTATTCTTGTTTGGGTAGTTGTCTTAAATTAAAAAGGGTGGGATTGGATAAAGTTTTTTTTGATGAAATTCTATTTGATGAGTTGTTAAAGAATGTTTTATAGGAGATGAAAAAGATATTTAGATAGAGATTCATGGTATTTTTTAGAGAATGATGCAATGGTTTGTAATGTTGAATTTTTAAATTGTTCTTTACATGGTAGTTAATATATTTTTGTAAAGAGTTTTAAATCATGATATATTAGCTGTTTTGGGATTATAAAAACATTTATGGAATGTTTTGTTTTGGAAAAAGGAAATGTTTATTATTAATCATTGGTACTTCCTTGAGTATCCACAAGCATAGATATGGGTTGAAAGTGGATAGACAATGTAATGGGAGGATGAGTGTATGGTTTGAAATGTTTGATGTGTGGTATGAGAGTGAGCATGTGAGTGATATTCTGTGGACTACCATTGGTGAGTATGAAAATTTCCACCAAGGTTTTTTAGTTTTTCAAAAGTGTTTTTAATCTGGAAATTGTGGTGTTTTTAACCCAATTGTCATGTGGATTATTTTTCTATTATTTGGAAGTTTTTTTTAGTTGGTGTTCTTCCTCATGTTTTGATGGTGATGTTTATTATGTGTTTTGAGATTGAAAATCTTATTGGTACATTGGTCTTGAAGTAGTGATTATTGGGTCTCTAGAAAGGGTTTTGAACCATTAAGTTGGTTTCCATTTGTATAAGTGTTTTTATGTGATTTTTGGATCATGAGCGTGTTTTGATAGAGATCTTGATTTTTTCATTACCATGTGTTCTCCTACATATGATTCCCCATTAGTAGGTATTTCAGTTTATCATCCTATGAATTTCATTATTGAGTCTCGAATGATTGATCTACCTCTTCAATGGATACACCAAACCATTGGTTGTAGTAGAGATCGTTCTCAGAACAATTTTAAGTTAATTTCTATTTTAGTGATTATATTAGTTATAGAAGTTATGCATGATGATATTTTGGGTGTTTTTCTGGGTTCCCTGATCATTATTTTCCATGTTTGGTGTTACAATGATTGATGTGTGAATATTCCATGACCCTCTTAGGTAAAAGTGTATTATTTGAGGTAGTGAGTTTTTGGGTGTGTCTTGATCATATGTTTTTGTATTTAATCTCACAGAATAACTTATGGTATCCAAAGAAGAAATTCTGATTTGGGATTAGTTTCTCCTGACTATGAGAAAGTAGATGATTCAATCATCAGATCCCTAGTCATAGGTCTCCAAGTGAAGCTCGCACGTAGTCAGGAATCCCAGTGGTGTGGAATGTTTGGTTACTTTTGTTCCTCTACTATTATGGTGAGGCATTTCTAGTATAATATTCAGTGTTCTATTTCTTTCTGAATTTCATATAGTAAAAATGAGCGTGGTGGAAATACTCATAATTATATGTATCTATATAGTACATCTATATGAATGTTTAGATTTGTTTTCTTTAGTGGAATGCCTGAGTAAATCAGGTGACGTACTGAGTGGGTATTTATTCATTGTGGTTTTAGTGGTGAAATAAATGGGCCTCTTACATCCTCTCCCTGATTGGTTGGGGGGGTTAATCCAAGTAAAATGTATTGGTTCTATTGATTTCCCCTCTATCAAGGAGTGAGATGATTTAATTCTTTGCCGTGTTCTTCTTAGGAAGGGTTGATAGGTTGTTGTGAGGGAGTTTAGGATGGCCTTTGTGGGAAGGCCATGTTTTCATTGAAGACAATTTTTTTGGTTGTTATGTTTTGGTTATTAATGGTGGGGAGACCCACCATAGCTCTCATTGAGCTTTCTCATATGTTGTTATCATATTATAGTTTATTTCTAATTTCGGGGAGTTCATTCATTCCTCCCATATACTATTGATCTATTTCCAATTTTATTGGTTTTCTCTGGTTGAATTGAATTTCTTTTTAGGTACTCTATTTTTTGATTTTTCAACTAGCATTTGGTTAATATTGGGATTTTTGGTGTGTTCCCAAAATTTATTCTCAATGTATAGTTATGAATGTTGTATCTCTAATTTCCCATTGATTCATGGGATATGGGTCTAGTTTGTTAGTCCATTTTGGATAAGAGGCATATGTAATGTTTCACTACATTGGGATGATTTTAGATCAAAGGTATTGATCTTGTCGTTTTGAGAATTCATAGTAAATGGTCGATCAATATGAAAGTGTTGTGGATTTTTGGGGGTGGAAAGGCTTATGTTTGGGTAGAATTGTCACACCCAGGTTACAGTTTTATTTCATTGTATAATCATATCATTTTCTTTTAGTTTTCCTTCTATGATCTGGGTGTTATAGATTTAAATTTTATGTCTTGTAGGTTTTGGGTGACTTTTTTAGAAATATTCTTGGTTAGATTGGATGCTATATAGAGTTTTTTTCCTGAAAAATGTGTTCGTAACACTCTTAGTGAATCCTTTTACGGGGTATATTATTTGGATGATCTATCCTCTTCATTTATATGAGTTTGGGGGTTTAAATGGTGATTTTGAGGACATATTTTTGGTTATATGGTTTTTGTTAAATTTTTTAACCATTTAGTATGTGTACATGGGGTTCACATGTGTTAGGCATGGTTTAAAAAACCATTCAGCCTATGTGTATTACCCATGCATCACTAGAAAATGGCTGATTGCATGCTTTGAATATGGTTTGTCATATTGTGTGGGCTATCCATGTAACCCAAACATGAAAAGTTATATTAGTGTATTTTCCTTCTTTTTAATTGGGGTTTACCCCCTTGGATACGTCATTATAACTCCTCCTCCCTAGATTTCATCCATTGTGTTTTTAGAACCAATAAGCACTACTAAGTGGGATTCATTGTGTTTTCATGGTGATTCATCACCCAGATCAAAATGTTAGTGCTTTATTCTTCTCCTCTCGTTTATTTACATCCATTTACCTCATAATCCTTAATTGTATGGGACATGTTTCCAAATTTTCATGGCAAGGGTGTTTGGTTTTTGGGGGTTTTCCCTTGTATGGGCTCCTAGAGGTTAGAAATAGCCTCTTTTTTGGTGCAATTGTGGTTTCAAAACATTTTCTTGATGGTTCTCCTTGTGAGGTAAGTGGTTCCATACAAAATCATTATTTGATGATTATATTATCCTACATAAATTATTTATTGTGGTCTTTGATTATGATTTTCGGTGTGGAAGTTGTTTTTTAAGAGATTAACATGTGTTTGATTTTTATGTGGATGGTTTATGTGAAATGGTTTTTTTATTTAAAAACATTTTGAATAATTTGGTTTTATTTATAACTTTCGAAATTGGATTATTAAATGATGCCAAGTTTTTATATTCTTATTTTTTTTAATTAGAGTGTGATTGATTCTAAATATGTGATTTTGGGTAGGTTTTTGGTGTAGGTCTATGTGGGGTTTCTTGGGTTTGTTATATACATTGTAAAAAATTTTCATTCAATGACATGAGAGGTGAAAATCATATTTGAAACATGGTTTTTTAGTTTTAAAATTTTAAAATGTTTTTTTTAAGTGAATGGTTTGATTATTTATGTGTACCTATATGGAAATGACATCTTAAATTGTATAAATAATTTATTAAATTGTAAAATAAATATGGAACATGTTTTCATGTGTTTTAATGATTTATGTAATTTTGAAGGATGTGTGAAACAATTTTTCAAGATGTTTTGGTTTTGTATGATGTTTAAATTAATTTTGAATGTGAAAAATGTATTTTGTAACATGTGAAACCTGATTGAGAACAAAATGACTACTAAGATATTGAGGTGGATAGACTAATACTATTATGATACTTATCTGGTGGGGGCATCATCCCAATTTCAATAAGAAATATTGATGATAATGGCCCTAAATAAATTATGATAATGTTGGGGACAACTAGTCCACTAGGGGGTCCCATCTTAATTGATCATTCTTGAAAAGGTTGTTAGTTATTAGTAATTTTACACTGATATATGATGAATCTAGGGCCCCACAATTAGCTTGTTCTTGGGGGTATTTCATTTGAACAGTGCTCATTGATTATATTGTACCAAACATATTAATGTGGTTTGATTGGACGGTAATTTATGCAACATGTTTGTTTTCTTTAAAAAATTTCATTCTTTAAATATTCCCCCTTGAAAACTATTTTTATTAATAGTTTCATCCCATAAAAAATGTTATTAGTATTTTATTTTCATTAAAACATGAAAATATATTGTCTTATGATATTTATAACATGTAAACTTCTTATGTGGAATCCTAAAGGTCTTAAGAAAACACCATACTTAAACACATCAGTGTAAGTTTACATTGTAATGTTTTTCGTTGGAATAATTAAGGATTTTCAAGCTGGTGGTTTTGGTTCTAGCGGCCCTTGTTGGCGTGGTGTCATATAGATAGATAGAGGGAATGAACCCTTACCATTAGGTGGTACTTGAGTAGTTCTTTTTGGCATTACACGCTCATGGTAGTATTTGGGCTTTTGTACAAACCATTTAATTCAGTTATGAAACTTGTTTAAGAAATGTTTTGTATAAAATTTTATATTATTTTGATTTATTATTATTTTTGGTTTTATGTTTCTAACCATGGGTAAACTGTTCCCAACCAGTTATTTATGATACCTGGGGACATGAATCAGCCCATGGGGATTGTTAATTCCCTTCGGCCATATCTTTGGACCTAATCTCGCAATGACTTGGTTAGCGAACTAGATTGGTTTGTGACAACATACCAAAAACTTATTTTCCCTTATGGTTCTCAAAATGATGCATGTAATAAGTAATCATGAGTTTCTAGAATGATGCATGTGTGATAAACTCTTCTTCAATTTTTAACAGAGTCAAATCTCATAAAATATAATAATAAATAATCAAATCACATTAGAAGTGAATCAATAAAGGAGAAATAGAATCCATCTATAACAACACACATCAATTAAAATGATATCACCCTAGGAACATGTATTTTATCCTTATTTATGGGTTACATAATCCAATAAATGAGCTCTTAACCATGGAATGACTCAAAATATTATTTTTTATTCTGTTCCCTATAACTCCCTGAATCTAGATTACTAGATCTGGAGCATTATTTTATTAATTATGTACAATTAAAATAATTTTTTATCCTAATGAACATAATAGATTAGTATTTGTGGAATAATAGTTACATACATAAGATAAACATTACTATATATGATGAAATATATAATATAAATTCCATTTAAAACATAATCAAATATTTGATTATCCATAAAAGTAATTCATAATATACTTATTCAAATATTGGAGAAAAATTGAAACATAAGAAAGTGGTGTGTTCAGCTGCAGAAAAAGGGTAAAAAATACATTAGAAATATAAATAATAATGTAATGTGAATAACTAAAAGTAAATAATACATTAAAAATAAACATGAATATTATATGGTAACAATAAGAAGTAAATAAAAATTCCATTATAATATATAATCGAGGGTATTAATCTAGTTGAAAAACAATATGGACTAGCAATATTTACTTTTATGACATGGAAATGCATAATGGATGACATCGAAATCACACCGTCAAACCTCGTGCCGATACTAAAATAACCATTCCTTCAAGGCCTCGTACCAAGAAACTAGTTTGTCTCACGAGACATACCGATGCATCGATGAGATATTGAGGGAAAATCCATCAAATACTAAGTCAAATTCAATCTTAATTTTAATGGGGATAAACATAAAAAACAAATACATTCATATTGAAACTAATATATTAAATGTAAATAATTGTCCATATACAATAAACATAAAGACTATCTATTTGGAGTCATATATTGAATGGTATCAAGGTAGCACATCAACCATAAAAGTAATCATAATCCAATAAATAAACTTTGGTTGTTTATTTCATAAATAATTATCCTCATTTAAACATAATAATCTACAATAGTTTTGAAATAGACGACAATACACATATAAAAATGTCATGTAATCTTGAGATAAATACTAATTTACTTTGAAAAGTATAGTTATTTTTAAAAAATTATTTATATAAAACTAGAATTGAATTATGTTATATTTTCATAATAAAATGATTGATTTTAGAATAAAAATTATTCTAAAAACATATTATAGAGTTCCCACGAAAATCGGTAAGAATTCGATAAATTCCTTTGAATCGGGCTTGTATTTTAAGAAGAATTTTTGAAACATCCTTTTACAATTTTTTTCTACCCATTAAATAAATAAAAATTTCATACATTACACATATAGAAAAAATTAAAGAAAAATTTATGTTTAGTAAATATGAATAAATAAAAATTTCATTGAGATATGTATAGAATATGTGTAACCCGGAAGAAAATTGAGGTTCGTGTAGAAAACACTTACATTATGTTCAAATGTGTTCTTTACATGACAATAAAATCATTGATAACCAAATTAAATCCATTAATTAATTAATAAATTACCATATCTACATGTATTTTATTCAATATAGTTTAATTAATTTCAATTATGGACTTATTAATAAGCTATATGATTGAATTTCGTCGTTCCAGATGTTCGTTCGATGATTTCATGATCAGTTATCTTGATTATAATAATGGAATTGATGTGGAATGGATATAATTCTATAGGACTAGAATTATATTATATTAATGAACATATTGATTTGTAATTTCTTAATTATGTCATTTGGTTATATATTTTGAGGATGAATCATTATATAATACATTTGGTGATGATTATTTAGATAATAAGGGTGGTTATTGATCATAATGAACTAGTTTTGTTCTATTATTTAATATCATAAGAAGTTGATGGTTCTAGAATAATTTTAAAAATTAATATATACATTTTATAATTGGGTTTTACCATCAAATTTTTTCATTACCATCATTTACGATGAAATTGAAGAACACAACTTTTTCAGCTCTAAAGGTTTTAAATTGGATCCTCGTAGATGATGAATTTTTTATAAAATAATAGAGAGAGATTAAGGAGTTTAATAGTGGTATATTATTAATATGATATAATTCTGTTATAAATATTATAAATGATATATAATGATTAATTGTATAGAGGAGGATATTATAGAATAATAAAATAAGAAACATAAAAAATGAATTAAATGGTAAAAGGAAGAGGATTTTTACCTCTTGAAATATTCACATTGAGACCCTTATTAAGGGATGTGGTTTTGGTATTTTTGACATACCAAGATACCATGGAATGAGGGGAGAGGTAAGGGAAGAGTATTTATGTAGAAATTATAGAAGCTTCAAGGATTTTATGTTTGACGTGAAAAGGAGAGTGATGGGTGGAGTCATTTTTCAATATCTTATTCATTATTTTATTATTTTTCACAAGACAACCAATAATGGTGATTCTTATGAAAAAATAGAGGTATGTTTATGTGAGTTATAACCAATTGTGATAAATTATACATGATTCATGTAATATGGTATTTATCTTATAATGTATTCATAACATAAATTAACATATTTTATTATTCAAAATGAAATCATGTTTTTCAAATAAATCAAAAAAAAGCTTTAGCATTATTTGACAAGAACAGTTTAAAAATATACTCTACTATATTAAAATAGTTTTCAACAAAATAAAAATTTATTTTTCATATAACATCATTATTTACATGAAAAAACTAGTACAAAAAGTATTTACGATGTCGGAATTTTTTATGATAGTTATAAATAACCGACATGAAAAGACGAAAAAATGATTTATCATGTCTGTTATACTTTAAAAAATGTCAAAAATGTTTTTTCATGAGGTATCAAATTGGTCACAATATATATAATATGATAAATAATATATTTTTCTTTATCAAGTCAGTTATTTTGTAACTGACATGATAAAACCAATTTATGTAATCAGTTATATATTAACAGATATTTTAAATCATAATATAATTCTTGTTATATAGTAACAGACATTATTAATTTAAAAATCTATTTATCATGTCGATTTTATAAGATCCTATGTTATAAATCTTTTAAAAAATTTATTAAGTCACTTTTTGTGTTATTCAACAATTTTCTTTTAGGCATCAAGGACTCAGTATCACTCATGCGGTAACCCTACTTTGGAATCTTTGATATCATGGCCTCCAAAATCATTTTAAAAGATTAATTCATCTTTTTTTTCATGGTGCCTCTATTTCATGACTGGAAACACACAAGCGTATTGTTAATTTCAATCTCCTTATTCTTATTTTTCATCATCTGTAATCAACCATACACCCATTCATTCTTGTTATGTCTTCGATATAAACCAAATGGGATATGTGGATGTGAGTAGGGTTTAACTATGGTTCTATTTTATAGGTTTATTTTTTTGGAATAATATAGGGACCATATTATATTTATTGATCTTCATCATTGTATGATAGTTTTTATAGTTTTATTTTCACTTAAAATAGGTAGGGGTTTTCGTATAATTACATTAATATACATTTCATTTATTTATATATTTTATATAATCACATGAATATTAAATTAAAAATATATGTGACATTCCAAATGCATTTCATCATATGTTTACTATTTTTATCACTTGGTATAATCAAATTTTATTTATTTGGTATTTTCTACAGAGATATGTAAATTCCATGTGTCTGTAAATGTTTTATAAATGTTTTTCTAGATGAGTTTATTATTTTGAATACTTTGAACTCATTTTCATCATTGGAAAATTAAAGGTGACATTTTCAGGGATTTTTGTTTTTGAAATGATGGATATTGATGGATTTTAAAAATGAATTAAAATTAATATGGTAAACACTTAAAATGGTGTCATATGTGGTTTACCATGGATTTTTTGTGTCTAAAATTTAAAATTGTGATCGTAAATAATGGTAATGATTTGAAATTCTGAGTTCATTTTGGTAATGGATCATTTTGAACATTGTAAGAGAGTTTAATATTTAAGATGGGACCCTTTGATGGACCTCTTATGTTTTTATATTGGATATGAATTGTGGTCCCTTTGGGGGATGTAATTTATTTGAAATTGTGACGTTTTTTATTTAAATAGGTTTATCTGGGACATTAGTGGTGATATGATAAATATGTAAATGAAATTATTTATAGTTGATATGCTAGTGCAAAGATATTTTACTTTCACATATCCAATTTTTTTGCATTCATTATATCCCTAGGAACTATGATAGTGGTCCATATTTATTATATAGTAGATCAATGTAGACAAGTTCTAGTTCCCCTAGTTATATTATACTAAGGATGGGGGACCTAATTATGCTAGTGTAGACTATATTGATAATTTGTATTTTGTTTCTGACAAAAATAGCCAAGTATTTGTCTATTTTATTTCTATGATATAGGTCAATACAACCTAAGGTTTAATTTAGTTTCTGAAAATTAAATTTTACAGTTGATGAAATTATAGGGGATTACCATAATTCATTTTATCAAATTATCTTTTTTGATTAGCTTGTGTGGAAATATGGTATATGTTTCTTTTCATTAATACATTGATTATGTGGTTCCTTGTCATGTTTTGTTATTATTTATTTAATGTGATTTCATTTTTTTGAAGAAATTTAATGATTAATTTTGAAGAATAATGTTTTCAAAAAGTCAATTATTAGTTTTTTTCAATGTTTGGGTTTTTTATAAAGAGGGGGGTTTTAGGAAGAATGTTTTTTTAAAATACCCAAACATTCAATAAATTGTTTTCACAATGTGTGTTTATTAGAATAAATATCATATAAATGGGTTATAGTATGATGTTTTGATTAACCCCATGTTGGTCCCCTATCAATGATCTAACCCATCCATTATCTTATAAATCACTGGTTGTTCGCAGATGCCCTAAATCTATGTTTTTTATTTCATTCCTCATGTATTTCACAATTAATTGTTGAAAGAAGTTTAGTATCATGATATATTTTTTATAAATAGTATCCTATAATTTTTATTAATTGATGTTTTCTCTTTATTTAATTACCTATTTTCCAATGATTATTTTAGGGATATAAAATTAAATATGGATTTTCATTTTGATATTCATACCATGTCACCCAAGCTACATTTTCTATGTATCCTAATTAGTTATAAAAGTATGAAAAAATAATTTAGATACTAGAAGACACTTATACATCTTGATAATTTAGTCAATATAACTTTTTAAGCTTGAGGGATATTTTATCAACCTTTACAATATAGTCTAGGTTCCTTTCAAGGCTTGTACACGAGCCTATATTCCATAATACTATTATCTTAAAGACCTTTTCCAACATGTCCTTTTTCACCAATAACTTTTAACACAATAAAATTTTCTATAAAAAAATAAATAAGAATTTAAATACCCATAAATGTGACCATAATAAATACATGAAATAATGAAAAAAATTAGTTTAATACAATTTTAAGACATGTTTTATTAATATTGTATATAATTAGGATAAAAATTATCTAAAGAAACTAATTATGTGATGGGTTTATAATATATAACATTAGTTGATGGTATTTTTTTAATTTAGTGGATTTCTATATTATTGTTATAATTATAATTTCCAAATATGAATATAGTTGTTTTATATTTCCAAATTATTTTACTATCAAATTATGGCATATTTATAATAAATATAAAATCTAACTATATAATATTTTTTAAATTATTTTCATGCATATCTTATTATGATTTATAATTTATATTTAAAATTATATTCCATTATTATGTATAATTTAAAATTATAATTTTCAAATATGGATATATTTTGTATACATTTCAAAATTGTGTTACTTTCTAATTATGACATATTTTTTATAAATATAAAATTGTATTATCTTAAAAAGATGTATATTTTTGATATTTTTTATTGGTAACAATGAGTATAATATGGATTATATGACATACAATGGGTGATGAATATGAAGAAGGTGTTGATTCTTTTTTGGAATCATCTAAAAGAAATGTCCCAAACAATGACTCATTGTTTTCAAGACTGGAATGTTTTAATATCTAGAAGTTGAAAAGTATTGAGATCAAATATCATTTAATTTTAAGGGATTCAATCCATGTTATAGCCCTTGGATTGTGAACAGTGATGTTGGGTAGAATTGCAGATCTATGAATGATGAGGCATTGAAATATGGTAACATTGATGATATTGAATAAATGATTTTTTATATTGAAGTAGACGGAATTGAGAAGAAATTGAGAATTTCGTGTCTATTTGGTGATGTTAAAAAACATTGGTATATGTTTGTATAGATTTTCTTGTTCTATCATATATGATAAGATTTATTAACCTAAAGGTGAAGCCTAGATTATGTGAAAAAATTTGTATAGAGATCCTACAATATTTGAAATACATTATTCGCTAAGACAACGATCATTCAGATTCTAATTATAATGATATGAAAATACTATGTTTGATGGGATTGTGATAAAAGAAAATACATGCATTTACAAATGATTGTGTGAGATTTAGGAAGGTATATGGATTTCTTGTTACAGTGTCCTAAATGTGGGATATCACGGTATAAGAAGATAGAAAAATATCAGGCTGATGTAGAGATTACAAAGATCCCATACAAGGTATTTTTGTAACATGCTATATTCTGCATTTGAATCATTTATTAGCTATTTATTATGATGAAAGAAAGATAAGGATGGAATTCTGATCAGAATATATGTTAGGAAAATGTAATTCATCCTGAATATTGTCCATAGTGAAAGATAATTGATGACAAGAATCCTACATTTGGAAATGAAGTTATAAATATCAGACATCATTTGTGCACAGATGGAATGAATCTATATCGAATCCTCATAAGCACACATAGTTTATGGCCATTTTTATTATATGTGTAAAATGTATCTCCAGAATTTTGTATGATGAATATATATTTCATGATAATTTTAATGATCTCTTGACCAAAGTTAAATGGAAATAATATTTATTTTTTCTTTTCACCATTAGTTGTTGATTAGAAACTCTTATGGGAGTATGGAATAAGGATTTATGATTCATATAAAATGGATTAGTTTCATCTACATGTAGTGATAATGTTAACTATAAATGACATCCCAATGTATGTAAATTTTTTGGGGTACAATGTTAAGGTAATATTGTGTGTCCAATTTGTGAACAACAAACATCATATTATCAATTGCATCATGGGAGGGATAAAATATATATGGGTCATTGAAAACAGTTAAATTTGGATCACTCTTATAGAAGATTAAAAAAATAATTAAATTTCTCATAAAAATTGTAATTTATAAAAATCATTTATAAATGAATGTTTATTTTTATAGGGTTCATAACCATGGGGTGACATTGGGAAATGCATATAAATTTAGAAATTATTGATATTTTTTTAAGAAATGGTAATTTTTTGAGCTATAATATTTTTGATATCATGAAGTGAATCATAACAGTGATTTTGTTCATGTGGAGAAGAATATTGGTGTCAATTTGATTGTAACATTGTTAGATATTAAAGGAATTACTAAAGATTGTATGAATTCATGATTAGTCATACTATCAGTGGAAATACATTTGGAGTTAGAACCAACACATGATTGAAGACAAACATTTCTACCCCAATCATGTTAGAAATTATCCATGAGGAATAAAATTATATTTTTACAGTGTCTTCATGATATCAATGTTCCACAAGGTTATTCTTCAAATGACTTAAAATTTCCTCTTTGAATGATTTGAAGTTGTCAAGTATAAAATTTTATGATTGTTGCAGTATAAAACAAAAACATCTAAAAGATTAATTACATGGAATATTTCCCATCAGTGTCATAATGAATATCATGATGGTGTGTTATTTTTTCAATTAAATTTTTAATAATGTGATTGATCTGGATTCTTTGATCATTTTTTTCAGGACCCTTCCCCCGGGGCCCGTATCGTGACAACCCCAAGCCCGCCTTCCATAGGCCAGGGGCTGGAAACTAGATCTAAAGGTGTAAATCCATAAACTCCGAAGGAATTTCCTTTATATCAGTAAAAAAACAACAAAGTACGCAACTGGAAGTAAAACTATAAGTGAAACTATATACAAAATAGGGTTCTAAAAGTAAAGGGGCTAGAAATACAAGCCCAACAGTAAAGTACAATACAACTGAAAAACTAGTACAACTGCAGTAAAGTAAAACATCAACTACTAATTCGTCCTCTGGAATTCCCACCTGAAGGGTTGGTATATATGGAATCCTCAGCACCCCAAGTCTGTCTGTCCGTTCTGTGTACGTCTCACCAAGTGGTCCACCTCCTGGAACCGTACAACTCTACAACTCTCTACCACGATCAGCGCTTTCCATCGTCTGCAACCAACACAATGAGGTGTGGGCATATCCCATGTAGGGGTGTGTATAAGGATACTCAGTAGGGACCTCGAGACCCTAAAGGTCTCACAACATCCAACTAGGATAAACAAAAAATAAAGATACAATCACAAAGTATTAACTAACCCTACTCAGTTATATGCCCATACATATAACTAACTTTTCAATCACTATCTGAATCCAACTCTCAATTCCAAGAAAAACCATTCCACAAAATAAGTAATGTCAATCATCTCGATAATATCGACTGAAAGTCAAGACTCATCTCACACAGATAGTGATTGAAAACTAAGCTGTCAGACCCACATAGGTTATATAATAAGCTATTCTATTCATCTAAGCTGTCAGACCCAAATAGGATACAGGACCAGCTAAGCTGTCGGACCCACACATGATACAAGAACAATTATTCTGTCAAAACCACACAGGATCCAGGAGAATAAGTCAGAACTGTTGAAACCATTCATGATTTTGGTACAGAAGTCATCACTATCGATCCCATGGAGGATCCTGGTACATTAGTCATCACTATCGAACCCACAGAGGATTCAGATACAGAATTCATCGCTGTTGAACCCATGGAGGATTCTGTAATCTCAGTCATAGCTAGCCTTAGGGATCCCGCACTCAGCATGCTCGAGTCCTGGAGGGTCTTATCTTGGAGCAATGTGTCGATACATAAAATATCAAGAAGTAATGAGTTTATTTATCCCATAGTTCTGTCTCATCATAAAGAAGCCAATGTGACAGACGACGCGTCAAACAGACGCCCCATTTGAGAGTTATTAGAATTTCCGTTTCAGGGGCCCGGTTGGTTTTTAGGATTAAACCAAACCGGTCGTACTCCAAATGCATCCAAACTACAAGTGTAGTATGCCAAATAACTTTCTCTCTCCAGGAATTGAATCGTCGTAGGTGGTTCGTCAATCAGACACATGTATCCCTAGATGCGGGCTAGAAGGTGTAAACGACAATAGCAGGTCCGGGTCCGGTCTGACCCAGTGAGACTGACCCTGCCCAACCCAGTCTGAACTGCGGTTTGAACCAGTCCGCGGGTCCGACCTGGTTTGAGGAAGCGACCCGAACAGAGGTGATGACCTAACCCGAAGAGACGGCCCGGCCCGAGGTGGCCTAGTCGACGGCGGCCCAACCTAGGGGTGGCTTGGTCGAGGGGGAGCCCGGCTCGTGGCGGTCTAGCTCGTGGGGGCCCAGCCGACCATGCGAGGGAGGGGGGCCGTGCCCCCTCCCGGTTCGTCGAAGAGAATAGGTGTGCTGCGCCGTTTCAGGGGTGTGAGACCCAGCTGGTCTGCTGGTCTGGCTCCACGGCTGCTGGCTCGGACGACAGCCTCTGCACCTCCACCGCAGAGTGAATACACAGCGGTCTTACTTCTCTCAGCACAACGTGACGGTGTTACGCCACCACCGTCGTGTCCCAACCTGGACGTGGACTTCAGCTCCACTACGCGGCACGACGAGGCCATGTTTCTTCATCCTCTGCATCCCTTCCTGCCACAGTTCCTCTTTCGTCCTCTATGGCCCTCCTGGTCGCGGTTCTTCTCCGGCATAGTGCGATGACACCGCGCCCTTTCGGCTCCACCTTCGACGTCAACCAAACAAGAATCGACATAGGGATTTCTGGCAATGCTTGTTCAGCATGCACCCTCTATATTAGGTGATAACATTTTGCCATCATCGAACCAAAATAAACGATGATGAATGTGGGTATGAATTTAATCAAAACAATCCCCTACCACATATTTGTCATTGTATGTTGACAAGTCATAGATGATGGACGTTGCGGAAGATAGACATCATTCCATCAACATTGGAGAAGGTAGAGCTCAGTGAAGACGAGTCGAGACGACACCCTCTGTGTACTTCGTGGGTGGCAGTGCTTTCCATCCTTGCTTTGGTTGAAGAAGGAAGAAGATGATGCTCCACATTATTCGGAGACAAGGAGCGTTCTGTATGTTCTTTGTGGAAATAATGGAGTTCTTCGGTGGTTCTTCTTTGCCAGGATGAAGCTCTCATCTCTTAAGCATTCCAAATGATTATGATGACCCCAAAAATGACAAAAGGATAACTTGTTTTAATTATTTCCCACAACAACACAAAGATGTGTTTGATTAAATGAGGAAACTCATTTAATTAATGCCATGGGATGGTTCAAATTAAAATTTATAGGAGTTGAAGAGTTTAATTAATATAAGCTACCTCACTTAATTAATGGGTGAATTGGCACCGTTATGTGGGAAGGTGGAATTTTTCAAGAGTTTCCCCCATTAATGGGGCGCTCAAGGGTTTAAAGGGGGGGGGGGTTGGGTTAAGGGGGTTCAAGCTAGTGGTCATCACTTAGTTGTATCCTCCCAAGGGAGGTTACAGTGTGGGGGGGCACCTCTATCCTCCACTTGGTGGTTATAGCCACCAAGAAAATAAAAATATTTTACACATATTTTTACTTAATTTTATTTAGAATCCCCAAATATTTACTTTCTACCACGATAAAATGAAACTATGGTAAAGGTCTCCTTAAGAGAATACTGGCACTGCGAGTTCAGCAGTGTCCTCAAATTTCAATTCCGAGCACCTGTTCAAAAGTTATAATATACCGTAAGTATGTTTACTAAACATACCCAAACAATAGTTTGGAAAATTATTATCAGTCACCCTCGATTCGTGTCAGTTGAGGTTAGGCTCTGCCTAGGTGAAACACGCCCCAACAAACACAATGGTACTATTGGATTTTTAATCCATAACACCATTTAGAAGTTATGAATTTAAAAATAAAATAATTGTCACTTAATTATTTTATTTGCGGGTAAAAACAAACTTTTTTTGGTGGTCTCTGCCAGCCAATGTTAGTATATTCTTAAATAAATTATACCCTCACTATTTCCTCCATGGTCTTGGATTTTTAATCCGAGATACTTTTTGTGAGATATGAACATATAAAAAATAAAATAACATTATTTAATTATTTTATTTATAGTTATGCCATTTTCGGGTTTTCTTATAGGAGGCATGTGACGACTAAACTAAAGTCGTGCCTCGGGTAAACGCGCCATCTTAAGCACAATTGTGGCCTCATATTTCTGATCCAATTAATATTTTAAGAGTTATTACAATTTTTCACGAAAACTACATAAGCATGTTAATTTAAGCTTAACCAAACTTCGACGGATCATTCTGGGAACTCCGGCCCATAGAATCATGCGCCTTCAGAAACTGAAGACTCGTAAAATTCACATGTATTTAAAAAATATTTCATAGGAATTATGGGTCTTTACATTCTCCCAAGCTCAGGTCTTTACATCCCCGTAAGGATTAATTCACACTAAGGAAATAAATGGGGGTACTGAGCATGCATCCGAGCCTCCCGCTCCCATGTGCTCTCCTGAAGGTTCCCATGTTGCCAGTGAACACGAACCAGAGGTATCAACCGTCCACGCAGGACCCACTATTGTCAGTCCTCATTCTCTATTAAAACCTCCAAGAATGTCACCCCATAATCAATATCCAGATCGCCTTGGATGATGATGTGGGAAGGGTCATGCAAGTTTGTCCTCAGTAGGGATATGTGGAAGGCTTCGTGCACCCAGTGCAACTGTGGTGGAAGGGTTAAGTGGTAAGCCACCTCGGATAGTCTACTGATGACATGGAAAGGTTCGATGAATCATGGAGATAACATGTCCCCTTGTCCAAACCTCCATAGACAACATCGAGGTGAGACCCGTAGAAATACGTGGTTGCCATCCTCAATCTCCAAAGGTCTCCATCTCCTAGATGTATGTGGAAGACCAATCACGAAGTCCATGGATATCACATCCATGTTCCACATTGGGACCTCTAAAGGTTGAACCAAGCCTACTGGTACCTAATTCTCCACCTTCACCTGCTCACAAGTGAGGCATCAAGAGACAAATTACGCTACTTCCATCTTCATACATGGCCACCTGTGCTACCGTCAAAGGTCATAGTACATCTTCACCACTCTTAGATGTACCGCTAAAGGAGATGCGTGAACTCCCTCAACACTATATCTTGAAGTGCAACTGGTACCATAGTATGTTCTCTAAAGAGTATGAAGTGCTCCCCATCATTAGAAAATCCATCAGGTGCCTGCCCTATGGATATCTGAGCACGTCGCGTTTCACAGTCAGCATCCCCATGTTGAGCCTCCCTGACTCGTTGAAGATGTGGGGGAGTGACTGTAAGAGACTTAAGGAAGGCAGCTCCATCTCTATCCCAAAAGGATATATGCAACGCGGCCAGCTACACTGTCACCTCTCCTAGAAGCTGAATGTCTGATCTCCTACTGAGATCATTTTCTACAACATTCTCCTTTCCATGATTATGTACTATCTCGAAGTCATAGTCCTGGAGGAACTCATGACGACACCACTATCTCAGGTTCAGGTACTTCTGCGAAAAGATGTACCTGAGACTCTGGTGGTCAGAGTAGACTTTAAAATGTTCACCAATAAGATAGTGTCACCACATCTTCAAGACGAAGACCATTGTTGCTATATCCAGGTCATGGGTAGTGTAGTTCTACGTGTGGTGTCTCAACTACCGAGATCCTTATGTGATAACAGCTTTCTCCTACTTCAGGACACACCCGAGTCTAGTCCCTGATGCATCACAGTATACTACTTACCCTATTTCATCCTTTGGTAGCCTCAAGATGGGTGCACCAGTCAACCTCTATCACACCTCCTGAAAGCTCTGCTGGAATCTCTCTAACCACATGAAGCGTTCCCCCTTCTTCTATAATGCTGAAAGCAGTGCTAAAACTCTATAAAATTATGGTGAAAAGTTAAGTCTGGCTGACTCATGAGTGATCGACTGTACTCTCTTATACATGATTCCATCCTGTGCTGCCTGGGTTTTCCTTCTCGCCGACCAAGGAAAACCCATCACATCATTTTAGATAAACCACAACTTTTTTCCTAATACAATCAATCTGTGTATGAACTGTGGTAGCCCAATTCATACCCAAACTAATGTCTTAAGGCCTCGACACTGCCACAATGAGGTTCCAACCAAATATCTCACCTAAAGGGTCGGATCAAACCTTCGGCGTAAGTGTGATTATCGAGTCTCCTCTTAAGTGTATCTCTAGATGTGAGGGTCAAGTCAATGTTTTAACCCGAAACTCTAGGTCTGGGAGAAGATTCGTGGAAGGATGGAATGATTGGTACCTATGTCTATTGATACATAACATAGTAGTAGACACAGACCATACTCCAAATCATTCATAGAACCCTTGGTTCACACTCCTTGACCACATGGAGATACTCTCTTCCCCTACCCTCCAGCTCCCTGATCCTATTGGGGAATACAAAGGTAGGTGGTTGTAACATGTCGAAATGTTCACCACCCCATGCTGCTCTCCTAGCTCTGCTTCAACATTTTTCGCCCTACAGATTCATCTATCCTTAACACTTCCAATTCTCAAAACATTTTACACGCTCAAGTCTCTAAGACTGGTGCCAGTTTCATGCTTTCCAACTTCTAACTTTCACTTGATGTATCCGCTTAGCCAATGAACATTCACCCACAAAGGTTCTCTCTAGCACCCAAACATATGTAGGAATGAATAGAGGAAAATTTCTGGCATGGATATCCGTAAACACATCTAGCTCATAGGTCCATGATCTAAAGCACTGACCGTATCATATTCATTGAGTAATAGGAAATATCTTTATTCCTCGAAGAATACACAACTACTGACACATCGTCCTGCTAAAGCGGTATAATATCAAGAAAACTATCAACCCCATCCTCAAGCCAGCCCTTAGACGCCAGTGAGTCGGGATCACCTCAGAACCTAAGTGGTATCTGATTATGAAACACATGTAAGGCACTAAGCCTATAAGTGTCCTCTATCGGTATCGTTGTTTGCATCTGCTGACGAACGAGCAATGATATAGTTGGAACACTACCCGAAGGTACCATATCAGAAAACGTTCCAAGTACCGAAACCTCATCACTATGCGGACCATCCTCATGGTCACTCATTGAAAAAAATTAGAAGCTATGATCAACATCTGCTCTACTAATGTTTCAACTAGGTGGAAAACTCTTGTAATCACCTCTATCCAGTCCATTGCTACATGGGAATATGTATTGCCTAGAAACATCGGAGGCCTCTGCCGCAGGAACTTGTAAAACGAGCTTAGTCGGCTTGCATTGTCTGCTAGTGAGGCTGGTTGTATCTACTACCCAACAGGTGGTGGTGCTGTTGGTACACCACCCGAAGGTGCACACGTAGAAAGAGGGCCCTAAACCGGAGCCTTGTCACTCGGTGGGCCATCATCATGTACTCTCTCAGAACCCTAGATGACTGTCTATGTAGTGTCATCTTGATTAGGGATAGTTGCGCCACAGTCAATAATTATACCTGGTGAGCTGACTTAAAGAAATATTTTGATAACACAAATGAAATCACTGTTTTCATTCACTGAGACGGTAATCAGAATCCATGGTCCTGGTGTATGGATACGTCGATCGTCGAACCCACACTGGAATCCCTGAACTAAAAAAAACACTCGGTACTCTTAACACTATTTCTTCACTGTAAGACAGATCAGAGTCCTATGTTCTATGGTATAACTGACTCCTCTGATGCCAATTTGTCACGACCCATCCCCCAGGGCCCGTATCGTGACTACCCCAAGCCCGCCTTCTATAGAAATAGGGCTGGAAACTAGCACCAATGGCGTAAATACCTAAATTGGGAAGACATGACAATTATATCTGTAAACAAAAACAACAGAGTACACATTTGTTTGTAAATCTCTATGTGAAGCTCTATAAAAAAGAGGGTGCTGAATGTCAAGGGGCCAAAAATACAATCCCAACAGTATAGTACAATACAATTGAAAATATATTACAAGTACAATAATTTAAAACAACAACTACTGAGTCATCCTCGAGGATTCCCACCTGAAGTGTGGGTACAAATGTCCTCCTCAGCACCCCAAGTCCGTCCGTCCACTCTGTGTACATCTCACCAAGTGGTCCACCTCCGGGTAACGTCTAACTCTACAACTCTCTACCTCGATCAACGTTGTTCGTCATCTGCAACAAACACAAAAAGGTGTGGGCATAGCCCAAACAGGGGTGAGTATAACGATACTCAGTAGGGACCCCGAGAACCTTAAGGTCTGACAACATCCATCTAGGATAAACCAAAAAGAAAGATACAATCAGAATGTATCAACCAACCCCAATTAGGGATATG
Source organism: Viscum album (assembly GCA_963277665.1). Classification (NCBI taxonomy): domain Eukaryota; kingdom Viridiplantae; phylum Streptophyta; class Magnoliopsida; order Santalales; family Viscaceae; genus Viscum; species Viscum album. The sequence goes on from OY728165.1 coordinate 1,942,511,507, forward strand.
CCCATACATATATCTATGTTATCAATCACAGTCCAGCACCAACTCTCGATCCCAAGAATAGCCATTCCATAAAGGAAGTAAAGTCAATCATCTCGATAATATCGAATGCATATCAATACTCATCTCACATAGGTATAATACTTCTGTAGAGTGAGAGAGATTATCAAATGTAGTCCCTGATTCATCTATGCTATTGGACCCACATAGGATACAGGACCAGCAAAGCTGTCATACCCACACAGGATACATGATCTTCTATTCAGTTCATCTAAGTTGTAGGACCCAAACAGGATACAAGACCAGCTAAGCTATTAGACCCACACAAGATACAAGACCAGCTATTCTGTCAGACCCACACATGATCTAGGAACAGAAGTCAGAACTATCAAATCCATATAGGATTTTAGTACAGATGTCATCACTATCAATCCCAAAGAGGATCCATGTACAGTAGTCAACATTGTCGAACCCACTGAGGATTCCAGTACAAAATTCATCACTGTCAAACCCACGGAGGATTCTATAATCTCAATCACAGCTATCCCTAGTGTTCCTGCACTCAACACGCTCGATTCGGGAGGGTCCTCTCCTCGAGCCATGTGTCGATACATAAACAATAATGATGTCTTGAGTTGATATATCCTGTAGTTACTCCCCATCATGAGGAACCCATCTTGATAGAAGGCGTGTCGAATGGATACCCGGTCTGAGAGTTATGGGCATTTCCATTCTAGGGGACCGAATGGTTTTTAGGATTAAACCTACATAGTTGTACTCCAACAATATCCAAACTTCATGTGGAGTATTCCAAAGAATCTTCTATCTCCATGAATTTCATCGTCGCAGTTGGTACGTCAATCGGACACCTGTAGCCCATGATGCGGGCTAAAAGGTGTAAACAGCCATAGCGGGTCCGGGTCCGGTCTGGCGTAGTCGGACAGACCCGGCCGAACCCGATCTGAACCAGGGTCTGACCCAGTCCATGGGTCTGACCCGGTTTGAGGAAGCGACCCCAGCCGAGCGGACGACCCGACCCGAATAGATGGCCTGGCCTGAGGGGGCTCAGCCGAAGGCGGCACGGTCGAGGGGCGGCCCGACCAAGGGCGGCACGACCGAGGGGTGTCCCAGCCATGGGCGACCCGACTGAGGGAGGCCCAACCTTGGGTGGCTTGGTCAAGGGGAGGCCTGGCTGTGGTGAACTGACTTGTGTCGGCCCGACTCGTGGGGGCCAGACCGGCCATGCAAGGGAGAGGTGTCGCGCCCCCTCCCATTTCGTCTAACAGAACAGGCGCCATGCGCCTGTTCAGGGGAAGACGGACCCGGATGGACCCATTGGTCTGGCTCCACGGCTGCTGGCCTCCTCCGCACCTCCACCGCAATGCAACGGCACTGCAGTCCTGCTGCCCTCCACACTGTGCGACAGTGCCGCGCCACCACCACCGCGGCCCGACCCAGCCGCAACATTCATCTACACCACGCGACATGATGGCGCTGCGCTTCTTCATCCGTTGTGGCCCTTCCGTCCCCGGTTCCTCTTTCATCCATTGCGGCCCTCCTGGCCGCAGTTCTTCTCCGGCGTGGTGGGATGACACCGCGGCCTTTCGGCTCCTCCTTCGGCATCAACCAAATAAGAATCGACAGAGGGATGTCGGGCCATGTTTTTTCATCCCGCGCCTTCCGTATTAGGTGATAACATTTGGCCATCATCGAACCAACATAAATGAAAAGGAACGAGGGTATGAATATAATCAAAACAATCCCCTACCTTGTATTTTTCATTGTATGTTGAAGAGTCACTGAAGACAGACGTTGTGGAAGACGAACGTCGTTCCATCAATGTTGGAGAAGGTTCAGCTCAGTGAAGATGGTTTGAGACGACACCCTCGGTTTACTTCGTGGTTGGTGATGCTTCCCATCCTTTCTCCAGTTGAAGAAGGAAGGAGATGAAGCTTCACATTATTTGAACTCGAGGAGTGTTATTTATGATCATCGTGGAAATAATGGAGTTCTTCGGTGGTTCTTCGTTGGAAGGAAGAAGCTCTCCTCTCTCATGCTTTCCAAAGGATTATGTCAACCGCAAAAATTACAATGGATGACCTCTTTTAATTATTTCCCACAACAACACAAAGACGTGTTTAATTAAATGATTCAACTCATTTAATTAATGATAAGGGATGGTTCTATTTTAAATTTATAAGAGGTGATGATTTTAATTAAAATAAGCTACCTCACTTCATTAATCGGTGAATTGGAACCATTATGGGGGAATGTGGAATGTTTCAAGAGTTTCCCCCATTGATGGCGAGGTCAAGGTATTAAAAGGGGGGTAAAGGGTGTTGAAACTAGGGGACCCACCTAGTTATATCATCTCAAGGGAGGATAGGGTGTGGTGGGCCACACCTCTAACCTCTACTTGGTGGTTTTAACTACCAACCAAAAAAATATATGCTACACATATTTTTACATAATTTTTTCTAGAATCCCCAAAAATTAACGTCCAACCTCGATAAAACAAAACTGCAGTAAACGTCTCCTTAAGTGAATATCGGTGTTGCGGGTTCAGCGGTGTACTCGGATTTCAATTCTGAGCACTGGTTCAAAAGATATAAAATCTCATAATTACGTTTACTGAACGTACCGAAAGGCAAGTTCGGAAAATTAATATCTATCTCCCTCGACTCATGCCAGTCGATATTAGGCTATGATTAGGTGAAATACTCCGTAACAAACACAACGGTGCTCCCAGATTTTTAATCCGACTCACCATTTAGATGTTATTAATTTTACAATAAAATAATTGCCACTTAATTATTTTATTTGCGACCAAAAAATAAATTTTTCAGGATGCCTGTGCCAGCCAATGTTAGTATCTTCTTAAATAAATCATACCCTCATGACAAAAACAGTGGTCTCAGATTTTTAATACAAGCTACCGTTTATGATTTATAAGCATATGAAAAATAAAAATAACTTTATTTAATTATTTTATTTATGGTTATTTCATTTGCGGGTTTTCTCATAGTTGGCCCGTTCCGACTAAAATTAAGTCACTCCTAGTATAAAACTGCCATCCTGAGCCCAATGATGGCCTTAGATTTCTGATCCTATTAACAATTTAAGAGTTATTCCACTTTTTTAGGAGAACTGCACACTCACGTTAATTTAAGCTTCACCAATATTCGACAGATCATTCTGTCACACCGGGCCTCGGAATCGCACGCTGTGAAAAACTACGGACTCGTAAAATTCCCATATATTTAAAAAAATTCTACAGGACTTCTGGACCTTTACAATTTTGGATAATAATTCAATTTTTATAATTTTACAATTGGAAAGGTATATTCCTCCATTTTTTTGATATAATAGTGCATTTAATGGTTCATCTTGTTTATGAAATAAATCTTTTTTACATGTATATATACATTAGATGTATCCTATTAAATGGTATATGATGATATTGAAGTGGTATGTAAAGAATAAATGTCTTTATAAAGCCACCATTGTTGTGAAGTATATTTCCAAAGACGTTACAATGTTTTTTATGATCTACTTATATACAACGAATGGCATTTTTGGACCACTATCTTTCCAGGAATGAGTTAATAAAGAGGGAAATGAGATTCCTGTCTTGAATGTAAATTCGATGTTAGTTGTACAGATGATGAAGGAACATTTAAAAATCTTGAATAACCTGGCTGATGCTCAACTATATATAATAATTCATTATTAATGATTTGAAACCATGTCATCTAAAAAATAAATAAATGTGGATTTTGATTGAGAATAATTTTTTTTTATTCCATGGTTTAGAAAGAATATGATTGGTAGATTAGTTGCATCTGAGACAATAATATGTTTAGTGGGTGATTCATGCTTAAATAAGATAACATGGTTCTAGTATGACATTAATGGATATACAGTTTACATGAAATCTCAGGACAACAGAATTGTAATTCATTATACTGGTGTATTGATGTTCGAAGAAGCAATGCCTTTTTTGATATATATAAAAAACATATTTAAAAATTTTGTTAAAATTATTGAGTCATTGAAGACATTTGTGAGATTTATAACATTAAAATTAATATTCTCATGTTTAACTACATATGATTTTTCTGTAATAACAATGTCAGGAAAGATTAATTTGGAATGGAAATTGTTAATATGAATATATTGGAAGACACATTTGTTTATTTATAATATAAACACCTTGAAAAAATTTCTTTAATCCTAATGAGAATGATTTATAAATTTTATGTGTCATAAGGAATAATAATGGTGAAGAAATTTGGAAAACCAATCCATTAGTATATTCATAATATTACATGGAACATATTTGTATTTCATTTTTACTTATATTAATTTCATAAAAAGTCTTATTTTATTTTATTTATTTATTGAAACATATATTTAAATGAATGAGTAGAAATGATTCATTAATTTAGTTTTGATTTTTAGTTTACAATGTTTACCATTACATAACATCTATATTTAATGATTTGGTTGAATGAAAAATATTTTAAATATATATATAATAAAATATTTTTTTAAAAAAATTAATTTATTAGGTTGGACCATTTTGAATATACTTATACCCATTTGGATTTGTTTTCATCAATTTAAATGACATTTCATATATCATTACTTTTGTTATCATTTTATGTAACTATAACAAATATGAATAATAAAGTGTTATGTTTTAGTTTAATTTTGTGTTTCATAATTTTTCTTTTTTTAGATTGGTATTATAATTAGTGAATTTGTATATTTTTTACAGTAAATGTTTGTTTCAATGAATTGATAGAAATTGACATAACATTAAGACAATCCACCAGAAACATCTAGAGGTGAGCGTCATGATCCTACCTCTAGAGAGAACATCCGCAAGCTTCTTTTTATGTTCTTCAATATTCTTCAAGTGCTCCAACAATGGAAAAGTAGATTTTGAGGGTTATTAAACGTTGCATCATATGTTTACTAAAATTATCAATTTATCTCATCTAGGACCAATTTATTGATATAGAATTTGATGATAATGATGTTCCAAGATGTCTTGATGTTGTTGGTCAAGATTTCTGTATCAGCTCAGGTTAAAAAAGTCAGTATTTTGTCTTTTAATTGGATAATTGTTGAAAAAGAAAAACTATCTCAACTGTGGGATACCATTTTAGTAATATATTTTGATATTATTTGACTAATCATGAAATATAAATCATATAATATATTTTCCCTCTTATTTATCATATGAAAGTTTATATACTTGACACATTAAGAGTCCGGAGGAAATTTTTATCGATATATTCTATTAGATGGAGGGATTTTGATTCAATACTCAAATATGATTTCATTTTTGGGGATATGAAACACTATAGTTCATGTCATATATATCCTTTTGTGGATGTAATCTTATGGGAAATTTTTTCTCAAGTAGAAGACAAGAAGCATTTTTGGTAGGGGAAATTTAACGTTTTAAAAGTTTTCTTATATTAATGATGTTATTAATGAATTTATAATGATTTTTATTAATAATTTATAGGAATCAAGGATAGATCATCAGGATGTCCAATCCATAATTTTATACCCATATTGTTTATCTCGAGGATGGTATACATAAATGGACGAACAAATGATAGTTGAAAAAATACAAAAACATGGGATAGAGTCATCCAACTCTGTATAGGTTTCCCCACCATCCCCTACATCAACACAGAAAAAATGGAAGTGGGATCAGATAATAGAAAAGAGGAAATATCTTATATATGAATTAATAGACATAGTCAATAGGATTATAAGTTATTTATATTATTTATTTAAGACATTTTAATTATCAATATACAATTAATCATTAAATAATTTATAAAATAATTCATATAAAATTATATTGAAGAGCAAAGAACGCATGTGGTATTTAAAGATAATGGGAGGAAATAAATTTTATATACATGATTGGAATATCCCAAACACCTGGGTCATTTAAGAGGATACCCAGTGGTTGTATCAATAAGAAAAGTTTTACAATGGTACAATGATTCTTCCATTTAAGGTATATATAAAAAATAACCTCATTGGAGGCTGAATATCATAATATTAATGCGATGATGTTGGAAATGATCATATTGTCCTCATAGTCTATGTTTGTAGACATGCAATGACAATTTATAATACAGCTCCTACTCCACCTCTGCCAGAAGCTCCCTCTCCCCCACCGCCACTTGCAAACCCCATTATTTATCCTCCCACTCCTCCTACATAACCCATTATTTATCCCCCACCTCCTCTTGTACACCCCATTTTTTATCCAACTCCCACACCCCATTCTCCACACCTTCCTAGTTTTTGTGAGTCATATGTTGATGATCCATACTATCATATGGTTGCATATGGGATGATTTATTATATATGAGATACAATTCCTCATTAACAATTAAAGGTAGAGAAAGATAGTTTCAGTGTTCAGTATGTTGAAAATAAATTAGCAGGAGTATCCTTACCTATAGATGAGGTGATAAATGATGGAAAAATTATCGACCAATTCTTAGTTTGGACACTATAACTTCGACAACCCATTAACACTAATGTATATATATATTTTATATTTTGTTGTATTATTTTATAAAATTAGTTTTAAAAATTTAATGTAAAAAAAATTTCTATTTATTTATAGGAATTTTCTAATGGTATTGAAATATTTAATATCCAAAAACAGTTATAAAGGGCTATGACCTCAGATTCATATAATAGTAGTCATGATAGATTTTCATGATATTCAAATTTATTGGTGTTTCATTATATATTTCCAATGTAATCTCATGTTTGTGGACGTGCCTTAAATGTGGGGATTCTAGAAAATTAAATCATAGAACTTCTAACTAGAGATAATTCGTGAATCAATGTTGTGCAAGTTTATTGCATTAATTAATTCACAAAAATCATTCCCTTTGTTAAATTTATTTAAAATTTATACATACTTGTTTTGTTTTAGGTATCTTTATAAAATTTTGATATTAATGACCAGAAATATGTATGTAGGTTGATGGACCAATAGTTGAATTCACCTGAAAGGAATGAATTGGAGGAGGAATAAAAAGCAGTTTGTATTTCAGAAATGTTTCAATAGAATATTATTATGCACTGTTGGATGTTTCCTTTTTTTAGAGGTATGAAAAATATGTCTCCCAAATTTTTATTTATAATTTAATAAAATAACCACTAACATTAAATTTTCTTTTATATCACTGAACATTGAATTTTTGGTGTTTTTGTATAACGTAGAAAACCCATTATAGGATATGATATATCCATGGTGATGTGCATGATTATTTTACGAACATGTTCGAAATTTACGATTTAATTTTGTAATAGATGTTTATATTATAATTAATTTAAATTTACTTCCTTCATATTATTCCATAATAGGCTATGGTCTTTATTTTAGAGATACACATTGAAAAAGTGAAACAAGATCAAATATATAAAATTAAAGGTGACTATGAACTTTTAATTAGTACATTTTGGAAAATATATATATATTTTGAATTGAAAAACTCATATAAACATAATTTTTCATAAATAACAAGGAGCAATTAAATGTGGATATTTTATGATAAGATTTATGTATGAAATAATTACAAAAACAACATTTATGAAGTTTAACCAAGTTATATTTCCTTATATATTATTTATTAATATTTTATTTTTTTATTAATTATACATGTTAAAAACTTTATTTTTTAATTTTTATCTATTCTATAACCCTAATCCTTATAGTTCAAAAGAGGTAAAATACCTAAAAATGGAATTATAAAATTATATTACAGGTTTGATTGGATTTTAATATGTTTTAAGTGAATATTTTAATTTTGAATTTTGTAATTGTAAATGTGTATTTGGTAATTTTTTTGGGTGTTTGTGGGTTTGTTTTTAGTTAATATTATAATTTTTGAATGTTTTAAATGTGAATGTGTAAATTTGATGATGATTTTGCTTGTTTTTGGTTTGTTTGTTATTGTTTCTGGTTTGGTTTTTGGTTTGGTTTTAGTAGTTTCAGGTATAGTTCTACAATTTAGAGGACAAGTTTCATAAATTATTTAAATTTTTTTACATCATCTAATTATTAACCAATGTTAATGAATAAAAACATAATCCGTTTTCTCCATTAGTTTTTTTATTGAAGACATGGAATATAGTTTTTTAAATATGTTGTTAAATAATAAATGTGAAAAACTTATTTTTGATGTTGGTTTTTTAATAACTAATGTGTAAAATGTGCCAGGATCAGTTTTCACCACATCGATTTTAATATAACATACATGGTAGGTTTTTTTACATCGGTTATTTAAGTAAAAAATGTGAAAACAATTAATAAATAGTCATTCACAATAGTTATTAAATAAATTATGTGAAAACCTTCAAAATAATCTACTTTTAACATTGGTTTCTATAATAGACATAAATCATATTATTTTTTACATCGCCTGTAACAACGACGCCCTAACAATGACTTAAAAAACCTATCAAAATAGGTGTCCAAAACGTTTTGTGCACTAGTAAAAATATAGATTTTAAATTTATAATTGATTTTATAATACATTAAAAAATTATATTTGGTATCATAATATTATCATAAAATCCATGGAAAACTAAATATATATTTTGGAATAAATTTTATGAAAAATAATATTATGTTAAATCAACTTAAAATTTTTAATTAAATATTTAATACTCACAAAAATACCAATTCTTATTTATTAATTACAAATATATTCACTAGTATTTATAAGGTTCCTAGTTTATGATTTTACATACGTGGGTGATGTTATTATTAATATGGGTAATATTAACATTCATAAAGGCATATTACTATTCATAATAGTGAATATACTATTCACTGAATTGTATTGTAACCCTTTGAGACTCAAAATATATTACTGATCACAATTTTGTATGTGACATTTTTAAAATTAAAATCTCAATAGAGAATAAAAAAATGTCTATTGTTTATTTTATAATAATGTGTTGTTTTAAAGAGACTCAGTGGTTTCATAAATTATATATTAAATATATTTTTAAATTCTTGAAGTATTTCATTCTCCCCTACATACTAAAAATTATTCCTTCAAATCCTACAATGTAAACTTATAAAAATAATTCTATAGTTCTTCCTCATATGTTCCTCAATCTACCCTGTTGCCTCTTAAATTTTATGATTTTTCCAATGGTTTTTTTCCAGAAAAGTCACGTGATTACTTAACACCTATTATTTACAATGAATTATCCCGATAGTCTATTCATAGTAAAATAATATGGATTACAATTATATACATTCCAAAATAAATAAATTTTTTGGGTCTTGAATTTAAATTCTGAATTATGATACATGGGACACATTGTGTACCATAGAAATTTTTAGCAGCATCAACAAAAGATAATCTGCAACACTAACTCTCTCTAGAATATGAAAATAATAATGATCCTAGGTATTTTTCCCTTTCTTCCAAAATCAAATAACACCCTTACATAGAGATAAATTCAAGAAAACATGATATCCATCTTGAAATTACACATCCTTCATTCAATTATCAACATTTTTTTTCATAATTTTAGTTTTTTTTAAATGGTTTTGCTTAATTAATACCTTCATAGTTGTTTCCTACAAATGATTTGGACCCAAAATGATCATTTCCCAAAATTAAACCAAATCTATTATTCCATGACATCTCTTTTGGTACAATGATTCATATGGTGCCATTAAATACTAGAATTGAAATTATTTTTGTATGATAACTCCACCAAATATATATACTGATCTCAAATAAAATGAAATTCATTTGAACAAGATCACAAAATGTCTTCAAATGTTTGGATTGTGCTTTTTTATTTTCCATTAGTTTGAGTGTGTTATGTAGTAATCAATCAAAGCTCATTATTCAAATCATATTGAAGAATTTTCTTTAATTTTGATTTGAATAATGGATCCCAAATAGACTCAACTGAGAGAGTTTCCCCATTAAGTCTCACAATTTCATCCATATAGATTTTTACAAGGATGTCTAGTGTAAAATCTTCCCTTATTGAAATTAAAAGCACATATTTTGTAAATTGATCAAAAATTATCAATATTTCATCATGATTTTTTGGTGTTTGGTGTAATTCGGTGACAAAATACATGGTTATTTCATCCCATTTCCTTGTAGAAATAGGTAGAGGATTTATGAATATTATAGGATGTTGTAGTTCAGCCATCACTTGTTGAAAGACTAAAAAAAATCATATATAATTTTTAATTTCACTCATGAAGATGTCCCACTTGAAAGTTTCCTTCAAATATCTATACATTTTACTGTTACCAGGGTGTATAGAGAAAATAAAACTACAGAAAAAATCAGATAACTTCATTTTAAAGTGGGTATAGAGGGAATAAAAATCCTCTTCCCCAATTTTATAATTTTATACTTATATATGATGCCATCCATCTTATCTTCATTCACACCTTTAAATTTTTGTTGAATATTATGGTTATTAGGTTGAGATATTTCAATCATTTCTAATAAAGATGGTAGGGAAACTGATTGAAAAAATGATGTATCACATTCATTGATAAATAATATATACATAATTATAGTATAAATGAAACCATGATCCCTTTCAATCCTTATTTTGTTTAAAATCCATTATACTTTCTTCTCATTGCATCCAATACTTTATTTTTCTTTTCCCAGATGATAGTGTTTTGAACCATCATAATCCCTGAGTAGATCTAGCAATATACTTTTTCTCATTTTGAGTTTGTTCTTTGAGAAGATATATTTTAATATCCTGTGATCTATATCTATCTAACACCTTTCACTATAGAGATAGTTTATACACAAAATAGTATAAATGATCACAATAGATAACTTAAGATCCTGAGTTGGATGATTCTATTCAGGAATTTTTAACTGCCTTGATCCATTGGAAATAACTCTGTAAATATAAATAATATCAACTTGTTGAATACATTACATAAATTTAAATCATATTCCTTGAAAATCCCAACATCATTATCCTGGTTTCATTAAGGAAATTTTTACTTTAAAATCTTTCATAATATCATGTAAGGAAGATGTGAATTTTCCTAAGAATATACCCCCTTAGTGTCAAAACAGGTGACTAGTAAGGCTCATTATCATCTATTAGGATACCATAGGTTAGTCCTGAAACACCTTGTCAAAGATATTACTCCTATGTATATCTGTTCCAGAACCACATCCACTAGTACTATCCAGAATGTGATGTATTTTATAGAAATATCAACATAATATATTTCGTACAAATATTCTTGGATGTTCAGATCTGTTTATCATAAAATTATGTTATTGGATTTTGTTCCCAAATCAATATTTTCTAAATCACGTTTCCATTTTATATATTAACATCTTCAGATAACAATACTAATTATCCTACCCCAGTTGTGTAGATCTAGTGAATTGTTTTTTACATTTTCATGATTTCAAGATATTCATATCTAAAAAGACTTAATGTTTTAGTAGTTATTTATGAGTAAATACGTACATAAGTTCATCATTACATCATTAAATGGAATACATCATATAATTCCACTAAAAAAATCTACAACTATTATAATATCCATGGATGTCATTTATAATATACTTATTCACACCCTAGGGATAAATAAAACATAAGAATGGGGTGAGATCAGATTCATAGTATGGTTAAACAATATAGTGTAAGCATAAATAATAATGCAATGATAATAACTAAAAGTACACATGCCATTTAAAATAAACATGAACATAATATGGAAGGAATAAGTGATGAATAAAAAATTCAATAGTATTACATAGCCATGGGAATTATACTTGTTGAATGAAAAAGTGGACAATAAATCATTACTATCATAACAAGGGAATGCATAATTCTAGAAATCATAATCACACAATCAAGGCCCCGTGCCAAGTCCATAATAACTATTTCGTCATGGGCTAATACCAATACACTAGTTCATCTCATGTGATCTACTGATTCATAGAGGGGATATATCAGGCCACATCCATAAATTACAATTTCCATATCATTCCTCATATGAATTGTTATAAATATAAAAAAACATATGCATTCAAATTGATGTTATCCTATTAAATTTAAATAAATTTCACCAAACATTAAACATTAACACTAACTATTTGGAGTAATATATTGAATGGTATCAAGTTATTACATACAATTTAAAACTAATCATAAACCACTCAATAAAATATGTTCCATGATATCATAAAAAATTATTCCCATTTAAACATAAAAATTAGCCATAGTGTTGATATATGTGGAATTAATCTTATAAAATCATCAAGTAATTCTTCAGATAAATAATCTTTTATGTTAAAAAGAAATGATTTTTTTGAAAAAAAAATTATATAAAACAAGATGTGAAATATGGATTATTTTCATAATAAAATGATTGATTTTATAAAACATTATTTCTAAATACCGATTATAGTTTTCACGTGAAAATAGGTATGAATTCCAGATATTCCCTTGATTTGGGCTTGATTTCGTGATTAATTTTTTAAAGATCCTTTTAAAATATCTAACTCCCCATAATATAAAGAAGGATACTTTTTGGTACACATATATATAACATTAAAAGAGATTATATTACAAGTAAATAAAAATAAATAAGAATTTCATTTATGAAATTAGGGAATAGGAGTAACCTGAATGAAAATGGAGGATTGAGTGGGAAAACCATACCTCACGTCTGAACGTGATTTCCTCTTGGCCTTATGTTCATGGATAACCAATTAAAATCCATTAATTCATTATCTGGTAACCTTAAATACATGTATTTGATTTATAATTATTTTATTATGTATATTTATGACCTTATTTACAAGTTGTATTATTGAATTCTGTCGTTATGGAGTGTTCATTCATTGATTTCATATTAAATTAACTTGATTATAAGGAATGGGAATCATGAGGAATGGATATAACGCTCCAAAATTGGCCGGATAATTTAATTATTACGATACCGAAGTATAAATGGTTAATTATATAATTTGGATATAAATTATGAGATTCAATCATTAGATAATACATTTATTAATGATCGTTTAGATTATTATAATAGTTATTGATCATAACAAATATTTTATGTTCTATTATTTAATATCAAGAAAAATTTATTATTCCTGAATTAAAAAATATTTCATAATCAAAATTTTTAAAAAAAAATCAACTATAATATGGTTTCATGACAATATATTAATAAGAAATTGATGAATTAAGCTTCGTCATCCACGAAGGTTGTAAATTAGCACCTCTCATATGATGATTTCGTTTATAATATAAGAGGGAGAGAGTGGGAGATTATGGATATAGGGATGGCTCTGAATTTAAAAAGTTACAATTCTAGTATGTATATTATAATACAGTTATAAGGATAAATTTTATGGATTATTTTAGGAGAGAATAATAAATGAACTTAAAATGAAATTAAATGGAAAAAGGAAGAGTATTTTACCTCTTGAAATATCCACCTTGAGAACCTCCATAGGGGAAGGGGTTTTGGTATTTTCAAAAAACTAATAGCTACTGGACATTGTTATAAAATTGGGATGGGTTTTGGGACAAACAATGAGAGTATTAAAGGCTTATTTAAGTGAATAAAAGAGGGAGTGATGGATGGATTTTGTTGTAGAGGTGGGGAGTGATTTTTGAATATCATAAATTTTTTTATTATTTTACTTTAGACAACAAATTGTGATGATTATTGAAAAAAACCATAATTATTTAATATATGTTCAAGATATTTGTTCTTAATTTAGCCATTATGTATGTAATAGTGTATTTAACTTATAATGTATTTATATCATAAATATTTGTATTTTACTATTAAAAAAAATTAAGTATTTCATAAAAATTCCAAAAAGTCACCATTACCATTTTTGAAGTTTGGAATTAAAAAATGAAATCTGTTTTTCTAGAATAATTTTCTATATTAAATTAATTTCATTTAAAATAAAATCATTATTTACTTTAAAATTTCAAATTTCAGAATTTAAAACTCATTTTATAATACTATAAAAAATTTAATGGGGACTGATAAAATTATCCTAAAATCATTGTAATACAAACTATTTATTTTGTAATTTGTTTTATGAAAATTAGTTTTATTTTAAATCAATTTAAAGATTTTAATTAAATATTTATTACTAACAAAATTACCAATAATTAATTATTAATTTAAAAAATATTCACTCTTATTTATAAGGTTCATATATTATATTTATACGTACATGGGTGATTGTACTTTTTATAAGGGTAATATTTATTTTCATAAGGGTTCATTAATATTCAAAAGGGTCATGTAACTATTCACTAAAAATTTAATTTTACCTTATCAGACACAAAATATCATACTGATCACAACCATGTATGTCAGTTTTTTGAAATTCAAATCACAGAAGGGGAAATATTATTCTTGTAGACATAGTTATAAAAAAGAGTTTTTTTTCTAGGATCATTGTTTTCATGGATTCAATATTAATTTTTTTTTTGAAATTCATGGGTTATTACATTCCCAAATTTTAAGGTAGAATTAAAAAAATAAAAAACAATCATTGGGTATAACATTTTAACATCCTGACCTGTGTGTCACAAATCAGCACCTTGAGCTACTTGGTCACATGAACTCAGATTCGCCTACCTCTATTCTAGAGTCTACCAAATAACAACATGGGTATATTATAGTGCTTGAGGAGAATATAACCTCTTTATAAAAGAAACAAAACAACATAAATAAATAATATTAAAAAGTTTATATATGTAATAATAAGACCAACAAGAATCATATGATGACCCAGAAAAATAAAAAAAATAAAAAAAAGATGATATATCATTCCATGTACTAGTGAAGTGTTAATATAAAAAAAATAAATAGATAACGACCACAGAAAATTTGAAGAGGGTTTTGAATAACATCATGTTACCTCATCCATTCTATATACAAACTCATCAATCAATCTTATAGCTCATCATATTATAAATCCCTACTAACAAAAAGTCTATTTGGGTATTGATCATGAATCACAATTAGCATGTGAGTACACCTCAATAGTACAACACTGATTTCTTCTAAATCAATATCTATTCAATATTACTGTTTATTATTTTATAAATATTGAAATAAATAAAATAATTTAAATACATTACATATTTTTAATTATTCATTATTAAACCACATAAACCCCTGTGTTCCCAAGGACACGCTGACCCTCAATACTTTCATTAGACCACGCTATAATCTGAACCATATCCCTAAACCATGTTTAGAACATATAATTTCATTTCAAATTAGGTCATGTCCAATTGGAACCATATTTCATTTCCAAATCAAGTGATTATAATTTCATTTTTAACAACTAATGTGTATTTGGAGTATCTATACATGTCCTACACATCTATGTCACATGGTTAATTGGATCCCCTCTCTCTATACGACACTTTCTATCTCATATGTGAATTCAATGCCTCATTACATATTCTAAGCCTCAATATCACATATCTCAAATATATCACATAAATCAAGGTTAATCATCATTAACCATCTTATCACTTCATGATAACATAGTAAAATTTATCACAACAAAATGGTTCCTCAATTTAATGTCATGGAATAATATTTCTAATAAACCATGAAATAATTTTCATTATTTGAATCATAATATCATTAAACATTTATTTTTATTTAAATAATATAACAATTCTCATAAAAAATTAGTTCATTCTCACATTAATTGATAAATTATACAATTATAATGTCCCTAAAATTATATAATCATAACATTCATTTATTTAAATAACTAATTAATTATTCCCATTGAAACAATTTCATAATAAATATATTACAATAAATAAACAAACAATTAATTAATCTAATTCCAACAATTTTATAATCTATGTATTGAATTAATTAATTAACCAATTAATTAATCCAATTCCATTCATTTCAATTTCCCCAATTTAACAGAAATCAATATTACATAGAAATTATTTTAAATCAGTTTAATCTATAATGAAATAAACCTATTATAGAAATTTATAATTTCTCAATTACAAATATTTATCTAAATAAAGTATATGGGAATTTCAATTCACACAACCAACTTCATGATTGAGGGATAACGCTTCCCAATGAAAATACCCAAATTGAGATAATCAATAAAAAAAATATATGGATGAAAACCTTAATCTTTAATGTATATAAATGATCAAATAAACCATGAAACATCAAACCAACATCTTGAAAAATCCCCAATATATGATTAAATCCTTCTGAAGGAAGAGTGAAATACGATTTAATGGGAGTAAAACATCAGGTTTGAGAATATCTTAATGGTATAGATGAAGATCATCAATCCGAGATTAGATTCTAAAATAATATAGGTTTCAATGAAATATAATCTATATGATATCCTAAAAATATTAGGTAAATTGGTTTAGGTTTGATATTGGGGGGTTTAAGTATATAATTTTCAAGATTAGGAATATTTAAATGAATTTTGGGGGTTTAAAATTCTACATGAATGATTTATGGTACATGGAGAAGTTTTTTCATAACCATGCACCTAAATGAATATCTCACCCTGAGGTGTTCTATAGTTACATTTATGATGAATAAATGTTCAAAAATTGTGTGCCATCTATGTGAATCTCATCTATTTCTGTTCACATTGTTTTTGTGCTGGGTGCACGATTTTGAAAAATGGTGTTCTAATCGTGCATTGCATCAATCCCTTCCAAAAGTGAGCAATTTGACACAAAAAAATCCCCACATTAAACCCCAAAAGGTATACCCAAAACAAGGGAAAAAATACTTATAAATGAGCTCAAACATACCATGTAGTGTTTGGGATCTTATTTTAATCCCTGATAAATATTATTGATCAATTATTACATATTTTAATCATTATCTATAATCCATAATAACATCATATCATTTTCATGTATATAGAAATGTGGGTTTAGTAAAAAAACACATTACATATAATGGTTGATAAATGCTTAGACAATATACTTGTCTTCTTATAGACTAATAAAACTCATATCTTATAACCATTCAATTTCCATTCTTCAATTGTCCATTGTTTACATTCATAAAAGAAAATAAAGATATATATATATATATAATGTTACCATTATATAATCTGTGGGACTATTCAAACTCTCTAGTTGAACTAATTATATATGATTTTGTACTTACCTTTATTTCTAATGGAGTATTAATAAAGCTTTAAATAATAATATATATTGATCATACATATAGTGTTTATATCTACAAAGTCCAAATAATGTATAGGGTGTATAAATGTAAATAAATTTTAGTTTAAATTGAAAAACAATTATCCTTCCACAATAGGGTATAATAGAGTCTTACATTTTTTATTCATCACTTATTTCCAATGACTCAGCAATTACTGAACCAATATTTGAGTGTATGTCACCTTAAAAAACATTCATACCCAAAAATGGAATAATTTTTATTAATATCAACTTAGTCAACATTTCATTAGAATAATTAAACATTGAGAAAATAATTTGTATACTTTTCACCACAAACTTTTGAATCACTGTTTCCTATCCACAAGGATAATTCATCATACTTTTATAAAAATTATTTTAATACATGTTTAATATATTGAAATACATATGTGTGATATAAATATTTCATTAAATAGATAAGATTTATAATAGAATAATTTCAATCATTGATGAATATTACTAATGAAGATGTGAATACCTTCTTCACTAGTTTGGTGAATTGTATTTTAAATTTTATAGGGTTATTTAGTGACATTTGATTCAAATAACCTCTTATATAATTAATTTCTTATTTTACTTTTAAGGATTTTATGAAGATAAATTTAGCATCAAATATTCCATTATTATTTTCAAATTTTCTTTAATCTTTTTAATCATAATAACTAATGATTACTCATTATAAATGTTTTTCATCTTATTGGTGAACATTACACAAAAGGTAATAAATTGTCTTCTGCATATTGTTAATTTTTTTATTATTTAAAAAACCTGGTGTAAATGGGTAACAATACTATAAAAATGGTATGTTTGTAATGATAATGGTCTATATTTCATTTGACACATATCCAGTGTCAGTATCATATAATTTAAATCTATATTCATATTCCCCTCATTGGAATCTCAGAGATGTCATAACTTGTGAAATGATACATCTCAAGATGTTATATCCATAGATTACATTATATATTTATTTCATAATTATGATTTTAACATAAAATTTACGATACATTAGTCTTATAAAATCATCATTCTCACCCTACCAGCCTTTTTAGCACAACTGTTAATGGTAACTCAAACACCTTATATTTCCAATATCATAGAACCGTTCTAAATGACTAATGCTACAATTGTAAATTCATGATGGATAAAAGATATTCGTTTTCCTATAAAAATCACATTATTTTTAAGTTGTTACATTAAATTTTTTCTATCAAATAAAATATAATCATAGTAGTACTATTTTTTGATTACCTATTAGACATTAACATTAAATTAAATGATAATTTTTTCCCATTATATTATCTAACCCCCATTTCCCTTACTCCTTTATTTGGAATACTAATTCTATAGAGTATTGTAGTGGAAATTTTCCCTAAAAACTCTTCATGTAGTCTATGATATGGATACACCACTAATCATATTCTTTTTAGGTAGGCATTTTTCTAGGAAACTATAGTAACTTGCAACACATTAAACATGTCAGTGAATTCTCTGCTTGAAGAAATGATAAACATGATTCAATCAATGCACTGCATCTAAAGATTCATTAATCTTTCTATGTAGTCATATTTTATACCTTATTTAGATAACTCAACCCATATCTCTCATAAAACACTATTATATTAGAAGGTAAACTCATCTAGGGTTTATGATCACCTTATTCATTCAATTAATATTATTAAATTAACATGATTTATTATAGTAGGACATAATATTTATTTGATAGTTTTACTTATCATGGTGATTTTAATCCATTTTTAAGTAATATTTTTAATTTAATGTGTGCATACTCACATATTTATAGTTACATAAAAATAATAACATTCAACATGAATGATCTTTTTTTTAAAAATGCTCTTCTATTATATTTTGTGAAAACATGTAAACATTTTACAAAAATAAATAATCAGTGAATAAAAAATACTAATCGACTTGATCATGATCATATAAGATAGTCAATCAATTTTAAAAAATAAGACATCAAATTAGAACCTTCTGTAACTAATTTAGTCAATATACATGTGACTTCAGGTTTAGTACTCACCTACCCAATATGTAGAACTCATGCCTAGTGTATCTTCATAACTCTGAATGAAATGCATCGCTTATAATACTCATCATTATAATCAATACTCTAAAATATATGAAGGGTATATAGATTTTAAAATATAGAAAAATAACTTCATTTGGGTGTGCCATCCATTATACATATAATGATGCACAATATTATATGTGGATAACCATTTATTAAATAATTATTTCAAATGAATATATTAAAAATAAAAAAATAAAATATAAAAAATAATAGAAATTTAATAGTTGGCCTATTTCTCTTGATTATTAAATACACATTGAAATCATGTATAATATTAATATTTGAAATGAATTTAAATTAAGGGTATTCATTATCATTTAAAATAAATAATTTAATTTTAATTCAAAATACATTTTCCACATGGTTGCATAAAATATTAATTTAAATTAAAAATATTTTGTAAATTTTTTTTCTTTGGATTTTCTATATTATTATTTTGTCTTACCATGTATTTTTAAACGTAATGGAGGGGATTTTGTTTATGGAGGGATACTAGAAAGATAAGATGGTCCAGGTGGATCTTGACTCTCCATTCCTTGTGTCCTGCTGACCCAATTCGGGTTCCAGGTAGGTGGTGTGCATATACTAGTTCACGCAACATATTGGTAGTGGTTAGTGAACCTTGATATGGGGAGAAAAACAATAATATCAATAATAATATATTATGATTGTTTTATATTGATGGAAGATACCTATATTTAGGATCACATTTATTTTTCATTCATGTGATAAGACACCTCAAAAATACCTTTTATTTTTTATTTTTAAAACAATGACTTATAGGGCTATGCTAAAAAAACAAAACTTATTCTTTCCCACCCAACTAAAAAACTAAAGACATAATATTAGTTCTTATTTTTAAATATTATTAATTCCTAAATCTCCTTAGGAATGTTTATTTTTTTTAAAAGTCTATTAATTATTATTGGGAAAAAACATATAGGAAATCCTTCACAACCCATTTTGCTGGAAACCCAAGACTCACCTTCTCCCTTTTATTAGTTTTTTAAAATGAAACCATACCACATGGAATAGAAATTTTATTATATTATATATATATTTACATTAAACTTATTATCACCTATATTATATGTATATATATATACTATCAAAGACACAAACACTGATATATATATATATATATTATTTTATCATGAACTGAATACTATATATATAAAATACACACACACACAAACATATATATATATATAATTATAGCAAGAAAAATAATGTGGACAGATTTTCAAATTCCATTATTTCCACATTATATATATATATAATACATATGTTGTATATTACACACACAAAAATCTATGGGTGTTATATATCATATATGTATATTATATGAATGATTTTTTTTAATAATATCGGAATAGATTTCAACTTCTCTAGTATTGATTCAGAAATGAATGGATTACACATAGGTAGGGTTCCATTTATCAATTTTGATCTATAATGACATGTATATATATATATACACACACACAACCTCTTTAATTTAACTATGATGTAAAAATTATTTTTTTAGATATTCGGGTCATTATAACATGATCATCCAATTCCCAGTCAATGAATAATTTATGAATGTGGGACTACATAGATTCCCTCTTCATGAATTAATGAAAAAAAATTAACTCGAGTTACATAAATACATGCCTCTTTTTAATACTAATTGAAGGATCTTCAAGATCGTTCATAACCATGAAATATGGTATATTAAAACTCTAATTTCCATATTTTCTTCAAATAACAAAATATAGTAAACCCCATCCTAGATTCATCATGAGATAATTTTAAATTTTATTAAACATGAATAATTAGAAATTAAAATTAAAATTAATATTGAACCTTGCCCAATTTTGATCATATAAATGTTTCTATCCTCATATGTAATCTCCACATGAATTAACCAAACCTATAACCCTTTAGATCATCCACACACATTCCAAGAACTTGGTATGTCATTGAAAAATTAATTTTTTTTTGTTTTCATTCATAATTAAGGTTATTCAACATCATCTTGATAATTGGAGATGAATCTAACTATCAATGAAGATGGATCTCTCGTGATTAAATCTTCCACTGAGGGAGAATTCAAGGAATACCATTTTACCACAGTATGATCCATTCAAATTCCTATACAATTAGTTTGAAATTATTATAAAATAAACATAATTTATTATATAAGTAAACAGTTCATTTAACACCAAAAAATGATACAAACCACAATTAAAAATACCCTAAATGTTGTGGATATTTTATCACATTCAGTTGACACATATACAATGTTGTATGATAAAATATGAGTCATTAAATAAAATATATTCTCCCATAAAAATTAAATGAATAATTAAATTTTTGATATTTAATATTCATTCAAAAATTAATTTTTAATACTTTTTATTAATAACATGTCAATTAAATAAGTAAAAAATTCAATTTTTATTACACTAAATACAATTTATATCGAATTTATATATTTCCATTGAGATCATATAACCATGGACATTACCAGGACACACCATGAGTTCCACCATGTCATTAGTCAAATAAATAGTATTTGGATTTACTTTTGAATTATCTGTGTTTGTACCTCTAAGCCCTTATCTTGATTGTTGTGAATACTATTCATATACAATGAGTGGAGTCTAACAACACATCAAATATCCTATAGAGATAATGAATAGTCTTATACCAACACCCTTTCAATTTAACACATGTTTTGTAATATAATATCTTCATCTCATTATATATCATAATTTAGGATGCACACCATCATCTTATTTTATTTATATTTATTTTACCTAACAAGATATATTTATCTTCTTCTACCATGTTGATGATTTAGTGGATATTCAGCAATCATGATTAACTAGGACCATAATATCACATTCTATCAAAGGAAACAAATTATTTCTTGATTATCAACCAATGTTATACCACCAATGATTCACCCAATAATTTCTATGGGACTATAACATAAATTATATAGTTATTCACATGGAACAAATTATATGATAAAATTGTATATTCTAATAAAATAGTCCAATTTTGAGATACTATTACATGTTAATTCATATATAAATGATGAATGGCAGTTGAAATATGTGGTGTTATTTTTTGTTGTCTAGTCCGCATGAACTCATATAATTGAGATCAGCATTTGAGAACCTAATGATAAAAATTCTCAATGATTATGATCCTCTAGAACCCTATAGTAAAACATCAAATTCTAAGAGTTCATATGATGTTTCTAAACCATATATCATATATTTAATTTCATTTTAATTATATATCAATGTTCTAATTATATCATAGGAACTCCTATAACCATTTTTAATTCCATGTAATATAATGATAATATCATAAATTGTGAGTTTTGTTTGATAATATAATGGAATGTATAAATCATTAATAAGTTACTATATATATTGTATAGTGATTGTAATTTAATATTCAGTAGGATGTAGGGAAACCACTATAATAATAATAAATTCATTTCCAACCCACAAAAGACGAGATTTTTCTATGATCATTATGAAATTATAAAATTCACAAAAATATTAAATGACACCCCACCACATACTATATATAGGGTATAAAATCATACATTAAAAAAGATAAAATAATTTTTTTTACATATCTATATATTATAGAATCTTCTTCCTTTCAATTAGATACAATAATAAGGGGGTATTTGTTGTACCTACTAAACATGATATTCATTTTTAAGGATTATCAATGGTCAAATTATATATGAATAATGGTAAAAAAGGAAATGTATTTTTTCTATAATGGAATATTCGCATTGTAAAATTCCATTTATTCATGAATGGAAAATGATTTCATAGCATTAAAATAATTAACGAATGATGTTTCAATCATCCATTTGGATGAGATATCATTGAAGACGTAGAGTGAAAATATTTATGGCTAAATAAGTTTATATTGAGTAAAATTTATTTTTATCATCCTAGTAAAATTTTTCGAAAATATTATATGGTTATAACAACTATATATTTCATTATGATATCATAAAGAGAGTCTATAAAACTGAAAAACATTCTCACATAATGATGATGTGTTTTTTTATCAGGTTCTAATATTATATGAATTTATAATTACATTGTAATATTGATTGTAGTGATTAACAGTGGTAAATTATTACGAAAACCTATAAATATCATGTTAAACGCTTCGATAAGGTTAGGGTGACTCTTTTTATTATAGTGTTTGATGTTCAATGGAAAAGATGCATCATTTTTAAATACTTTACATATAAATATAATTGTAAAAATCCATCATCAAATAAAATTAGAGTATTATCATATGATAGGGAAAAAATTACTATTATATACCGTTTTAATACCTCCATATTATATAAAAATTTAAATATTCGCCACCTATAATTCATTGTGAAGGATTCACTGATAACTCATTTGTAGGGGGGTCCTTTTATAACTCATTTATGAACAAAATCTATTGAACATCTAACTAGTACCAAGACAAACTAAATCTCATAGAACTAAAAAATTATTTGAAAATTATTCATTATAATATATATTTTGTCCTTATTAAATTTTTTAGTAACTATTAAATAATTGAACTACATTCAATTACATCTTTATAGATCCATATTACATATTTCATGTCCTCATTGATAATATTTTTCCATCACGAGTCATTTATCTCGGTTAAATTAATCCATACAAACTCACAAGAACTATTTCCATAATTAAAAAATATAAAAATTAAATTGAATACAATTCAATAATAAACCCATCATTCTTATTTGATCATGTTTCCATGGAAATAAAAGTAATCCCTTTTGATCATGTATTACTTTGATAATGGTGATATGAAAATTTGAATTGGAAAAACCCTGTTTTTCCTACAAAATGGATAGAAACCATGGTATATATCAAAATTTATATTCCATTGATAGAATGTTCCATAACATTATCTTATCAGGGAAAACTCCCTTAGATCATGATAATCTAATTGGATCCCCTATAATGAGAACTAGTTTGTATCCTTATGATATAGGAATAAATTTTCATTGTCCTCATTCTGTGTTTACTCTTCAAGACTTCCCTACATGATAATTTAATCCTTGTATCCTTATAATTATCAATTGCATGAAATGGTTTTATTAGTCAATATAAGTCCCACATATTCCCCACTGGGAAATATTCCATGGGAGTAATATCATTATTCCTTATCTTGCTTCCACCAGACAATAGGTGGTTTAACATACAATCATCCAAGTAGGAATATTCCATGCTAATTGACATAATTTTTTCCCATTATAAATATGTGTTAGTAATATTTCCACATGATTAAGTCCCACAGTAACTATTAATATGCCCATTTCACCTTGTAGTCCTTACTACAATATTTAATATATCATTATTGAAAGTTTTTTATAATAACATTTTATTTATTCGAAAACTTTATATCTATATAACCTCATCCTATAAGTAATCTAGGACCATGTTTAATTATATTCAATATATAAATATTGGTGTAGCATGAATTAACTTAAAAAAATTAATTTTGACATTGTAGTAAAACCATAAATGGCAATTAAAATGGAACTTGTCAGAGATCCTTAATAAGATATTGTGTATCACATTAAGTTTCACTAAACTATTTTTATTTTGATTTCAATCATATGGATTTGTAGGAATTCTTTATCATGTTCCCAATAAAATATCAGCATAACCAACCACATCCTAGGATAGCCTGAAATTATAGACATTATATTTATAAGGCTTTAATCTATATGAATTAAATCTATATTAGAGTTGTAGACTAGGTAATGATACCTATGAAGGGGTAAGATGGACTCTATTCCCAACCACTAACAAATGATTCACTATGATATCAACATGTATAACTAAAACCTTCCTTTTGAAATATGTTTTGAATTCTAAATTAAAATATTGGTTCTAGTGTTTGGGGGATCATATATGATACAACATCTTATTGTGATTTTTAGACGAATAATATACATTCTAAAAAATTAAATTTTTTATTTTTTGACTAAATTATGGTGTGATAAATAAATTTATATTGTCCTTGTCATGTCAAAAAAAGATAAACATCTAAAAAACAATATAATTTATATGAATGTGACATTTACATTATCCATTTCACATTCTTGAATTTAAAAACATATTGGGGATTAAAATTCAAATTTTATGAAGAATGTTTTTTTTTCATTAAGATACATTTAATTATTAATACATAATAAAAAAATTCTTTCTATTTATGCATTTTGGAAATAGAATTTTATAAAATTTGGAAATAATCCCTTACGAATGGTTTTGGTGAGCTCATAGAGTAGCCATTCATCTTATCCATGTAAATTTTTTATGTCCATATATTGATGAATGAATTATACGTGTACATTTTGTTAAAAAGTGATTCTTAAAAATCAATTTTACTATATATTATTATATTTTTTTTGGATTTTTCAATTAATTTTATTTGAGGTTTCAATTTTGTGGAAAATAATTTGTTTTATAGGTTTGTGGAAACCATTTAGTCATTGAATAACTGTTTACTCCCAGCTTCTTGGTGTTTCTCATATAATCACTAAATGAATTTTTTATGGTAATACTTATTTCCACTTATTAATATCTCATATATTTTATATTATCTCATTTATTATTCTTACATTATGATTTATAATGTATCATTATGTATGTGGGTTGACATATTTCATTGATATTGCATCATCATAGGTATTTTCATTCATAGAGTCTGAAAATCTATATGATCCAATCGTTTTCAAGCTATATTACTTTTGTAGTTATTAATTAGAGCCCTGTTAGTTATTTCTTTTTTGGATAAAGAGATCATTTTTCATGGAAAATGAAATAATGTTTATGGATGTCTATATATTATAAAACCAACCAATAGAGGTTGTTAGGAAACATTGGAAAACCATAAATGATCAACTTGAGGACAGGTCTTGGGTTTCTATATGAATTAATGAAGTTACATAATAAATACGTCTATGGTTACCATGATTTATTTTTATGTTGATAATAATTAATAGGGTTCTAGGTTTTATAAGGAACCGTGAATGAAAAACTAACTACAAAACATCTACACACCATTTTGTTGTGATAGACATTCTGTAATTTTCCCCAAACACTTGTCGTGAATGTTAACATGTTTTGAATTGATTAAAAACATAAATAGAGAGCAACTCATGTAATTATATTACACATTGTGTATCATTTAATCAGAATAAATAACAATTAAAGGTGATGGGGTTTTCATCATATCCATCTTAAAATAAATATAAAATGTGTTAATATATTACACTCTAAGTAATTTCTTGAGCATGTTTTTTTAAAAAAATTAGGTGGCCTATTTTACTCATAACTCACTTGAAACTCATTTCAATCGAACCATTGTAATAGTGCAAGTTTTGTTTGGAGTATATTTAGATTTTATATATCTCTATCAGTTACATGATCCATGGTGATTGGGTTTTCTTCTATTTTTCTCTTCTATTATGTTATTATCCAATTTTTGTGGGGTAATATCTTGATTGTGTCTGTTTTTTGGTTTTTATATTTTTTTGGTTATGATATAGTAACATTATTATGATCATTATGAACTATTTTTTATTTTAGAATGCTTCATGATACATGGGTTGATCTATAGTAAATTGTAGGAAATCGAAACTTAAATCCTATAGTTTCATATTTTTAATGATTTTGTAATATTGAAAATTACCAAATAAAATGTGAAATATAATAAATTAAATGATTAATTGGAATGTTTCTTTGATTACTTTTAGATTCATTGGACATTTTACCAGGATTTTATCTACTATTCAGGAGTGAAAACAATTTATTATAAATGAACTGCATAGTGGATTAATGTGTGTTTAACATGACATATATTTCAGCATTTTTATGATACAATTTCACATTGGATTATATTGTTTAGTGAGGTAACATTCATAATATTTTTACTACCAATTGATATATGGATTGTTTCATTGAAATATTAATGATAATTTTCAGAATTAACAATTATGCATAATAATGCGATATTGTGAAAACCTTATTGTAGCAACATTTGTCATAACAAATATATGGGTTGATGGCCTTGTTAAAAATTATAAAATATTATATAGATTGTTATTCCTAGTGAAACTTATTAAAATTCTTATATACCATTCAATTACCTCATATATTATTAACTGCATATATAGTGATCTATTCCTAGTGACATATATTGAAATTCATATATAATGTTCTTGTCCTAGATAAATGTTGAAATTATTATATATATGGAGAGACCCTGGTTTATTAAAAAATCACTTATATAGATGTTTATATCCAGGATATGTTAAATATTTACCATTGTAATAAGGTTATGGTTTCTATGGGTTTGAGGCATTCTTAATGATGTTATTGAATGATGTTGAGGAATGTAATGTTCTACAAGGGTTTTATATATATGGTGGGCATGGTTCTGAGTTATGATCTAAGACATTATTAAATTTAATCAACAAAGGTTATGTTTTAACACAGGTATATTGTTATGGATGGAATGGTTGTGAGACATGATTAGAGAGTGTCCAAAATGTTTCTATTGTTTGTTGATGTTGTATTAATTTAATTTTTAAAATAATCAATACACCAGTTTATTTCAATATTTTATAAGCTTATTTTCAGACTACATAAGTTTAGACAAGGTCAGATTGAAGTAATGAGTTATAATGACACTACATATAGGTTATTGTTTGGTACCCTATTAAATTATTTGGATGAAGGATCTACTAATGGAAAAGGTCCTTGTTGCTAATTTTTTTCTTTTTGGATGTGCTGATGTTTTGAGATGTGACCGACAAAGGGTTTAGGGCTGGGGATGTTTTTTTATATTATTGATTATTTAATATTTTTATATTTTATTACCTATATAATTATATTGAGATACATCAAACCATATCATTATATTATTTTTTATTTTTAATGTATTATATAGTTGGATTTTATTTTTAGTATACCACTGTATTAAACAATTTATATTGTTTTTGAATTCTAATATTTATTAATTGTTAGTGTCAGTATATTTTCATTATGTTGTAATGCAATAATAAATAGTTATTATCTCCCCTCTATAATTATTCCACCCCACTACTAGTCACAAGCCTCAAGCATATTGGGAGGCACACTTGAGGACTCATAATGAACCCTTTATGGACACATGAGAGGGTGTCAGATTGGTTGACATTACCAAGAGGTATATGAGGTAAACCATTCTTTTTTATTCTTCATTATATTCAGATGAAATAAATGACACATAGGGGTGTCTTGATGTAGTATTGAGCTAGTGCATGTGACTATCAAACCCTTAAATGGGAGAAATTATGATCCCTATATATGGAGTGTGATTTATATTTTTTTTCTATTATAGTTGATGTTATTTCACACTAATTAATTCACATGATGTGTGTTGTTATTATTTTTGGGTGTTATTATTGCATGAGTCTTATAACCATTTCATGACATGGGGTTATATTATTATGAATATATCATAATAGGAACATTGAATTTTATATTGATATGAATTGTTCTTATTATGGAAATTTTTATTTTCATGTTATAAATACTCTTTTATTGGGCTGTGATATGAAATAGTTCTTATAAAAGTTAAATTAAATGAATTAAATGTTCTTTTAATTCTTTATAAAACACATTTATGTCATGTTTTTAGAGTCTAGGAGTTATTGGACCTCTATTGTTGAAACAAGTGGAGGTTGAACCTACTATTATGGAATAATTTCAAGGGATTTAGTTTTTATAGAGAAAATTTTCCTCATCATTTTTGAGTTAAGCATCAAGAGTGTGGAAATTTGTACCCTCCTAACATAGATGAATGAGATATTTCAATAGTTAATAAATATTATATGGATGTTCATATACATGAAATATTGTTTAGGGTAATGTGTCCCATGGATAGAGGGAGTGTTTTCACCATGCCATCAATGACTGATAAAATGAGATAGTTTTAGATGAAACTTCTACCTACGTTAATTGGGGAGGGAGAAACCTAGAAAGACTAGTTGTGGACCAATTCAGTCCATAAAATATTTCATATCCTTGAGTACCTAAAAATAAGTGTGTGATTTTTTCTATGTATATGATTCATAAATATTGTAGGTGTTCGTGTGACATTCTAGATAAAGTTGGGTAGCAAATTTATATATTTTTTATATAAATCATGAATAATTTCCTTAGATATTACTATTATAAGACATTGATGTATGAGAAAGGTCATGAGTTCATAAAATTTATGCATGAGGGAATGTAGGTGATGGAATATACTAAATATTTCACCAACCTACAATACTTTTGACTGTCATTATAAGATAATGATATCTTTTGGGTGAGAAATTTTTAGGATTGTATTCTATATATGATCTATTTATAGGATAACATGTACTATATAAGTAGTTTTGAAGAAACAATAAATTAGGAACTCATCACATATGGTATTATAAGAGAGTACTAAGTGGTGTCCAGACTGTTTCAGTCTGTAAAAATGTCAACACTTATATATTATAATTAATTCTTAGTATGAAATTTTTTCCATGTAAATTTTTTAGAGATATTATGTCTGTGGGAATCCATAAAAAGATCAAGATCAATTAATGTGTTATAAATATTCAATTATTTTCCAAAAAAGTCACAGTATTGGTACCAAACACTTGTGTTCCATGTTTTCAGTTGATTGGGACATGAATAGTGGTTTTTTAGTGGTATAAATTTGCTAAGAAGGGGTTGGGGAAAGTTATAAGTACAAGTGTCTTAGAAGGAAACTTCTACACCTCAAGAAGAACGTAGTTGATGTTGTCAATAATGATCTTGTTGGGGAATGGGACATTATATATCATGGATTAATGAATGTAATAGGTAGTGGGTGTATCTCATTGGAGTAAATATGGGGACTAATGAATAGGGTCGGTTATGATACACAATATAAAGACTACTCCCGCTAGTGTAGATGGAGGACCACATACTCTCAGACATGTGATTCATATATCATATAACCTTGCATGTCTTTTGTTTTGATAAAATACAATCATATTACTTTTTTCTCATAACATTTTGTTAATTTTTTGTTACTGTATGTTGAAATCATGTATGTTTTTTTTAAAATATACCCATAATTGGGAGAGTGATTATTTAATTTTGGACATTATATGTTGTTTTCACTCATGACTAGTAGTTTTCATTTATTTTAGGGAATAATTCATGCTGGAAATGGAAGGAGTAGATTTTATTTTTTATATGGATTTTTTAGTACTATTCCATGATCATATCAGATATTAAATAATTAGAGTTTCAATTTTTATAATTAAGGAGGTTGATATTCTCGTAAGGGTGAGTGGGATCTTTATACTAGTCATGCAAGACCAACTCAGTGCATATTGGAATTTATCACCATACAGATGTACATTCTTGATGTTGATAATGGTGGAATTTAATATGATTCATTTACTGCAGTGTTATATTTTGCATATAATTTATTTCCCAACATGTTATAAAAAATACCTCCTTAGCAAGGGATTGAGTTTTAGATTGGTTCAGTGTGGGTAGTAGAGCCTATTTCTATCCTGATTAGTAAAATAACCCCAAACGTTACTCAAAAGATGAAATACAAAAAAGATTATATAGAATATAAAGGATTAATATAATCTAGTTCATTTAATTGGGGTTATCTTGTTCTATTTTCCATGTGGTATGTTGATTCATTGCATTTATGTGAGGATTATCAGAGATTTAACCATATGATAGTCAATAACTTCTGTCCTCATTCTCACATTGATGATATTTTAGATCATTTCAGATGTGATAAATTTTTTTAATAGATATATATGAGATCTGGAAAACACCAGATGGTGGTGAGACCATCAGAAAAACATTATAATAATTTTAGAAGCAGGTATGGAATCTCAAGGATTGTAGTATTGTAGTTTGGTTTACCTAATTCACCAGAAGTATTCAAGGACTTAATGAATAGTACCTTTAAACTTTTTTTAAACCATATAATATGGGTTTTTATTAAATATTATGTTATTATTTTTTCTATATGGTCATTCCCAAAAATCATGGCAATATTCTGTGTTCATTTAGAGAGCATCATCTTTACACTGAGCTAATAATATTTTTCTTTTTTTATTGGATAAATTTTTCATATTTGGTTATGTTATATCAGAGGTAAGAGTATCAATGTACATTATAATGTTTCAAATATGATATATTAGTTAAAAGAAAATAATTTATTATACATTTATGGTTTTCTAGGATTTACAATTTATTATTAACGAGTTATCAATGACTTTTCTCCTTTGGAAACACCAATGTCAAAGATGACCACGAAAGGGGTGGTGTTTATTTGTTCAATTGATTTCTAGACATATTCTTAGGAACTGAAATATATGATGACATGAAAACATATCCTAACATCTAATTTGTTGGAAAAATCATATTTCATCTCCTATGACTTATCTTATGTTTGACTCAATATAGTTTTGATATAAGAAAAATGAGTGGTTGATTATGGCTCCAGACACCTGATACCACATGAGAGGAATTATCCTAATCATAATTTGGAGTTATAATATATGGTATATTACCTAATAAGATAGATACATTATCTCATGTGTGATAGGATGTTCATATACACAGACTATAATAGCTTAGGTATATATTTTCTCATAGAGACCTAAACATTCAGCAGAATAATTTCATTGATTATTTTTAGTATTTCAACATCATGTTGACTTATAAACCAGGATATGTTAACATTGTTATAGATTAATTGAGCCAATATAAGCTATAATTTGTAGTATGAGAGTCTAGATATAACCGAATAGTGATGTAACAATTTAAATACAACCACCTTGATGTTCATGAGTCTTAGATATGAGTTAGTCAAACATCAACATATTTTATACATGTGATTGTAGAATAATGATACTCTAAGAAGTTAGTTGGTCCAGAGTTATTAGTTACGAGGGAGTGATTATAAGTAGGGGAGATTCCATCATGAGGCCTCTCAGAATTGGAAACTCTATTTTGTTTTGTGGTCGAGTATGGATGACTTGATATTTCTGGAAGATTTGATGTGAGAGTTTAATTCATTTAAATGGTAAGTACATCTTGGTTTAGAAAATATGTATCTTGATAACTGTATGAAATATTGGGGGTATAGAATGAAGAATAATGTACCTTGATATTTGGTTATAAGTTTCACATGTTAGGGGGAATGATGAGTATTAGAGTCCAGCAAGGTTTTTGAAAGAATTTCCTATTCATGGGTTGAAATAAGATGATGTTACATTATATTTTTTTTGGTAGAATTACATTTGGGAACAATTAATTATGATTATATATGGGTGATTTTGGATCAACAAATTAGTTTAACCCACTTATATCCTATCATGGAGACCTTCACAGTGGATGATCCAGGTAGTCTTTACAAGTGTGTGGTAGTAAGATACATGGTGTTCCCATGATGGTCATTTCTAGCAGAGATCCTTGTTTTAGATAGTGTTTCTGGTAGCATATTTAGAAGTATATGTGATCACAGGTCCTTTTGATTAATTCCTATAATCCTCAAGATTACAGTAAGTCTAAGTAGAGTATTCAATCCCTTGATGATATGGTATGGTCCTATGTTTTAGATTTCAGTTTTTCGAGAGACTAAATAAATCACTTATAGAGATTTTATATAATAATATCCTCCATGAATATATACTAATAGAATCTTCTTATTCCATTAATTGTATTTTATTATATTAACCAATTTATTGACTGTATATAGAAGATTTAATGTCTGATTGGCCTACTATCATGAATAATAAATCAATCCAAATTCAATTCATCATATATTGGTTGGTCATGTAGAGCATGCATAAATATTATTATGACCATATGAGAAAAACTAAAAATATCAAGGATAGCCATTGTGTTTTTCTTCAGGTGTCTCCATGGTTGGGGATGTACCATATTAGGAAAAAGTGAAATTAAACGCCTAGTTTTGTAGGACTGTTTGAGATAGTTTATTGGTTCAGTCCAAACACATATCAATTATCCCATATATAGTTCTTTAGTTTCATGCATGAAGTGTTTCACATTTTGTATATTCAAATATATTATTTAGAACATTATTTTTTCATTAAGATGGAATATTTTTATCCTAGTGATGATTCATCATCCATGGGGAACCTGATACATATTTTGGACCCTAGTGGAAAGTTACTCTGGTTTAAGATGATTGATTTTGTTTGAGTGCAGTGGAAAAATTGGTTCATTTTTAGATTGGAAATGAGTGTTGAAGTGTGATATTTGAGAATCTTGGATAGAAAATTATATTTTCATTGGATATGTAATGGATTAATGGGTTTTATTGTGATATATTTTCACGATGGAATATTTTACCCTAATATCACCATTTTTGATGAAATCTAATTATTTGAGTGAAAAATGTTTGGTCATATAATTCTTAGAGATCTATGATGGATGGTTGATAATTGGGTCTTGATTAGGGAATATTGATGGTGTTTGAGTAACTATTCCATTAAATTATTTGATTTTTGGTTGTTTATCCTTTTACTTGAATCCATATTCAGTTCCCTCAATACTATTATGTTTAGGTGTAGTGGTTTAACATTTCATTGAATAAAATATCATCAAAGACCTTATAACATATTAATGATTATATGGTTGATAGATTTTTAGTACACCAATTCAACAATTTAATATGATATTATTTCATCATCTGTAATTTCTTTATATTATTTGGTTCTTGATTTATATTATTATGTTTTTAGAAGAGATAGTGAACTTCTATTTTGGTATTACACATGGTCTTGATGTGACTAACTGAGTTCATTCCATGATTGATCCCATTTTTTTTTGAATTTCGAGGGGAATTTATCTCTCACTATGATTGGGGGAGTCATTATAAGAATCAATTTAGGTATTGTGGATACATATTTAGGAATGTGTTCTATACTACGATGTGGTTGTGACCCATCATGGAATAGTACTTAATAATGGAATATTATCTAGGAATTTGTGTATATAATTTTCAGTGGCATGAGGGTTTTCCCATGATGGGTGAGTTTCACTATGAATGTAGAGTTTATCTACAATATTACCATTATAAATAACAAATGGATATTCCATGGGGTAATGTCTTATCCCAATTCGTAGGTCACATTATGATGTATATGTGACCGATTTATAATTTTATTCTTTTACAATTTCCCCCATTCAACGTTGATAAATCTTTTTCATACTCATTCTCTTTAATCATATTATTGTTTTAGTAGAAATATCAAGGGATATCACATCATCCTTCTCCAATCATCCATGATTGATTATTATTCGATTTGATATTAAATAGATTGTTGGGTTATATTTTCTCAATTTTTTATTCTCTAAAACACCCTGAGATTTTGGAATATATTTTTCATTAAATAAATTTTATTTTGTTCATATATTTATTTACCAAAAATAATGATTTTCAACGACATTTGATAAAAATATTATAATTTAGTTGTATCCATTATAACATATCTATCAAAATTTAATTTATTTATTAAAAAACCAAAATAAGAAAAAATATTTATAATTATTTTATAAAATTTAAATCCATTGATAAATAAGAACTAAATTTTTAGTAATTTAGTTTTATATATCAAAAACACAATTTTAAAAAAATATAATATATTGAATTATTTTCCTAAAAATAATATTTAATTACTACCTCTTTTAGAAATTATATTTTATGAAAGAAAAACAATTTTTTTATTCATTAATGAAAAATTTAAATAGGGAAAATTTTTGTGATTTTTTATAAATGAATGATTTTTAGTGAATAATATAAAATATGAAGTATTCAAATGCCAAATTTTTTTAATTTACTAATTAAAAAATAATACAAATTTTTTTAATTTTTATGAATAATATATAGGATTCATTCTATTTATAAAAAATAAAAATAATTATATATTCATTCTAAATATTCCGGATCATTATATTTATTTATAATATTGTTTTTAATATTTTTTAATTGAATTCATTTCATTATACACATTTACATTAATATTTTTTTCTTCCACATATATGGATTGAGTCATGGAAAATGGATTCCATATTAAGAATATGTGAGGACAATTTTTTTTAAATATATTGTTTTTTTGTCATTGTGAATAATAAATTTGGTAAATATATGTCACAAAATTAGGGGTAATGCTAGGAAAATATATCTAAAACCATGGGATAAATTTTACACATTTCCTTACAAGATTATATAAACCTATAGGATTATTAATGTTCATCCATATTCATCAACATCATTAACAAATTTCCACATGGTTACATTTTTTATTTGACTATGACTATTTTATTATTTAACAAAATCATTAAATACAAAATGTCATTGTAAGATCCTAGAATTTCATTGAGGTATGTTTTTTTTGTGTTTTTGGTTACAACAATTTTAGAAAAGGTTATATAAATGTATTCCCGTTGTCTTAAGATTATAACATGTATAACAAGAGTTCATGACATGAATGATAGAGAAAATGGACATCCATTGCATGTTGAATTGTTGGCTCACAGTTATATGTAATTGTGCTCGCTAATTGGGAATGCGTGGAGTAGGGTTGAAAAGATCAATAATCCAGTCAAGGTGGAATCCGAATGGTGTGGTAATTTAAATAGAAAACACACATGGTTATTTAAAGGTTATTTGAATTTTTGGGCATTCCAATAAGACATGTGGTCTATCCCCTCTATGATAGAATTTGGAACATAGTTGGAGTATTTTTTGGAAAACTATGAGGAACAAAATTGACCCCCTTTAAATGATGATATTTAAATTTTTTCTCTCAAAAGAATTTTGTTTTCTAACTATTGAATATGCTCCATTATTCCCCTATTAACCTTTGTGATGAGCCAAAACCTTCTATACATCCCATTAATTGATCTCCTTCATCTCTATGACATTAGATGTGTTATTGGGTGTATGTTGAAGACTTGGCTGATTCAATCCATCTACATTTTTCTATTTTCTTGTTTAGATAATTTATATATGTTATTCTCCTTATGAAGTCATAAATCTCTCTTTTATAGAGGTTTTGAGGTTTGGGATTTTAAGGTGGTTTTTTTGAATAGAAGGATATGGTTAAGACAATGGATGTCTATGTAATTGAGGTAAGAGATCAACAAACTATATCTCATTATATTGATGAATTAATTGAATATTCAATTAGTTGTGTAGTTTTTTATTCATGTAGATAATTTAGATTCAATGGTTTGATATAGGAATTGGGATAATTGAGAGGTGAAAAAAACCCACATCATTTGATTGTATCTAATGATGATGGGTTTACCATGATTATGGACACCAATGGGGTTGACCAACCCAATGAACCTAGAATATTATAATTTTCACTGATAAATTTGGGTTTTAATATGTTAAATCATTATAGAATTTGATTAATTCATACACAAGGTAAAATGGTATTTTTTTATTACATGTATAGTACATAATTTCTAATGGGAGAGTGAATGATTGTAATATATAGTTAATGGAGATTGTCATCATGTTAATTAACATTGGAAAGTGGTATAGATTATTATTGTAACATCCCAACCTGAAGCATTAGTATTAGATTGAATGCGACAAGACCTATACATACCTCTCTATATGCAAGAGGCTTTCGACTAGCATCGATCGTCTCAAGTGGAACTTTGAGGAGACTATACCCTCTGTATCGAGTCATAGGATCATTAATCAAATTAAATAATATCAACAATCAGAGTAAAACATGGAAATGTAAAGATGACATACATACAATGTTACAACTAGAAAATTGAAATAAAACAAACCCATGTAAGTATAACCCAAATCGAGAAGAAAATAAACAATAATTTAAGGTGTTCTCTAGTGCATATCATAGTCTGCTCCATATCCATGCTCCACTGCTCAACCGTTGCCCATAGGAATATTCCCCTTTATCAGATCACAAGCCACCAAATCCACATGCGCACTGAAATTCTAATGTTGGGAGTGAGTAAAAGACTTAGTAGGACACCACCAATTATTCCTTTACATGATGTTCTTAAAATGGAAGGTCATTCCATAATAAATAATTCATAATAATCAGACAGTCTCAAAATGAGTAGTTGTGTGCTAAGCAAGCTACCACAACCCTTGGTCGGACCTTTTTTTTCTCTATGCTGAATGGATAACCAAGGGTTCAGATGAATAAAAAATTATCCACTATGATAATGAATCAGTTTTCTCAACATCTTCATGCAACATGTATAAATTCTTCATAGAAAGATATAATTCATTGTGTGTTGAATGAAAATGAGATATAATCAACTTCCCTTAATCATCACGTTGATGTAATGAGGGACACGAGGTAATCGTGTCCCTTAGTCATCAAATAATACTATTGAGAAGACATAATAGGGACTTGGAGCTATTCATTACCCTCTTCATTTGAGTTCATCCCAAGGAATCATTGTATTCCTGTGTATCTTAAGGCATTACTGTTTCCCTCGATATCAAACATTTGAAATAAAAGGCTTCATCACATGCCTTCTTAATGTTTCAGACCCTTTATTTTAGTCATATAACACCCCCTCCATAGGATAAAACAAGTCACAAAATTCTATTACATGTCTTCCCCTTGGAATTGTCATGTGCCTACCCCATGAACTGGACCCTCATTATCAATCATGTGCATCCCTCATCCAAAGGATAACACAAGCTGACAGTCCTCTTGACTTGACTCCGAGAATAATACTACAAGGCATACACAACATGGCATGATATATATATATATATAATCACTTAATCAAGAGTATGTTAGTAAACAATATACACGTAATCACACCGCAATGTGAATAAACTTCTACAAATACTCGTGGAATCATGTATAATATAGTGTTTTAGGGCCTACACACATACCCACATGAATTATCTATCTAGAATGGTTACTAAACACGTATTCACCACATATTAATGGAAATAAATTTTGAACAAGACAAAAATGTAATGGAACATCCAACCTCACTAGTTGGGAATAACCTATCTTTGTTTTTGCTGACTTCAGAGCGGCAGTTGAAAATATCACGATGTCTTCATGTAAGTACTTGAGGTCAAGCAATGATTTTTGAATAATTATAATATTTATTTTATTTCAAAATAAATAAAACATAACATGTTATAATTCATTCTCTTCATCTAATAATTCTGAAATTTTCCTTAAATTTATCGCACGACTGATAAATTTTAATGATAACATTACCATTTAATATGTCCCAAAAATAATGATTCAAGAAATTTAAAATAATTTTATCAAATGTACTGATAAATTAAATTATTATTTTATCATTTCTAAAAATAACATGAACTGATAATTTCCCACTATTAATTTATTTATATCCCATGCACTGATAAAATTAATTACTATCTTCACTTTTCTAATATAAAACATGAAATGATAATGTTTATATAAAATTCATTGATAAGATAAATTATCATTTTATAACATGAAATCATATTTAAAAATTTTATATTATCATTTATGTTATCATGTGTAATGTTAATCCTAATTTTTAATTTACAATTAAATTAAAATTTGTCTTTGATAATTTTAAATTAAATTTTCATTTCAATTATATAGTGATAATTTTATTAAAACCTATATTTTTATGATTATAACCAGATATTTATATATAATCAATTGTGTGTGTGTGTGTTTATATATATAAAAACACACACACACATAGATATATATATATCGTTTGTTAATTTTAGAAAATTATCTATGATGATTATTTTAGATGGTCATTTATATATCTTCCAATAATTTGTATAGACCTCATTTTATTAATATCTTACAAATATTTTCTTTTAATTTATTGCAATTTACAATTGAAAATTTGATTGATTATCCCTTGATAATGTTTTAACAATTATTCTTTGGATAATTGCACACAATAAACATTTGATAATTTATAATAAATTATCAATTCATAAATTTTTTATTCCTGTGATGAAATAAATAATGAAATATTAAAAAAATGGTAAAATCGCTTTCGTAATCCATTTTTATAGTGCACATAGACAATTGAAGAACCAGTGGTCAGCCAACTCTGAATGAGGATAAATCGACAAGGTCTCACATACCTAGTGCAAGGGAAACTAAGGATATAATCACATCAGCCAATGTCTAATGGAGATCGTCTTATATAAAAGCTTTGTTGTGTACCCATAGTATTACAAAACCATATATTTAATAACTAAATTTACCTACTTCTTCAATATAAAAATAAAAACAGAGTCATTAATTTCATCATATTAATGGGTTTCTAATTTTTAACGATACAAAAATATGTAAAATTGGGGTTTTGAACGAATTGTGATTTAGAAATTGTGGGGTGGCATCATTTGGGGATGAAAATAAACAATAACCCATATAATAATTATATTAAAAATATTACTTATTTTATTGAAAAATTAAACTTAAAATAACAACCATCCTGACCAATCTTCTGCTGTATATAAAAGTTATACACTGCATATTGTAAAAACCCTATTCTAGACACAATAGCGACGTCAAAATTATTTATCAACACACCATTTTTTTGATATAATATTATTTCAAATAATTTAATATTTTAATCACTTTATTTAAAAACATTAATTAGTGAGTGAGGCATCCAAATGCATGTGGCCTTCAAATGTTATACTTCTACTAGAGTAATCACCATATTACATATCAAACAATGGTCTCAGATCTATCACCTAATGCTCCATTTCAGATACATTATTCTATTTATTCCAAAATTATAATAAATAATTAATTAAAAATAAAGTTGTTTTATTCACGTTCTAGGAATCCAAATTTCTTATAGTTACAAATTTTATACCTCTTCTTGGGTAAATATTGTGTTGTGAACCAAACCATTGTCTTTGTTTTGTCATAAGATGCACCATTTATGAGTTATTCAATTATTTTAAATAATTTTACGATTCATAAATAAAATATATTTAATACTTTTATAATGTCTTCAACATGCCTTTTTGGACCTCAGAAACTTACAGTAACTCAGTTTTTGACTCTAATAATATTGTATATAATATTCTATAGTGTTAAATTGACTATTTATCCATTTTTCAAAGCATTTAACAAAAAAAATCATCTTTTTATTGATAAACTATTTTTTCCAATATTGAGTATTAATAATTTATGGAAGAGACCTATATTGATATCATTAAAAAATAAGACGTTGCTATTATCCCCGATATAAACTTATCATCCTCGATAAGCAACTCTAGTGGTCTTTCCTGAACAACTCAGGACACTGATCTTGAACATTAGATTTACGATCCCACGTCTCCCTTTGGATCCACCCTTACTTACACTGAACTCGAACTTATGGTACTGTATTCCCTTATAACACCTTATCGATGCTATTCATGATCCACCTCAGTCAGATTGCATATGATGCATCAGTATATAGCTCAACATTATCGTAGTCAAGAACAATCGTAGGATCATGTATATACCTCCGAAGTTATCATACATGAAAAACATCATGCATAGAATGATTGTGTGAAGTGAGGAATAGATGATACACCACTTACCCAATTAGCTTGATGACATCAATGGGTCTAACAAAACATGGTGCTAGATTTTCTTGTATCCTTAGGCATCTGTGCCCTAACCGAGGTGTCACTCTTAAGAAAACCTGATCTCCCATATAAAAATCCAATTGTTTCTTCTGAAGGTCGATATAAGATCTCTTCCTACTCTGAAAAGTGTACAATCTCTTCCATATTAGTTATGCCCTCTCAGAGGTCACCAGATCCATGTTGCGGCAACCAACCGTTATCTATCCAACTTCATTCCAGTAGAGTGGTTGGTGAAACGACCTCCCTTATAGAGCCTCATAATGGTCCATCTTAATCGAAGCTTCATAAATATTTTTATATGAAACTCAATCAAGGCCAACTGATCATTTCGTGCTCCGTTGATATCTATTACACAAGATTGATGCATATCCTCCAGTATCTGTATTGTCCACTCAGACTATCTGTTAGTTTGAGTGTGATATGCCATGATCAACCTTAGCGGTGTCCCTAGTGATTTTTTCACGATCTTCCAAAAGAACAATGAT
This sequence comes from Viscum album, assembly GCA_963277665.1. Taxonomy (NCBI): domain Eukaryota; kingdom Viridiplantae; phylum Streptophyta; class Magnoliopsida; order Santalales; family Viscaceae; genus Viscum; species Viscum album. Next base: position 1,942,553,174 of record OY728165.1, read on the forward strand.
AAAAGAGAATATATATCATAATAATACGCATGGGAACTCTTTGAAGGTGCACAATCTCTCAAAAACAAGGTTTTCCCAACTTTTCCACAGAGTGAGACTCTCTGATCAGTAAGAAGTTGGAAAACTTCATTAGCAGATCAACGATAACTAAAAATGCATCACGAATCCTTGGGGTCATGGGTAATATGGAAAAAAATTACATCGTAATGTCTTCCCTCTTCCACATTGGTAATGGGAGTGGCTGCAATAACCCTCTACGGTACCGGTGCTCAGCCTTCACCCTATGACATTTGAGGCATCGAGATACAAAACCTACAATGACCCTCTTCATCTAAGGCCACCAGAACAATATTCTGCTATCATGATACATCCTTGTTACACCAGGATGTACTGTACACCTAGAGGTATTGTAATCCATTATTATTTCAACTTTAATGGAAGTATGAACCACTAGTCTTCAGTGGACCATGATCATGTTATTTTTGACCATTGACCATCCAAGTATCGGGTCACCTCAAGTGAGTTGTTCACTCATCATATTACAAACTGGGTCTGAATCCTGACCAATCCTCACCCATTATATAATGGAGGAAGTAATTATAAAAGGAGAGAAAATCATGAATCTATGATCCTCTAAAGAATCAACCCTCCAGTCATCTCAAAAACTCATCAACTTCCACTGCTCTTATTAGTATTTCTCTCCATATTCATGTTTATCATGTGTTTTATGACTCTCAGAATCTTCTATTACATTTCCCTTTCCAGGGTCATATGTCATCTTGGAGTATTATATTTGTTGATACTCTACCAAATATCTCTTCCTAAGATTTTTTTCCCTCTTAGTGAAAAAAATAATGATGTCTCTTATGATTTGTTTAAGAAATAAACCTTTCGCCAAAGTGATAATTACTCTAATTGTTCAGTGCATGAACCTCTTAATCTAGCTCCAAGTCAGGCATAAGGCAGTTCATATCATGGGGTCATAGCTAAAGAGACCCATAGGCTACTACATTCTCTCTTTGTATCAAAACTACTGCCAGACCAACTTTTGATGCATCACAAAACACTAAATAACCAATCCCATTCTTCAAAAGTGAATCTATTGGATCTTTCATCCGCCTATTATTTATCACAAGGAAGGCCTCTTCACAATTTTTTGACAACTATAATTTTTCACTCCCTTCTTCTTCATGGCTATCATGTTTTCTGATTGTTGGTAGAAGTCCTCGATAAATCGTGAGTAATATCTGACTAAACATAGGAATATCCTAATCACAAACACATTTCATGGATGTGTCTATTACATGACTTCTTTGACCTTCTATTTTTTTTACAAATTTACTTGTTTTAGAAAACTCATGTCCTAGAAACATCATATATTTAATCCAAAAGTATCATTTTGACAGCATATCATAAATTATATGGGCATGGAGAATTCTCAGAACTATCCCTAGGTGCACAGCATTTATCTCAGGTTTTTGTAGGTAGATGAGATATCATTAAAAAACACAATGATAAAAGAGACCAAGTATGGATGAATGATTATGTTCATGTGGGACATGAAAATAGTTGGTTCATTCATCAGTCCAAATGACATTACAAAATACTAATATAGCCTTTATTTTCTTCAAAAATTTTCCTTTGGAATATCATAATCCCTAAATTAAAAATGGGGGGAGCCCATTCGATTATCAATATTTGATAAAAAAGGGATCCCCAAAACTGAGGAAAAAAATTCATCAATCCTTGCTAAAGGATATCAGTTCAAGACTATCACCTAGTTTAGCTAATGATAATAAACGCATAGTCGAAAACTACCATTCGCCTTTTTGGTGAACTAAATAGGAACACCCCATGGTGAATTTCAAGGTTAGATAAATACTATTCTCTCTAATTCATCAGGTGGATCCTTGAACTCATTTAGTTCGGTTGGTACCATACACCATGGGTATTAAAAATTATAACATTCCAAACATGATCTCAATATTAGATAAACGTGTCAATCCTTCAGAGTCTCTTCTAAGAAATAGATTTAAAAAAATATTGCATCCCATTATTCATTATCTTAAGATCCTTCGATGATCTCGAAGGATATGGAATACTAGAGTTGAATGTCATGGAAAACATGGTGATAGTACTAAAATCTGATTCTTAGGAAAAACATTCAATTAACGAAACCCTACTATCTAAGCCATAACGAAAGCATTGGAGAATGAAAAACTTTATTCTCTAGCACATATTGTGGTAATTCAGACACATTCACTTTTGAAGATTAATTTCGTAATTATTCCCAAATAGTCCCATAAAATATTTTTGAGGCGACATCTTCTATAATGTGAAGGAACATTCATAAAAATAACAACAATGTCATTATTTTGTGTCCTAATTAGTCTATCTGATTATATAAGGTTTTACTAGGTGTATACCCTTAACCCAACATATATTTATCATAGAACTGACCCATGTTTCCATCCATAGACATTAAACACAATCATCATATATATACTTTCACATAAAAATTCTATGTTCATCTAATTAATTCCAACAAATATATTTCGGATAGTATGTCAACAATAACATATCACATAGTACTTACAATATCCAACAGATAGTAAATTTAATGGCATTTAATTTATGATATACTATTCTTCACAACAAAAAGTATAGATGTGGCATGTGAACCAACATGTCTAGTCATGATTCATGAACATACATGAAATCTCATAAATCACATATAACATAATGTGTATCCCCCATGGTGAATCAATAGTAACAACAAATCATAAATTCCCCACATTATGGAAACATGGAGGTCCACTATATAGTGTTTTTTAAGCACTGGCATAGTACCCCTACCCAGTTCCCAACCATCCTTGCTCCTGTCTAACCTATCATAACCCCATGAAAAAATAACTTGTGAATAAAAAAACTAATACATTAATACCATTTTGTAACATCCCTACACAATTCCGCGGTCCAAGTTGGAATCCTACATGAACTCATGAGTTCCTCCCCATACCCATGAGGCTACCATTAATGTCTCCGATTTTTTTGTGAATTATTTTTTAATATTATATGTAATTATTACCATATTTTTCGACGTCATAAAATTTTGAGGCCCAGTGAACCCAGGATGGGGGTCTAGGCATTTTTTTAGTTATGTGAGTAGGAGAGTGTGCACAGTTGTTGATGTCTCCAAATTGATTACTGTATTAAAAATTAGAGGGGAATCTTGTGTTTGGGATGAAAATGTTACCTATGTACAGGTGTAACCATGATCGGTGCAGGTCGAGAGAAAAAGTTAATTTTTTGATGTTTTTAGTAAAATAAAATAAAATTAAATAAAATAAAGAAAAGTTTATTTTATTTTATTTGGATACATTTGTTGCACCATAATGAAGGGTCACATGTTTCAAAAGATAATGACACTCCATAATGACTCAGAATCAACAATTCTGACTAATTAATGTTTTAGCATGAAGAAAAGAAAAAACATGCTCCCTTATTTTTATCGGTTAATCGAATGTTAGACATCAGGAAAATTGAGATAACGTATTAGAGATTTGAAGAGCCATCTCGATGAAGAACGTTATTGATCAAAAGAGTTACTTGTTGAATCAATGAAGTTGGAGGATCTCGATGATGACGGCATCAGATTTCCTTTGCCAGATATTGATCAATTCCCGAGGTAGGAGTTTTTATTTCGATTCTTCTATTCCTCATTCTTGGATTAAATGTAGAATGTGGATCAACCCACAGACGGGTTGACATGTAGATATTACCTTCATGTAGGAGGTCATTATTTTCCATTTCTTTTGGGGTTTGATTCAGGAAATTGATTCATGATAGTTATCAGATTATATTATTATTCATCCTATTTAATCCTTCTAACAGGAGAGAATTGTCCCCATTAATAACGATGGAGGAGGTGAGTTCCTCTTTTATTTACTGATTTCTTCTTCCCCCCAACATTATTCACGTTCTTCAAGAGGTTGTGATCAACGTATCGTTGTATGTCCATTTGATTACTCAATCATCCTGATTTTAAGAAATGACATTGTGTTGAATCAACAGAAGTGCAAGGGAAATATTGGAAGAAGTATTGAAATTATTTTAGAGAAACTGTTCTTTGGGAGTTCTTTGTGAGACAGAATAAGAACGTGTTTTCAAGGCCAAACAGAGGCCCAAAACTGATGGAATCACCATTGTGTTGTTGGGGTGGCCTAAAACCTTGATCATTGTGCAAAAAAAAAATTGCTGGATCGATGAACAGATCATCACCGGATGGGAACTGGTAAAGAGTAGAGTTTTTGGAAATTTCTGGAACACATAACGATTATCCCCATGAACACATTGTGTGGACAGGCAGCGACAGCTAGGGTTTGCGCATTGCATGTGATGAATAACATGGTGTTCCTCTAGGGAGACACGGCGTTAGGACCCCACCCAATGGTGGCTAGAGTCCTAAGTGATGGGATGTGTAGACACAACGCGTGACCACTGTCACACGACGTATGAGATATTCCATGGGCACGACATGTATCTCGGATGATACACGAACATAGGGTGGATACATACCATGTAATCCATGACATTGCCATATAAGATCAGTAACATGGGTGACCCCCAATGATGATTACATGGGTTGGAATACATGGGTTGAGGCCATGTACATGAACATGGCTAGTGTACATGGAGCAGACCCCAGATATGTTGACAGGAAGTGCGATCCTTTCTACACTCTATGTAGTTTCATTTCATAAGACAAACCTTACGACACGGGCCATTGAACATGGGAAGTACTGGGGGTCAGAAGATATGTAATAAGACACTTTTACACACTGTTTACATCTCAGTACATGGATTGATTTTCTTCTCCACCATTTCCTAGATAGGTTTCATTTGAGTTAGTGCACCTATATCTCATTCCTAAAAAATTAATGTATCATTTCAATTCACTGTAATATGATCCTTTCAACAATAAATTAAGAGATAGAGTAAGTTATCCCTCCCAGAGGCCATGAGAGATATCCTCTATCCATTATTGATCATAGGTAGAGTCAGGTATTGACATCAATATTCATACAAGACACTAATCCTTTACGTAGTGCATGAAACTGGATGAGTTGCAGTATCCTCCATTCCCCTGGAAGTTATCCTTATCTATTTATCATTATTTTTCCCCACTCAAGAGTCTGTTCTCATAGAAAGAGTGTATATATATCTCATGGATTTTACCAATTGAATGTACATCTCAAACAGATATAATCAAGGCCATCAGACATGAGGAGTGTGTTCTCCAATATGAGTTCTTTCGTGGAACCTTGGAAAGGAATCCCGAGTAGCATTATGCGGTAGTGTGACTTATCTCTAGACAACGTGTATGAGTTTGGAGTATATCTAGATAGTTTTTTTCTTTATAAATATTCAGTAGACATATACAATGTAGAGCCGAACGTACATTTACATTGTGTATTTCATTGTATTTTTTGGGGTACACTACTGAGTATTGTAATACTCACCCCTAGACAGGATATTCCCACATGTGTCAGGTCTTGTGATGATGAGTGGCCTTTTGGAGATGTCTAAGGAAGACCGGGACTGGACTGGGCTTTCTGATTTCCCTAGAGGCTGAGGTGTTCCAATGACCACAAGCAGCAGTCCTAGTTCCTCTTTGTGATTGCAGGATGGACTTTATAGTTTACAACCTCTTGTTTTTAGTGGTCTTGTATTCTAGAACAGTTTTACTTTCTTCACGTTATATATATTGTACTCTATTGGTTGGGATATTTTCAATTCATGCATCTTGTTCATTAATGATTTTTACATTTCTTCATTTTTTGTCTTGGATATGTGTCTGTGTTTAAAGGTACCTGGAAATACCACCCATTTTAGTAATATGCCTAGTTTGTGCCAGTCCCCAATCCCTGTCCTATTGGAGGTGGGTTTGGGGAGTCACGATGATGGTCCCAATGGGACGCGTCATGATAGAGTGGTATCAAATTTTGTCAGTTCTACCATAGGACCAAAAGTCTGTGAGATTGGTTTGTGACAACAGTGTTAAGTGTTTTGAGCTCATATTTCATGAAAGAGAATCCCGTGTTTTTGTTGGCAGCTGACGTATCTATACATGAAGAATCCGATAACCTTATTTTGCGCTTGGTACAGGAAAAAAGTAGGTGAGGGAATTTAAAAGAACATAAAGTGAATTATATAGTAATGTATTTGGTTTACCATGTAAATTGTTTCAGCTATCCAGATATATTTGTTGACTATGGTATGCTTGGTTTCCTAATAGGATGCCTCCATGATGCATACCCACTATAATTCAGTAGATCGATCATGAGGATGACCCCCTCAGTGACAAGGATTTGATATAGGGAACCGTTTCTCAGGCATTACCTCTAGGAGGTGAACCTATTATCCCACCAACAGTAAAGTAGCTCGTGGTACCAGTAGTACTAACCAATGAGTGGAACAGGCTGAGAAAACTCCATGAGTTCTATATAAGGAGATCCCTCAGTTTTTAAGGTGAGCTTGACCCTCGAGAGGCTGAGGCTTGGCTTTAGGTGGTGGAATGATCTTTTCATCTTTTGAGTACACTAGCTGACCAGATGGTGATCCAAGGAACATGAATTCATTAGGGTTCAATATGAAGATGGAGGAGTATGACCACATATATTCATGATGAGGACACTCTATCATGGATGGAGATTGAGAGACACATTAGGTTGGATTTATCTCCAGTTACGCTGAGATAATTGAATATCCAAGAGCTTCTTCAGCTCCAGTAGGGCAGGGTGATGGTTGATGACTATTCATCGGGGTTCACCAACCTTGCCGGGTACTCGATGGATATTCTCAAGGATCTGTACTTCAGATCTTGGACCTTCGTGCGAGGTCTACTATGGGACATAAGAGCTAGTGGCATGCCACTAAGCATTTTGACATAGGGTGTATTGCTTGAACAAGCCTTGGTGATCGAGAGCTTCATGGAAGAGAAGTGGTAGCCAACGACAGTCTGCAGTACGAAAATAGATGTGGAGACCTCAGTCCCAGGGAGCTAATGTTAGTCTCAAGTATCAGGATGTGGGAAACATAATATGAGGACCCAAGATAGTGGATTGATATTCCAGGTCTCTCAAGATGGATCCAGTCAACCTTTGGAGAGGGAATGTTACTCATGTGATGGTAGGGGAAATATCATTAGAGATTTTTTGACCTTTCAAGCTGCTGACTGGGAGGCGGTGGAAGGACCACTGAGGTAGAGTCAGAGAGTGGAAAAGATAGACCCACAAGGTGGCAGATGTGGTAGAGGAGCAGAGAGATCTATAGGTGGTGGAAGACTCTTCAATCTACTCCTACCACCACCTCCAGTGGTCCTCATTGGGCTTAGAGTGTGGGGGGACAATGGTGAGGATAGCTGCATGCGGTCAAGGAATACGACCAAGGGACTCCAGGGATGATCTGAGGTAAGATATGTGTCTTCTCTACCTTATCATTCATACTTATATACACTGGTTCTAGTCATTTCTACTTTTCCACATGTCTTGTAAGAGGCCTTGAGATTCCAAAATAACCATTGAATCTACCCTTACACATGCAGACACCTACGAGAGAAGACTCGAGGATCACATACCTATGAAGACAATGTGATATTTCCCTTGGAGGTGAGAGATTCTGTTGGAACCTCTTAGTGTAAGTGTCGAGGCCTTACATCTTCATTATCATTATGGATTTACTTTCTTCGGTCTATGCCCAGATTGAATACTTTAGGTGAAGAGTGTGGTGTGCCCGCAGTGATGGGAAGAGATTTTTCTTTTTTGGTGAAGAGGAGACCCAGGAAGCATAGAATGAGCTCCTTCATTGGAGGCACAACCGATCCCTCATGAGATGGATAGCATTACCCTAAAAGATGTATATGTTGTGAGCTTCCAGTTCACAAAAGCAGTGTTATAGTATGAGGAAACCTTTCCCAAATATGTTCCATAACTACCTCCACACCGAGAGATCTACATCTACCTCAAATTACACCATGGGATGGAACTGATATCCACACAAGTTTATCAGATGGATCATGTAGAACATTTCGAGATGCAGGTTCTTTTAGCGGATTTTCCGAACAAGGGTTTCACAAGTCCCAGTGTTTCACTTTGGGTGGCCGCAGTATTGTTTTCCAAGAAGGAAGATGGGTGTTTGAGGTTGTGCATGGATTACCATATACGGAATCAGGTAACAGTGAATTACATGTTTACACTGCCAGAGATCAATGACCTCATTGGTCATCAACGAGGTGCACAATGGTTCACGAACGTTGATATTTGGTTAGGTTACCACCAGTTACAAGTATGGGAAGAGGATAAACCGAAGATGGGAATAAGATGATGCTACGATCACTATGAGTACATGTTGATGCCTTATAGAGTGAAGAACACACATGTAGTGTTTATCTGACATACAAACCAGCTCTTCCAGCCATACATTTACCGGTTCGTAGTTTTCTTCATCGAAGCCATCCTTGTATACTCGGAATTAGAGGAGAATCACATGAGACACCTAATGATTATTCTAGATGTACTCTGAGAACACTGACATTATGGTATGATTTCGAAGTTCCCGTTCATGTATCTGAAGGTCCAATTTCTAGGAAATTTTATCTCAGTAGATGGTGTATCTGTGCACCCATATTAGTTGGAGGTAGTGTTAGAATGGAAGACACCTCAGAACGGAACTCATTTGAATTGTTTCCTTATGTATGCATGATATTACAAGAAATTCGTGCATGATTTCTCTAGGAAATAAGAACTGATGACAGCCTTGAATAGGAAGGGAAAACAAATCATGTGGACGGTGAAATACTAGTAGGATTTTGAGAAATTGAGTCATTGTTTGACGAGCACCCCGATCATGAGATTGGATGAAAAGGGTGTCATGTACATAGTTTTCTGTGACATATTAGATATTGGGATTGGTTGGGTTTTGATGCAAGGACAGGTGGTGATTGCTTATTGTTCATGCCAGCTAAGAATGCACGAAAAGAATTATGCGACCAATGATCTTGAGTTGGTGGCAGTAGTCTCCTCATTCAAAATGTGTAGAAAATATCTTATGGAAGAGAGTTTTATCATATAATCTTAACACAATATCCATAAATACATCTTATCACAAAAGGATATGAATCTAAGAGAGAGATGTTGGCTAGATTACCTCCAAGACTATGATTTTTTGATCATCTATAATCCTAGGAAAGGGAACAACGTGGCTAATTCTCTTAGAAGGAGATAGTTCGGATTCATGGAATCACTTCGATGATAGTCATGGATCGAGACACCCTCTTCACATCCCGGTTTTGGAAGGGATTGTAGGGGGATTTTTGGACTCAACTATGCTTCATCACAACATTCCATCCCCAGATAGTTGGTTAGATGGAGATGACCAATCATGTAATGTAGTATATGTTTTGATCATGTATCATGGAATTCGGTCACAATTGGGAGGACCACCTAACACTAGTGGTGTTTTATTACAATAATATCTACCAATCCATCATTGACATAGAACCATTGGAGGAATTATATTGGTGAACTTGTGGGTAACTACTTTACTGGACCATCCCCATAGAGTCAGTACTCATGGGTCTAGATCTGGTGTGAGCTACCACTAAGAAGGTTCATATCATCCTAGAGACGATGAAGACTACACAAAGCCGACATAATTTTTATTTTGATAGGAAATTAAGACCCTTGGAGTTAGATTAGGGAGGTCATGTCCTCCATCAGGTCTCACCTCAACAAGGATTGCATAGATTTGGTCAGAGTGGAAAAGTCTCTCTGAGGTTCATCAGCCCTTTTCAAATATTGTATAGAGTTGGAGAGGTGACATACAACATAGCTCTACCACCACAGTTGAACTGGTTAGATGATGTTTCGAACGTTTCGTAGATGGGGAGGTACATTCCGGACCCATCACATGTCATAAAGTGGGGAGAGATAGACATTGAGGATAAAGTGACCTTCATTGAGTACCCATTGGAGATTGATGATCGGAATGATAGGATCCTTCATGGAAAATAGATTCCCATGGTGAGTTTCTAGGGGAATCAAGAGAATCTTCATAAGATCATTTGAGATTGGGAGGCCTAGATCCATGCCCAACACCCACATCTTTTTTACTATCTCTTGTTTTGTATTTTTGAGGACACAAAGCACTATGGTGGGGAGAATGTAACAACTCATATTTTTTCAAGTATTATTTTTATATATTATATGGAATTATTATGAGATTATCCTTTTTGAAGGAGCTTGATTTCAAGGCCTGGTGATCCTGGAAAGGTGGTTTGAGCATTTATTATGTTTAGTGAGTTTGTGGGTGTGTGCGGTTATGGCAGTTTCCAAATGGATGCCCAAATTAAAAATCTGAAGGCACTATTGAGTTTGGAATGACGACTTTACGTATGAATGGGACAAACCTTGAGAGGTTTCGATTGATGGAAAAAGATAATTTTTTTTGTTTTTTGTAAAATAAAATATTATAAAATAAAATAGATAATTTCTTTTTTATTTCATTTGGAAAAAATTGATATAGCACAAAAATGGGGCAGTTGTTTTGAATCTTAGTTCCACGCCATAATGATTAAAAAATATCAACAATGACTCATTAATTCCATAGCATGATGTAACGCTGAAACTCATTCCCTCTTTTTAAGGGTTAATTGAATGTTAAAAATAGGGAGAAATTGGGATATCTTTTTGGAGATTTGGCGAGTCTTATAGATGATGAAGGAAATTGATCAAAAGTGTTAATCATTTAACCAATAGAGTTGGAGGATCCTGAGGATGATGGAAATAGATTTACATCGTCATGGATTGATCCATTCTAGAGTTAGGGGTTATTATTTCGATTCTTATTTTTCATGTACTTTTATTAAATGTCAAACCTGGATAAAACCGAAAACAGGTTGACCTACAGATCACACGTTCTTGTGGGATGGAGTTGTTTTCTTTTTTTTACATTTGATTTAAGAAATTGATTCATGATAATTATCAGATCATCTTTTGATTCATCATGTTTATTCCTTCTAATGGGAGGGAATCAAGGCCATAAAAAATGATGGTGGAGGTGTGTTCCTATTTTTTATTTATTTCTTCTTCACCTTTTCCATTCTTTCTTCATATTATTTGTGGGGTTGTTAAAAACGGATCGTTGTGCATCAGTTTTGAAAAGAAATGATTTCAAATTTAAGACAATACATCCCAATGACTCAAAAAAATGTGTGACGATGATAGTAGAAGAGGAATCGACACAGTTTGGCAGAAAATGTTCATCAGGAATTCTTCATGCGGGAAAATATGAACGTGTTTTTAGGGCTGATTAGATGCCCAATATCGACGGAATTGGATTTGTGATGTTGGTTTGATATAAAACCTTGAGTTTCAGGGCGATCGAACGGGTGGATCATAGAACGAAACATCATGGGAGGTGAACCAGTGAAGTGCATTTTTTCTGGAAGTTTCTAAAACACACAGCATGTATCCCAATGAACATTCCATCTGGACCAATGGTGGTGGATTAGGTTTCCATTTTTCACGTGATAGAGAACATGTATTTCCTTCAGGGTGACAAAACATGTGTACCCCACCCCGCGGTTGCATGAGCCCCATGCAACAAGAAGGGTATACACGGCGTGTGATCACTGTCAGTCAACATGTGGGTCCTTCCATGGGGCTTGTCATGTATCTTAGATGATACACAAAAAAGGGGTGGAGTACATGGCATATACTCCACCACATAGCCATATGAGGCTATTAATGCTGGTAACCCTGTGATCGATTTCACTGGTTGGAATACAAGGATTGAGGCTGTGCACAAGAACATGGCCATCGTACATGGATCAGAACCTAGATACATTGACACAACGTGTGATCCTTTATACCCAACTTGTAGTTTCCTAAAACACAACAATCCTTACGACACGTGCCGTTGTACATGGGCAGTACCTAGGGTTAGAAAACATGGTTTGTGACACTTCTACATGCCTTGTACTTTTTAATACATGGATTGATATTCTTGTCCAACATTTTTATGAAGGATTTTTTTGGGTTAATACCCCTTTTTCTCAATTCTCTGAAGGTCGGGTATTGTTTCCATTCATAGGAATACGATCCCTTCAAGAGGACTTCCCGAGATAGTGTCAGGTATCCCTCTGAAAGGCCTTCAGTGAGATCCTCTATCCATTCATGATCCAAGGTAGATTCATGTATCTATGTGACTATTACAATAGGATGAAGATCTTTTACCTATCATGTGAATCCTGATGAGTCGCGGTATCCGCCAAGGCCTTGGCAGTGATCCTCATCTATGTATCATGATCATTACCAACTCATGAGTATGTTCTCCTAAAATGACTGTATCTATCTCTCATGGATTTTTCTTACGGACATTACTTCTCGGATGGGCATCATCAGGGCCATCAGATTCTTGGAGTGATTTATCCCAGATGAGTTCTTAGTGGAACCTACAAACATAATCAATAATAGTGGTATGTGTTGGTGTGACTTATCTATAATCTACAGGTCTACATTTTTAGTATATCTGGATTGTGTTTCTATTTCTATACGTTCATTAAAAATATACTGTATAAAGTTGACACACCATTAATTTATGTGCTGATTTTTTGTTATTGGTGACCTTTACTGATTATTTTTATACTCACACCTCCATGTTCTTTTACGGCATGTGTCATGTCTTGGGCAGACGAGCAGCCTTTTGACGGTGTCCTTGGCAGACCAAGACTGGACTAGGCTTTCTGAGTTCCCTACCAGGTGAGGTGTTCATACAGCCATAATCAGTAGTCATAGTACCTCTTTGTGATTATCGGATGGACTTTGTAGTTTGAATACTGTTGTTTTTAGTTGGATTTTATTATGGCCCAGTTTTACTTTCTGCATTTTACTACTGTTGTACACTGTTGGTTGGGTTTAATTTCATGCATGTATCTTGTTACTTAGTTGTTTTTACATTTCAGAATTTGTGGGCTTAGAGATGTGTGAGTGTGTTAATGTTCTGAGGATATGCCTCCCAATTTAGTAATGTTCCTATTCGGTGCTAGTAACCATCCCCAGGTCTATTTTAGGTGATCTAGGGGAGTCACATTGTGGGACCCACTAGGACGGGACGTGACACTACCGACAAGCAGCGATGGTCTGAAGTGTAAATTTGGGTGTACAATACCCTCTTTATAAATTCATAGGATCAATAATCAACAACAACAATATTGATAATCAAAGTAAAATGTAGAAATGTAATGAAGGAATATGTAAAATGTAACAACCCCAAAGTGTAAACAAACCAAGAAAGAAGAATGAAAAACATGAACTAAATAAAAAATCATTTGTGGAGTTCTATGATGACTCTCCTAGTCTGATACAGCTCCATGCTCACCCACTCAACTGTCCACCATAGGTCTCGTTCCCTTCATTGGATCTCTGGTCATGAAATCAAAAGGCACACCGAAATGCTTATGTAGGATGTGAGTACACGACTTGGTAGGACACAACCAATGCATCCTTAGCCTAATTTGCTCAAAATGAAATTTTAGGTCGTAATAAATAATTCTTAAAAAATACACACTACAAAAATTAATGGTTGTGCACTAACCAAGCTTCCACAACCCTTAGTCGTACGTTATCCGGTTCTATGGTAGATGGATAACCTAGTTGTCAGATGAATCAATGATTAGCCACTAGGATAATGAATCATGTTTCACATCATCATCATGCAAGATGATATTAATTATCTGTAAGAATATATGTTTCCCTATATGTGGAAGGGAAATAAAAGCTAATTAGCATCCCTTAATTGTTGAGTTGATGTTTTGAGGACCAAGATCTCAATGTGTCCCTTAGTTATCGATGCACACCATCAAAAATACATAATAGAGACTAAGATATACTCATCCCCCTATTCATTTTATTACATCACAAGGAATCATTGTATTCATATGAATCCCAAGATATCAACGTATCGATTGTTGTCAAACATTCATAATCCCATGCATCATTGTGTCACTTCCTAATGTATTTAACCCTTGCCACTAGTCATCGGAACCCCCTACAGAGGATAAAACAAATCTTAATGGTCCACCACATGTCTTCCCCTTGGCATAGTCGTGTTTCTACTCCTTGCATTGGACCGTCAGCGCCAATCAAGTTCATCTCCCCTCTAAAGGATAATACATGTTGACAGTCTACTTATCTAGACACCAAAAATTAACCCATAAGGTATAAACAGCATGGGATTATATATATATATATATGAATGAATAATCACATCATCACAAGTTATGTAGTTCAGAATGTTCAAGTAATTGCACCGTAATGTGAATAAAAAGTAACAAATAATACTAGTATAAAGTTTAATATAGATTTTCTAGGCATACACACATACCCACATGAATTCACTATCTTGAATGGTCATTAGACATGAATAAACAACATATTAATGAAAACATTTGTAATCAAAACCCCAATGTTAAGGAACATCCTACCTCAAAAGTTTGAAGAAAAACATCTCTTATTTTTTCCTGACAGCTGAGAGGCATGTCAGAATATAAAGCTGTCGGTATGTAAACGATGGAGGTAAAGTAGTGGTTTTCCTAGAATAACAATAATTATTTTTTAAAAAAATAGAGGAAACATCACAAGTGATAATTCTTCCTCTTCTATGAATGATTTTATAATTTTCTATAAATTTATCACATGCACTAATAAATTTTAGTTATCACTTTACCATTTAATAGGTCAAATGAAATGATGAGTCATGACTTGTAATTTAATTTTAACACATTCGATGATAAATTAAATTATTATTTTATCATTTCCAAATATATAAAATGAACTAATAATTTATCAAATGTAAATGAAGATTATTTTAAGCACCGAATAATTAAATATTTACATTATCATTTCTAAAATATCACATAAAATGATAACATTTTTTACAATCATTGAAAATTTAAATAATCATTTTTTCACTTGAAATGATTATTATGATTTTTAAATTATACTTCATGTCATCACCTGTAATGATAATTAAAATTATAATCATTGAACTATCATATGAATCTATGATTATAAATTCATATTATAAATAAATTATCATGTGCTTTGATAATCCTAATTTTTAGATTTTCTTTATATTATTAAGAGCATTTGATAATTATAAATTTTAATTTTAATTTCAATTATACAATGATAATTTTATTAGAACATATCATTATTTGAGTATATGTATATATATATATATCCACTTGTGTGTACGAGTGTGTATATGTATACATATATATATATATACTAAAAATTTTAGAAAGTTAACTTTGATAATTATTTTAGACGGACATTAACTTATAATCCAATAATTTTCATATACCTCATTTTAATAATATTGTAAAATTATATTAATTTAATTTCATGAAATTTTCATTTGATAATTTTTTTAATTAACCCATGATAATGTTTCAACAATCATTCATTGGATAATCACACACAAGAAAATTATGATATTTTCTTTATAAATTACCATTTGATAATTTTTTAATCAAGTAATAAAAAATTGTTTAAAGAATAAAATAAATAAATAAATTACGAAAACACATTTTATTCATCAAGTTGTGTAGTGCACATTTTATGTAAGAAACAATGGTCGCTTGGATCTGAAAGAACAAAAATCGATAAGGACTTACATACCACGAGAAAGGGTACCCTAATAATCGATCAGGTCTACCAATGTCTAATAGATATTGGAAAATATAAATGACTATTAGTGTACCCATAATATTCAAAAACCATATAATTAACACCTGAATTTAATACACTATTTCAACATAAAAATCAAAGCAAAATCATTGATTTGAAATTATTAATGGGTTTTAAATTTCTAATGGTCAAAACGAGTGATAAATTTGGTTTATTGAATGCATCGTGGTGTAGAAATGGTGTTGTATTGTCATTTGGGGAAGAAAATGAACAATAAACCATATAATAATTATATTAATAATATTAATAATTTAATATAAAAAATAAATAACTTAAAATAACTATCGACATGACCAAAATTCTGCTGCGTATAAAAGATATAACCTAAATTGGGTAACACCCCTATTTAAGACACAATGGCAATGCTATGATTTTCATTCGACGAGATAACTATGGGATATAATATTATTTTATGTAATTTACTAATTTTATCACTTTTTAAATAATTAATTAGCGATCAAGGAATCCAAATTCTTGTTGCCTTTGAATTTTATACTCTTAATAGGATAATCACCGTATTCTAGATCAAATTGTTCTCTCTGTTTTATTACCTGATGTGCTATTTAGGATATATTATTTTATTTATTCTAAAAATAGAACAAAATATTAAATAAAAATAAAAGTGTTTTTCTAGAAAGCGAGGAATCCAAATGTCTGATGCTTATAAATGTTATATATCTTCTAGGGTAAATATTGCATTCTGAACATAACCATGTTCTTGGTATTATCATACGACACACCATTTTGATGTTATTAAATTATTTTCAATAATTTTTAGTTGTTTAAAATTATATATTTAATATTTATGTACTTCCTTTGTCGAGATACTACAGACCTCAAAAGATTTTACAAACTATGTATTTAACTCATAAAATATTCAATTTAATATTTCCTAGTGTTAACTATAAATTTTTACACATTCACAAAATGTTTAATAAAAAATCTAAATTTTTAATGATAACCCATTTTTTCTCATTTTCAGTATTAATAATTTAATAAATATGACTTTTTTGATATGATAATAAAGGATGTTACAATTGAAATGATTTAAAAGGTTATATGAGCTTTGTGGAACATTATTATGGGAATGAACTATAAAAATGTTGTTTAATATAATTGGTTACCCCATGTGTATGTTTATAATGAATTGATTAATTATGATGATGATCCCATGTGATGGTGATCAATGTTTTTTAAAAATGATTGACATGGAGTTATACTGTCATGGGTATCCCTAAAACTGTGTTCCAGAAGCACTTTGCACATTAGTTATTCATCAGACGGTCATTCTAGTCCTTTACCAAATAGGTTTAGTCATTCCCGTACATAGTCAGTTTGGTATGGTCAGAATAACATTCTAAATATTGGTTTCACATAGGGCATATCTACCAACTCCTTCCAAAACAAGTCTGATAAAATGTGCTAAATCATGGAAATATTAAATTGAAATGTAACTAATCTAATGAATGATTAATGTTGTATGATTTATAATTTACTATTTTATATTTCTTTGTAGTTCTGTATGAACATTGTTAGAGTGGATATATTATAGAAACTATTTTTTATGGCCTAATGAGTTGTACTGAATCCCTAATCTAGTAGGAATTGGTTACCTAATCATGCATCATGGTTTTAGATTAGGACAAGGGAAGGAGTCCTATATTGTATTATATTATTGGGATAATTTGTGGGTGGAAGTGGGATCATGGATTGAAGATAGAACCCATTTTGAGGATTCAATTGTTTTTATTTATTTTTGGTTTTCATTCACATAAAACTATATGAATTGAAATTGTATATTTACTATTTGGTTATGGGATGCACTAAATATCTGTAAATGGATATTGAATGTTTCATGTTGTTTCATTGGTTAATTAATTTCATAATTTATCTATTGTAGAATTATTTTAGATAGAGGGTATAGACTCCCCATATAATCTTTTAAACCCTAAGTACTATTCAGAAACCACTCGCATATGGGGATACTTTCTTGAGATAATGTGGTGACCTTATTCAAGGGCGTTTATATAGTGTCCATCGTGCTAGATATTCTACAATCACTCTATTTAATTTAATAACTCTACATTTATTACATTTGGATAGAATGAAGAGAGGTTCAATTATACATTTTTATTTGATATGTGAATTAATTTTTTTGTCTTGGTAATTTATTTTTTATTTGTTGTTACTGAATAATTACCATAAATATAAATGTTGTGTCAATATTGTATTTATTCATTGTATAGAAAAATAAAAATAATTATTTAAGAAATATTAAAATAAATACTATTTGGATGAAAAATCAGGCTCCATGAATTTTTAATACAAATAAAATATATTAGGGTTACCCAAAATAATAGGATATGAATTCCATATTTTTATTGATTTCATTATTGTCATATTTATTAAATTGTGTTAAAATGACAATTATGATATTGTTTTAAAAATGGTTTTTAATAATTTTTTTAAAAATGAAAAAAATAGTGATATATGAAAAGGGGGATAATCTATGTTGAAATATATCATGATTTTTCCATTTATGAACATATTATCCACATATAATTATAATTATTATACTATAATAATGATATATTTATTTTCATGGTTATGTTAAAAATTATTTATAGTTGGTTAAATGTAAATATATGATTTAAAATGACATATAACCAATAAATCTTTTAAATTAGGGTGACATTTTGGCCATATCATATTTATCATTTAATTCGTGTATATTCTAAAGAATATTTCTTCAGAAATAAATCAATTATATTTTATTATTTTATATAATTCCACGTGTGCTTTTATCGTCCCATATAAAAGTGAAAAGATTCCCCTTAATAATAAAACCATATTTAGAAACCTAAAAAAGACAACAAATATAACACTTATAATTTAAAATTACCTATAAATAAATTATAGGTTTTTTATGCCTACAATTCCATTAAAAAGTCTATAAGACATATTTTAATGGAATTATACTAATGAAGAGGTAATAATCATTAAAAAAAATCAAATATTTAATTCTGATACATCCTCAAATTTGATACAATAATCTTAAAATAAAAACTCTATCCAACATCACTATACTGAAATTTGATTATGAGAATGGTAAATCCAATATCCATCTCTCTCCCACATACAAAACAAAAAATTCTCTTGTGCATAGGTACGACTCGCTTACTCCACATAGTGATGTAATTCATTTTTATCATCACTAAATTAAGATGGTTTTAAAAATGAATCAAAAGAATATATATTATATATGGACATAATTATTTAAATATAATTATAATATCTTATTTAACTTCTTTCCATTCAATATTTTGAAAAATGAGAAAGTCAATCATCCATAAGTGTGGACCACCACCTCCTTGTAGCACTGAGATTCTTTTTTCATTTCATATTTTTATGGATGAAAATATGGATATAAATAATGAATATATATGATATTTATGATATAATAATGATTCTATATGTGTGAGTTATTATTTATCATTTGTTCCATCAATAAAAATTTTGAAAAAGTGGGTATGTGTATGTATAACATACCATTTACATGAATGTTGGAATTAATTATTTTATATTTACCTTATATTGATTAATATATATATATATATAATGAATATATTTTAGATTAATATCCTTATAATTATTATTGATAACATGGAGCCATGATCAATGTAATTTTACCAGAACTATCGACCCAAATTTATCATGATATAACAATTAAATTAACACACAAAAAATATGATTTTAATAAATAATTATCAATAAATTATTATTGAGAAATAACATGTGGATCATATATGAAATTATAAATATGTATGTAGTTTGGGTATTTTAATACATTATATTTAAATTTATTATATAGGAGTCAGAACAAACATTAAATTTTAGTTAGTAGGATAATAAATGTTTTCTTATATCACTTTTATTTCTTTAATACATGTGCATATTCACCACCTGTTTCAATTTTATTCTGTAAATAAGTACCCTGAGATATTTTATATCCGGAATATAATTATATTCGTGGTATTTAATAATTTTTTTGATTTTATATATTTCATGGTGGTTTTGATTCAAAAGATACTATAGTAGTAACATATTTCAAAAATATATATTTTTATTTTACGAATAATTTAAATTGTGTGTAAATTTAAAAAATTTATTGAAATAATATATAATTTTAAATATTAAATTTATGATCCTATGTTTTTTCATGAAATTTTGTAGAAATTGTACCATTTTATACACTTGGGTACTTACAAAAATTTATAAATTTCGTTAAAAATATACTTTATATCATCTTAAACAAGGTATTTTATTTATTCCCTTGTTTTAAAAAATGTTACCTAGAAAAATTTAAACATTTCCATATGATTATCTATATTGTTTTTCCAATAATTATATTTTTTCTCAAAATTATATTATAGGAATCATCTTATCATTATTTGAATGTTGTACTTTTGACATCCACCAATCACATAATAGGTTTTATTTAATTCACATATAACGGACATAATTCCCACCTATATGACTTATCAATGTATTGATGATTTCATTACAATATCCACATGTTTTTAAAAAAAATATCATTTCAAGAATATTTGTAAAATTGAAATATTTTTATTACTGATTTTAATTTAATAAGGGTATCTTCTAAAATAATTTTTTTTTGGCATGTTAGAGGTGTTTTATACTATATCAACACCAATTGATATTAATTGTGTAACCTAAAATCACCCCATCATGCATGTGTTATTTATCTCTTACCCTAATGTACTTTATAGGGATCAATTTTAATGATTGAGTAGAAAAAATTATTGTAAGAGAACATGACCATAAGAAGATTTTTATCTCATGCTCCTTTTATGTCAACTGAGAATAATCCAAAAATGCCCTCCAATGGATGGATAGTTCACAAATATTGTCCATCAGTTAGAGGGAGTTATATTATAAAGAATTTAAATTTAGTATATAGACCATGTTAGGTAATTTTTAAAAACATTGAGGTAAATCATGGATGTTGATCAAATATTATCATTAATGGTGTTCCAAGGAACCACACTACTTATCTAATGTATACCATTGTAATTTGATCAAGTGAGAAGTCCTATCAAATTAAAATCAATTGAGTATCCTTTGTGAGATTATATACCAAAAACCATATATAATTAGTTCATCTTACCATTTCATTTTCAATTATAAAGGACAATGGTTTTTTTCCCATTCCCATGATTGTATGATTAATTATTGCATCTTCCACCTATATTTTTGTACTTTCTAATTCACTTGATAATATAAAATAAATGATATTTTATATACCCTGATCTCCTTATTCATATTTCCCCTCTAACTATGATATTTTTAGTCTTGAATCATATTTGTTCTCTTGTGATGGACACATAAGGTTGATGTATGTGCATTACCATAAATCTCCATTAAATCATGATATAATTGAACACATAGTCATGACCCAAATATCACAACTACTTATTCATTAACATTGAACTCTAGGGATTTACTTTTTCTTTTTTTCTTCCACTTTCATCTGAATTCCCATGTTCGATCCTAGTGCATTTATTTTAATCTCCAAAAAGGATGGATGATAAATAAATTTTTATAGGATTGATAATTTTCCATCTGTTATGATTTCCATGTCCGTACTTTTGATGTTTGATGATGTATGATCCTTAAAAATTCTCATTAATGAGAAAATTGTTGGATCCTTTCTATATAGATATTCATCCACTTTATTTGACTTCCCAGGATGGAAGAAAATTGAATAATAATATTCATTAATCAATATTAACCCTAATCACTATTTCATATTCATCATTTTCTGGGTTAATATATACTTATTTCTATTATGCTTTGTATATATTATATATATCTCCCCCAGAGATAATTACACGATATTTTCAAATAAATGATCACTAAAGAAGACGTTAGGTCATGTGCTGGATAGTTTTGTTCAAAATCATAAAATTTACCTGATAATATGATATCTAATTCCTAGTATTCATTAACACATAGCCCAATCCCATCATCAAATTATAAATTTATTCCATGAAAATTTCTCAGGTATTAGGTATTTTATGTATAGGTGTAGGGATAAGCCTCTTTTTTAACTCCATAAGACTATATTCACATTCATTATTCCAATAAATCAAGACTCCATTCCATGTTATATTTGTTATGGGGTTTGAAAATCATTATAAATTTCTAAAAAACTAAATATAATACCATGATAACGTAAAGTAACATTATATTTCAACAAAAAATATTTGCCTCATCCATCTATATACAACTTATGTATTTTAATTTTCCATATATATTCTATTTCATTTAAAAATATACCACATTAATGATAATTACATCAACTAGAACTCACATTTGATTTAATTTTCATATATCTTATAGTTTTGTAGAGTTTTTAGCATAGTTCTTAGATTCTCCTCATTCTCCTTGCTTTTAGAATATCATTTATGGAGAAAAAAAATATGTTGAGGAAATATCTAAAGACATTATTCATAATTTACATGAGTATATATAGATGATTAATGAGTCTAAATGGAATTACTATGGACTTATAGTTCCCATATATTTTACAAACAGAGGAAAAGGGGATATATTCCACCTTTAACATCACTTCATAATAACCCAACTAATGGACCACCTTGGAAAAATATCGATCTCCATCTAGTTGATCTATCAATTCATTAATATGCGGTAGTGTATTTTTGTTATTTAACATGTTTTTTGATCTTATAGTAATCAATTAAATGTTGCAATGTCATGTCCTTATTCATGACAAAGATGACTGGTGCACCCCATGTTGATATTCAGTGTATGATCTGTTTATCTAGATTCAGCTATAGATGATTCTTTAGCTCTTCAGGTTCAACAAAATACATTGGATAAGGTTTCTTGGATAACAGTAATTCACCATATATAATCATGATTGAAAATGAAACCACATTCCTAGGAGTAATAATAGTAAATTATTTTAGAAACACATTAGTGTATTCCCTCATAATGGGTATATCTTCGAGGATGATATTTTTTTCCAGAAAAAATAATTTGAGATTGGAATGATTTTTCATAGGAAAATAATTTATATTCTTGAGATATTGTGTCTAAAGAATATTATTCTGTATACTTTCACTTATGCTTAATTGAATGGTGATTAAGAATACCATGATTGATTTACTTCTCACATAAATTATTTTATCTATAGAAGGGAAATCCAATCCATGCCTGAAATTTCATCAAATTCTACCGAAGAGAGTATGACATGTTTCTCTAGGATTATAATCAAACAAATATTATTAGGGTATGAGATAAATACTTCACATTAAATAAAATCCAATTTTTTATTTTTACTGAAAAATCATCTTTTGTTATTTGTAGGGGTGTTTGAATTTTAAACATACTTCTGTGAAATTTTTTAATGAATTGATGTATTGATTACAACTCTATCATTATCCTTTTTAATATTATTATATCCATTTAATTTATCTAAAATATTATATGGAATTATTTTGTAAAATTTTCATTTCATTAACGGGATTCCACGTACGTTAAAGGGTTAACTTATAAATGACATTTATTCCATAAGATATGAATTTAGTGGACTCAATTTATGTGGTCCATTATGTATTTTAAAAAATAGAAACTTATGTGAATTGTTTCCCATAAAATGGTTCATAATTATACATTTATATTATAAAAATGAATGTCCCTTAGTAATGTCAAATGATTTTTGCAGTATGTCTCATTTTTTAGCATCATTTTCCGATCGAGTGTACCCTAATGTGGTGTCTTAAGTTTTTACCCATATATAAATTTTTGCTAAATACAAATCCACTTGTAGAATACTTACAAGGATTTATTTTCATTAAACCATTTAATCTATACATTACCAAAAAATTTATATTTCCTCATATGGTTAGTAATATGCCTAAATATTTCTCTACTGTTTTCTTATTCTAATCCCAAAATAACTAAACATTATTTCCATACCAACTTAGAAAACCCTTATATTTATTAAAAATTATTTAATTATTTAAAAAATAATATTACTTATAATACCAAACCTAAAGTTGAAAAGCATTGTGTATTTGTGAATTATGAACATAGAAAAACATATTCAACATAAGATATACCAACATTTTTTAAATCTTCCTTAACATTATTCTAATATTCCATTGTTTTGAAAACAATATTTAATATCTTAGGGATATACATAAGAATGTAGTTAGATAAAAAACCATTTCGAAAACAATAATGGAATAATATGAATATACTATAATATTATACAATATTGTAATATAAATCATGTGACACCCCAAGATTTTATTGTGTTTATAATTTAAAAATCATCACTTTAATATCTTACATTATTAAAAACAACAAACATAAATAAACAATGAAAAATTATTCATTTCTAGCTATTAAATAGGTGGAAATGAATAGTTTTTAACTTATTATAAAAAATTATATATCATAAAATCAATATATTTTTTATCATTCCTGTTATTTTTTTTCTTGACATGATATAATAATAAGTTCACTTTTACCCAAAAAATATGTATTTTTCTAATGGTAATTTTATTTCCATCTGATGATGCACCTGTTTTAAAACTCACTTTTTAGCCTATTATAAAATCTATTTGAAAAATAATCATTATTTTAAAACATTTTACTCTCAAAATAAATATACTATGAATTTTTTTATATTATTTGGAAAACATTGATTTTATACTAAATAGTGAATAATACTGCATTTTAAATGAAACACGACTTTTCATCGAAATAATTTTTAAATTTAAATTATATTTACATTTTTTTTTGAAATTAAAATTAGATCAATTAAATATCTATTTAGAAAATAAATTTCATTAGAATATTTAGATATATTTGTTTATATAAAAACATTTCAATCTTTTTAATATTTTTATATTGATGTCCCACTTTGTCACCCCATTTACTAGATTAATTTTACATTAATTATTGAGACTTATTTATTATGAATTTTAAAAAATCTATTTGATATTTTTAATCATGAGTTTCATATTATGTATATATTTCCCATATATTTTCTTTAATTTGAAAAGTAAGTTTTCATATTTTTGTTACCGTAGTTAAGTGTAAATTAAGTAATTAAGAATGAAAATAATTAGGATAATGTTTTTCAATGTTACCGTAAAAATAGACTCTATTTTATTTGATGAGTTATATTAGAACAAAAACATACATGTTCCAAATTTATCCAATATTATCAACTCGAATGACTATAATCCCCTTATAGTACTTTTTTATTATATGTCAAACTTTTCATATTAATTTTTTTAATAAATATAATATAATGAATATAGTTTTATCTATATATAGTAGTCAATAATAAATATAACTATTAAATCTAAATTTACTATATTTCTAATAGAAATTTATTTTTAGTTTTTAGTGATGATATAATTACCATATATACATGTATAACGGTGATTCAATAATTATTTTATTAAAGGAATTATCAAATAAATGATATTAAAAATCTTAAAAAAAATATAATTGGAGAAACATAATATCATATAAGAATATTAATGATGATCATGACATGTTAGGGATATATTAATCTTGTTTATTTGAAGATTAAATTTTTTTCTGATATTTTAAAAATCAAATGCATTAAAAGGTGTCAACATTGACAATAATTATATTATAAATAAAATAATATTTTATTTGATGATATAAAATTAATAAAAATATTAAATTCATAAATATAATCTTAATACGGTTTAAAATTTAATAAACTATATATTTATGGTTTGTTTGGAATTTTATTGGAAATATATTAACCCTCAAAGTGTAAAAAATTGAGATGTTATGGTATGAGTAAAAACAACTAAATAAGGATTAAAACCAAATTTCAATGGTATATCAATTACATAAAAATGTCCAAAATATTATTTGAGGAATATTATATGATAATTACCAAATTATTATTGAAAATGATATTTTTAAATGACACTTTTACATAACGATGTGTTATATGAAATTTAAATTTAAAATAGTTTTGAAATATCAATCTCTTTTTATTTAATAACTTTTATGTGTCAACACAATGAAAAAATAATGATATGAATGATATTTAATGTCAATTATATTATTAACGAATGTTTATTAATTATATAATTATATTTTAACTATAAAAAATTACATAATGACCTTCCATTCTTCTGAAATTCAAAAACAGTAATTACTTAGTTAACATAAAAATAAAATAATTTATTTTATAAATATTAATTTTCATATATTTTGGATGATTTAATATGTATAGAGAGTTTTATTGACTTATATGATATATTATATATTTTTTATAGAATTTAATTTTTATTAAAATATTGTCTTGTTGTATTTGAATTCAAATTAAATGAAGTATCACATTTGACAATAACAAAAAAAGTAGAATAAATATTTTATTAATTTTTTTGAACTCAATGAAATGATAAATAATTTAAAAAAATATAATATATGGTCTTTAATAAATTACACTCTTTATTAATGTTTTATTTGGTAGTATTTATCTCCATAATTGCATTATTATATTTTAATATTTTGAGGACTTCCAAAAATGAACCTCAATTCATTTACAAAATAAGAACCTACTCCCTAAAATTAATTACACCATATTAAAACATATTGAAGAAAAAAACTAATCCAATTTTTCTTATTTAATTTCTTGATGTTCTGTTCCTTCTAAATACCTAACTGAAAAACCATATGAAGAGGTATAATGAATGATCGTCGAAGTAGAGGTAATTTTCTTTAGGATCTATTTCATGTTTATTTCTTCTTCTACTTCCTCATCACGTGTTTTTTCCTTTATAATTTAAGAAATTTTTTATCATATATATTTTTGAATTTATTATTTTTATGGTAAAAGCATAATATAACTTTTTATCTATCATATAAAATTAAAAACATTATGTGTGCCTATATACAGCTTACAGTCCCCACACTATGGTGTAATTTTATTTTCACCAAAACTATATTTGGATGTGTATAATGATAAATAAATGAAGTTATATTGAAATAATGAAATTATTTTTATTCTATATAATTAATATATTATAAATTTTCTTTCCCATTAACCATTATGTGAATGATTTAGTCGCTCGTGCATCCATACAACCTATAGCCTCCATGATTTGAGAAGATTAATTTTCCATCATAACAAACAAATAATGACTATAAAAATTTAAATAATTAATAAATAATACATTTATTAAGTTATTATAATTATGTATATGATGTATCTATATCATAGAAATATGAATCAGCACATAAACAAAAACATATGCATTGAAAAAAGAAGCGGGTAACACCCGAAATAATGGAAATAGAAAAATATTATTAAAAATAGGAAGTAAAATGAAAGAAGAGGATGATATTTGGAAAAATAAATATGAATATGGTTATTTAATTAATTAATAATAATAGTTAAACCATTATATAATAAGATAATTTACATTTTGTCAATGAAAAGCACATGAAAATATTTTTTCCTCATATTGCCTTTATTTCATTGAGATATATGCCTCATTCACCACATTTTTATGTTATGTGGTGTAATGAAAATTTATATATATTATAATCAATCTCAATATCATCATGGTATTCAATTTTTTTAATTAATTTTATTTTTTATTATGGGATATACGAATCAATTGATTAAGAGTGGTAATGATTTCATCTCAATTTATTTCAAATGATATTTATTTGTTGTTATGATCTTATTAAACTTTATTTGGTGTATAAATGTCCATTTATTTATTTAAAATTACATTTATCTTAAATATATAGTTAATTATAAGATAGATATTATTATATCCTATGTTTTTTCCATTTTTACCTTATTTTTTATATGGAATGTTATTTGATTAATTTCAAAATTATTAAAAAATCTGTATCTTTTATTCAATAAAAATGTTTAATTATAATGAAATTTTTTATTATGAAAATTAATTATTTGATATATGAGGAATTCTTTTCACTGGTTTAAACTGGTTGGTCCCAACAAAAAAATTGCAGCTAGATTCATCGATTGTCTCATTAGATATATTTTTTCGTCAAATTAGAGTAGTTTGTCCTATCATGAAAATAGATCTAGAGGGTATATTGTTTCATTATAAAGATTCATGTTATATAATATTTATTCATTACCTTTCTTTTTAATTTAGTTTTTATCATCCAATGAATTTAAATATATAAAAAATCAATGGGTTAATTTTATACATAGTATATTTATTAAATGAAATGATTTCTTATTATTTACCATTCCATATTGATTTTTCATATTGATTTAAGACGGATTCCCCTATACATTAACTATATTGAGAATTTTATCTCACTCATTTCTATTGTTTTATTTCTCCATATGTTTCTAAGAATTTTTTTGATTTATTTTCATTCTTACAATATGTGGAATAATGATGTTCTAAAGGAATTAAAATTTTTTATTTTCAGTTCGCATTTAATCTGAATTTAAAATATGCACCAATTTTAACAATACTAATATAATATTATGTCCTTTTCTACATGATTTCATTTTATCATTACAATTTAACAATGAAAGGCATATACTATAGGATTATAGATTCGGGGTCATTATAGTCGATATTATTGGATGTTTAGTAGAAATCATTAGAAATATATTTATAAAAACATTTATTAAAACACATAACCCAGTGAATAATTTGGAGAATACACTTATGAATACTGTATTTTTTTATAGATTTTATAATGAACAAATATAAAGACAGTTAGAAAAATGTATTCAAAGAATAAGAAATTATCTTGATTTAAACCTCCTATAAATTATTCTTAATGACTATATGATTTATCATTATCAATATTATTTCTCAAATGTGATTTTATTTTTATAAAATAGTTATAATTAGAAAGTACTATGTTATTATTTAATGTGATAGACAATGTGTTGAAGAGAAACCAACAGTAATGAAGAGTAGGTAATTGATATTATGATTATTCCAAATAATTATTCCTGATATATGACTAAAAATTTGAACACGAACCAAACACTCAGACTCACTAAATAATATGATTTATTTGATAGAGATATCTTGTAGTGGACACTATAGATTAATGTATATTAATTTTCTTATATGTCGAAAATGTGAGGGAAAAACCCCAACTAAATGTATTTGCAGAATGGTAGGATGTTTTTATTTTGAAAAATAGGGACACAAATATTATAATTTCAATGGAAGATATTGTGTTTGGTTTTTGAAAAGAATGAGAATAACATACTCCCAAAATATTTACTAACCCATAATTTTTTAATTATAAAATATATTGGAAATATGGAAATCAATGTCCCAGAGGAAATATCATAAATATAATCATCATGGATTAACATGTAATGGTTATATTACTAATTATGAATAGACTATGAATGTAGTTTTAAAGGAAAGAGGTCTTAAGAAATAAAATTAGGATTCGTAGATAATGCTTCAAGAAAGATCTCGAGAAATTAATTTTTTTGAGTATTTGGATCCATGAATAATTATATATGATAATATTATTATTGGTATCCTGGTTATAATTATTATGAAATCTATAAAGATTTTTCTTCTATACCTTTTCATCAATTACTTTAAAACATTTGATAAACTGTACTGATGGCCTGAAAAAATGATTATTTGAAAAGTTCAACTTCTTGGAAAAGATATGATTGAGGGAATAAAAATCCTTTATATGTTACTAATATTGAGATAATGAATTTGGAATAATTTACTTATTATTATTGATAAATTATTATGTATAATATAGAATACCATATAACACAATAATGATTTGGTGAAAGTGGGGTTTATTTTATCATTGATGAAGTTTTATAAAATTATGGATTTAAAGAATATATTCATCAATATGAGTTTTTTATAACTAAATGATTGCATTATGGTTTTATTTTTATCAGGATATTTATAAATTTTATATGAGCCAATATAAGATACATTATGGTTTTTGGTAAATCTAATGACATATTGATTTTATAAATTTAGTTCCCTTTCTAATAACCATTTTAGATATTGAATTTTGACAGATGTATTTGGATTCGTCTTAAGGTAAACAACTGATGGTTTGGATTAAGGATATTATTTTTTTGGGTTCATATATTATTTACGATAACTGATTACTTTTTATAACCTTTTTTGTTATTGTATACATGTATTGTATTAATGAATGAATTTGGGATATTATAATTTATTAATGTTATTAATAATTAAAAGTTTATCTTGAACATTAATTTATTGGCATGATATATTAAGTGAAAATAGATCAAATAAAAACCAAATGGAATATATTTTTCAAATTACATGGAATGAAATCATGTAATTTAATATTTTTTAGTTCTTTATCAAGATAGTTAAAGAATCCATCAACACTAAAAAATGGATTTTAGTGAAAAAACCTTATCTGTTTACACATCATAGCATGAAATCTATGGTCCTTTAATCAATAACAGTCATATAGTTTTTTATAGTTATATTTATAATAACCATATTACTTATCACCCTCTCTCAGAACAGGATAGTTATATTTTTCTCTGATTTCCATGTTTTCACTTCTTACTAATGTTATCCTATTTGAATGCATAATTTATTAGAGACTTTCACATTTATCTTCCCCCATAATTATGATGAAGTATTTCATAATACTATTTACAATATGGGTTTAAAAAAATGAATTTTCAATTATCAACCATTTATTTTAAAAGTAAAAATTAAAAATTATGAGGACACAATTTATTGATGGAGAAGAGAATATAACAACCCAGAATTTTATAGCATGTATAATTTTGAATTTAATCCCAATTATATATAATATTACACATAATAGAAATATTTAATAAATAATGAAATATTATTTTAACCAACCTATTGAATTAGAGGGAATGAAAAGTATTATCCACATTATGAATGTTAAATGTTATATTTTAAGTGTATTTTTTAAGAATAATTTTATGTGTTTTCTATATTTGATTTTAAAATAAATCTATTTTTAACATAAAAAGGTTTTTCATAAGGAAATGTCCCACATTTTTATGGTGCACTTGATTTAAAACTAAATATTTATTGTCTTATAAATTATTTTTTTCAAGTTAAAAATAAATATATAATTTGGAATTTCTTAACTATATTTGGGGGAAAATTTTCATATTTTTATGAAAACATTGATTTTATGATAAACATTGAGAATACTAAAATTTAATTGAAAATGAAATTTCATCTAAAAAATTTATAATGATAAATTATATTTTAAATATTTAATAAGTAAAATTATATTAATTATAAATATATTAATATAATTAATGAAATTGGAATCTGATTTATGTTGATTTTGTATACAAAAACAATTTAATATTTTTGAAAATTTTGACATTAAAACCTATAATACTTTATTAGTCTAAAAGATTATTTTTTGATTAATTTTATAAATATATGTGTTCTGAATTTTGAAAAATTGATTTCATATTTGAATTTAGGATTTCTATATTATTTCAATATGTCACATTTAGTATTGACTAATCTGAACAGTGACGTTAGAAGTTTTCGTTACCACGGTTATGGGTACATCTGTTAATTAAAAGTAAATATAATTTTTATTGGGACTAGGAAACTACTCTTTCAAATGTTACAATTTTATGGAATGTATGACGGTTGAGTAAAATAATTAGTATCCCATATTTATTACCTCTTGGATCAACTTTGATGGCATTAATACCCTTGTAATATTTTATTTTAATAAAATTCATCCTTTTCTCATTAATATTTAAAAGTATAGATTATATATTTAAAAAGGTGTTATATGCGAATTTTCATAGGCAATTAATTGACTTTTTAAAATAATATTATTATATTTATGACATTTATATTTTTTAATTTTTCTGAAATAAATAATGACCTTAAACACTTTCACAACTCTGATGCATTAGTTATTTTATTTATAGAATTATGAAATAAATTATATTTAAAATAATAAACATAATATAATTTTAGATAATAAAGGTCATAAAAAATTTATAAAATACTTTAATATTATAGAGATGTTTTGTAATATTTATTTCATTGATAAATTGATTTATTATTATTTTTGAAATTCAAGGAAATGAATTGTCTGAAAATTGAAAAGAAAGATATTTTAAAATAAATAATATTTTATCAAATGATATAAAATTCATAATAATATTTTATTTCGAAAAAATATGGGTGCAAGGTTAAAAAAATAATCAATGATCAATTTATGAGTCTTTTTGAATTTTATAGTATCTATATTAACACACAATGAGTAAAAATAAATGTTCTCACGTTTAGAGTTAATGGGGATCAATAATAGTTAAAACCATAATATAAGGGAATGACCATGACATAAACTTTAAAAAAATATTATTTCAGGAATATGATTCTAAAAATCTCAAATTATTATAAAATTTTAATTTTTTAATGGAAACATGTCCATGAAAATGACATATATTATTTGAATATATTATAGTAACAAAATTTCACTATCTATCAATATAACCACTTTTATGTGTCTGCATAGGAAATAAATACAAACATTCACAATAATAAATATGTTTTATAATTTTTTTGAAAATAATTTAATTATACAAGTTTTTTATTTACTATTTATAAATTATATGACGACCATAAATTCTTCAGTATTTTATAATTTGTTTTTGATTAATTAAGAAAGAGATAAATAGTTAACTTAAAATTTTTAATTTTGATATATTTTTCTTGATTTAATAATTATAACAAATTTAATACATCTATAAAACATATTAGAGATGATATAAATAATTATATTATAATAATAACATTTTCTGGATGTATTATTACTCAAATAAAATGAATAGTATAAAATTTTAAAATAACCATATGTTATTTAATTAATATTTTAATTTAATTATTTAAAAATAAAAAATGTTATGCAATCAAAAATGAGATAATATGTGGCCTTAAATATATTACAATATTAATTTATGGTCCATATAGAAGTCCTTGGTTCTATAATAGCATTATTATATTTTAATATTTTTAGGATTTTTGATAATTCACCTCACATCAGTTGTAATGGGAAACATCCTCCCTTGCTTATTTTCAAAACTATAAGCCATCAAGATATACCTAGATCATTAAATTTTCCTTGTAAAAAAGTTTTTTTATTTCTTGAGGTTTTGGTCCTTACAATTTTAATACTGTAGATCCCACAAGATGAGATATAATGAATGTTTTTCATTGAAGAGGTAATCATCATAACCGACCCTTTGAAGATTATTTGATATTCTACATCATATTAATGTTTTCTTCCATTATAGAGTAAAACATATATTACAAAATTAATTTTATGAGTTATTTTTATAATCAAAAAAATATATTTCACAATTATTCTATATTATAAAAATTGAAAGAATCGCTTGTGCATACCAACAACTAACCGTCCCCCCACAATGATGTAATTTTTTTACATAAACACTATACATTGGTGGTTATAATGGTCGAAATAACTAATATATATAGTAATTATGATATGAGGTTTATTATGGATAATAAATATATTATTAAATTCATTACTATTTTAGAATTGAATGAATTATGTCATCGCTCGTGCGTATGTATAACATACCATCTCCATGACATGATCCAATTAATTTTATATGTTCAACAATAAAGAATAATTCTAAAAATGTATTTAATTAATAAATATGACATATAATACCTTAATATAATTATAGAGAATATAGAACTGTATATTATAAATAATAACCAATATATAAATGAAAAAAACCACAGGAAAATGAAGTAGTTTATACCCAAAAAAAGGTAATAGAAAAATATTATTAACAAATGGGTTACAAAATAAAATAAAAGGATCAAATATTTTATAATAAATTATGATATGTTTATTTTATGAATTAATATCATGATTTAGACCACTACTGTCATGACCCGTCCCCTAGAGCCCGTGTCGTAACTACCCCAAGCTCACCTTCCTCGGGCCAGGGGTTGGAGACTAGCACCAATGGTGTAAATCCCTATAACTGGGAAGGCACTGCCTTTGTAAGACTCACACAACCATAGAACATGTGAAAGAAGACACTGTGTAATGTAGTATAACAAGAGTAGTGCTGGATGTAAGGGGGCCAGAAATACATGCCCAAGTGTAAGTAGAAGGTAAAAGACAAAACAACTGGAAAGTGACAAGCATCTCATGGATCATCCACCACAGATCCTACCGGAAGAGTAGGTACAGATAGCGCAGCTTCTCGATCATCCACCACGGATCCTACCTAAAGGGTAGGCACAGGTAGCCTCCTTAGTGCCCTCGTCTGTCAACCTCATCCGGGTACCGACTCGTCGTGAGGTCCACCTCTGGGTACCGACTCGTAGTGAGGTCCACCTCCTGGTACCGTCCAGTCCTCATACACTCAGCCTCCGTCAGCGCTGTCTTTCATCTGCATCCAACACAACGTGGTGCAGGCATAGCCCATACAGGGTTCAGTATAACGATAATCAGTAGGGTCCCCGAGACCGTCAACGTCTCACTAAATCCAACAATGATAAACCACAAAGAAATATCTCAAAAGATAACATTTACTTAGGTATATTCCCATACATATACCTATGTTGTCAAGTAACCCTTCTCAATAATGAGGAAACACATCGGTCCTTGACCTAGTTATAACCAGAATTTTCATTATCGAAACCACAACTACCGAAGAAATACCCCTCTGTCGAGTACAGTGGACTTGTCACGACTCTAAGGCACTACTCACTAACCATAGACTGCTGAGGTACACCTCCTGTCGAGTACAGCGAGTCTGCTACCAAATACTGGTCACTCCATCCACTGCGAGTCTGCCGCCAAATATCGGGCGCACCCCCTAATAGCCTAGATAGGTAATACTCATTTCGAGTACCACGAGTCTGCTTCCACCTACTGGGTGCTCCATCTATCGTGGTTCTACCACCAAATATCGGGCACTCCGTCTGCTGCGGGTCTGCCTCCAAATACCGGGTGCTCCCCCTAATATCCTATAGAGGTAATCCTCTTATCAAGTACCACAGGTCTACTTCTAATAACCAGGAACTACATCTACCATGGGTTTGCCGCCAAATACCGGGCACTCCGCCCCCTTGGCTAATAGAATCACTCCGAGTCAAATCGGTCAAGCAGTCGTTAGGTTTACAACTACTAGGTCTCCGCACTCTGTATGCTCGTCTCCAGGAGGGTCAGCTCCTTGAGCTACTGGATGTTACTTTCAAGTTTCACGAATACTCACATAGAAGTAACACAAAAGGCCACCTCATCATTGGGGTCTCAACACAATAGACGGAGCGTCAATCGGACGCACGGTCTGTGAGTTATTAGCTTTTCTGTTCCAGGGGCCGGATTGGTTTTTAAGATAAAACCAACCAGACCATACTCCAATGTCAACCTAATCCCACATCGAGTGTGCCAAAAGAACAGTCTCATCATGATTAATCCAACGTAGTTGACGACACATCAATCGTACGTCCTATCCTCATGTTATATGTGTTTTTGCTCCGAGGGACTAGTAGGATTCGGGTTCGAACCAACCTGTCCATTTTTCTGATATTGTCCAAAACTCACTAAGAGTAATGAAAAAGGACCGCCTCTTCATGAGGGCCCTAGTTCTGCAAACAGCTCATTGGTAATATGGGCCATCTTTATTTATTCACGTTTAAGAGAAAATGGGCTTGGTATGTTAGACCCGATGGGCTAACGGGTCAGGTCGACTAGGTTTTGGCGGGTCTGACCCGACATAGGGGGCGGACCGGCCCGTTGAGTCGCGTGGCCTGGCCCGAGGGGTGCGGCCTTGCCCGGCCCGGAGAGGCGCATCCTGTTTGGCTCGAACCGAAGGCCGAGCGGTCTGAGGGGTGCGGCCCCCCGGCTATCCCAACCGGCGATGCCTAATGGAGCCTCCCTCCCAAACAGGCCGGCTAGGCCAGCCGGCCTTCTGGCACAAGCGGCCTGCTTGGGCGGGCTGCAGATTTCTTCAGTGCATCACCCACCTGGTGCCAGGGTTCGGCTCCACCCGGCCGACTGACAAGTGTGCCGGTTCTCTATCACGGTTCCCTTCTGGTGTAGCGGCTCACCTCCGCCCAACCGGCTGAAGGGCCGGCCGGTTCTTCCGCCGAACAGCCCTCTCGGGCGGGCCGCAGTCTCCGGCTACGCGGCACCATGGGGCACCGCGGTTTCCTCCTTCAGCCTTGTTCTTATACGGTTTAGTGGCCCGCAATTGTGGGTCGTGTTTCTTCCCTATACGGCCAGCGCATAGCAGTCACTCCAATCGCCGCATCTTCCAACGCAACTCAATTACAAACAAGAGTATACAGAGGGTCGTCAGGTCATGTGTATTCGGCCCGCACCCACAACGTTAGGTAGTAGCAGTTAGCCATATATAAAATACAATTTCCAATGATGAACGGGTTACAAAAACATTCACTTAAATGAATAAACCCCTACCTCAGCAATTGAGGATGAATGTCGGCGTCGCGGAAGACAACATCATGATGTGAGGATTTGTGGACGTCGTTAGAGTGTACCCAAGGAGGAAGTTGAAAATCCTCTCTTATTTCGAAGAAGAGAGTAGAAGGTGTGTTGTTGATCATTGTGGAAGGAGATTTTTTTATTCAACAAAGGATAAATTCTATTCTTTCTTCACAAAAGCTCACTCTAAAGAAGTTTCCCCCTACAAAACTAGTGCCAACCCAATTAAAATAAGGTTTCTCCTTATTTTAATTATACTTGACAAGACATTCAAAATTTGAATCTCTAATTTAATTATTAGAATAGGTTCCATTAATTAAATAATGTGTGTTGGAAAATGATAAAGAGGGAGTGGAGGAGGAGGTGATAGGTCTCATAAATGGTAGAGTTGTCGACATTAACATGGGAGATTAATGGGGGGGTTTAAAGAGGGTTAAGGAGTTTAGGGGGAGGTGAAAGGATGGGGATCGCGTGGGCCCCACCTTTCAATTAACCACACATGGTATGTTGGGTGGGTGTGGGCCCCACCAATAACCTTCAATGGGAGGAATTAACCTCCTTAGATACAGAATAAAATTGTACATAAAATTTTATTTACTTCTTTAATTAAACTCTAATAAATAACTTCTCCTCCCATGAAAATATAACTACGAAAAAGGTTCCCTTAAGAAATTACCAGAGCTGTGAGTTCATCAGTGCCCTCTGATTTGAATTCTGAGAAATGGTTCAAATGAGAGAAAAACCCGCTCGTTCGTTCACCGAACGTACCCAAGCTAAACATCAGAAATTGATTCTGGAACACCGTGTCTCAGAATCATGTGCCGTCAAAAACTGTGTACTTGTAAAATTCCAAAGAAATTAAGAAAAATAATTTCGTGAAATTTTTGGGTCTTTCTATTACTCCCACTTCAGGGCTTTACATCCTCGTAAAGCTTCAACACACACTCAGGAAACAAAAGGTGTACCGAGAAGGCATCTGAGCCTCCCGCTCCCATGTGCTCTCCTAGGTATTTCCCATGCTACCAGAAAAAGTTCACAAGAGGAATATACTATCCATGTAGAACTCGATCCTGTCAATCCTCAACCTCTACTGGAGACCCGTGAAAGTTGTCATGTCATTGATGTCCATCTCTTAGTGGTCGATGATGAAAGATAGGTCGTGCACACATATCCTCATATGAGATACATGGATGAAGATGTCCACCCAGTGCAACTGAGGTGGAATGTCCAATGGTAATCCACATCGCCTACCCTGTAGAGGACATAGAGAGGTATGATGAAACACGGAGATAACTTTCTGCCTCATCCAAATCTCCGAAGACCTCGTCTAGGTGAGACTCGTAGGAAGACATGGTCGTCACCCTCGAACTCTAGTGGTCTCATCTCTTATCCGCAAAGGACTTATATATGCTCTATGAAGTCTTCACCTTCTCCTGGATAATCAACACCTTCCCCTTCGTAACTCATACCATCTCTGGTCTTTGGAAAATTGGCCGACTTGGTAATTCGGTCAACGATCACCCTTCTTTGCCTACGATCTGTTAGAGCTGCTACGATTTCTCCTTGGCTGAAAAAAGAAATCCAGTCTCATCCCCTAGATGAACCATGACCATTTCTTAATACAGTCAATCCTTACATGAACGGTACAATTCATGTCTTGAATGATGTCATAAGGCCTCGACACAACTACTAAGAGATCCAACCATTACTCTCGCCTCCAAGGGTAGAGTCACTCTGTCGGCATCAGTGCGTGGTCACTGGGTCTCATCAAGTAAGAATCTCGAAAGTGAGGGTCAATTAAACAATTTTAACCAGAACCTATAAGTATCAACCACAAAAAAAAGAAAGAAAAGAAAATGTCACAAGGACATGTGTCTTTTATTACTGCATCTCAAGTACAAAGAGACAAAGAAAACACAAAAACAACAACACGGAAACTAGAAGAACCAAGAACAAAGGCCTCAATGATTTGAACGAGTCCCGCTCATGTCCACTTGCTTCCGGAGCTCCATAGTCGTATGCTTCAGTAGCCTGAAGCTGTGCTATTGCATGTCCACTTGTTCCATGCGGCCAGGGTGGACCTCTTGGTGGTGCTGGTGGAAACACC
This sequence comes from Viscum album, assembly GCA_963277665.1. Classification (NCBI taxonomy): domain Eukaryota; kingdom Viridiplantae; phylum Streptophyta; class Magnoliopsida; order Santalales; family Viscaceae; genus Viscum; species Viscum album. Next base: position 1,942,591,700 of record OY728165.1, read on the forward strand.
TCGGAGCGTCATCCACCTACAGACACAGAACCAGATCCTCTTCCTCGGTCTCCTTCTCCATACGGTCTGCCTCAATCAAACCACTGCCTTTGCCTGGGAGGTCCTTTGTCCATCGGCTGATCATCTGTATGGTGGGTCAGACAGTCATGTGCCATGTGACCAAGCCCGCCGTAGGAGTCAAACAGCCCTCTCCGGGAACTAATGGCTCTCTGTCCACTCCTGTTTCCCCTCACAACTGATCCAGAGTAGTTCAGTCAGCCACCGGTGGGTTTGTTCCTCTTAGACCCTTGTGTCGTCTGTCTACTGCCAGTTTCAGAAGACTTGGCAACATGTCGACTAGGGGTCGGTCCCACTGCTGGAGATTGCTCCTCATGGACACTCTCCACTAGGAGAGAACATTCCAACACCCCCGTCTGCATTGGGATGCTATGAGAAACAATTGAATTTCTAATCTCTCACCTGGGTCCCTGCTCGAAGGTCTGGTCCCTAAAGAATGAGTCTCGTAACACATCTGTAGAGTAACACGAGAGGTCTGTGAACCTCGCTGAGTATTGATCAAAACTCAAGCTACCCTGCTGCAGATGAAGTAGCTCATGAATCTGCACTGCTCGAAGGGTGGCTGGTACAATCTCCGCCCGGAATAGGCTCTTGAAGTTTGACAATAGAAGTGATGCCTCGTCATGCATCTGTTGCATAAGGCTCCAACATCTGCTTGTTGCTGCTTGAAGGAGGCATGTAGAAAGGATCACCATGATGTCGGCTGGAGTCCCTACAAGTCTGAAGACTATTACCACAGCCTCAAGCCAATCCTCAGCCGCCTGCGGTTCCATCTCTCCTCTGAAACTGGGTGGCCTCTGGCATTGGAAAACGTGAAGCAGGCTAAAACAGCATGCACTCTCTGCTACTAGGGATGGTGGCATCGGTGGGACAACAGATGGTAGTACCTATGGTTCCTCCACTGGTTCCTCAACTGGATGAGGGCCCTTTAATGAGGCCTCATCACTCGGCGGGCTGTAAATATGTACAAATCTCGGGGCTATCGCTGGTCTTCCGTGGGGTGGCATCCTGAACGAAACAGATGCAACACAGTCAAAGACTATACTGGGTGAGCTTACCTGGTTTGAGCTGACATAAAGGAATACATTTGAAAACACATACGCAATCAGTGTTTTCGTGCACTAAGTTGGAAATCATAAGTCAAGGTCCGGGTGTGTGGATATGTCGGCTGCCCGCACCAACACTGGACTCCATGAGCTCAAAACTACACTTAGTACCCCTAACACTATTTCATCATAGAAAATAAATATCAGAGTCCTATGTTATTCGGTAGAACCAACCTCTATCTGATACCAATTTGTCACGACACGTCCCCCGGGGCCCAGGTCGAAACTACCCCGAGCTCGCCATCCATTGGCCAGGGGAAGGTGACTAGCACCAAAGGCGTAAATCCATATAACTGGGAAGGCATTGCTTTTATAAAACTCAGACAACCAGAGAAAAAGAGGAAGCAAAAACTAAGTAAAGCAGTATAAAAAGATTAGTTATGGAAGTAAGGTGGTCTTAAATACAATTCCAACTGTAAAGTACAAGGTAAAAGACAAAATAGTTGGAATTAAACAAGTATCTCCATGATTTTCCACCACATATCCTTCCTAAATGATAGGTACAGATAGCACATCTCCTAGATCGTCCACCACAGATCCTACCAGATGGGTAGGTACAGATAACCTCCACAGTGCCATCGTCCATCAACATCCTCTGGGTACCGACTCGTCATGAGGTCCACCTATGGGTATCAACTCGTCGTGAGGTACACCTCCATATACCGTCCAGTCCTCGTACACTCGGCCTCCGTCAGCACTGTCTGTCGTCTGCATCCAACACAAAGCGGTGCGGGCATAGCCTGTGTAGAAATGAGTATACCGATACTCAGTAGGGACCTCCACACTGTCATGGTCTCACTAAATCCAACAAGGATAAAACACAAATAAATATATTAACAGATATCCTTTACATAGGTACATGCCCTTACATATACCTAAGTTATCAAGTAACCCATCTCAATCATGAGAAAAACACAATGGTCATTGACTCAGCTCAAACGAGGATTTTCATTATCGAAATCGAAACTACTGGAGAACTACCCCTATTTCGAGTACAGTGTCCCTATCATGACTTCGAGGCATTAATCACTAACATTTGACTACTAAGGTACTCTTCATGTCGAGTACTGCGGGTCTGCTGCCAAATATCGGGTGCTCTGTCCGATGTGGGTCTACCGCCAAATACCGAGCGCTCCCCATAATAGCCTACAGAGGTACTCCTCCTGTCAATTACCACAGTTATGCTGCCAACTACTAGGTGCTCCATCCACCTTTGGTATACCTCAAAATACTGGGTGCTCCGTCCAATGGGCTAATCATATCACCTTGAGTCGAATCGGTCAAGCAGTCGTCAGGTCTACAGCTACTAGGACCCCGCTCTCCGTACACTTGTCTCTGGGAGGGTCCGCTCCATGAGATACTGGACATTACTTCCAAGTGTCATGAAGTCTCAAATAGAAGTATCACAGAGGACCGCCTCGTCATAGGGGTCCCAACGCAACAGACGGAGCATCAATCAGACGCCCGGTTTGTGAGATATTAGCTTTTCCGTTCCATGGGTCCTGTTGGTTTTTTAAATAAAACCATCCCGACCATACACCAATGATATCTGAATCCCACATAGAGTATTCCAAAATTACTGTCTCATCAAGAAGAATCCAATTTAGTTAAAGGATCGTAAATTGGATGTCTGTTCCTCATGTTATAAGTGTTTCCGCTCTGAGGGTCCGGTTGGTTTCGGGATCGAACCAACCCAGCCGTTTTTCCAAAATCATCCAAAAATCACTAATAGTAATGAAAAAGGACCGCATCGTCGTGAGGTCCCCAGTGCCACAGACGGCGGGTCAATCAGACAGGCGGTCTTCATGTTATTCACATTTATGTGAAAACAGGCCCTGTCCATTAGACCCAATGGGCTGACGGGTTGGGTCGACACGGATTTGGCGGGTCCAACCCAACAAAGGGGTTGGACCGGCCCAGTGAGTCGCGTGGCCTGGCCCAGCCCGGCGTGGCTTGGCTGGCTCGGCCAGCCGGCCGAGCGGTCTGAGGGGTGCGACCCCTGGGCTATCCGAACCGGCGGTGCCTTATGGCGCCCCCTTCCCAAACATGCCGGATAAGACTACCAGCCTTCTGGCACAACGGCCCGCTTGGGTGGGTCGTGGTCTCCCACAGTGCGGCACCGTGGGGTACTGCATTTTCCTCCTTCGACCCAGTTCTTCCTCGATTGAACGGCCCGCGATTGCGGGTTACAGTTCTTCCATATGCGGCCAGCGCACGGCCGTCACTCCCGTTGCCGCATCTTCCAATGTAACTCAATCGGAAACAAGAGTCTACGTAGGGTCGTCGGTCCATTTGAATTTGGCACGCACCCTCCTAGTTAGACGGTAGCAGTTGTCTATATATAAACAACGATTTCAAAAAAATAATGAGTTACAGAAACATTCACTTCAAAGAATAAACCCCTACCTCAAAAATTGATGATGAACGTCGGAATCGCGGAAGACGATGTCGCAAGGTGAGGATTTGTGGACGTCGTTGGAGTGTGCCCGATGAGGAAGTAGTGTCTCCTCTCTTGTTGTGGAGAAGAGAGTGGGAGGTGCATTGTAGATCTTCATGGAAGGAGACATCGTTCTTCAACAAATGAGAAATTACCCTCTTTCTTCACAAAATCTCACTCTCAAGAAGTTTCCCCCCAACCAAACTAGTGCCAACCAAATTAAAATTAGGTTTCACCCTATTTTAATTATACATGAGAAGCAATTAAAAATTTTAATCTCTTATTTAATTAATTTAATAGGTTCCATTAATTAAATAAGGTGTGTTGGCAAAAGATAAAGATGGAGAGAGGAGGAGGTGATATGTCTCATAAATGGGAGAGTTGTCAACATTAACATGGGAGTTTAATGGAGGGGGGGGGGGGGGTTTAATGAGGGTTAAGGAGGTTAGTGGGGGTGAAAGGTTGGGGCGCATGTGGGCCCCACCTTTCAATTTTCCATACATGGAATGTTGGGTGGGTGTGGGCCCTACAACAACTTCCCATGGGATTAATTAACCTCCTTAGATATATAATAAAATTTTACAAACAATTTTATTTACATCTTTAATTATACTCCAATAAATAACTTCTCCTCCCATGAAAACACAACTACGGAAAAGGTCCCCTTAGGATATTACCGGAGCTGTGAGTTCATCGATGCCCTCAGATTTCAATTCCGAGCACTGGTTCAAAAGATTGAAAAACCCACTCATTCGTTCACTAAACGTACCAGAGCTAAACTTCGGAAATTGATTCAGACACACGAGGCCTCGGAATCAGGTGCCATCAGAAACTGCGTTCTTGTAAAATTCAAAAGAAATTAAGAAAAGACATTTTTTTAAATATCTGGATCTTTACAATTACACATTAATTTAATCAACATTTAATAAAATCATATTGCATGGTACAAATTTTTCTAATCTAAATTTTAATTCTGTGAGATATAGGATATATTCACAACAAATTTCTCATCTTTTGTGTATTAACCCTATATATGACATTTAATTAATCTCATTACCTTAAAGGTATTATATTTTTAAATTTTTTTATTTTTATCCAGAATATTAATTAACTTATTAAAAGTAGTATGGACTTCGTCTCGATTTATAATCCACCAAGACTAATTTGTTATAATGCACAAATTCACGATTATGTGGTATATAGTCTATCGTTTATTTATTTGAATCATATGTTTTGTTAAATATCCATATTATTTTAGGATTTATATGATTATACCCATAAATATATTACATTTGACTTTTATTTTTTACGTGGAAGGTTAAATTAATAGTTTTGAAAATATTCATAAATATGTAACCTTTATTAAAAATGGGATATTTTATTATAAGGGGAATTTTTTATTAATTAAATAAATTATTTAATATATTAGGAATCCATTGGATTGGAAGGCATGGTTAGGGATTAGTTATATATAGCCATTGGATGCATCTTCAGTCTCATGGGATGGATAGGTTGGAAGAATTAGAGTAGTTTAAAATATCATAAGAATAGATCTTGATGGTTTAGTAGTTCATCTACAAGATAAATAGAATCCTATTTTTATGATTTTTTTTCATTTAGTATTCATGTATTATTAACCATTAAAATTTTTCTATGAATAAAATATATGGATGAATTTTATATTTACTTTATGGATTAAATGACTGTTGTGGTCTGTTATTTACCTTTCTATATAGATTTTTCTTATTGATTTAGGTTGGATTTTACAATACTTCACCCATACAAAAAAGATCATATCACCAGTTTACTATGTTTTATTTTTCAAGAGGAATCCATGAATTATTTTATGATTGATAATCATATTTACACTATGCAGAATAATGGTATTCTCTAAGGGATTTTTTTAATTGTAATATTAATTTCAAATATCTATCACGTTCACCAAGAATATTAAACTATTATGTCTATCCAGACATTATTCCTTATAATCATGATAATGTAACAAATAATGGCACCAGCTTTAAGATTATTGATTTAGTTTCATTACAAATGTCACATAATATTTGATATAATAATAATCATGGATAATGAGATATGATATTACATGAAAACAGAAACACAACATGGGAAATGTGGAAACAACTTAAAATATGGCATCATAAAAATTGGCCAAATATTATATAAAATACATAATTATGTAGAAATCCCGATTATGTATTTTATTTATCCACAATCCCTTGTATGATGTCTGAGGAGACTAAAATAATACCCAATTCATTAGAGTTTTGTATAATTTAGTGTGCTCCTGTCACTTTCATTTCATTCAAATACCCGAGTGTTCCACATAGATCATACAAAATGGATTAATTTATTAGGAAATTTTATTACATGATCATTTATTGTATAATAAATATATACAATCACCAAATAATGTAATTATATGTTTATAATGGTGAACATAATTTATAGGAAATTGGTATGGGTATTCACTACACATTTATTTGGCATCAAAAATCATAGTGAAATTTGTACAACATTACTACAAGGTAAAAATGTTCATTGGAGGAATTAATGAGATATAAAGGGGTATGTCATCATTTATTCATCATATTTATAGTATTGGGGGTATGTTTGAACATATGAAAACATTATTAATTAGATATAAAATGCATAATATAATGATGTAACTTGAATAAAGAGGACAATGAGTGGATCCCATTCTAAAATTTGTCATAGTAACTGGTGTGCATAAGGATTAATGGGAGGTATTAATGATTATTTAATGGGTCAATCATAGCTTAAAAATAATATTTTTCATATTGAGGATATGTAATCACCAGTATAAATAGATGAAAACTTAATTTAAGATGCAAGACATAAAATAGGTGCATGAATGAAAGGAAAGTGGGGGATCTCTAACCATGAAAGGGTGATTCCAAAAGAATATGAAGAGATTTATGAGATATTGGGGAACCTTAGGAGTACTCAATATTTGGTTTGATAGAGTATGTATGTTATAAAATGTTTTTGAGTGAAGATAATTTGGGTATTTGGTGGTATTAGATAGGATATGAGTAAAAAACTTTTTATTATTTCTCAAACATGGTTTTTAATATATATATATATATAATAGTAATCAAAATAAATAACATTCACATATATTTCCCTTTTTTATGACCAATATGGGTGGTTTTAATTATTTTATAATTCCAATGGATGATATGAAAAAATAGTACCTTTGTTGATGTGAAAGTGAGATAGGTCCATTAATACATTCTTTTAAAACCTTAAAATATGTTATATGTTTTGGATTATTCAGAGATGATATATAAAAGTAATTAAATAAACATAAAACCCTTATATATTAAATTTTAAACACATATTTTTCTTATATAATGTTAATTTTACTTATTAAATCATTATTGGGTTATTGGGATGTGATAATATACACTGAATATTTGTTTCTTATATAATTTTTACCTGATAATTCAACATTGCCATTAATTTTTTAAATATTCAACATTGGATAATTTCGAAATATTGATTCCAAATATGATATTTATTTTATAAAAATAATTTGATAAATATAGTAATCATCACATTTAAAATAATAATTGACATTTATTGAGAAATGATGGGGTTTTATGACCATAAAATTATTTAAACCCTTTATAACTTATATTTAACATAAATAAAATTATATAATCATTTTTTTATAAATATTATTTAATATTAATATTTAAAAAAATCATTAATTCATAAAAATATATCAGCAATTTAATTTGAATATTTCGTAAAAATATTCATTAATTTAATGAAAAAAATCTTTTATAGAGTGAAAATAATAATATTAAAATATAACCATTTTTATATTTAATGTTTAATATATATATTAATATTATTATATTATTGATACATATACCTTAATTACACACTCAAATTCCCAAAGGGTATAGTGAACAGTGATGATACTTTAATGGGGTTGTTTAACATAAATGGTTTGGGCCCAAACCATGATGAGCTTGAACTTCTCCCATAATTCGTTATTATCCTACTTAAGATGTTGGATCATATCTTTGTATTAGACAATTAAAACATCAATTTTTGTTATTTCCTTTATAATAATTGATAAATATGGTTTATACTGAACGATCTTACCGGTTGAGGCCATCACATCATTTTTTTTGTTAGTCAGATTTGTTAAACCCTAATATTTATAATAATCATATTATCATTGTTATAAAGATGTATTGTAAATAGTCTTGATGATTAATATAATTTTATATATAGTTTTATATAAAAATACCACATAATATCATGTTTTCATCATAAAAAATTAATACATTTAATTCAACAATGAAGGGAATTGTATTTATAATAGTTTGAGTCATTACCTTTGGCCAAACTACAAATAATACCATGAACCAATGCCCATTATTGAAAATTATTATATATTAATGCATCAAATTGGGATAAAATATTGTTATATGATAAAATAAGTTATATACAACTCAATATAAGACACCAAATCCTATATCGACGATCCGGTTTGAAAACTGATATGATCTATTAAGAAGACAAAATCAAATCTAATTAAATTGTTATGTTTTTGTATTTTGAGTATATATACAATTATATATGTCCAATTTCCTGCAATTATTAAATTTTAATAGATAATATTACATCAAATAACTATTCCATTCTTAACATGTTTATATAAGTATACTTTCTAACCCAAAACTAAGGTATAAGTTGTATCTTGAAATATGGATTCCCAAAACCACTTGAACATATTGGATATTAAAGATAACGATTGGAACCCATATTTTATGTTCCCACCATAAGTGAGTTTTATATATTATTGAGTTATATAGGATTTCATTAATCCTCATGTTTGTTCTAGAGCTCCCTATTCTCATATATATAGTTAAATTAAAAAAGTATATCTCAGAGATATTATTTCACCTCTTGATGGATAAAAAAATGGGGGGGGGGGTTTATTGTTAGGGAGAGACATGTCATGAAAAGGGGGTTTGAATAGTTTTATTACTACTAGAGTAACTTATTTTTTGTTTCAAAATTGATCATTATTAAATATAAAACATTGATTCATTTTTAAATTATTATTATTTCAAATAAAAGGAATTATCATTACTATTAACCAATCATTGGGATGTTTTGATTGTGTGACATGTTTCCTTCATATTAGGATGCATAATAACCATTTTATACAATGATTTTTTGAGATTTCAATTTTATGGTTATTATTCCATGAATATGTGATAGCATATTGAAAAAAAATTTATATCATTGTTTGGTTAAACCTGCATTGATATAAAATCTTGGTAAGTAATCAGGATTCTGACTAATTTCTACCATTAGAAAACATCAAAGACAAATTAATAAATTTGAAATATAGAATTTATATGTGTTTAGTGAACTAAAAATGATCCATTTTTCTATTATATTTTAATTTCCACTTTGTTCAAATATTCAATTATTTAAATTAACCAATTTTAAATTTAAAAGTGTTTTTAAAACCACCATTACTTTTAGTAAATTTTAATAAAAATAAACACTTTAATCATCAAACATTCCTTAAGAGTTCATCAAGGTTATAAAATATTAATTAAAATCAAAATTAATTAATAAATAATTTTACATTCATGAAAACATAAACACTATTGAAAATAGAAATCAATTTTCATGTATATATAAAGTAAGCCATCTACATGAGTATTGAAACTTTTTATTTCATCTATAATTTTTATGTATGAATCTATATATATATATTGAATATATATGTTATTCATATCATGAATAAAATTATAGAAAGAATTTAACCCAAATCCATTTATATGTACAAGAATTAAAAAAAATCCATTTAAAAAATTAATTAGTTGACACTCTGAAATGATTATTTTTACAAAAAATAATTAAGAAATGAGTATTGAACCGTTATAAATTGGTAATATATGATATTAAATATTTTATTGGTTATGTAATATAACAATAATTTGCTAAAATTTATTATATATAAATATAAAATCACTTACAATGAATTTTGGATCTCAGGTTAGGTTTAACTCTTCTCCATTTTATTTCTTTTAGATATATTTTGTATTCACCACTTGATTAATTTTTTAATGGAAATAAATAAAATCTGATAATTAATATAATGAAAATCACAATATTTTTTCTATATAACTTTTTATATTATATGAATTATTTATTGTGAGTTGTGACTCAAACAATACAAATACAGTAGGATATTTTTTCTACAATTATATTTTATTTCGAGATTGTAGGAATTTGAATTTATATTGAGGGAAATTATATGTTTATTATTTATTAAAACACTATAATATTATTATACTATATTTATTCATTTATTTATAATTTAATAGTATAATTTTCCTTTTTTGGGATCTTATAAATATTACTAATTTTGTTTAATAAAAATAGATTGTATTTCTTCCTTAGTTTGTAATCATTTTCTTCTATTTCAAGGTTTACTAAAATAAAAAATTTCAAAATATGAAAGAATAATTTCATTATTTCCAATGATTTAATTTTATAAAAAATAATCTTCTTTTCATTTTTATTAGGATTTATTTTATTCTTTTTTTTATAATTGAAAAGAGAATATTTGTATTAACATAAATGGAATGAAAATTACATCCTTCAACAATGAATATAAATTTCCTTAAATATTCATTAAAATGATTCCAATTTTATTTAAAAACATTATTTCCTTATCATTTGTAAAATTATTTAATTATGAACAGTTATTTCAAAGAGAAAATGGGGTTTTACTTTATAAAACATTCTATGATATTTTTACAGAATTTTATACAATGTAAAAACACATTAATATCACATGGTATATTATCCAATGATCCCATAATTTTACATTCCATGATTAATCATGGAGAATAATTAAAAAGGATCTATATTCTGGACTCAATAAATATTATTTTTTAGTTAATTTTTTTATAATGAATTTTATTGATCATTGAAATTATAAGGAATTAGTTAATTGAGAATGAGATAGGTGGGGCCTAGTTATAAATATCCCCCAAATTTATTGATAGTTATTATGATACAAAATAGGTTGTCATTATTTATAGCTTGAGGCTGTAAGATCATGTCATAATAATTGTGTATTTGGATTTTTCCTTACCATACAATGTAATGTGTTGGTTAAGAGGAATTTAGGGAATGATAATATATTGGATAGGATTTCGTGATGGTAATATTCATGGATTCAAGGTTGAGAGACATTAATTATGAATTTAAATTAATATGAATGTCATTTAATAAGAAGAAATTTTTCTTTATCCAATTTTCTCCATGTTGATATTATCCATGAATACTCATTTAACTATAATTATCAATTTAATTTATTGTTTTTTTATTATAAAATCTTATATGTTAAATAAATATTATTTATCCATAATGGATTTTATTTTACATAACACATACTATTCAACTGAATTCACCTTTAATTAATTTTACTTTACATAGGATATGAATAAGGATATTATGAATTACTTCAAGGTTGAAATAATGTTTCCTATAAAATATTATTTATATTTATAATGTAAATTTGAAATCATTTATGTATCTATTTTACAATGAATAAAAAAATATTCATTCAATCTAGATGTGATATCATATATTTATTTAAAATTTAATAACATAACCCATGACTATGGGATACAAGTTTTAGCGTAATTATATATTAACTATTATTTTAAAAAAATTTAATTTCATGATTTGATACAAAAATATAAACTTAATATAATACAATAAGTTATTTATGAATAATACATTTTGGAAATTTTGTTCAAGAAATAATAATATATAATTTGAGTAAAAATATATTTGTTAAAAACTCTAAAACATACCCTTATATTTCACAGATCATCTAAAAATACATGGTTTTTTCTTGTAGTGGAATATAAGAAATGTGTGATCTATAAAATCTATTAGGGGAATAAGTAAATAATAAAATATGGAAGAGTAGTATAATTGATAAAATAAGAATATCATGTGTCAATTAAGAGGGGTGTGAATCATTATCATGACCAATGATAAATGATATAGCATGATAACCTAAAAGAAATAAAGGAATGTAGAATGAAAATAAATCATGACATCATAAACAAGTTCAATGAAAAATTATAGGAAGAAATAAAATATTTTGATTAAGATAAATTTAGTCAAACCTTATATGGAAGTACATAATATAAAAACATTACAAAATGCATTAGAGAGATATATAATTCTTGGTCAACATATATATTTCATATCATGTACACGATGAATTGTGCAACATAGATAATAAAACATAAATATGTATTACATAAATTATATCCCAACAATTATTGATTATGGGTGATGTGAATAAAAATTACAAATAAATAAAGTATATGTATAAATAGGTGAATAACCATGAGTCGACATAGTTATGGATATTTTGTACACAAATGTTTTCACGGACAATAACATGATAATTTTGGTTCATAACAGGTATATATAATGGTTTATAGATGGGGTTAATGAGTGATAAAGGGGTCACTAATTTCATGGGAATCATATAAATTATAAAATAGATGTGTAAAATCATATCCTAAATTTAAATATTGAAAATAAAAATGCATAAAATAAATAAGGTTCATGAATAAAGAGGATAAGGAGTTGATCTCTTACCTTTATAAGGTGCTTCATAATTCCATATAGGATATTCATAAGAACGTTGGAAAATTTTGGTGGGATCTAAATATGTATTGTTAGAGTAATATATTTCTATTTGGGTTTCTAGTGAGGATGAATGGGAGTTTTTCTAGGTTATTACAGTACAAGAGAGAAGTATTCTTCGTCACTTTCAATACCTAGATTTTTTTACTCTATATGATAATGTAATAAAAAAATATTCCCTTGTTTCACACCGTTGGATTCGGCCAAATACTTTTTGTTATAAAGATAAGAACGGAACTCAATAAAATAAATCACCTGGCTATGTTAAGATAGTTAGTTTTTAAGGAATTTTTTTACAAAAAAAGTATATAATATACATTTTGAGGGTGAAATAGAAATTATTTAAATATGTAAAATTACATAAACAACATACTTATTTATGGGGTAACTATATATTTTATTGTTCATTCCTTTTATGTTATATATTACATCATTTTTTTGGTCGTTATGATGACATATTTCACATCGTATAATTTTATCGTATTTATTTTTATGCAAAAACATGATAATATAATAAAATATGAAAAATTAATCATTAGAAAATATTTTATGTTTTTATTTAAAAATGAATTTTTATTATATAAAAATAATTCTTTTAATATGATAATTTGAGCATTAAAATAAAAAACTAACATTTATTATAAATTAATTGTTTTTTAAATAATGTTTTTATTAAACATATAAATATTATATTAGACATTGGAACATTATATTATCTTTTAAACTTAATTAATATTTTTTAATATCAATATATTATTAAAAATTTAGTTTTTCTAACAAATATTTAATTCATCAAAAATAGTGTCTAGATTTAGGATATATATTATCGAAAATAAAATTTGTGTTTCATCATATCAAAATATAATTTAAATCAAAATCATATATACTAATATAAAATTATAATATATTAAATTTTAACTATAATAATTATATAATAAAAATATATAAAAATAAGAAATCATACTTTTTGTTTCTATATACATGACCCATCATTACCTTATTATTTTCCCAAGGGGTATGTCTTGTTATGGTGATATGTTCTTGGGGTGGATCATTTAATATAGTTTAGAGCAAGATCACTATGATATTGAAATATTCTTATAATGTAATTCATTGAAACTTTATCGTCGAATCTTAACACGAGGCTGGTAAAGTGAAAACACTAGTATTGATATCTCCCTCAATGACTCTGATAAATAGGATTTGTAAGGTATGATCTAGATGGCTGAGGCCATAACTTCTTTTTCTTATATCAATTATACTTTATCAAATCTATTAATATATTAAAATCTCAAGATCACTATATTTTGCAAATATTATCAATGAATTTTTTCTTAATAGTCTTTTGAATATTACATGATATAAAATATGATGGTCTGAAATATCCAAACTCATGCATGTGGTTTGTATAATTTCATTTATTAATAACTAATTTAATAATTCAAAATTTTAATTTCATTTATATATGTTCATTCTAATAAATTCTTAACCCATTAAAAAACATTCCCCATAAAAATTTTCATTTTCAATTTAGAAACAATTTTAAAAATTTTATTTAATCAGCACATATAATCATAATGATTCAATATAATTTTATAATTTTATAATTTCATATATGGTATCTATACCATGGGAATATTATAGTGAATATATAATAATAAATCATATTTATATGATCTTTACAAATAATCCACAACATGAATTGTTTACTTATAGTAACATTCTATTTGAGGGTGATATGAAGTGCTAAATCTTAGTTCTTTATCAATTCTATATTATGTATTCAATAGAACCATTAGTTAAACGTAAAATATCAAGTAGATATAATTAAAATTGAACTATGATATGTATAATCAATTTATATATGTATATCCTTGTGAGATGGTCATGATACAAATGTTCATTGATAGAAATTAAACTCATGGACTAGGGAAGGTGATCGACTTCATCCCAGATTGTGTGATTTCATTTATGTATTTGGGGGAGTCCTGTGATTAAACCAACAATTATTTATTCCAATTTCAATACTATTATGAGAAATTGTTTTATCATTCACTTATACTTTTCTCATTCCTCTTGAAATGTTGACATACAATGAAATGAGATACAAAATATTAAATCTCCATCTTCATGTTAACACTCCATATGATTTACTTAAAATATCAATTCATTTATCTTATTCCTACATGAATAGTGACATATTATCCAATAAAATTATTCTGAATATTCATCTTATGTTTTTGTTTTTTTGTGGAATAAATATATTTTGAAATAATTATTACTCTATCTTTAGAAATGATTTATTATACAATAATTGCTACCATTTTCTGTATCACCTCACCATCATTATGGGATTCATTATATCCTATAATAAATAGAAATTTTATTTTTTATAATTGTAGGATTAATATATTTTTATTATTAAAATTTTTTCTTATAGAATGTATATAATGAATGGATCCCTTACAATTCTCTTCATGGATATGGTTGTGTGATCCTTTCGTCTCAGATAATCTGATATTGTACTTTATTTTATATGATGGTAATAGATTGAACAATCCAAATCCCTTATTATCTATAACCACCTAAATTGTTTTATGTTATGATATTTTATTTGGAATATATACATGATTATTTTATGTTATGTATGTAACACCCCAAACATCCACGGTACACTTCTCTTTGAATAATGCAATAGCTTGCGTTGTACACAACTTCGAGATTCGTACATATTGTTACCAATCAAACTAGCCTTTATGAATAGTAAATCCAACTTTTTTAAATTTTATAAATTTTATCTTTCAAAATGTAATTACTTTTTGGATTTCGAATATCGAAATTATCTTAGGGTTAATTTTTTGTATTTTTATGAAAACATTCAATTTTTTTGATTAATGGTGAAAAACATTGAATTATTGTTTAAAACTGAAATTTTATTAAAATAATTATTTATTTTATTTAAATTAATATTAGGTAAAAATAGATACATAATACCTATATAAGTTCAATGTAATTCATTGGAGTTAGTTTATAATAATTTTAGATATATAAAAATTTTATTGGACTTTTTACCGCCTTTTACCCACCTCCTAGGAGCATTTGCAAATTTACATTAAACTCAATTTTACATCTTCTGTGAGTTGAATTTAAAAAATTTGGGATACATGGTTGATATCAGTAAGTAAAATTTGGTTCAAAAAGATGAAAATAATTTTCATTGAATAGTAACTTTTACTTTTATTTACCACGGTTAAAAATAAATAGGGTAATTAAGGGTATAAATGATATTATTATTACCCTAAAACAAGAACTAAATCTATTGGATAACTTTAATTCATCAAAAAACAACCTTATGAATAAAATATGATCATTTTGGTCTACTTGGATTAGATTTGGAAAATTATTATTATTTAATTAAAAGAAGAGTTAAAAGAGTTATAATCAAAGATTAATAAATAAAACATTTCTAATATTGGGTTACACATAATATAAATTCGACTATAAATATTCATTTGAATGATAATATTATTTATTACATAATGTAATTTTATTTATTTATTTTATAGATTATATAATTTAATTTATTTATGACACAATGATGATGTAGTAATTACGTAATAAATGAAATATTAACATAATTGATACTATAAATATCCAAAAAAATGTAATTTGCGACATTTTATAAAAAAAATAGTTGTTAATATGATATATTATGGTTGGTTATAATAATTTTTTTTGAAGTAATAATTCATTTATGGATTTATCAAAAACAAAATACCAAATAGTGTCAAAATTGACATACAAGAGTTTTTAAATAAATATTATATTATTAATTGATATTCTATTCCTAAAAAATAAGGGTTAGCCAAAAGACTTATATAATTATTCTTTTATAATTAATCAAACACTTTGGGTTCTCTTGGAATCATATAATACCTTTATTAACAATATAATATAAAAATACAAAAAGACATGGTAAATGTCAAACTGTTTAACTAAGAGTCAAACTTAAAATATAAAGTTAAAATAGTGACCCAAACATGTCTAAAACATATTGGTTGAGTGGTTTTATACCCATCACCACCTTAGACATTAAATAATTCATTTTGGAGCCATAATAAACAGAAAAATATTTTATTATAAAATAATATTTATAGGTTTTCCTAAGGTAACTCTCACCCCTCTTATAAAAGGGAAATCCCCCTTCTCTATAATTCACTTCTTCGAAGCCATTTGGCTCGGCCAACCCCTACCAAAATACCTTCTCAAATTTCCTACCATCATGTTAGAGGCCTTACTTTAGTAATGAAGCCAAACTAAGGATCCCTTTTGTTAAAATCCAAAGGAAGAACCCGAAGAAGAGGTAAATATTTCATCACATCTTTCAAGTTTATTTCTTCTTCCACTTCCTCTTTCATTGTGGATCCCAGTATAAAATAATAACTCTAGTGTATTATACATACTATGATGTTATTATAAATATAGTACAACCATATTCATTATTCTATCCATCCTTTGAATGAAACGTCACCATACTTGCGTACGTACGGCTTACCGTCTCCATGTCATGGTGTGATTGTTATTCAATAAATTATTATATTTTTGGGTATAATAATGATGTTTAATTGATGTAAATAATAAATATAACATGATAATTATTCTGTATATATTATATACCAACCAATTTTATATTATTTTAATATCAAAAGAATGATATTTTCACTCATCCGTACGTACAAATTATTGTTTCCATGAATGCGATCAGATTAATTCCCCATCGTATCCATTCAAGACTAATTTTCTTTGGATGATTAAAAATAATTATTAAATATTTAATATCATTGTGAATATTAATAAAATACATATTATCCATGAGAAATATTACTTACCTAAAAAATCATATAATGGAAAATGAAATAGTTAACACCCGAAACAATTATAATACTAAAATATTATTAACAAAGCAATATTAAAAAATCATATATGATCTCATATTAATGTATATGATTCTTGAATAATTTAATAACAATTATTTCACCATTATACATGAGGTTAACCTACCCTCAACCAAAGAAATGTACTAGCTAAGGGTTAGTTCTAAAATCTATTCATTATCTAAGGTTGTTTATATGTAATTATCTACTGGGATATCTTTATCATCAACATTCATGTTTCTTAAAAATGTATTTCAAAAAATTCTTACTATTTACTAGAATATGGGTTAAATTCATTAATACCATTTTATTACTTTTATAATATGTTTATAAATGAATCTTTCTATCGTTTTCTAAACGACGTACTTTTTAACCTTTTCGACAAAATTTAGGTAAGAATGTTTTTTTAACATATATGATGGGTGTGGATATTTTCTTCCATTATAACATCATAGAATCTTCCTTTAAAATATTTTAAGAATATGTTAAAAAAATGTTTTCTTTATAAATTAAGTGATTCTTAAATGATTTCAAAATATAAAGATATATTTCACTAAAAAAAGGTTTTGATTTTATCTATGTAAACATCTTTTAATGGATTTTAATATTATTTGATGTTGATTTATTAGGATACAAAACTTCCTTATTATGTTGATGGTATTGTGATATGTTTGACTGTGGATGTGTTATTTTTATACCATTCATGGTTTATGGATAATGTATTGATATTTCATATGCCAGTTTTAATACAAATTCTTATGTTAAGTTTAAAACTTTTCAAATAAGGAATTCATAGGATGTAGTTTGTTACAGGTGGAGCCCGTTATAGCTCCTCGATGCATCAGTAGGTCTAATGAGACAAACTAGTGTCTTGGAATAAGGCCTTGAAAAATCTTATTTGTATTCTTGGCATAAGGCCTTGACTATGTGGTCATGAATTTCTAGCATTATGTGTTCCATCATTATGAAAGTGGATATTAATATTGAAAGTGATTATTCAACAAAAAAATATCCACGTGAATAAGTAAATGAAATTATTCAATTTTTATCTTTGTCATATTATGCTGATGTTCATGTTTAAATGGATTTTGTTTTATTCTTATACATGTCCATCAATGTTTATTCTTATTTATGAAAGTTTCCTTTATATTGTTATCCTTACTGAGCATATGAGATCACCCCTTTCTATGTTTCATTTTTCCCATGATGCGAAGAAGTATACTATGACTGACCTGTAGGGATAGTATCTGGGATCTCAATGTTTTCTATGGAAACAATGCTGTTGTAGTTTTCCATTTAATGATGTAATGTAAACCTTATGAATGTATCTAGTACTTCCAAGGCTACAAAATTAATCAATATTTGGAAACATGATATTTTTTTATCACGCCAATGATATTTAATAATATACCGACTCTGGTCTTCGGGGATCGGGGCGTTATAGTTGGTATTAGAGGGAGTTTATTAAAAACCATGAAATCTATATTTTGATAAACACTGATGAGAGCACATTACACTAAGATAGATTTTTAGGATTAGTATAAAAGAACTTCATAGAATTTTGGTATTGTATAGATTTTGTGAGTTTTATAAGAAATATATCTCTGTTTGGATATGTGTAGGTAGAGGTAGCTCTAGTTCAAATGTACCTAGTGGAAAAACATGAAAACACCACTTTGAGCTAGATTCGAATGAGTACTGGTTCACGAAAATGGGCCTTGCTTCAGTCTTGGTTATGAAACTCCCGGGGGATATGATTTGGATAATTATCACTTTCTTTACAAACAATTATGAAGTGTTTATGAGTATATACTTCCTCAATGAATTTTTTTTATGATTTCGGATTATATCCATACACTGTTCAGTTTATGTTAAGTGGTTTATAAGTTTCAAATTATGTATTTTGATTCATAAACTAATCTAGTTACTGACATTGTTTAAAAAAGGGCACATAGTGGAAGGAATGGAAACCGTATCAATGCACACACTCCATGTAGGTATTTTCCACTTGCTCAAGATAATTATAGTGTGGAAGGTGATACAACTGGTGCTGATCATCTAATCACTATTCTGGGACAACTCACTCAAGTTATGAATAATAACCTTACCCGCATGGAGAACCCCGATCCACAGTGTGGAGGATCAATGTTATCCAGCTTCATGAGGTAATAACCACCAACACTCAATGGGGGTACAGATCCACTAGTAGCCGAGTAATGGATAAATTCCTTAGAGAAAATATTGCACCCCTTATGGAGTAGCGAAAGGGAAAAAGTTGTCATGGCAGTTTACCGCCACACTGGAGATGCTGATCAATGGTGGTCATTGATTCAAAACACAAAGGAAGATGATGAAGTATCAAATATGGAATGAAGAGAGTTTAAATATTTTTTTATTAGAAAAATACTTTCCTCGTGACCATCGAGCAGATATGGAAAAGCAATTTCTGAGTCTGAGGAAAAAGGAGGATGAGAATGTCGCAAAGTATGAGGCTAATATTAAAAGGTTAGTGAGGCATGATGCATATTATATACATAACCCATGAAGTAATATTGATCTTTTAATTTATGGGTTAAAACCATTTATCCATCAATCATTAGTCTCACAATCCTTCTAATTGTATGAGGATATTGTCTCATGTACTATCAAGGCAGAAAATGAATTCTCTATGTCTTACGACTTTAAAGAAAATCAATAGAAGAAGAGATGTGCTGAAAATTATGGAAAAGGAAATAAGGGACAGAAAGGCTCAGTCAGAGACAAGGTCTCTGACCATTTATTAAAATAAAATAAAAGTTCAGCAAGCAGACATTAAAAGGCAAGATCAAACGAAAAGTTTAAAAACCGTACCCATCATCAGCTCCATAACCAAGAGCCTCATCAGCAGTTGCCGACTCCCATTCCGAACTTTAATACTGCTTCAAGAGCTTCACATACTTGCGTCTGAGATTTAACTTCTCCAACTGCAGAAATTCATCCGAAGCATTCATCCCTTTACCCTTGCCCAAAGAGGATCTTGTAGGTAACGGCCTTGGCATATTAGAATAGTCTTTTCGCTGCCTTCTTTTTGGGGGGGCAGTCACACTACTCGCACACCCATCCATGGTCCTCCTCCCAAATTGAACAACATCACTGAACGAGGCCCGACCTCAGCCAACATTCTCCTTCTCACTATCAGATAAATCCCCTCAGTTCCCAGTGAGACACACCAACTGTTGTCCATTACTTAGACCTTGCTCCTGCACCGCCTGACTAATCGGGTCAATGACTGCTAGGCACTGTGGTTGAGCAGGAGTCCCATTAGCTCCCAGCACCCCGGACATGCCATGATGAGTGACCTGCCCGACCTTCAAAAACCCACCTTCCTCCCTTGTGAGAGCCTTCATGACAGGTCCAGGATCTCCCTGCCCCTGCAACATTCCCCTGTTTACTTCAAGAAGCACACTGCACACATTTTGACCCATCTCCTCACTGCCATTTTCCATATTGCTGGATCTCAGAACAGGTTCAGACTGCTCCTGACCCAACTCCATATCAGCACACAGCAGACTAGAGAAACTGTTGCTCATCTCAATGCCCTCAACTTGCTGAACATTAGAGAACGTGCGCCCCGAAGAGGCCCCCACCCAAACATCTGCAACTTTCACAGCATCCTCTGCCTGCACATAATCATCAGGTCTCGACAGCTCCTCCTTGCCATCAGCTTCATCCACCGCAGTCCCAACAAGTCCATTCCCAGCCCACTCCCCTCCCACTGCAGCCTACTCTGTACCACTGCTCACCCCAGCAGCTTGACCGACCTGCCTCATGTCACACCTCCAACCTCCTGCAGATGATAATCCCAGATCATTTCTAAGCCTTCCAAACACCTCACCAACTTTCGGGTTTAAAAGCCCCTGCAATTCCTTCCCTTTCCTACCCTCTACAGACTGAAAAAGTATGCCCAGAATCTGTCCAGTCATCACCCAGATTTAGCACCCTATGCTGTGGAAGAAGATCCACTGCACTCTCAGGACCCACTGCCAAGGGCGGCATCACCTTCCTGCCTCTACAAATATCCCTCAAATGACCAAGCTTAAGACACCTAGAGCAGTAATTAAACCAGGATTCAAATATCACAGGTTGTTTACACCTAAACTCCTCACATGCCGCAATGTAGACAAACGCAACCGGTGGTCTCAATAAGTCAACTTCAACACAGATTCTCGGAGAGATCGGGTGACATACAGCCTTAGTTCTGTTGTCCGAGCATAAGAAACGACCTACTAGGTTTCCAAGCATACGGATGATAGCGGGATTTTGAAAAGTAAGCGGTAATTCGGGAAATCTTACCCAAATCGCCATAGTCGAGGCATCGCGCTTCAAATAGTGATCATAAGACCATCGGAAAAGAAGGAATCGACATCCATCATAGGTGCGCGGTGCCGAAGACCAGGCCATGATGAATTCTTCCTCCGATTTGAAACGGATCATTATATGCCTTGGATCCAGAAGACCCACCGTGGGATGCTCCTGTAGATTCCACGAACTAGAAACGAAACTATCAAAACAATCCACCGGTGGACGCCGTTGCCTGAAGCGGGCAATCAGAGTCAGATTCAGAAGAGACGATGCATCATTGAACTCGCGAGCCGTGACCGAGAGCTGCGAAAACCCTCCATAATGCTCCGAGACCTTGGGGGAGAGTGAGATTTCGGGGAACGAAGTCAATATATTAGGTTTCGAGAGAGGCACGAAACGTCGCTCATCAGAAGGAGATCCATCCTCCGCCGATGGAGGAGGGCCCTGCTTGGAATTCATCGTCGCCTACGGCGGCCATCGCTTCCCAAACCCTAGCTCCCGAGCACACGCCATCTGGAAAAGGAAATAATGGGAATAAGGGAAATGTTGAATATCCATCCTATAGTAAATGTGGTAGGAATCACCCCAGTAATGGCCTGAAGGGAATGTGAGTCTGTTACAAGTGTGGTGAATAAGGCCACCAAACTATGATTGCAAGGGGAAGAAAGTGGTTGTCAATGTTGAATTCTACAATAGTTGAGAAAGGGGGAATTATGAAAATGATATTCCTAAGAGCCATGGGATGTTACATTAGAAAAGTCCATGGGATCAAGGCCAAGCTTATGCTATCACTACTGCTGAGGTAGAAGCTCTGAATGACGTGGTGGAAGGTAATTTAATGAAACCTCAAGTTTATAAATTGCTTTATTTGATTCTATATCATCTCATTATTTCATATCATCATAGTTTTCAAAGAAAATTATATCTTTCAAATTTAATTTAACAATGGAGTTGTCAGTAAAAACTCCTAAGGGATGTATCATCGCCACAAAGTATGGTGTATCTGTTCCCATTAGGGAATATAAATTCTCTTTATCTACTGATCCCATCGTCACAACCATGATTTGATTTGATATAATCCTCGGTGTGGATTGGATTTCAAACCATGATGTGAAGATTTATTTTAAGAAGAAGAAGTATACTATTTTTGATGACGTTGAAAAAGAACACTTTATTGTTAGAGAAGAATCGTCACTACCTAATTCTTATTTAGATCCACCCCATGTAGCTCACCTAAATTCAATAATTGGGTAGGAAGAGAATGAAATAAATATGGGTGAGTAAAATTATGTTCAAATAGAGGATGTACCTATTTCTTAAGAGTATGTTGATGTATTTCCATAGGATTTACGTGGACATCCTCTAGAACGAGAAATTAAGTTTTCCATTGATTTAATTACTGGTTCAAGGCCCATATCAAAGACCCCTTATAAAATGGCCAATGTGGAATTAGTGGAATAAAGGAAAGACTAGAGTAATTGAGTAATAATGTATTGATTCACCCTAGTGTTTCCCCTTTGGGGAACCCCTGTACTTTTTGTTAATAAGAATGATGGATCTATGATGTTGAGCATTGAAGATATATTGGTATACTGAAAAATCTACAATGATCAAGAAAATGACTTGCGCATTATCCTGATGACTCTTAGAAGACATGAATTATATGGGACGTTTAGCAAGTGTGAATTCTGGATTCAAGAGATTTCTATTCATGGACATATCGTCTCTATGGATGGAATCTTTGTTGATCCTTTTAGGAACAAGGAAATACAAGAATTTCCTTCACTGATGAGTATAACTGAGTTATGAAATTTTATTGGTTTA
Source organism: Viscum album (assembly GCA_963277665.1). NCBI lineage: Eukaryota > Viridiplantae > Streptophyta > Magnoliopsida > Santalales > Viscaceae > Viscum > Viscum album. The sequence continues at coordinate 1,942,615,162 of OY728165.1, forward strand.
GCAGGTTATTATCGATGTTTCGTCTATAATTTTTCCTAGTTGGCTAACCCATTAACTAAGTTCACACAAAGAGGTATTAAATTTGTTGGGACAAAAGAGTGTGAAGAATGTTTTGAAGAGTAGAAGAGAAGATTAGTCAATGATTCTATGATGACTATACCATCAAGGAATGATGGGTTTGTTATATATAGTGATGTTTCAAAGAAAGGATATGGTTGTGTCCTTATGCAGAATGACAGAGTTATTACATATGCATCACGACATCTGAAAATTCTTGAGAAAAACTATCCTACTCATGACCTTGAGTTAGAATATGTAATATTTGATTTTAATATTTGGAGACACTATCTATATAGTGAAAAATTTGAGATTTATACTGATCACAAGATTTTGAAGTATATTTACTCTCATAAAGAACACAACATGAGGCACATGTGATGGATTGAACTACTCAAGGATTATTATTGCACTATACACTACCACTCGGGGAAAAAAATAACGTGGCAGATGGTTTGACCAGAAAGGATCAGGGAGTTTTGAACAAGATGAGAGTTGAAAAGGATCCTATATAAATGGATCTAGTAAATATGGATATGGGAATCACCATGGAAGGTGAAACATCAATAATTATCCCTATGGATTCCAAACAATTTTTACTAGAAAGGATAAAATGTTCTCAGGTTGATGATGAGGAGTTTCAAAAGAATATTAAAGCTATGAATGATGGGAGATTGAGCGACTTCTTATATAAAGATGGAATTTTGAAATTTGGGAAAAGACTTTGTGTTCCCGATTTATATGATCTAAAAATAGAATTCTGGATGATGCTCATAGTTCCAATTTCTCTATACACCATGGGATCACCAAAATGTATAGAGGTTTGATGGAACATTTTTGGTGGGCCAACATGAATAGGGAGATGGCTGATTTTGTTTCAAGATGTATGGCGTGTCAAAAAGTGAAAGCTGGAAGGCAACGGCCTAGAGGAGTCATGCATCCTCTTCCCATACTTGAGTGGAAGTGGGATGATATCATGATGGACTTTGTCATAGGGCTACCAAAGACTACTAGAAGGAATGATGCAATATGGATCATTGTTAATCATATTACCATTTCAGAACATTTTATTTCTATAAGGTATGATTTACCACTTGATCATTTAGCAAGACTATTTATTAATGAAGTTGTAAGGCTTCATGGAGTACCACTATCGATTGTTTCTGATCGGGATTCCCATTTTTAATCAAGATTCTGGCAACATCTTCAGAAATCCCTCGATACTAAACTTCATTTAAGCACTGCCTTCGACCCTCAAACTAATGGAAAATCATAATGGACTATTCAAATCTTAGAATACATGTTGAGATCATGATCAATTGACTTTCAAGGTATATGGGATCAATATTTACCACTGGTATGATTTTACTATAATAATAGCTTCCATTTAAGTATTTAGATGGAACCATATGAAGTGTTATACGGAAAGAGATGTTTCACACCATCCTGTTCGGATGATGTTGGTGAAAGAAAACTCCTAGGCCCAGAAATTGTGGAGTAAATGATGGAAAAGGTGAAGGTAATCCGAATCCACATCAAGGCAGTTCAAAGTAGACAAAAGTGCTATGTTGATAACCGAATGATGGTTTTTGAATTTTAGGTAGGAGATAATGTTTTCCTGAAGTTATCTCTATAGAAGGGTGTTATACGTTTTGGTAAGAAGTTTAAATTGAGTCCAATGTATATCAGACCTTTTTAAATTCTAGAATGAATTGGGGCAGTAGATTACCGTTAGGCAATGCCGCCATGTCTCTCTAAAGTTCACGATGGGTTCCACGTTTCACTGTTGAGAAAATACATGCCTGAACCAACGCATGTACTCACCTATGATGAATTAGAACAGGAACCCGATCTGTCTTATTGCGAAGATCATGTCAATGTTCTTGATACAAGAGAACAAATGTTGAGTAATAGGATGACTTGTCTGGTAAAAGTTCAATGGACAAACCATAACATGGAAGAGGCAACGTGGGAACCCAAGGAACTTATAATAAAGAACCACCCAAGTCTTTTTCGCAATAATACTCCAAAAAATTCGAGGAAAAAATTATTTGAATGAGGGGATAATTTAACACCCCAAGCTTCCATGATATTCTTCTCTTTGAATAATGTAATAGGTTGCATTGTACGCAACTTTGAGATTTTAACACATCGCGACCAATCAAACTAGCCATTATGAATAGTAATACCCACTTTTTGAAATTTTATAAATTTTATCTTTCAAAATGGACTTCATTTTTGGAGTCAGAATAATAATATTAGATTAGGGTGAATTTTTGGTATTTTTATGAAAACATTAAATTTTTGATGAATAGTGAAAAACACTAAGTTATTGTTTAAAATCGAATTTTTATTTAAATAATTATTTATTTTATTTATATTTATTTCAGGTAAAAATAGATTCATAATACCAATATAAGTTCAATATAATTCATTGGAGTTAATTTATTATAATTTTAGATATATAAATAGTTTATTGAACTTTTTACAGTCTTTTACCCACCTCTTAAGAGTATTTGAAAATTTATATAAAACTCAATTTTACCACTTTTGTGAATTGAATTTCAAAAATCCAAGAGACACTATTTATATCAGTAAGAAAAATGTAGTTCAATAAGATGAAAATATTTTTTGGTGAATAGTAACTTTTTACATTTACTAACAACGGTTAAAAGTAAATAGGGCAATTAAGGGTAAAAATGATATTTTTATTACCCCAACACATGTACTAATTCTATTGGATAAGTGTAATTAGACCAAAAACAACCTTAGGAATACAATATGATTCTTTAGGTCCACTTGGATTAGATTAGGACATTTATTATTATTTAATTTAAAGATGAGTTAAAAGTGTTAAAATCAATGTTTAATAACTAAAAAATTTTAAATATAGGGTCACATATAAGATAAATTCGACTATAAATATTCATTAGAAAGTTAAAAATAAGTCCTACATAAATGAATTTGGTTTATATCTTTTATAAAATAAGTGATTTTATTTATTTATGACACAATGATGATGCAGTAATTACCTAATTAATGAAATATTAAAATAGTTGATATTATAAATATCCATATAAATTGATATTCTATTACTATAAATATAAGGATCAGCCAAAAGTCTTATATAATGATATTTGTATCATAAATGAACCTCTTGGGGTTCTCTTGTAATTATATAGTAAGTATATTAACCATATAATATAAAAATACAAAAAGACGTGGTAATTGTCAAACTATTTAACTAAGAGTTAAATCTAAAAGATAAATTTAATATAATGACCCAAACTTATCTAAAACCTATTGGTTGAGTGGTTTTCGACCCATACCCACCTTATCCTTTAAATAATCTTTTTTTGAGCCATTATAAATCTAAAATGATTTTGTTATAAAATAATATTTCTAGCTTTTCCTAAGGTCCCCCTCTCCCCTCTTATAAAATGGAACTCCCCCTTCTCTATAATTCAAACCATAAAATCCATTTGGCTCAGCCAAACCCTAACCAAATACCTTCTCAACCGTCCTAAATTCACCCTAGAGGTATTCCTCTAGTCATAAAGCCATCCTAAGGTTCCCTTTTGATCAAATCAAAAAGAAAGAACCCGAAGAAGAGGTAAATATTTAATCACCTCTTTCAAGTCCTTATCTTTATTGACTTCCTCTTTATTTGTTCTATCCATTCTAAAATAATAACTACAGTATCTTTTATATAATTTGATTTTATTATAAATATCGTACAACCAAATTCATTATTATATCCATCCTTTGAATGACATGTCACCATGCGTGCATACGTACGTCTTACTGTCTCCACGTCGTGGTGAAATTGTTATTATATACATTATAATTTGGATGGGTATAATAATGATGTGTAATTGAAGTAAATAATAAATGTAACATGATAATTATTCTGTATGTATAGTATAAAGTCCTATTGTATATTATTTTAATATCAAAAGAATGATATTGTCGGTCGTGCGTACGTACGGATTACCATCTCCATGAACACGATGCGATTCATGCCCTATCGTATCCATCCAAGACTAATTTTCATTGGATGATTAAAAATAATGCATGAAGACTTAATATCACACTGAATATGAATAATATACATCCTATCCATAACAAAAATTACTTACATGAAAAAGCATATAAAGGAAAATGACCCAGATAACACTTGAAACGACGATAATACTAAAATATTATTATCAAAGAAATATTAAAAGAGCATATATGTTATCATATTAATGTATATGATTAATATATATTTTAATAACAATAATTTCACAATTATACAGGAGGTTAACCCACCCTCAACCAAGGAAAAGTACATGATAAGCCTTAATTCTACAATCACTTAATTATCTGAGGTTGTCTATACGTTCTTATCTACTGACACATAATTTTCATCCACATCCATTTTTCTTAAAAATGTATTTCAAAACATTATTACTATTTACTAGACTATGTTTTAAATTCATTAATACCATTGTTTGACTTTTATAAGATGTTTATAAATGAATCTTTCCGTCATTTTCCAAACAAGGTACTTTTTAACCTTTTCGACAAAATTATGGTAATAATGTTTTTTTTTCATTATATGGAGGATGGGGATTTTTTCTGCCATTAGAACATCGTCGAAGCTTCCCTTACGAGCTTATAAGAGTTTTTTAAAAATAAATGTTTTCTTTATAAATTATGTGACTCTTAAATGATTTCAAAATACAAAGATATATTTCTCTAGAAAAATGCTATTATTTCATCTATGTCAATATCCTTTAATGGATTTTAAGATTATTTGATGTTTATTTTTTAGGATACAAAACATCCATATTGTGTTGATGGTTTTGTGATATGTTTGAATATGGATGTGTTATTTTTATACCATTCATGGTTTGTGGATAATGTATTGATATTTAGTATTCTAGTTTCAATACAAATGATTACGTTATGTTTAAACCATATCGTATGAGGAATGAATTGGACTTAGTTTGTGATAGGTGGACCCCAATATAGCTCCTCGATGCATCGGTAGGTCTGATTAGACAAACTACTGTCTTGGAACAAGGCCTTAACAAAATATTATTTGTAGTCTTGGCATAAGGCCTTGACCATGTGGTCATGAATGTCTGTAAATATGCATTCCATCATTATGAATGTGGCTATTGATATTGCATGTGATTATAAGACTAATAGAATAATCATGTGAATAAGTAAATGGAATTATATGTTTTATATATTTTCCATATTATACTGATGATCAAGTTTAAAAGTCTTTTGTTTTAGTCTTATACAATCCCTTAAATTTTTATGCTTACTTATGAAGGTATCCGCTATATTGTTATCCTTACTAAGATTCAGATCTCACCCGTTTCCATGTTTTATTTTTCCCAGGATGTGAAGTAGTATATTATGACTGACCTGCTGGGATAGTCTGTGGGATCTCTGTGTTGTCTATGAAAACAATGTTGTTGTTGTTTTCACTTTTATGATGTAATATAAACCTTATGAATATATCTAGTACTTATAAGGATACTAAAATTATTGATATTTCAAGACATGATATTTTGTGATCATGTCAAGGATATGTAATAATGCACCAACTCTAGGCATCTAGGGTCAGGGTGTTACACTGTATATATTTCACAATTTTCCCATAAATTATAATGTCACCAAATTTTCAGCTCAAAATTAAATGTGACTAATTTTAGAACATGATTTTCCTAGTGGTTATCATGTATCATTAATTATAGTGAATCACTGATTATAAATTTGTTAAAATTTTATGATCACGGTAAACCCAATAATGTATTTTTCATATCATTGTAGACAAAAAATCCTTTCCCAATATTGGGTAATTTGAATACAGCAGTGATGATTACTTTCCTCCACTACACTTAAAAATCTATATTCGAATTCATAATTACATAAATACATGAATCCATTTCTTTTTATGATTGGTTAGTGGGATTGAAAATCATTTGATGGTTCACATATATTAATGACAATACCCCCCCTAATCTAAAGAAACACGATTATTTATGTCAGATGATTTGATCTAGGCCATCCTAAGATTGACTCTATTTTGTGATGGATCCATATAAATCCCATTAATGTTGATAACATGCCCCTAGAATGTTACTTTCTCAAACAAAGTCTCACAATTGCTGCATAATATTCAATAATTTTTCCTTCAATAAGGTCTTTAATACATTATTTATGTGATCCTCATGTTTCTTTATTCATTTGAAGTATATATGAATATTATCTATAAATACTACAAAACATTTGTTTAGGTAATCCATAAATACTCTATTGATAATGTCCATGAATATTATTTGAGTATTTCAGGGTTGAAATGGAATCACTAATTTTTTTTGTTCTCCTACTTTATATGAAATGAAATATTTTTGATGTCCTCCATCAATAAAACATGATAATATCCTGAGAAAATATCTTCCATATAGAATTAATGGGATCCATGTAGCTGATAAAAGAGGAAGAGGTTACATTGTGTTATTAGGATATTTTTGACCTCACATTAATCAATTCATTGGAAGATTAACCCATCCATCTTAATGAAAAAATAGACTAGTTCACCCCATAGTGAAGAACATGCGAGTCTAAACAGTTTAATATAATTATCCTTTAATTGTTTCATTAACTCTTAAAGTTCACCAATAGCCATTATATATGAAGTATTATATTTTTCTTCAAATCTCTAAGTATAAGATTATTTGAGAACTAAGCCTCACGTCTTGGGGGAAGATCTGAAAATTTATCCAGAAATAAATAACGGCATTCCATCACAATGGGCATGTCTTCCTGGTTGATATTTTAGTCTGTATAAATAATTATATCAAGATATTCTCGATCATAGGTTAATCTGATTAATTAGTGATATTATGATACGAAATTACAATTATCCACCTACATGATCTTGTACATAATCAGAGGATGATTTACAATATGAATGATTATTTAATATTCTACACACTTTATGTTTCATATATATATATATGTACTAAAATTCAATCCATACATATAATTTTATATATGTAAACTAGATAAAGTATCATAGGGTCAGTTGGGATGTTTAGCATGATAATATGGTTAGTGGGTGAGTTTTATTATTAGGATACAAAATGCAACCCATTCACTATTATTAATGACAAATCTACATATATATCTTGAGAGGGTGTTTAAATAGTTAATATAATACAATTATATATTAATGAGTTTATTAAATCAGAATAAAAAATTATATTTTATATTATCTAATACATATGTATAATTCGTATATCAAATTCATTTCAAATTTCCATCTTAGTAGTAGTGATATCATATACCCGACCATTTTTTCTTTGCAATTATGTTATTTAAATTACTTATCATTGATAAACCTTGTATTAACTAATTTATACACACAATTACATTATTACTTTCTTTAGAAACATTAAAAGATAAGATAAGGGTTGACATAAGAAATTCATTTTTCAATCACTTTGTTCGGTTTTTCCTTACTGAAATCACTAGCTAGGTAAAATTCCGTTCAACAAATAAAGCATCCCCTTGTCTACGACATGAAACATCATGGACAATTCATACAAAACATTTCAACAGAATAATGATAGTCATTCTGAACCACATGATATTTGTAAGTCATAACACTATAAAATAAAATAAAATCTCTGATTACCCTCTCTATACTAATGATACATTATATATTGTATAATTTCTATATCAACATGGAGGTCACATTAAAAAATTTTACACATAGAATTAATGTCTTAAATTTACATTCATTTTCATAGACTCTACATTACCCCACCAAAAAATATGTGAACCCTACTTTTGAGAGAGATGAAAAATATGGAGGTGTATCATGCATGTATATTGAGGTTTTCTCTATACACCCTGATGGATTCATAAATTTTTTTCATAGGGAAAAAATTCTTAACATATTGAGTAGAATAGTGGATATAAAATATTTATTGATAAATAAGTTCTCAAATTCATTCCACTCAAATTCACCAATATTCTCAATGGGTATCATATTTTTGACCGCTTCCCACCATTGATCGGCTTCTCCCTCCATCCAAAAAATATTAAGTGTGACCTTATCTTGGATAGAGAATTGAAAATGGGGAAGATATATTCAATGGGGTTGATCAATTGTTCATGGATTAGAGAATAAAAAGATCCACTAAGAGTTAGAGACCATTACAAATAAAGATATCCATTCTAACATTCTCATTCTTAAGGGGACTTGGGAGATAGTCCTAATACAATATTATAGTAAAATCCTATGTCAAATAAATATTTAATTTTTGGATGTCAATGATTACTGGTCCCATTAAGATGGGAATTCATAAAATTTCACATCACATTGTTTTTTATTCAATTCCTCATATTTCTAGCCATTAACTTGAATAGAGGGAAAATTAGGGATGAATATTTTTCAACTATAAAACACATAAAAAGAGACAATTATTATTAAAGGGATAAATAATAAATGGAATTTATTCCACATCCTACACATTTCTTGTTTCAATCATTATTATCCATGATCGATATCCAAATATAATGTCTAATGTGAATTTTTTCCCTTAATAATGGTTCCTAATGACCATGTAAATTTTCCAAATCATATTCACATAGAGGTTCATCCTATATGTGTTGAATGCATTATTTTCTTAACCATGTGATGATCAATTACATCTCAATTAACCAATGTTGGGTTGTTAAAAATAGTAAAATCTTAAAAAAAATTGAAAAAACATTTCTTTAACACAAATTATTTCATTATTTGATAAATGAAGATTAATTTAGTTCATACTATTAATATTTAGAGTTTTAGTGTCTTTGAAGTATTAGGTACATGACATAATAAATTAAAACATGATTTAAACTTATTTATTTGAAAAGTGTTATATATTCCCTTATAATCTAATGATCTTATAAAACTATATAGGATAACCAATGGATTTACATAACAAATGGGTGAAATATAAATACCATTAAGGGAATAAGAAATGAATTTAAATTTTAAAGAAGTAAATTTTTTCTAAGATGCATAAAAATGTGACAAATAAGGGTTATAATCAATATATTGAATAGTGATGCATGATATGTCATGGAAACATAATAGAAATATATAAATGTGGAAAAAATAGAAAACACAAAATCATCATTTTTTCAAGAATAACCATAATGAAATCATAAAATAATGATATTAATATATACTATAATTTTCTATACATGTAATATATTTGACACACATCTATTGAACCCCACATTAAAAACGCAAAACTCACAACCACATCAATCAACTCATTACAGCACAACCAACTTCACAACCTTACCACAATATCAAACCACACATATTACAACCCCATCGAACAAACACATTCCATCCACATCTCACACATTTAAAATCCAAAAAAAATAAAAAATCACATACCTAAGAAACATTTTACAGTTTCAAATAAATATTTATCAATTTCCACTTTTGGGGTGTTATCACATAAACTAGTCCTGGGGTAACCAATTCGTAAGAAAAATATATGTGGTTATCTAATTTACATTTTCAAGTGATACCAAACAATCTCACGAAAATAAAAAACTCAACACACTTACCCAATGGATGTTAATCCACCAAGACACAAAAATATTTAGCAGGCGATTTATCCTTTATAATCACAATATCATACACAATACCAAAGATAGAAAATAATCTAAATCAAATACCATTAACCACTTTCAATTTAATTTCTCCAATTAATAATTATTGATTAATCTTGAGAAACCATAATATATAGGTTACAAAATTTCCTCACACATGGTGAAAATATTAAGAGAAACTATTGGAATATTAAATTAAGGAAGATATTCATATTTTTTCTATATTACATGGTAAATAAGAATCCCTACAAAAATTAACTATACTGCCTGAAATATGGATCAACTAATTATGTAACAAATTATTATTTAAAGTCTACCCAAACATTTTCCTCAAGACAAGTTGTATCACTACATCAAATCATTGGGGAATTCCAAGAGAAAATGAATGTGAATTATGAGACAAATGATAATATATCAAACAAAAATAGTGAATGAAAAACCACCAGATTCAGTGGATTGATGAGGGAAAAATAAGGTTTTGATTGACACATCAGGGTGCTTAGGGTTTTCCCAAAAAGAGTGCAAATAAGGGTGAACCTCCAAATGATTAAATGGTTGAACAAAAATAAGTTTTTAAAACTCCATTTTTTTCTGGGTATTAAACGACATGTAATACCCATTCATGTCATGTAATACATGATTTCTGATTTATGCCATAAAATGAATTGACATTTAATTTTATTATTTATTTTATTCCATGAAATATCATACATCATGAAATAATATTTCATAGCATTTAATTTTATTAAACACCATGTAACCTTCTAGAAAATATGTGAATCCAAATTTCACATTGTGTAATACACATATATAACATATAATCTCCATTATTTAAAGATTTTGCAACATACCTTTTAGAGACTGCCTCCATGCATCATCCAAAGGCCACCAAAAGTAGAAATATAATAAGTAACATAACATGAATTCATGGAATGTCACTTAAGATACCTCTACATTTAATATCTTCCTTATGAATTCAAAACCAAAACCCAAAATGAAATTTTCTCAAACAACCACCCCACGAGATAAATCTCAGGGATCTCACTATACATAAAATATTACAACCGAAAAAACCTTCCTCAAAACCACTATGTTTCCATCTCAACATCAACATAGAAAAAACTAGTAACCTATAAAACAAAAATGGAACTTCCACACAACTAACAAAGTGATCTTTCCAGAACATAAGATTCACGAAATTATATCCTCCATGTCATGATATTACCTTTTTCGTGAAGCATTGAATTGACTGCACATGTTTAACCTCCTAAAAGATAATTCATCTCAATTATGAATGTGCCCCCCCTACATACATCAATATATTATCTCATATTTCACCACACAAATCACAATCTATGAAAAATAGGTTATCTCATAAAACAAGGTTCAAACATCCCATCACCAAGAAAAATAGATTAAACGAAAACTTGAAACAACTCTTGGTACTCAGAACAAATCTGCATATCTCTCATCCAATTACTATCTGCAATTAAACCATTCCATTACAACATAGGAATAAAGGAAACAGTTCTTCCAAGAAGTAAATTCTTCTAGTGGTCTTGGATCTCTATTGGTCGTATAAAATCTTATGCTTTAAATTGAAAAAATAACATGTCCAAAATATATTGGTTGATGATATTACAACCCCATATCATCACATATTTTAAATTGGTACATTTCTTAGGGTTTAGGCTAGGGTTTGTTTTCATTATAAAATATTATTTATGGAGTTTCCAAAATATCCCCTCACCTCAATTATAAAAGGGCACCACCTACTCACCTATTCACATCATTTTGAGACTTCATGATTGGACATCACCTACCCTTTATCCTTATAAACTAATAAATTATCAATCTAATGGTCTTGTTCATATTCAAAGACAAACTCTAGTGCTCTAAGAATATATTTATATTTTACACCATGCGGATGTAGTAATCACTTCCACCAATTCATTCAATCTTTATGGTTCTTCCAAATCCTCTTAAAAAGTATTTTAATTATAAAGTAATAGAATTAGTGTCCCTAATATAATAATATTTCATTATATGTATGAAACAACCATATTTCACCTTCTATCTATATTTTAAAAACAAAATCATCATGCGTTCGTACGTATAACATACCCTCTTTGTGTCATGGTGTAATTTATTTTTCACGACTACTATACATGGATGGGTATAATGACATAAATAATAACTATATATGATTATTATATTATTTTAATAATTCATAAATATTATATACCATCCACTTCAATACCATTCATCAATTTTCGTAATGATATCGTCTCTCTTGCATACATATGACCTACCATCACCACAATGTGATGTTATTCATTCCACATGATTTTCATTAAACAATGATTATAAAGAATAATTGAATGAATAAATATGATATATATTTTTATAAAATCATTATCTAAATCATTTATCTCTAAAATAATATGTTGAACATGAACTTATCTGAAAATTATTTCATAAGAACAGATATTAGTTAATATAAGAATTACATGTGACAATGAAATGTTACTAACCAAAGGATGATAATATAATCATATATGATATCACGAAAATTATTATTATTATACAATAAGTCTATAAAATTATATAAATCATTATACATGTGGTTTGGATACATAAGAATTATATCAGACCTATGCAATGTGATAAATTTACAATCTAATTTTTATATGAGAGTGATTATAATAAGTATTTATTGTGGTATATTTGGAATCAACATCCATGTTTCCTAATTATGTAATATTATATCTATTATACTATAATTTATTAAGTAGATATTATCCTTTTGTGATTTTTTATTAATCTAAATAAAATGAATCATTTTTCATTATTTGATTTGAGGCAGTTTTTTACATTTTGATAATAGTACATGGAGAATGTTCATTAACCATATATTATTTTAATGTATTTTTATGATTTCATAATACATTATATAATTGAAGCATACCCTAAATATTTAAAAGGTTATTTTCACATAAAACGATTTATTCTAAATTTTTTTGGCAGTTTGATAATGGAAAACAGTTTTAAAGACGAAATGATATTTTCCTCAAGAATCAATTTCAAGTGTTTTCTCAAATTTACATTCAATATAAGATGTCACACTTTAAATAGGGTTATATTTTTATCCATATTAAAATATGTTTTGATATGGTTTATTGTTTAATGTTATTTAGGGAATCCATTTTTTATATCAATTATAATGGAATGATGTTTAAGAAACCTAGTTTATTTCATGTGTTATGCTCTGGTGAATTTTATTATGTTCATGTGGTACATGTATTAATTGTTTTATTATAAGATGACTGAGAACAATATATCACTCCAATTCATTGGTTAATTATTTATATATAATGATATTGACATGAATTATATGAAATGTATACCAGGTTTAGTAATATTGGTCTAGAACAAGGAGTGAAATCGGTTCAGTAATGGACATTGTCCACTATGATGGTCTTGGTAATGAGACCTCACTAATATAAAATGATCACATATGATTATGTGTGTATTTCACAAAATTTCATGTTTTATGTTATGACTATTGGTATTTCATTCCACTTTTATGAATTATCCAATGACATGTTATTATGATCTTTTATATATAGGATAAGATTTTAAAATTTTATGTTCTTATGATTATGATAATATTGAAGTCTAACATATTTACCCTTACTGAGTAGCTGAGATCAACCTTTCATATTTTTCATTTCCCTAGGTCATGAAGAAGGGTATTAATTATGATATGAAAAAAAAGATTCTAGTTTTTGAGGAAACAAGGGGTATAAAAAATAGATGTTTTATGAACCATTTGTGTATGATTCCCAGTTTCTATAGATAGTAAAACATAATGGTCCGGGAGTGGTTTTTCTTATGTTATGTAATAAATATAATTCTATGATTAAGTGATATAAACATGTAAATTATGGGTTGTTATAAAGTCTCCCCCCTGAAAATACCCCACGTGCCAAATCATATTAAACTAGACAAATATATATAACAAATATCCTTTACCACGTTCCATAATATCATCTACGATCAAGGATATTAAATCCTCCATCGCTCTCCAAGCATTGGTCGATTCTAGAACAACATCATTATGTGACATCATGGTCAATTTATTTTCAATGAAATTTTCCATTCTTGTTTTGTAGAAGATCTGAATGTCACAGTTTTGAATGTACTCCATCCACCACCATTTTAGTAGATTCAGGTCATGCTGGGGAAATATATTTCTAAAAAACATGTGATATGTGAATACAATACCACACTCTCCAATGATTTAATAACATCACAACATCATCACAATCGTAAACGCTACTTTCTCTAGATCACATATAGTGTATTTATACTCATGCGTATGTGACAGCTCAGAGACATAATAGATCACTGATCACTACGTAATCAACCCACATCCCATTCCCATAAGGGATGCATCACCAATCACCTAAAACATATCCCATTCCTTTGGAATATGGAGAATTGGAGTACTAACCAACTTCTATTTCAAGAATTTGAATTATACCTAGAATTACTAACTCTATTCAAAAACTTGGTCCTCCCTATTCAAAGCTTTCAGTGTGTAATCATATCAAGATATATTGGTTACTAAAAATTTCTAATATAATATGATACTTGGTAAATTGTGATACTATTCCACATTCTTTGGTGCTTCCCAATAAACAATTTCTTCAACCTTCGATGGGTTTACTGAAAGACCCTATTGAGACACCACATGATTGAGGAAATGAACATATCATGTAAAAATTATTCACTTGGAAAATTTATATATATTTTGTGGGATGTAAGAACAATAATGGTAGTTTTGAGTTTCTTGGACTCCTCATACTTGATATACGAGTAAATTACTTATCATTGATAGATACAAGAACAAACCGATGCAAGAACTCATTAACACAGAGTTCTTAAGCACCATGATCAAGAATGGTGTGTTTGTAACAAATAATGGCATGATTAAGATCAAAATTTACTGAAACCTATATCTAAAGGCATTCATAGTGATATCAAAATCCTTCATCTTGAACTAGTGATATGCAGACCACTAATCAATCATATAAAACCATGTCACTCCATATAGTTGGTTGAAAATATCATTTTTCCTTATGATTGTTCATCATTTTTTTGAATATCAAATGATTAAACCACTATTAGTATATTCAAAACCACAGACCAACATCTTTCTACTTGGTGAACTTCATGGGTCCACCCCTAAGAGACACAATGGCTAGAATAAAAACTATCTACATCAGATCATTTATCTGAAATCTCAAATCCAAAATATCATAAGGTGCCATCAAATAAGGATCGATCAAAATTAGATAAGTAGAAGACTGCATGTCTATATCAAAACCAACATAAAAAATATGGGGTAACATCACTACCACCTTGGAGAAAAAATCTAGGAACCCTCCAATGACCCTAGGAAACTCCCCCATCTCAACACCCATTGATTATGTTTAAATCTAAAACATCAAGGAATGAAGGGACTCAACATGTTGACTTTCCACCTAAAAAACCTACTCACCAATGAAAACAACTCATTGTCCATCCATATGTAAAAACACGACTCTCCTCCAGAATCACTCAATAACATCATGTATGAAATAAAACAAGTAGATGCTGAGGATGATTCCATTTGGATACATCTATAGAAGGAAGATATCCCCATGAGACTGATTTGGCCCCATCATCAGTCTATATCCTCGACACTCATTAAACAGGTTTTTATCTTCCCTGACTGGCAAACATAACCCCAATGGAATGTGAATGTTCTATACATGTAGTCCAAGATAATGGGCCAGAAAATGTGAAACACTAGAATGTGAATATTTTAAATAAAATAAGGCACAAAATAGGGTACTAATCAAACTGATCATACCTCTTATGATCTCTAGGCCATCAGGAACTATTTCCTCCAATATGTGAAACTGATTACACATAACTCCTCTAGATCTCGGTTAATTACCACCTATATGAACATGATCAGATCACAGTCCCTAAAACCAAAGATCATCCTGAAGTCTGACTCTACCTTCTATATCTCTACATGGTGGAGAAAAATACAATTGTCCCTACTGCTGAAATGGTATAACTGAGAACTGATTTTAAGGACAACATCGAAATTTTCCGTTTCCACCAAAATTATTTCGAGGGAATCTTGGGAACTAGCTCTTGAAATTACCATGAACCCCAAAATCAAAACATAGTGACACATATATTCGTACAAAATAGAAGAGACCCCTAGAACTAGAGGGTTTGTATTGATGATGCAGAGGTCATCTCCTTAATGTTTGAAACCTCAATGATCCTAAAACATGACATATTCCACCAACAACTATACCTCTTGAAGTACTCAACTAGCTCTCCTCTCATGGTAAATATCCTAGTGATTACATCTGTCTAATTACATCTACCTTGTTTTAATAATCTATATATGTTGGAATCCTTAAAGGAGTAACTTCATACTAGATAGAAGAACCTAGTTCCTCCTCAAGATTTCATTCATGAGACTCCACATCCGGAAAAATATCTTGGAAAAAACACTAATGGACTTTGAATTTATTTCTAGATCTGGTACTAACATTATATTTTTCTGAAGAGAAATAATATCCTACCTATTTATTGACTTCATGATTGTCCAAATTAACTCATCTCAGAACTGTTTCTAGATATCAACCGAAAAAATACTTCTTCCGTCCACTATGCCATATAAAATATCCACCACTTAAAAACTACTACACACATTTGAATGAGTCCAAAAGGGACCCAATACTCCAATGGGGACCAAATAAATCTGAAATAAATATCCAGTTATTCTAGAAAACTCTCTGTCTTGAGGCCATTAACACTTCTCACGTAATACCCCAAAGCATGCCTCTTGAAAAAAATGAAACATCCTCTAACACTAATCATCATAATAAGTAAGATCAAACATACGGTGATAAACCAGATCAACAAACTGAAACAAAAAGTCATGTTTCATATGCAGACGAAGAATAAGGCTCATAACTAAATGAAAAAATGATTTATTAAAACCATTAGTGAGGTATTTTATAATGAGATATTTTTAACTCATTTAATTCATATTTTTATCCATTCCAAAATTACCTAGACATTAAAATTCAAACAATAACACATGTCATTATGATTCATGTACCCCTCACATGTCTATACATATCATGGAGGTCCATATAACTTGGTCATTGGATAAGATCAG
This sequence comes from Viscum album, assembly GCA_963277665.1. Taxonomy (NCBI): domain Eukaryota; kingdom Viridiplantae; phylum Streptophyta; class Magnoliopsida; order Santalales; family Viscaceae; genus Viscum; species Viscum album. Next base: position 1,942,632,161 of record OY728165.1, read on the forward strand.
AGTTCATGAACTGGATCATAGGTAGTACTAAAATATTTTTTCATATCCGATATCCTTAGGATATGACATTGAACTTGGGTAGCTGGTATTGTTTCCATAACACCCCATGGAATCTTCACATTGCCTAACCACAAAATCCACCATATCTATCAACCATAACTATTGATACCACTTTTTCAAGACCCCCTCCCTCCAATGATACCTCTCGTTGGATATATTTGATGAAAATAAGATAATGACCCCAGGATCTAGACAAAATTAGGTTGTGGGTTGTCTACTATCACCAAAGGTTTATAGATATCAAAATATTGGATGAAATACCAATTGTATGAAACGAGAATGGAAGATATAATGAATTAGTCAAAAAATATACCATGAATTATATAAAAAATATTACCAAAACCCATACAATATTCATGAAAAAAGTATAAATGATACAAACACATTATTTTATCCAAGGTAAATACTCGTATGTAATGCTAAATTTGTGATATAGAAACATTTGTGGATCTAAGCTAGTAATGTTTAACATAGACTACAAAATCCTCCAAGAATCAAGAAAACTATTTTATCTATATTGGGTGAGAATATAACTATACTCAGAAAGAAATCCAATGTATCTCATACACATGTGACAAGAGTATACTAATTCACCCATGTGAAAGTAGTAGAACTAAACAGAACCTATCAAGGAATACATACCATACCAAACTCACCAAGGCGCACTCACCATATATGACAAGAAAAGTAACATAATATTAATCACATCGATGACAGGGTAAGCAATAACAATTTACCACTATTTTCTCACTATCTCACAACATGTATGTTTTGGAACTCCCATCCCATCCACATACCACATCACATCCTTCCCACACACACCTAGGCCTCACAACACATCCCACCCACACACACCATGGATTAAAAACACATCCCTCTACAACACACGTGGTCATCACCACACATCACATCGAAATTAATCCCAAATACAACTGGTAAATTATATCAAAAATGTTTTAGATGACTCTAGGTAATTAAAGCTTTTCACCGAAAAAATCCTCATCTATCACATCTCTCCCTTAGACATATGGTCCACAACCACCACACTCAAAAACACATAGGAAATCACAATGACCATATAAAGAACTAACAGACCTATGAACATCACAGACTTGAAAAAAAAATACAACTCATAGAATAATGATCAGAAAAGTGTAGGTACCTAGCCATATGTACTTCTCACTGGATGTTTGGGTGAACACCCCCCACATGACAGTACATGTGTTTGTCTCATTGTTCCTACTAGGGGTGGGGTGCATATAGAAATCAAAAAAATATGAATATATATATATATATAAGAACCAAAAACACCATCCCAACTAATTAGTTCCCAAATAAGCAACCAAATCCAACAATGTTACATGTTCAACTATCACCTATAAATGCATCAATCGATACAAAAAATAGAATCCAAAATTCATTTCAAAATTCTAAATATCACATAGCCATTGTCTAAATTTTTTACCATATCAAACCTTTACATTAATATTCATTCATTTTACCTCCAAATTTACTAGGAAACTACCTTCATGCAACACACAAAAAAACTATTTTAGTGGGTGAATATCCCTAATAAATAGACATGGATAAACATTACATCTTCATTTAACACACATCTATTACATTCCACATTCCAAAACAAACCCCCATACTCACAACCACATCAATAATCTCAATACGAAATGACTAGTTTTAAAACCCTACTACATAATAACTCCAAACTCATCACAACCCCACTGAAAAAACACATTTTATCCACATCAGCAACATGTAAAACCCATAAAAATCACACATTACATCACATAAAAATATTTTATAAGTTGACAAGAATATAAATCTCTTTAGAATAATTGTATTTGGGCATTATCTAAAAAACCAATCATGGAGAAAATAATTTATTATAAATATATAAATTGTTAACCTATTTCATTGTTTACATGATACTAAACAATATAAACAGAAACAAAAATCATAGAACACAAACCCAACGTAAAGAAAGCCACTAGTAAACAAAAGTTTCAGTGGGGGCATTTAGCTCATATAATAATAATATCACAAACAATACCAAATCTGTAAAACCATGAGAATTAAATTTCATTTCCCCCTTTCAATTTAAATTAGTTAATTATTTTTCTTTGAATAATCTAGAACGACAATGAACTATAGGTAAACAAAAGAAATCATCTCTCGCATAATGTATAATTGGAGAGAAATGAAGGGAACCCTACATTAATGAAGCCTTTAAAATTATCTGCACACTAAAGGTTAAAGTAGAATTACCACAATAAATAACTACACTACTATAAATGTAGGTAAATCTATCACTTACTAATGATTATCAGTAGACATCCCAAAAATCCAACTCAATAAAATCACTATCAATGTAGTTAATCTCAGGGGTAGACCGAGTGAAAGTAATTAAAAAATGAGATGACTCACCAAATATCAAGAAAAGTTCTCCCATGAATGACAAAAAAAATTGAAAGATCAAAGAAGGATGTAAAGGGAATTTAAGGACACCTCTAGGAGCGTAGGGTTTCCCCAAAATAAGTGGGAAATAGGGGTGCACAATCGACTATGTAAAATATCTTTAACTTTTTTTACTAAATATTATTGGGGTATTACATGATGTGTAACACCATTTAACCTCATGTAATACAAAGGATATAGTTTCCACTAATAAATAAGAGATCCCTTCATTTTATTATTTATTCTTAATCCCTGAAATATTACATATCATGAAACCCTCATTCATAGTCGTTAAAATGCTTAAACATGAAGAAACTTACTAGAAAATATGTGAAACCAAATTTTACATTGTGTAATCCACATACATCATGTGTAATTTCCATATATTTCTTCTTTAGCCACCTAACATCTTCTAAATCCCTCTGGGGCTCTATTAAACACCTCTAACAACCAAAACCAGAAATGTAATTAACGAAGAAGGATTATACAGTTACAATATACTATAAATGATTCTAATGATTAAAATTATTATATATATTACAATATATAACTTTTTACACTCAGATATAACCAAATTAATGCATGTGTTTTCTATAATTTCATTTCTTAATAACGAAATTATTCAATAAAATATGGAATTTCATTTATAAAAGTTCAATTAGTTACACCTCATATCCACATCTTTTCCATTCCAATCGATTTTTTCATTCTTCCTCAAACCCTAATGGTGTTTAGAGAGAAAAAATATTTATTTCTCTTTTATATAAGTATTTTGATATTGGGAGATGTAGAGTTTTTCATATACCTTGGTTATATTTTATTTATAAAAGATGACTTATTTTTTTAGATGAAGGTAGTGTATTTTATCATATTATAATATTTTACATAAATTAAAATTTTATCTAAATATATAATAATATACTTTAATGTTATACTTCTATATTTTACCCGTGATAGGTTTGTAAATGGTTCTCAATGATTTTAATACCAGGAATAAATGATATTTTATTGGTATTCTGGTTCTAATTTTTAAATTATATCATAAAATATTCCTTGTGTTTCAGTTAATTTCTATTGGGGAATTTTATTTTAATTTAAGAGTGGAATATAATTGTTTAACATTATTTTAGTTATAAATGTGGAATGGATTAGTTTTGAGGATTTTTTAAGAATGTTTTATCCATGAAATGAATTATAATGGTTTTCAATAGATGTATTGAATATTAAATATATTTTTAGAGTGTAACCTAAAAATATTGTAAGATAGTGTTTTTATATGTGGTTTAAAAGATTGTAGAAATTAATATGTATTAAAATATGTATTTAATGGAGCATTAGGCATTGGATGAATTTTTTTTTGATATATCATCACTTGAAGAACCCTATATTTTATGATATTAAATGATTACACATTATTCTAAGAGTTATTATTATGATAATATTCCTTTGATGAAAAAATGAGTAATTTTTTTGATTTTTTGGAGGTGTTATGATATTTATTCTTTTTTTTAACATTGAATATGCAATTTTGTTGTTTTTTAACATACCAATTTATTTTGTGTTTGGAACTCAGATATCAATGTGATGGATTTGGAATAAGACATATGAACAATGTGTCAACAATTATATGTTTTGACCATTTAAGGTATAGAGGTCTATTTAGACTCTATATGATAATTGGATGGTGACCACGTAAGACTACAGAAGCTTATCAACTAATTGATCCTCTTGAATATGTATAATACATTCTAATGTTTCAAACCAATGAGTTCCCCAAGATATAATCTATTTTGATTATTATTTTAAGGATCCCATCATATTCCTTATTTACATCACCTAATTATTATTTTATTTTATTAAAACATTTCCTTGTTTTTTATTCGTATATTCATCATTATATATGGGTTTCAATTTTTTATAATCCATTCCATTTGTGGTTTTTGTTTACTGTCAAAATTAATTAATAATTATTCTTAAAATTGAGTTTATAAATGATTTTTTTGTATTGAAAAAAATGAGTGATGTTTATTATGTACTAGAGCTATGTGAAATGGAATTGGAAAGGATGGAAAAAATGCTTCTATTACAATGAATTTTAATTTTTTACCTTTTATATTTTGAATGGGTTTTCATTAAATGTGATTAACCCACCATTTTTTTGAATATTTTTTGGCATCTATATAAAATTTTTTATGTATGTGATTTTTTCATTACATGCATGTTGGTAGAAGACATACATTCATTTTTTATATAAAATTAGTTTTTGTGAGAATTATTATCTATGTAAGGATACATAATATTTATTGAAATCCTCATGGACATGTCCAACTCAAAACATTCATATATAATAGTGTGTGTATGTATGAATGTTTAACATCAATGTTTTTTAGAAGTTTAATAGGCCATGATACCATTTTTTAGGTTCTTAATGGTCTACTCATTGAGGATTTGGTGAGTGGTGGTGAATGCCAGTCACATATAGTAGGTTTAAGAGTAGTATGGGATATATTATTATTGTATTCTTTATAAGATTCTGTGTTAGTAAATTTTAACATTATATTTTAATAATATTTAGTAAATGTTACTTATATTTATATTAATTTGTGAGGTTCTATGTGGTCTTTTTTTATTAATTACCCCGAATTGGGATGTTTATGTCATTTATTACATGTTTACCATGATTTATATTATAAAATTGTTTTTTGTATTTTTCATGGAATTATGATGATTGGATATACCATTTATAATTCAATGCATAGTTTATTCTTGATGGATTTATTATTAATTAATTTAAAACTATTCCCATAAAAATTTTCATGATGCCTAAGAACTCTTTTCCAACCACTAGTAATTTGGAACACACATTGATCCTAATGGTAGGTTTATTAGAGTAAGATGTTTATTCAACTTTGAATATTATGCTACAGTTATTATTAATGTTATAGATTAAATATAGTTTTAAATGATTGGATTTTATTTAAATGATTAAATAATGAATGAACAAAATAGTGTACACACCATTGTATAATGATAAATAATGTCATAAATGCTTCATCATTGTTTAAACCGACATTGAAAGGAATTATATAAATTATATATTTTAAATATATATAGTCAGGAATGAATGTTTTACTACAGTTTAAAAAAATGATACAATTCAACTAAAGTATAAATTCATCTAAAATTCAAAAAATATGTCATTACTATTGTATTCTAGATTAGACACATCTTAAATATGGAAAGGTTATGCTCTATTTTAAATATTTCAAAGAAGAAAAAAATAAGAATCTTTATTATAGAATCATTAGGGTTGAAATATATTTATTCTTAAATTTTATTTCATTTAGAATAAGAATGGTTTCTTACAGAATTTTTGGCCATTCAAGATGGTGAACATTACACTATTTTTAAATTTATATAGTAATTGGAATGTTTTATGATTGAATTTTGAATTGTCGTGGAAGGAAAACAATTACTCTATAATTTAGTGATGTCTAGGAAGGTATAACGATATTTTTAAGAAGGGTAATGGTTTTGAGATAGTTAATATACCACCATTAATTTCATAGGGTTATGCTTTAATTACGAGTCTTAGATGAATATACATGGTTTAAATCAGGGATGGGTTGTGATAGTTTTTTTTAAGAATAGATGGTTATAAAATTGTTTTGATTAAAACTTATAGATCCTTCCTATGTATCCTAATTATTGTGAATTAAAACCTATAATTTTTTTAAAATGTAGAAAATAGATTAATTCCATGTTACATTACTTTGACAGTCATCCTATAAGAATGATTTAATAATTATTATTATAATGAAGGTACCATAATTAGATATTTGAATCCATGTGAGTATGGAATTATAGTACTCCATGTGTCAAATACACTTATAATTTAATTCCATAAAATTTGGACCACAATTATTTATATCATTATGATAAGATAATTTGTATTGTTTTTGTAGTACATATACATTTTGAATGGGTGTATTTTGTCATCCATTACAAGTAAACATATTATTTTTTTGTGTATAAAAGGGATTGTATTGAATTTTTTAATAATAAATTTTTATTAAATAGAAATTTCCAAAATCATGTTGTGAAACCCCTTGAACATTATATGTACAATTTATGGGAAGTGATTTAGTGTTTTTAAACAAATAAAGAGTGATATTTCCCTTATCATTAAATTCTAGGAGGTAATATAATTTTCTAACCTATATTGAAGTGTGTATAATAACAATATTAATAAAATTTTGACATTGTAATAATCTATTAAATTTGTATATGTAGCAATGAACATGTTTAAAATCCAAAAATGATATTTTTGAGAATATCCTAATATGAATCCACTAACGAGGGGGTGGTTATTGTGTTATCCTATAATGACGTTTTCAATTATCATTTTTTATCCTCAGTTATGTGGTAATAAAAATCCCCATAAGAATTTCTAAATTCTTATATCATGTAACATTGATCATCAATGACATTTACACTTCATTATATTCATCCATTATCCAAAAATACACCATTATTAAGTATTACCCCCTCATTAATCTTCTTCAAAGACACCCAGTGGAACATGTACATGGAAGGAGTAGTTGAATGAGTTTAATAGATATATATAAGTGATGATAGGATATGAAATGACTTACAATAAATGTCTAATCCCATTGATAAGAAGAATATATATTTATTTTAATTAATACTTTTTAGAATATATTCTTTTGTGTATTTCCTCATTATACGACTCCCATAAGACCCATCATCATATGACAAATACGAAACTAAAGGAACTACAATCATTCACAGTAGTCTATATATTATTATTCCATTTTATGAGTAAATAAATAATGGAACCCTTATATAGTGGAATACTGGTTCTTATCAAATGAAATATCCTAGAAATCAAATATATTGACCTCCTTGGATTTGTTTATCTTCATATTCCACAAGAAAATAAAATCAATTGGAGAATTATTATTCCAATGTTATTACATTTGAGATAATACAATTGTCAGTGTTGAGGTGTTTCTATATGATTCTCCATACTAAATTAACGATCTTTATATGAATTTTTTTAATGGTAGGACATATAACTGTAGATCCAAATCATGAGGAACACATGTAACATGATAATAGTATAAATTAATAAATAGCTTGAGATATATGGGATGAATAATAATTTACTTGATACATATAACATCCTTGTTTTATAGGGGAAGTATTTATAGTATTTTTTAACGCAATAATAATGGGGCCATAATGGCCCTTTAAAATTTTTTCCAAAAAAGGAAAACACTATGATAAATATATCTTCTCTTTAAGAGATAACTTATGAAAATTCCTTCTACCTTGCCTATAATTTATCTAATATTCTTGTGAATAGTTTGGATAGTTTCTAATATACTTCACCTGAGATGATAAATTAAATATCATTGTAGAAAAAACCCATGTCATGTTATAATACTTTAAATTGGTTTATTTCAACCATATTGAATACCTCAACATGGAATAACAAACCAATTATTCATTAATGGACTGTATGAATTAATCTACACTACCAACATTAATTCCACCTTCATAATAGGGTTTTTCAAGTCGAACCCAATTCTAATAGTGGCAGTGGACAGCCTAATGAGTGTACCATAAGAAACCATTGGTTATATTTTATATAATCATAATTACTCATTTTTTAACTTTAGTTATTATTAAAATATTCATTCTATTAGACGATTGTACACTGTTAATGATAGTTATCCCCCCTACAAGATAAAATGCATCATTTCATGTTGTTGATATAACCTATTACACACATCCCATACCATTGATGTGTTTAATATAGATATGATATGTAGATAATGGGGGTATAATTTAAATCATCTGAAATTTGGAATTTTAATATCCTATCCATACTTAAATGATAATATAATAGATTCTCGATAATATTTATGAAATAATATCATTTATTTTTCATAGTCTTTATTTTTTTAACTCTTGAAAAACAATTATTTAGGATATATAAGGATATTTTAATGGGGTGTATCATTCCATTAATGACCTATAATGTACTTTTATATTATTTATTATATTTGAAACACATTATAATTTGTTGTTATTTGAAATGTAAATATACCATATATTTAGGAATCACATGATAATTAAAAATTTATGAAATTTTTGGTTACATAATATAGAACACATGTAGACTATAAGGAATAAATCCAATTTTATTTTTGATGATATATGAATATGGTAAATGTACCTTACATGAACATAGTAATATCTATAAAAAAATTAATTTATTGAACTTATACATGGGGTTGAGTTCCTTTATCTATTAAATACTATGCGTATCATGGATTTCTATGAGTTTTTAAAGGGCAATATGATTAGGATATTAATATACTATGATCAATTCTTTTAACATGTTTGGAAATTGGGGTCAATAAATTTTCATGAAAGTTGAAATTGATTCACTAGTATGGGCCACCATGAAAAATCTAGGGTTATTTTTTATGGGTTAAAATAAATTAGCTAATTGACATCATCATAGTAGTAAAATGTGATGATTTATTTTCCAATGCATGACTATAAGTCTTTTCCTAAAGAAAATATTAAAAAAAATACAAAATATCTATTCAATGGAAATTATAAAACAAAAATAATTAAATATTAAACATTTATTTATTTGATATTATTATTTTTTAAGAGAAAATATAGATAATTTATCTGAATATGAATTCAAAATTTTTCTTTCCCTAATCATCATACTAGTTCCCTTTTTATATTTTCACCACTTAATGCACCAGTTAGTAACAAAACCATAAATCATGAATTATAAATCGTGAATATATACTTCAAATGTATATTTAGTATAAGATTAATTTTCACTACTATATTTCATTGGGATATTCTCAAAACAAGGTTCACAAACACATACATATTTTATCTCTTGTATATGTATATATAACACTTTATATATATCTTTTGGTTATCAATATTGTTAATAAATCCTAGTGTTTCTTGATTTTGCATTTTGGAGAGAATATTATCTCTAGTTAATGGAACTATTTTTCTTTCTAAATCACTATTTACATAGTGGCTACTCAATATAATACATTTTATGTAATAAAATTTCGAATTAACAAAAAACATATGTCCAAATTTATACATAATTTATTTCACAATAAATATTCTAATTTATTAAAATCATCTAGATGAGACATTTTTAACACATATACCATGATAAAATCATTACAATATTCCATAATAATCTAAATATTCTTTACTATACAAAACTCAATATTATGAAAATTCCATACACTATTCTGATAGAAAAATTTACACCAATAAAATTTAAATTAATAAAATAAATTTTATCTAAAATAATAATTATTTTTCTATAAAACTATTAAATATATTATTTATCAAAGAAATATAATCCTTAGATAATATTATCCCATAATATAACATCATCAAAAATCATAAAAATATTTTTGAACTTTATATATATCTAAAATCATAAATATAAAACACTCACTACAACTCTTTATACTAAATAAGTCTTTAATAGTAATATAATTTATAATACAATTGATATTAATTATAAAATATTGATACTCAATGAAAATTAAAATATGATAAGGGACCTAATAATATCATTGAATTAATCATATGGTAAGAATACTATGTTTAAAAAACTATTTTTTGTATAATTTTGTTAATTCAAAACTGAATTTTAAATAATTTTAATACCTCATGAACTATATAATATTATATGTCCTTATAAACCATAAATTTATATGAATGACCATTCTTTAAATAGAGTTTATAAAAGTATTTTATTTCAATTATATTAATTTATCTTGAACAACATGACACACATTAGATTTTCCAAATTCAATAAATCATAAAAAAACAAATGAAAAATAAATCCCTCAAAATTATAGTGTAAATTATTGAATGTATAGTACATTAATGAAATTGAATTATTACATAAAAAATTTCATAATAATTTGCATGTAATATTGGATTAATTATAAAAAATCAAGTCTAACCCTTCATTGTAATCCAATAATGATGATAATTACTAGTACATTTTTAGGATCCAATTCTATACAAGCTAATGTTATACACTATAATTTAGAAATACAAAAATGAGGATAACGAAAAAATTTCAAATAATCAAATAAATCATGTGGATTCAAAAGTTTCAAATAATAACTCCAATATAACTATGTGAAATTTATTAGGGGATTTAATCTTTTTTTTTGTATGTAATATCCTTAAATAGTTGGCATCATAAAAATTGAAGGGTAAATTTACTATTTTTGATTTCTCACATTAGCCTATTCAGTATCAACTAAATTAATTAATACTGTTAAACCATATTTTTATGTTCATTAAACATATTATTTATCATATTAAACTAAAAACTATGATCTATTATGGGATATTAAAGTTATTTATAGAAATTTTCCTAAACAATGGGCCTTTGATTCCAATTGAATCGTGATTATGCCAAAATACTGTAAATGATATTTACTCCTTAAATTTATATAATAATATATATTTATTTATTTTTTTATAATCTAATAAATATTAATGTCATCTAATGAAATAAAATATATAAAATTTCAAATATCAAATTAGATAACAAATATTATTTTTCGCTCTAATATTAAAATACAATTGTATTACATGCACCAATAAAATTTTAATATTAAAATTAAATATTCATTATATTATATAAAACCTAGAGAGATCATTACAATGAATATTTCTCCAACTAATATAATTAATAGTTATTATTAAAGACTGGTTTTTAGAAACAGAAAATAGCTACCCCAATTAAAAATGGAGTTTCTTTGGTCCAATCAACCTCATATTCATTTTCTATATTCAATTATCTTAATCCTTATAATTAACAAGGATAAATTAATATTTTAAGGTATTGGGGGTGAGGGGTAGGTCACAGGGTCAAGTCCCCGGGCTTGCAATTTACATGTAATTTTCTTCCTTGTGTGTGTTTTGCTTTCGCGGTTGTACCCAATTTTTTTTATAATAACAATTTTTCATATCCATTTTTTTAATTATAAAAGTTAAAAATAGAAACCATTTATTATATAGGCATAATAATCTCTTAAATTATTCTAATATAAATTAATTACCATTTTATTTTAACTACACCATATTGGTGGACACATCCAATTTTTTTTAATAAGAAATCTATATTAAAATTCTAGATTCCAAAAAACATTTTATTAATAATAATAAACAAATGATTTTAAAATTGAATAAAAGTGTATCATATTATAATAATATATCAAAGGTAACCATAGGGGATCCATATTCAACATCAACATGATTAATATAAATTACAAACATGATCATCCTTGTGATTTAATTTAAACTAACCATTATATATATGTGTGTGTGTGTGTGTGTGTGTGTGTTATAAATTATATTTCATAAGCACTAATAATTATATCCTCATATAATTATTCATTTACATGAAGATAATAATACATCATTACCATGAATCAAGTTGATAATTAACCTGATATATCTATTTGGTATTCATATAATAGTGGATTATTATGAATTTGTGACTCATTATCTATGTTACAAGTAAATTAATGTCAACGTATTTCATTAATTAATATTAAATGAAATTAATTTCTTATTAATGAAATAACTACTGATTCAAAATAATAAATCAATAATGACATTATGATTTTCAAAACCACAATTATATATTTTTCAAAACTAATATATTATTTTTTTCATTTTGATATATTATAATTTGTTTTATTTTTATTATATATATATATATATATATTGGTTATTTATATATATTGTTATTATATTACAATATTAAATATTTTTTTATTTATTTAGATTACATCCATTACTTTCTATCATTAGGGGATTTATTTATTCCACAAAACTATCCCTTATTCTGAATAGATTAAATTATTTATTTCTGATAACATTAGTAATTCTATATAGAAAACCAATGATTTGATATATTCATACCTGTGTATAATTAATGTGATTTATAGTGTGAAAATAATAATGAATAATATAAATGAAATGGTTATGTTGATGTGTTACCATTGATCTACTCATTACAAGAATGTCACTTTGTAATTTTTTGACTTTATTTTCCCTAATATATTTAAAAAAATGTGATATGAATTATATTAATTAAAAAATGATGAGTATCCACACTTTAATAATCATTTATTTAGATAATTAATATTATATGTATTATAAATATATTATTTTTTTTACATTGATATTTTTTATATTTATCCAGATGATAATGTGTTATTGATATAGTTAAAACTTAAAATCTCGATAATTTAACCATATTAAAAAAATTCAATTTCATTTGATCTATTAGATGATTTTATATTGTATTCACCTTTTTGAGATGTTTTGAATGTAAATTATGGACTCGGGTATATCCAATTTTTTTTGTTATTTATCAATCTGTATTCATTGTGTTTTAAAAAATGGATTTATTTAATGATTATTAGCATCTAAATTAAATATTTTTATTAATTATATATATATATAAGTGTTCATTTTTTAATGAAATGATTATTAATATTATGTAGTATATATCAAATATAATATATGGTTTTGGTTACATCTAGTAATGTTTTATGAAAAAGAGTCTAATTTAAGCATAAAATATCATTTATATGTAAATAATTACCAATAACTATTTATAATCAATTTCCTAATTAGTGTAAATATAGGAGTGGTACATATATTTTCTCATGAATCATCATGGTTTGGTTAGTATCATAATTAATGAATTTTTAAACAGGGTTATCCAGACCACTTAACCCAATATTTTTTAAAAATATAATTATTAGTCATATATCTTCTCTATATTTATATAGCCTTTTTCAAAATTATCTAAGATAAATGATATTTTTAAATTATAATTTGAAAAAAATACTTATTTGTTGTTTTAACATAATTCGGATACCATGTATATTGTCCACTATAATGATAAATTTTAATGATAATAATCCACTCATATTTTTTATGAAGTATATACATATAAGGGTTTATAGTGAATGAAAATTTCAATATAATATACATGAAAAAATTATAAAAGGATATAACAACTATGATGAAAAAAAGTCCTATTGATAAACCACTGAGTTCTAAAATAGCAGAGAATAAAATTATGGATTTCATAAATATATAATGTAATGACAATGAAAAACATATAAAGATAAAAATATACATGAATTTTTTTTTCTAGTAGAGCATTTTGGAATAATATTACGTTGAAATAATTAAATAACTTCTATATAATAGACACAAATATATGAACTCTATCTCTTCATAACATTATTATTGAAATAGTTATACAACCTCAATGAATGAAACCAAAAAAAATTAACACAACATCTTCTGGTACAAATAATAGATGAAACATTTAACATAGATAGAAAAACATGAGTAAAAGAATTTTTTGAATAAACCACAATCCTAAATCCTACATATAATGATTTTGATTCAAGAAATATATTGGTAATAATTAATGAATCAAGTTGATTCATTGAATGACATATATTTATTGAACCACATCATCATGATATTATTTTTTATAATAGAATATAATATTTTTTTATTATAAAAATGAATATGGGAATATATATTAAAATAATAAATATTATTCATGATTTTAATAAATCATCCCTATCATAATAAACCTTCATTACGAATATATAAATATGGATACTATAATGGAATAAAATTTATTGAAATAAATACTTGAATATATAAGTATAACTATAGAATAAATTAAACCATTCTATATTATTTTACTCTTAATTTCATTGTAACAATTTAATCTCAAAATCAATGAAAAAAATTGAAAATTATCCACATTACATCTAAATAAAATAGATATAACGATTTATCGTTTCATAGAAAAGTCAATATAAATAATATTTAAAATGAAATCGCATAGGATAATACTTGATGATAAAAATAGATGAATGAGTGATATTAAAATAATAAGGTAAAAACATTTAAAGAAGTTATGATTTACATATAAATAATTCCTAATATTTATATATGTTCATTGAGTGAAAATTTCATAGAATGATCTATGTATATTTATTGATATTTTTAAGGGTAAAATGTTGAATCATTTATAACTCATTAACTTTAGTCCATAACTTTTCTCAACTTTCTAATCCTCATACCCTAAGGGAATTAATTTCTATTATATGTTTTATTATATATCAATTTTATAATTGTTTTATTATTTATATCGTACATTTCGTTCATATCAAAATGATATTAATAAATCTTCGACTATAATAAATAAATAATTTACTCTTCTAGTCATTTTATTTAATTATTTCATAGTTTATGAAAATTTCTTCAATAGATCCATGATTGAAGAATATCTTTGGATATGAAATAGTTATCATCAATTTTTTAATCACGAAATTTTTGTAACATCCCATGTTTATATAAATGATTAAATAAGATATATAACAAACATGATACACCCCATTCATATTAAATAAATGAATTAATATTAATATAATTTAATATGAATGTTCTCAAAAAGACATTTGAATGGTGGTAATGAAAGTGATTAAATGAATTAATAAAATATTGGTTGTACATATTTATATAATAATTCATTGGTTAGTAAATTAATTATTAAATAAAATAAAAACCAATTTAATACTAATGATGATATTTTGTAGAATAATATTTAAATGAAAATAAGTGAGTTTATAAAATTATAAAATCAGTCATTATGAATTTTATGAATAAAATATATATGTTATAAGTTCTATTTAATTTTTAAAATTCTTCTTATCTGTTTTCTAGAATTAATATAAAATCAAATTCATTTTATATTTTGATAAAATAATTATTTCAAAAAAATTGTATGTATGCCACCTTTTGATGGAAAACACATTTTGAATCTAGTTTTTGACAGAATAATAATTTATATTTTAAAATAAAAACTTTTTCTTTGTATCTTTGATATAACAATTTATTTTGTATAAATTTTTTTTGAAATTTTATGGTAAAATTCATATTTTAGTGAATAGTTAAAAATACTATGTTTTAATACAAATTTACATTTTTGTATATTTTATTTATGTTGTTAAAAGATATATTTAAATGATATTATATTATATTTAGGTACTTTTTCGATCATTTAATCCAATTTTGGTCATTTGAATATATTTTAAATTGATATTATGTTTGAAAATATTTCAAGCATGTGAACATTTCACTTTAGCAAATCACATTTTAGTTTGGTCTGTAGAAATTATTTTAAAAATCTAATTTTCCCAAATCTAGGAAATGAATTAGGTAAAATTAATTCCATATTTGAAATCATATGGTACAAAATAGGTTGTAATGTTTATTTCATTATAAATAATAATTATTTTACAATGGTGAAAAAAATATTTATCATAGTAAAAGTAAAATTTTAACCAGGGTTATAGTTAAATGTTAAAATCAAAACATACCTAATTAATATAAAATTTAAATGGTGTTTGACAAGGTTCTCTACCCTAAACAGCCTATATAATCTTATTTTAATTCCATATTTGTTTGAAATTAATTCCACGACTATATGGTTATCATTTAATATAAATGAATTAATAAATTCATACAATGAACCCACCTCTCCTCAAGTATAAATACCAACCAACACCTCCCTATTCAGACTAAAAAATCACTATAGCAATTCAAATCATTGAAAGAACCTCTCATACTCACTATATCCACGTACATGATCTTATAGTCTCACAAATATAACAAATCCATGGTCCTCTATGGTCTTTCAAGGATGGGATATTCAAGAGGTAATTTTCTTAAAGTACCTCTCATAATTTCTATTATTATTCCACCTTCACCACACCATCATCATACATAAATGAATTAAAAATCTATAATCATGTTTAAATTGGAGTTTTATGTTTAAAAATTGAATATATTTTGCACATTTCATTTATCACCTTCTCTTACTCAATGAAAAGAAATTGTTTTCCCTGTTATGTCAGTTTATCACATCTGTGAATAATATTACCATTTTTTCCAATTACTTCCTTCATGGTAAGACTTAAAATTAATTTTATGGACAAATATTTTTTATATATATGATAATCAATTTAATATTCTGGATATGTAATATTAAATATACATTTGTTCAGTCCATATTGTGGTTATACGATAAATCCAATTGGTGACGTGTGGACTACTGCCTCCACAAAATGAAGTTTTTCATTCAAAAATAACATAGAATATATTAATGATTGATTTAGTAAACATATTTTAAATTAAATATATATTAATTATATTATAATTAT
This sequence comes from Viscum album, assembly GCA_963277665.1. Lineage (NCBI taxonomy): Eukaryota > Viridiplantae > Streptophyta > Magnoliopsida > Santalales > Viscaceae > Viscum > Viscum album. The sequence goes on from OY728165.1 coordinate 1,942,649,074, forward strand.
ATTATATATATTTATATATAGATTATTTAATTTTATTCATTCTATACAACATGAAAAAATGAAAATATAGTTTGGGCATACCTGTGCCCTACCACATCCATGAAAGATATATTTTATTTATCTTCCATTATTATTATAAATACTTATATAATGTATATATAATATATTTATATCATGTTTATATTCTAGAGATGAAATAATTATGACAACATTAACTAGTGACATCAAACCATGTTTATTTTCGACTCAAGTACCGAATATCGGCAAAACATATGACATAAACTCAAATAATAAACTAATTATTATAAAATGGTAATTAATGGTATAAAAGGGATAATTAAAACTATAAGGTTACGAAGAATGATTAAATTATGTAACGTATACTATTTAGAATGAACAAAGAACATAGGTGAGACATCAAACTAAAGTTATGTGAATTTCTTAACCCAATTTAATTTGATTGGACTATGCTTCTACTTCTTGATTATGTCATTTGACTCTTACATGTGAAATTAATTTTGAATATATGATATTTTTTATACTTTTTTAGGTAAATTTATAGAAATAACACATAATTAGACAATTTTATCAAAAAAATGATTGTTTTAATGGACATCATCTCAATCTTCTTTAATTAATGTATTTATTGATAATATGCACCATTATTCTTCTATAAGGTGTATATACAACCACTATTAAATTTCATATCCATATTTTATCTATAATAATGTTATATAATTATTTGGTATTTATATAAATTCATGGAAATTAAAAATTGAAATTGTAAATTGTTAAGGGACACCATGAACATTTAAATTTTAATTATGAAATCTTCTATTCATGATATTAACTCACATTGATATTTGTGTTGATATAAAAGAATTTGAAATTACATTTTATGTCTATATTTTAATTATTTTCAAAATAATTACTTTTATATGAAGCATTTAACATTATTTTCCAAATAATGTATGGAATGTTTTTTTAACATATGTGGAGACCATGAATTCTCAGTCACTATATCCTTTATTTGATATTTTGATTACTCTATAAGAACTAATGTTTTTAGAAGGAAAATAAACCCCTTCTTACTTTTATTGTGTTTTGGTTCTTAAAATTCTTTTTAAAGAGGATTGACTATTTCAATATCATGAAATTATTTCATATGATTACATATGAAATATTTTGAGGGAAATTTTAATAATTTCCATATTATATGTGTTATAATTGTATATTGGTACATGGAAATTTCATGGGTTGTAATGTGATAAAACAAATATGGGTGGTTACATGATAAACAAAATATCGGTGGTTCTATGAAAAAAGAAGGATGAGTGGTCACGTTATAACCTCTTATGTATTGGATATGGAAGTCGGATGTATGGATATTCCATTTAGTGATATGTGTGGAAGTCGATCATATGGTTTTTCCACTTATGTATTATTATCTCCCATGTTACATTTATATGTAATTTATTTGTTTCTATGGATTTTAAGTGTAAATTTTGATTAAAAATGTTTAATAAATGAGTTTATATTCAGTGAATTGTTTTTATTACATCAAAAAGATGAGAAGTATTACTTTGTGATAAAGTATTCATGGTTTACATGTTTTCAAAAGACATGTATTTTTCATTCTATTAAAATATCATATTTATATTTTTAATCTCATTCGATGTTTTGAAATGTTTTTCACAAGATTTAGAATTGAATAGAGTAATAGATGAGATTAATTAAATTTTATGATATTTAAACATTAAAAAAACATGTTTATTTATAAATGTTTTTTGTTTCATGAAAAAAACTACATAGGGAGCATAATTGAAATATTAGTAATATTTAAGTTGTTATATAGGATTTATGGCCTTATTATATAAATCTCAAATATTTTATTGATCAACAATGTGAAATAACATCGAATTATTGACTTAAATCATGATCAAATAATGGCTAAGGATGAGGCCTGATAGTTGGTACTAGAGGAAGGTTTTGACCATTATAGATGTTAGGGTGATATTTAAGCATAAGTTATAAGTTATATATAACAAAAATAGATATTATAGTAGAAATATTCATAGTAATCTTAGATAATTCAAATGATTGTTTGATAACATGAATAAGAATATATTATTTTTTATCTTATTCATAACATAGTATATGATGATTTTATTGATTTACTCACGCTATCCTTTTTTGGTTTTAGTAAATGTATTCCTAAAAGTAAAAATGTATGTGAAGGAAAATGTGGTGGTTCTATAAATAAGAAACAAAATTCAATTAGGGATGTGATGAGAACTCCCATGGTAATTATAAACAAGCAGTCAGACATAATGATTTACCAATTAATCCTTGGTGATTTTTTAATGCGTCATATATTATAGAAACAATTCCCTATGTAATATCTGGTAATAATAATAAAGAAGGTACACATATTCATCAATGTGAGTGTCACGTATGTAGAAAAAAATCAACTAAAAATATTTTTATGGGATGGGAAATATATATAGATATGGTAATGATGGCCATAAATCATTAGCATTCCAGGGAAACAGGAATCTTTCAGTTGAAATTAACAAAGGGATGTTAGTTCTTTATGGTTTATCAATTAAATGTTTAAAATGTGGAATGAATGATCATTATGAAAATATATGTCACACGATTATGGTTTAGGAATGTGATCATAAGAACTGAAACAATATATGTTTATCAATTCCTTATTTCATTCCAGATGAATAAGTGGAAACTAATAATGACATATCAAATGTATGGATTACTTCAGGACTCAATTTTTGATATCATTGAATTTTATGAAATGATTTATATTTTTTTGAAAGAAATATGTACTAAAGAAGAAGATGAAAAATTTGGGTTACGGGAACATGATGATTGCTGAATGATTATGTAGTCAACATATAAGGTATTTGAGAGTTATGTAAAATCTATGTTTGATGAAATATTTAAAATTATTTTGGATATTTTGATGACATGATTAATTTAGATAACTATTTCTATATTGCTTAACCCTGATGTATGTTATGTTAAAATTTAATTCAAGTAAGAATTATCTTCTCTTGTTTTGAAATAATTATATAGTTATGAATAACCTTTCGGTTTTATACGACCTTTGATTTTTATGTAATTATTGGATATAAAATGTTTATCCAAAAAATAAAGGGAATGAGATAAACCAAAATATTCAAACAAGTTATGGTTATTTTTTAAGATTTTATCTAATTTTTTGTAATATTATAAGAAGTATATAGTATTATAAATAATACATCCAACATGATTTGGGACAATCTATCGTGTCCAACAAGGTCGTGGTAATATATACCACAACGAACGGGTGACAAGGGGTCACCACCTAACACTAGACTACTTGATTTACCTTGTCAGTATGACATTTTTATTTTATTTATATGATATAATGGAACAAAAAGGTGTTGATTTTTGGAACTTATGTGTTATCAAATGGATATCCTTGGAATTTGAAAATGATTTTTTAAATTAAGTGATAAATTTTATTTTGGAAGACATTCACTATTTTTTGAACCCTATATACCTAAGAAATATATAATAATATGAGATTTTATTTGCAGGGAAAATGTTGAATTTTATTTTGGAAGAATCGATTCTATCACTATGGACTTATGGCGAATCACTTTTTTTTGAAAATTATGAACATATCTCAGAGAATATTTGATTTGGTTTCATTTTTATTACGAGAAATTATGATTGATTGATTTTATTTAGAGATAAACGTAAAATTTATCTTGGAAGACTATGTTAATAAATGCTTCTAAATTATGGTTTTTAATAACATTTTTAATTAATTTGATGAATTTTAAACAAATTTAAAAATCAAATGGTCCATTATAACATTTAACATTTCATTTTATTTTTCTGTTTAATAGTAGTTTTCCTCCTTGAATTGTGTAGTCTTTTGGGGGAATAATAGGACCTTATTCTATCATATTTGGTTTTGGTTATTGTTTCATGACATGATAAATATATATTTAATAATTTTTATATAATTTGATTCTCTTGAATTAGATTCTAGTGTCTTAGGTGTGACCAACAATTTCATCTTCAATAATCATCATTTTGGGAAAAAGACATGTTTATATAAGAAATTGATTAAAGGATGAAATCTTATATAACATCTATGTATGATTCCATTTGTTCTTGGTCAAGGTCTTAAATTAATTCCATAACATTATTAAAATAAACATAAAATAAAAATGATTTCTGGTTAGTATTCTTACTATGAAGTCAAAGTCCCATTAACTGCTCACAAATTTATAGCTTTGTGATAATTAACATTTTCCTAGAAATGATTTCTATTATTCACCATTTCAACATGATCATTATTTTTCTCTTCCATATCCATATTTTCATATACCGAACCCTAAAATTTGTTACCTATGGTGACCTCTAGACATTCATTCTTTCTTTTAAAGTGGATGTTTAATTAATGCAATTCTCATTTAGGATTTCAAAAGACACTACGGGAAAAATCGGTATTTGCGACAGGAATATATCCCGTCGCAAATAGCCCCGTTAAAAACTTATTTGCGATGGGGGTATTTACCCGTCAAAAATAAGTCGGCTTTTGCGACGGGATTTCTTTCCCCGTCGCAGAAGAACTGGCACGCGATGCGCGCCAAATCGCGGGAAAAATATTTGCGACGGGGGAATATTTCTGTCGCAAAAAACCAGCGGCGGTAAAAGGTATTTGCGACAGAAATATTTCCCCGTCGCAAATAGTATGTTGGCAGGTGGTTATTTGCGACGGGATCCGTCGCAAATAACTATTTAACCGTTGACCGTAATAAATGTTGGCTAAGGTATTTGCGACGGGTACCGTCACAAATAACGCTATTTGCGATGGGAATCCCGTCGCAAATGGACCCATCGAAAATAATCTAACCTATAAATACCCCCATCCATTTTTTTCAAATCATTCTCAAACTCCATCTTCTTCTTCTCCCAAAGTTGTATTTCTAAAGTTCAGTTTTTCTCCAGTTTAATTTTTTTCTTCGGAGTTGATATTAAAGTTTTGAAGAACGATCAGAGAAGATCAATTTTCAAGGTATTTATGTTCATTTTAATTTAATATTTATTTTTAATTGTTTATTAGTTTCAATTATTCTTAATTAGTTGTAATTTAATATGTTTACATTGTTTTGTTGCTTAATAACTTTAAATTATTAGTATTGTTCATAGTTAATGGTAATTAGGAATAATTAGTAATAGTTTTTAATAATTAAGAATAAATATTAATAATTAGTAATAAATACCAATAATTAGGAATAATAACATTATTACATTATTAGTATATTTTATTATTAATATTAAAAAAATATAATTTTTTATATATATACAATTCTCTTTTCATCTGTGTGTTTGCTGTCTTCACATGTATTATTTGTATGTGGAGATAGAAAACACACAGATGAAAGAAGAATTGTATATAAATTAGAAAATTATATTATTTTAATATTAATAATAATATATACTAATAATGTTATTATTTGTAATTATTGGCAATTATTCCTAATTATTGGTAATTATTCATATAATTACTAATAATTAGGAACAATTACCAATAATTATTAATAATTAAGAATAATTAGTAATAATTAGTAATAATTACCAATAATTAGTAATAATTACCAATAATTAGTAATAATTACCAATAATTAGTAATAATTACCAATAAGTAGTAATAATTATCAATAATTAGTAATACTTACCAATAATTAGTAATACTTACCAATAATTTGTAATAATTACCAATAATTAACAGTAATTAGTAATAATTAGTAATAATTACTAATAATTACCACTAATTAGTAATAATTACCAATAATTACCAATAATTACCAATAATTACCAATAATTACTAATAATTATCAAAAAATAGTAATAATTAGTAATAATTAGGAATAATTAGGAATAATTAGGAATAATTAGGAATAATTAGGAATAATTAGTAATAATTAGTAATAATTAGTAATAACTACCAATAATTACCAATAATTAGTAATAATTAGTAATAATTAGGAATAAATACCAATAATTACCAATAATTAGTAATAATTAGTAATAATTACCAATAATTAGTAATAATTAGTAATAATTAGTAATAATTAATAATAATTAGTAATAATTACCAATAATTAGTAATAATTATCAATAATTAGTAATAATTAGTAATAATTACCAATAATTAGTAATAATTAGTAATAATTACCAATAATTCGTAATAATTAACAATACTTACCAATAATTACCAATAATTACCAATAATTATTAATAATTACCAATAATTAGTAATAATTACCAATAATTACCAATAATTGGTAATAATTAATAATAATTACCAATAATTAGTAATAATTAGTAATAATTAGTAATAATTACCAATAATTAGTAATAACTATTAGTAATTAGTAATAATTAATAATTATTACCAATAATTAGTAATAATTATCAATAATTAGTAATAATTATCAATAATTAGTAATAATTAGTAATAATTACCAATAATTAGTAATAATTAACAATAATTACCAATAATTAGTAATAATTAGTAATAATTAGTAATAATTAGTATTAATTGCCAATAATTAGTAATAATTACCAATAATTAGTAATAATTACCAATAATTAGTAATAATTACCAATAATTAGTAATAATTACAAATAATTAGTAATAATTAGAAATAATTAGTAATAATTACCAATAATTAACAATAATTACCAATAATTACCAATAATTAGTAATAATTAGTATTAATTACCAATAATTATTATTTATTACCAATAATTAGTATTAATTACCAATAATTAGTAATAATTACCAATAATTAGTAATAATTACCAATAATTAGTAACAATTACCAATAATTAGTAATAATTATCAATAATTAGTAATAATTACCAATAATTAGTAATAATTAACAATAATTAGTAATAATTAACAATAATTAGTAATAATTACCAATAATTAGTATTAATTACCAATAATTAGTATTAATTACCAATAATTAGTATTAATTACCAATAATTAGTAATCATTAGTAATAATTAGTAATAATTACCAATAATTAGTAATAATTAGTAATAATTACCAATAATTAGTAATAATTAGTAATAATTACCAATAATTAGTAATAACTAACAATACTTACCAATAATTACCAATAATTACCAATAATTAGTAATAATTAACAATAATTCGTAATAATTACCAATAATTACCAATAATTGGTAATAATTAATAATAATTACCAATAATTAGTAATAATTAGTAATAATTAGTTATAATTACCAATAATTAGTAATAATTAGTAATAATTAGTAATAATTAATAATAATTACCAATAATTAGTAATAATTATCAATAATTAGTAATAATTAGTAATAATTACCAATAATTAGTAATAATTAACAATAATTACAAATAATTAATAATAATTAGTATTAATTAGTATTAATTAGTATTAATTACCAATAATTAGTATTAATTACCAATAATTAGTAATAATTACCAATAATTAGTAATAATTACCAATAATTAGTAATAATTAGTAATAATTACCAATAATTAGCAATAGTTACCAATAATTACCAATAATTAGTAATAATTAGTATTAATTACCAATAATTAGTAATAATTACCAATAATTAGTATTAATTACCAATAATTAATAATAATTACCAATAATTACCAATAATTAAAAATAATTAGTAATAATTACCAATAATTACCAATAATTACCAATAATTCCAATAATTTGTAATAATTACCAATAATATTAGTACTATTAAATAATAAAAAATTTATATAATATTAAAATTATCAATATTTGTAAATGTTTTGCTTTATTCTCAACATATTTAATTCATAAAGGGTAAATTTTTAGGTCTATCTCAATAAAAAGTTTCCGTCATTCATGTATGATCTAAACTCTATAAGTATCCTAGCTTGAGTGTTTTTTCTATCAAATTATTCAAAACCAGTAATGCTTTTATATTTTACAGAGAAATATGGAACAACGAGGTCGTGAACAATCATTATTAGGTGACCACATATGGATAAATCAACGTAGAAATCCAAACGGTTCTGGTTTAAATCCAGTATATATAGAGGGTGTGAAGACTTTTTTATCATTTGCGGCATCAAATCCAAAATTTGTTTCAAAAGGCAAAATAAAATACCCTTGGAGAAAATGTGCATTGAGAACGTTTGACACTTTTGACAAAGTGGGAGAACATCTCTTGCGTTTTGGTTTTCAACCAGATTATATTTTTTGGTATCAACACGGTGAACGCAGTTCCAGAGCAGGTGATACCAACTTGATTCCGGATCCATCCCAGTTTCAAGAATTAGTACATGATGTTGCAGGTTCATCTGTTCAACATACAGAAACTCCAGCTGATATAGCTTCAAATCCTGAGTTGGCACCGTCTGATTTTTATGAGTTGTTGAAGTCTACTGAGGATGCATTATATCCTGGCTGCAAGATGAGAAAATTAGATGAAGTTGCAAAATTTATGGCTATCAAATCAGATAATGGAATGTCAAACACCTGTTTTGACCAGATATTTTCTTTGTTGAAAACACTGTTACCCAAAGGAAATGTTTTACCTGCAAATTACTATGAGAGTAAGAGGCTGGTTCGAAATTTGGGACTTACTTGTCAGAAGATTTATGCATGTTTAAATGACTGCTTTTTATATTCTGGGGAAAATGAGTCGTTGGATAGTTGTCCCACATGTGGGCAACTGGGATATAAAGAAGGACAACACGGGAAGTCTGGTTTGATTCCTGTAAAACAGTTGAGATATTTTCCTCTTACATCCAGACTTTAGCGTTTATTCATGTCTAAGAATACAGCGACAATGATGTCATGGCATAAAGAGAATATTTCAACCGATAAAAGCTTGAATCATCCAGCCGATGGTGATTCATGGAAACATTTTGATAGAGTGCATCCATTTTTTGCTTTAGAAGCTAGAAATGATCGACTGGGCCTTTCCACTGATGGTTTCTGTCCGTTTGGATCTTATAGTAGTCAATATTCATGTTGGCCTATTTTTTTAACTCCGTACAATTTACATCCATGGATGTTGATGAAGGAGCCATATATCTTTTTGACATTACTAATTCCAGGACATCTGAAGAAAAATATTGATGTTTATTTGAAGCCATTGATTGATGAATTAAATTTATTGTGGAGTACTGGTGTCAGTACATATGATGTTGCAACGAAAAAGAATTTCATACTGAGAGCAGCATTGATGTGGACAATAAGTGACTTCCCGGCTTATGGGATATTATCTGGCTGGAGTACACATGGTCAGAAATCATGTCCTTTCTATATGGGAGAGAACAAAGCATTTATGCTCATTCCTGGAAAGAAACCTTGTTATTTTGACTGTCATCGCAGATTTCTTCTAGCTGATCATCCTTTTCGCAGAAACAGATCTCATTTCAGAAAAGGAACAGTTGAAAGGGATGGACCTCCAAAAATGCTATCAGGTTCGGAGTTAAAATTAGTTGTATTTTCATTACCTCCCATCACTTTTGGTCCCACAATAAACCAACAGAAAATTTATGGTTTTGGGAAAGAACACAATTGGATTAAACGTAACATATTTTGGGATTTTCCATATTGGTCTGATCTGTTGGTCCGACACATGTTAGATGTCATGCATATTGAGAAGAACTGTTTTGATAATTTGTTTCATACAGTTTTGGATATGCCAGGAAAGAGCAAAGACAATGTAAATTCACGTTTAGATCTTTCCCAAATTTGCAGGCCTCCAGAATTGGAACTATTTGAGAATGTCAGAACAGAAAGGTTACTGAAACCAAAAGTAGCTTATACACTGTCTAAAGAAAACCGTTTATTATTTTGTCAGTGGATTGCAGATTTGAGACTTCCAGATGGATGTGCTTCCAATTTGGGTAGATGTGTAAAGAATGGTCATATTACTGGATTAAAAAGTCATGATTGTCATGTTATAATGGAGAGAATTCTACCCATTGGATTAAGAGTTCTGTTGAATTCTGTGATTTGGGATTCCATAACAGACATGTCTCATTTTTTTCGGGAAATTTGTGCGGCTACGGCAGATTATGATGCTCTAGGTAAACTTGAAAAAGATGTTGTTGTAATTATATGTAAACTGGAAAAAATATTTCCGCCGTCTTTCTTCGACTCAATGGAACATTTGATGTTACATTTTCCATATGAAGCCAAATGTGGAGGTCCGGTACAGTTTTGATGGATGTACCCATTTGAAAGATGCATGAAAAAATTGAAAAGAAAAGTACGTAACAAAGCATCTGTTGAAGGATCTATTGCAGAAGCTTATTTGCAAGAGGAAATATCTTTTTTCTGCTCCCATTATTTTGAATCTGAGTATCCTTCAAAACACAACCGAATGGTACGGAACGAGAGGAATATTGATGAAATCGACAATAAATTATCTATTTTCAACCAGTCAGAGCTTGGTTTTGGTGGAGTTTATGAACGCCGGCTTTCAGATGATGAACATCAGAGAGCTCATATGTATGTTCTGCTCAACTGTGAAGAGATGACATCAGTTGTACTGTAAGTGTTTATATCACTTATTCTATCATTTATGTTACAGTAAATAACTTTGGTTTTTATAGGTTGTATGATAATCATATCAAGAAACAAATTCCACAAATTACAGCAGCTACTCTCGAAGAACGTCGACTGAAAAATTTCTCTCAGTGGTTTCAAAAACTGGTAACATAAATTCTTTATCTTTTACCAACTCATTTAATGTATATTTTACTATATTGATAATTATTTCACAAATTTTCAGGTGTCTCGACATGCTGATAAAATTGACAAATGGTTGTGTGTATTGAGTAACCCACCTTCCAAACTTGTTAAAACTTATAATGAATATGTGGTGAATGGATTTCGATTCCACACACATGCATATGGGGAATCAAAAAAAACAATGAACAGTGGAGTTAGCTTGAGAGGATCTCATCATCGAGAACATAAAGTTGACATTTATGGCATACTTGCTGAAATCATTGAACTCTGTTATCTTGGACAACATTACATAACCATGTTCAAATGTCGGTGGTTGGATACAGAGAGAGGCGTGCGTGTTCATCCGACTCATGGAATCATCGATATTAAATGTAAAAGTGTTCTCGCAGTAAATGAACTATTCTTATTGGCTCAACAGGAATATCAAGTTTATTACGCAATGTACTATGCAACATCAAGAGACTTGATTGATTGGTGGAGTGTAATAAAAATCAAAATTCTAGACAATTAGTTTAGTCAAAGTGAATTTGCTTTCACTGATGTGCAAAGAATTGATGTTTTTCAAGAGAGTACTCAAATCAATCTTTTTTACAAAGAGACATGAGTATCGATGACGACACCCCACATTTAAGAGTCGGTGATGACGATGATGTTAATGATGTCACATATGAATTTGAAATGGTAAGATATGAAGAAACTGTAACTCGAATGGATATCGATGATGTTGAGGAGGAATATGAAGATGACATTGACATATATGAAGATGATGATGAAGATGAACACTGATAGCATTCCATGGTATTTATATACAATCATAATATGTATATATGTATATATAATAGTAATTATCAATTATTTGCTAACATTAACATTTTCTGTTTCAGATGGACGACGCCACATTTCGTGAGTTGGCAGATGCTGACCTGACTTTCGATGCGGATGAGTTGCTGACAGATGAACCTCAGCCTGCAGGCGCTCCAGGGAGTACGCGGAGAGGGTGCGGTCTTGCACAATTGATGATTCCTGACCCCGTCCCCGAGCGACGTCCACGTCTTGGGTTTGATCCACGCACACGGAGGTGTAATAACCTGTGTGATAACCTATGGATTTGACTAAGATTTCATTAATCTATTCACATAATAAATGTTTATTATTTTTTCAGTTTTCCGCATATAGCAGTCGGACAGGGCAGCGCTATTTTGTGCAACTATTTATCTCAGTCGTGGACCACATGGGAGCAGATTCCCATTAATGTGCAGCAGGCCATTTTCGGCCATTGGTTGGTACGTACGTAAATAAATAATTTTTCTTTTGAAAATTATTTCATTTCTAACTTGATATTTTGATTTATTTGTAGGGTTTATGGTATCCGATCGAGGATACCATGCATGACACCATCCACGAGGCATGGGAGGTGGCCATGCGTGATCGCCTTCGTCAGTTTTTGCACAATTTAAGAAAAGATGCGATGAAGAAAGCAGGAGTGTCAGATTTTGACGAGTCATGTAGAGCACACCGACCAGAGTATATTTCATCCCATGTATGGGATGGATTATGTGCACACTGGTTGAGTGGTGCCTTTCAGAGGAGGTCATCGGTGGGGAGGTAGAATCGGGGGAGACAGGTGGTGACTCATCGAGCTGGGAGTCGAGCACCCCGATATTACAGATTACGACGTATATCGGAGGATGTATAGTGATCCTGCTACTGGGGAGCTCAGAGGTGATCGTCAGCATCACATCGTGGTCAGAATCATTTGTTTTCAAGTTTAAAAATTAACTGCATATAATATATTCACAATTTTAATTTTAAATTGCAACTATAGGAGTCATATGAGGCCGCAGCGTCACAGGCCCGGCCTGAGAGTCAGGCCGAGTCATCAGATCAGACCACTGCCCGTCAGTTTGATGAGGCAGCATGGATGCAGGCCACCCAGTATGCCTTCGAGAAGGGCCGGGTAGTTGGTATCAGCTCTCGACTGACTCCCGGAGATTATTATGGCAGTGCAGTGATGTCGGCGTCCAGCTCGAGAGGAGCTCGTGCATCTTCTTCTACTACACAATATGAGGATCAGTTGTGATCTCAGACTATACAGATAGAGAGTCTCCAACAGGAGCAGGAGCAGATGCGTCAGCAGCATGAGGAGGAGCGTCGACACCAGCAGCAGCTAAACGAGGAGCAGACGAGTCGATGGCAGCAGCAGCATTAGGTGCAGATGGAGTACATGCGCCGACTCACTCATGCTTTAGGGATGGAGTTTCCTCCACCACCATCTGCAGATCCCCCACCTCCCCCCCTCCTTCAGATTAGAGTTTGTATTTATGTTATAAAATTTGTGAAATCAAAATATTTTTTTTTCTATTCGTAGTTTCTGTCTCATTATAAAATATTAAAAATATTCTATTTTTAAATAACAATATTAATATGAATAATAATATTATTTATATTTTATAATATTAAATTTTATATATATATTAAAATTTTATAATATTAAAATTTAATTATATTTTTTGTAATACTTGAATTATTTTAATATTTGAAAGTAAAATAATTCTATTATTTTTATATTAATTAAAATAACTTATTAATATTTTCTTAATTTATGAATTATAATTCTAATATTATTATATTAATTAAATCATTTATTAATATTCTATTATTTTTTATTTTTGAATTATAATTCTATTATTATTATATTAATTAAAATAATTTATTGTTTTTATTTGTGAATTATAATTATATTATTATATTAATTAAAATAATTTATTAATAAATTTTTTTATAGTATTTGAGACGGGATACTATGCCCGTCGCAAGTACTAATATTATTATATGCATTAAAATAATTTATTAATAGTTTTTATTTTTTTTTAAAAAATATTTTTTGCGACGGGTCCCGTCGCAAAAACTATTTTAAAAGTTTTTTTACAAATATACAGAGTACTATTTGCGACAGAGAGAATAACCGTCGCAAAAAAAGGCTTTAGCGACGGGCCCGTCGCAAATAAGTGTTGTTGCGACGCCGTTTTCAGCAACAGGCCATTTGCGACGGGCCCCCGTCGCAAAAAGCCATTTGCGACGGGATCCCGTCGCAAATGACCCCTCGCAAATACCTATTTTTCTAGTAGTGAGAGGTATTTTAAAAATTAATACATTATTTACAAATCCAAAATTAAAATTGTGAAGAAAAATATTATATAAAGGGTTAATGTATCATCTGAAGTATTTTTTAATGGAAACAATATTTTCAATAGCATACATTTTATGCCACAGTTAGCTTAAATGATTAACATAATATTGTTAATAATTATGAATGTTATGAAATAGAGATTAGAATAAAGGGAATACAATATATTAACTAAATTTTGAAAATTTTGTTTACAAATGATTATATAATTATTCATTGGTAACAATGTTAATTAGGAAATTAAACAAAAAACAATTTAATATAAAGCATGTGTTTTCTAAAGAACAATATACATTAAATTGATTATGTTTAACAAATAGAAAAATTATTATTTATGGACTTTATGAATGAAATATATATGTAATGTGATTAATGTAATGTTTAAAATTTTCCATATATTTTTACTATACATGACATGAGAATAAATTCAATTTTTTACATAAATGAAGTATTTTTTTAAGAAAATTAGATGCCTTTTGAGGGCTTACACATTTTAAATCTTTTTTTAACACATTAATATGTTATATTTAAAAATAATATACATCTTATTTGGAATAGAGAACTAATAATTTTTTAGATAATGCATTCGTATATTCTAAATAAAATTCATATTTTAATGAAGAATGAAAAATAATATGTTTTACCTCAACACTTCATTATCATCTAATTTATTTATATAGTAATATCACAGTTATAAATGTATTAAAATTATATTTAGATATTGAATTTATAATTTAATTCTTTTTTGTTAGTTTGAATCAATTTAAAATATATATATGTTATAAAAACATTTCAAACATTTGAATGTTTCACTTTAGAAACATATATTTTAGTTTTATATGCATAAATAATTTTAAATCAAAATTTCCAAATTTTGGGAATTGAATTAGGTAATATTGAATCCATATATGGAATCATAATGTGACAATTATATTCTATTTTCAAATTCATTTTAAGGTATAAAAAATTTATCATGGTAAAAATGTATTTACAGTTGAAGTTTTAATTTTACTACATGGGATAATGATACAAGTTTATATCTTAACATACCTAAAAATACTACATTTAATGTGTATTTAAGGTATCCCTTGAGAATAAATAGCCCATTAATATTTAATTACATAAACTTGGTTTAATTTAATGTCACCTCTATATTGATATATTTTAATACAAAATAATAAAATGAATAATCACACAAACACACCTCTCCTCAAGTACAAATAACAACCACAACCTCCCCATATTGACCCGAAAGCCATAATTATCCTACAATATCTTCCAAAACCACTACTTTTCACATTACACACATCCTTGTGCTTTCGTTTCTCACCAAATGACCAAATCCTACTTCATTAAGGGTCTTTCAAGGATGGGATATTCAAGAGGTAATTTTCTCAAAGTAACTCTCTTTTTTTCTTTTATTTTTCTACTTTATCCTCATACCCTTCAACCATAAAATCATTATTACTATAGAATAATGTGAATAATTTAGTATTATATTTCTAATTGAAAATATTATTTCCATTAAATTTCATATCAACTATTATTCAAAGAAACAAAATTGTTTTCCAATTTATTCCATTTAATTGGCTCCGTGAATAATGTTTTTGTTCTTTATCGATTTATACATTCATCGATAGTCATAAAACTATTATTTTAGAAATATTTTTTTTATATGTATATTATAATTCATTTAATAATATGTAAATGTTATATTAATCATACCTTCATGCTTTCTATATTGTGGTTATATGATAACTTCATTTGGGGACGTGTAGACTACTGCCTCCAAAAAAATGATGTGATTTGTTCACACATCACATGAAATATTTTATGTATTTTTTAGAAAAAATATATGATATAATAGAGATAATAATTCAGACATAAGTTTAATAATATATATTTAAATATATTTTATTTATGTTTGTTCTTTCAATAAGATAGGGAAAATGTAAATAACTTTCATGTGTACGTACGACCTACCAAATTCCTAAATGGTGTTTTTAGTTCATCAAACAATAATATTATAAATAATTATATATTGAATTTATGATATATTTATATCATTATTTATATTCTGTAAATTTTAGACTTATGCTCATATGGACTAGGGACATCAAACCTTGTACATTTTTTACACATGTATATAATATCGACAAAACATCTAACATGAACATAAATAATTTTCTAATAATTATAATGTCATAATTAATGTTATAAAATTAATAATAAAAATTTAATTTTTTTTAATAAGATTAAAATTGACCTATGTTTGTTATTTAAGGAGAATATGGAACATATTGGATGCATCAAACTAAAGATACAATAATTTATTACCCAAATTTACATTCTTTCGGTTAAACATATACTTATTGAATTTTTCATTAAACTATATTGTGTCAAATAAATTCTGAATATATATATTTTTTCTACTTTTTTTGATGTGTATATATTGTGAGAACACATAATCAAACAGTATTATTTGCTAAATGATATTTTTAACTAACATCATCTCAATATTCATTCATTGCGGTATTTATTAATAATATGAAGGTTTATTATTATATTAGGCTTATAAACAACCACTATAACATTTAAAAGTATGATACATGATATTTTAATTCTATGATTTGAAGGTTTTCAAAATGATTGTTTCTGTTAATTGTTTTTCTTTCATTAATAAAATGATAAAACAACTATTTTTTTATTGTATGTGGTGAAAGTAACTTCTCCATCAATGTAATCGTTATATGATATTTTGATTCATCTATAAGAAAAAAAAATTTCAACGGAAAACAAATAGCTTATTACTTTTTGGCTGTTTTGTATTGAAACACTTTTAGAATTAGATTGACTATTTCAATATCATGAAATGATTTATTGTGATTACAAAAGAAATTTAATGAGTGAAATTTCGATAATTGAAATATTTTATGTGTTGTGATTATATAATGGTTCGTAGACATTTTACAGGTGGTTACATGATAAACCAAAGATTGGTGCATAAATTTAAAACCAAAGGTAGCAGGTTTGGTGATAAACCAAGGATGGTGGTTATGTTATATCCTCCAATGCATTTGATATTGAAGTCGATCTTATGCCAGTTCCATTGAGGGATATGTGAGGAAGTAAACCATATGGTTATTACACTAAAGTATGATTATATCCTAAGTTACATTTATATGTTATTTATTTCTTTATATAGATTTTCAGCTTATATATTGATTATGAAAAGGGAAATCAACGTTATTAATTTTTTTGAAGTGTATTTACTTCTTTTTAACTGTTAAAAATATTACTTTATGATAAATTATTCATTGTTACACGGGTTTTCTGGAAAAATAGTTTTCATTCATTATATATCCCTTACTAATCTTTTTATTCTCATCCAATGTTTTGAAATTTTTTTCATAGAATTTAATGAAGAATGGAGTCAAGGATGGGATCAAGGAAATGTTATAAATTTTAAACATGAAACAAAAAAAATTTGTTTTTAAATGTTTTTTGTATTATGAAATTTTTTTTTATGATTACAATTGTCTACATCGAAATATTTATGTTGTTATGTATGATTTATGGATTAATTTTCTAGTCTTATAAACACAAAAATACCCTCAATTTGATATAAAGTCGAATCATAGGATTAACAGAAGATTATTTAATGTTTAAGGTTGGGGACTTATAATTATTCAGGTGAATGATTTAAATAATTAATATAAAATTTGGAATTAGTTATACATTGTTCTTGTTGGATCATGTATTTTTTTCCTCCTTCTAACTTGTGTTAAAATTTATTATGTTTTTGTATCTAGAAAAATTTTAATAATATATTCATTATGATTTGAAAATTACTTATGATATTCCTCATTAACATTTCTTACATAATACCCATCACGAATTTTTAAATACTTTTATTATATATGTATATATTTAATTTCTCCCTTTTATAAATAATCCAATATAATTACATGAAAATAACTTCATCTAGAGAGTAATATTAATCCATTTTCTCATAATCCTCCATAATTTCTATTATTATCCATTTATCATATGGTAGTATAATATTTCCAATATTCACATAATAACATCATATTAAATTTGGGGAAATGTATTAAATTATTACAAATTACATTTTCTAGAATCTTATTATCTAAACTAAAAACTATGATCTATTATGGGAAATATTAGGTTATTTATAGAAATTTTCCTAAACAGTGGGCCTTTGATTCCAATTGAATCATGATTACGCCCAAATACTTTAAATGATATTTACTCCTTAAATTTATATAATAATATATATATATTTAATTTTTTAAAATCTAATAAATATTAATGTCATCTAATGAAATAAAATATATAAAATTTCAAATATCAAATTGGATAACAAATATTGTTTTTCGCTATAATATTAAAATACAATTGTATTACATGCACCAATAAAATTTTAATATTAAAATTAAATTTTCATTCTATTATATAGAACCTAGTGAGATCATTACAATTATTAATGCTCCAACTAATATAATTAATAATTATTATTAAAGACTGGTTTTTAGAAATAGAAAATAGCTACCCCAATTAAAAATGGGGTTTCTATGGTCCAATCAACCTCATATTCATTTTCAATATTCCATTATATTAATCCTTATAATTAACAAGGATACATTAATATTTTAAGGTATTGGGGGTGAGGGGTAGGTCGCAGGGTCAAGTCCCCGGGCTTGCAATTTACATGTAATTTTCTTCCTTGTGTGTGTTTTGCTTTCGCGGTTGTACCCAATTTTTTTTATAATAACAATTTTTCATATCCATTTTTATTTTTTATTTATAAAAGTTAAAACTAGAAACTATTTATTATATAGGCAATATAATCTCTTAAATTATTCTAATATCAATTAAGTACCATTTTATTTTAACTACACCGTATTAGTGGACAAATCCATTTTTTTAATAAGAAATATCTATTAAAATTCTAGATTCCAAAAAACATTTTATTAATAATAATTGTCAAATGATTTTAAAATTGAATAAAAGTGTATCATATTATAAAAATATATCAAAGATAACCATAGGGGATCCATATTCAACATCAACATGATTAATATAAATTACAAACATGACCATCCTTGTGATTTAATTTAATCTAACCAATATATATATATATGTGTGTGTGTGTGTTAAAAATTATATTTCATTAGCGCTAATAATTATATCCTCATATAATTATTCGTTTACATGAAGAAAATAATACATCATTACCATGAATCATGTTGATAATTAACCTGATATATCTATTAGGTATTCATATAATAGTGGATTGTTATGAATTTGTGACTAATTATCTATGTTACAAGTAAATTAATGTCAATGTATTTCATTAATTTATATTAAATGAAATTAATTTCTTATTAATGAAACAACTACTGATTCAAAATAATAAATCAATAATGACTTTATGATTTTCAAAACCACAAATATATATTTTTTAAAACTAATATATATTTTTTTCATTTTGATATATTATAATTTGTTTTATTTTTATTATATATATATATTCATTGGTTATTTATATATATTGTTATTATATTACAATATTAAATATTTTTTTATTTATTTAGATTACATCCATTACTTTCTATCATTAGTTGATTTATTTATTCCACAAAACTATCCCTTCTTCTGAATAGATTAAATTATTTATTTCTGATAACATTAGTAATTCTATATAGAAAACCAATGATTTGATATATTCATACTTGGGTATAATTAATCTGATTTATAGTGTGACAATAATAATGAATAATATAAATGAAACGGTTATATCAATGTGTTACCATTGATCTACTCATTACAAGAATGTCACTTTGTAATTTTTTGTCTTTATTTTCCCTTATATATTTAAAAAAATGTGATATGAATTATATTAATTAAAAATTGATGAGGATCCACACTTTAATAATCCTTCGTTTAGATAATTAATATTATATGTAGTATAAATAGATAATTTTTTTTACATTGATATTTTTTAAATTTATCCAGATGATAATGTGTTATTGATATAGTTAAAACTTATAATCTCGATAATTTAACCATATTAAAAAAGTTCACTTTCATTTGAACTATTAGATGATTTTATATTGTATTCACCTTTGTGAGATGTTTTGAATGTAAATTATGGACTGGGGTATATCCAATTTTTTTTGTTATTTATCATTCTGTATTCATTGTGTTTTAAAAAATGGATTTATTTAATGATTATTATAATCTAAATTAAATATTTTTATTAATTATATATATATATAAGTATTCATTTTTTAATGAAATGATTATTAATATTATTTAGTATATATCAAATAAAATATATGGTTTTGGTTACATCTAGTGGTTTTTTATGAAAAATAGTTTAATTTAAGCATAAAATATCATTTATATGTAAATAATTACCAATAACTATTTATAATCAATTTCCTAATTAGTGTAAATATAGGAGTGGTACATATATTTTCTTAAGAATCATTATGGTTTGGTTAGTATCATAATTAATGAATTTTTAAACAGGGTTATCCAGACCAATTAACCCAATATTTTTTTTAAAATATAATTATTAGTCATATATCTTCTCTATATTTATATAGCCTTTTTCAAAATTTTCTAAGATAAATGATATTTTTTAATTTTAATTTGAAAAAATACTTATTTGTTGTTTTAACATAATTTGGATACCATGTATATTGTCCACTATAATGATAAATTTTAATGATAATAATCCACTCATATTTTTTATGAAGTATATACATATAAGGGTTTATAGTGAATGAAAATTTCAATACAATATACATGAAAAAATAATAAAAGGATAAAACAAATATGATGAAATAAAAATTCTATTGATAAACCACTGAGTTCTAAAATAGAAGAGAATAAAATTATGGATTTCATAAATATATAATGTAATGATAATGAAAAACATATAAAGATAAAAATATACATGAATTTTTTTTTCTAGTAGAGCATTGTGGAATAATATTACATTGAAATAATTAAATAACTTCTATATAATAGACACAAATATATGAACTTTATCTCTTCATAACATTATTATTGAAATAGTTATACAACCACAATTAAAGAAACCAAAAACCATTAACACAACATCTTCGGGTACAAATAATAGATGAAATATTTAACATAGATAGAAAAACATGAGTGAAAGAATTTTTTGAATAAACCACAATCCTAAATCCTACATATAATGATTTTGATTCAAGAAATATATTGGTAATAATTAATGAATCAATTGGATTCATTTAATGACATATATTTATTGAACCACATCATCGTGATATTATTTTTTTATAATAGAATATAATATTTTTTTATTATAAAAATGAATATGGGAATATCTATTAAAATAATAAATATTATTCATGATTTTTATAAATCATCCCTATCATAATAAAACTTCATTAAAAATATATAAATATGGATTCTATAATGGAATAAAATTGATTGAAATACATACTTGAATATATAAGTATAACTATAGAATGAATTAAACCATTCTATATTATTTTACTCTTAATTTCCTTGTAACAATTTAATCTCAAAATCAATGAAAAAAATTGAAAATTATCCACATTACCTCTAAATAAAATATATATAATGATTTATCATTTCATAGAAAAGTCAATATAAATAATATTCAAAATGAAATCCCATAGGATAATACTTGATGATAAAAATAGATGAATGAGTGATATTAAAATAAGAAGGTAAAAACATTTAAAGTAGTTATGATTTACGTATAAATAATTCCTAATATTTATATATGTTCATTGAGTGAAAATTTCATAGAATGATCTATGTATATTTATTGATATTTTTAAGGGTAAAATGTTGAATCATATATAACTCATTAACTTTAATCCATAACATTTCTCAAATTTCTAATCCACATACCCCAAGGGAATTAATTTCTATTATATGTTTTATTATATATCAATTTTATAACTGTTTAATTATCTATATCATACTTTTCGTTCATATCAAAATGATATTAATAAATCTTCGACTATAATAAATAAATAATTAACACTTCTAGTCATTTTATTTAATTATTTCATATTTTATGAAAATTTCTTCAATAGATCCCTCATTGAAGAATATCTTTGGATATGAAATAGTTGTCATCAATTTTTTAATCACGAAATTTTTCTAACATCCCATGTTTATATAAATGATTAAATAAGATAGGTAACAAACATGATACACCCCATTCATATTAAATAAATGAATTAAAATTAATATAATTTATTATGAAAGTTCTCAAAAAGACATTTGAATGGTGGGAATGAAAGTGATTAAATGAATTAAGAAAATATTGGTTGTACATATTTATATAATGATTCATTGGTTAGTAAATTAATTATTAAATAAAATAAAAACCAATTGAATATTAAGGATGATATTTTATAGAATAATATTTAAATGAAAATAAGTGAGTTTATAAAATTATAAAATCAGTCATTATGAATTTTATGAATAAAATATATATGTTATAAGTTCTATTTAATTTTTAAAATTCTTCTTATCTATTTTCTAGAAGTAATATTAAATCAAATTCATTTTTTATTTTGATAAAATAATTATTTCAAAAAAATTGTATGTATGCCACCTTTTGATGGAAAACACATTTTAAATCTAGTTTTTGACAGATTAATAATTTATATTTTAAAATAAAAACTTTTTCTTTATATCTTTGATATAAAAATTTATTTTGTATAATTTTTTTTGAAATTTTATGATAAAATTCATATTTTAGTGAATAGTTAAAAATACTATGTTTTAATACAAAATTACATTTTGGTATATTTTATTTATGTTGTTAAAAGATATATTTAAATGATATTATATTATATTTAGGTACATTTTCGATCATTTAATCAAATTTTGGTCATTTGAATATATTTTAAATTGATATTATGTATGAAAATATTTCAAACATGTGAACATTTCACTTTAGCAAATCACATTTTAGTTTGGTCTGTAGAAATTATTTTAAAATCTAATTTTCCCAATTCTAGGAATTGAATTATGTATAATTAATTCCATATTTGAAATCATATGGTACAAAATAGGTTGTAATGTTTATTTCATTATAAATAATAATTATTTTACAATGGTGAAAAAAATATTTATCATAGTAAAAGTAAAATTTTAAACAGGGTTATAGTTAAATGTTAAAATCAAAACATACTTAATTAATATAAAATTTAAATGGTGTTTGACATGGTTCTCTACCCTAAACAGCCTATATAATCTTATTTTCATTTCAAATTTGTTTGAAATTAATTCCACTACTATATGTTTATCATTTAATATAAATGAATTAATAAATTCATACAATGAACCCACCTCTCCTCAAGTATAAATACCAACCAACACCTCCCCATTCAGACTAAAAAATCACAATAGCAATTCAAATCATTGAAATAACCTCTCATACTCACTATAACCACGTACATGTTCTTATAGTCTCACAAATATAACAAATCCATGGTCCTCTATGGTCTTTCAAGGTTGGTATATTCAAGAGGTAATTTTCTTAAAGTACCTCTCATAATTTCTATTATTATTCTACCTTCACCACACCATCATCATACAGAAATGAATTAAAAATCTATAATCATGTTTAAATTATAGTTTTATGTTTAAAAATTGAATATATTTTGTACATTTCATTTCTCACCTTCTCTTACTCAATGAAACAAAATTGTTTTCCATGTTATGTCATTTTATCACATCTGTGAATAATATTACCATTTTTTCCAATTACTTCCTTCATGGTAAGACTTAAAATTAATTTTATGGAAAAATATTTTTTATATATATGATAATCAATTTAATATTCTGGATATGTAATATTAAATATACATTTGTACAGTCCATATTGTGGTTATACGATAAATCCAATTGGTGACGTGTGGACTACTGCCTCCACAAAATGAAGTCTTTCATTCAAAAATAACATAGAATATATTAATTATTGAATTAGTAAAAATATTTAAAATTAAATATATATTAATTATATTATAATTATATTATATATATTTACATATAGTTTATTTAATTTCATTCATTCTATACAACATGAAAAAATGAAAATATACTTTGGGCATACCTCTGCCCTACCACATCCATGAAAGATATATTTTATTTATCTTCCATTATTATTAGAAATACTTATATAATGTATATATAATATATTTATATCATGTTTATATTCTAGAGATGAAATAATTATGACAACATTAACTAGTGACATCAAACCATGTTAATTTTTGACTCAAGTACCGAATATCGGCAAAACATATGACATGAACTCAAATAATAAACTAATTATTATAAAATGGTAATTAATGGTATAAAAGGGATAATTAAAACTATAAGGTTATGAATAATGATTAAATTATGTAACGTATACTATTTAGAATGAACAAAGAACATAGGTGACACATCAAACTCAAGTTATGTGAATTTATTAACCCAATTTAAATTGATTGGGCTATGATTCTACTTCTTGATTATGTCATTTGACTCTTACATGTGAAATTAATTTCGAATATATGATATTTTTTATAATTTTTTAGGTAAATTTAAAGAAATAACACATAATTAGACAATTTTATCAATAAAATGATTGTTTTAATGGACATCATCTCAATCTTCATTCATTAATGTATTTATTGACAATATGCACCATTATTCTTTTATAAGGTTTATATAAAACCACTATTAAATTTCATATCCATATTTTATCTATAATAATGTTATATAATTATTTGGTATTTATATAAATTCATGGAAATTAAAAATTAAAATTGTAAATTGTTAAGGGACACCATGAACATTTAAAATTTAATTATGAAATCTTCTATTCATGATATTAACTCACATAGATAATTGTGTTGATATAAAAGAATTTGAAATTACATTTTATGTCAATATTTTAATTATTTTAAAAATAATTACTTTTATATGAAGCATTTAACATTATTTTCCAAATAATGTATGGAATGCTTTTTTAACATATGTGGAGACCAGGACTTCTCTGTCACTATATCCTTTATTTGATATTTTGATTCCTCTATAAGAAATAATGTTTTTAGAAGGAAAATAAATCCCTTATTACTTTTTTAGTGTTTTGGTTCTTAAAATTCATTTTAAAGAGGATTGACTATTTCAATATCATGAAATTATTTCAAATGATTACAAATGAAATATTTTGAGGGAAATTTTAATAATTTCTATATTATATGTTTTATAATTGTATATTAGAACATGGAAATTTCATGGGTTGTAATGTGATAAATCAAATATGGGTGGTTACATGATAAACAAAATATTGGTGGTTCTATGAAAAAAGAAGGATGAGTGGTCAAGTTATAACCTCTAATGTATTGGATATGGAAGTCGACTGTATGGATATTCCATTTAGTGATATCTGTGGAAGTCAATCTTATGGTTTTTCCACTTATGTATTATTATCTCCCATGTTACATTTATATGTAATTTATTTGTTTCTATGGATTTTAAGTGTAAATTTTGATTAAAAATGTTTAATAAATGAGTTTATATTCAGTTAATTGTTTTTATTACATAAAAAAGATGAAAAGTATTACTTTGTGATAAAGTATTCATGGTTTACATGTTTTCAAAAGACATGTATTTTTCATTCTATTAAAATATCATATTTATATTTTTAATCTCATTCAACGTTTTGAAATGTTTTTTACAAGATTTATAATTGAATAGAGTAATAGATGAGATTAATTAAATGTTATGATATTTAAACATTAAACAAAACCATGTTTATTTTAAATGTTTTTTGTTTCATGAAAAAAACTACATAGGGAGCATAATTAAAATATTAGTAATATTTAAGTTGTTATATAGGATTTATGGCCTAATTATATAAATCTCAAATATCTTATTGATCAACAATGTGAAATAACATCGAATTATTGAATTAAATCATGATCAAATAATGGCTAAGGATGAGGCCTGATAGTTGGTACTAGAGGAAGGTTTTGACCATTATAGATGTTAGGGTGATATTTAAGCATAAGTTATAAGTTATATATAACAAAAATAGATATTATAGTAGAAATATTCATTGTAATCATAGATAATTCAAATGATTGTTTGATAACATGAATAAGAATATAGTATTTTTTATCTTATTCATAACATAGTATATGATTATTTTATTGATTTACTCATGCTATACTTTTTTGGTTTTAGTAAATGTATTCCTAAAAGTAAAAATGTATGTGAAGGAAAATGTGGTGGTTCTCTAAATAAGAAACAAAATTCAATTAGGGATGTGATGAGAACTCCAATGGTCATTATAAACAAATAGTCAGACATAATGATTTACCAATTAATCCTTGGTGATTTTTTAATGCGTCGGATATTATAGAAATAATTCCCTATATAATATCTGGTAATAATTATAAAGAAGGTACACATATTCATCAATGTGAGTGTCACGTATGTAGATAGAATCAAATAAAATATATTTTTATGGGATGGGAAATATATATAGATACGGTAATGATGGCCATAAATCAATAGCATTCCAGGGAAAAAGGAATCTCTCAGTTGAAATTAACAAAGGGATATTAGTTCTTTATGGTTTATCAATTAAATGTTTTAAATGTGGAATGAATGTTTATTATGAAAATATATGTCACACAATTAAGGTTTGGGAATGTTATCAGAAGAACTGAAACAATATATGTTTATCAATACCTAATTTCATTCCAGATGAAGATGTGGAAACTAATAATGACATATCAAATATATGGATTACTTCAGGACTCATTTTTTAATATCATTGAATTTTATGAAATGATTAATATTTTTTTTGAAGGAAATAATTACTAAAGAATAAGATGAAAAATTTGGGTTACTGGAACATGATAAATGCTGAATGATTATGTAGTCAACATATAAGGTATTTGAGAGTAATGTAAATTCTATGTTTGATGAAATGTTTAAAATTATTTTGGATATTTTGATGACATGATTAATTTAAATAACTATTTCTATATTGTTTAACCCTGATGTATGTTATGTTAAAATTTAATTCAAGTAAGAATTATCTTCTCTTGTTTTGAAATAATTATAAAGTTATGAATAACCTTTAGGTTTTATATGATCTTTAATTTTTATGTAATTATTGGATATAAAATTTTTATCCAAAAAATTAAGGGAATGAGATAAACCAAAATATTCAAACAAGTTATAGTTATTTTTTAAGATTTTATCTAATTTTTTGTAATTTTATAAGAAGTATATAGAATTATAAAAAAGACATCCATCATGATTTGGGACAATCTATCGTGTCCAACAAGGTCGTGGTAATATATACCACAATGAACGGGTGACAAGGGGTCACCACCTAACACAAGACTACTTGATTTACCTTGTTAGTATGACATTTTTATTTTTTTTATATGATATAATGGAACAAAAAGGTGTTGATTTTGGGAAATTATGTGTTATCAAATGGATATCCTTGGAATTTGAAAATGATTTTTTGAATTAAGTGATAAATTTTATTTTGGAAGATATTCACTATTTTTTGAACCCTATATACCTAAGAAATATATAATAATATGAGATTTTATTTGCGGGATAAATGTTGAATTTTATTTTGGAAGAATCTATTCTATCACTATGGACTTATGGTGAATCACTTTTTTTTGAAAATTATGATCATATATTAGAGAATATGTGATTTGGTTTTATTTTTATTACGAGACATTATGATTGAGTGATTTTATTTAGAGAGAAACGTAAAAATTTATCTTGGAAGACTATGTTATTAAATGATTCTAAATTATGGTTTTTAATAACATTTTTAATTAATTTGATGAATTTTAAGAAAAATTAAATATCAAATGGTCCATTATAACATTTAGAATTTCTATTTATTTTTCTGTTTAATAGTAGTTTTCCTCATTGAATTGTGTAGTCTTTTGGGGGAATAATAGGACCTTATTCTATAATATTTGGTTTTGGTTAATAATTCATGACATGATAAATATATATTTAATAATTTGTATATAATGTGATTCTCTTGAATTAGATTCTAGTGTCTTAGGTGTGACCAACAATTTTATATTCAATAATCATCATTTTGGGAAAAAGACGTGTTTATATAAGAAATTGATTAAAGGATGAAATCTTATATAACATCTATGTATGATTCCATTTGTTCTTGGTCAAGGTCTTAAATTAATTCCATAACATTATTAAAATAAACATAAAATAAAAATGCTTTCGGGTTAGTATACCTACTATGAAGTCAATGTCCCTTTAACTGCTCACAAATTTATAGCTTTGTGATAATTAACATTTTCCTATAAATGATTTCTATTATTCTCCATTTCAACATGATAATTATTGTTGTCTTCCATATCCATATTTTCATACATCGAACCCTAAAATTTGTTACCTATGGTGACCTCCAGACATTCATTCTTTCTTTTAAAGTGGATGTTTAATTAATACAATTCTCATTTAGGATTTCAAAAGAGGTATTTTAAAAATTAATACGTTATTTACAAATCCAAAATTCAAATTGTGATGAAAAATATTATAGAAAGGGTTATTGTATCATCTGAATTATTTTTTAATGGAAACAGTATTTTCAATAGCATACATTTTATGCCACAGTTAGCTTAAATGATTAACATAATATTATTAATAAATATGAAAGTTATGAAATAGATATTAGAATAATTGGAATACAATATATTAACTAAATTATGAAAATTTTGTTTACAAATTATTATATAATGATTCATTTTTAACAATGTTAATTAAGAAATTAAACAATAAACAATTTAATATAAAGCATGTGTTTTCTAAAGAACAATATACATTAAATTGATTATGTTTAACAAATAGATAAATTACTAATTATGGACTTTATGAATGAAATATATATGTAATGTGATTAATGTAATGTTTAAAATTTTTCATATATTTTTACTATACATGACATGAGAATAAATTCAAATTTTTACATAAATGAAGTATTTTTTAAGAAAATTAGATGCCTTTTGAGGGCTTACCCATTTTAAATCTTTTTTTTGACACATTAATATGTTATATTTGAAAATACTATACTTCTTATTCGGAATTGTGAACTAATAATTTTTTAGATAATGTTTTCGTATATTCCAAATAAAATTCATATTTTAATGATGAATGAAAAATAATATGTTTTACCTCAACACTTCATTATCATATAATTTACTTATATAGTAATATCATAGTTATAAAAGTATTAAAATTATATTTAGATATTGTATTTATAATTTATTTCTTTTTTGTTAGTTTGAATCAATTTAAAATATATATATGTTATAAAAACATTTCAAACATTTGAATTTTTCACTTTAGAAACATATATTTTAGTTTTATATGCATAAATAATTTTAAATCAAAATTTCCAAATTTTGGGAATTGAATTAGGTAATATTGAATCCATATTTGGAATCATAATGTGCCAATTATATTCTATTTTCAATTTCATTTTTAGTTATAAAAAATTTACCATGGTAAAAATGTATTTACTATTGAAGTTTTAATTTTACTACAAGGGATAATGATACAAGTTTATATCTTAACATACCTAAAAATACTACATTTAATGTGTATTTAAGGTATCCCTAGAGAATAATGATCCCATTAATATTTAATTACATAAACGTGGATTTATTTAATGTCACCTCTATATTGTTATATTTTAATACAAAATAATAAAATGAATAATCACTCAAACCCACCTCTCCTCAAGTACAAATAACAACCACAACCTCCCCATATTGACCCGAAAGCCATAAATATCCTACAATATCTTCCATATCCACTACTTTTCACATTACACACATCCTTGTGCTTTCGTTTCTCACCAAATGACCAAATCCTACTTTATTAAGGGTCTTTCAAGGATGTGATATTCATGAGGTAATTTTCTCAAAGTAACTCTGTTTTTTTCTTTTATTTTCCTACTTTATCCTCATAACCTTCATCCATAAAATCATTATTACTATAGAATAATGTGTATAATTTAGTTTTATATTTCTAATTGAAAATATTATTTCCATTAAATTTCATATCAAATATTATTCAAAGAAACAAAATTGTTTCCCAATTTATTCCATTTAATTGGCTCCGTGAATAATGTTTTTGTTCTTTATCGATTTATACATTCATCGATAGTTGTAAAACTATTATTTTAGAAATATTATTTTTATATGCATATTATAATTCATGTAATATTATGTAAATGTTATATTAATAATACCTTCATGCTTTCTATTTTGTTGTTATATGATAACTTCATTTGTGGACGTGTAGACTACTACCTCCAAAAAAATGATGTGATTTGTTCACACATCAAATGAAATATTTTTTGTATTTTTTTTAAAAAATATATGATATAATAGAGATAATAATTCAGACATAATTTTAATAATATATATTTAAATATATTTTATTTATGTTTGTTCTTTCAATATGATAGGGAAAATGTAAATAACTTTCATGCGTACGTACGACCTACCAAATTCCTAAATGGTGTTTTTAGTTCATCATACAATATTATTATAAATACTAATATATTGAATTTATGATATATTTATATCATTATTTATATTTTGTAAATTTTAGACTTATGCTCACATGGACTAGGGACATCAAACCATGTACATTTTTTAAACATGTATATAATATCGACAAAACATCTAACATGAACATAAATAATTTTCTAATAATTATAATGTCGTAATTAATGATTTAAAATTAATAATAAAAATTTAAAATGTTTTTAATAAGATTAAAATTGACCTATGTTTGTTATTCAAGGTGAATATGTAACATATTGGACGCATCAAACTCAATATACAATAATTTCTTATCCAAATTTCAATTCTTTTGGTTAAACATATACTTATTGAATTTTTCATTAAACTATATTGTGTCAAATAAATTCTGAATATATTTTATTTTTTCTACTTTTTTTGATGTTTATATATTGTGAGAACACATAATCAAACTTTATTATTTGCTAAATGATATTTTTAACTAACATCATCTCAATATTCATTCATTGAGGTATTTCTTAATAATATGAAGGTTTATTATTATATTAGGCTTATATACAACCACTATAACATTTAAAAGTATGATACATGATATTTTAATTCTATGATTTTATGGTTTTCAATATGATTGTTTATGTTAATTGTTTTTCTTTCATTAATAAAATGATAAAACAAATATTTTTTTATTGTTTGTGGTGAAAGTAACTTCTCCATCGATTTAATCGTTATATGATATTTTGATTCATCTATAAGACATAATGTTTTTCAAAGGAAAAAAAATACCTTATTATTTTTTGGCTGTTTTTGTATTGAAACACTTTTAGAATTAGATTGACTATTTCAATATCATGAAATGAATTATTGTGATTACAAAAAAAATTTAATGAGTGAAATTCTGATAATTGAAATATTTTAAGTGTTGTGATTATATAATGGTACGTAGACATTTTACAGGTGGTTACATGATAAACCAAAGATTGGTGCATACATTTAAAACCAAAGGTAGGTGGTTTGGTGATAAACCAAGGATGGTGGTTATGTTATATCCTCCAATGCATTTGATATGGAAGTCGATCTTATGCCAGTTCCATTGAGTGATATGTGAGTAAGTAAACCATATGGTTATTACACAAATGTATGATTATATCCTAAGTTACATCTATATGTTATTTATTTCTTTATATAGATTTTCATCTTATATATTGATTATGAAAAGGTAAATCAATGTTATTAATTTTTTTGAAGTGTATTTACTTCTTTTTAACAGTTAAAAATATTACTTTATGATAAATTATTCATTGTTACAAGTTTTTTCTGGAAAAATAGTTTTCATTCATTATATATCCCTTACTAATCTTTTTATGCCCATCCAATGTTTTGAAATGTTTTTCATAGCATTTAATGAAGAATGAAGTCAAGGATGGGATCAAGGAAATGTTATAAATTTTAAACATGAAACAAATTTTTTTTTGTTTTTAAATGTTTTTTCTATTATGAAAAAATGTATTATGATAAAAATTGTCTACATCGAAATATTTATGTTGTTATGTATCATTTATGGATTAATTTTCTAGTCTTATAAACAAAAAAATACCCTTAATTTGATATAAAGTCAAATCATAGGCTTAACAGAAGATTATTTAATGTTTACGGTTGGGGACTTATAATTATTCAGGTGAATGATTTAAATAATTAATATAAAATTTGGAATTAGTTATACACTGTTCTTGTTGGATCATGTATTTTTTTCCTCCATCTGACTTGTGTAAAATTTTTTTATGTTTTTGTATCTAGAAAATTTTTAATAATATATTCATTATGATTTGAAAATTACTTATGATATTCCTCATTAACATTTCTTACATAATACCCATCATGAATTTTTAAATACTTTTATTATATATATATATATATATTCAATTTCTCCCTTTTATACATAATCCAATATAATTACATGAAAATAACTTCATCTAGAGAGTAATATTAATCCATTTTCTCATAATCCTCCATAATTTCTATTATTATCCATTTATCATATGGTAGTATAATATTTCAAATATTTACATAATAACATCATATTAAATTTTGGGAAATGTATTAAATTATTACAAATTACATTTTCTAGAATCTTATTATCTAAAAAGTTATTGAATATTATCCATAATTTATAATTTCACACTTTTATTTTCCTAATATGTACTATTATGTATACATTGATATAATGATTTAATTATGATGGTTAAAAGGGGATGTATTCATTATTTTTACAATTATTCCATGCATTCATAGTTACAAAATAATGTTAATATTTTTTATTATATATGAAAATAATTGGTATAATAATTATATATGAATGAAAATATTTTAAGGATTAAATAACAATAGAAAATATATCACCAAATATAAACAAACAAACTCAATCAATTCAAAATTTAATTTATAATTATTGAGTAAATATTACGAAATTGGACATGCCAATTCACCAACTACATTTTTTATATTAGATATTAAAATAAAATCATGTATCCATATATTTTAATCCAATTTTTTTTCTATATTTATAATGTTAACTACTATTTAAATCATAAATATATTTCAACTCATAATATTTAATAATATAATTTATGATATAATATCAAGAAATTATCAATTTTATCTTCAATATATATATTATAGATTGAGTGAAACTTCATATGTTTTCAATCAATATGTTGTCAATTTAGAATTATTTTTCATAATATTAAAGTATTATAAGTTCCTCTATATGTATAAATATGACTCTTATTCATTCAAGGAACAACAATAATTTAAATATAAATATATAATTATGTTAAATTAAACTAAAAACATCTACAATTATAAATATATCAAATTTATTCTATTTTATGAAAATAAATTATCCATATAATAAGAGATATATTTTTAACAAGTGGATAACATCATAATGATATCATTATTCATTTATAAATTTAGAAAATATAATCATTGTGTGTTTAAATTTTATAGGCACTATTTTCCATTGATTATTTATACATTTCCACCTACTTAATTATATAACCAATACATATTATTTTTTATATACACCACCCATAAATTGGTGTTATATAAGATTTTTTTAATTTTATTTTATATTTATATTTCTATGTGTATTATTAATATGACTATAGTTTATCTGGTTTTCATTAATAATGGAGATAATTATATGAGAGAAATGAGATTATATATAAAAAGATACATATTCATTAATATTTTAGTTTTATGTGTTATAAAACAATCAAAAATATTTTATTAACCTAAATTATAAAAATTAATCAATATAAAAAATTATATACATATTCAAAACATCATTCAAAATATCTAACCCTTTCGGAAAAAAAATTATATTTTTTAATCTGTTGTGCTCCCTATTTAACCTATCATATCAGTAATAATAACTATATATAAATAATTATATTAAAAAATATGATATAAATTAATTGGTGTGATCTAACATACAATGTGTATAATGAATCAAATTCCTTTTATCCTTAATATTTTGTATGAGAATGGGACATGAATATTTTTAAACCCAAAAATAATATATCATTTATTTCACAATCCGTAAGAGTATACTAAATAAATTATTGTTTAATTTGTATTATTCCTTAATTTATTGTAGTGAAATGTTTAAATCACAACAAATTTATATAAATAATATCTATATAATCCATTACCACAGTAAATATATTTTTTAGTTGTGATAAATGACTGACTCATTATCAATAATTTATTCAATGATCAATTCAATTTATATCAGAAGATTAATAAACATAATTAATGTAGAATCATAAATTTTAATATTTCCCACATACATTATATAATTTCAGTAAAAACAGTAAAACATTACAACCCATAAGTGATATATAAATGATAATAGCATATCTATCCATTAAGTGTTTCTTAATTTGGTTATATATGTTTCAAAAAATATATTATGTAACTAGGAATATCATTTTGAGTTATTATCAATATTTAATATTCAAATTCATTAAAACTTTAGATAATAATAATTTACCCAGTAATTGTACCTTATTAAGGATGGAACATAGAGTATCTTATTACAAGATATATTATTATAATAGTAAAATATAATAAAATTACAAAATATAAGAGGATGGAAATAGATAATTTCATATTTATTTAAAAATAAATTGATAAAAGATATAATCATTATCTCAAACTATTATCTAGTCATTTTTATTTATCAAATGATGTTTAATATATATATATAGTCAAATATTTTCTATTATTCTTTGATATGTTTGATAAAATATTTAATTTATTGAATAAAATCATTCAACCCAAGTCATAATGTTTATAAAAATATATGTCATTATATCAATATCATGATGAAATTAAAGGACCACTATTTAATTTTAATTAAATGATTTCAAATATAATTTTTTTTGTTAATTTATATGTAAATAATATCATTAAACCAACATAAAAACATTATAATATAGTAAAAAAATTGTTATCAATGTAAAACATCAAATGTGAAAATATTAAAAGAATACTTGTGAAAATGATATTTTTGAGTAATTATATCTTATTATAATTATTAAAAACATTAAACTTGGTTAAAATATGATAAGTATATTAACATTATAAAATTGTTACACATTTAAAATTTTAAAAAAAAATCAACTTATGATTGTGTCTAAAAATAAATTAGATGTTATATTACACTTATAAATTGGTTTTTAATATTTGTGATGGAAAATAGTGATTCAACAAATAATTATTTCACTAAATTTATAAATCAAGATGATACTATAATAAATAAATTTTTTAAAATAATGGCCGTCACAAAATAAAATCATCATCATTTCATAATATTATGAAATTAGAAACTATATTGTAATATAAACTTATGTAACAAGAATCTGGTGTTACAATAATAGATAAATACATATAAAAATACCATAATCCTGATATTTTTGGATTATATTCTACACAGAATGATAAATATTTTTTACCCCAAAGGGGGTATGCAATTATTCGTAAATAATTAATTAAATTCATTCTAAAGGTGGATTCTAATGTGGTTTGATCAAGGAATCGTAATCACACAAGAGCTCCCTCAACTATAAGAGACTATAGACCGACATTCTAATGTAAAATGGTAATTAAATCATTTTTTAAATTATGATTAGGAACTCACATTATTTGAGAGGTTTGGAGGTTAGGATCATCATAACCTTTAGGGTAAATGGTTTCATGTTCTAATATTCTTTTATATATTTGATTAATGTTCATGATTCCATTTAAAATAATAATAAGGCATTGGCCATGTGAAATATGAAATATATTAATAATTAAAATGTTTATGAATGCATGCATTTATCATATGTTATTAATCAATGGAACCATATATATATATATCAAAGGTTAATCCACAAATGGATACATATGTATATACTAATTACATTCCAAAAAAGAATCCATATTTATGTATTTGAGGTTTCCATCCAGTTATGTTATTATTTTCTAATTCATAAATTTCTGAAACTATTTTATAAATCAATTGAGCTAGGTACTATTGAACGTATCATTATCCAAATGTAATTTTATAAATTTAACATTAGGAGTATTCCCCCAATTATGGTTTCCAATATATACTTTTGAATGGACTAAAAAATGTAGTTAATTTAATTTGGGGATGAAATTTATGGAGGAGGATCAAGGATCGAATTAT
Source organism: Viscum album (assembly GCA_963277665.1). Lineage (NCBI taxonomy): Eukaryota > Viridiplantae > Streptophyta > Magnoliopsida > Santalales > Viscaceae > Viscum > Viscum album. The sequence goes on from OY728165.1 coordinate 1,942,685,509, forward strand.
TATTATTTTAGTTATGTGATTAAATATATTTCATAAACCCATGTAATTTGTGCTCCTTGTGGGAAACTAGGATCCCTAGAAAAATGATCTCATTGTTTAATTATTTTAAAATGAGACATATACCTGAATTTGGATCCCAATTTTGAACTTCTATAATTATCCACTGATTGAAAACAATTTATTTATATAGAGAGGGATGGTGTGTAATCCTGTAATAAATTACAGGGGATTAAATTGGATGGTATACCCTAAACAATCAACTTTTTTTCTATGAATGATGATTGTGAGGATTCATAGGTGTATCAGAGAATTAATATTAAGATATTAATCATTGATAGAGTACCATTTTATTCTTCATGGGTGTTTATGAAAATATTTTTGGGTCACATGAATATAATTTTTAGAATATAGAAAGTGTAGATACTACACATTTTTCTTCACATTTTTATAGTATGTGGGATATGATGGTCACTTTAAAGAGCATAAAACCTCCAACCATTTCCACTAGGACTGGGGTCTATGCTTCTAAGGGTATTATTGTCTAAAAATTTCCCAATAAATCTACCTTTTAGAGCGATCATGTGGGGGTATCCTTTTCAAAGGGAATACATGATCAAAAGGGGGGATGATAGTTTTCCTAATACATTGATAATATTGGTTTGTTCAACCAATCATAGGAATTACATATCCCTTCCATTGGTTATAGAAAAAATGTGATAATAATTTATATAATATTAAGTGGAGAAATTATGAATTAAAATTCCATGTAGAAGGGAATTGTCAAGAGTAGAGAGGTCAATTATCTAGGCATACTTAATTTTTTATACTATTATAACTTTTTAATATAGGGGATATATAAACAAATCTTAATGAAGGGAAGGATTTCTAATATAGATTACCTTTTTGTGTAAAACCTGATTTCTTCATATTCTAAGAAGGATTTTTTAAAATTCCCTTTTCATAAGGACTCATTTATTGTGTGTTTTTTCTTCCTTTTTGTAGCTGTGTGAGCTCTAGATTGTTTTTATAGTTATGAACAATAAGTTTCATAATCAAAATATTCTTCCATACCCGGTATTTCTATATAATCATCTATATATGTATATGTATCTATTTATATGTCTACCTTTGTGGATAATCATATGTTTAAATTAAGTGTAATAGAAACATCTTTTCAGAAATAGATGCCTGCCTAGCAATTCATAATCTACAATGGTGGTGGGTATTTAATTCATGTCATGATAATAAAATTTCATATAAAAGGTGTTGAAATCTACCTCCCCGGTCCCATGATGAGGTTTGTTTATGATGGGTTTAAATGAAGTAACTCTGTCTACAATATAATTTTTTTGGGAGGAGGGTGGTGCTATGGTCTACCTCACATTGAAAATAAATTTTCATTGGGATCCATGTGAACTAGTTGGTTTTATATTGAATGTGGTCCGGTTTTGAGGAAACATAATATTTATATTTTATTATATTTCCTCATCAAAATATAACAAAATTTTTATTTGGTTGATCAAATTATCGGCAACTGAAAAATTCTTAAATCCAATTTGTATATTCTTTTAAAATTTTTGGGTCTTAATAACATTCCCATCCCCTAATATTGGAATTCATCACCATGAAAAGGGGTATATAATTAGGAGTATACTTGGAAAACATATACGATCTCTACAATTTATTTATTTAATGAAGGAAGGTACCACACCTATATATGTTCATAAGTTATATTAAATTTGTTTTAAGGGAGAATATATGTTTTGCAGTCATGTTCAAGATCATTTCCCTAATACCTTCCGTATAGAAACTACCCTTTATATTTGAGTTCCTACACAATATAATAGTGATTCAAATACATGGGGTGCCTAAAAATCATTAATGTTTCACAATTGTTTATCACATCACATTGAGTTTTTTGATCATATTGAATAGAGGTTATGTGGATCGTATAGTGCATGTTAATTCATTCAAAAGTTTTTACTTTTTCAAAATTCCATGATATTTCTAATGGTATTTGTGTTTTTAAAATTTATATAATATTTTTCAAAAGATAATGGATTATAATCATTCAATTAAATCAAATGAAAAATGAATTGTTATTTTTGAAAACATTGTGCCTGGCGCTTGACACCATATTTTCCTTCATGATGGGATTCAACATAATATTATATCATCTGAGTTATAGATATAACCATTAAAAAATAGTATATATATATATATATATATTTAATTTTAGTTATTTATTTGAATATGAATTTTTTGCATCCAGTTAAATATAGATATATTTTTTGTTTAATCCTTCCTTAAACATTGACCATGTGAACATTTCCTATAAGGTTCTAATAGTCGAAGAGTATGGATGAAGGATAAACATAACATTGAATGGATATTCATAATATCATGATTACTAATATGTTATACTACAACCATTATAATGTATATAAAATCCATTTTTATCCCTCAATTGGATAATTATAATGGATAAATAAGTTAAATGTGTGACATAATGTTTTTAAAGAACATCTCTGATGAATGGGATCATGCTTTCTAGGTGTATCAAATATAAATATAATTTATGGAGAGGATAATGAATTGTTTTTATACCATGTAGTATAGACATCTGAGTTTCTATATATATTTTAACTTTTAAGATACCTATATTAATAATTCATTGGAGATATAATATAATAATATTCCATATGTCACATAGTGAAGATGGTATATTCTTGCGTGATATCTATGAATTTTTTGGAATACCAATCCTTGAGGATATTTATAATGACTTCCTCCATGATTATAATGTATGGATGGAAATTAATAATTCTCTACATTATCGAGAGAACTTTTAAACAGGATTAAAATATAAATTGGAAAATATAATTATACCAATTAAGTTATCAAATTTAATGATAGGGTAAAAATATTTTTATAGCAATGTTGGTAGAGGCTAAAGTTTAAGAACAAAAGGATCCACTCATCTAAAAAATAACAATATTTTCAAGGATTATTCTCCGATACACTATAACTGGGTCAATACATGGAATGGGTTTACAAGCTCTTACCACATGTAACATCATGCTTTTACATGTTATACTTTCTTTTCTTTTCTTCTATATTATTTTTTATTTTCTTGGCCTTTTATTGTCATTTAGGTGTATGGATAAACAATTTTATGATGGATATTACATTCACATGAATAAACTTCATGAACATATATTTTACCACTTCCAAACATTATTGTTTCCAAGGTCACATACAATAATGATGGAATCAATTTCATGTCAGTTGTCCATTTCCTCTTTTATACAGTGGTATGGTAACACACTTTTGATGTTATGATTGCTATTTATTTATATCAAGTCCTCATACTACATTTTACACAACTTTCCCAACATTTTTGGTATACATATAATATCCTTGGGTGTTGGAGATACTGTTTTGATATTCATGATTTCAATTTAAATTAAATTTATCCATTATAGGTTACATTCTAGATATGTAATAAATAATAGTATAGGAACCCTGAAAGAATGTTTTCACATTATTTCTTTTTGGGAAGTGATATGGATTTATCCAATTGATGGATTGATCATTTTCTATCTTTATTAACATTATAGGTTTTCATGAATTTGTGTATGTTTCTAATCATAACATCATTTCATTCCATAATAATTTGGAAGGATTAGTATATGGTCCAAGTAAATAGTTTTGATTTGTTTTAATTCGTGGGGATACTAAAATGAATTTTATTTATCCACAAATTTGTGCTCTAACTAAAATGTCATTGGAAAACAATAATGAATGATTTGAGTATCACTCAAATAGACTTTTATGATATCTATTATAAGGGTTAAATAATTTATTGATCATATAGAGTCACATAACAATCATCACATTGGAACCCATTTCATAGATGGATAATCATGTAGCCAAACATAGTGGAGAATTTTTATCATCAATCCCATATCCGGATGTGGGTTGTATAGACCATGTGTTTTCAACAAAATATTCTAGTTATATTAGTGGAATTCCTTATCTTATGAAAGTGGAATGTAATTCACTGGTGTCGATAACACATATTGTCCTAGTCCCTTAAACCAACTAGAAATTGGTGATATAAGGTCTTCTAATACACTTGTTACCAATTAAATCATAAATTCCACATTAATCATTATTTTATACAATATATATATATATATATGTGTGTGTGTGAAATAATGAGTTAACATATTTTTCATGCCAATGATTCCTATGAAACTCTGGTTTTGTGAAAATAAGCTTGGCATTATTTTTTGTTGTTATCACATAGAATCATTTGGAGAGGATTGTTGGTAATGGTGAAAGAATTCTCAAAGTCATCACTGGATTAGTCATAGGTGGATTTGACATCAAAAACATTTTCAATCTCATACATCTTGTTATTATATAATGTCAGGATCTCTAGTCCTTGGAATGTGATCCCATCCAATTTGTTCTTATTCTCTATTATGCATTGGTTATTGAGGACGCTACTATAGAGATAAATATTTTTCTCAATGTAATTACAAGATAATAATATGATAGTTATGAAAAATATATAAATATGGGTATATTAGGCTATCATTGAAAATTTTAATGTGAATTTATTATTATAAGACATTGGGATTGATTGAATAATAATAAGAACCCTAGATATATTCACCAATATCGAATGGATTCTCTCTTTAGTCAAAGATAAATCTAAAAAATAAAATAACCTTCAGATATCCCATATTAACTCTCATTAATTATTGGATAATATTTATGAGTATATTGAATATGTTTTATTGTATCTCTGCGTATCATTAATTTTATTTTTTATATAATTTCAAAGATATTATTCAGATAGAGGAAGATCCACTTTCATCGTGTTTTACAAAATAGAGAAAAATGTAGATGGTAGCAATTTCATATCTTTTTTATCATCATCACCAAATTTTCATGAAAACATAATTTTTATTAAAAGTAATAACAAGAAATATGTGATCATTTAATTAAAAAATGAATATCTTAGCCATAATTCCAAATACCATTGATAAAATAACTTCCTCTTAGGTGTGGCTCATGGATATGTATAGGTATAATTATACATCCCCATTACACTATAAACATAATTTTTGGATGAATGATATGGTATCACGAATTTAGAAATTAAATTGAATTTACTTAATAGAAAGGCGATTCTTTTAAGTATGAAATAACGTGTTCCTAGTATAAGCGACTGTGAGAGAATATTATTTATTTTTCTATATTCATATGATGTTCCCTAAAATATTCAAGGATTTAATGTATTTCACCTAACATTTCTCTAATCTAGAAGCATAATATATATAGTGGAAAAATTATATAATTCTTTTATGTCTCCCATTATGTTTTTTTACATAAAAACCATTATTCCTTTTTTTAATTTAAGGTTCTTGATTTTTTTGGATCATAAAAACTGCATTTCTAGAGGGTGGAGACTCAAATTTCTCTTAGAACGCCCTATATGAATTTTCTTTCTTGAAAGTTGTTGTACCCCACTCTCTTGGATTTTAATGATCACAATCACTCTCATCGTGATCTAATATTGTTTCAAGTGTTTTTGATGATAGGAAATAGGGTGCCTAGAAGCTGGCCCAAGAAGAATTCAAAGGAGGAAAAGTGGACTGTTTTCAAGTCCACCGGCCAGCCGGTGTGATACCACCGGCCAGCCGGTAAGGGCACCGGCCAGCCGGATCCAGCACATCGGCCAGCCGGTGGACCAGGCAGAAGGCCTTGCCCTCTGCCAGGTGCCACCGGTCAGCCGGTGCCTGGCCACCGGCCAACCGGTGGGTCCAGACAGAATGGCATGCCTTCTGTCCAGACCACCGGCCAGCCGGTGGAACTCCTTGGAATAGTGAGACCTACTGTCTCACCACCGGCCAGCCGGTGGCCTCCTCACCGGCCAGCCGGTGGCTCCTGGGCAGAAGCACTCTCCACCTTCCAAGGCACCGGCCAGCCGGTGGACAAGCACCGGTCAGCCGGTAAGCAAAGTAAAACTAGCCGTTGGAGCTTGACCAGACTTGTCTACTTGATCCCCAACGGCTCCGAAAGCCCTCCAACGGCCATATTGAAGTATTTGGGAGTATTTCTCCTATAAATAGACATCCATGGATGCCGGGAACACTACCGATCATATACCAAAGCATACCAAAGCTATTTTGATCATTTGAGGCTCCTACGACAATTCTCAAAGGCTACTTGAGATCCAATTGCCATCCTTGAAGCTTGGGCTGCCTCTACATCAACTACACTCACCTCTTGGAGCTCAAGGCTTCCTCTAGTTTGTTCTAAATTATTTACTTCAATTGTTTAGTTCTTAATTGGGTTTGTATTAAAACAAACCACCCTTTTTCTTCCTTCTTTCAATTTGGGTTTCTTGCTACAACCATAATAAAAAAGCAAGCTGTAAGAAGGTGATCTAGCCTACCTTAAAAACGGCTAGTGGGTTTCTTGCTATAGCCATTAAAAAGCAAGCGGTCGTATAAATCTCCCAACGGTTGAGTTGGGAGCGGAGACGTAGGCTTGAGTTTAAAGCCGAACTCCGTTATCAATTGTGTCTTGCCATTTTACTTTCCGCTGCATTTAAATTTGTTTTAAATTGTTAATTAATTTTAAAAAGGAAATTCACCCCCCCTCTTGCCATCACCTCCGACCCAACATTTGGTATCAAAGGGAGCGTTTGTGTAATACCTTAACCGGTTACAAACGAAAAATCCATAGTGATGGCTTCTTCCTCACAAGCACCCGAAGGGTATTCCATGACTCGGGCTCCATACTTCGATGGAACCGATTACACATATTGGAAAACACGAATGATTACTTTTCTTAGAAGTATTGGCTATCCTATATATAGAATTGTTATGCAAGGCTACACTCTTTCTAGTAAGGATGAATCTAATTGGACCCCCGAAGACATTGCCAATTTTGAGCTTGATGGCAAAGCCATGAATGCTCTTCATTGTGGGTTAGACCGTAATGAGTTTAATCGTATTTCTACTTGCACCACCTCACACGAAATTTGGAAACTTTTGGAAGTGACCCATGAGGGCACTAACAAAGTCAAAGACACTAGGTTAGATATGTATCGTCAAGACTTTGAGAGTTTCACAATGCACCCACACGAGTCAATCACTGAAATGTTTACTCGTTTTACTGATGTTTGCAATGGGAGAAAGTCCCTTGGTGATGATGTTTCAGCAGAAACAATGGTGAAGAAAATTCTTTGGGTCCTACCAAGCTCTTGGGCACCAAAGGTGACGGCAATCCAAGAAGCGAAAGATGTCAAGAAGATGCCGGTTGAAGAAATCATAGGGTCACTCATGACTTATGAGATTACCATGAAGAGGCAAGCCGATAAAGAAGGAAAGATCTTCAAGGAGAAAAAGAATATTGCTTTCAAGGCAAAGGAAGAAAGCTCCTCCGATGATAGTGAATCTGAGATTGCTCAACTAGCAAGGAAAATGAGCAAGTTCATGAAGAAAAAGAAGAAATTTCAAAAGGCACGAAAGGAAGAGCCAAAGGCGGAGAAAGAAATCACTTGCTTTGAATGTGGAAAGAAAGGCCACATCAAACCGGAGTGCCCCATTTTCAAGAAAAGGTTAAAAGAAAATAAAAACAATAAGGCCTTCAAAGCATCAACATGGAGTGCAAGTGATGACTCCATGTCTTCAAGCGACTCAAGCGATGAAGGTGGAAAATGCCTAATGGCATTTGATGAGGTATCCTCTTCTCACTCTTCTTCTCACTTTTCTTCCTCATCTTCTTCTTTTGATAATAATATGTCTTATGAAGAACTCCAAAATGCAAGAGATCAATTAGAAGAAGGTTTTCACGAACTAACCTCTAAATTTTTGACCCTGAAAAAGAAAAACAAAACTCTTATTTCCGAAAAAGACAAACTTCTCAAAGAGAATGAGGAGCTTGCCCTTAATGTCAAAAATATTCCAAATGTAGATTCTTTAAATTCTACCATTAAGGATTTGAAGGAATCTCTTGCCAAGTTCACCCAAGGTGAACAAAACTTAACTAAATTGCTAGGTTCTCAGCGTTCGGCTAGAACCACACATGGTCTTGGCTATAACAAGCAATCCACTTTTTCTAGGGCACCCACTACTTTTGTAAGGGGGAGCTCTCAATACAGATTTTGTAATTATTGTAAAAAGACCGGTCACATGATTTATGAATGTGATTGTAAAAATGCTAGGTATGGAAGACCCAAATCCATTACCTACTCGGATGAGTATCATAGAAGGAATACCTCTAGAACATTATGGGTTCAAAAGTCTCTTTTTGCTAATCTTTCCGGACCCAAACTTATATGGGTACCAAAATCTCTTCTTTCTTGATTTTGTAGGATAAACGCCAAAAGAGTAGGATCTCTAAAGGCTTGTGGTATCTTGACAGCGGTTGCTCAAGGCACATGTGTGGCGATCCCTCTGAGTTCAACTCACTTGAAGAATTCGATGGAGGATATGTCACCTTTGGTGATAACTCAAAAAGCAAGATCGTCGGAATAGGTACCATTGGTTTTGGTAGCTCCTCTTTTATTAAAGATGTTTTATTAGTTAAAGGTTTAAAGCATAATTTAATTAGCATTAGTCAACTTTGTGATAGTGGTTTTTCAGTCAATTTTCAAAATGATTTATGCAATGTGTTATATTTTCAAAACAAGTTGATATTTTCTACTTCCCGTTTTCAAAATGTTTACATTATTGATTTAAAATCTCTAGCTAGCCAAAATGTTAAATGTTTAAGTGCTCTTGACAATGAGTATTGGCTTTGGCATAGAAGATTGGGGCATTGTAGCTCTCATTCACTTCTAAAGCTTAATAAGAACAAGCTCATTCGTGACCTTCCTAAACTTAAATTTAAGAAAGATTTGATTTGTGAGCCATGCCAACTTGGTAAGCAACACAAGTCTTCTTTCAAATCTAAGAAGTAAGTGTCCACCTCAAAATCTCTTGAACTCCTTCATCTTGATCTTTTTGGTCCTACTCCCATAGCAAGCATAGGTGGAAAATCCTATACCTTAGTTATTGTTGATGACTTTTCTCGTTTTACTTGGGTTTTCTTTTTAGCCCATAAGAATGATGCTTGTAAAACCTTTTTGAAATTCTCTAGGAAAGTAGAAAACGAAAAAGGATATAAAATCATATCTCTTCGTAGTGATCATGGTGGTGAATTCGAGAACAAAGAATTCGATGAATTGTGTTCCTCTCAAGGATACAATCACACCTTCTCTGCCCCTAGGACTCCTCAACAAAATGGAGTGGTTGAAAGGAGAAACCGAACTCTCCAAGAAATCGCTCGAACCCTCCATAGTGAATTCGACCTCCCTCAATATTTTTGGGCCGAGGCGGTAAACACTGCTTGTTATACTATCAATAGAGTCCTTGTAAGACCCCTTCTTAAGAAAACCCCCTATGAACTTTGGAAAGGCAAATTGCCCAAAGTTGGTTATTTTTAAGTGTTTGGGTGTAAATTTTTTATCCTTAACACAAAAGATAACCTAGGGAAATTTGATGCCAAATCCGATGAAGGTATTTTTCTTGGGTACTCGAACTCAAGCAAAGCCTATCGTGTCTTCAATAAACGTTCAAAAACCATCGAAGAATCATCTCATGTCAAATTTGATGAAACTCTTCCCAATCCTCACCCGGTCATTGAGGATGTTGAAGATAAGCTTGATAAGCTTCATTTGAATGATTCCTCTTCTCCTCCCAAGAAGGATGACCATCAAGAACCCTCTTCACCTTCTTCGCCTTCTACCTTGCATATGGTTTGGAAACCTTCTAGAGACCATCCTTTAGAAAATGTCATAGGTGACCTTCAAGCCGGTACTCGAACTAGAAGATCTATCCTCAATGAAGTTGAACATCAAGCCTTCATTTCTCACCTAGAACCTCAAACCGTTAATGATGCCATTAATGATGAGAATTGGGTTCTTGCAATGCAAGAGGAACTAAATCAATTCTCTCGAAATAATGTTTGGACTCTTTGTGAAAGACCCAATGATCATCCAATTATTGGCACTAAATGGGTTTTTAGGAACAAACTTGATGATCAAGGAAACATAACCCGGAACAAGGCTCGCCTAGTAGCTAAGGGCTATAATCAAGAAGAAGGAATCGATTATGGTGAAACCTTTGCCCCCGTTGCTAGGTTAGAATCCATTAGGATCTTGTTGGCATTCGCCGCCCACTTAAACTTTAAGCTTTTTCAAATGGATGTTAAAAGTGCTTTTTTAAATGGTTTTATTTCTGAAAAAATCTTTGTTGAACAACCTCCCGGTTTTGAAGATCCAAAATTTCCAAATCATGTTTTTAAGTTAACCAAGGCTCTTTATGGCTTAAAGCAAGCCCCTCGGGCTTGGTATGAGCGGTTAACAAAATTTCTTTTAGAAAATGATTTTAAAATGGGTCAAGATGATTGTACCCTCTTTTTAAAACACACTTCAAAAGATCTTTTAATCGTCCAAATTTATGTTGATGATGTTATCTTTGGTTCTACCAAAGAATCTCTTTGTACTGATTTTTCAGATTTAATGAGAAAAGAATTTGAAATGAGTTTTATGGGAGAATTGAAATTTTTTCTTGGTTTTCAAATCTTTCAAAATTCAAAAGGTATTTCTCCAAGCCAAAGAAAATACACAAACGAGCTTCTAAGTCGTTTTGGTATGGATCAAGTAAAGGGAATTAGTACACCTATGAGTACTTCATGTAAGCTTACGTTAGACGAAGCCGGGAAACCGGTGGATAACAAGCTTTATAGGAGTATGATCGGGAGTCTACTTTACCTAACTGCGACCCGTCCTGACATCATGTTTAGTGTTTGCCTTTGTGCTCGTTTTCAAGCCAATCCTAAAGAATCCCATCTTAAATCGGTCAAAAGAATTTTTAAGTATTTAAAAGGATCAAAAAATATTGGTTTATTTTATCCCTCAAATACTTCTTTTGAACTATCTTCTTATTCGGATGCTGATTTTGGCGGATGTCAATTAGATCGTAAGAGTACTAGTGGAACCTGTCATCTGCTAGGCAAGTCCCTTGTTTCGTGGAGTAGCAAGAAGCAAAATTGTGTTGCTCTTTCTACTGCCGAGGCCGAGTATGTAGCCGCTGGCAATTGTTGTGCCCAAATTATTTGGATGCAACACACTCTCTTGGATTATGGTCTTTCCTATGATCATGTCCCTATTAGGTGTGACAACACTAGTGCCATTAGTATCTCTAAGAATCCAATACAACATTCTAGGACAAAGCACATAGACTTAAGGCATCATTTCCTTCGTGACCATTTTCAAAAAGGAGATATCACTTTGGACTTCATTCCTACTGATTTCCAATTAGCTGATATTTTTACCAAACCGCTCCCGGTTGACCGTTTTGATTTTATTAAAGGGGAGTTAGGAATGATTCGTCAATGAGCACTATTAAATATTTGACTTTCTTGGCTTGCTTATATTTTATTTTTATTAGAATTTTTTTAAACATTTTTTTCTTAATTCTGTTTTTTATATTTTTTATGACTTTTAGTGCCACCGGTCAACCGGTGGTACATCACCGGTTAACCGGTGGTGTCGGGTTTTTCTTAATGGGCCGGCCGGGGAAAGGGTTAAAATTTATTTTAAAACCCTTCCTCCCTCATTTCTCTCTTCTCTCTCGGGTTGCTCCCCCTAAAACCGCAGGTCCTCCAAACCCTAGCCTCTCTTCTTTGTTTTGGACCTCTCAAACCTCCTTTCTTCTCTCAATCTCTCTCTTTTTAGCTCCTTTTGCCATCATGGGACCTCGATCTACTCGCAAAGGCAAGGGAATCGCTCAAGAAGCTCTTCCTCCTCCTTCCATCCCTCAACTCCCGGACATTTGGCATGACAAAGTCATTTTGCCGGGTAGGGTAATTGATTATTCTTGGCTGTCTACTGCTTGTCTTGAGCTTTTCTCGATTATTGAGTATCAACATTGGCATTCTTTCTTTGAACCCCCTGAGAAGGATGTCATTTATCCTCTTCTAGTCAAAGAGTTCTATGCTCATTTGACGTGGTCCGTTTCTTATGACATTGATACCATCTTCTCCACTACTCTTGGGCAACCCATCACTATCACTTCGTTGGAGATTTCCCGGATGCTCGGGGTTCCTCATGTTGGACCCCATGCTTTTGCTCAGGGGGAGTTTCCTCGGGACCGTGAGTTTGATATAGCCGTAGCCCTTGAGCATCTCAAAGGGCAGCCCAAAAATCCCATTGTCAAGCTCTCCCAACTCTCTCCTAACCATCGTATTATTGAGCGACTCATTCAAACTTCCCTTGCGCCCCGTATCGGGGATCATGATAATGTCAAATTCATTGATATTTATCTTCTCTCATTTATCACCCGAGGCATACACTTCAATTTGGTCCGGTTTCTGTTCCGGGCCATGACTTATGTGGCTGAGCACCCGCGCCGGTCCAAAACTCTACCCTACGGACGCTTCTTGACTAAAATCTTTTCCTTTCTTGATGTGCCTCTTCATACTACTTCCTTCGAGCAGCCAACGAAGGATAGCATAGTAAATTTTATGATGGTGCAACGAATGAACATCTGTTGGCACCCTTGGCGTCAGGAATGGATTGTCGACAAGGACGGTCTTCTCAAGGCCTACTCTCCTCAAACTCATTCCCATCCTCCTGCCAATGCCATGCCTCCTGCTATAGCCGCTGCCTATCCTCTTTCAGACAGTGAGGATAGTGATGATGATGAAGAGGAAGGAAGTGGTGACGGCGAAGGTGAGGCTGATGCTGCTGCTGATGAGGAGGCTGGAGAGGGTGATGATGCACCTGAGCCTGCTGAGGCTGTGCCCCCTCCTGCTGATGCTGGTGGCTTGCCGGTGACGGCTGATCAGTTCCTACGCTTCCAGGATCAGATCGAGACCCGGCTGGACTTGCAGTTTTCCTACATCAGCTCTCAGTTTGATCAGCTCCACTCACGGATTGATTCTCTAGATCGTCGCTTTGAGGCGGTCCAGGCTCCTCCGGCTCCTCCGACCTTCAGGCGCCGCCGTCACTCTCGGCCCTCTAGGAGTGAATAGAGCCGTTCATGTTTTTTGGCTTGTATTTGTATTTGTATTTGTTTTTTGAACTTCCTTTGTATCGTTTCATCTTTTATGGAATTCATGTTATCTTATCTATCCATCCTTTTTGTCATTACTTATTAGTATTTTTCTTTCATAATTTTTCTCCTATTTTGATATCCCAAAGGGGGAGAAAACCTCTCTATTACATAGTTATTTATTAAAATGCTCTTTTTACATAGTTATTTATTAAAATGCTCTTTTTACAAGTTCATTTTTATGTTATTGATGTCATCAAAATCTGTTTTAAATGGTTAAGTTATTGATTTCAATTGATTTCTTTAAAAAATGGCATTTGGTTGCAATTTCAAAAATAACCCTTTCTCAGTATTTCAATGCTTTCAAGATCATTATATTTGGCACGTCTCTAAGTTTTCCAAGTTCAAATTGTTTATTTAAGTTTTCAATTGACATACCCTTTTTTAAAGATTCATACCCTTTTTTAAAAGTTTTTTTTTGTGATTGTGATCATCAAAATAGGGGAGATTGTTGTACCCCACTCTCTTGGATTTTAATGATCACAATCACTCTCATCGTGATCTAATATTGTTTCAAGTGTTTTTGATGATAGGAAATAGGGTGCCTAGAAGCTGGCCCAAGAAGAATTCAAAGGAGGAAAAGTGGACTGTTTTCAAGTCCACCGGCCAGCCAATGTGATACCACCGGCCAGCCGGTAAGGGCACCGGCCAGCCGGAGCCAGCCCATCGGCTCGCCGGTGGACCAGGCATAAGGCCTTGCTCTCTGCCAGGTGCCACCGGTCAGCCGGTGCCTGGCCACCGGCCAACCGGTGGGTCCAGACAGAATGGCATGCCTTCTGTCCCGACCACCGGCCAGCCGGTGGACTCCTCACCGGCCAGCCGATGGAACTCCTTGGAATAGTGAGACCTACTGTCTCACCACCGGCCAGCCGGTGGCCTCCTCACCGGCCAGCCGGTGGCTCCTGGGCAGAAGCACTCTCCACCTTCCAAGGCACCGGCCAGCCGGTGGACAAGCACCGGTCAGCCGGTAAGCAAAGTCAAACTAGCCGTTGGAGCTTGACCAGACTTGTCTACTTGATCCCCAACGGCTCCGAAAGCCCTCCAACGGCCATATTGAAGTATTTGGGAGTATTTCTCCTATAAATAGACATCCATGGATGCCGGGAACACTACCGATCATATACCGAAGCATACCAAAGCTATTTTGATCATTTGAGGCTCCTACGACAATTCTCAAAGGCTACTTGAGATCCAATTGCCATCCTTGAAGCTTGGGCTGCCTCTACATCAACTACACTCACCTCTTGGCGCTCAAGGCTTCCTCTAGTTTGTTCTAAAGTATTTACTTCAATTGTTTAGTTCTTAATTGTGTTTGTATTAAAACAAACCACCCTTTTTCTTCCTTCTTTCAATTTGGGTTTCTTGCTACAACCATAATAAAAAAGCAAGCTGTAAGAAGGTGATCTAGCCTACCTTAAAAACGGCTAGTGGGTTTCTTGCTATAGCCATTAAAAAGCAAGCGGTCGTATAAATCTCCCAACGGTTGAGTTGGGAACGGAGACGTAGGCTTGAGTTTAAAGCCGAACTCTGTTATCAATTGTGTCTTGCCATTTTACTTTCCGCTGCATTTAAATTTGTTTTAAATTGTTAATTAATTTTAAAAAGGCAACTCACCCCCCCTCTTGCCATCACCTCCGACCCAACAAAAGTATTATGTACCATTACTTATATTTATTAATGTATCCTAATTTATTATAATATATTTACTGATTATGGTTGACTAGTTGTTACTAAAAGTATTTGTATTTTTAGTCAAACATACATGACTGATGGTTATTTCATTTTTAGGTAATAGATCATTATCAAATGATTTCTACATTCAAAATGAGTATAATTTAGAAGTTATTATTATTGAAAATTCTAAATATACAAGAATAATTATATAATGTATTTTCTAAATCATAACACATTAATTTTATAGTAAACTATTAATACAAACTAGATTGATTAAAATTAAAATTGGTAATGTTGAAAATATAATAGTAATGAATATATAGTGATAGGTTGGAGTTAGTTGGTCATAATCACATTCATTATTGGAATATCATATGGGGTTCAGGTAGAGAATGGATGGATTGTAAATATCATTTTAAATGGAAGAAAACATGAAAACAGTTCAATCAACTAAGGCTATTGGGAGTATGATAGAATTTAACACAATAAATCCCTAAATGTGAAAAATATTATTATTAGTGGATGATAATGGATGACTGAATCATATTATAGTTTCATGGGTGTTAAAAAAACATAAAAAATATAACACAGGTTCATTAATAATTGTAATTTCTAGGATGCTATTAAAACACCTCATTAATTATATAATTGTATATGGAACATATAATGATAATCAAATGATGTCATGTGTAACCAGTACCATAAAGTAATACGAATAGTTTATGATCAATATTTGTGGACTAATTAGGTGGAATATATGACCCAAATTAATTTTTTACATTCCAATAATGCTCAAAAACTTTATTGAGCATAATAAGTGTTATTCCAAATCATATAATGGAGATCTAGGTTAGAGAAAGGTGTTATGAAATAATTATAAAAGGAATATTAATCTAATTTTATTGAATAGAAAATTACACTATGATGTTGTCAGGTCATACAGAGATAAGAGGAATTTTTTTCATGACACATATTCGTCTTGGTAAAAGGTCATATTAGTGGAACATATAATGATCCAAGTATTGGGTGTAAAAGTTATATTCCAAACAACGGTTTGATTTCCTCGTAAAATTCCTTTGTTAAAAAAATAGAAGGAAGTATCATGATTATCAGAGTGTATCAAAGCACCAATGGTGGATTATAAAAAAAATTTCCACAAAACCATTATGGAAGATTTTAAAACCATTTTTATGTGACTAGGTGGTTGTGAACTTATTGAGATGTCGAAAGTAAACTTCAGGTGGATCATACACGGTTTTCCATGAATATATATATATCTCATAAATGAGGAGATGAGGGAATTCATATTTTTTTGGATGAGACTAGTTTAATGTATAATTATATGACTCTGTATATTTTATTAAGGAGAATCATTCACTTTTAGTTATTTTATAGAAACACACTAAAGACATTGGGTTCATATCCAGGATGGGGGATCTATTTGGACTTCATGGTTGGGTATTGTATATGTAATATCAGTGTCACTCTATATCTCATTAGAATATGAATCAATGAACACATAATACTTTAAAGAATTTGGTCCAATGAAATGTTCTAACTCACATTTTAAGAAGGTGGACTTTAATTTTGAGCATGATTATATATATGACAAAACCCATGTTGGAATTTCCTATATGGATTTGAATTAAAATAGGATTGAGAGATTTTTCTTATTTTTATTATTGATTTGGGTCTACTATAATAGATCTATTCTTCATTATATATGGTTCTGAAATAATAATTAAACTATAAATTATTCTTGTAAAATTTTGGGCATTGATAATTGTCAAATTAATGGAATTGGTGGGATTTATGTTCTATGGGGTAAAATAATCAACCACAATGCCTTCTACATTTATTGACACTATATAAATAAAAAACAGGCCAAAAGAGAATAATCCTCCAAGATAATTATATATTAATTTCTGGTGGAATTGAACCACATAGATAAAAATAAAATGGTATTCTTGTGGGTTCAATGTATATCAATATCTTGTATCCAGACATACATTTTTGGTTTGACATGGTTCTAATGTATATGAAAATGGTTAGACCACATTTCTATAATGATTATAAAATAACAAAAATATTTATAAATATAATTTTTGGTAATATAAAATTTTGGTTCATAGACAGAACTAGGATGAAGGATCCATGAATCATTATATATATCAATATAATGTGAATCAAGAGAGATGTAGTTATAGGTAATTTCTTTATGTAGGTCTACCTCACATATAAGAAAAGTGGAGTACATACAAGGGATACAACCCTATGATGTTTAGGTCCATGAAGAATAGGAAAAAATTTCCTTGGCTTTGGATAAGGCTTTACTCACTCAAAAAAATAAAAATACATATATATAACTGATATTCTGAGAAATAAATGGTACTAATAATATTACCAAGATTGTATTAAGATTATATCCAATGATTATTTTTTATTATTATAATGTTTAGATTTTTTTGGTGAAGGCCTTGGACACATAGTTAAATGTTTTACGATAATGGATAGTTGTTATACAGATTAAGTTCATATGATAATTGTTTTTTCTAATAAGTTAACATCATTCAACCAGAACATTGGACACACTATTTCAAATCATGTCCCATGGATTTTGGGCATCCAATTTTGTATTATATCATTTTGTAGAATGGTTTTGATAATGTTTTCATAACATTAACTAGTGGATTGCAAAAAATTTATGATTATGAATCATAAAACCATGTTTTTTTATTAGGTGACATGTTACTTCAGAAAACATATATTTGTAGGTGTGGAATAAGATCCACATCCAATGTGATCAATGAATTTTACCTATTGGAGTCCAACATGTGAATAGAATAGGATCTTTCACACATTTTCATGTTTTTTAGGTTCTTTAATAGTTATCATTAAGATCATAAATTATTTCCCCATATAAGAATGAATAAAGGAAAACAAACTTGATGAATTCTCAGGAAACTCTGTTTCGGTGAACCTATATGTGGTAAAAATTATAAAATATTCATTAATTAATTAATACCAACTCATCTAATTGATTTTGAGATTTGACATAAATGGATAGAAGATCATAAATTGTAATGTATAGTGAAATTATTTAGACCTAAATGTGTATAACTACCTTTATCACACACATGAGTGAATATAAGTTTTTTATGTTGTATTTTGTGTTGGGGTGTAAGAGGCCAAAAAATCATACAGATGATTATTAGGATAATATTTATAGACCTTTTACAATATATTATATAATAAATTTGATGTATTTTTTTGAAAACCGAATTCTATATATTTTTATTTCATAATAGCATAATGAGAGTCTATATAGATTTCATGTATATTGATACACCCTTTTTATTTTAGAGTAGTACTTGTTTGGGAAACTATCCATCAGTATTTTATAAGGGACACTAAATCGGATAATAATGTTTTTATCCAAACAAAAATATGATGAATTTTTTGGAAACTTTCTTATGGGATATATACATGTATCACATAGAGAAAAATTTGGTTGAAGTTAGGATTTACTTAAATTGGCTGTTCATTTTTGGGAGGTATCACCCAATTACATCTAGTTTTTTAGATTGTAAATGGCCATTAATATTTTATATTATTTAAATATAATGTTAGTCTATGAATTAGGATGGAATTTATCTAATAAAAATATATTTTTTGGTGGATTCCTTACATGAATGTTCCATTGATGGAAATAAATTATTGAACCCCCAAGTTTCATGAGAAATCGTGATAGCTGATAGATGAGAACCATAGGAAATTGTTTATACATCTTTTATAAAAACATGATTTTATCCTACATCCATGAATCGGAGTATTACTCTATCAATGATTCATTTATAGAGGAATATATCAGAACTTATACATTATAGTGAGTAAAGTTAAATGACCAACAACTTATTTTCATTATTATATTACTATATGATTTTAAAAACATGCATTAAAGGCATTATAATATTGAATATATATGTCCATTTGATGGATTTTTATTTTCATGGATATATTTGAACACATTTTTCACTTCCATGTCGATACAAATAAATAATGAAATCATCACTTGTTGCATAATTTTGATGGTTTTTCATCATTTTTTTAATATTCCAATCCTTATGCACAAAAGAAAATGAATATTATTGGTAATAACATGAATGTGGGACATCAGTTTATATTGGATCAAATTGGTATTCTACTAACAATTTTCACATATACTAAAGTAATTAAATGTGATCTATATTTTTGATGGTATAGTCATTATTCATATTCTTGATCAAAATATTTTAATCAACATTGAATTTTTATTAGAATTTGGGTATTTTTTGTTTTAGTCCCATAACATCAATGATGTACTGTTTTTCTTCCATCTTGTTTTGGCATCCTTCTGAAAATAAAAAACTAATATGGTAGAACTATTTTTTTATAGAGAGATACATATAACTCACAAACCTTCTTTGTTGAGTTTAGGTTCTACCATTATCTTCCTAGTTGTGAATCTTGAATAAATATCAAAATATATCTCCCATGATTGGGGTAGTCGTTGATATAAAATATTAACTTTTTTGAATCATATTCCAATGGTTTTTTTGGTATAAGTATTCTATAGCAGAAAATATTAAAATATTTCTATTTTTATTTCCTTTTTCAGTATAAAAAAATGTAAAGCTATTGAAAGAGGACTTCTCACTATGTCATTAATATATAAAACATATAGTTATTGGGGATACAGTTGTGTGGGTCATTACTATATAATATTTTTATATTTTGGTATTTTAGGTCGTTATATATATTATGAAGTACATATATTTGTAGATTTTTTTCATGATATTATAATATAGAGTCTCATTAATAATATTTTTTTTTCACAGATAATAAGGTCTATTATATTTCATTGTTCAATTATTATTGTTATGAAAAGTATTCAGATAATCCTCAAAGGATATCAAATTTAAATGTGATCCTTTCCAACAACAATGTGAATTAGCTCTAGTAGAATCAAACGACATTTCATGAACATGAAAAACAAATAATAATTATCATCAGTGCAATAATAGGTAACCCCCTTCTTCATATTTGTTTTGAAGCATATACATTTTACAATAATTTTATATATAACGTTACATATTTTTTATTGATCGATAATGTCCTCTCTTCTGTTTGAGTGGTTGAGGATATGACATGTCAAGGATATCCTTGTGTTTCCTAAGACTTACTTGATTATCATTGTGGTATTATATAAAACTAGGGAACTTTAATTATGTAACAAAAAAATAATTTCTAAGTATTCCTCTATAATATATGATGACACATATTTCTGGGAATTACATCATGAACAAAAATATCAGTTTATCTTTTATAGGATATGACAATCATATGATCAATATAACATTCAATGGTCCTCTTTAGGACGGAATTGAAAATAGAATACATTGAATGTTTCTATAGGTAATTAGTGTTTTTCAACCAAAAAAACACTTGATAGAATTATTTTTGTGGGGTACCCTGATATAAGTGTCCTTTTTATCATTTTATGACATTCTAATTTGGTTATATAATAAATAACCATCATTAAAGTAAAGTGATTAATATTCGAAAGTTGCATCAATTAGAAGATAAATAATCCGAACTAGGAAACCATATTTTTTAAAATAATTGATAGAGATATATGATGTGGATTAAAACATTGGATTTCCTATTCAGATTTTTTATTTGGACAATGATCTAAATCCACTCATGGTTTTAGACCACTCAAAATATTTTTGATTTCATATGCTTAATAACATCATCTCTATCCTTTGAAATGTGAGTACAATGTTTTATTCTTAGAACCATTATGTAACCATGTAGATCCTCTATAAATACCTTGTGGTTGGTAGATATATTGGGATTGGGACTCGAAATATATATGTGAATCTAGGTGAGCACGTAATGATGATACTCTAGAAAACTGGTATATACATCTTATTATTACAAATAATTTTTTTTTTCTAATCAATTTGAGTCATAGATATTTTTATGTGACAATATATTTTATTATATATCATGATTTTTTGGATTCCCCTTCCATAACTATTGGGGTAGATACTCAATGATCCACTTTTTCATATCCTGCACCAATCTTAGGATTAATGGGTGATGGGCAGGAATTTTCAGATCCAGAAAGATGTAACAATATCCCGATGTTCATAATATTAAATAAAATCCACCCAACTCTATATTAGTAAAATTATAGTCTCTTAAAATTCATCCAACAATATAGGGATATTAATATATTTTATCAAATATTCAAAGGATCTCACACCGATGATGTTAACATTATTGAGGATATCCGGCATTTATAATGTCATATAGAGTTAAATATATATGAATGATATCATGAGAGAAAATCAATGGAGTCACAAATATAATATTTAATTATTGATTTCATTGAGGGGAAATAAATATTAATCCAAAATTTCATTGAATGTGGTTTCCATCATCATTTAAATACCATTTTGAGTAGTAAACTAAGTTACATAATCAATAATGTGATATATCACTTCTCTCTAGTGGATACCTACATGGACATAATGAGACTGATATGATTAAAATGGGACAGTACCATATTGAAATGTCAAAAATTGGTTATTAACATAGTATTTTACACATTCATTGTATTATGATGGAACATTTTCATGATATTTAAACCAATAACTCCTTAATGAGTCATTAACAGTTGCATCATTTTTTATTATAAAAAATAATGTCTCATCAATGTGGTCATTAATTTATCCTATGATCTTGATTCATGAAAAATGATTATTCTCACTATTTTAATAATATATATGATTTAATGTATCAAATAAAAAATCATTTTAAATTTATCTCAACCAATGGAGAATTCAATCTATAATTAAGTTTATTCATGATCCATTGGTAATTAATTTTCATATGATGGCCATGTCATTAAATCAATAAGATACATATAATGGAATAGTGTATACCAAAACAATTATCAATACCCTTTTATGTGGAAGATATGATTTTCTGAAATGACATGGAATTAGTCTCTGGGAGATATACTATAAGATTTGTGACATCATATTTGAACTCTTAATGGAAGTATTGGACCTCTTAATACACTTTATTGAGATATTTTGATAAATTGAGATTATACAGGATTGAATTGTTAGATGGAACCATTAATAAAAAAATTCAAGATATTAATTTTTTGAGACGAAGGTATACATTTCATCACATGGGGGATGAGTCTACTCCATTGAATTTTTGTTAGGGGGGATGTTTTTATTGATGAAATTACAGGTTCTTGGAAAAAAGGCAAAGGCACACATTTTGATGGTAGATTGATTTGACTTGGTTTGACCACTCATCTAGACTAATTAGATGTTGGTACTATTATTAATTAGTCAGAAATAATAATTTGATTTGGAATGCTCTTGAATGATGATAGGGTGTCATCATGTTTATATTAATCTCATTGAAGTGATTGAACGTGGGTATCATCCATGTGTATAACATTTGATGGGATGTGCCGGGGATATTAATATTATCCAGGACTAGGTATTCCCTTATTGCATCATATTATTTAGACTCTACCTTTAGTTCCTAGTTTTTTATAGGGAAGATAGTATCATAATAATACTTATAATTTGAGACGTGTCTCATTATATGAATGAGAATAATATAACCAAAGAGTAATTCATTATCTGATAAAGATTCTATTTTGTGGGAAAACTCGTATTGTATGACTTATTGGGATGGTTCCCATATACATTTCTTTTTATTCCGTAAAAAAATAGTTTCAAGACTATATTATGAATTTTTATGGGTTCATATTCTATTTCATGAGTCATTCCATGTTATTAATGTTTCTCTTTAATATATATTATTTTTGAAAACTATAAGGGAAAATTTATTAGTTACACTATAGGAGAAGAGACTATTGTTATAGTTTTATAATTTAGCATTGTCCTGATGAAGAAATGAGATTAGTTTCTAATAATTTTTGACATCCATTTAATGAACAAATTTCACTATTACTAATAAGTTATTATCATTCCCTTTATTCCTCTGGATAAGTGGAAAAAAAAATTCAACTTGTGATAGTGTATTACGAAATTTCACCTCTCCAAAATCAACCATCAATTTGATAACATAGTTAATAAAAATTAATTCTGGGATGTTGTTCCAAATATTAATTAAAAGGGTCAACAATTGTAGTTATTAATAATTCCATAAAGATCTATCCGTATAGGATAAGTAATTATTAGAAATTTTTTCATAACCAATTTAAAGTATCCATGATATTGATCATCTAAGAATGAATTATATTTATTCACATGTTCCGCATATTAATTAAATTTCTACAGAATTATCACATCATTATGATGGTTTTCTAATTTTTTGTCTGATCAAGAGGAGGTGTCTCATGGTACTATGTGGGATTGTTTACTAGATTTAGTGTTGTGTTTTTATTTGATTGTAATTATTGAAAATTTGATATTTCCTATTCTTCTCTCTTAAAAGATTGGTTTTGTATAGGAATATGTTTTTTCCTTCATTATATAGTCTTTTGAAAATATCAAAATATAATAAACTTTTTGAAACATTCATTCATATTTTACAAGATGAGTGGAGTTTATAACTCATCACAAATGACCACTATATACAGAATTGAAAAAATCATCCATAAGGATATGAAGATTTATAAATAAATTCAATATCACCCACCTATAAATGGTATTTGGGACTCTCTCATTATCACACATCATGAAATTTGGGAGGATTATGATAGTTTTATTACATAGGCTAGATCTAAACTAATAAAGGTGTTTTCAGTGGAGGTCTTCCCATCTTTTGATAGTAATGGATGGTAATAAGGTATAAAATAAAGTAATACCCCCTCCATCATGTGTATGATGAAATTGAGTATCGATACATCTCTTTAATCAAGTGTCATCATAATGGGAGGTCAATAAGACATGAAATGAGTCAGTTATCATTCTTGATCTCATGTGCCATATAATGTTGGAAATGGGTAATATCCAAAATTGGTTGGTGGAAGTGTTTCATATAATTATTTAGGGATTGAAATTATAATCATTTTCACTGGTAAAAATCACATATCTGTAAAATCTATTCTAGCTTCCAGTGACTCGATTATGTTAATGTGTTATGATGGAATAGATAGTTGGGTAGGAACATGAATAGGGGAGATTGTAGGTGAATCTTAATATGGTGAGACTACCTTCACTTACTAATGATAGATAGTATGGGGGTGTGGGGTATTTCACATGGAATAAAATTGACATCTATACAAATAGTGGGATATACTAACATACGTTAAGTACTAGATTAATGAAAAATGATTTTTGAGGTCCCATATTAATTGAATAACACAGATATAACATTTTTAGAATAATGGGATATTCTTATTTAGGAATACATATTTAAAGATAAATTGGAATATTTTATTTTATAAGACTACATTTTTGGATATTGGATATGCATAAAATATTATTGATTCAATTCAAATATTTCTTTTAATACTCATAATGATGAAATATTTTCTCAATTTTTGGTGTTTCAACATCATCATGTAACAGATGTGGCATATCCACACTTTTTCCATTCTATTTTAGCAAAGCTATTTTGATAATTAATAGATGACCATTTTATGGGGAACCTAAATTTTCATATTCTCTTTGATTTTATGTATTACCAATTTCATTACTAATTATGTTATAGAAGTGTTTTCGAAGAGAAAAATATTCCTCTTATTTCATTTGCATTTCCTTCATGTTTCATTGTTTATATATGGATAGTTCGGATTGAATTTACTGATTAATAGTGTATTATATACATCATATCTCCATAATGTTGTTTGGGGGGTTGAACTCCCTTAGAGTAACCAATAATTGTAAAGTCATGATCTTCAGAGGTGTTTTAATTCTTTATGGGTTGTATTAGATTGTGAACACTATAAGTATTTATATTTTCATTACATGATTCCCATGAGTTAATTCATAAAGGTTAATCTATATGGATTCTCTTTAATACCTCATTATATGTGTAACCCATGATAAATATTGGAAACCCAATGATGATTATTTTAGTTACTCAAATTTTGATGAATATTCTAAAAGGGTATAGACTAATCTCCTTGTGGAATGAGGATTAGGTAAAAATACCCCAATTTCAATTGTATTGGGATAGTCTTAATATGTTATTTAAATATCCCTCACTATATTTGGTGACCCTGATAGAGTCAGTTGTGGTAAAAAATTTCACCATCCATGTGGGATAATGCTTCTCTAATACTGATGATACAACAAATGTCATTTAATTTCACATATTATTGCTTTGACTATATATGAGATAGTTGAAAACCATTATATGAATGTTATATTATTACTTAATTAGGGAATGAAATAATTTGAGGTTTTTTTGACAAATCATAATTATGGTCAATATTATCATATGTTTTATGTATGATCCATTTTACATCATCCCTTGTCATAATTAAAGCATATAATGTTTGTTCATGGAAAATCACCCTATGTGTACCATCTATGATATGTAGTCCCCAATTCAGAGAGTCATCCCTATGTGATGACATTATATGATTTCACATTTGGTTTGATTTTCTGGTTGTAGAGTGAAGTGATTAAAAATACCCCATGTTCAGCGAACACATTGATATACTAATAAAATAGAGACAAATAATAGTATGATATATAATAAAATATATATCATGTATTTTATATAGAATATTTAATAATTAATTCTCCATTTCATGTGTATTATGAATAAAAGGAAATAAAAGTAAATATGTTAGTGAATTTATTTTATTTCCATGATGAGATCCAAATATACTCTATAATGAAATAATTTCTCTTTCAAATGGAATAAATTTAATGAGATCTTTTCATTAATATTATTAATAAATTTCTCTATCAATGGTTTTATAATATCATACTATTGAGTTTCAATATCTAAAACATGACCATATACTATGTTTGATAATTATCTACCTCTCTATCAATTTTTTCTTATCATATTTTGAGATAGATTCTCATATTTTCTCAAACCATAAGTGTTATATTAGTTTACACTATTATATAAATAGGGGTTATATAAATATTATTTTTTGCAATGGATATATAAAATTCAAAGGGTGATTCATAGAATGAATTCCAAATTGGGTTATCAGTAATATGAAAAATAATGTCACTTATCAAGGATAAAGAATCAAGTGTTGTTGGATCTATAACCTAAAAGATAACAGGATATATTGTATTTCATATTATTTATATGAAATATGTAGCTCCTTGTTATAAAAAAAGATATTACTTTTTGAATTATAATCATAAAATCGCCATCATGGGGTGGGGTAACATCATTTATCTACATCTGACCACAAGGAAGAGTCTTACAACATATACAAAGTAAAAGTCCAGTATATTTGGATATTGTATGTTCATAACCATATTGGAATTGGATTCTCATCATTAGTAGATATTGTTCAATAATCCTCATGAGATTAATTTTCGTGGTAAATATTTTAGTGGCAACAAAGGATGCCATTGTAGTAATATATATGTATGAAAACTTCATATTTTTTTACAATAATATTGGGGATGACCTTTATAACTGCACATATTAATTCCTAGATATGGAAGTGATTAAATATGATCTTGGGAAACCATTAATATTTTACCCAAGGACTCAACAACAACATAATTAATCATTGAATATATGTGTTCCTAAATTTGGATATTAGATTTCGCATTATGGGATTTCTTCTAAATGTTATCTATTAGAAATTTGGCCTCACATAAGATGAACAATGATATTCATAAATTGGTGCACACCTAAGAGACTCATTATATATATATGGTATATTATGAATATTTTACTTATTTTTTAATGAATATATTTTATCCCTATAGTTTCGATTGGAATGGATTGAAAATATATAATTGGAATGTGAATGAATTTCCGGTGTTTCCTTCTATTTATTGCGAGAGCATGTCAGTCACCCTCATTGATGGGGGAAGGAATTTGTTACTAGTGTAAATATTGTTTATGGTTGATGATATCCAATACTAGTTGTAGGATGAATTTTATTGTACCCCATAATTGATAATTATTCAAATATATATATATAGGTTTTTAATCTATTAGAATATATATATGTTATTCCCATTCATTTCCAAGTGGTTGTGCTGCTTGGTTTCTACATCTATATATTGAATGTCTTACCATTCCTTGGTTGTAGTAATAATTTGATTCTACTCATTTCTATTTATAAAAATATAAATATACCAATAAGATTAATTCTTTATGGTTGAAATATCTGTATTCCCCCTAATTGATGTTGAGATATCCTGAAAACATCTTTATATGCATCTATATTGCGCTAGAATGAAAATTGGGCACAAAAAGTATATATGAATGTTCAATGATTTTTTTAAAAAGTATAATTTTTGTAATAATTATTGGGAATTGGAAAATTATACTACTTCCTATTTTTTAACTGTATCTAAAAATAGAATAATTTCTTTCGTGATCGGGATTAGGTGAACATATTCAGGACGCATAGGGTTGATTACTCTATGAGATGAAGGATTGGTGCTTCATTTAGTTACTAATGATTAGTAGTGGAAGGATCCATTTAGGGAGACTCTTATGTTGTATTGAAGGCACTACTTACAACATGGTGAACCTAAATAACTAAAGGTATTTTCCAATTATATCATTTAGTAGAGAGACTCTAAAAATGGTTTGAGATGACAATATGTATCATATTATTCTTCCCAAAAACTCATAGTTGGGTTGAACGTTTTTGTGGATCCATTCCCTATCATATTAACAAGAAAATTTAAATTTTGAGATACTATTTTTCAAATTGTACTCTGGAAATTATGAATTTCTCACACAGCATTGAAGATGGTGAGTGGGTGATAGTGTGCTCTGGTTTGATGAGTTCACAGATCATGCAACAAAAATGTGTATGACTATCAATATTGAGAAAAAAATATTTAGATTTTGGTGACTTTTATTGGATTCACATTATGAGAAACTAATAATAAAATGGTTATCATTTCAAATAAGAATCACAATTTAATAATCACATACAATACTAATTTCCTAAAAGGTTATAAATTGGTCATAATTTACGGATTCAAATTAGGTTCATAGTTTTTGTTTCACACCCAGTGGTATGGAATTCAATTGATCATATATCAATAATTATACATATTCTTCAAGTGGGTTCTAATGATGAATATTTATGGTACCAAATAGCCCAATATATCCTATATCAATTACATACTATGGAACTTAGTTCCAATTCATGTAGTCATTGAGGCAATTTCTCAGTGACACTTATCAACTCACATTGTACAGGATGAATGGATTTTAGCCTCATAATACCCAATTTGGGTTAATTTTTTCCTCATTCGGGACCCTTATATATTTGGTTCGTGCTCATAAATCCATCCAAATTCATAATGATGGATTGGTCACCCCATATAAGAAAGTAGTTTTTAATAGATACAGATGTAAGAAACTGTATATACAAATATTATTCATCAATGGGACCATCATTATGTGACAAAGGTCATCCAACAATGGAACAAAAATTTTGATTCATATTTTCTCTACCAATCAAAGTATCTATACCTATTTTAGGTTCTCCATCATTTTTTCTAATTAATTTATAATGTCTATCTTTATGTAACTCTGGTTTAATGATGGAAATTTTTTCCCTATATAACATATCCTTATCAAGGGATTATTTTTTTTGTTTTCATTCTGTATATCTAAATGAAATGAAATAGAAGCCACATAATTCATTTTGATTGGGAATTACAACTATGAATAATTCATAAGGATAGAATTCAGATTATGATAATAATGGGATTGAATCATGTCCCAAATATCATGTGACTCATTCATGGGGTGAGAAATAAGGATCATTTTTTTGTCACAATACATAATTAGATTGAAATGGGAAATTTACCTAATTTAGAAGGCAAAAAAATATATTTCTTCCCCTTTATTAATGGATGAGTTAGAGTATATGAACAACCAGTGAGTTATGGATTATTGAATGAAAGGATAAGGGCTCGCTCACTCATGATGGTATTAACTAAATAATCTTCACATTGTTCTCTAATGGTTTAGGGTGAGGCTATTTTGGGATAAAAATGAAGATATATTGGGGGATTACTCTCAGAGTGATTGATAATTATTTTACGAAATTTATTTTTATAAACCATGTATTGGGTATTTCACATTAGTTATTTTCAAATAAGAAAGATCTAATACTGCCTATATAACATAATATTTTGATTAGAATGTGATAGGATAGGATCAATGCCTCCACTAAGAAATTTCCCACCATTTCCCCCAAGATTTGGGTCTTAATTAACAAGGATATATATTATTTTAGGCCTCTTTAGTACTCCACCTATTAGGGAGGTTATGTGGGGGTTACCCTATTGGTTGTACAATAATATATATATATAT
Source organism: Viscum album (assembly GCA_963277665.1). Lineage (NCBI taxonomy): Eukaryota > Viridiplantae > Streptophyta > Magnoliopsida > Santalales > Viscaceae > Viscum > Viscum album. The sequence continues at coordinate 1,942,714,911 of OY728165.1, forward strand.
ATATATATAATTCTATTATAAATGTTAATGTGTGTCTATAATATATCCATGGCATGTTGGTATGTTTATGCATGAATTAAATATAAATGCATTAATATAAATATTTGAGTGTGTGTGGGTGATATATTTCTTTCTCCAAAAACGTTTTATTATTAGTTCAAAAACATTATTCATGTTTTGATGGATTTATATTAGTCATTTTAAAAATTCCAATGAATTAATCAATGATTATAAAACACATTTGATTACAGGAGACTTAGTTTTGAAAATATAAGTTGATTTTGTCCTATTATGTTTTCTGTGGTGAATTATCTCTTCCTCTATACTGATTTCTAACAAATCATATGATGTTTCCAGAGACTCATTATATTTCTGGTAACTTTAGGATACAATCATTGGTTCATTCATGGGTGTCCCGCCTCATTTGTATGGTGTATTTGTACATTTTTTTTTGACATTTCTCTATAATTATCATTTTTTAGGGAAGAAGAAATTTATTTGAGATTGTGTTTTTTCAGGTAAAATTATATATTGTTTTATATATGTTTGGATTATTCAAGCCACAACCTCCTATGATTAGGTTGTATTTTAATTGAAATTATAATTATATAGAAATATGTAAACCGTTAGTCGTATCATATGGTTGGATTCATTCAGGAAAATAATTTTTTTTTCTAAAATAATATTACAAATTTTAAAATGAAATATATCAATCCTACAAATAAATATTAAATTTCAAATTTTGGGATTAAAAATATAATGATTTTTTTCTGTAGTTAATATTTATTTATTTTTTGATAAAATGGTAACAAAATTAACAATCTAGCCTTAATTAAATATGTCTTATTAACTTATATCAAATTTAAAATTTTCATTTTTATTACACATATTGAGGAAAATAAATAAAATATAAGTTTTAATCAAGATAAATCATTTATGAATTGAATTATATTAGTTAAAAAATATTTACAAATAATTAAAAGGATATTTTTGAATATTTATAATGAATTATAAAATTGTTTTCCAAAATAAATAAAAATTAAAGTAAGATGTTTATTTAATAATTAATTTTTTCAATACCTTTTTAAATAATAATTGGAATGATTTGTGATATTGAAATAACTGGTTATTAAGAAATCAAAAAAGTTTATCTATGAATTGTTTATAAATTATAACATTTTTTATATTTAGATTTTGTGAAAATCGTTATATTGAAAATAGGTATGTATAAATTATTTTTAATTTTTGAAGTATCCTATAAATGATATTTAATGTAAAATACTAATGGTTTTATATTTAAAGGAATATAAAATATTTATATTCTTTCTAATTTATAAAAGATTTACAATTAGAATTTATTTATGACATTTTAGTTAATTTATAATGTTTTGGAAAATAAATTAATTGTATATTTATTTATTATATTTACAATATATATATATGTTTAGTTAATTTATTAAGAAGTTAGAATATTTGGTATGGCCATTTAAATGATAAATTTTATCTTAGATATACTTTCATATAATTATTAGATTTATATCATAATATTTTGATTAAATCTACCTTAAAATCACTTTTTAATTGGAGTTATAGTTGTGGGAATATTTTTTAGTCATAGGTTTTTCGCATATGATTTTTTAGGATTTATCAATTGATTTCTATATTGAATAAAGTCACCAATGTTGATGAAAAAAGGGACAAGAATCCTACATTTTTTGAAGTGTAATTGGGTTAGATATCAATTTCTTCATGCAAAATAATGTGATGTTTTTTAGTCTCATATAACAATAAAAATATACATGATGATTTCATGAAATTTTTGAGTACAATGAATTTTCACATATTATAGTATACATGAATTCTATTTTTTGTGATAAATATTTACTTCTGGGTTGTGAAAATAGATATTCATTAATGTTTAGATAAATAATTAATTTAGACGGAGGAATATGTATTCCAAATATAAAGTGATAGAGTCCTGAATATAGGAATATAAATAAAAAATGGAATGAAAATTATTACATATAATGTAATAGTTTAATATTAATATAACATATAGTAAATTGATAGGATCTAAAACCCCACAAATACTTATTGTGATAATTATATGAATAAAATACTTGTCAAGAAAATGATCATACAATGGATTGTTTCTTGCCTCTTCCATATTCCCTTGCATTATATTGTTTATGGAAATCAAGTCATGAGCATCTCAAGATTATTTTTGTGTATTATTGCTAACACATCAGGTTCCCTATAATTTTTTATGGTTATAAAGGTTTTAAAATTTTCTTTAAGATAAAATATCTTGGAATCCAAAATGGTTATGAAACTATAGGAATATAGTTGATAATATTTATATAATATTTTTCGATACGTGATGATCATCTCAACTATCGCAAAATCACAAATTTTTTGATTTGTATGAAACCCTACCTAAATATCTATGTAGTAAGATTAATTCCAAAGAAGACTCATTGCTACGTGAAATATGTATCATGGATGGCTAACATTTTATAATTTATCGGTTCATCATTTTTACTGGGAACATGTAAATTTAACACCCTTAATGAAAATTTATAATACTATACTAACATACTTATTTGTATGTATTTTAAATTTTTAAATAATTTACACAGATCAAAATTATATCATTAATATATACGAAATAAGAATAGTACAAAATTGGTCTATAGGATTCAGAATTGATCTCTTGGATAAACATTCGGAGTACCCAAATTTGAAGGGTATAGAAAGAATGTTTCCTAATTTTACTCAAATGTATAAGATATTGGGGGTGTGTCACCCATTCATGCTGAAAACAAAATACTCATAGATATGGGATTATTGATAAAAGATAATTTATATCATCATATTAGTATGGGAAGAAGAAATTATACATTAGAGTTAACCACATACGAGCTGATATTACCACTTTTTTTATGCTTGAATTGAAAAAAATTTATTTTATGAGTTTTAAAAAGTAGAATCTGATTTATATATCTTATTCGGAAAATATGTGTTATTTATTCATTATTATGAAAATTATTATATATATAGGAATATAATTTCTTAAGGCATTGTGAATATACTGATCAGTTTATATATTCTTCATATTGATAATCCAAATTATCACATTCATAATAAGAAGTTCATGTTTGATTTTAATCCCAACATTCGTTGGAATTTTATCATAGGAAAAATAATTGATAATTATGTTTAAAGAGAACATATAGAAATATTTTATCCCAAACTATATTATAAATTATTTTACATATGTGAATCTGTTTTATTCTGTAAAATAATAATTTCAACTTTTTTAATAAAAAGAAATACAGCTAGTGACTATTGAATTATATAAATATTGATCTATGTGGACCAATGAGTATAATAAAAAATACATAAATAATTACACTGTTACTTTTACTGATGACATTAGTTCGTATGTGTATGTTTTTATGATGAAATACATTCATGTAAATTTTAAATATTTCAAATAATTACATAAATATATATATATATATTAAATTTGAATTATTCATAAATTCCTCCAATTAGATAATGGTTTTGAATACATGATCTAGGAATTCATAGCTCATCTGAGAGTTTGTGTAAATTTTTCCAAAACTCACTACACTATAAACACTATATTTGAATGCTAAATTTAAAAGGTAAAATCATACCTTGTATGACATGGTATAATCATTTAATATTTTATGTGACCTACCTATCTCATTTTGGGGTTTTTCATTAGAAATAGAAATATATTTACTTAACTACATTCCATATAATGTAGTTATAAATATAATTTTTGAGATATGGATTGAGAAACATCCCATTATATCTTTTTATGAGGATATATGGTCATGAATTATTAATAAAACAATTGGGTTTAAAAAAAATCTAAGCCAATCACTGAAAAAATGCTTATTTTTTATCAAAAAAAAACTACAGAATATTAATTTTAAATACCTATTAATCACAATGTATTTGTGTATTGACATTTTTTCATATATGATGAACAATATATATGTTCATGATTCTATCCGAAGAATGAATAACATGTGAAGATTATAAAAAATAGGATGTGTTCCGAAGATGAATGTTAATTCAGTTCCCTAAAGTTTTATAAGAATAATAGAATTAGGATACACAATATCCATTATCATTTAGATTAATTCATTTGATACAATTTTGATATGAAATTCTAATGGAAATAAAGATGAAATAATGTTCATGTGAGAGGAACATTCATTCTATCATGATGTAAATCATATTTTGGATATTAAGAAATGGTTTTGATCCATTGAAATTAGGATAGAATATATATACACTGACCATGTACAGAACATGGAACCAGAAATGGTGATATCCATAGCATGTGACTATTTTATACATAAGAAAACTGGAAAATATGGTAGAGTTTCTACCCCTAAATCATTATTTTTTTAAAATATTACCAAAAAATATGGTATTGAATATAAATAGCCATTTTCAAATATCATTATTACAAAGTTCATTCATATTTTTCTATCCATATATTCATAACATTATTATGATATATTTAAAATGGTATTAAAAAACACACTCCATAATGATAATTTCAATGAGGAAGTGTATATGATATATCAGAAGGGCCATACATTTCCAAATGATAATTTTAAGGATTATATATTACATTTGACTATTTATGGAGAGATGCAAGTGTCTTTGAGTTGGAATATCTGGTTTTTTGATTGAATCAAATATTTTTTATTCATATAAAATGTGGATGATTAATTTTCATACATTAATTGTAGTGGGATCATAGTAGTATAATGAATTATGTATTTTGATTTCTTAATGATTATTAGAAGTAAATTACCTAGACTTTACTTTATGAATATCTATCTAGGTAAATTTTTCTCAATAAAAGACATCAGTAATGAAATATAAATAATAGGAATTAACTTCATAGAGATATATCTAGGAATAATCCTCAGATGAGTAAGAACATGTATATTGGAAATGTGATAAATCTGTTTATCATAAAGAACATAAAACAGTTTTCATTACCAATGTTGCATGGCACAAATATTATAAATATTTTAGACTTATTATGATTTATGTAGAATGGGCAATATTTTTGTGTTCCCATTATAGGATATATCATGTATTTAATGTTCTGTACTCAGCCTAATATATCATATTCACCAAGATTAATAAGTAGATACATATACAATACTCATGTGATTCAATGGATTTTTATAAATAACATTATATGTTACCTAGGAACGAATAAGGATATATTAATTTTATTTTTAGGATATGACTATCTATGATAAAGGGTTAAATATATACAAGTTTCCAAATAAAAAAATATTATATGTAATTTCTATAATTATTTATATTTTTCTAAAATGGTGGAGGATTTAGTTATATTATTACCCAACATGGAACCATAGTGGAATAAAAAATAGTTGTAGAAAACATCATTTCATAAGATGCTATGTAAGTTGTTGTATTGGTCCGGAATATAATTTCTAAACATTAATTGGATTCTAACATCAAGTTATAATTTAAAATAAATAATGAAAATTAGTTCTTTTTATTATAATAATGAAAAAAAGTAACATCAAAGTGTATGATGCTCACGGTCTCAACAATACTCTATATTAAATTTTTATTTTGCTGCTAACAAATACCATTTATTGTTTTCAAATGAACATTCAATATGAATGTTTCAAGAAGATATATCATGTTTTTATTTACATTTTTATGGAAGTTATGTTCTGATATCTTTTATGGAATCACGGTTTAAACCCAATGATAGGAAAATGAATGTATGGATCATCATCAATATGCTACACTCGAAATATTAAGTATAAAATGAAAATTGGATAGAAGATATTTAGGGTATGGATCAGAACCCCTATTCTTGGGTATCAATGAACATAAGGAAAATGAACTCTAAATTTTAGTAAGCATTTATAGTTCAAATCCTTATTAGACAACTTGAACATTTTGTTGATAAATACTATGATTGAAATAATATGATGAAATGGATAAACATATAGACCATCATCATTATGATACATCTATCCTTATATTACACACAGTTAAAATTATGTCTTAGGAACTATACATGGGAAGAAACCCTATGCTACGTGGTTGAACTCTACATTTATCTACAATTTATCAGAGTTTTTAAAACTTATATTTTAGCTAATTTACTAGAAGTGGTCTTTATAGAATATCATAGAGATTAAAGGCTTCTATTTGGATGATTCAAATACCATTTGATTAATTCAAAGAAAAATTTTTATTAGAGAAAATAATTGATATTCTTAAGGGGAGTTACGACTCCCTATTTAATAAATATTTGAATTTCCGTGTTGTACAAAGTGAGTTTCTGGGATCTAGAATTCCAAAATAGGATTTCTTCATTATATATTCAACCAATGTATCACACCTAATTACAAGATATAATAGTTATCTATATATATATCTATATATGATTTCATTATCATAAAAATATTTTATAGAGCAACTACAACAGATGATTTATTTTAAAAGAAGATACACATTGAAGACATACATGTTCAATATTTTACTATTATAAGATTACTACTGCCATCTCTTAAATTTAAATATCATATTCGAAATATTATCACATTAGGATAACACTTTTTTAAAGATATTATTTTATAAATATAAAGATCCATCTACTGTAAATTTTTAATGTGGAAATTTTGAAGCTAAACCTAAAACAAAAAATAAAACTCTGTTTATTTCTTTGAGTATCCACTAATCATACTCATGTTTGGTGAGGTATCTGCATCACAATCTATGATGTTGAAAACCCATTCTATGATAAAGAAAAATATTGTTTTGTGGTTAGAATATTTGTAATGTTGTCAACATACTACATTCATTTTGGTGTTTATGTCCATGTGTTTAGTGGTACATTGTTTTGAAATTCACAAAACATTGGGAGAGAGATTGATTTTTGGAGTGGATTAGGGGAATATTATTTACCAAACCACTATTAAAAGGTATGTTATGTTTTTATGATTAATCACTATGTAACTTTTCATATAAAAGAACAACACTTCATATATTTTTAATTCACAAAGGGAGTCATAAGTAAGAGTTGTGGAATATTATAGAAAATACTTAATCAACCCCTATCTTCTATAGCTTTTTATTATTCCGACTTTACAAATTATATCAAATGTGATTTTTGAGATAAATTTATTAATAGATAAATGTATAAAATCTATACAATATGTCAATGTATGATCCTATTGAAGGAATTTATATGGTAAGTTCTCAATACATTAATGGTGAAGGTTATGGATTTTCAAAAACTCAAATGGAAACATATATAAAAAATCATCAATTCAAAGTTCATTTGAAAATCATTACACATTATAATATTCCTATTAAACCAGAGACATATAATTTTGAAACAGATGCCATTTTTTATATAAACTCTAAAGAAATGAATGTTATTATCTAGGTTCTTGGTCTTGGTGAATTTAATCATGTATCACAATGGCCTACAACCTATAAAATGTGGAAAAATATTATAGTTTAACATTTCAAAAAAATGTTAGACTGATAAGATATGCTCCAAAAAACTAATGTTTGACACCATTAGACAATTTGATGGTGAAATAAACATATAGATTAATGGGGGGATTAAATTATTTTCAAAAATATTATAACCTTATAAGACCCCATCATTAAATCTAATAATTATTTGAAACTATTTAGAGTACTACCTTTAAAAAAAGTATTTTATACTTTTATTCTCCAATCGTCACCATTTATATATCTGACAATGAATAAACTAATTGGTACACAGATGATGTATGAAGTATAAATTAATGATGAAGCTAAATATATTTACACTGTAGTTAAAAAGGAAAATACTACTCTTAATGTAAAATCCTAGAAACTTAAATAAAAATTAAAACAAGAATTCAAAATTGGGAACAATTTAGATTCCTCATAGTCTAAAATTGAATGGGAACAACAAGCCTAGAAATTTAATTAAATTTTAGAAGAATGAAAGAGACATCATAAAATAGTTAAAAGGGATGAGAATGATCGTATACAAATTTTTATTCTATGAAAGAAATGAATTGGGCCACATCAGCCCATATTTCCATCAATTAAATGATTAAAGAAAGAGGAGAGAAAAGAAATGTAATAAATATGCAGATATCAATCATAATGGTAAAAGTAAAATCATAACTACATGGATTGTGTTTGAAGACTCCAGAAGATCATTACAATATGATTCATAGAAAGAAATACCAAAACTAGAATCCCAGTTGAGAATTAAGTATAATGATGAATAATATGAAACATGTCAAAAAAATTAAATATTGTTAAAGGGGAGAGGTGGTTCTAAGAACATTATTAGAGACTCAACAAATTTTCATATATAGACTCAAGTGGATTGAGGGATTCTCAATTTCGGTGTGATTGTGAAAGGAAAAATTGTTGGATTTTTGACTATTGTAAATCCAAAAACAATATCCATCAAAAAATTATTATATGTTTAGGGATAAAGAACAACATGATAATTATTTATTAGATATTTGATGCTGTTTTTTAAGATTATTATTATAAAAATGGAATCTATTTGTTTAATGATCAACTTCTTCAATTTAGATCACCTTGAACTGATAATTTTTATACCATATTTTTAATTCCTTATGTAAACAGAAAGTGGATTATTTAATATCAAATAAATATAATTCATGGAATTTTCATAGTTGAATTGGACAATATAATATTTATTCTTTATATAAATTGTCTAAAAAATAGTTATTTTCTTATTATACTAGTTTTAAATTTTATTAAGAATGATGTTGTGATACATGCCAAATTCGCAATCAGAAAAATCAACGTTCCGATCGAATAAGAATGTTTCTACATATAAAAAATTAGAATATATCAATATGATTTTGTTTCATACCATTACATAGATATTGTTTGGATATAAAATTATATGACTATGTTTTATTATATGGTTATTGTCAATTTACAAGGTAATATTTTCTAAAACATAAAAATATTGTATTCACTATTTCTTAATAATTATGTAAAATTACTCAAAATGTAATAAGTTTTAAAATAAATTAATTAATAAGTGTTCATGAAGGAGAGTTTTGACCCCATTAAATTAGTTATTTGTGCTTAATCATTAGTATTAAAAACATATTCGTGATACCATGAACTACTCTACAAAATGTAATTGTAGAATTAAGATATAGAATAGTTCAACCAAAAGAATGGACTATACTAAAAGAATATAGTCCTCCAACCTATTTATTGGGTAAATATATAATCACAACATTATATATCATGAATATAGTTTTAATAAATCCAATTTTCAAAAGTTCACCCTATGAAAATTGGATGAAATACTTAAAGTAATGAAATTTAAATTTTTTGGTACATGATTTTAGTATTGAAAAATAAGGAAAATTATTTTATGTTCTATATAAAAGCTGATGAAGGAATAATTTTAAGTTACTCTTATACATCTAGTGAATTTAGTGTGTTTAAAAAAATTAAATTATTATTAAAGAATCCTTTCATTAGATATTTTATGTAAATGACCATTTTATTAACATGAAAAATCAATCTACTGTTGTTATTGACTCGTTTTATGAAAAGAGACTTGAAACCCCAAAACCTGATTTTGAAAATGATATTAATAAATTTATGTTCATTTTAGAAGAACCTAAAACTGAAGAACCTGATATTTGTTTCCAAGATAGAAAAAAACAATAGAAGTCCATCCTCTAGAAATTGTTAGATACATGACATTGAACTAGAATAAATGTAAAAAACCTAGGAAAATTCTTTTCCTTTCAATCTTAGTTTGAACCTAATAAAATTGATGAATCCTTCGAAGATAAATGTGGTATTCTTCAATTTCATGAAGAACTAAACCAATTCAGAGGGAATGATGTATCCAAGTTAGAATAAAGACAATACAATTATCTAGTTACAAGAATTAGGTAGGTATTTAGAAATAAATATAATGATTATGGAATAATAACCATATATTAATATATATTAGTAGATAAATTAATTAATCAAGAGGAAGGTATATATGATGATGAACCCTTTTCACCAATAGCAATATGTGAAGCCACTATAATCTATTTACCTTGTGAATCAAATTTGAAATTTATATTATATCAAATAGATGTCAGATATTCCTTTTTTTAAATTGATATATATTAGGGGAAATTTATGTTTAACAACCTTTTGGTTTTCTAAATCCCCAAAAACCAAACTCTATTTTTAAACATACTATAAATATTAGTGGCATTAAACTACCACTTATAAATATGTATAAAAGATTAAGTTGTTTTATTTTAAAAAATTATTTAACTATGTTTTTGGTAAATCCAAAAAAATTTTAAGAAAAATATTTAATTACTAAAATTTTTTATTGATGATGATATTTTTGGTTCAAAAAAAATATTTATAATTAATTTTCAAAACTCATGATTTTTTTTTGAAATTATTATTATGGTAAAACTCAATTTTTTTAAAACATACATTTTATCAAAAATATTATGAAAATGATTTAAATTAGAGGTAATATATTATTTAATTCTAATAAAAGGATGTAATTATGATCAACATGACATATACAACTATTATATATACCAATATAAACCAAGATTTTCCAGAAGAAGGAATACCAGTTGATAGCAAGTTATATTGAGTTAAGATCTTTAGTTTTTTATATCTTACTTATATAAGATCAAATATTATGTTTTTTGTATGTTTCTTTCATATATTTTAGTCAAACCAAAAATAATCTCATTTTACTACTGTTATAAAAAAATTTAGATATTAAAAAGGAACTATTTTTCACAATCTAATTTACCCAGGAAGTTACAATTTTAATTTTACATTATATTCAAATGATGATATTTGGTGTTTTAGATTATATATAAAAATTACCACAAGAACCTAACATATTTCCGAAGAATCATTAATATCATGGTCTACTATGAAACAACCCTTAGCTTCCCTTTAAATAGCCAAAGTAGAATTTGTGTCAACTTGTAGTTATTGTGCACATTTTTTTAATGGAAATTATACTGAATTTTTATAGTATAACTATTTTTTAAGATAATAATAGTCTTATAATTATTTCAATAAATTTTATAATCCATTCTAAGATTATTTATATTGATATTAGGCAAAAAAAATTGGGATATAATTTTCTTAAAAATATATATATTTAGAATTTGTAAATACGGAATACCGGTTTCTTGGTATTTTCATTAAACCTCTTCATAGTGATTGTTTTGATTGTATTATAGGGTATTTAGGATTATTTAATTTTAAATGATTATTTATTAATTTATTTATTTAACTAATTCTCTCTATTTATAACTTAAATAATAATTATATGTTTTTTTAATTGTATATATTTTTGGTATTGCATATTGAAATGATTTGAAAATAATTTATCTTCAATTTATTTTTATTTTAATTTTTAAAATTAAAAAATAAGATTATATACTAAAACGATGTTAGAAAATCGTCTTCTTTCTCTATCCCTTCTCTGTCACATCCCCTTAGTTATAGAGACTCTCTATCATTCTTGTTTACTAAAAATATATCTATTTGAACATTCAATCACAAAACCATTAAAAATGGAATCACTTGGATTAAATGAAGATGCTTATTTTGGATTTTTTATGTATCCACTAGTGAAGTATCACAATTTTAATAAAGTTAATGTTGTTTTTTTGTATATAAATTTAAAAATTCATTAAATATATATATTCAATTTCTTAGACAAGATGTCTGATTCAGATTTGATAATACTTCAATACTGTTTGATATATATGTTAATGAATTCTATAGTAAAGTTTAGTTCAGTTTTTTAATTGTTGAAGATTCCATAGTTATTAAGATTCATGATAATAATTTAACTCTTTAGTCAATGGATATAGATAATTTGTTACATTTCCCCCATGAGGGGGATTTTTTCATTTATTTAAAAAGTATAAGTGATTACATGTATAAGTTATAATACATTATCTATTCTCAAATTAGAAAAATAATCATTAATAAATTGTTTTCGGTGGATCTTGCCCAAAACATAGGAGTCCTTATGACGTTTATTCATCTGGGTGAGGTTTTTATGTAACTACTTCAATACAAATAAAATTTGGGATCGTATCCAAATAGAAGAATCATTGCCATTTTTCTTCACAGAAAAAAAAATCCTAAATATTATTATTCTATATAGATGACATCATAAAAAAATTGTCTTTTTTAGGACTGTTAAGAAACATGGATATTCTTGGAGAAACTCTTGTAATGGTATTTTATTGATTGGAGCTAAACTACAACAAATGTTCATGGCAGGTAATTTGGGGGAGAAAATGATGTTTCCATCAGTCGATTCTATAAGATAGTACCCTAATGAATAGGTGGAATATGTACCTTAATAGGATCATTATTTTCAAATAATAAGGGTTTCAATCAAAATTACATATATTATAGATGAATTTGAAAAAAAATTTGTGCAAGAGTCTCAAGTGTATAAGGATATTGATAATGATTATTATCACCAAGAATTCTTCATATTAGATATTCCTACCCCTGCTAACCTATCTCTTATTATACATGATTATGTTGCTGAAGAGGTATATGTATTGAGAAATATATCATAAATACCTAAATATCCATGTTTGTCTATGTTTTAAGATGAAAAATATTATAGGCATGTCTTTCAAGAGTCTATTTTCACATATTATTACACTATAATTAGAAATTCCTTGCATTTTGAAAATGAGAATATATCTTGGAAAAGGTAGATATAGATAATGAAAATAATAAAGTTAATTTGATGAGGAGTTAATTATTTTAAAGAGTCGTGTTTTAATCACATCAAACACATCTACACTATTTGAGAGAAAATTTATTTCCAGTGAATGATCTTAATTGATTTATAAAGACAATAGAAATAACGTTTAGATCTCTATAATATAAATCTGTTAAAAGAATGAATTTGAAAAGATAAAACATAATTTGGGGATAATATTTCAGTATATCAATGATCATCATTAGGCTTCAACCTCTGCCCCTCAACGAAGTTCTCATAAACTAATAATGATATTTGAATCTATTAATTCTATAATTGATTAGTTGAACAACATGATTCACACTATTGAGTGTGAAAATATTCCTTTCAATATGCTTCTGGACAGTCACAAAGATTTGACTAGTCATCTCACCTATAAGGAATCCTTATTAGGATCATTTATATTAAATTCATTGAAAAATTAACATCTTTTATTTAAACAGAAGAGTCTGTAAATGATTGTTTTAAGGAGAGTCTTGTATAAGTTTTAATGTTTGTTCAATATGCAATAAATCCTATACAATAACGGTTGGATGTCTTCAACATCCATTATCAATGTCTATCAGTGATGTCTTTGTAAATTCAATGTGTTTTAAAGAAAATTACTTGTCCATTTACAGATTCTATAACCCCAGAAGAAATAGAAAAAGGAAATTAATAGGATATGAGCCCATCATTTTGAAGACCTATTATGTTTCTAGTTGGGTCTTACTCATTATTTTTTTCAAACAAGTCATTTGTATTGATATTATATTTCATTTAATTTCTTTAAATTTTTATCTGTGTTCAAATTTCTACTACCAAATCACACATAATATTATTTTTAAATAATAAAAATGGTCTTCTATTACTATTCATTGTGATATGTAATGTGATTTATGTCAATTACCCTTTCAAAACATATATTTTTATATAAAAAAGGGTGGAGGATTAATTAAAAACCATAAAATATCCTATTTTGGGGATAATATTTTTATATATTTTTTTAATTTTTGGATAAAGAACTATTAATTAAATTTGTTATTTGAATTCTATGTATTTTAATAACATAAAAAATTTCTATTTAATAATAATTATTTTATTTGTTTTTTTAGTACAAAAAATGGGGAGATTTTTTGGAATGCATTTCCTCAACAATAATACTTGTTATATGTTTAATGTTTTTCTAAAAATACCCAAATTTTTCAATAATATTTTTTCAATAATATATATCAGGTTTTTATTTATATTTTTTTTGAATGCAATCTAGGATATGTTCTTTGGAAACATTGTTCAATCTGTATGTTTTGGTAAGGAATGTACAGGTCATTATACTTATGATACACTAAATAGTTTGTATATGGAAGAAAAAAATACAATGTATATTTAGGGTATGGATTAGTAACCCTACCTAATGGCATTAACGATTGTATGGAACATCAACTCTAGGTCAGACTCTAGGTTTAATGTTAAAATCATTCTTTATGAAATTGAATGTATGGTTAATCAATACTACATTTGGATTACTATGACAAAAAGGAAGAATCTTTGGATAATCAAAACTATTTTGCTTTGATTCATATATTACACAAAGATAAAAGTATTTTCTACAAGCCTTATGTTGGAAAGAACTCAATACTATGTTGTTTAACCTGAAATGATTCTACTATTACTCGTGGATTTTGAAAATGAATTTTTATTTGAATTACATTCAAAAAAAAATTGATAGATTATCATTTTTATTGAAATATTTTTTATGAATGAATCTAATATCGTTATAATAAATTAAATGTAAATTTTTAATCATATAAAATAACTCCTTTTGTTAAGGGAATTTATGACACCCCATGTTATTTCATATATTAATTTTTGTATTATACACAGCATCATTATTGGATATATATTTCAAATTTAGTGTTTCATATTTATATATTTTACAAGAGTATAATCACATATTATAAAATATTCATCTAAAATATTTTTTTATACTATATAATTCTCATAAACAAATTTTTTAGTGCTTCAAAAATGAACTATAAATTCTGAATAGAGCTGCACATTGGAGACATAGATGACCAGTCTAATTATTTTTAAATATTACTACTTTTATTTATTTCCACTTTTATATAAAGATCATTTTGTGACTGGGATCAAATTTGAATTACCCTTTCTTGAAGAAATTATTTTAGAAGAATAATAACCATCAATTTTAATTTGTTATTGTTGTAACTGTGAGGTTCAAACCAATACAAAAAATAAAACACTTATGATTTATTGGAGTATCAAAGTCATATAATTAGTTGTGGTGGAATATCAGAATCATATTCTAAGATGTGGACCATCGGTTCACTATTAATGAACCAAAAGGAATTTTGGATATCATATTTCTATAGGTGTCAATTTCAGGCACTCTATGGTGAATTTATGGTCTTGTTATAAGTGGATCATACTAGTGAAATTTATAAATCTCATAAAGAGAGTGATTTTTAGAGTGGAGTAGGGGCTCAATTTCCCCTAAAAAACTATAAAAAGATCTGTTCTATGATTCTATATTTATATTCCTTGTATATTCATATATTTGAAAACTATTTATATATTCAAAATTTTCAAAGGGATACAAATTAAGAAAAAATTTGGATGATCATTAAAAAGACACAATTCACACCCTTTTGGGCAATTTTGTATTATTCAGACCAAAACCAAAGGACCAAAAACAACCCTCAGTAATAAAATCTCATATAAGATATTACTCTAGGGGAAATGTATATATAATTTGGGTTGATATACATGGTAATTTAGAATGTTAGTTAACAAAACCATTATCCAAGAAACAACACAAAGGCCATATAGAATCTTGATTTGTTAGAAATAAGAGGGATTGGTTGTAATAATATTAAATGTATCATGTTTTTATAGTGAATTTAATATCCATTAACCATTTATACATGTGTGATGAAATTTAATTTATTTGAATCTCCAAATGATAAATACCAAATTAAACAATAAAATTGGTGTTTTTCATATACAATGATCATCATGGAGTTTAATGGGTTGTGATGATATTTAAATTAATTCTTTAATATGTAGTTATATCCATTTCAAATGGTTTTATATAAGATAATTATGAATACATTATAGAGCTACTAAGTAGAGGCTTATCAGGTGGATAGAACCGCTAAATTATATCTCATGGAATGTTAAATGATCCATATATATATAGGATTATATCCATGTTATTAGTACATCTTACATGTGGTTTGCGTAATACATAAAATGAGAGCCTTAATACTGTAATGTCCCATATTTTTCTATCTATTATTTTAATATTATATGGGAATTTATTCGAGACCAGGTTTTGAGATGGCGTGTAGTTCCGAGTCCCAGAGAGCCCAAAACAAAAGTTTGAATTTAATTTAATAATTAAATAATGTGCTCGTGCAGGTTTCCTGAAAAAGTGGGATTACTCACAAACGGGTGCTCGGATTAGAAATCTGAGGGCATCGTTGTGTTTGGATCAACGATTTTACCTTAGGCGAGGCCTAACGTCAGTCGGCGCAGGTAGGTGGTGAAATCTGGTTTTTGGATGCAACCATAATAAAATATTTAATTAAAATATTTTATTTAAATCCTTGTTACAGGGAAATCTCTTATATTTTTAAATGGAGATTTCACAGGGGATCAGGGTTACAATTTCAATAACCATGAATTTCCTTGGATGCTCTAGAGGCTCTAGAGAAAAACACCCAACGCGTTGATGGTGTTTTTGAGGAGCATCGCTAGCGACGATGACACGGTGACCGGATCTTCGCCAACGAACGTCGTGGATCCAGGTAGGATGTTTGTTTTTGATTTTGTTCCCTGTTTTTTATTTCCACGATGAATGCAGACTAATCCAAGAACATATTATCACGCGGATCGATCGTTCTTGTGGGGTGGGTTTTTGCGGGGATTTTAAGGCTGTTTTGGTTTTGATCCAAAGGCGATGAACCCAGATCGTCACGAAAAAAGAACAAGTTTCGTCTAACTTGTTTGATTCTTATATTTTTCTCCCTCACGTTTTTCATTTTGTTCTATGCGTTATTGGAGGAAATTGATCTTTGCACACTCTTTTGTTGGCGCAAAAATCTGAGATTGAAGATCTAACCCCGGAGCGATGTCATGGAGGTGCGACGACAGTTTCGGCAAGCGATTCAGAGCGGATCAGGAGATACGAGTTTTTAGGAATTTTTATTTGGATGGATTGTTCGAGGATTATGATACAATTTTAGAACATAAAATAACCATTACAGTGTTCTTATGATGAAACAAACCAATACATGGAGTATCAGGACAGACAGACGAGAAACCGAGGATCCGGAGGATCAGCCAAAATGCGAGGAAGAAGACAACATTTCTGAAAAAACCATACAATACGTCGTGTAGTAAGGGATACACAGCATGTGTTCATCGGTAGACCACATGGTGTGTACTCCGGGAGTACACAGACACGGGTTGGGTAAACGACTAAGGACACAGCGTGTATACCCTTCCTCGACCAGACCTAGCCAGATACACGAGATTCCCCATGTACTGGTACACTGGCATGCGACATGGACAGGGGCAGAGACCATGTATAGGCACATGGCCAGCGTACACTAATCTAGCCCTAGGTGCTCGGACATGGATTATGACTCCTCTACATGCCGTGTAGTTTCTTTCCATCTGACAAGCCAAATGACATGGTCTGTTTAAACGGGAAGTACCCAGAGTCAAGGAACATGACATGTGATTCTTCTACACACTATGTAGTTTAGTTTTATACAGCTTGGATGGATGACATGGGCCGTTTACACGGGTAGTACACAGGGTGAAGGAACACAGCGTGTAACTATTCTACATGCTGTGTAACCAATTATTCATGGCTTGAGCCACTTGTCTTCTGTGACATGGACTAGTTTTCTAAGGGTTCGTACCCTTTTCCTTTTCCCTGAAGGTTCTGGTATAATTTCCTACATACAGGAGTATGATCCCTTCAGCAGGAATTACAGAATATAGTTGTTGGAGTCTCCTCTATGAGACATAGAGCCGGACCATCTATTCATTCCTCGAACCCTAGGTAGATTCTAGGTATCAACGTGACCAACCTTACTCGTGCGTCGATCTGCTGCGTAGCAGATTTGCTCAGACTGAGTTTTTGGAATCACCCCATGACTTGGTTGTGGTCCTCATATGAGCATCATGTTCACAAAGTACATGTGGAGTTTGTTCTCCCAGAACGTTTACTTCGTATATCTATCTTCATACTTGTGAGTGTGTTCTACTGGTTACGTGCTTAGTGAAAACTTTGAGTGGGATCTTAGTGGTGGTTTCGCAATGGTTGTTTGTGTATGAGTATATATGGATATTTCTTGTTATATGTTCTATATATTATACTATGTAGAGTTTACATTACCTTTCCTTTGAGGTATTTTACTTCTTGTATTTTGTTTGGGGTTTCAGGGTGTCCTACTAGGTATTGTTATACTCACCCCTGCACAGTCTTTTCCCGCACATGCCGAGTCATGTGCAGACGAGCGAGCCTTTGACATGATTCTAGGAAGACAACGACCATACAGTACTCAGTGAGATCAGATAGGCCAAGGTGTTTTCCTATAGCTGCAGACTGTAGTCCCATCACCTTTCCTTACAGGTTGGACTTTGTTACAAACATTCTTTTGGTGGGCTTGTACTTTTGGCCCAGGGATTTACCTTATTTTACATTACTATCCTGTCATACTCTATTGGTTGGGTTTTAGTAAATGCATGCATCTTTACCTTTTAATATTTTTACCTTTCATCTTTGTGGGCTTGGAAATGTGTGTGCGTGTGTAAAGGTTTAAAGTAAATGCCTCCCATGTTAGTATCATGTCTACTCAGTGCTAGTCACCAGCCCCTGGCCTAATGGAGGTGGGTTTGGGGAGTTGCAGCTCGGGCCCCACTGGGATGGGTCGTAATAGAGTGGTATCAGAGATGGTCGGTTCTACCTTAGGACTAAGAGTCTGTGAGTTGGTTTGGGGCCACAGTGTTAAGTGTTTCGAGTTTAGCTTTCAGGCCAGGGACCCCGGTGATGGTGCGAGCGACTGACGTATCCATACAACAGGACTCTGATAACTTTATTTTCGAATCATAACATGGGAACACTAGTTTAAGGGTAAAACAATGGTACATATATCATGTAGGAATGGGTTGTGGTTTCCATGTCCTTCTTGAGTCATCTCTCCAGATATACTCACTGACTGAGATACATCTTGTTTCATTACAGGATGCCTTCGCGACGCGCACCCACTAGGATCCAGCAGCCCAATCACGAAGATGACCCCCTCAGTGATGATGCTTCGATTCAGGGACTGGATCCCGCAGTTCTACCATTGGTTGGTGTGCCCGTTAACCCACCACCTGTGGATAAGTGTTTAGTGCCTGCTATACCAGTTCAGGAGAAGAGAAGGCCGAGTGCACTCCACGAGTTTTAGAGACATAGACCCTCATGTTTCGAGGCGAGCCTGACCCTCAAGTAGCAGAGGACTTGCTTGAGTCAGTGAACAGAGTCTTCCATTTGGTCAGTACACCATCTGACTAGATGGTGATCCTGGCAGAAAGCCTTCTACAGGGCTCGACATTGCGATGGTGGAGTTTGGTTATCCAGACCCACGAAGAGGTGACTCTTGCATGGTCGGAGCTTCAGCGTCTCTTAATAGATGAGTTTTAACTGGTTACCCTAAGTGTAATACGTATACAAGAGATTCTTCATCTCTAGTAGAGAACCATGTCGGTGGCTGACTGTTCATCATGGTTTACCGACCTCTCGCGGTACTCGATGGATATGGTTAGAGATCAGTACTTTAGAGCTCGGACAATTGAGAGGGGATTGCACAGAGATATCCAAGCTATAATTATCCATATGAGTATTCCTACACATGCTGGGGTGCTTGAGCGGGCTTTGGTGGTCGAGATCTTCTTGGCATAACAGAGATTGTCGGAGGTTGTCAGTAGTGGGCGAGATGGAGTAGAGACCTCATCAGCTGGGAGCCGAAGGCAGGGACCTAGGCGTGGGAGAAGTTTTCAGAGGAGATCCCATGACTGCGGATCTGCCATACAGGGTTCGCAGGGCGCATCCATCCAGCCCTGAGAGAGGCGATGCTACTCATGTGATGGCAGGGGACATCTTTCTCGAGATTGTCCGACCCGCCGTACTACTGACACGGTAGTAGTGGATGGACCACCGAGGCAGAGGAAACGTGTGGAGAAGATAGATCCGAGAGGCAGTGGACTTGGTAGGGGAGCTGGGAGAGTAGGTGGAGGTGGTCAACATTTTGACTATTTACCACCACCAACCCTATGAGGTCCATCCCAGGTTCAGGGAGCTGGTGGACAGAGGCAGGGATAGCTACAAGCGGCAGAGGTTTATGACCCAGGTACTCCCGGAATGATTAGAGGTACAATCTGTGTCTTTTGTAATTTGGTTGTTGTACTGAAAGACATAGGTTCTAGTCATTCTTTTCTGTTTTCTTATCTTTTTTGAGACATTTTGATTCCAGTTAAGCCATTGACTCAACCCTTATGATTAGAAACACCAACTAGAGAAGATTCAGTGATCACACACCTCTGTAGATAGTGTGACCTGACCCTTGGTGTCTAGAGTTTCTGTTATAACCTCTTGGTGGAAGTGTTGATGCCTTACGATGTCATTCTTGGTATGGATAGGCTATCCATAGTTCATACCCAGATCGACTGTTTTAGGCGAAGGGTGCGGTGTGTCTGCAGTGATGGAACAAGGTTCTTTTTTGTTGGTTAAAGAGCAACCCAGATAGTGTCGGATGGACTCATGCATAGGAAGGCACAACTGATATCCTATTAGTTGGCTAGCCTAGCCATTGTCACAGCAGATGTTACGAGTTTCCAGTTTCCAGTATTAGTGGCTAAGTATGAGGATGTCATTACGGAGGATGCCCCCAGGCTACCTCCCCATCGAGAGATAGATTTTTGTATTGAGTTACAACCCGAGACGACACTGATATCAGCATCATCATATCAGATGGCTCTTGCAGAGCTTCTTGAGCTGAGAGTGCAGCTAGACGACTTGAAGAAGAAGGGCTTTGTGAGGCCAAGCATTTCACCCTGGGTGGCCCTAGTGTTTTTTTCCAAGATTGCAGACAGGAAGTTGAGGCTATGTGTGGATTACTAGTTCTTGAATCAAGTGACCGTGAAGAATGTATATCCACTACAGAGGATCAATGAAATACACAACTAGTTGAGAGGGGCACGATGGTTCTCGAAGGTTGATCTACAATCAGGATATCATCCATTGTGAGTAAGGGAAGAGGATGTACCAAATACATATTTCATATGTCTTTATGGTCACTATGATTACGTGGTGATTCACTTCGGCATGACGAATGCCCTGGCAGTTTTCATGGGACTCATGAACCAGATCATTCAGCCATATCTAGATCAGTTCTTATGAGTCTTTATCAATTATATATTTGTGTACTCTACGTCTGAGGAGGATCATGAGAGACACCTAAGGATGGTTATGAACACACTCCGAGGCACCTGTAGTATGGGAAACTCTCAAAGTGTTAGTTCTGGATACTGGAGGTCCACTTTCTGGGACACGTTATCTCAATAGAGGGTGTAGTAGTGGACCCAGCCATGGGGGAGGCAGTACTAGCATGGGAGCCACAATAGACTGTGAGGGAGGTGCTGAGTGTCCATGGGTTGGTAGGCTACTATCGGAGATTCAATCTAGATTTCTCTAGGAATTAAGCACCCATGATAGCTTTGACCCGAAAGGGGAAGCCTTTTGTGTGGACCAAGAGATTCCAATAGGCTTTCCTGTAGTTGAGACAGAGTCTGACGAGTGCCCCGATATTGAGATTACCAAAGAAGGGTGTCAAGTACGTAGTGCTCAGTGATGCATCATGAACCGGGATTGGTTGTGTCCTGATGTAGAGGAAAGCTATGACTGCCTATGGATCATGCCAGTTGAGGCCAAACAAGAAGAACTACGCAACCCATGATCTTGAGATGGCATCCGTAGTATTAGCATTGAAGATGTGGCGGCAGTACCTGATGGGTGAGTGGTTTACCATCTACTCTGATCATAAGAGTCTCAGATATATCATTTCATAGAAGAATCTGAATTTGAGACAAAGATGATTACTTGAGTTCCTCCAGGATTATGACTTTGAGATTGTGAGAACTCCTGGGAAGGGAAAAGTTGTGGCAGATACTCTCAGCAGGAAACCAGTTCACAGTTGCTGGATGAGACGATGAGGCAGTTGGACCCGTTACAGTTATCCTTTGTGGATGGAGATGAGGGATATAACCATCAATCGATGGTTGTTACCCCTCCACTATTAAAGTGAGTCAGGGAAGCACAACGCGAATATGCTAGCTGTGAGACTATACATGCTCAGATATCCACAGGTGTTGCAGATGATGGATATCCAGAAGGTGGGGAGCACGCTGTTATTTTTTGAGGACGTACAGTAGTACCAGTGATGTTGGGGGAGGAGGTTTTAATGGAGATCCAAACATCCCCTTTGGTGGTGAATCTAGGCGTGGAAAAGATGTATCAGGACATCCGACGTCAGTTCTAGTGGCCAGGAATAAAGAACTGTGTGGACGAGATTGTTTCTCAGTGCCTTACTTGTCAGCAAGTAAAGGTTGATAAACATGTGCCACCAGGATTTAATCAGTCCCTTGAGGTGCCTGAGTGGAAGTGGGATGGGATATCCATGGACTTCATGACGGGTTTTCCTCACACGTCCATAGGACACGGTGCCATCTGTGTGATCGTTGACCGACTCACCAAGTCAGCCCACTTCTGAGCCCTACAGGAGTAGTGTTTAGTAGAGATCATGGGACACCTCAATGTGTAGGAGATAGTTCAACATCATGGAGTACCATCCACGATCGTCTCAGTTCTTGATTCTCGTTTCACATCCTGGTTGTGGAAGGGATTTCAAGATGCCTTTAGGACTCAGTTACGCTTGAGAACAACATTTCATCCCTAGACTGATGGTCAGATGGGGCGGACCATCCATGTTTTGGAGGATATTCTACGAGCTTGCATACTTGACATTGGGCATAGCTGGGAGGATCACCTACCACTTGTGGAATTTTCTTATAATAACAGTTATCATCCCACTATTTGTATGGAACCATTCGAGGCTCTGTACGGGAAACCTTGCAGGACAATGCTTTGCTGGACTGACCCAGGAGAGTCAGAACTCATGGGGCCAGATATGGTGAGGGATATTATATAGATGATGCATGTCATCTAATAATGGATGAATATTTCACAGAGTCTGAAAAAGTCTTATGCCGACAGTTAGAGGAGGACCTTGGAGTTCGAGGAGGGAGACCATGTGTTCTTTCGGGTCTCATCTCGACGGGGATTGTGGAGATTTGGCCAAGGAGGAAAGTTGTCTATAAGGTTCATCGGCCCTTTTCAGATTCTGAGTAGAGTTGGCGAGGTGGCATATTGCTTGGCTCTACCTCCTCAGATGGACCAGGTCCACAACGTCTTCCATGTGTTGCAGTTGCAGATGTACGTGCATGATCCATCACACATTATCGTTTGGGGCGAGCTGGACATCAATGATGGAACAATATTTTCAGAGTACCTAGAGGAGATCGAGGTTCGATAGGAGAAGATCATTCATGGGAGATCTATTCCCTTAGTGCGTGTCTGATGGCATCATGGGAATATCTAGGAAAGAACATGGGAGTAGGAGCCTCAGATCCATGTGCAGTACCGACATCTTTTTGAGTAGCCTTTGTTTTATCTTTTTTGGGGACGTAAAATCCCTATGGTGGTTGTGATGTAATGTCCCATATTTTTAAATATATTATTTTAATATTATATAGGAATTAATTTGAGACTAGGCTCTAAGACGGCATGCAGTTCCGAGGCTCAGTGATCCCAAAACAAATGTTGGAATTTTATTTAATAATTAAATAACGCGCATGTGTTGTTTTCCCGAAAAAGTGGTATTACTCTTGAATGGGTGCTTGGATCAGAAATATGAGAGCAATGTTGCATTCTAAACAATGATTTTACCATAGGCGAGGCCTAACATCAGTTGGCGCAGTTCGGTGGGGAAATATGTTTTTTGGATGCAACCGTAATAAAATATTTAATGAAAATATTTTATTTAAATCCTTGTTACAACGAAATATCTTATCTTTTTAAAAGGATATTTCACAGGGGATATCGGTTACAATTTCCATAACCCTGAAATTCCCAAGAGGCTCTGGAGGTTGTTGAGAAAACCTCCCAATGAGGCGATAGTGTTCCTGACGAGATTTGCAGACGACGACGACACGATGACCATATCATCTCCAACGAACGTTACGGATCCAGGTAGGATGTTTGTTTTTGATTTACTTACCCGTTTTTGTTTTCCACGATGAACATGGACTAATCCACCAAAACATTAGCCCGAGGATCGATCATTCTTGTGGGATGGGTTTTTGTGGGGATTTTGAGGTTTTTTTGGTTTTGATCTAACGACGATGAACCCGGATCTTCACGAACAACGAACATCGTTCGACCCTCTTGTTTTATTCTTGTACTTTTATCCCTCAC
Source organism: Viscum album (assembly GCA_963277665.1). Classification (NCBI taxonomy): domain Eukaryota; kingdom Viridiplantae; phylum Streptophyta; class Magnoliopsida; order Santalales; family Viscaceae; genus Viscum; species Viscum album. The sequence goes on from OY728165.1 coordinate 1,942,739,405, forward strand.
ATTCTTCATTGTGTTCTACGCGTTCTTGAAGGAAATTGATCATTGCACATTAATTTGATTGCACAATGATCTGAGATTAAAGATCCAACCCCAGAGTGATGTCACGGAGGTGCATTGATGATTTCGGCAGGCGATTCGGTGTGGTTTGGGAGATACGAGTTTTCAGGCGTTTGGCTTCGAATGGATCGTTCAAGGTTTATGATCCGATTTAAGAGCTGAAAACACCTGTTACTGTGTTTTTATGATGAAATGAACTAATCCCTAGAGTATCGGGATGAAAAACGAGAAACTGAGGATTCGGAGGTTCGGTCAAAGCGTGAGGAAGAAGAAAGAGTTTCTGGAAAAATCCTGACTACACACCATGTTGTATGGGATACATGGAGTGTGTTCGTTAGCAGACCACCTGGCATGTACTTCACGAGTACACAGACACATGTTGGGTACACGACGAAGGACACGGAGTATATACCCTTCCCTGGCCAGACCCGGACAGATACACGGGATACCCCGTGTACTGGTACACGGGAAGGCGACACGAACACGGGCAGAGACCGTGTACGGGCACATGGCTAGTGTACACGGAGTGAGCCCCAGGTTCTCGGACAGGGCGTGTGACTCTTCTACACACCGTGTAGTTGCATTACATCAGACATGCCAAATGACACGGGCCGTTTACACGGGGAGTACCTAGAGTCAAGGAATAGGGCGTGTGATTCTTCTACACACTGTGTAGATTAGTTTAACACACCTTGGACGAATGACACGGTCCGTTTACACGAGTAGTACCCAGCGTCAAGGAACATGGCGTGTAACCATACTACATTCCGTGTATCCAATTATTCATGGCTTGAGCCACTTTTCATCTATGACTTGGACTAGTTTTCTTAGGTTTCGTACACTTGGCCTTTTCCCTAAAGGTTCCGGTATAATTTCCTACATATAGGAGTATGATCCCTTCAGCTGGATTACGTGAATAGAGTTATTGACATACAGTCTGTGAGAATTAGATCCGGATCGTCTATTAATTCATGTAACCCTAGGTAGAGTTCATGGTATCAAATAGACCAACCATACTCGGGTTCTGATCCTCTGCTTAGTGGATTAGCTCAGACTGAGTTGTCAGAATCACCCCATGACTTGGATATGATCTTTATCTGAGCATCATGTTCAAAAAGTACTTCTTGATTGTGTTCTCCTGGAATGATTACTTCATATCTCTCTCTTCACACTTAGAAGTGTGTTCTCCTGGTTATGTGCTTGGTGAAATATTCGAGCTGGATCCTAGTGGTGGTTTTGCGATGGTCGTTTGTGTATTAGTATATCTGGATATTTCTTATTATATGTTCTGTAGAAATATACTGTGTAGAGATGACAGTACCATTCCTTTGTGGTATTCCCCTTGTTGTATTTCCATTGTGGTTTCGGGGTCTCCTACTGGGTATTGTTATACTCACCCCAGCACGGGCTCTTCTAGCACGTGTCGTGTCTTGTGCAGACGAGCGAGCCTTTAACAAGATTCTAGGCAGACCAGGACCGGACGGTACTCAGTGAGACCAGACAGGTTGAGGAGGGTTCCTAGGGCTACAGATTGTAGTCCAATCACCCTTCCTTATAGGATGGAAATTGTAACGGACTTTCTTTTAGTGGGATTGTACTTTTGGCCTCATGTTTTACCTTGTTGTACATTACTTTCATGTCGTACTCTGTTGGTTGGGTTTTAGTGTTTGAATTCATCTTTACCTTTTAGTAGTTTTACATTTCATCTTTGTTGGGTTTGAGATGTGTGTGCATGTGTACAGGTTTAAAGGCAATGCCTCCCATGTTAGTAGCATGTCAACTCGGCGCTAGTCACTAGCCCCTGGCCTATTGGATGCGGGATTGGGGGGTTGCAGCTCGGATCCCACTGAGACGGGTCATGGAAAATAAATTGATAACCAACGTATTAAAATTTAAATTTGAAATTATCAAATTAGGGGGTTGTTTGGGATGTTGTTAATTATTTCAATGGTGGTAGTGAAACCAAGATGGTATTTTTACCCCTATATAATGATATAGGATATCATGATCTTCATGGAATTATACTAAGGAAATCCCTATCCATGATAATTAAGGTCACTTATTATGTCCTCAAATACATGGATATGTGACATGTGATGTTATTATCCAATATATTATTAAAATTTGATGTATTCATCTACATGTTCACTATTTTTCAAAGAATCAAGAAATAATTTTAGTCTAATAATATCATGAAGTTTTCCTTATGTAGTGATTACCCAATGACATGGAAAATGAATAATATAAGATAGATATTGTGTATATTATTTACATTGTTGTGGACATGTTCATATAGGGATATGAGTATTTTGTATTGAGATCACCGTATATTCCTTAGCATCATGAGTATCCTTGATTTCTTTATAAAGTCAACTCATTATTGATATCATTGAAATATATATTTCATAGATTAATTCAACAATATTATGTATTATAGGACAACATTATTGTTCCATTGAATAAAGATAACAAATTGGGCAATATGATACATAAAAATAAATATAATTTTATGAAAACCCCAATCCAATATATTTTTGATAGATTCATAATGAGATTTAAAGTTATGTGTAATGTCCTAATGGGATTATAGGTAAAGAGGGTGATTGTTTTATGGGCACGAAGATATATATATATATATATAATGATATTATTCATGTATATGTGTATATTTAACAAATCTATGTGATATCAGTATTTTTTTAATTATTAAAAATATATGAGAAAATAAATAAATGTATGATATATATTTATTTAGAAAAAAAATTTCAATTATCATCTATGAACCATTATTAATGTTTAAATTGATATATAATAATTCATTAAAAATATTAAATGAGTTATCCAAATATTTTGAAATTTATATGATGTAAGGAGACTTTTTCTCTTTATATATAAGATGATGGTGTCCTATCCTATTGGGTGTGGTGAATTATTGATTCCTCCCAAGATATTCTTAATCATTTGAAAGGTAGGTTATATGACCCATTCAGTAATCAGGTATCCTGGAAATTAAAATGTGGATCTATTGGATGGTCTTCCTATCTCAATGGTAGGGGTATTTTGTTTGCAATATCTTGATCTTATTAAACCATTCCCCTTTATAAAGGAATAAGAAGCCAACCATTTTTGTTATTTTCTATGTACAATGTTTATAGTTTTATTTATGAATTGATAATTGAGGATATATCTACATGTTTTTGTGTTTAATTCCAATGTAAATTATCATTAGATTATTATAAGAAACCCATAAAATAATTCGACAAGGGAATACATTATTGAATGTGGGGAAACTGATTTTTCTGATAACTTGATCATACAGATCATGTGGACTCAAGGGATATCTTACTTTAACCTTCATTGGGTTTTTTATTTCATGATAGATAACCATTTAGACACATAATGGTGTGTCTAAGATGAAGATAAATTTTGTATGGAAGGGTAATGTGTTGACGATAGATGTAAAAGGATTAGGGACATTACATTTTACTTACTAGCCTAGCAATATGATATTTAGGACATTGCTATTGGTGACCCCTCATTGAAGGTTCAGCATAATGTGGGATATTACTTCTTTTTTGGAACACCAAGTGTGCATTACTTTTTGCAAAGATTTATTTTTCACCCAAGGCATTTTTATTAAGTACTCCTTCAAAATATTTTTTTAGAAATATAGCGATGACCCAGTAACTGATGGGTTTTGGTCGGATTCTTATAAGATAATATTCTTTCCATTGGTCTTTCACTTACTCATATATTTATAATTGTTTCCACATTTGTGTCTATTTCTCCATATGTCTCTCTGCCTCTTTAGATAATCGCATATTTATAGGTTGTCTTTGAAATACCAATTTCATAAATTAGATATTATCAAAACTTTTGAAAAGGTATTTGAATACTGAAAATTTAAATCCATACACTACCAATGAATATCATTTTTTATAGGGGATGCATCACTTTTCTCTGTAAATTTGGTTTTTTGTATAAGGCACAAAAACTAAGAATCTCCATATAAATGAATTGAATTTTTGTGGGGGGGAGATGGAAAATCACCCTCTATAAATTAATTTCATATGTGGGGAACTCTTTTAATTTGTAGGATACACATAATGTCTTGGAATTTTTTTTGGAAAACTCATAAGGTTATCCAATACTATAGTAGGTATTGTTCGGTACTGTACCAACTATAACTATTCAGAGCAGGTGCACTCACCAGAGTAGATCCAAATGGATTTGTCAGAATGAGAGGGTATGGATATTCCATCGGGACCAGCCTGTGCTTGCACAATAAGCCTAGCCATATGACCATACGAAGGTGGAGAGCTACTATTATGTTGCAGAAGCCAGGGAGTGGCAGTTCCTTATATATAGTATGATCGAATTCTCTAAGACCTTTGGGTCATGTATTCTCCTAAGCCTACAGGGCATGTAATCTCTGAGCCTATGGGCCATGTATGTTTTCCCCCTCATCCTTGAAAGGGGGGTTATCAAAAATCAATAAAAATTAAGGTCTTCAGGCCATTTGGGTAGAAACATAAGGTCATCCAATTCCATTTAATTATATATATCAACTATAATTTTTATTTCGTTGATATCATTCTTATATTATTACCTTTTTTTAAATCAAATTCATTAATTTTTTGTATATTTATAGACCTCCAAAATGATTGATGAATAATGTTAAGAAAATAATGCATAATAGAATGAACATGATAGAGAAATTAAAAAATTATATGATTTTTTTTATAAAATAGAAAAAATATTTTGTATAATGTGTTATGAGACCATTGGATTTTTAAGATAGTCATTAGAATAATAAAATAACATTATCATTATTGTTACAATATTATTACAATTACATATAACATACTTGTGAATAATAAAATAACTATGGTCACATCATAATTAATAAATATTAATTATGGGTATTAATCACTATATGTTAGTAGTTATATCAAAACATTATTGATTATTATATATTCATTAAAATAGAGTTTTATAATTTTTCTCCTTTAAATGCTTGCTTTTGAAATAAATTATTATTATTTTGTCTAATAATTTAATTTCCAATGTATAAAAATGTAATTTCATAAACATTTAATATAATTTAAAATATTTAAATTTAAAAGATCCTATGGTGTTTTTTATAAATTTTAATGACAATTTTATTTTTATATAAATAGTAAAATATAGAATACATCATATATATGATTTGCGGCATCTACTGGATTTAAAAAATATAAAACAAAAAAATATATTCCATTATGTAAAAATGGATAATCCAATAAATTAATACATTATGAATTATTGTAATATTTTTAAATAATACAGTTTAAAAATATTAAAATGAATTTTATCATTTAAAATTTTATTCAGTTTTGAATAAATCAAATTTCCATGATAAAAATATAATTTTAATAATTTTAATTTATATTTATTGTTAATGTTAAGAAAAATGTTTTGGATATTAAACACCCAAATCTAAAACTATTGTAATGATAATATTAATAAATATTATGTGACATATTTTAAAAAAATTATCTATAAATAATAAGGAATTACACCCTCATTTTTTATAAGTCCCCTCCCATAATGTAGTGTTCCTGATATAATTTGTAACACACTTCGAATAAAATATTATTTCCCTGGAATTTATTACATTTTTGATTCTATTTAATCACACAAAACACCAAAATAAAATTTACCACAATATATTAACGGGGTTTATTTATAAGTATTAAATATTACTATTATAACATACCGATTGTATTGAATGATATTAATACATGTAAACCAATTATTATATATATATAGAAAGGATAATAAATGAAATAAAATGGTATGATTCAAATTTCTGAGTGTCATTGGTCTAATATTTCAGTGGAATTTTCATTATTATGGAATTCTGTAGGCTATAACTATGTTTTGATTTCACAATAATTACTTGAGTGGAATTATATAAGAGGGAATTTTATGCTCTTTGAAATCCCTTCGTGATCCATGATACTTGAATAACCACCCATAATGGCCACCAATTCTTATTATACCCTTATATACTTTGAGAGGATCTTTTTGGATTTTTTATAAAGAAGTCGGGATGATATAAACAATTAATTCATAATGAATTAGTTCTCATTATTTGAAATTTTTATAAAACATAATGTTTTTAATATGTAAAATTTATTATTTATTAATAATTTATATATTAATTCTTAATATTCAATTTATCCATTTTAATTTTTTTGAATAAAATATTATTTATGTTAAAAAAAATTTGTTTGCTGGTTACTATTTTTCTATATAATATATTTTTGATATTAATAATAAAAAGTAATCAATTATTAATATTGAATTTATATAAATATTTTAAAATATATATATAAATAAAAAAATTAACACACTTTTAAAAATTTCTTACATATAATGTAATAATCATAAATTCACCTAATGATTAAAAAAATATTTCCTATATTTATTTCTAATGATTTACGTTATCATATTTAAATATTTTTTTATTTTTAAAAATTATATTAATTGATATTGATTTCATTCAATGAAAAAAGGTTATAGCATAGAAAATATGTTTTATATGAAAATTAATCAGGACAAAAATTCTATGATTAATAATAAAATACATGTTAACAGATTAAATGATTGAAAAAACTTCAGTTAAGATATAAAATATCAAAATATATAAAAATATCTCCTCCAAATGGGTGGATTATGTATTTTATGAACATACATTATATCTTTCTATATACGTATCAATTTTAGTTCCACTTTCCAACAATAATGTATCTATTTTTATATTAAAAAATTAATATTTTCTATAATAAAACCCTTCTCATTTATAAATGGACCCCTTTACCAATCAAATTTAACTCACACCTATAGCTTCAATGATCATTTAAAACACACCAAATATCTATCCATTTCCATATTTTACTAATCATATAAGTTTAAGTCAAAAAAATTAGTAAATCTATTGGTTACTTTTGAATCATTGAAATATTTTAAAAAATATTTTCTATGGTAGGAAAAGAGTATTCATGGGATTCCAGGGCTTGAGGAGGCTATGTTTTGATATAATGAAAATAATACATAAACAATAGAAAATGTATATAATTTTATTGAATTAATGGAAAAAATACAAATTGAACTATCAGAAGGGAAAATTGAGGCCTTTATCAAATCCAGAATGTTGGTTTTACCATAGATGGGATATAACTATTGTCGAAATTGGGGGTTTGGAAAAAAAGCAGTCATAGGTGGGTTAGTAAATTTATTTATTTATCAAATTTTTATTTATTTACATATATATAATATAAAACTATTTAATCATTGTTCTGTAAAAATATTAGTGTCATCCACATAACTCAATGGAGTTTGTAAGAGCACTAGGGTAGTGCATTGTGTCATTAATGAATTGTGGTATAATGGATCTGTACCGCCAGGATTGTATTTTCTAGTGTACATCGAGGATCTCACCAAACATAATGATGGTGAACCACACATCGGTTGGGATTGATCAAATCCCATGGTATGGTTTTTGTTTATTACAAGATAATTCACAATTTTATTATCATATATTATAGATGAATCAACTCTACAAAAAATTGATTTATGGGGAAATCATGAATGTCAGGTGTTGATTTATCGTCATTGGTATTTTGAATTTAAATATTATTATTATTTTATTCTTCCTTAATAACTATAATTGAAACAAATCAAGTTCAACCCAAATAATGATATAGGATTATTCCTATTTTTTTGTTTTGAGAATTTATCTCTATATACATCAATCCATCAACAATGGAATTCCATTTGACTGGAAAATCAAGATAGATATGGTGTAATATCATTGTTAAATCATTTTTTGGTGCAACCAATCATCACTCTGATTTTGGGTATGTTATCAATGGAGTGCATGTGGTTCATGGAAGATGGAAAACTATTAGAGTTTTTTTGTAAATGGGTTTCAGTGTACTTGATTATGATTATTCATATGGTAATAATATTGTTCAATGGGAGTTAAATCATAAATTAATAAGCTTAATAAAATACATCCATCAATAATGGGAATTGTGATCATCCGAGATTCATGTTTCTGGGGTGCTATTGTTGGTTGGATCTTTGTGGAAGAAGAATAGGAGGAAATGCATGATAGTTTTAGGATTTATGGAGGCTTGACATATACCTTGAGGTTACAATGGCATGATTATTATAAATAACAAGGGCACATCTTTATTACATAGTCAGAACCCCTTATTCGGACACAAAAAAATACAATATAATGGATATAGTACATGATCATGGCTTGAATTTCATCAGAACAACCAATGTACACTAATTCGGGTAAATAGAACCCATTGATTTATTGTTAAACACCACATGCTATGTATCCTAAAAGGAAACACCATGTACATGGGTAAATAAATTTTATGTTAGATTGAAATACATGGGATACCCCTTGGTAGACAAGACTATTTTTATAGTAACAATACATGGAATTTACCATCAATATTTTTTTTGAGGCCCTTTTTTCTCCCAAATTATCCTTTTTCTGTGGGGTGAATTTCCATGATAAATACCTATGATGGTATAGTGAGTTATTGAATTATTATAATTTTAATATGCTAACATCTATGGGTATCTTATTAGATACTATTTAAGGAATCCAAATATGTGAATTGGGTGGGATCCTTTATCGTTTGATCACATTCTTTATATACGTTTTTAAGTAATTATCGAGAAAAACATACTTGTGAGTGCATTATCATCTACATAGAATATTATTTCATGTAGGGTCTAATAAAAACCAAATTTCCTTGGTGAGATTCAATATTTGTGTACTAGGATATTTTGAGTTCTAGTGAGTACTTCATTAGAATTTCAAAATTAGAATAAAACTCATAGATGGGTAAAATCAGTGATTGAATAGAATGTGTAGTGAATTAAAATAAATGCATATTACCTTAAATTATCAAGAATAATCCTATAGATTGTGGTGGGTGAGTCCTATTTTAGACTTGGTTTCTATTAGAAGAATGTTTGGGTTTTACAATAAATATGATTTATATCATGGATACAATGACATTGCAATGATGAGTTTACTACGTAATTAGTGATTTATGTTTGGTGAATGAGGAGTTTCCTACCAGGTATTATTATACTCACCCATGTATAATATCTTCCAACACATTTTGTCTCTTATACCACCATCATGCCTTTTGATGGAGTTCAAGGATGACCAGATGTCGGGGGAGTGTAATGATCAAGAAAGACCATGGTTCCTACCATGTGTTACATTTATTAGTGGGATATGTTTTCCCATATGATTTTAGATATATTTTTCAAAATATGATGGTGGGATATTGATATATATATGAATTTGTTTTACTTTTTTCTTTTTCAATCAAAATAGTATTGGTATTTAGAGATGTTTGTGTGTTTTTATGTTCCTTAGTATTAGGTCTCCCAGATGTGTGTATGCCGACTCAACATAGACTTCCATCCCCTGTCCTATTTTAGGTGGTCTTGGGGTGTCACACTTTTTATACCGTCATCTTTTTGGGCCTCAGAGGGTTATTTAGAGATAGAGTGGAATCAGAGGTGGTTGATTATATTACTAATGTTCGGATATTATCTAGATTTGATGTTTTTTTCAGAACTATATAAAAAGTAATAAATTGTTTCATGTTTCTATCTCAATATAGAGACAATAGTAATGGTGTGTTGGTCGATGGATCAATTCAGTAGGGATTTTTAAACATAAAATTTACTCTATATATATAGGCATCGGTATGTAGAAAAAAAAATCCTTTATTCACCATAAAAGAATACATTGTGGTTTCCATTTACTTCTTGAGTCAGAGACACTCATTTGCTATTTTCTATATATTATATTTTAGGATTAATCAACAAAAACACCTACTAAATACTGCCCAATAGGATAATGGGGATGATACATCAAGTGATTATACTTTGGTATAGGTTCCTATATAGGTGGGGTTTCCTAGAATGGTTGTTAAGTATTACTAACACTAGTTGAGTAAAAGGTTTTTGAGGATGTACTAGGTATGGATATATGTATGCTAATTTTTCCTCATTTATTTCAGAGATAGTGACCTCATAGGTTATATATTGATAAATAATACCCTATATATGAGGAATTTATGGAGGTATTTACACGAGTTTTATTCTTTTCATGGAATCCTAGAAGTCATATTATGGTCCTATCAGTGAGTCTTCATCAATGATGTGTTCGGTGAAGGTCAATTCTAGTGACTCAAATACATAATGGGGTATATATCCCTTGGAAAAATATTAAGTACTTATTTAGGGGAAATTTATATAGAACCACGTTTTTATTGGTGTGTATCTATTAATTAATTGAGAATTCATAGTTTGTAGATATATTTTTTGATGACAAGACACAGACATTTACTGTTTGTAGTTGGAACATATAAGACAAGACCTCAAAAACTTGTGTCCAATGGATTTAATTGGTATCTGACCATGTGATATATTTTTGATTCAGTATCAAGATACAATTTCTACCTTTTATGGCTCTCCATAAGGTTTTAGTTAGCTGAGGGAGTGAGAGTATGATTATATTATGATAGTTGAAAACATCTAATGTGGTACTCTCTTAACCACCCTACATCTAATATAGATATAATATGAAGACATCCAACGAATAAACATCAATAATGGTAGGGAGGTTTACTTTTATGTAGTCATGGAAATGGTTAAATGAGATTAAGAATAAGTGGGAGACAATTTAACCTTTTACCTCCACCACCCCTTGGTGTTCTACACTAGGTTCATTTAGTTGGGTGTTATGAAGAGGGCAATTATTTTCATGGAGGCATTCAGTGAAGAGTTTCTAGTGATGATTAGAGTTATAATATATTCCCTATCTATTTTATCTTATTTAATAATGTATATATAGGAAAAAGTTACAATATTCCTTCCTATTCACTCACCTGATACATCAAGACTCTGGTTGAGCCCTTGGATTTAACCTTGCTCTTTGAGGCTCTTACATGAATGTATTCAATGATCAAACATTTTCATTAATAGTTTGATCAAAATATTAGAGGAAATATATTATTATGGGACCTCATTGGAGAAGATATTATTAATTTTTACTCATCTTAGTAATGGAATAACTTTCCAATGTTCATGAACATATTGATTTTCTCAAGGTGAGGATGTGGTGTGTCCACAACTCTGTAATGAGGTTTCACTTAATAGGGGAGAAAAAAACTAGAGAGTGTACTATGTGATTTTACATATGATGATATGGCTTACATAACTTCATTATTCTAGATTTACCCTTTGAATAGTTCATTCCATTGGATTTAAGGTTTGTACAATGTTGGAGGAGTATTAAAACATCTTTCTCGAGGACATGTTTTCATAACACCCCAATAAGAGATTTATTCCATCATAAACATACACCCACATACTACCCAAATATCTAAACCATCATATAATATGTCTCCAATAAAGATTCCTATGATAATGATTCTTTTGGAGGAGTAGAAGATGTATGGATTTTTGAAACCCATTATTTACAATGGGTAAAAAAAGTTAATTTTTCCATGATTCAAGACCAAATATTGACGATATATGTGGATTAGTATATCAATATCCAGGTGACGATGGAGAATAAGAATACACTATTGTGTATTGATAACCTATTCAACCACATTATAGGGAAATTATTGTTATTTAGGATCAACCGTGTATAGGGTTTTCACTATCACCATGTTTGTTAAAGCATCCCGCCTTTTATCACAAAAACATTCATTAAATTTTACAAAACTGAGGAAATTTATGGTTTAGTGTCTTGGAAACCAGGAACTTAAAACATTAAAAGATAAAAAATTAATATTAAACACATGAAAGGCTTCTACTTAGGTTCATCCTAGGTTCATTACTGTATCTCTTAACCTGGGGACATACATCAAAAGAAAGGGTGAGCAAAAGGCCCAGAAAGGGAAACAATGGAAACATTTAACATGTGAACATGAGATACATCAATTAAATCATGAAAAAGAACATTAAGGCTTGAGAAAGAAATCAAGAGGCATATAATAATAAAAATAAAGTATTTCATCACATGAAGATGTGGCTACAACATTTTACAAAGGCAATCATTTCCGTTTCACCAAGGTCCATCCGCAAGGTGTCAATAAAAATTACCAAGGTTATTCACCAAGGTATCAGTCTCAAAGGTCATCTCTAGAGATTAAGTCCTTACCCAATGAATAAGAGTGCTATCTGGGGGAACACATTAATTTTTCTTTATCATCATGTGAGCCGGATATATCATCAAAAATCATTTTATAAACAACCTATATTGCATAAAAGAAATTGGTTTCATTTCATAATCATAACACTTTAAAACTGCTTAAAGACATGATCTATATGTCACTTTAAACCCACGGAAAGGGAAAGAGGGTCTCATGTATGTAAATCCCAGAATTTAAAATATAAAAACTTGGTATATATGTGAATACCCCTATATAAGAGAGAGCTTTGAGTATTCACTTAATAAAATAAATGAACTTTAGAAAAAGGGAGAGACATTTTGAGACGGAAATTGTCCAGCATAACGGCTATGTTTCGGGGTTTTAGAAAACATTAAAAAGAGAGGGGACATCGGTAAAACATTTATAAATGTCCCATAAAACAGTAGAGGGACCAAATATGAAGGATATATGAACATGGTAATGAAATTTTAATTATATACAATATGAAACGAAGAACATGAAAGGAAGAAGAAAAAAATAAGATTTCTCTTATAAGAATTCGACAGCCTAACGACGTCACTTAAAACTTCCGAAAAATGGATTGACGAGATAAAATAGGGTCTCTAATCATTTGAACATAAATGTTTAGTATGATAGATATAGAGATCATACCCCAACATAATAAAAATGAACCTGAAATACTTGACATGAATGTATAACTTTGAAAAATGAGAAGGGTGAATGAATCCGTTAAGAATTTGGTAGCCTAACGGTGTCACATAAACTTCAACAAAAATGATATAATGAGATCAAATAGGGTCTATAATCATATGAAAATAAAATTTCATAATGATAGATATAGAGATAATACCCCAAAATAATAAAAAGGAAGAAGAAAGACTTGACATGAAAGTAGAACTTTGAAAAACGAGAAGGGTAAAAGAATCCCATAAAAATTCAGCAGCCTAACGACGCCACTTAAACATTCGTAAAATGAATTGATGATAGAAAGAGTGGGTATATCATCATATGAACATGAAAAGGGAATTAAGATGAATATAAAAGTACATCCTCCAACATAAGAACATGGATCATAAAATAAATGACATAAAAGATATTACTTGAAAAGAAAGAGGGAGGTCGGATCACTTATCTTAAAACGTAACTCTTAAAACTCAAAGGTTGCGACCTTGAGGGCATGGGGGATCCATGGGAGGACACCTTGGAAGGTAATGAGACCATATCTTCGTTGGGGTAGTGATGGGAGTCGAATGGATGAGAGTATTGCTTGGTATTTATAGGGAAAGTGAGGGGGCAAGGAATTAATGGCCAAGGGACACCTCATTGGTGGTTTTGGAAAAACCATGGGCTTGACCATGGTGTTTGCCCATGGTATTGGCCACATGGGTCCCCCCATACAATACATTATCACCTATTGGTCGGCCAAACCTTAAAATATCTCATGACATCATCAATACACCGTTATGATGTTATTAAACATACCGAATTCCTAAAACTGTATTTTCACTATTTATCAAAAATTCAACTTTCACAGAAAACTCCCAAAATTTCACCATAACCAGATATCAATGCCCTGATTTCAAAAATGAACTCCATTTTACAAAAATAATTTTCTAAATTTTTTAAATTTATTTTTTAAATAAATACACTATTCACCGAACATTCATTTTTTTCTGAAAAATCCCAAAAAATTACCATAACTTAATATCGATGCTCTATGTTCAAAAATGAAATCCATTTTATAAAAATACTTTTCTAAATATTTTTAATATAATTTTTAATTAAAAACACTATTCGCCTGAAAAATCTAATACTTGAATAAAAATTTATGAAACCGTTATTTAAACATTTTATTGAATCACATTGCTTAATCAAGGATCCTAGATTATATTAATACATTCTTTATGTGGGATTACTAATCCATTTGGTCACATTTCTAATCCTAAGCATAAAATCACTATTTATATTTTTCTATTCAAAAAATTTTTTGTTGATCTTATTAAACTCAAAATTTTGTACTGAACATAATTGTAGAAGACCATTTTTTGAAAATCATTACACATTTTTAATTATTTACAGTTTACATAAAAAAATTTAAAATATCTTTTTTCTAAAATTTATCAAAAATATGCATACTATATTTATCCAGACATTTTAAAATTCAAAAACACCATCATAAGAAGAAATGGAAATTTTTATTTAAAATAAAGGATTACACAAGGCAGTTACGGTCTCCTTATATAGCCTCTTATCACACCAGCATATGAACTAAGTGTAAGTTATGCTAAGGTGATAGAATCTGAGGGAGGCTCGACCAATATCGCACGACTAGTAATATCTCTCAGTTTGAACTTCTCGTGAAGGATATTCTGTTCTAGCTTCACATGATGAAGTTCAGCTTAGGTTTGGTCCAGAGAAAATCCCAGTGGTGCTACCTCCTTCCCAAGTTCTGTTAGATGGGCTTCGAGCAGTTCAAGACTACTGGGTGAGGCAATCGAATCTTCTTTCTATGTTAATTAACCAAGATCACTTGTATTTAGAGACAATTATCAAAACGTTTAGTTTCCACTGGTCATATTGACCAACGCTCATATAACAGTCAAAACACAACAGTCTCATTTTTATTATACTAATGTTACCAAATGAAACAATTTTTTTGAGTTTACAAAATTAGGAAACAAGATTTATTCAAAATTTCAGGTCATTACAATCATACCCCCTTAAGAAATTGCATCCACGCAATTTTAAAAATTGGGCTTGGAAATTTCATTGAAAATCCCACAACGGAAAAGGAGTCAGTAAAACTATAACTTTAAAAGAAAGAAAGGGATGTAAAAAGGTCACCCGAGTTATCCCACATTAGGATTCCATGTAGGAAAACATGGACATGGAGGAGAAAAAAAGGGTCATGTCTTGAGGGAGAGTGGTAGAAAAATTAATTAGGATAAAGTTAACAACGAGAAAATCACAAACATATAATGTGTGTAAACGGTCTTTGTTTACCTAGTAGGAAACGTAAACTAGCAACGTTTTTATTTTACATTCCTTTTCATAATTTTGAGGAATTAATTTACTACAAAGAACATAAACAAAACGAAATATACTTACCTTCTAGTAGAGTTTCATAATTTAATAATTTTCTACCAAAACTAATCTTTTCTCCAAACGATGACCATTCAAAACTACATGGTCTCATCAAAGCACAAGAATCATCTTCTAGAGAATCGCATAGTCTACAAAAGATTAACTACCTACTTCTTTTATCTTTAAACATTATCCCAAAAACAGAAGGGGTAATATAAAAAAATTCATAAAAAAGAATGAATCACATAGGAAGGGAAACTACTTTTAAATCTTCAAAGTTCCACGGTACTACGCAATGTTCATCATAGACCATTCTATAACCAACTATCCTTAAATTTCCTCAAAATAAACCAAACTAATATTTAAACCCAATTATAAGAATGATCTCATGACATAGTCTTCCAAGAGAGACTTTATCGTTCATCTTCAAACAACATCAACCACTCTTATCACCATTTAACAAAAGTAACCAACCTAATCACATTTTCCCCAAGATAGGTTAATCATTTCCATATGTAACCTAAATTTCTATAAGCCCATCTTAAATTCATAGATTATTCAATATATTAGTCAACCTTTACTCCTCAAAGAAAATACCGTAATAATCTATTTACCTCGATCAAATAGGGTTCCCAAAATAGTGAACCTCTTCCAAAAAATAATCATCTTTTAATCAACTAATCACCCTTTTTATAAAGAAGAAAAACTTCACTACATAACATGTGGTACATAACAATAGATTTTTTCCTTAATGATATAATACCATCTTAGTTAGTGACATGATGATCATAGAAAACATAAAAGATATGCTAATAGAACATGAACTAAAATACAACATGACATAGACAATTATTGTGAAGAAGTTACATGTACTTCAGTCATCATGATCCATCTCAGCATAGGACTTTCATTGTTCCCTTGTCCTCGAAGATTGTTTATTATCATAATGCTTCTCACCCATTCCAAGAGATCATTTACTTGGATAATGTCTAACTCCTCAAAATTTATAACATCGAAATGTATAAGGTATATTAGATCGAACCTTATCTCTATTCATCACATTATCCATTTTTTTGAAGAATTGGCTACTTCATGCCCTCTCTTACCACACATAAAACATCTCCTGGTTCCTTTATGACATTCTCCTTGGTGCCCCTTTCCAAACTTTTTGCACAAAGAAATTTGGTATTCTTTCCCTTATCAGCTTTATCAAATGAACCTCCTTGAGACTTCATCTTCTTCTTTCTTGACGAATTTGGGCATTCAACTAGGTACCAATTATTAATTGTGATTTTTGATAGCTAGTTTGGAATAATCACAATATGGTCAACATGATCTTTCATCATCTCTGTCACATTGATAGGAAAATCATCACATTTCCTATAACATTGGTTGTTGGGACATTCTCTTCCATTTCCCTCCATTAACTAAGAAAAGAACGTATAATAATGGGGCTTAAATACTTATCCAACAATCATGAAAAGGAAACTTAACACATAGAAAGATAAACTTGTAGAAGAAAACTATATCCTAACTTGTGATCCCCTAGGCCCCAATCTACATTATCCATGATCATATATTCCTATGTGAATCTTTATTTTATTTTATCATTGTTCCTTTAATAATGGTTCATACTAATCTTATGAATTTACCAAAGCCCATCCACCAGGAGTGTCGTAACCAAGAGTGTAGCAATGCCCATTTTTGTGTACCAGTTCTCATTCGAGTCTAGCTCAAAGCGGTTTTTTCTGGTTTTACACCTATGTACATCTATGCCAGAGCCACCTCTACATGCTCGTATCCAGACAGGGATGTATTTTTTTGGAAATCCCTTACTCAATACTCACCCAAATACCTGGAATATCTCTTATATTTAAATTTTCCATAGGGTTTTTCCTAGAGTTTTCATATCCTAATTTCCACAAATAACTAAACCATCCTTTGATACCAACTATAGCATCCCGCCTTTTATCACATAAACGTTCATTAAATTTTACAAAACTGAGGATCTTTATGGTTTAGTGTCTTGGATACTAGGAACATAAAACATGAAAACATAAAACATTATTCATAAACATTTTAAAGAATTATCCTTAGGTTCATCCTAGGTTCATTTCTGCATCTCATAACCAGGGGACATACATCAAAAGAAAGGGTGAGAAAAAGGCCCAGTAAGGGAAACAAGGGAAACATTTAACATTTGAACATTAGTAACATCAATAAAGTCATTAAAAAGAACGTTAAGGCATGCAAATTAAATCAGGAGGCATATCATAATAAAAATAACGTATTTCATAACATGAACTTGTGGCTACAACATTTTACAAGGACAATCATTTCTGTTTCACCAAGTTACATCCCCAAGGCGTCAATAAAAATTATCAAGGTTATTCACCAAGGTATCAGTCTAAAAGGTAATCTCTAGAGATTATGTCTTTACCCAATGCATTGGAGCGCTATCAGGGCGCACCCTTAAATTTGTCATTATCATCATGTGAGACACATATATCATCCTAAATAATTTCATAAACAACCCTTATAGTATAAAATAAATGGGTTTCATTTCATAATCATAACGTTTTAAAACTACTTTAAAGACATTATCTTTATGTAACTTTAAACCCATGGAAAGGGAAAGCGGGTCTCATGTATGTAAATCCCAAAATTTAAAATAAACCAACTTGGTATATATGTGAATACCACTATAGAAGAGAGAGGATTGAGTATTCAATTAATAAAATAAAAGAACTTTAGAAAAAGAGATAGACATTTTGAGACGGAAATTCTGCAGCATAACGACTATGTTTCGGGGTTTTAGAAAACATTGAAAAGAGAGGGGACATGGGTCAAACATTCATAAATGACACATAAAACAGTATAGGGATCGAATATGAAGGATATATGAACATGGTAAAGAAATTTGAATGATATACCATATGAAACGAAGAACTTAAAATGAAGACAAAAAAATAAGATTTCTCTTATAAGAATTCGGTAGCCTAATGGCGTCACATAAAATTTCCAAAAATGGATTGACGAGATCAAATAGGGTCTCTCATCATATTAACATAAAAGTTCAGTATGACTGATATAGAGATCATGCCCCAACATAATAAAAAGAAACTTCAAATACTTGACATGAAAGTAGATCTTTGAAAAATGTGAAGGGTGAAAGAATCCCTTAAAAATTCGGCAGCCTAACGACATCACTTAAACATCAACAAAAATGAATTGACGAGATCAAAAAGGGACTCTCATAATATCAAAATAAAAGTTCATTATGATAGATATAGAGATAATACCCCAAAATAATAAAAATAATCTTTAAAGACTTGACATGAATGTAGAACCTTGAAAAATGAGAAGGGTGAAAGAATCCCTTAAAAATTT
This sequence comes from Viscum album, assembly GCA_963277665.1. Taxonomy (NCBI): domain Eukaryota; kingdom Viridiplantae; phylum Streptophyta; class Magnoliopsida; order Santalales; family Viscaceae; genus Viscum; species Viscum album. The sequence goes on from OY728165.1 coordinate 1,942,758,217, forward strand.
GGTAGCCTAACGGCGCCACATAAACATTCTTAAAATGAATTGATGAGAGCAAGAGGGGATATATCATCATATGAACATGAAAAGAGCAGTAAGATGAATATAAAATAACATCTTCAAACATAATAACATGGATCATAAAAGAAATGACATAAAAGAGATTACATGAAAAGAAAGAGAGAGGCCGGATCCCTTACCTTAAAACATAACTCTTAAAACTCAAAGGATTGGACCTTGAGGGATTGGGGGATCCTTGGGAGGTAGTGAGACAAGAGATTTGTTGGGGGGAGTTGGGAGTCAAATGGATTAGAGGATGGCTTGGTATTTTTAGGGAAAGTGAAGGGACAAGGCATTAATGGCCAAGGGACACCTCATTGGTGGTTTTGGAAAAACCATGGGCGTGCCCATGGTGTTTGCCCATTGTATTGCCCACATGGGTCCCCCCAAACAATAATATATCACTTTTGGTTGGCCAACCCTTAATATATCTCACGACATCATCATGACACCGTTATGATGTTATTTAACATATTCAAACCCTAAAACTGTATTTTCATTATTCATTGAAAAATCAACTTTCTCAGAAAAATCCAAAAATTTCACCTTAACCAAATATCTATGCTCTGATTTCAAAAATTAACTCCATTTTATAAAAATATTTTTCTAGATATTTTTAATTTATTTCTTAAATAAATACACTATTCACTAAAAATTAATTTTTTTCAGATAAATCACCAAAAATTACCAAAACATAATATCGATGCTTTGAGTTCAAAAATGAAATCCATTTTATAAAAATAATTTTCTAAATATTTTTAATTTAATTGTTAATTAAAAACCACTATTCACCCGAAAAAAACTAATACTTGAATAATAATTTATGAAACCGTTATTTAACCATTTTATTTAATCACATTACTTAATCAAGGTGACTAGATTATATTAATACTTTCTTTATGTGAGATTTCTAATCCATTTGGTCACATTACTAATCCTAAGCAGAAAATCGCTATTCATAATTTACTATTGATCAAAAATTATGTTGATCTTATTAGACTCTAAATTTCGTACTGATCATAATTTTAGAAAACCATTTTTTGAAAATCATTACACATTTTTAATTATTTAAGGCTTACATAAACATTTTTAAAATATCTTTTCTCTAAAATTCATCAAACATGTGCACACTATATTTATCCGGAAATTTGAAAATTCATAAACTTCATCATAAAAAGGAATCAAAATTTTAATTTAACATAAAGGATTACACAAGGCAGTTATGGTCTCCATACGTATCCCCTTATCACACCAGCACATGACCTAAGTTTAAGGTGTGCTAAGGTGAGAAAATCTGAGGGAGGCTGGCCAACATCGCACAAGTAGTAATTTTAATAAGTTTGAACTTCTCACGAAGTTGATTCCGTTCTAGCTTCACATGATGAAGTTCATCTTGGGTTTGGTCCAAAGCAAAGCCCATTGGTCCTACCTCCTTCCCATGTTCTGTTATATGGGCTTCAATCGGTCCAAGATAACTGGGTGAGGCCATCAAATCTTCTTTCTATATTAATTAACCAAGATCACTTGTATTTAGAGACAATAATCAAAACGTTTATTTTCCTGCGGTCATATTGACCAGCAAACACATAACAGTCAAAACCCCACAGTCTCATTTTAATTATACTTATGTTATTAAATGAAATAATTTTGTTGAGTATACAAAATTAGGAAACAAGATTTATTCAAAATTTCGGGTCGTCACATTTGTGATGAGGGTATACCAAATACAGAATTACAATGTTTCTATGGTCATTATGAGTACTTGTTGATTTTTTATGATATTATGAATTCAATAATAGTCTTTGTTTGACTCAAAAACTCTATCCATCATTCTTTCATAGATTGGTTTTTGTTTTTCTTCACTTTTTACATCCATGTGTACTTAGCATCCAAGGATGGGAATGTGATACACTTGTGTTTTATCCTAGACATTTACCAATAGAGTCACATTTAAGGGTATAAATTTATGTTTCCTATCTAAATTTGTTAGGTCCAATTTCTAAGACATGTCATCTCATTGTCAGGTTTTGAAGTGGATCTTATGAAGGTATATGTAGTGCAGTGTTGGGAAAACCCCAATTGTGTGAATGAGGTATAATGAATCCTTCAGTTGGTAGGATACTATCATATATTTACACTAAATTTATCATAGATTTTGTGACCATTGACTTGATTTAAGCAAATGGAGAATCCTCTTCAGTAGTTGGAGAAGTGATAGTAGGATTTTTAGGAGTTATAGAATAAGGTGATGACAAACCATATCTTTAAAAAAACATATGTGGTTTTTGAGTATGTTGTGTTCTACGATTACATTAAAACTAGGCTTGGTTCTTTATTGATATAGATTCATGAAATGATTATCTATCTTTACAATTTTTTATACCAAATAAATGGAACATCTCATTCTATGATCAGGAGGTGTTAGTGATCATATACAATATATTGATTTGTAAATTAATTCTTGGATTTTTAATTTTATATATTTTACACTCTCTAGAAGAGGGATACCATAATACATTCTTTCATTATGATATCTTTTTTATAATTTCTAATTTAGGAATTAGATTAGTTAGTATCATTATAGTTTTTATAAGTCTATGAGGATGGTTTAGCTGAACTCTTATAAATTTTATATACCCGAATGATTTATCCAAATATAAAGGATTATAGGATAAATGATATCAACTATGAGAACATTAAAGATTTTATATGAACTAGACATTCACCTGATTGATTCTCTAAAGATGGGTAGCATGTCATTTTTTAGAGGGAATGTGATTGTATTACTAACATTGTGTGATGAGGTTATGAGAGAGTTTACTAATACCCCTTGGAATTACATCCTTTTGTGGATATGATGTTCTAGTAGCATTGTTGTTATTTTTGGAGATCAGGATTGAAGAACTATGTTTAGATTTTCTTTTTCTTGAGTCATAATTTTTTATTAGGTGAAGGATAAACACCAGAGTCTAGTATACTTATATGAACCCCTAAGGTACTAGTGTATAAGTGTGATTGAATATCTATATACATAAAGATAGTGTTTCAATGAATTCATATAATACAATATTTAATATGGGTGATTTTAGTTCAACACACCATGTCAACCCACATCATTGATAACTATTATCAGATTCTAGTTGAGAGTATGTGACACCATTACATATAGGATATATTGTATATTCACTAAGTTACATAGATAGTGTCTTTATACCATGGATATATCTTCTCATTATGACCAGGGATTGGATTTTAGGAGGCCATTGAGACTAAATTTTTCTTGATCATGACATTTCACCCCCAGACTCACAACTATAATGAGTAGACTATTCAGTTTGAAGGGGAGTTGATATCAGAATTCCTATGGGTCATTTGTCATAGGTGGGTGTATTAACTACATTTGGTTGATTTTTCAGAAGAAAAAAACTATGTTTATTCCCCCATTAGTATGGAAAATTTATTTTAACATTAAGTGTGACCATGCATGTCCACACTATGGTTGGACTGATCTGGGTGATCCATCAATCAAGGGACCATTGTTTCTGTCGAAAATGATAAAAAGGTGACTGTCACCCATAAATGTATAATGACTATCCAAATATTGGATAAGTCATGTGTCAACTGATAATGGTGGCCTTTGTATTTCAAGGAGGTAGAATATAAATTCTCAAAGGTAACTACTCATCATGGATTAGAAATATTTGTCTAGTGGATGATGTTATTTATGAGATTTATTATCCAATTTTAGATATTGTATAGGGTTAACAATGTGGCATACCTCATTTTCCAAACATTTAGTGGGATTTGGTATATTATTATATTCATGCATTGTAAATAAGTAGGTTTTTTCTTGACCTATGATACGTTATCGACTGGGGTGAGTTACACGTTGAGGATTGATCTACCTTTGCATTATATGTAGTAGAGATTGATGATCGACATGAGATGATTCTTTATGGGTAAGAAATTTGTATATACTATATCTTGTTTGAGAATGGGAATATTCAGAATATAACCAAGTTGAAGGATATCTAGATGTGATCCAAGAACCATAATTTTTTTGAGAATGATTTTATCTTTTTTGAGAACAAAATTCATTAGGTTGGAAGAAATTTATGGCTTTTTTCATGTTAATATCTTCATTGTTTTAAATTACATTTTAGAATATAGGCTCTATGTTATCATGGGATTCCAGACACAATGATTTTATAATTTTTATAATAAAATTATTAAATATATTATAGAACGGACATTTATTTTGTGTTTGAATTAATGGAATAACACACAAAAGTAGTTCTAGATGTGAATACTATTATAATTATAGTCTCTAAAACGTGGGTTTCACACTATGTATGACATAAAATATTTTCATCATTGGTTTTCAGTGAAATATTGGTCATTTTTATTAATTTATTTATTTATTTATTTATCCCACCAACACTAGCCTCCTCTTATTTTAATTCATTTATGGGATAATACTATGGTTAGTTGCATTAATCCAGGGATTTGAGAAGATAAATGGGGGAGAGTGTTGGGGAATAAATGGATAGTGGTACACTAGATGAGGAGATGTAGCCACTCAGGTGCTTTCAATCAGCTAGGGATCGTGTCTCCCTTACCCCAATGCTACTACCTCCATATCCATAGCTCCCATACCACCTCTTTCTGGCTACCCCCTGATGTGATGTAATCGATCTCCTACCTCACTATCCATGGGTAAAACCGACATCTCCCCTAATCGTTTTAGGGTTTCTGCTGAAATTCTGCCTCTCTTTGGCTTCTCTCCCTGTCCATCATAACCCTCTCATGATGTGAACGACCCATAACTATGTCCTCCCTCCTAGATCACACAGTCGTGAGTTTGTTCGTGTCAATTATTGGAGGAAAAAACAACATGACCTTACCATACTAGAGAAGTTGTACCATACTCGCCTATCAGGGGCTTTATGTAACACTGTTGAACTGATATTTAACATATCTCATAATTTCTGATGTGTTCTTATCTCTCCCCCTAATTTTTTTCTCACTACTGGTTCTTCCACAAATTCTGACTATCTCACTACTTCCTAGATGTGAGAGACTAGTTTGGATGTTCATCAGAATCAGATCCCGGGTTTTTTCATCAATGGTCTCACATGATCTTTGATCTACTTTATTTCATAGATGTGGGGGTTATTTTTGTGGTATTTTTTGGTGCAACTAGTTTGTATTTTTTTGAATTGAATTGTGGCAGGTTCATCATCGAAAACCTGATCCTATATGTGTAATCAGATAGGCGTCATAGGAATGCTCGGTGTGGGTGGTTCCCTTATCCTTTCCAAATCTGTTCACCATTCCTTAACAGAATGTTCAATTATTTGAACAGATTTTTTCATGTTTCCTCTTCCATTTATTTGTTCTCCTTGATGCATGATCTCATATTGGTTGGGTGTGATGGACCCCAACAATGTTTTCGATATTGTTGGACTCTTGGGCATATGTGGTGTTTTTCAGGTGCCCTTTTTCTGTTTTGGGTTCTCATTGACTCTTGACAGTAATTGTTGATCCCCTTGGGATTTCTATTTCATTGATCATGTTTTTTGGGCTATTCAAGCTACTGTAAGAAATAATTGATCCCTGGGGACACACGACCTTAGTTTTTTCACTTTCTGAGATCTCACATAACCAAAAGGTGATTTTAATAATTAAAAAATAATTTTCAGTTAGTCCAATGGATCATTACCATACCGATCAGATATTCAAATGGATTTCATATATCTAGTTATCTACAGTTAATGAGAACCACTCATTCATAGTTATTGATCCAAACCAGATGTAAGTATTTCTAATTTCATTATTCTACATTTGATTTTCCATTAACAAAGTGAATCAACTCCCTTAATAGATTAATTTTTTCGTTAATAATGATTTATTAGTGTGGCTATATCAATCTGGGTTTTGTGAACTGAAATTATTTTATTATTGTTTTCATTTTCATTAATTAGATAAATCGAAACTAATCCTACAAAACCAAAAAAATGGAAACTATTAATATCTCTTATTTTTTTCTGTAATTTTAATTCTTTTTTCTCTATGAATTAATAAACTACATTCTCATTGGATTTTTAATCAATTGGTACATGGTGGATAATAGTTGTGCGATGTTTATCAAGAAAAATGAATAGTCACCTTAGATTTTTCTTCCTAAACATTGGAGTGAACGGTGTGAAAGTATGGTGGAATATGATAAGAGTTTCCTTGTGATAAAATTTTAGAGACCATATTTTTTAGTGAGATTTTTCTAGAAGCATTATTTTTTAAGTGGTGGCTGTTGAATACAATATGTTTTGGGAATTTATCCATTAGTGATGGAATGTCCAATAAACCCTAGATCCATGTTTTCATAGCATTATTTTCATCGGATCAATGATGAAGATGTACATGATGAAATGGGGGATCATAATTGTATTTATAAATAATATCATTCCACACATCATGAACTATAAAAAACACACATTGTGTGACCCATCATTTCACTCTAGGGTTTACCATAGAGTCAAATGGAAAATTTTATCTAGACCCAACCATTCATCTTGTAAAATGTGGATTTCTTCTTAGAATGTAACCTATGGGTGGTTGGGAATGTAAAAAACAGCTTATAAGGGCCTGGTCAGAGTATAATAGAATCACCCAGTATATGTAATTGACCAGGTACATCGAAAGGACTAGAGTATGTTGGCATAGCCTTAATTACATGGGCTTATAAATAGTACATAGACAAAAGAAGACATATAACATTGAGTTCGTCCAAACATTTATATGTCATGTATCTTAATAATACATTCATTATATATGGATAAAGACATACCATGTGAGACATCAAGACACGAGAATACCCATGATAGAAATTACATGTTGTTTACTCCCAATACACAATGATTACCATCCCAAAGTGATTCTGAGGCTCTCGTTTTATTTGGAATATACATGATTAAATTGGGTTGATTTCCTTAATCTATCCTTATATTGATTCTATGAATAATTTCATCCCAATTATTTGATTGTAATCCCCTTTATGAGTATTTACAATGAAATAGTTTTTTGTAATCAAATAATGTGAATTGGGTATGATCCTCTATAATTACATAATTGTCCCTTTTCCTGGGTTGAGAAATCATCATGACTAACTTACATGGGTGTATAATTTCGTTCTTATCAATTTAACAAATATTGTTTTTAGTATAACCTATAGGATCAGGGTGATATCCTCTCATTAAAATGAAGACTTCAGAGTTAAATTATTTATATATTGGGCAAGGATTTATATGTATGACCTCTTGGATGAGATGAATGTGTGATATCATAGCTTTTAGACTGAGTTATTCCAGATGATCATTAACTTGAATCAACAATATGAATCATGTGGTTGGATTTTTTTGATACCTCTTTGATAATAAATGTATCTTATGAGTATGCATGGTTTTTAGTATTATTATGACTCATATCCTTATTTTCATTCCATTATGATGAAAATATGAATACTCAGTTGATTCTTTATGATTTATTATTTCTAGGTAACCTATTTGGCGTTGTTATACTCACCCTTGCATCGGCTCTTCTAGAACATGTCGTGTCCTATAAAGATGATATTCCTTTTGAAAAAATCATTATAAGACATCTATTAGGTGAGACATAGTGAGCTAGAAATAAAATGATCTATACCATGTGTGGAATCTGAAAACAATCCCCTCCTTCATAATAATATGGTTTATTTTGTTTTTACATGGACTTCTATTTTTCCCTTATTCATTCATCTACATTTTTATACTCTAATTATGGGACATATATGTTTTCATGAATTTGGTATTTGTTTTAAATTAACTTTCTTTATTGTATGGTTATTTATAGAAGGTTGTGTGTGTGTAATGTTACCTTATGTAATGGATTCCAATATGTATTTATACATACATGATACCAATTTCATGCCCATAGCATATTGAAGGTGGGATTGTGGTGTCACAATGTAATTACCAAAAACCTTTTAGTCTCAAATAAGATATATTTTTCTAAAATACCAATCTTATAATAATTAATGATTAGCCAAAGAAGTATATTAATGGAATATTGAAATATTTGAACCATGTTCCTTCAAGATAGAATATACTTCACCCGCTTACAAATATATAATAATCATAACAAAATATGTAACTTGTTATCATTAGTATGGTGAAATATTATTTTTTAAAACATTAACCATTATCTCATTTCAATCACTTTATTGGAAGAACAATAATTACCCATAATATGGATAATCTCATCCTCCATGAATGAAAATTTTAATTTTTCTTAGCCACCAAAAATTAATAGTTCTAACATTTTATATGAATATTAAATATGAAATATATAAAAATATCATTCTTCATGAAAGGTTACTTATGAATTATATTAATAATATAAACATTAAATGTTAATTACAATTTTTCTCTTGTAAAATAAGAAAATTGACACACTTTTATTCATATGAATATATTTTTGGAAACCTATCGAAAACTGTAAAAAAATACACCTATACTGATAAAGAGTATATATATTATATTATATAGATTAATAAAGAATATATAACACATTTTACTATTGTAAATATACCAACTCAATTATGGGGTAATTAACAAAACGAACATTAGGGTTAAATAAGATTAATGGAAATATAATAAATAAAGGATATATTAAAATAAATTTTCATTGTAGAATAAAATATTAAAAAATATTAATAATGAACTTTCAAAAAATAATTTTCTTATTCTGGAGGTTAAACACAGTCATCGAGTAAGTCATTAATTGATTCAGGGGTTCTTTGTCTCAATAATAATTCCATGATACATACTTCATATCATGCAAAAATTTATTTTATATGGTGGAAAAACTACATTATTGATTTAGTATATCATAAAAAAAATTAATTTGTGGGTGTTTCAATTTCATTTATATTCTCTATTTTTATTTATTTTTAATCATACATTACCTTATTTATTCATGTTTTATCAAAAAATTTACATTCATTATGTTAATAAAATATTCTTGGACATGAGATATATATATTCTGTAACTTTGATCTTATTAATATATTAAATTGTATTTTCTGGTTTTTTTGTCATAGAAGCCTTCTTAAAATATCAACCACCTTTGGTTTTCATTTCAACCAAATGATTTCTTTTATGTAGACACAACATTATATATTATTTAACATTATAAGTATTTTAATATTTTGTACATATTGTTAATAGTATTATTAAATTTTTTATCACTACATATAATTATTGATTAATTTCATTTTTGTTTCCTTGGACTTCATTTTCATTTCATTAAAAAATTACCTTGTTATATGTTTACAAATAGGTAATTTATAAAATTAATTTTGAAACTGTGAAAATAATATTCCTTTTAGTTGTTTTACATAAAATAATTTTCCCACTTTTATTTACAATCTCCATTATAAGTAATATTTTAATTATGATATTTAAAAAAATATATATTCTTCATTTTCCATGAATTTTATTATTTTAAAATTAATTTATAACATTTCAAAAGTGAATATTGGTTGATTTACTTTCAGTAATCTATAATTTTGTCTTCCACTAAATATTTACTATTTTTAACATCCTTAATTTTTATATATTAAATATTTTTGAATTGTTTTAAAATTTTATGTTTTCAATGTCATATTTTCATCCATTAAAATAGACTTCTATATGTGACCTAGATAATTTTTTAAAACCATGTTAAAAATATTTATGAATATATTTTCATTAATTTACCATTAATTTTTATAAAAACACTAAATGATATATATTCCATGATGTTCAGTGTCATATATTTGCCCATAAATTATCTTATAAATTTATATTTTAAACCTCTCATTTTTCATAAGTCATATGTTCACAATCACTCTTCCTCTCTCTATTGAGTTTATAAACTCCATCATGACCATATTATTTTATATCATGTATATTCTATATCACTTCAAATATTTCTGTTATATAGATCAATTTATTTCCATAAAAATATTTGTATTACACTGTATTATCATAGTTTGAAGTTTTATTATAGAAAAATTTATTAAATTTAATGACCAAGAAAAAATTGGAAATCCTAATACTTTTTATTTCAATGTGGGTGTTTATTAATAATAAGGATTTTAGATTATGTAGGGAATATTAAACTCAATAATTCTTATTATTAATACTTTTAAAAAAAATTAGTAATCTATATGGACAATAATTATATATCTCCATGATTCATTGGTATAACTTATGAAAAATATGACATTGAATATTTACTATAAACATTTCCAATTTAAATATGAGGTCTCAAAATAAGAACTCGATGGAAATATTATGATGCATGACATTATGGATTCAATCCCTATGAAATTGGTTAATTCTACATTGTGATTATTTTAATTTTCATATTATCCAAATAAATAAAACATAATCAAATTATCTAATAGATTTAATTTTTTATTAAATATTTTTTTGTGTCGTATTATTATTTACATAATTATTCAATGTTATTTTTAGTTTTATGTAATATATTATTGAGTGTTTGACTTTGAAATGATTCCAAATTCCGAATTAAATGCTTGTTTGAGAACGATATATATTATCGATAATAATTTTATCTTTTTTGGAGACTCCCAGAAAACTAGGATTTGTGTAAACACATCATGTGTGGGGAGTTTCACACTGAGTGCAATAAGGGAAGAAATTTATTAATAGAGGGTTTTGTATGATGGAAAATTATTATCATAGAATAATGCATTGAATTAAGGATGAAATTTTCATATAAGTACTAACAAAAAATCCTAATTTATGAATACTAATGTATAAGATAAATGTTGTCATATATATGTTCACAAAATGTTTTCCAATAATAATGGTGAATTATAAAATATATGAGAGATGGTTGTTTTCTGATAGGTATTTATGTTAATATGGTTGTGTGAATAGGGATGAGTGAAGGTAGTATGTTGATCCCACTTAAGTTAATGAATTTTTATTAATAATAATTCAGATAGTATACTTAATGAACATAAGTTAGTGATAAAATTTAGACATATAAGTAAAAGTAAGATTTTGGTGTGAGTAGTACATCTAGGAGACATACAAGAATGAAGCGATATAGGAATAGTAGTTGTGTATAATATGACATTATCATAATATTTCTGTGAAGTAGTACATTAATGTTGGGGTTTCGATGAATATAATATGGTTAAAGGTTGTTACTTTTGTGAAAATATATGTGTAAAGTGAACCAAGTCAATGAATAAAAAGATGGGAAAATATTGGGGGTTCATTTTAGTATCCAAGTCATATATTACTTGTAAAATTTTCAATAATCATTCAGAAATATTTAATATTTATATTAGTTCCATTAATCAATGTTATAATTCATCTATAATAAGTGAGAAATATTGATTCTTCAGATGAAATTGAAGGGAAGTAGAGTGTTTTCCCTAAATCAAAATTTGAAGGTAGTGTACCTAGAACAAAACGTCTACGTCCAAATAATTTTATCAATATAACAAAAAATCGGATTGTCATACACTTTAATAATTTTTTATTTACATTCCTTAGATTATCAATTAGTGTTCATCCAAATAAAATTATTTTTCCTTTATTCCATTTGATAATTTTTTTAGTTGATATGTGACGATCTGTGATGGGTTTAATGAGTTCTTTCCAATTTTTGAGTAATATACTGGGAATAAAAAAAGGAAAATTAACATCATGATTCATTACACTCTTTTTAGGGTGTATAAGTTTATATTGTTACCAACCTAATTGAATATACTTAGGTCTATTCAATATGGTAAATCTTCTGTTCCATCCCAAGTAATAGGGGAATGAGTATAATGACTCATTTTATTATAAGCGCATCACTTATAATGAAAAATGGAATATTACAAAACAAAATTAACAGCCAATACATTAATATAAAATGTACCATATTATTGATTATATAATTTAATATGTCAACAAGTGTTATAAAACATTAGTAAAACAATAGTCTAATAATTGTAGAAATACCACCATAAAAATAGAATTTTTAGTAGAGTAAAGTATATCAAAATTTCACTCTCCATATTCATCACCATATATATAAACCATTACTCAAATTATAACACAAACATTATAAATTCATGATAAACTCATGACTACTAAATATTATGATCAGAATATTAGACAAAATAAGAGAAAATATATCAATGTAGATTCCATTAAAACTTTTAATACACAACTCACAATATATATTATGAATTAGTTTAATGTTCATTAATAATGATGATAATAGAGGCTTTAACAATGGAATGGGTAGTGAGTATTTGATAATCATAACCATTAGATAAATATAAAATGGCTGTATTATTCATATTAATGACCTACCCACGGTAACACGATAAAAATTAATAACCAATGAAAATGTGTTTAAATATATTTCTAATTATGAGTTATAGTTAGATAAAATTGGTTTTTATAATAAAAATATTTTTTCTAAAACCTAGTTATAAAAATAGTTTGAATATATAATGTTGTTTTGTGTTAAAATCTATACCTTTTAAAAACATAATTATTATTTTGTTATAGAAAACATGAATTAAAAAAACAAAATTGTAATGTAGTATTTTTATAAATTAAAATAATGTGTATTATGAAAATTGTTTTTAAATAATATATAGATTCATTCATATGAGAATTATGTTTTAATTTTTTGATAAACCATTTATTAAATGTATAATCATAAAAATATCATATAATTTATTCCTCATAATTTACCTATTCATCAACTAACAACTAATATAACCTATTAACCCAGGTTAAGTGTATACCATATATATATGAGTCAAAGAATATAAGGTTTAATAGAAGGGCCGATTTAATAACATATTTTACGGAATCATGATAGTATGTTTATAATTTAATATAGTTTCCCTACCATTTTATCATTTACTTTTAATAATAAATAATATACATATCAAATGCATTTTAATTCTATAAGGATTCAGTATAACTATGTTAAGGTTATTTGTGGAGTTCTACCTAGTTATATAAGCTAATTTAATTACACAATTCATGTAAATATTGTAAATTTCTTAATACAACTATAAAAATTATTTTTATTATTATAATATTTTTTATTTTATATGTTTAGAAAATATTAATAGAATATTGGTACATAATATATCTATATATATCAGTTGTTCCAATAAGTAAAAATAGTCACAATAATTTTTAGGAAGATAAAATAAAAAACTTTTAATAAATTTTCATTATTATACATTAAATGTTTAATCATGGGAGATAATGTATGTATTTTAAAAAATGAATTGGAACAAAAGTATGAACCTTTTCATGTATTTTATAACATAAAAAATTGAAAATATCTCATAAATCATAATTTAACATTTTTCAATCATTCATATTCTATGTAAACATCTATTTGAATATTATAATATGTAAACTAAAAAATTATACATGTATATTGGGGGATGTTTGATAGAAAATTTATTTGGTTAAACAACGTGGATTTCCATTTAAAACCATTAATTCATGGCTTTACATTTAGAAAAATCTTATTTTATAACAAATAAAAAATAGTTTTTTGTGATCTAAATCACCCAAATTATCTTATATATTGATCAAAATGACAAACAATTCATGTATCCATTGTAAATTAATTTACATACTCTAATTTAACTAAATAAACCCTTAATAATCATGAAATAAAAATCCTTAATCATATATAAGAAATTATCTATATATAAAAACAATTAATATTTGGAACATGAAATAAAACCATCAAAAATATAGGAATAATTGCACAAAAATCCAGAAAACCTTTAATTAAAAAATATTATTAATTAAAAAAAGTATTAATGTCCCTAAATTTGGAAAATCCCTTAATAATTAACTATGAAATAACACTTTATAAAAATATCTACCATGTATCGATAACGATTTTTCTTTCTTTTGTTATAACTCAATAATAATGATTCAATGGTATTATAATTTTTTTAATATGTCTTTGGTAAAATAAAAAATTAGTGAAACCATTATGATAATTGATTAAGAAGAAAAACAATATAAAAATAGAGATTAATTGGTGGGGGTATTACTAAGACATAGATGATTAAATCATCCCAATTCCATGGTTTATCATGAAAGTGGATGAGGAGAATAAGAAGAGAGATGAAGAAGATTCATATATAGGAACCTATCTAATAAAATATGAACGGAATGGAAGAGTGTGTTAGTGTGTTAATGTACTTTAAGGTAAAATTGAAAGTTTTATAATAATATTGTTTTTAACGAAAACGACCTTGGTGGGAATTAGTGTTCTGGTGCGCACCGACCAAACATCTATTGGAACTCCAATGGCTATGTTGATTCAAGTTAAATAATGAAAAACAAGAAGTGTACCAACAGAGTTTGGAGGGTTCTTGGTTAACTAAACCCACACCATGTTCTTCATCTAACCATCAACAGTCCTCTTCCACACCCATCATTCACCAAATTCACCTCAAATAGAACAATATATAAATAAAAAAACTCAAATGTAACATTATCCTCAACCAAAACTAAATACATAACATTTATAATTACTAATAAAATTACGTACTTCCTTCACCAAAAAAGTACATGATCAATTTCAGAGTAATAACTATTTCCCCACCACAATGTTTTTCATCCTGGAAATAATAAATTACTACCCTCTAATGAAATTTCTAAATATCCCTATTCATAAATGTTTTTAAACTAATTCAAATACTTTACCTCATGTTCTTATAAAAAATAGTAATTCATAGGTATTATAGTATTAATTTATCAATAAAATAAATATTGTGACTAATGAATTGATTAATTCATACAAATACACTAAAAAAGTATATGATAAAATGAATTTATAAAAGATGACTATTATAATATATCTTTTATATTAGTAGTTATAATTGAATGAAACCACACTATGATAACTACTTGTAAATTAAAATTGATTAGATGATGCTATATGACCCATATTTATGTGGTTCCCCTATCTGAAATTGGAAAGGTTTTTTTCATTACCATGGTTTTCTCTATTAAAGTACACATATTAACTACCAAAAAATATGATATAAATCATATACAAAGGAATTTCAAGATCATATAAATTTCCATAATATCCTTATAACATGAAATGCAACCCATGACTATAAATAAAGTATATATTATAATTAGATATTATGAAGAGATGTTGAGAGGTTATATATTTATATATTTACTATGATATAAACATAAAATTTCCGATGTAATAAATTTTTTATTTATCACATTTATTTTTTAAATTTCACATTTTTATAAATAGGAAAAATTATATTCATATTTACATAAATTCATTGAAAAAAGAATTTTTATGTAGCCAAATAACTAATATGATAATTTTATGAAACATAATATAATTTATCTGAAATAATATTTACATGTGGATTGTTTTATGATAATAAAAAAATCAGAGAAAAAATATATTATAGATTAGGATGATATAATTTTTCCAATTTAATTTTTATTTAATAATAAATTTGAATTAGAAAATATAAAATTTTAAAAAGGTTATTTATTATGAAAAAAACATTCATTATATTATTTCATTTTCATTTAAAGGTGATAATTTAAAATATTATAATTTTAATTTGATAAAATTTAGATTTATTTTTAAATGCAGTAATACTATAATATAGTTGGATAAATTTTTGGCACATTTTAGAAGAGAGAATTATTTTGGTGAAATGTGAGAAAATAATGTTTTTATTAATACAATAATGAATATGAATTTATCATTATTAAATATTGAATTAAACAAAATATAGAAAAATTTCAAGAACAATAATATATTTATGTACTAAATAATTTATTTAAAAATACTATACTAAATTTCAGAAAAACACTAATAATATTTTAACACATAAGTATTAATTTCATTAAAAAAAACTTTTCTTGGTTTCTTAATTATGTTTCGAGGTTTTTTTATTAGTTTTTTGAATTATATTAAATAATTATAAATATTTTTTAATAAAAAAACCTAATTATTTTATGAAAATAAAAATCATTGACCACTCTATCATAAACTGATATTTATGCTAAAAAATAACCTTTAAAAAATGTTTGGAATGCCTTTAGTTGAAAATTAGTAAATTCAAATTCACCCTTAGTTAGAAATTTTTTTTTGATTTTTTTTAAAATTTTTAATTTTATATTTAAAAATGTATATAATATTATTCATTCCATTTTTAAATAATATTTTTTATCAAAGATAATAATATTATTAACACAGAAATGAAAAAAAATGTAATTAAATATTAAAAATCTATAAAAGGTATAATATAGTTACAAAAGCGCCTTTCCATTTTTTTTTGAAGTTTTTATTGGCCAAAACATATATCTTATAAATTATTTTTGTGTTTTAATTTCACTTTTCTGGTAAAACTTGTGATCCCGTTATATTTAGTAGAGGTACTTATAAACATGTCATTCACCACACTTATAAAATGAGTCATCCTACACCCCATAAAAGGAAAAAATTAATTCAAATTACACTTTTATATCATCCCATTTTATATAATTTAGAATAATATTTCATGTTCCTAATATTCTCATCAAAACATGTTTTCCCAATTCCTCAATTTTGAAGAATTCCTCTAATGGAAGCCTCATGCTCTCAATGTGTACACTAATCTATCCCAAACCACTATTATTTTATAACTTCCTATTAAAAATATCTTTTCCACATAATATTTAATTAAATAGACAACTTTTTAACATTAATGTATTATAAATTTCAAATAAAAGTTTTTAACATTTTTCATTCTTGAAAATAAGAATGAAATTTCATTCATGTGTTTGTCTAGGATACCACAACCCCAAAGTGACTTGTTTCACTTTCCTTCACAAAATTACTTGGTTATTTAAAAAAGGATATTAAATTTATATATATTATAATAGTATTATTTTTTAGATTCTTATATGGTTAAACTTTTCTCACCCTTCCATCAATATATGTAAATTTTAAACATCAATGGTGTGTATGCACATACTACCTCCTCCCATATGTTTTTTTTCATTTTTCATCACTCTATTATTATTTTATTTATTGAAATATCCTAGATTAATATTAAACAACCTAATAATATTTAAATAATATCATTTTAATTTTTTAATATTTATATTATTCCAAAATAACCACTTTCTTTACCAAACTCACGTTAATTGTTGCATGTTCAGTTTTGCATTGATTTGACCACTTACATGAAGGTTTCTATAAATTTGTAGCATGGAAGAAAATTAAAAAATATGTAACTGGTATATTTAATATAAATAATTGAATATAATTTTTTATTTAATGGTAATATTACTATTTAATTCAGTAATAAAAATTATTCTTTTATTTTCGAAAAAAAAATACTGAGAAAATCTCATTGGAGATTACAGTTAAAGAATCCCAACAAGAACGCTAAAGGAATAAAATAAGAAAATTATATATAATTAAAGAATATATATATTAGTACATAATGTAATTTTTTAATGATGAACATAGTATTAAATGATATGGTTCAAAGTATCCATTATGAAACATGTGTATAACAATCAATACTAAAACTACTGATAATGAAAATAATATACAACTATGTAGTGAATGTATAAGAAATGATTGAAATAAATGTATAAAAAAATTTAGACATGAAAATTTATCTTTAATGAGTTATTAAGAAAATTATTATTATTATAAATTAGGTTAAAGTTATTATGTAGAAGTTGAGAATTATGGTAAGGGGTTTCTCATAATAATATTTATTCATTGAGGAATATTCCATCTTTAAAAAATTATGTATTTTTATGTGGTGAATATAAATCAAATAGATTTATTATAATAATAATTAAAATTAGAGTAAAATTCATTATAGATCCACACAAAGATTTATATTTTGATGAATTTGGTTGAAGGTTCACTGAAACTGTAAGGAATTCATAATCAATATCATTTTCAAATTGATATTACAATAAAATAATAAACAATATAAGGAATTTATATGATATATATTAGTGAATGTTCACAGATGTTATTATGTACTTGTAATTATTGATGTTTTACATATCCTGTCTCTTTTTCATTTCCAATTTTAAATAACTTACCTGATGTGATGCTTGAGAGTGAAACTGAATCCTCATCTTCTTTTCAGTAATGAATCCTACTTCTCTATGTCCAAATTGAATTTATGGATATCTTTATAAATTATTAAATAAATTAATAGGTATATGTTATAATATTTTAATTCCCTTAAGAACTTATGAAAATAATATTTGAAATTTTTTCACTTCTATCATTTTGACAAAATCATATCTTTATAACTTTTACATCTTGAAAATAATATTTTTATTTCATAAAAATTACATGTTTGAAAGTCTCATTTTTATATTATAATTTTTTTCTATTTTATTATTATTATTACTGATTTCAAAAAAAAATTAATAATTTTTAATTTTTTAATGTAAACGTATGATTTTAATAAATCAATTATTGATATTATAATTGGATTTTTCCATGATCAATTATTGAATTCTATTTTTAAATTTAAATGTTTTAAAAACATTTAAAAAAACAATTTGAAACATTTATGTATTTTGATACGATTCTTTGTGGATAATTACTTCAATATATTGATTCTGAAGTTGAATTCTATAATTTTTTCTAAATTTATCTTTTTATAATTGGCATATAATATTTTATTTTTATAAAAAAGTAATATAAATGTTTTTAATTAAACTATTATGTTTTGATTCCATTTTAATATTTAGGTCTTAATGATTTATATCCTATCTAGATAGGTTTTATGAATGAAAAAAATTTTATTTATTTAATATATAAATATTGTGGTTTCAACTGATCCAATTTTGTATCATGTTATGTGGTACCTTGTAGATATTATATGAATCCACTTTTTTGTATGTGGGTCTTCTTAAAATGATGAATTATTGATATCTTAGGGATCACATATGTGTGGATTTTAATTGGAGGTATCTTATATCATCCTACAACAAAAAAAAATTATTCTTGGGATATAAGAGGATACATGTGTTTTTATTCAAATCTATAAAGGTACACTGATTTCATGTATAATTGCAACTGGTAGTACATCATTTTTTCCTCAAGAAAAAATTGTACAATGATTTTTTTTCAATCCCATGAATTTTCACATGTTTTTATCCAATTCCTAATAGGATATATGTGTTTTTTCTACCATCCCCAATATATTGTGGAAATAAAGTATCAATGCCATCAATATGTTTTAATTTTATATAATTAGGGATTGTCATATTTATATATATTTTTTATTATGATCCCAAGATCAGGATTATTTTATCATGATTATTCACACATATTCCAAAGATTATATTTGATAATTTGATACTAAATTTCCTTTTATTATTACTTATTGGAAACTATTATAGTTTAGCATTCAATTTCATATTATAATTCTTCTTTGTTATGGTTTTCTCAAATTCTTATGATATGATCCTTTAATGATAAATTTATTATTATTCAATTAAAGAGATTTTGATGTCACCATTTATATAATATTTCAATTACTAGGTTATGATTATATATATAACTTATGATAGGCATTGGAGGGATTATATTATTTCACATATATATAGTTTATTTAAAAAAAATATCTAAATCAATTTTTATATGATGTTAGTTCTCAAAAAACAAGAACATTGATTCTTGTGATTATAAAAATATTTTCAGAAATTAATATTTAATTTTTTAATTTGATTTATATATAAAGATATCATTAACTGGGGTAATCTTACTTGATATCATATCCATTATGTAAATTTTTTATTTTTAGAACTAAATATGAGAGTATATGTATGAGGAGACTAAGTTGGTATCAATATGTGTTTTATATATGTTTACATTGGTTTATTTTTTTTTGAGATTTGGATTGCATATATTTATTTGAAAATCCTATGGGTAATTATACATATAAGATAACATCATAAAGTTTTCTTAATTTAGAGACTATGTCATTTCAGTTTAATGAAATCTATTTCTGGATACGAAAAACTAGAAAAATGATTTAGAATATATGTACATTAAGTTAATAACCCTAAAAAGATTGATAGGGAATTAACTCTATAATCAATTTGTGTATGGAAAATAGGCCAAACTATAATAACTATGAGATAAATTAATTTCTATAAAACTATGTTGAATCTATAGTAAATTTTTACTAAAATAACCAAATAATTATTTTATGGTGGAAGACATTAAGAAATTTTGGGGATTAATGTTTTATTATAATAGTTCTCTTATGATTTTTATTTTTCATCACTCATGTTATCCACATTAAGTTTTAGTTATAGATGATGAATGAAGACACAATATTAATTATGGATTACATGGACATTGTAGAGATTATCCCAATAAAAAAACTAATGTGATAAGAGATTTAGTTAGAATACTTGTGATTATGTGAAACCAATTGTCTCAAATTATGATTACAAATGTTAACATAGACTGAATCCCAAACACACCAAAGTAGATAATGATATACTCTAATAGTTGTTCATGTTTTAATGATTAAGACTGAATAAATAATAAATTATCAATGGGGTCATATCCTGATAAGATGTATTAAAGAAATTTCATAATGGAATTAGAAAATGATTCATACGTTGAAGGAATTACCATCCATTATAGGATTTTGTTACATTAGATAAAGAAGTTGTACAATATAGTATATGTTTCCAAATTACAAAATAATAAATTGTCCATGATTTCATTATTCAAATTAGATGATTTTGGGCATCTTGAATAGGGATTCAGTATTTTTGGGATGCCATGGAACATAGTGAGGAACAACCTAATAGACTATGGGATTAGGGAAAACCCTAAGTTATTACTATTGACAAAAGGATCTTGATAATTATGGTATACTTATCATCAACCCCATAGTTTGTATATCTTATTGAATTTTGGTTCTCTTCCCTCTAGTAGATATAGGATGGTTTCTAAGTGTACGAAATCAATACACAATTTATTTAATATTATTTTATTAGAGAAAAATTTTAGTTGTGCGATTAATGTATGCAAAGTTGATATTTATGGGAATGTTCCCTATTATAATATTTTTATCCATCATTTAGATAAAAGTAACATAATTTTTGTAATTTTATTGTTTCTGTAAAGTGGGAGAAAATTTATTTATTAGATTAGTGTAATAACATTTCATATAAACTAATTATTATACATCAATTAAAGGGTCATTATTAACACTGTTTATGGTAAAATTATATAATTTAGTCTTTGGTATTAATTAAAGATATAATCAATGCTCAAATTTTTTATAAAAATTTCTAAATATTATGGACAATCATGTTTGTGAATATAAATATATATATTTTTGTATCAAATTATATCATGAGATGAATATATATTTTATATAATAACTGATATTTTTATTAGTATAAAGAAATAATGATGTAATTTATTTAAGGGTGAGAGAATGTTATTCTATAAAATTTTATTATTAATTTCCCATTAAATTAAAAATAATGATTGATATGTTTTTTTACATTTAATATAAAACTAAAACATAACCACCATACTTTGAATTAAAATATTTAAATTTGACCATTATAATTTACACATTAAACTTTCAAGAAACAATGATATTAAACACACAATGAATATTATTTATAATTTAGAATGATGGAATTGAGTTGTTTATGTCTTCCATAGGTGCCTCAATTATAACGGCCTAATATTATATTAATGAACATTCATCTTGATCAAATTAAGTCATTTATTATGTAAAATGATTATATTAAACATATGCACTTACTTGGT
Source organism: Viscum album (assembly GCA_963277665.1). Taxonomy (NCBI): domain Eukaryota; kingdom Viridiplantae; phylum Streptophyta; class Magnoliopsida; order Santalales; family Viscaceae; genus Viscum; species Viscum album. The sequence goes on from OY728165.1 coordinate 1,942,780,198, forward strand.
TTTATGTTTTATGATTTTAAGATACCATTAAAATTTTTTAGTGTTGTTAAAATATCCACTGAACAATGATAAAAAAATTACTATAAATATAAGGTTTTAAAAAATTCATTTTACTCAGAATAATGAATTGATGCCCCCCACAACAGAATTTCTCCATACGAATTCCATTTTTTTGAGCTTTTAAAGGTGGTATAATCAATAGGCTTCACACTTGACCAAGCTTTGTGTGATAATCAATATGTTAAACTTGAATGTAATCACCTACGGTGGAAGTGGATGCTAATAGAGATTACAACCCTCATGATGTTATTTGAGCCTCCCCAAGAGTATGTCACCATCACACACCTTACCATTTGGTCTTATGTAGGTGTTATAATCGGTTATGTAACAATACACTAACACTATGATTATGTTCATTATTTTTGTATAGAATACATAATATACATTCATTTTATTACTGTAACTTTTTAAATGGGTTTTAAAGCAGAAATAATATTTGTAGTTAATATTTAATTCAATTAATAAATATTTTTTTATAAAATAATGGATTTTTTATTTATATAAAATTCTAATAAAATATTATATCTAGATATTATATTATTAAATATAAATTTTCGTATAATTTTTATGAATACAATTTTAATTTTCATTAATGTTTGAAAAACTATTTTTGTTAAAACCCACGCCTTTTTAATAAATATTGATTTCATATTAAAATTTCATTATAACATATTTAGAAAATTATATAGATAAAATTAATAATCTATTTTGAATAGGGATGTCGAAATTATCCAAAAATAAATTTTTTCATAAATTTCTGAGACAGTCGAATTTATTAGTAAAAAAGTAAATAACATTTAAATATATAGAGTGTTTATGACATCATACTGACCAACTATTGAATTAATAAAATAAAATAAAATTTATATTCATCCAATAAGTTTAGTAGATTTAAAATATTGTGTTTTTATATTTTATTTATTGATTTTAAGGTGCCTTAGTGGACCCTCCAAGACTTATAAAAGAGTTTAACTTTTTAAAATGATTTCTTTGAGAGTGTGATACATCTATACACAAGAAAGTTTAATATTTAAATAATATCAGCCATTGGTATGATAAAGTAATGTTTTCAACTCATTTTTTTAAAACCATGGGCAAAACCATGCTATGGTCTGTGGTTTTTATTAGTTAAATGTGTGTTGTCCAAAACCTAAATAATAAAAAATTCCTTCTATTTTTACAATATAAACACATTGAAGCTTCAATTTTTTGTCACTCAAAACCCTTCATTAACGTCCATACTATTCCCTCTCCTCACTATTATCCTTCCAAGTCTCCCCAAGCTCTTTAAAATCCCTTCCTCAATCTCTTGAAGTCAGACACTTCCATGTTTGTTATCCTCACATTCTTTCCTTCCTTATTTATGTCTATGTTTCCTTATATTGGTAAGCCCATTTATTTTCAATTTAAAATGTTGGGGTATGATTTTGAACCTCCCCTATATATACCTCTTTATGTTTGAATGTTGATATTCCCCTTCCTCTCTCATTACATCCTCCTGTGTAAACATGTTTTCTTGCTGAAATTCTTTAAGGGGTTTGTCTCTCTTCATTTACATTAATGATTTTTTATATTATGCATCTAAATTACATTATATATGATGGGATATTATGTTTCATGACCACTGTACTTTCCATTTCATATATAAATTATGAGAGACCCTTTCTCTCTCATTAAACCATTTTATGATTTCTATTTTATGTCTTTATGTTGCAAAAGTAACACCAAAATTTCAAAGCCAAAATAAGGGTGTATGTGAATATCATACCCATATCACAATAAAGTGTATTCAAGATTATGCATATATAATCAATTAAAAAGGTCTTAAATTTATGTATTCCACCTATCTTTTTCGTGGAATAATGTATGATGATTAATTAGTCCATGTTGTATGGTCTATGTGGCACACTTATGCATGAAATGAAATGATTATGAAATGTGACCCTTGTAACACTCCAATGCATTAGGTAAAGATTATTATCAATATACATCATGTGCCATAAGGGTTTACTCATACCAAATCATGTTAAATAATGGTTTAATCATGACCCATCTTTAATGAGCCTTATCTCAGGATAATATCATGTTCAATGATCCTCCCACATCTCCTTGTTATAAAAAATAATTCTATATCATTCCTTTAGGTTCATTTTTCTCTTATGCTCCAATGATAAAACTATTTCCTAAAATATAATGTTTTCTAAATGTTATAAATTGTTTACTCCATTACTGGTCTCTATATCTCTCCATTTTCTTATATAAGTCCTCATGTTATCCCATGTAATGCTAATTACAAAGGAATGTTGTGGTCATGTAAAATAATTTTCAATAATTATATTGTATTTTATCTCTTATGTTGTCATGTAATGATTATAGTTTCCCATTACACTATACCTATCTATCCTTAACATTTTATTAAGTGCATGTTTATTTAAATAATCAATATGAGGTTTGTAATAAAGAACATGGTTTTTATAGTTGGTATCAAAGGATATGATTAGTTATTTCCAGTATAAGGATTAAAAAAGCAATAGAGAATGCCCCAGCAATAAAACTTAGTATAATAAAAACATCCGTAAATTTTGGTGAGTATAGAGTAAATGATTTATCAAGAAAATAAATCCCTTTCTATATACGAACAAGTAGAGAAGGCTCTGGAACAAATGTATCTATGGGTAAAATTCAAGAAAATTATTTTGAGCTAGACTCGAATAAGAAATAATGCACCACAATGGGAGGTGCTGCTCTCTTGGTAATGAAACTCCCACGGGATATTATTTAGTAAATTAAAATTCACAGTATAAGCCATTTTTAATGGATAAAAATTACTATAAAAATATACATTAGCAGATAGGTCATGGATAACATATATTGAAGCAAATAAATTCATATTTTATGGAAATAAATTTAATTTATATGTTATACACATTATCACTAGAATCCCCTTTATTTTTTACCCCTCAAAATCCTTTCATTCAAGATAGTGGAAAATAATAGGAGGAAATAGGATAAAAACCAATGTGAAGATCAATGTGATGACTACTCTAATGAGATTCCCAATCTGAGGGGAGTGGTAGTAACAAACTTTATCATGATATTATATTAGTAAACTCGTGTTTGAAATAGAAACATGTGTCAACAAGAACTTCCAACCCATCCCCCCAGAAACAAAATTCCACAATCGAGAGATTAATGGGACAAATTCCTCTAACTTTTAATGGATCATATGATCCCTCGATTAGTGAAAAAAGGATCAAATCCATTGAAAAGACCTTCTCCACCCTTAAATTTTATGAACTATAGAAGGTTCATCTAGATTATTATCATATAAAGGGTGATACAGATCAATGTTGTACATGGATCAAATATATGAATCTTGTAGAAGAAATCAATGCATTGGAATAGATGGATCTCTAAAAAATGTTTTTTGATAAATATTTTCCTCACACCCTCCAACAATAGATGGAAAAGTACTTCCTTTCCCTCAAGAAAAAAAAATATGATGAATCCATTAGAGATTATGAAGAAAAAATCTTATGGCATGAATGATATACCTATGGAATTTTTGGTACGCTAAAATTCAAGGTTTTACACTTCTTTATTGAGCTGAAACCTAGCCTATGGAAATCCCTATCAATCAGTGACTTTGATAACTACGAGGAAACTGTCTGATGTGCTCTCAAAGTCGAAATAAAGATCGGAAAATATCAGGGGTATCATAGGGATACGAAGTAGAAATTGGACGTATATGGTGTTCTGATGGATATATCCATCGGTGATATGAAACGAGACCACCCCACATGCTAATGGTGTCAAAATAAGCGCCCAAAAAATTGGCTGAAGGGGATAAGGAAATGATTTATGAGTGGACAATAAGAGAACTAGCCATTAATTGCGGGAAAAAACCTTGTTATTATGATAGGGGAGAGGAAAACTCTGCTGAACCCTCAAAACATTGTTCATTGTTTTATCTTCATAGAATCAAGGCACTTACCAAACTAGGTTACTAATACAAGGGTTTTCAGAGGCATCCAACAACTTCCAAGGTAGCAATGGTGATATTTTTCCATCACCACTACCAATGTGAACACAGATAACAAAGTAGTGAGAGGTACACTAGTTATTCATTAAAGAATATAGAATTTAATTTTTTATTCTACTTCTACGGATTCTTTTATATCATGAATGTTTAGTATAAAAATCCCAACACCACCAATAGTCATTGTTGTATAGATATTAGTGAGAATGAAAAATGGTCCAATTATAGTATAATATGAATATAACACCTCCCAGATCATAATTTGTGGATTTTACATCCTAGAAAACCACATTATAATCCGTCTGGTAGAATTTGATGCAATTTTTGGCATTGATTGACAAATATCTATATAGATCAAACATAAATATCAGTGTGAGTGAAGTCACACTCCTTATGGTTAGTTGACCTTTTCTTCGATTTAATTGTATAGAGGATGATGAATATTCTTTTGCACCATCATCTCAAGAATGGATATTACTACCCTATGAGCACACATATCATTATCATATTATTGAGTCTAACGAAGCAACCATAATTTAATACATTCATATTTTGAGGTAATTCATTGATATGTTTAATAAAAAAATATCAAGGTCATCATCCTAGAAGTGATGTTGAATTTTTGATTGATCTAATACCTAGGGCTTTTCCAATAACGTAGATTTCATGTAAAATGGTTGTTGTCAGGATTGAAAAAATAATGAAACAACTATAGGAGTTTCTTGATAAAGGGATTATATTCCCAAGTGATTCACCATGGGTTCCACTATTCCTCTTCATCTAGAAGAAGGATGGGTGAATGAGCCTTTGAATTGATTATCATGAGATTGAAAAATCACGATAATGAACAATAATCTTATGCCATGAATTGATGACTTTTTCAACCAGATACATAGAGCACAAAACATATACAAGGTGGATCTGTAGTTAGGACATTATCAACTAAGGTTGAAGGTGGATATCCCCAAGACATTTTTTCGTTCAAGGTTAGAGGAATATGAATTCATTGTAATGCCTTTTCGACCCAATAATTCTACGTAAATATTTATGTACATGATAAATAGAGTCATTAGGGATTAAGTCAAATACATATAGGTATTATTTATAGACTATATTCTAATATATTCCAAAACCAAGAAGGAGAAAGAGAGTATCTAATCACTATACTAGAGACATTGAGAAAGGTAAAGCTCTATGAAAGGTAGCGAAATTGTGAGGTCTGGTTGAAGAAAGTATCATTCTTGGGCATATCGTCACAAGAAATTAATTATCTATGGATATCAATAAGGAAAATATAATTTAGCTATGTCTTAGGCCAACATCGGTGATTGATATCCCTTAATTCTTTAGGTTAGCTGGATATTATTGAAAATTTGAAAAATATTTCTCATGATGTTAAAACGTTTTTACCAATATTACTCGAAAGGGAGTAATGTTTTCATGGAGTGATAAATGTGAATATAGCTTTATGGAGTTTAAAACAAGTCTTACCATCGTACCAATTCTAACATTACCCATAAATGAATATCTATTTTTTTGGTTTTTTGTGATGATTTGAAGAAGTGTCTTGGCAATGTGTTGCGCAAAATGCAATATTCAATACCTATGTATGAAAAAAATTGAATGTTCATGATAAAAAAATACCCAACACATGATATGGAGTTGGATGCAGTAATATTTGATTTAATTTTTTTTATAATACCAATTTGGGGAGATCTTTGAAATATATATATATATCACAAAATACACAAGTATATATTCACATAGAAAGAGAAAATATTTTGTCAACAATGATGGGTAGAGCTGATCAAATACTATGAATGCTCAATACATTACCACCATGGTACTGTGAACAAGGTGGGAGATTCTCTATTTAGAATGGTTCCATAGGTTCCATTATTTATGCGAATTGAAAAGGAACCAATATTAATTGATTTTATGATGATAGTCAAGGGATTTATAAAGAAGGTAACATTATCAATACTTTCACAAATTATTTCTTAGCTATCTATTTTGGAGAGGATAATGGATGCTCAAAAGGATGAAGTGAGAATTAAAAAGAACGTGGAAACTATTATAAATGGTAAATCCTTAGAGTTAAATGTTAATGAAGAATGAATTATGATATTTAGGTTATGACTATGTCTTACATCAAAACCGGAGTTAAAGAATAAACTTTTGGCTAGTGTATGTTGGTTGAATTTCTCCATTCACCCAGGAAACACAAAGATGTGTCACTATCTATGAGAGCTTTATTGGTTGGATAACACGAAGAATAAGATCATTGAGTATAAATAAATGTTCATGGTATGTCATAAAGTGATGGATTATAGGAAGAAGTCTAATGGGATGATTCTACCATTACCGATACTAATGTGGAAATGAGAGAACATCACCATGGATTTTTTCAGAACACTTCCAAATACTTCTAATTGAAATAATGATATATGGGTTCTTGTGGATTATTATACAAATAATTCACACTTTATTTAAATTATATAGGATTTATCATTTCATCAACTACAAAAGATATACACAATAGAAGTGGTTAGGCTGCATGAATTACCACTATTTATTGTATTTTATCGACATCCATGATTTACCCTTAGGTTCTAGAAGATTCTCCAACATTCTATGAAAACTAAGATAATATTTAGAATGGATTATTAGACTCAAACTTGTTTCAAATCTATGTGGACTATCCAAAATTTTTTGGACATATTGAGATCATGCTTAATGTACTTCAAAAGAGGATGGGATCAACATCATTTTTTGGAAGAGTTCTCTTACAAAAAAAGTTTTCACTCAAACATCCAAATGGGTACTTATGAAGCCCTTTATGAGAAGACGTGCAGGAATACGACATGTTAGAATGTTATTGGTTAGCAATAACTCTTAGTTCTAGAAATTCTCAAAGAAATGGTGGATATGTATATGACCAGCCATCAGCACATTAAATAATCTTAGTGTCAACAAAAGAGATATGTTGACAATCATCGACGAGACCTATAGTTTGATGTTGGGGACATGCAATTCCTCTGAAAATAATTGTGGATGTGAGTTATGGGATTTCAGAATAAGGTAAATCTTATTCCAATATACATCGTCTCATTTGAGATTGTTGATCGCATTTGAGTAATTGCCTATCAACTAGACCTCTCACTGAACATGTCTCATGTACATGATGTATTCCATCTACCAATCATTAAGAAGTACATACCTGAACCATCATATGTATTCAATAAAGATATAGAAGTGTTGGAGAATTACCTCTCTTTTGAATATAATTTAGTGAATATATTAGATCATAGGGAAAAGATTATATGAATTAAGATGATGACCCTTGTCAAGGAGTTATGACGAATCCAAAAGTTTGAAAAAGAAACTAGGGAATCAGAGGAAGGGGTGAGGTATAGTAACTCACATCTATTTTTGTGTCTAAAAAGAAAATTTTGAGGGAAATAATTAATAATGGAGGAATATAGTAACAACAGAAACATTTATTATTCAAAATTACTCTTGATCTAATTAAATGTATTATTTTGTAAAATTGTTATATAAAACATATACACTTCTTGGGTTTTATGTTTATGGATTTTATGATACCTTTATGAATTGTTACCATTGCTAATATATCCATTGAAATGTGATCAAGAGATTAATATAAATATAAGGCTTTAAAAAATCCAAATTACATAGAAAAAGAATATGATAGCCTCATCCAGTATAATTTCTCCATAGGAAGCAAATTAGATAGTACATATAAAGAATGTAGCTTCATTGGGAATCTCTATTGACCAAGATCATGTTGATCATCAATGCCTGAAGCTTGAGCGAAATTGCATATGGGAGAAGTTGATGTTAATAGTGATTACCCTCCAAGCGATGTTATTTTATCCGTCCAAAGAGACTGTCACCATCACATACCATATCATTAGGTCTTATATGGGTGTTATAAGGGGTTTTGTAACAAGACCCTTGCAGTATTATTATATGAATTTTTTTTAGAATAAATAATGTAAATTCATTTTAATATTATTACTTTAAAAAAATTATTTAAATCAAAAATAGTATTTTTAGTTAATATTTAATTTCAATTAATAAATCTATTTCAATGAATTCATTGATTTATTAATTATGTAATATTTAAATAAAATATTATACCTAAATTATTTTTTTTAAATATAAATTATTTTATTATTTTTATTAATACAATTATAATTTTTATTAAGGTTTAAAAACTATTTTTGTCAAATCCTAGGAATTTTCAATAAATGTCGGTTTTTATTTTAAAATTAAAAATTAAATAATTTCGGAAATTATTTAGGTAATATTAGTATTTTATTTTTAATCAGGACATAGAAATTAAAAAAAGGGAAAATTTTCTTAATTTACTAATATAGTCAAATTTTCAGGTAATATTTAAATGATGTTTAAATTTATAATGTGTTTTATGACATCATAATGACCCAATAGTGATGTAAACAAAAAAATTATATTCGGCCAATATATTTTTACTTTTAAATAATGTGATTTTATTTAGTTTTGATTAATTTTATGGTGCTTTTGTGGACCCTCCAAAACACATTACATATTTTCACTTTTTAAAATGATTTCCTTGAAAGTGTGACTCACCTCCACAAAATCAAACATAATATTTTAATAAGTTCTGAAATTGTACAGATAAATAAATATGTTAGACACCCATTTTGAAAAATATATTGCAAAAAACCATGGTATGGTTTGTGGGTTTGATTAATTTAGTTTGTGGTGTCCAAAACCGAAATAATAAATAATTCCCTCGGTTTTCCTATATAATCCCACCCATGATCCCACTTCTCTTAACTCAAAACCATTTGATCACATCCATACTCTTTCATCCTCACCATATAATACTCCCTAGTCACCTCAACATGCCATGAATCCCCTCCTCAAGCACTGGAAGACAAACACTTTCTAGTAATGGATCCTCACTTTCATTCCTTTTTTATTTATATCCAACTTTTTATATATTTTTATGTAGTTTTATATAAAATTAAAAATGTTTGGGTATAATTTTTTACCTCCCCTATACTTCACTACTTATTTTATAAGTATTATAGAACAATTTAACTATCCTTAATGCCTACCGTGTACACTCATTACCATGACGTAATTCACTAAGGGATTTTTCTCAACTTATATATATTCGAGAAATTATTTTATATAATAAATTTAAATTCTATTACATATGTAGAAATATTATGTTCCATGAAACCATACTATCCATTTCATATATAATTATTAGATAACCCTTTTTCTCTCATCGACCCATTTTATGATTTCTATTCTACATCGATTTGCTGCCAAAGTTACACTAAAAGTTTTATGCTAGAATCAATGTGTAAATGAATTCCATACCCATTTCTCTATCAAGGGTATTCACATTTATAAACATGTAATTTGTTATTGAGTTTTTTCATTTTTTTATTCCACATCTCTTATTCATAAAATCAATTATGATTATTAATGAATCTGTGTTGTGTGGTCTTTGTGCACACATATGAATGAAATGAATTGATTAAGAAGGGTGCACCCTGATAGTACTCCAATGCATTAGGTAGATATTATTTTCATGATAAGTCATTTGAAATGATGATTTAATAAATCTAATTCATTTCCAATGAGGGTTTAGTCATGCCACATGTTCAATGATCGTTGGATCATACTAATATCATGTTAAATGTTGTTGCCACATCTCCATGTTAAGATAAACATGATATATCATTACTTAATGTTCATGATTCTATTATACTCCATTGATATTCCTACTACCTAACATGTATTTTATTTTTCATGTTATGCCTTATTCACTACCATACTAGGATTTATAGATCTCCCTTTTTCTTATGTATGTCCATAGGTTGTGCCATGCAATGCTAAGTACGAAGAAATGTAGTGGTCATGTAAAAGTAGTTTGCAATAATGATGTTGTATTTTTTTATTATGTTTTCAAATAAAGTTTCTAATTTCGCAGGACACTGAACCTCTTTATCCACCGAGTTTTATTAAGTGCTTGTTTATTTAATAAATCACATTAATGCGTGTAATAAAGAGCGGGGTTTGGTATATCCATTATCTGTGATCGGATGAAGAGGAAGATGTATTTTTGTTTTCTCTAGACTAAGGAATTTTTTTTCCTAAAATAGATATTAGATAAGTCAAATAATATAAATTATTAATTCAAAACAATAAAAATTTACTTCAAATCTAGTGTAGATGAATCACCACCCCTGAATACTACTATAGAATATCAACTTCTTAGGTTTTTCATAGAGATCATGAGAGGTTATATAACTATAAACTATGTTGATATAATTAGGTAATTATGAAATTTAATGAATTATATTTATTTCCATACATTTTATACACATCATAATTTTTATTTCAATGAAATACAATAATCATATTTATAATAAATCCCTTATAAAAATCAAATAATATTAACAAATATCAAATATATTCATTTTATTATAAATATTAATTTTATCTAAAATTTAATTTGGATGACCTTTATCTTATAAAAGAAAATATATCATAGATAAAATATATTTTTTATATGATGAGTTTAATGACACGAATTTAATTTTTAATTGAGAAAAAATAAAAATAAGAAGATTTAATAATTTGAAAAGTAGTTTTTCATTGAAAACAACATTCATTATATTTCTATGTTATTATTTAATTTTTTTATATTATTTAAATTTATTATTACCATATAAACATAATATTTTGATTTAGGATGAAAATATTAAATTTAATATAATATTTTTGTTTTTAATTAAAACATTTTTTTTCGTCAAATACTAAAAAATATTTTTTTTATTAATGAAGTATAATTTTCAATTTTTTCATGACTTATAATGACATAATAATTATATAAAAAAATTTATCATTCAAGTAATTAATTCATGTAGTAAAAATATTCATTTAAATGTTCCATATTAAATTTCAAAAACCAATGTATTTGATTTCCATACATATTTGACTTGTAAGATAGTAAATATTTCCTATAACCTATTTCTTTATATTATGTATCCAATAGGCGAGATTCTATTTTTTCTTACAATTAAATAAAAATAAATTATTGTTGTTTAATAATAAACCAATTAAGATCATGTTATTCAACAACATTGATAATTTTATAAATAACGATATTTTTTTTGTAAAAATAATGTTCTTTTTAAATATGAAATAATCTTTATATGTGTGAAAGTATTAAAATTACCACTGCTCGCCATTGATTTGTTTTTGAAGAAAAGGATTCCATATTTTTATTTGAAATATATAAATTATTTATTGAATAATTTATATTTGTTTACATAGAAATTAGTTATCATGGAAAAAAAAAATTTTGTCCATGAAAAAGTTAAATTATAAAAAAACGATATATTAAGTGAAAAAGTGTTAATCATGATAAAAATATATCTCCTAATACGGTGATGACATTAATATGAATAAATATATAATATCCATTATTTTTCACATTATATTCAACATTACATGTGAAAAATGTTATCCCTATATATTTAAATGATATATTTACAATATGATCATTCACTCCACATAAAATAATTTTTCTAACCACACCCCACATGTTCAAATCCACACAAAAATTTGATTTTATATTGAATAACTACCAATTTAAAATATTTTAGTATCCTATTTTATTTAATTAATAAATGTTTCCTTATAAGTTTCGCGAGTCATCTATTTACAATACATTATTCATGATAAAGCTCAAGCTGTGAAAAAGAGTACTAATCAATCCATATACTCTCTTATTATCAACTTTTTTCTTCAAAATATAATTTTAATATTATTATATATTGTAAAAAAATTTATTTATACACATAATGTTATTATTTATAGGGAATAATCATTATTCAAGTATTCTATTTTCCCTTATAAACATGAAAATTTCTTTTGTGTTTACATATGAACTACCATAATCATACAAAAAGGAGTTCATCTTTCATTATTTGTTTAAATTAATGGTATAAAATTTTTGTATATTGAATAAATATTAATTTTATAATAAATTTATGATTTAGAAATACAATTCATGTCTGACCATTCTCTAATATTATGGAAAATGAAACTATTATCTCAGTGTACACGTGGACTACCACAAAAACGAAGTGACATATTTCATTTTTCATCTATCTAGTATATTACTATTATTATAAATCACATAAAACACGGTTATACACATTTATAATTTATAATTTTATCTTTATAATCCAAAAAAACTATTTTATGGAAATATAATAACATTGTCAACCATACTCACCCATAGATTATAGAATATTCTTGTATGGGTGGGTTTAACCACCTACATGAGAATTGCAATAAATTTCAATCATTGTTGAATATGAAATACTAAATATTGAATATATAATTAATTAATATTAAAAAATAGTTTTTTTAATCAAGAATGGAAATATTAAAATATAACTATTTATTTAAGAGAGAACTTCTTATGGTAAAAAGATAACTAAACAATCTTATCCCTGAATTCATATTCAACAAACATACTAGAAATTATAATAGAAAAAAATTTAGACATTAGAAATATTTATGTAAAATATATTACATTACCTAAATTAATATTTATTGATGAACTTATTATCAATATATTTGGATTTATGACTCCATGAAAAAAAATAAACAACCTAATCAGAATTAAAGTATCTGGTAATAAAAATAGTCGATAACTAACTAGTCAATTCAAAATAAATTCTTTTAATAATAGAGTAAAAAGGTTTATTGGAATTAATAATCATATTAAATGGGTTATTAATATATTTATATTGAATAAGTATGAGGACAATGAAAATTCATGTATTCCATGAGTTATGGGATCTGTATTCATGTCACTATTTGTTTCATTGGGACTGAGGAAATTTCAACTGCATGTTTTTTATGTCGTTTATATATTACCCACTAAATAAATTATTTCAAGAATTTAATTAGTATAAGAGGTATTAAATATATATATATATATTTTTATTCTTCAAAGAATTTTACACAAGGGTTAGAAATCTTGTAAGGTTTTTTTACAAATATCATTTCAAATGAAGAATTCATTTGACTAAAAATCTATCTCAATAATTGGTAATAAATTTATTACTAAAACACAAAAAAAAATTATTGTTCTACTCTTATTTTTTGGTTTTCAAATTTAATCACAGTATTTAATTCCCCTTGTAAAAAAATACATGATGTAACATTCTTTCCTATGTGACTAAGAAATCAGTAGCCACACTGGTCAACACCTAAACTCAAGCGTATCTATCTATACTCTAATAAAGTGAAATAGATTAATAAATAAAGGAAATAAAATAAATGAGGGTAGAATCCAAGGTATCATGAGTTTCACCTTTGTCCATCTCTTCTATCTTCTATGTTCAAGCTTAAGAGCAGAAGAATTAATCCATGATCCATTAAACATGAGATATGCTTGAATACCCCCGAGCAATGGAGGCCCAATATGGGTGTTATATAAAATCATAGTTGGATGCCACCAATATTTTCTACAAATAAATATATTAATATAATATAATGTAAATCAGTGTACATATAACAGAGTAATAAATAATTCTAATCAAATAAAAAAATTTCGGATCCAGTACTAGAAATACAGGTATTTGTGACTGGTCATTTGCGATGGGATCCCGTCGCAAATGGCCTACTGCGACGGGCCAGTCGCAAAAAAAATTAGTTACGATGGAAAATGGGCTTGTTGCAAATGGATTTCAGGTTTTTAAAAAAACTTTTCGCGACGGGCCCGTCGCAACAAAGTATTTGCGACGATTCCTTTTCTCATCACAAATAGTCTCTTCAAAGAAACTATTTGCGACGGGCCCGTCGCAAATAATAAAAAAATATAAAAAATAAAAAAAATTATTTATGAATATTTAAATATATTAATCTATTTATATTGATATAAATATAATATTTATTTTATAAATATGTTTTTGAAATGATCTATGGAACTATAATATTAAATTTTAAGATATTTAATAAAAGAGGATTATAAAATATATTAAAAATTATTTTTAATTAGTAATAATGTAATTTTTATCAATTAATAGTCATTTAATAACTCTTTGAATATAAAAAAATAAACAAATTAATGAAAGATCCAAAATAAGTTGAAAATGAAACCCAAACTTCAAACGTCCATAACATTTGATATGGGACTCCTTTTGACCTCTACAATATATAAAATCGAATCATGCGATGAGCTCTAAAATCCTTTGGACGGTTGAAACCCATCCAATGTTTTTTCGATGCCAAAAAAGGCCCAGAAGGCCTCCAAAACTGAGTTTTTAGTCGGGGTACCCCAATTTTTTACCATTCAAACAGCTATAACTTCTGATCCAGATGTCTGATAAACCTGTAACATATATCATATCGAATATCGTTTCATGTTCTTCGATTTGACTGATTGTAAAGATAAAATGGACTCCTGGATTAGAAGTTATAGTCATTTTAACATTTAAATGGATATAACATCCGACCGTGATTTCCTTTTGGCATGTACCGCATATCATATCGAATATCATTTCATGTTCTTCAATTTGACTGATTATGGAGTTGAAACAGACTTACAGATTAGATGTTATAGCTGTTTTTACATTCTTGATGGATTTTCTCCCCCTCATTTCTATGTATTATTTCATAACTATATATATATATATATTTGTATGTGTGTGTCTGTGTGTGTGTGTATATTGTATATATGTATGTAGTTATTTATTTATTTATTTATGAATGCACATAAAAAACATATTTTTTAAATTTATTTAAAACTATGTTTATAAATATATATTAATATACAAATAAATATACGAATAAAAATTTATAACTTTATATATATATATATATAAATAGATATTAATATATATTAATATACTAATAAATATATATATTAATATATAAATAAATAATTATATATATATATATTTATTCATATAACAAAATATATTTATATTAATATAAATCTATATTAATATACATATAAATATAACTATATATATATAGATCATTAAATGTATAAAAAATGAAATGGCTTAGTTGTGAAGGTTAATGCA
Source organism: Viscum album (assembly GCA_963277665.1). Taxonomy (NCBI): domain Eukaryota; kingdom Viridiplantae; phylum Streptophyta; class Magnoliopsida; order Santalales; family Viscaceae; genus Viscum; species Viscum album. The sequence continues at coordinate 1,942,795,435 of OY728165.1, forward strand.
CGCATGGGGGAGGTTTATTAATAATTATTAGTAATTATGCGTATTTTTTGTTATTTTTAGTAAGTGTTCTTAATTATTTCCTAATTATTACTAATAATTACTAATAATTACTAATTATTTCTAATTATTACTATTTATTTCTAATTATCAGTATTTATTAGTAATTATTAGTATTTATTCTTAATTATGAATAATTATTAATAATTATTCCTAATTATGACTAATTATTATTAATTATTCCTATTTATTATTAATTATTTCTAAATATTATTAATTTTTCCCAATTACCATTAACTATGAAAAATGAATACCAATAATTTAAATTTATTAAATAATAAAACAATCTAAACATAATTAAATTACAACTAATTAAGTATAATTAATACTAATAAAATTGTTAAAATAAATATAAAATTAAAATGAACATAAATACCTTTAAAATTGATCTGAGGTTGATCTCTGGTTGTTGTTGAAGATTTCAATATCATCTTCGGAAATAAAAATTAACCTTAAGAAACTGTGAACTCTAAAAATAGAGTTTTGAGAGAATTAGACGATAGACTTTGAGAATGAATGAAAAAACGGATGGGGGTATTTATAGGTTAGCTTATTTTCAACGGGAATATTTGCGACGGGTTACCCGTCACAAAAATGTATTATTTTCGATGGTACCTGTCGCAAATACATTAGCATGTATTTATCACGGTCAACGTTTAAATAGTTTTTTCCAATGGGTCTCGTCGCAAATAATAACCTGCCGACATACTATTTGCGACAGGGGTATATTCTCGTCACAAATATTTTTTACCTCCACCGATTATTTGTGACGGGTGGTAACCCCCCGTCACAAATAACATTCCCATGGTTTCGCGTGCATTGCGCGCCAAACCTTTTGCGATGGGTGAGCTTTCCCTGTCATAAATAAGTTGTTATTTGCAACGGGAAAATGCCCCTATCGCAAATATGATTGTAATGGGACTATTTGCGATGGGATTTATCCCCACCGCAAATAACCCATCGCAAAAACCCATTTTTCCCATAGTGATCATGTTCTGATAAGACATGTGGCAAACTCTACATGTTTTGGCAGAAGACATAATGAATTTCAAATCCGTAACTACATATACTATAATATATATATATATATATATTATAATTATATATTTCATTAACCTATATAGATGAAGTACATATGGACAGATGTGGACATATACATAGAATTAAATATGATTACTTGACCAGGGTGTAAATCAATCATTCATAACCAATATGGCATATACTATAAGATCAAACAATGTTTAAATTCATACATCTCATAATGAGTGGGAGACATCATTCCTGTCACTCAATCTGGTGATTTTTCAGTCATATCAATAGTAGAAATAATTAGGGAGATGTCATGTCAACAGTCAATGCAAGGGACATGGTCCGTCATGCCCACCATCTAATTTGTGTTGATAGTGTGATACCTCATGCTCAACACCTAATGTAAGGGAGCATGATACCTCCAAAATAAACCATACCCTGAACATCCTTTAATTTATTCTATTAAGGTGTAAAAATATTTATATAAATAATGGATTTGATTCATCACCTCTAGTAAAAATATAATCGAGCGCGCCACAATTAAATAATTATATTTAATAAAACTAGAGACAATCAGAATATCCATGCCAACAATTATATGTATATTTAATTAAATCATCTAATTCATTCATTTATAGAAAACCATCATGAAGAAGCCATTTTATTTCATTTATCAAAACATGGTATTAATTTTACAAGGGTCAATAGACACATAAGTGGTTCCCATGTCATTTTGAGAATTAACTACATGAGAAATTCTATAAGAGAATTGAGATAAGAACATAGTAGGGGACATGTGTTAAAAAACATATATAAATAAGGAGGGAATCCCTACTTCAAAAAATTAATATATGCCATGTCATAGATGTTACATATAATTTACATTATTAAAAATAAGAATAAATAACCAATACCTTAAATAGAAGAGATAATTAAAACAAAAATAAATAACTTTAAATCATGAATACACGACACATCATCTTATGAATTTTATTATTAAATGTGAAACTTTTTATAAATAATTCATTTTTCATAAATAAGAATCATATTCAAGTCTCATAACACAATTCACAAAATTAAGCATATTGAATGATAACAAATATGGTAGTTCAATTAAAAGGTTTAATAAGGAACTAAAGAGGTGTTATTATAAATTAAGAAAACAGCTTCAAGGGTAAGTTCCATTTATAATTCTAGATGAGCATGTATAAGGTGTTTCAAGATTATAATTATTTAAATTATAAAGAGGAAATTTATGACATAACACCTCAGGGGTGTCCGTGATTGAGGGTCAAATCCTTAAATTACTTAATAACAATCAATAGAAGTGTATCGAGGTTTATATAAAAGATTAATATGATGAAAAATAATTATGAGGTGACACATATAAAAATCATGTGTGAGGTGAAATGTAAACATTTTTAAATCAACATAAACATGGGGAAAGAGCGGTTTACCACCTACTTTATGATTTTTGTTCTCTAATTGTCCAGTATCAATGTTTAATTTAGTCATGTTTGGTAGAAATTAATAGAACATACATCCGAACTAGTAATAGGGTAAATAATTTCACTGCAAAATAGTTCAATAGATTTAAATGGAATAATGAAAAAGAAAATATAGTATTTGAGTGTATATTAATGTAGATCCATTGTGACCGATGATGTTTGACTCAGATAATGGATCATTGAGTTATCATCAACCCTAGTGGAAGATAGAGGAGGAACCCACACTCCCATGTTGGAACCTCTCATGTTTAATGTATAAGGAAATATGAAATGAATTATTTTATATGAATTTATTAATGGGAAATGGTAAATTAACCCTAAAAATAGTATCACATGGTATGGAAAAAAAACTTTTCCAAATCGTGCACCAATGGTGTGTCTCCCACTACTTAGGAACCATTACGCTGCACAGTTGTCCCATGCGTTTTGATAATCACCATGAGATTAATTGTGAAAATTCACATCCCATATAAAAAATCTGTGTGGGTTTTTCACAATTTTTTGGAAAGATTGTGAAACCCATGTGAGTCACTTTGGCTCACCTGTTGTAGATTCATAGTTTTCATTGTTGGGCCACACAGTATGAGAAATTTCATTTTCCTAACCAGTACTTCTCTAACATTATATATTAGGTCATGAAACACATGTAACTCAAGGAGTATCATATGGTACAACATAGGGCTTTAACGAATACTAAAAAACATATTCAAGTGTTTAAACTATTGTTATTACATTCAAAATCTTGGTAAAAATAATTGGAATACAAAAAATGCATTAATTTCAAAATCCCTTGTAATTCTATCATATCATAGAATAAAAGTCTTTAATACCACCCCAAATTTGAAATTTTAATCCCTTGGAATCGTTGATGAAAAATAAAAATGTCTCCCAACCTCAATGGTTCTGGATACCTCATTCAAATGGATTCATTTCATTTACAAATGCCCGAAGCACCTGTATCAATTAATAAGAAGACTACAATATATCCCTTACAACCCGAGAAAATGGTCCTTTTCTAACATAGAAACTGAGATCGTGTTTACTCAAACCCATTTAGTAATAGACATTATCAAGCCATCACCATATTGAAAATCTTGATGAAGGTACTACCCACCAATAGTTTTTGACATCAATTGTGGACCAATTTAGTGACATTGTACCTTCACCATTGGAATTTCCTTCAAATAATAACTTAGGAAATCTAATTAGAACCCCAAATTATTTTAAACTGGGTTAACCCAATTAATTATGTTGGCGTATCAATGACCTCTTTGAAAATAAAATGTTATATTCCGATCATCCAATCCAAATATTGTTGTGAAATCCTTCCTTAGAAGACAATTCTGACCTTTATATCGCTCCATTATTAAACATAATTAATGCATAAAAAGTGTTCCATTGATAATAAAAATAAAACATGAAGGATAGTAAGATGAGAAACTCTGTGATACATATCATGAAAATTCTCGGCATATAAGGTCAGCCTATTAAAAATAGAACCACAAGACTATCATTTATGGTATCTTTGTTTTTATCATGAGAACTAACACTGATGTATGTATATGAAATTTAGTGAGATTACTAGATAAAACAATCACATCAAAATTTTATCATTCATGTCTCTTCATGAACATCTGTGTAACCGAGATCTATCCCACTGGAATCCACACCCATTTAACATCACCTTTGAGCCTGATTAGAAGTTCCAAATATCCTGATATTCATTAAACTATAGTCCCCGTTACTATCCAATGATATTATATACTCATTGATTAAATGTAAAACATTATAAAAATTCATATACATCTACATCATATCATCTAGTGATCCCATGGTGGTATCCTCTTGGAGGTGATGTGAGTGGGAAATATCTGGTGTCTAATAGTCTGTCCGTGGAATTTGTACATGGGAAACTAGTTATCACTAAATACTAACAACACCACTAAAAAAGTTGTTTAGTTAAAAAAACTAATAAATATGTCTTTAATAAAATATAATTAAATTTGAAACTATTATCTCACCATATATCCAATTCCCTATTAGTGGATCAATGTAGAAGTCAATATAGGGGACATGATTCCCATTAAGAGAGAGTACACTAAAAGGATATTGAGGATTGAAAAATATTTTAGGGACACTTATTTAATATCCATAATGATGATCTCAATATAGTTTACATCAAACCATTTGAAACTACTGGAATGATGAAAAGGCAGGCAACTATGGGTCGACTCCATGGAAGATGATTGGCATCACTTTACGATGCATCGTAACTAACCGATCCTAAGACACCACCACCCATGGAATAACATGAATTATCAATATATACCATTAAATACCATAATAGAATAATGTTGATTATAAATAGATATGTACATATCTTAAAAGATCAATATTGTGTTGCCTTTCAAGCACTAAAATGATTCAAAACTCACCAGCCTCAAGGGAATTGAAGTATTACTGACCATTTCAAAAGGTCAATTTGGTTTTGATCCTTCTACATGGAATCTAACCACTTGAATTGAACTGAATAAATTATCCACACCCTTGGGGTGTACTAGTTGTTTAATGTAGAGATTAAACAATTGTATATAAGGGCGCTAAGTCAGATTCACCTTATATACACATGTGACACTTATGCAAGTCATGGTCAAAATCATCATACAACATTCAATGAAAACCAATAAAAACCCCATTGAAATTTAAAATACCAAATCATACATGAAATACATCATTAGAATTTGGATGAATTTGAATTCATTATTTCCCATGTCACTCTACTATGGAAATTACAGTAGAATGTACTCAACAATGCAATGCTCTATAATTTCTACAAACATAACAGTTTCATTATAACATTTTAAAAATATGTGGGTTTTGTGTATATGAAATCATAATGCCTCATGGTTTAATAAGAAATATAACACATCGGTGTTTATATCTATAGGCTATCCACACAATCTATTCAAGTATTGTTTTTTTCACATAAGGTAATTTACCCAGTGTTTTATTTTAACATTTGACCATAAACAGGGATGATTATGCACTATGTTGTCATAATTGAGTAATAAGAGAGTGTAACATATCCCACTATGTTAATAATCATTCCCTAAATATCTATAGCCTAATAAAACTGAGCATTACCTGATTCTCATTCCCACATTAAGGGTAAAAGATGCCTTTATGACCCATCCAAACTAGGGTGTCATTTAGAATATTAAAGTCCAAAAAAGAGAAAATGACACCCAAACAGTTCCATACTATACCAAACTCACAACATTTATGATGGAATTCAAGCACTAAGGGAGATACCTATGTTAGGAATGCACCTTAAAAATCATAAGAATCGCCCCTATCAATAGGTCATCCCAATAATATGTCAATACACCAAAAAAAAAATCATTGAAATTCATTCTAGAATAGAAATATCCCATGTAAAATGAAATCATTTTATTTCAGAGGAAACTAAAGGATATGTTCAATGTACTCTTATGTGAGGGTTTAATCTAAGGATAACACATAAGGACCCATTTTCAAGTCATTTAATTGATTCACAATAAATATTTAAACCTTCAAAAGTTAGAAAATAGAAAATTAAGAACCAATTATAAAAAAATAACCTGGTAAAAGATATGGTGACACAAAAGGGTACAATTAATCCATATTTGGTATATCATAGTATAACCAAATATAATTTTTTAAATTAAATCGGTTCAAAATACCTATAACGAGTTATCTGATAATGAACTTTCCCTCGCTAACCAAATTGGGTATGTTTTTCATTTAGAAAGTTCATTATAATGATCTCTATGCCTATATAATTAAGTCATAAGTCATTATTGTGGAAACAACCTCATTTAAAAAATAATAATCTTCTTTAACATTTATATCCATTTAATAATATAGCATTCCATTAGAATAATAGTTCAATTATATATATTTTCATATCAAATTAATAAATCAACAATTCAATTTATAGATAATGTACTACCTCCCATGTAATGTAAATTAATGCAAATTGATATTTTAACATTAGTATCTTTTACATTTAAATAATGATATGTAAATATGAATAAATCTAAAAGATAGTTTGAGTACATAGGTTACATGTTCCCAATAATAAGGTTCTCATACACCTTTTAATTGAAAACTAGTTCTCTTTCAATCACAATCAATAAATTCAAACCATGAAACCCATTACACAAAGACAACAATTGTAGGAATGTTAGAAAAAGAAATTAATAAAAAGAAGAATTATAATATGAAACGTAAAATGATACGTAGACAAGATATTATGAATAATTAGGAAACATGTCATATAATTAATTAATCATGGATGTAGACTAACATAATAAATTAATCACCCAATCCTGTTATATAAATATCAATGTTAAAGGAATACCTAAATCGGTACAAAACTAAGTATGTTACTAAATTTCATAATATAGTATATAACAGCGATACTAATAAGCACAGAATGCACAACATTATAAGTATCGAGCATCCTAGAAATGATACATAATGGAATGTAAATTTATTTGTGTTATTAATGATTCAGGTAATGATACTTCAACTTCATAATATTCTAATGGAGAAATAATAAATTTAAATAATCAATAGGTAATTTAATGTACAACAATCACAGAATGTGTTGTAAAAATCAATATTAATAAAAAATAGAAAAAATATAAGTCCCATCCCTAGACACTTGGACTTTTCCCCATACATGGGATGATCACTACAATGATTAGTAATTCACCAAATACCAACACATTCCAAATATATTATCTAGTAGAACAAAACTATTAGACAAATGAAATGAAACACCTCCAATACCACTTTGTAACATCAGATACTAACTAGCTACCAAACTGCTAGATTAACTGTTCACAAAATGGCCTCATGTGTACCTCCCTACATGCCACCAAATTTTGACTAGAAGAGTGGATCTAAATAGGTGATACTGGGGAGACTATACCCTCACTATCAGATTAGCACATCATTATATTAGATAATAAATAATAGAAAACATAGAATATTATAATAAATGGATGAAAAATATATTAAATAATAATATAACTTAATATAAAATGTCCATATCCAATATTTATATATATTTCTGCATGCACAGATTATGATACATAACTAAAACAAAATGCATACAACATGTGACATTATATAGTGTAATTCCAAAATAATGAAAAGAAATAAAATCCTTAGGGGAGGACTCCATGAGCATACTAAGCTTCATCATAGTCCATTGTTCATAACTCCTTATTAATAGAATAAGATTTGAAGCATTAATCTATTGTCTTGGGAACAAAATATTTTCTCAGGCATGCCAGTGCAATGGTTGCCTGAGTAGGTTGGGGGATACATTCCCAGTTTGCCACCACTATAGGTGTCTATAGATAAATCTAGTCCATGAAAATAATGTAGTGTAGGTTGAATGTGACATAATAATAAAAAAGGCTATAAATGTGTACCCTAATCTACTAATGTTCCAATAGGAAACTCAGCAAACACTACTATCTTCGCAAAAAATTGTATCTAGTTCTTGATTACTAACCATATATTAATAGTAAAAAATATATATATATATATATATATATAATCCACTTATATGGACAAATAATTTTCTAACATAATTTTACAGATACCTAGTATACAAGGATCTGAATGGGTGGAGGCATAACATAGACATTCATAACCTATCTATATGTGCCAATAAGCACTTTTCATAACCTACACACTCTACATCACAAAATGAGTTAGAGAAAAAATTATTATCACTCGATATGGTGAGTGTTCCATCATGATAGGACTCAAAACTGTGATTAAGAATTCATGTCATCACTCAATACAAGGGATGTGGTGGATTATTTCCAGCATCTGAATAGTGTCAATGGTGTCATTTTTAATTCTCATCACCCCATATGAGGGTGTATTCTACTGTAATTCTTCATAGAAACCTCACAATACATCCACATTCTATATTAAGTTTTAATAAAATTTATAATAATAATGGATAGGAGGATACACATCTCATGATTTATATATAACATGGTAAAATATAATGTAGGGTGTCAAAGATAAATAATTATATTTAATAAAATGAACAACACTCGATACAACCATGGAACCTATTACATGTCATTTCTATTAAACCATAAAATTCATTTGAGGAATGAAACCCTTCATGAAAAATAAATTCCACTTAATAAATGTAATTTAGTTTAACAAATCATGAGAAATCATTTCACAAGGCTCATGAGGCATATAGGATATTCTCGTGTCCTTTATGAAATTATCTTTTAAGAAAATTCTATTAGTGAATCAGACAATAGAATAACGAGAGGACTTGGGAGAAATAAATATTTATACAGATGAAGAGTAACTCCACATGAGGACATCATCATATTTTATGTCCAAAACAATCCATATAACTATTAATAAAAAATTGGAAAAACAAATCACCAATGTCGTAAGGCCAAGAATGATATAATACACTAATCAATAATTTCTTTTGTTTTAAATACAACACACCTAATCCAAGTGTTTTTATAATAAAACATGAAATTGTTAATGAAGAATTATTTTAGCACAAATAAGCATCAGATTCAGGGTTTATAACATAATTCTCCAAAAAGAAACATTATAAAGTTAAACCACATGGAAATTAAATTACAAGATTCAACAAGTCACTCACTAGGTTCCATTATCAATTGGATAAACATCTATGATGGTAATATCCATATATATTACTTTCAAAATTATTATTAGGAATATTTTGTCTTTAATAATTTAATTATAAAAAATAATTTTATGTCAGCACCTCCAAGGGGAGTTCATGATTGAGGCTAAAATACTAAAATTATTAAAATAACGGTCAACATGAGTCTATCAAGGTAAGTATTCCAATTTAAAGGGAATAAATCAATTTCAAGGTGATGCCCAAAAAATTCTAATGTGCAATATAGTTGTAAAATTAATAAATAGATTAATATGGGGAAATTTCAATATACCAGCTACTGTATTTTTAGGACACTCTTATCATACAATATAATGGATTGATATAGTTTGGTTTTGATGAATTAAATGTTATGTACATCCTCCCTAAAATGAGTAAAATGGGATCTCACCCACATACTTCAATATGTCTGAAGAGAAACTTAGAAAGAAAGCAATACGATTCAAGAGTATACCGATGCAGATCTAATGTGGCCGATGACATTCATGTCAAATAAAATATCATTGAGTTAACATGATACCCAATAGAGAAAGTAGGGGGAAACTAAAACACCAGGAATGAGAATCAATGGGACAAAGGGGAATTAATGATGAATGAAAATAGGTTTTATGATTTAATTAAAGGTAAAATGGTAAATTCCCTGTCAAAACAAGGTAACACGATATGTAAACTTATTTTTTGATATTGTGCACTAACTGTGCGGCTCACACTATATAGGAACTATTACCCCACACTATTTTACCACACTGTTTATCAAAAAATTATAAAATTTTGCAATTAATTGTGCATAAAAACATCAAAAATATCACAAAGGAATCATGTTGGGAATATTGTTTTGGAAATAATAAATATCAAATTTAATTCACTTCTACTCACATATTGCATCCATATGATTTTCTTTGGCAGGACTCATGATTTCAAAAAATATATGTTCTCTAATGAGTCCTATTAGGCTTTATATATCTATCCTCATTGCTTCCAAAACCCAATCAGACACTCATGGTGACTCTTGTTCTTTCATCTGTGTCTATAGAAAAATCATTCAAGTGTTCCATCACTAGTAATTATGTTCTAAATCTTAGTTCAATGAATGATCAACCAGTAAATGCCAAAATTTCAAATTCCCAATAGATTAACCATGACTCGGAACACAGGTCATCGAATATGATGTGAAAAATTTAAGGGATATGACCCAACCAATTTTTTATGTTTCAATTCAAACTCGAAAATTTCCACATTACATTTACAAATTTTGTTTTCTATTATTCAATAAATGATTATGTTAATTTATTATATTTCAATTTATTTAAAATTTTTATAAAATAATGTTGTATAATTATCCTTATGTATGATGTTGAAAAAGTCAAACCTTTTTAAATTTTGATCATTGCATCAAATTTCATAATCATTATCATCGTCCTTCATTAGGAATCATCCTTTTCATGCATTACTTTTTCTCAAAATTATTTTTATTAATACTCATTTTTATAAGAAATTCCATTGTTATTATTATTTCTAAATGTAAATAATTTTTTCTAAAAACCAATTCTTGATTTTAAAATTTAATATTACAGATCTCTGATATTTGGGATTATTTTTAAATGAAAATGTTTTGAAAAAGTTATCACCTATAATTTTTTAAACATTTTTATATTTATTAAAAATTAATTATGGATATTTGTTTTCAAATATTGATTGTAAAAATTCCTAAATATCTTTTCAAAAAGATAATTTTTTTATTATGAATCATAAATTATTCATTTTATAAAAATTTAATGAAAGGTAATCTACATAGTAATTTTTGTTTTAATTAAATTTTATACAATGAATTTAAAATATTTTGCTCTTATTGAGTAATGTTTTATAAATTTTATTATAAATTCATTGATGAGATCTGTTTATTGTGTGATTAAATTTTTGGTATCACCAAATCTGTTGTTGTTATCATGTAATAAAATACCATTAATTAATGATATTAAGCCCATTTTCATTATAATGAATTTCATAATAATATAAATGATTGATATATTATGGAATGCATATGTGTGGATGTTTTTGGGTGGGATCCATATTATACATAAATAAATTTTTTATTTATATATCATGATATGAATGTTCAGGTATGGTTTGTTAGACCACGAATTAGAGAATACATAGGTTCTTAGCCCAAGACCAAGAGTATACACGTATTGTTTTCCTTTTCTAATAGTGGGTACATTTTCAGTGACACCATCCCTAGGATGGTACACATGTTTTTAAGAGAGGCCCATGATGGTTCATGTGTTTCTATAAATAACACAATAGGGTATACAAGTTGTTAGACCAAACCGAAGAAGTTAAATTGGATATAACCCCAATAACACTATGTTATGGGAATCAGGATGTAATTTATGCATCACATATTAATTATTTACACTTATTATGATTTTTCACATTTATATAAACCCAAGATTATATCTATAGATACTGAATATTATATCATTGTTTTTCAAAATTATGCAATGCTATATGTTTGATCATTTTAGATTAAATATTCTCCTATTATGACTTCTGGATAAATATTTTTTTCCCATGTTATTTTTGGTAAATTTTTCTTATGCTCACAGGTTTTATCAGCTTATTATTATACAACATTTTTATGAAATTTTTATGACTTGTTCCCTTACTGAGCCTTTACGATCACCCATGTATTCTATTTTCAATAACTAGTTTATTAATATATGAAGAAATTATAATAATCATAAAAGATATTATAATTTTCCACGATTATACTAAAATAGTAATAATTATTAGATAATATTTTTTTTATAAACCTAGTCCTTTATGTTTGTAATCCTTTGGTTTCAAGGATTATAGAAACATTTTTGAGTTGTAATGTTTAACTAGGAAAATGATTTAAAATAATTATATGTTTAGATAGATTTTTATCACATGGTATCACAACCTATATATAAAATATACTTTCCTAGAAATAGAAAAAGGATTATGTGATTGGTTTTCCTCACATACCAATGGAACTAACTCTACGTAACCAACATCCATAAGGATCTCCAAAGTATCATATAAAACTTTGAATACTCTAACAACTCATGTAGCCAAAATAATCATTATATTATACTAGAGAACTCATTAACCATAGGTAATCCCACTCAAAAACAAATTTTTTATGCATATATTTTCTACTATTATCCATAGTAAACATAGAGTCCTAAAAAAGGCAATGAATCCATAAAAAATCTCCATGATTCCTACATTAAAAATTCTCCTTTTCCATTATTATGATTCCCACTATAAATCATACATTAATACTGACCTTACTTATCATCAACATATAATTAATTTATTAATAAATATATCAATATAAATTATCTTTAAATTTTCATTTAAAAAATCATCTTTTTTATATTATTTTGTAGTTTATATTTTTTGGAAAATATATATTTTAATATACTAATAGAAAAAATAAATCTTTTATTTCATTATAAACACCCAAAATTGTTTTTCAAATATCTATGTTAAATTCATTTTAAAAATACTTGAATTTTATAAATAATGTATACCCCATTTCAAAAAAATGCACAGTTTTCATAATCGTTATCCTTCTAATGAAAAATCACACAAAAAACTCCTTATAATGTTAATTTATAATATTTGTAATAGAAGATAAAAAAAATAATTTTAATCAGTAGGCATGAAACAACAATGATAATCAAAACATATAATTCAAAATAAAGAGTAAAAATAGTACTATTATTACATATTAATTAATATTTTGAGAATTTTTCACAAATGGTAACTACTATCATAGATTTTGTACATAAAAAATAAAATTAGTGTATTATAAAATAAATAATTACTACAAATATGGTTATAATTATTCATTACAAAAAATGAGGCATATTATAAATTCAAAGAGGATATAATATTAAATGATTAATACAGAATAATCATTGAACAATTTATCTAATTGATATCATAAATAGTCTTAGCTGGGGAATAGTTGATAAAATCACATGTATTAAAAGAATTAAAATTACCGTCTTGAACTAAATAACCAATTTATAATTAATATTAAATTAATAATATAATATATATATATATATAGGAGAACCTAATATATATATTACCAATATTTCTATTAATACAATCCCCTAATTGATTTTGACTAATGTATACACAATATAGGCCGGCACATGATATATCAAGTTACACTATAATTCTAACAATTACCATCTAGTGATGATACATGAACAAATAATGATGTTATAACACAAATGAGTTGTATGAAACTTCATGGATTCACACTTATCTACACCTGAGTTTCTGAAATAATATTTCATATACACTTTTTAAACATAAATAACCACCAAAATGTCATTGTTAACTTGAACTTTATTCAATGATGTTTGAGATACCTTTTATGAATTACATATAAAATTAAAAATAACTTATTTACACATGAATTTTTTATTTTTGACATAGAATTTGGATTATCTTTTGGCATTGGGTTTTTCACACGAGTATCAGGTGTGATGGGTTTAATTTTTGAGTTTTGTGGTGTTTTCATCTTGGAAAATAGTCTACGACATATTTCAGAATACCATATGGAATATTGAAGAAAATTATCCAAACCTTAGAGTGCATATATTTGATGAACAATAGCCCACACAAATTTAGTCAAACCATCCATAATGAATATAGGTAACCACTATCTCAGGACACAACAATTCAGCATGGTTGGAGAATAAATTTCAAACCATGTAGCCAAACAATGATGATTCCTAGGTGTGTCTAGTATGTGATGTACATTTGGAACATGTTTTTGTAAATTGAGCAGCCAAACGCTTAGAGTTGGACAGATCCTGAAATTCTTTAATCTCTAACTCTTCCCCATATGGTATTTTAACACAAAAACTCCATTTTCATCACCCCTTATTTTGTGACACTAAGTTTCATCCCAAATTTAACATCATTAATAAACCTCCATTAAATAGTGTATATATATTATTTCATCAAGGTTATGGGAAATATCATCAAGGAAAATATCACCCTCTCTTCTACCTCTTCCTCTTTCCTCAATTCCTTATTAATAACTTCTTCTACCTTCGTGAAGCGGATATTCTTGAAACATATGAGTGGTTGAAGAATATCAAAGGTAAAAATAGGATCATTTAGTTTCATGAGTTTTTGATGGTTATGTTTATTTATTTCATGATTGATGTTTCATGCTAGAACTGGTGGAAGTCATACTCTCAGAAAAAGACTCGAGATTTTCTGACTTGAGTGTTGTTTAAGGTTTAATTCATATGATAATACTTGTATGAGACAATATTGGTATGAAATGGAATAGTGATTTGGGGTCTACATTAGGGTGAGGGGTAGGTGTTAATGTTAAATTGTCATTTTTTGGACCATGTTCCATATCATCAAAGGTATCATTCAAGAGATTCCTCAAAGGATCAGTATTTTGAGTGAGGTATTAATCATGATCTATAGTCAAAGGTTTTGGAGTTCAGTATAAATATTTCTGTGATGTGGTTAGACACGTTATTAATGTTGAATCCAGGATAATGAAAGTGAATGAGGTAGTCTTCTCTCCTTCATTTAAAGGATGGGGTGAGGGGAATATGGTATGGATGTGGGGAAGTAGCCTGAAGCTATTGGTGGTGGGAGTGGAATCAAAAGGCCTTAAGGTAATTCTTCATTTTCTTATAGGTGTGTAATTAGGTGATTCATCTGTGTGAAAAGATAGATCCCAAAATTCATCATATCGGATTCAATCAAAGTCCTTTCATTAATATTGAATACTACTCCACTTACATCAGTTCTATCAGGGCTTTTTTAGGAAGCAACATGGAGCCAGTTTGCAGGAGTATTGGGTTGTTTGGGCTCAGTTAATAATAACCTTATGTTGTTCTGTTTTTTTCTATTTTGGTTGTTTTTTCAAGTTGTTTTCTATTTTTTTTAAATGTAAGGTTGTAGATGTGGATCTTTTGATTAATTTTTTTATATTTATATTTTAAAAATTATGAATTTTTATATTCATTGTGAAATAAGTCTCATGGTGACATGTGTTAAGTTTGTTTTTCATGGGAGTTTTTGTGGATATATTTTTCACAGAAAAATAATGAGTTATAATAAGATATTATGAGATTTTAGATGCTACATATGAGATGAATCATTCCTCGTGGATCTATCCATATGCACCTGAGTGATGATTAGGTGTAGTTAGAGATTCTGTGGGACTAAGGGACCTTCTATTTTTTTTCCGTCAGTGAGAGAAATGAGGTAGTTTACACTAGTACAAATTGTTTTAACTATTCCATAATTTTATTCGTCGATTATAAATAACCTAAGTGAAAAAGAAAAAAAAATTGATTTAGCAGGCCAGTAATACTATAACCGATGTAAAAAATTGAACTTTCTTTATTTATCATATTAGTTATTTTATAACCGGCATAACGAAGCCAATTTATGTCATCGAGTATTATAAAAAATGATGTGATTAAATCATTATCTCTTTAGTTATATAATAGTTGAGATTATAAATAATTTTATTATTTCCATTATATAATAAACAACACGGTAAATGTATGAAAAACCTTTTTTGTGTTGGTTATATAGTAACTAAGTGATAAAACATTTACAAATTTTATGAAGTGCTATTTCATGTTATTACACTATTTTTCATTCAGGGGACAATGATTTTTTCTCTCTCATGGGGAAACCCTATATTCAAATATTCAATCTCATGGACTCCAAAATTTTGTTGGAAGCTTCATTCAACTTGTTTTTCTATGGAACCTCTATCAACTTGGCTTGAAAATCTCAAGAATATTCTTAATGTAAATATCATTTTTCTTTTTTATCATCATCTATAATCTTCCATAAAATCATTATTTCTTGGTGTGCTTATGTCTGTAAACCATATTGAATATGTGGATGATAATAGGGTTTATTTATGGTTCTAATTTCAGTCTTTTTGGTGTTTTGGAATTAAAATGGGAACTTATTTGACATATTGAGATTCATAATTATAGGAGACTTTCTATATAGTTATTTATTCATAAAATAGGTTGTGTTTTTGGTTTAATTCATTTAATATACATGTAATTTAATTATAAATCATTTATAATTACATGTTTATCAAATTAAATCTACATGTGATAGTCCAAATAAATTTTATAATATTTGTACTATTTTTATCACATGGTATAATCAAATTTTGATGATTTTCATATTTCTGCAGAGATATTTAAAAGGCCATGTTTTTGGAAAGATTCATAATTTTTTTTCCTAAATTTGATTTATGTTATTAATAGTTTAAACTAATTTTGGTCATTGGAATCGAAAATGTGAAGTTTTCAATGATTTTTTTTGAAACGAAGAAAATGTATTTTTTTTAAAAAATGATTAAACATTTATTTGGATTTCAAATTAAATGGTTTCATATAAAGATTATAATGTATTCATTTTAGTGTAATTTTAAAATTGGGTTCTTAATTGGTGCGAATGAAATGAAATTATGAGTTCATTTTAGTAAAGGCATATTTCAAACACTACAAGGGAGTATTCAGAATGAATATGATACACTTCACAAGACCTATTAATTTGTTAATACACGATGTGAATTATAGACCCTAAGGGAGATATTTATTATTAAAAATTTGTGACCTTGTAAATTTGATAAGTGGTTAAAAAGAAAATTTTTGGTGATATGATTATTGTGTATATGAACATATTTTTATTTGATATAGTAATCTATTGATTGATTCTTTTAACTTATCAAATTAGTTTACATTAATTAGAACCATAAGAGAAAATTTAAAGGTCTATATTTACTCAAAAATAGTGTAGTGTAGATAATTTCTAATACCCCTAGTTATGTGATACAAGGGATGGGGACCCGATAATGCTAGTGTTGACTAGATGGATTGTTTGTGATTCGGTTCAAACACAATAAAAACAACAATTTTTGTATTGTATTTTTACGTTCTAAAAAAATCTCACCATATGAGCTATTTATATACCACAAATACTTAGTGACAGTTGATGATAATATAGGGGATTACCATCATTCATTTTATCAAAATTTCCATGTTTTATTATCTTATATGGAACCATTGTATGTTGTTTGATTCATTTATTGCATTGATACTATGATTCCTTTTTGTGTTTATTTTTTATTATTTTAATTTTATTTCATTTTTCATAAATATATTTAATTTTGAATTTAGTTAAAGTATTTTTTAATAAAGGTAATGATTTATTTTTTCAATATTTTGGTTTTTTATAAAGGGTTGGTTTTTTGATAGATTTTTATTTTTCAAAAAATACTCAAAAATTATATCAAATGATTTCAATGTATGTGTTTATTAGAAAAAAGTTCATAAAAAACTTTTACGGTATGATATTTTTTGTTAACCCCATATTTGTCAAATGATTGTTATCCAACCCATCCATTATGTTATAAATCATTGGGATTTCAGGATGCCCTAAATCTATGTTTTTTTATTTCATTCATCTTTTCATTCACAATTTTTTGTTTATGGTAAATTAGTATACTCATATTGTTTTATCATTGATATCCAGGAAATTTTATAATATGATGTTTTCCATTTAGTTACTTACCTTATTTCCAAGGTGTATTTCAAGGAGATAAAATTAAATATGTATTTTCATTTAAATAAGCATTCCATGTCACCCAATCAATATTTTTGTTATATTTTTATGCATTATAAATGGATTAGATGATCATTCAGATACTAGACGACACTTTTACATCTTGATGATGAAGTAATTATAGAATCTTATGGTTGACAGATATTTACACCTCCTTCCCAAGACAATCTAGGTACATTTAAAGGCCTACACAAAAGAAATTTTTTCTCAATACCCATATCAAAAAGTCCTTTTTCCCATAAGAACATATTCCACAAGACCTTTTAATACAATACAATTTTCCATTACCAAATCAATAAGAATGTTAAAACCCATAAAATTGACCATCAAAATTACATGAAATAAAAAAATATTTCACTTCAAAACAATCATAAGTCATATTACGTTAATATTGTAGATAATTAGGGTAAAACGTTATATAAAAAAAGATGATGTTGTGGGTTAATAATAAATCACAATAGTGAGTGTTGTTTTTTTATTAGTTTTCTGTCTTGTTTCTAAAAAACATATCATAATAATTTATAAATCATCACATACTTGTTTTATATTTAAAAATTATGTTACTTTCAAATAATTGTATATTTCGTATAAATATAAAATCTAACTATATATTATTTTTAAAATTAATTTTAGGCATATATTTTTATGATTTATAATTTATATTTAATAATTCATATATTATTGTGTAGAATTTGTTATTTTATTTTTCTAATACACGTATATTTGTTTTATATTTCAAAACATTGTTACCATCAAATTATGAAATAATTTGTATAAATAAAAAATAAGATTATCGTTACAAGATGTAAATTTTTAATATTTATTATATTTATAATGAATAAGAGTTGGATTACAAAACATAAAATGCATGATGAATATAAGGAAGTTATTGATTCTATATTTTTAATTTTATAAAAAAAGTGTTTCAAACAACTACAGTTATTTCTATCAATTTATGGAATATGCAAATATTAATAAGCTAAAAAATATAGAGATAAAATATCATTTAATTTGACAAAGTTTTAATATAAGATACATACATTGGATTTGGCATGGTGAAACTAGAAAAAATTTCAGATCTATTGATGATAATGCTCTGTATGATGGATTCATTAATGAAATCGATGATGTAATTATTGATATTGAAGAACAAAAACTGATAAAGAACAAACAATTGGGAATCTATATAGTGATGCTGAAAACCCATTATAACCTAGTTATATGAATTTTCTTGTTTTATCATCGGTGTTGTGATTTATTAATCTAAAGGGGAAGCATGGATGGAGTAAAAAATGTATTACAGGACTACTATAATTGTTGAAATACATTTTTCCTGACGACAATGATCTTCTAGATTCACATTATAATGACAAGAATATATTATACATGATGGTATTGAGATATAAGAAAACACATGCCTATCTGAATGACATTGTGTAATTTAAGAAGGAATATGGATTTCTGTATGAGTTTCCTGAATGTGGTACATCATGATATAAGATGAAAAAAACCACAAGGTGATGTAGAGATTACGGAGATCCATGTAAAGTTATTTTGGTATCATCCAACAATTCCATTTTTGAAACGTTTATTTTCTAATTCACATGATGAAAAAATGGTTACGATGTCATCATGATGAGTAGATATTTGATGAAAAAATATGTCATCTAGATGATTTTCCACAGTGAGATAAAAGTGATGTGAAGTATCCTTTATTCAGAAATGATGTTATAAATCTCATATATAGGTTGTTCATGGAAGAAATGAATCCATTTAAAAGAATCATTATCACACATAGTTCATAACCTATTTTATAGGTAATTTATAACCTATATCATAGGATTTTTTTGAATTGTAAATATGACATGTTGAGTTTAAGGATCTAAAGACTAAATCAACCCAAAAATTATATTGTGGTTTTCTAGTAACTGTTATGTTATGATTTGAATCTATTATTGGATGATGGTATTAAAATATATAATTCCTATAAATTGAAATATTTTCAATTTCATGTAGTGATTATGTTCACTATAAAGTACTTCCCAACATTTGTAAATATGTATAGATATAGTGTTAAGGGGAATAAATCATGAAGAATTTGCTAACAAAATATGTCATATTCTCAATTACATCATAGGATGAAATCAGTATACATAGTTCATCGAATGTTTTTTCCTATGGATCAATCCTATCGAATATTAAAACACGAATTCGATGGCTCACATGAATTTTAAATTTCTCCAAAATCATTATCCAATTATGATTATATTGATAGGGTTCAAAACCTTGTTTTGACATTGAGAACAGAACACAAATCTATTAATTGTATACATATTTTGATGAAACAATCAATATATTTTGAGATACTATATTAGAGATGTCATAAAAAGAAACATAACATTGATTTCATGGATTTTGAGAAGAATAAATGTGATAGTATTTTAGGAATATTGTTAGAAATTAAAGGAAAGAATAAATATGGGTTGAATGCAAGAGTAGACATACTATCAATTTTAATACATTTGGAGTTAGCTCCCACACCTGGTGGAAGATGATCATTTCTTCCATAGACAATTCATACATTATCCAAGAGGTATATAATTATCTTTTGTCAATGTCTTAATGATATTAATGTGTTATAGTTTTATTCATCAAATATAAAAACAATCGTCTCTTGAATGTATTTGCGGTTAACAGCTATAAAATCTCATTATTGTCACATCATTATGCAAAAACGTCTACCTGTTTCAATATAAATATTATTTACCATTCGATTTAGAAATTATATAATGAGGTGGGTTAATTTTTTAATAAAATTTGTAATAAAATATTGATCTTTATGCTCAGAACATTTTTGGAAAATGATGAAATTTCTATTTTTTCAATTGGAAATTCATTTTCCTCAATTTTTTTTAATATAAAGTTTCATTTAATGGTTCATCTGGCTCGGGAAATAAAGAATTTTGGACCAATATATGTATAATAGATTTATCCATTTAAATGGTATATAATGATTTTAAAGTGGTTTGTTAAGAATTCATATCGACTTAAAGCGTAAATTGTTTAAAAGTATATTTATGAGATGGTTTCATAGATTTTTACGAGTTACTTGTCTGCAGCAGAGCACATTAGATTTCATATATCTCATGATGAAAGAGCTAACAATGATGGAAAGGGGATTCATGGCTTGACTATCAAATTATTTTTATGTGAACTAATGATAAAGTAATATTTCCACATCTTGATTAAAATGGTTGATGCCCAACCATATATAACATTTTGTATTAATGATTCTAAACAATTTCATCTAAAGAAGAATGAAATGTGTAATTTTAAAGAACATAAAAATCTATATTTCTATGGTATAAAAAGACCATTACTGGTAGATCAGATGAATCAGAGACATTAATATGGTTAGTGGGTGGTTCACAATTAAATGTGATAACATGGTCTAAGTATTACATTAATGGATATACAATTTTTAAAAAAGATCACAACAACAGAAGTCTAGTTCAGAATAGTAGTGTATTTGTGTTCGTATAAGTAATGCATTTTTCATGTTATGAAGACATAAACCCAACTTTGGCATCAAGTACATATTCTAGAGTCATTGAATAAATATGTGAGGTTGATTACATTAAAATTAAATTTCTTATGTTTAACTGAATATGGTTTATCAGTAACAATATTGTCAGACATGATTAATTTGGAATTACAGTTGTTGATATTAATAGATTGGAAGACACAATTGATAATTTATAATGGAAGCACATGAAAACAATTTCTTCCTTTATAATCAATATGATATGTAGTGGTCTATTATATTAAAATGGAAAAATGCTATTTTTGTTATGATAAATTTTCTGAGAAATTTTATTTATGTGAGATCCCTATTTCCATGGAAATATTTACTCTTAATAATGATGAAAGTGTTATAGGAATGGATTGTGCTATAGGGAATGACCATAATGAAGTAATTTGGTAAAAAATAAATTATTACATTAATAATATTAGAGGAACCATATGTTTATTTCTCATTTACTTGTATTACTTTCATAAAATGTTATATGATGTTTTTTTAGTATTAAAACACGAATTAAAAAAGTCAATAAATATATTTGGTTATATTAGGTTATTTTGGTTTATTTAACAATGTTTAAAACTATCTAACTTATATTTTTATTGATTTTTCTGAATAAAAATTATTTTAATTTTATATTTTTAATAATATAATTTTTTTAAAAAAAATTGATTTATTATGTGGGACCATTTATAATATTTCTATACAAATTTGGATTTGTTTTTATTTATTTCAATGAAATTTCATATATCATTATTGTTGTTAGTATATTAGATAACTATAAAAAATATGAATAATAATGTGTTAATTTTTAGTTTACTTTTGTGTATTATAATGTTTCTTTTTTGGTTTTCATTAGTATTATAATATATGAATTTGATTATTTTTGTTTACTAAATTATTGTTTATATGATTGGAAGGAAAGTTATAGATCAATTAGATAATCAAAAACAAACTTATAGAGATGATAATCATGATCATACCTCTTGGGAGGATATTCCACATGATTCTCTTGATGTTCTTCAATATTCTTGATGTGCTACCACAATAACCAAGAATAGTTCGATGGTTAGTAAACATTGAAGCACATGTTTACCTAATTTAAAAATTGGTCACATCCATGACCAAAGGATATTTGTATACATTGATGATAATGATGTTCCATGATGTTCTAATTGAAAATAGTTTAGGATTTTTGTATCAACTCAAAATAAAAAAATTCTAGCACTTTTTTTAATAATTGGAGAAAGGTTTACAAAACAACACTATCTCAATTCTGGAAGACCATTTTTGTTCGATATTTTTTATTGTTTGACAAATCCTGAAATGTTTATTTTATAATATGTTTTAACTCTTCTTTATCAAATGATATATGATATACATGACATAGTAGGAGTCATGTGGGAATTTTTATCAATGGATTCTATGTTATAGATGGATTTAAAATCAACTCGCACATCAGTATTCATTTTTTGACGATAAGAGAAATGAAATTCCATGTTAGATATATACTTTTATAAATCAATAATCATGGAAACAATTTTTCAAATGTATAATACAAGATGGTTTCTTGTATGTGTAAAGTAGATATTTAGACGTTTTCTTATATTAATGATCTTATTAATGAGTTGTTAATTATATATTATTCTTAATTTATAGAAATCATGGACACCCCATCAAGAGATCTAATCCAGAAACATATACCTCCCTAGTTTATCTTATGAAGGGTATACTTTATTGGAAGATCAAATGATAGATGAAAATTTACAAAAAAATAGTGATGAGTCTTCTGGCTCTGGAGAGGATTACCATCTATCCTGTTCATCTAGAAATGAAAAATGTAAGTGGTCTTGGATGATCAAAATGGGAATGTTTCATACAGAAAAAGTGGGGGTTTTTGATGGGGGGATTGTATGTTGTTTATTTTATTTTTTTTAATTCAATTAAATAAATTATATTCATTTAATCATTAAATAATTGTTATAATAAATCATGTAGGATTATCTTGTTGAGAAGAGGACACCGGGGGTATTTAAAGCTGATGGGAGGAGTGATATTTTATCTTCTGCATTGGTAAATCCCTAACACCCATGTTTGTTATGAGGGATCCCAGTGGGTGTATCGTTAAGAAATGTGAAACCACAAACTTCTTCTTCTATATAAATGTTATATATAAAAATAAAATATTATCTATGGAAGATTATGTTCTCAATATTAATTTGATAATAGAGGAAAATATCAGTGGATCTGTATAATGTACGATTTCAGACATGCGACGACAATTTCAGACTGCCTCTCCCACTCCACCTCTACTAGAATCTCTTACTCCCCCACCTCCACCTACAGACCTAATTATTTATCCTCCACCAACACCTACATACCCGATTATTTATCCTCCTCCCCAACATTGAGACCACATTTTTTATCCTATACCTACACCATTTCCCCCACAGCTTCCGAGTAACAGAGGGTTGTTTGTAGATGATCCCCACAATCATATAGAAGAATATGGGATGATATATTTTATAGGAGACATAATTCATCATCATAAATTTGTGGTATAAAAATTTAGGTTCTATTAATTTAATATTATAGATATTTCTACTGGAGTATTGTTACCTACAGATGAGTTGATTATAGTTCAACAAAGTATTAACCACTTATTAGTTTGTCCATATATACTTTTAAGACCCATTACCATAGTGGTAGAATTGTATAGTGTCACATTATGGGATATTATAGATATATATATAAGGGAGTATTTTTACCTACAGATGAGGTGGAAATAGTTTGACAATGTATCAACCACTTACTAGATTGGCCAAAATGACTTTGCATCCCATTACAATAGTGATATGTGTATGTTATTTATTTTATTTAATGTTATTTTTAAATTTATTTTAGCATTTGAAAGTTATTACTTTTTATATTTATTTAAAATAATGCATTATCTGTAAATAAATTATTTATATCCATAATCAAAGACAAATGGATATGAAATTATATTCAAATTCTTGTAGTCTTGAAAAATTAACCAGATATTCAAATTTTTTGGTAGGTCATTATACATTTACAATGGGTGATAATGTTTGTGGACATGCAATCGATGTAGATATTATAAAAAATGATATCATGTATATTATTACTAGACATATGTGTGTCATCAGTGTTTTTGAATTTCTTTCCTTGTTTGTCTTAACACAAATATTTCCCAACATTAAATTTATTGAAAACATATACTTATCTGTTTTTTAGTAGGTATCATTATAAAATTTTTGAGATGATTGAGCAGACAGATGTATATTGGTTGATGGACCTCTAATTGATTTTACCTAAAGGGCATGAATTGGATGATGAAAAAAAAACAGTTTATATTTCAGAAAGATTTCAACATAATATAATAACACATTGTTGAATTTTTTCCTTTTTTTGAGAGGTATGAAACATATTTATCACAAATTTTTATTTATATTTTAACATAATAACCAATAAAATTCAATTTTCATTTTTATCTATGACCAATATAGGTTATGTGTTTTTTCTATGGGAGAAAACAATTTATTGAATATCCTAAATCCATCGATATTTATGAGGTAATATTACAAACTTATTGGAAAAGTATGTTTTAATTTATGAAGATCAGTTTTTAGTAAAATAAGTTTTAAATTTTTTTCATTCACATTATTTTCTAATTGGGGATGGTCTTTATTTCAGTGATCCACCATGAAAATATTGACAAGCTCAAATATATAAAAGTGATGGTGAATATCCATTTATAATTAGTATATTTTGGATTACATAAAAATGATATTTTTAATTGAAAAAATTATTTATATAGAATTTGAATACAGAAAAGGCCATCATCGAATGAAGATATTATATTTTTATATTTATGTATAAAATAATTACAACTGAAAATGTTATGTTGTTTAACAAGGTTATATTTCTATATATATTATTCTTAAATGTTTCATTTTTTATTCATTATACATGTTAACAACATTATTTTCATATTTGTATCTATTTGATGATCCCCAACCTTATAGTTCACAAGAGGTTGAACACTTACTTGTGTAATGGTAAAATTATTTTATAGGTTTTATTGTATTTTAATATGGTTTTAGTCAATATTGATACTTTTAATTTTGTAATTATATATCTAGTTTTGGTTGTTTCTAGATTGGTTCTAATGTGGATAGGAATAGTTTTATATATTATTTAAACAAATTAGTTTTTAAATAAGTTAATTTGTAACAGATGTTAAAATTTTAAAAATTAGATTTCCACATTAGGTTTTTATAAATGATATTATGTGGTTTTTTATGTTTGTTATTTAATAGCCTCCTAGAGAAACATATTTTTGATGTCTATTATATACTAATTTACGTAAAAAATGCAACGGGATCAGGTTTTCTATGTCAGGTTATATATATCTGATGTGTTAGGATGTTTATTACATTGCTTATTTAAGTAACAAATGTGGAAAACCTTTATAAGAAGTGTCTATCACATCGTTTCTTAAATAATAGACCTAAAAACCTCTAAAATAATATTTTTTAATGTTTTTTAATATAAATAAAATGATTGATATTATTTTTTACATCTCCTGCAACAACATCATCTTAGAAAATGTTAAAAACCTAAAAAACCAGACCTAAAAATGTTTATTGGACTATTGCTAGGGTTCTATGATTTATTTCTCATTTTCAGCCTTTAAATTCATGTGTAGCATGATTTTATTTTTGGAAGGACCCACTTGTGATGGGGGTGGTTGGTTTTCATTAGAAGGTTCATATTTTATTATTTATTATAATTTCAAGATAGTAGGTTCTTAATGGTGGGGAGAACCACCACATGTCTCGTTGTGGTCACTTTCAAAGTGGTTGATCCAATTCAGTTTCCTATGGAGGGGATAATGTTATGGAATCCTATGTTGATGATATTTTTTTTGTTATTGTGTTGGCCTAGTATGATGGAGCTTCTATGATGTAGATATTTTTGAGTTATTTTTTGTTTGGGGGGAAAATTGTGGTTTAGTTATAAGATCAATGATCTTTTTAGATTAATAGATTTAATGATCAAGGATCAAGATCCATATGTTTCTAGGGGAATGGTGTAAATTTAAATTATGTTCTGAGAAAGAGGTTTATGTTCGTTTTTTTGATGGTTTTTTTTTGGTTTTTTATGTCACGACCCATCCTCGGGGCCTGTGCCATGACTATCGCAAGCCCTCCTTCCATAGGCCAGGGGATGGCGACTAGCACCAATGGCATAAATCCCGATAAATGGAAAGGAATTGCCTTTATAAAAGTAAACAAAACATAACATAGTACAAGTGGAAGTAAAATAATAAGTACAAAGAGAAGTGCTGAAATGTAAATGGGCCAGAATACACACCCAAAAGAAAGTAAAACTACAACTGAACAAAGTATAACAGAAAAATAAAACAGCTGGAAGGACAGAAGAGGCTCATGGGTCATCCTCCTCGGATCCTACCTGAAGGGTAGGTACAGATGGCGCAGCTCCTGGATCGTCTACCACAGATCCAATCTGAAGGGTAGGTACAGATAGCTTCTGCAACGTTCTCGCCCGTCAACCTCCTCTGACTGTCGTCTCGCCATGAAGTCCACCTCTGGATACTGATTCCTCATGTATTCCACCTCCGGGTACTGACTCGTCGTGTAGTCCACCTCCGGTTACTGACTCGTCATGTAGTCCACCTCCGGGTACCATCCAGTCCTCGAACACTCGGCCTCCGTCAGCACTGCATGTCGTTTGCAACTAACACAACGAGGTGCAGGCATAGCCCGTGCAGGGGTGAGTATAAAAATACTCAGTAGGGACCCCGAGACCCTCATGGTCTCACTAAAACCAACAAGCATAACCACAAAGAAGATCTCAACAGATAACCTATACTTAGGTTTATGCCCATACATATACCTAAGTTATCAAGTAACCCATCTCAATCCTGAGGAAACACATAGATTATAGACTCAGCTAAAACCCAGATTTTTATTATCGAAACCGTAACTGCTGAAGAGCTCCGCCTCTGGAGTGTACTTTAGTCCTATCACGACTCGAGGTACTGCTCACTAACCTAAGATTTCTGAGTTACTCCTCATATCGAGTACTGTGGGCCTGCTGCTAAAACCAAGCGCTTCCCACCATGGGTCCGCCGCTACAACCAAGCGCTCCCCCTCATAGCCTCTAGAGGTACAACATCTGTTGAGTACCACGGGTCTGCCGCTACAACCAAGCACTTCTCAGTCGTGGGTCTGCCGCTACAACCAAGGGCTCCCCCTCATAGACTCCAGAGGTACTCCTTCTGTTGAGTACCGCGGGTCTGCCGCTACAACCAAGCGCTCCTCCACCGTGGGTTTTCCACTATAACCAAGTTCTCCCCACTGGGCTATCTGAAACACACTGAGTCGATCGGTCAAGCAGTCGTCATGTCTCAGTCGGCTACACGGTCTCCGTACTCCAGATGCTCATCTCTGGGAGGGTCCGCTCCACGAGCTGCTAGTCGATACTAAAAGTATCACAAAGTTCCACGAAGAAATATCTCAAAGGACCGCCTCGTCATATGGGTCTCAACGCAACAGACGGCGCGTCAATCGGACGCCCGGTCTGTGTGGTATTAGCCTTTTCGTCCCAGGGGACCAGTTGGTTTCGTGACTGAACCAACCCGGCCGTATCTCAACTGTACCCCGAACTCTCATAGGGTATAATCAAAGGGACTATTTCTCAACGTGATCACCAATGCCACTGACTGTTTTCTAAACAGACATCCAGTCTGAAAGATATCAGCTTTTCTGTTCCAGGGGCCCGGTTGGACTTCGAGTACAATCCAACATTCCCAAACACGAACAGCATCCAATCCTTGGGCGAAGTATGCCAAAATATTCATCCCATCAAGAGGAAATCATCAATGTCGATGGCACGTCAATCGGACGTCCGGAGCTCAAGATATGAGCATTTCCGCTCCGAGGGCCCGGTTGGTTTCGTGCACGAACCAACCTGGCCTAGTCCAAAGTATTCCGAAACCTTGGGCGTTGTATACCAAAACGTCCGTGTCTGACCCGGCGTGGCCCGGCCCGGCCAGCTCGGTCCGCCCCGACCGCCCAATCGTGGCTCGGCCAGCGCAGCCGAGGGGAAGCCGCGGGGGGTGGCGTGCTGCCCCCACGTTATGAAACATCGCGGCCCCGGTTGGGGCCGCCTCGCCAGTGGGCGTGGCAGCCGGGCCGCGTCCCTCCTCCCGGTTCTACGCGGCCACGGAACCGGCTCGCCGGCGGGAGCTTCTGCGGGCCACCGGACGCGCTTTGGTGGTCCGTTTTTCATGTGGTCTTCGCCAGTGGTCCTGCCGGGACCCGATCTTCACTAGCAGGCCCTCGAATCGCCCTTGTGGCCCCGTTTTTTGTCATTCGTCGTTTTTCTCACCAAGAACGAAAAGGTGCAGTGGGTTCAGACTTGTTTGTTAGTCCGCAACCACCGTGTTAGCGGTTTTAATTATATTCACCCAACAATATTTAAACGACCGGGGATTTAATTACAAATATTTAAAGAATAAAACCCCTACCTTAAATTCGTTGTCGGACGCGAGTTCATCATGGAATCGACTGTCGCGGAAGAAAGGGTCCCCGCGTAATGGAAGGGCGTCACTGTCGTGCAGTACTCACCGTCGCGTCGGTGAACTCTGATGATCATGAACATGCATACTTAATTATAATAATTAAATCAATGTTGATGTTATAAACCAAAAATAATTAAAAAGGAGTTCTACCCCCTACCTTGTCGTTGTCGATCGAAGGTTGTCGCGGGGTTGGATCTTCGTGGAAGAAGCATCGCGGAGGGAGAATCGTCGGCGTCGTAGAACACGGCGTCGCGTCGCCGATCTCTGAGGGTTCGGCGTTCTTCGCGTTCTTCGTCGGAGGCCGGCGTTCTTCGTGTTATTCGCATTCTTCGCGAAGGAGTTTGATGGTCTTCAAGCTCCTCCCAAACCTCTCAACGCTACAAGATCCAATAGTAAAATAAAATATGAGTTTTGTTATTTTAATAACGCAAATGACACGTTTGAATTTCAAAAGAAAATAAACGAACAATTAATTCAATGAATTAATTGTAACAAAAAAACAGCCCAATTAATGAGGCGTTGAGAATTGAAAACACGAGTCAGTTGACTTTCAATTAAGAAGGGTTTTTGCGGGTGCGTTACATAGGGGAAATGAAATGGAGGGGCTCGTGCGGGCCCCACCTTACAAATATCCTACCAAGTGGGTAGGTGATTTGGATTGCACCCAATCCATTTCAACTGAGCTTATGCAGCTTAAAGTGGTCTTTAAGTGACTTTAAGTGAAATAAAATAATGTTTGTCATACCACATTATTTTATTTCTTAACTTAAAGTCCAAAAATTAAAAACCACACCCGAGAAAAACGCAACTCTGGAAGATGCATTTCTAAGAAAATATCGGCGTTGTGATTCCATCGGTGCCCTCAGAATTTAATTTTGAGCACCGGTTTAGAAGTTAGGAAAACCTGCTCGTTCGTTCACTGAACGTACCCGAGCTAAACTTCGGAAAATGATTCCGGGCACACCGAGCCTCAGAATCAGGCGCAGTCAGAAACTTCGTTCTTTTAAAATCCCAAAGAAAAATTATAAAAACATTTCTTTTGAATTTTACGGGTCTTTACATTACTCCCACCTCAGGTCATTACATCCTCGTAAAGCTTTAACACAAACTAGGGTTACAAAAGCGGTACTGAGCACGCATATGAGCCTTCCGCTCCCATGTGCTCACCTGGAGGTTCCCGTGCTGCCCAAGAAAGTGCACCCAAGGAATCGACCATCCTTGTAGGATCCTCTCTTGTCGATCCTCAATCCCTATAGAAACCTCCGTGGAAGTAACCCAATCGCCATCATCCTGCTCTTCATGGTCGATGTTATGAGAAGGGTCGAGCGCGTATCTCCTCAGTTGAGATAACTGGAAAACATCGTGCATCTGGTGCAACTGAGGTGAATGGGTCAAGCGGTAAACCACCTCGCCTACCCATCTGAGGACATATAAAGGTTCGTTGAACCTCGGAGATAACTTTCCTCCTTGGTCGCATCTCCATAAACCTCATCTAGGTGAGACCCGTATAAGGACGCGATCTTCATCCTCGAACTCCAGGGGTCTCCAACTCCTGTTAGAACTAGAACTCAAAACGAATGCTGCCATGAGGGTAAGGTTGACCGACTCAAGAGTGTTCGGTCGCACCCCCCATGTGCGTGATTTAACCTGTGCTGCCTGGGGTTCCCTTTTCACCGATCAAGGAAAACCCAACCTAACGTCGTAGTTAAACCACAACCTTTTTGCCTAATACAGTCAATCCGTGTATGAACTGTGGATCCAATCCATACTCAGACCAACGTCGTAAGGCCTCGACACTACCAACAAGAGATTCCAACCTAAACTCTCACCTCGAGGGTCTGACCACATTGTTGGCAAAAGTGTGACTATCGAGTCTCCTCCTAAGGTATCCATAGAAGTGAGGGTCAAGTCCACAGCATACCGAAAACTCTAGGTCTAGGACAAGATTTTGTGAAAGCGTGGAATGATTCATATCGACATCTGTTACTACAGCATCTAGTAGTGGACACAGACTATCCCTTGAATCATTTTTTAGAGCCATTGGGTCACACTCCTTGACCGCATGCAGCCGCACTCTTCCTCCGACCTCCAGCTCCCTGAGCCTGGCAGGGATAACAAAGGAGGGTGGTTGTAGCATGTTAAGATGTACACCACCTCATGCTGCTCTCCTAGCTCTGCCTTTACATCTGCTACTTCGCAGACTCATCTCTCTTAAAATCTTCCTCTTCTTGAAACATTTAAGACGCTAGAGTCTCTAATACTGGCACCGGTTTCCTGTTTCTTAATGCACTGTGCAGTCTTCATCTGCTCCTAGATGATCTTCACCTTCTTTGCCTACGATCAGGAAGAGCTGCTAAAATTTCTCCTTTTCCGAAATGAGAAACTCAGTCTCATCCCCTGGATGAACCACGCCCATTGCCTAATACAGTCAATCCCGATATGAATGATGCATTCATTCCATGGATGACACCGTAAGGCCTCGACGTAACTACTAAGAGATCCAACTGTTACTCTCTCCTCCAAGGGTCGAGTCACACTGTCAGCATCAGTGTGAGGTCACTGGGTCTCCTCCAGTATAAATCTCAAAAGTGAGGGTCAATTCAACAGTTTTTAATCGGGACCTCTCAGTATCAACCAAACAAAAGGACAGGAAAGCAAACATCACAAGGATAAGTGTTTTTTTATTATTGCAGCTCAGTAAACAAAGACACGAATACAACAACAACATGGACCTAGATGTACAAGAGACGTATCCACTAGTTCCTCTCCTGTACACCTGCTCCCGGATCTCTACTACCTTGTCCACTACTCGGCTGTTTCTCAAGCACTCGTCGCTGCTTATGCCTCGGTGGATCCTCCAACGCCTGTGGATCGATAGTGCGGGGGGTCGGACAGTCACGTGCCAGGTGACTCTTCCCGCCGCATGAGTAACACTATTTGTTTCTAGCACTCCTATATCTGTCCCCACCCCGGGTGCCCCACAACACCGGTCCTAAAACCCGAGACCGCCCAACTGATTGTCTGGTCCTCCTGGACCTCTGCATCATCTGTCTACTGCACACAGATGACTCGACTACTGATCGAAAACCCTACGGAAAAGGCAGAAGCTCCTGTACACGCTCGGGGTGTAGAGCTACTGACACAAACTCCACCCTGAAAAAGGTATCAAAGTCTTCCCATGTGAAGGACATCCCGTCGAAAAACTGAAACAAGTGGCTCCACCACCTGCCTTCTGCTGCCTGAAGAAGGCTGGCAGCAAAGATCACCATGTAATCTGCAGGCGTCCCCACTAGCCTGAAGACTCTCACCACTGCCTCCAGCCCATCCTCAGCCGCCTGCGGGTCCGTCTCTCCCCAGAATCTGGGTGGCCTCTCGCACTGGAACTCGTACAGAACACTCAAGTGGCATGCATCGCCTACTACTTGGGTTGGTGGCATCAGTGGCCCAATGTATGGTAGTACCGCTAGTGCCTCCGTTGATGCCTCAACTGCAAGAGGGACCTGTACCGAATCCTCGTCGCTCGGAAGGCTGTCAGTACGCACATCCCTCTGGGCTCTAGCTGGTTGTCCGTGAAAAGGCATCCTGAAAGAAACAACGTGACACGGTCAAACGATTATACCTGGTGAGCTGACCTAGTTTGATCTTATATTTAAATAAAAACTTCTGGAAACACACACACAATCAGTGTTTTCGTGCACAAAGTCAGAAATCAGTTGTCAGGGTCCTGGTGTATGGATATGTCGGCCGCCCGCACCAACACTGGACTCCCTGAACTGATAACCACACTCCGTACTCTTAACACTATTTCTTCACAGAATGAAAATATCCGAGTATAAGATCTGCGGTAGAACCTGCCTCTGATACCAATTTGTCATGACCCGTCCTCGGGGCTCGTGCCGTGACTACCCCAAGCCCGCCTTCCATAGGCCAGGGGCTGGCGACTAGCACCAAAGGCGTAAATCCTGATAACTGGGAAGGCATTGCCTTTATAAAATTAAACAAAACACCATAGAGTACAAGCGGAAGTAAAATACTATGTACAAAGAGAAGTGCTGAAATGTAAATGGGCCAGAATACAAACCCAAATGAAAGTACAACTACAAATGAACAATGTACAACAGAAAAAGACAACAGCTGGAAGGATGGAAGCGGCACCTGGGTCATCCTCCTCGAATCCTACCTGAAGGGTAGGTACAGATGGCGCAGCTCTTGGATCGTCCACCACGGATCCTACCTAAAGGGTAGGTACAGATAGCCTATGCAGCGTTCTCACCCGTCAACCTCCTCCGAGTGTCGGCTCATCGTGAAGTACACCTCTGGATACTGATTCGTCGTGTAGTCCACCTTCGGGTACTGACTCATCTTTTAGTCCACCTCCGGGTACTGACTCGTCGTGTAACGACCCGAAATTTTGAATAAATCTTGTTTCATAATTTTATGTGTTATTTTATTTTATTTTTATACTCAACAAAAATGATTCATTTGATAACATGAGTATAATTAAAATGAGACTATTGGGTTTTGGCTGTTATTTGACCATTGGTCAATATGACCGCTGGAAACTAAACGTTTTGATTATTGTCTCTAAATACAAGCAATCTTTGTTAATTAATATAGAAAGAAGATTCGATGGCCTCACCCAGTAGTCTTGGACCAATCGAAGCCCATCTAACA
The DNA here is from genome assembly GCA_963277665.1 of Viscum album. Lineage (NCBI taxonomy): Eukaryota > Viridiplantae > Streptophyta > Magnoliopsida > Santalales > Viscaceae > Viscum > Viscum album. Next base: position 1,942,829,346 of record OY728165.1, read on the forward strand.
GAACTTGGGAAGAAGGTACCACCACCGGGCTTTGCTCTGGACCAAACCCAAGTTGAACTTCATCATGTGAAGCTAGAACGGGATCGCCTTCGAGATAAGTTCAAACTGATAGAAATTACTACTCGTGTGATGTTGGCCGAGCCTCCCTCGTATTCTCTCACCTTAGCACACCTTACACTTAGGTCCTATGCTGGTGTGATAAGGGGATATATAAGAGACTGTAACTGCCTTGTGTAATCCTTTGTTTTAAATAAAAAAATGGGATTTCTTCTTATGATGAAGTTTATGAATTTTCAATTGTCTGGATAAATATAGTATGCATATTTTTTATGAATTTTAGAGAAAGGATATTTTAAAAATGATTATGTAAACCTTAAATAAATAAAAATGTGTAAGGATTTTTAAAAAATGGTCTTCTACAATTATGTTCAGTACGAAATTTCGAGTCTAATAAGATCAACATGATTTTTGATGAATAGTAAATTATGAATAGTGATTTTATGCTTAGGATTAGTAATGTCACCAAATGGATTAGTAATTTCACTAAATGAAAGTTTTAATATAATTTAGACACCTAGATTAATTAATGAGATTCAATAAAATGGGAAAATAATAGTTTCATAAATTATTATTCAAGTATTAGTTTTTTCGAGTGAATAGTATTTTTTAATTAAAAATTAAATTAAAAATATTTAGAAAATTATTTTTATAAAATGGAATTCATTTTTGAACTCAGAGCATCGATATTATGTGAAGGTAATTTTTGGGGATTTTTTTGAAAAAATTGAATTTTCGGTGAATAGTGTGTTTATTTAAAAAATGAATGAAAAATATTTAGAAAATTATTTTTATAAAATAGAGTTCATTTTTGAAATCAGAGCATTGATATTTGGTTAATGTGAAATTTTTGGATTTTTCTGACAAAGTTGAATTTTCAGCGAATAGTAAAAATACAGTTTTAGGGTTTCAGAATGTTTAGTGACATCATAACTGTGTCATGATGACTTTATGAGATATTTTATAGTATGGTCGAATAGAGAGGATGGATTATTGTGTGGGGGTCCCCATGTGGCCTAACTCTATGGGAAGTACCATTGGAGGGCCCATGCTTTTGAGAAAACCACTTTTGAGGTGTCCCTTGGCCATTAATGCCTTGTCCCCTCACTTTCCCTATAAATACCAATCCCTCCTCTCATCTTTTCGACTCAAAAAACATCCTCAACGATGTTTGGGTCTCCTTACCTCCCAAGGAGTCCTCCCAAGGTTCCCCCAAGCCCCCAAGGTCCCAACCTTTGAGTTTTAAGAGTTACGTTTTATGGTAAGGGATCTGACCTCTCTCTTTCATTTCAAGTGATCTCTTTTATGTCATTTCTTTTATGCTCCATGTTATTATGTTGGAGGAGGTTCTTTTATATTCATTATACTGTCCTTTTTATGTTCATATGATGAGAGACCCCCTCTTACTCTCATAATTTCATTTTATGAATGTTTAAGTGGCGTCGTTAGGCTGCCGAAATTTGTATAACGGATTCTTTCACCGTTCTCATTTTCAAGTTCTATTTTCTTGTCAAGTCTTTCAAGTTCATTTTTATTATGTTGGGGTATGATCTATATATCTATCATACTGATATTTTATGACCATATGATGAGATACCCCATTTTATCTCTTCAATTCTGTATTTTGATGTTTAAGTGGCGTCGTTAGGCTGCTGAATTTTTAAGTGGTCCTTGCACCTTTCTCCCTTTTCAAAGTTCTAATTCCATGTCAAGTCTTGCATGTTTCTTTTTATTATGTGGGGGTATGATATCTATATATATCATACTGATATTTTATGTTCATATGATGAGAGACCCTATTTGATCTCATCAATTCATTTTTGGTTGAAGTTTATGTAACGCTGTTAGGCTGCCGAATTTTCATAAGAGAAATCTTATTTTTGTCTTCCTTTCATGTTCTTCATTTCATATGGTATATTTTTAAATTTCATTACCATGTTCTTAAATCCCTTTTATTCTTTCCCTATATCGTTTTATGGGTCATTTATGAATGTTTGACCCATGTCCCCTCTTTTTTCAATGTTTTCTAAAAACCTTGAAACATAGCCGTTATGCTGCAGAATTTTCGTCTCAAAATGCCTCTCTCTATTCAAAAAATTATTTTATGTTATAAATTGAATACTCAAAGATATTATTTCTACAGGGGAATTCACATATATACCAAAATTTTCTATTTTAAATTCTGGGATTTACATACATGAAACCCGCTCTCCCCTTTTGTGGGTTTAAAGTGACGTAAAGATCATGTTTTTAAAGCAGTTTTTAAAACGTTATGATTATGAAATGAAACCCATTTATTTTATGCTATATGGGTTATTTATGAAATGTATGATGATTATATACGTGGCTCACATGATAATAAAGGCAAATTTAAAGGTGCGCCCTGATATCGCTCAAATGCATTGGGTAATGATGTAACCACTAGAGATTACAATTTTCACGATACCTTGGTGAATAACATTGGTAATTTTCAAATGACACCTTGGGGATGGACCTTAGTGATATGTTCATGATTGTCTATGTTAAATTATGTAGCTACATCTTAAATTTATGAAAAATGTTATTTTTATTATGATATATCTCATGATTTATTTCTCATGCCTTAAAGTTCTTTTCTTGACCTTATTGAAGTATCTCAAGTTCACATGAAAAATGTTTCTCATGTTTCCCTTACTTGGTATTCTGCTCACCCTTTCTTTTGATGTATGCCCCCAGGTTATGAGATGCAGTAATGAACCTAGGATTAACATCAGGAGAAGCCTTTCAAGTGTTTAAGAAGAATGTTTTATGTTTTCATGTTTTATGTTCCTGGTTTCCAAGAAACTAAACCTTAAAGATCCTCAGTTTTGTATAATGAAATGAAAGTTTATGTTATAAAAAGGAGGGAAGCTATAGTTGGTATCAAAGGATGGTTTGGTTATTTGTGGAAATTTGGATATGAAAAATTTAGGAATAACACTATAGAAAAGTTTAAATATACGAAATATTCTAGATATTTTGGTGAGTATTGAGTAAGGGGATGCCAAGCAAATACATCCCTGTCTGGATACGAGCAGGTAGATGTGGCTCTGGCACAGATGTACATAGGGGTAAAACCTGAAAACACCGCTTTGAGCTAGACTCGAACGGGAAATGGTACACAACAACGGGCCTTGCTGCACTCTTGGTTACGACACTCCCAGGGGATATTCTTTGGTAAATTCACAAGCTTAGTATGAACCATTATAAAAGGAACAAAGATAAAATAAAATAAATATTCACATAACAATATACAATCATAGATAACCTAGATTGGAACCTAAGGGATCACAAGTTAGGATATACTTTTATTCTACAAGTTTATCCTTTTATGCTTGATGTTTCCTTTTCATGATTATTGGTGAAGTATTTAAGCCCCTAATTATACTTTATCATCTTAGTTAATGGTGGGAAATCGAAAAACATGTCCCAACAACCAATGTGATAGGAAATGCGATGATTTCCATATTTATATGACATAGATGATTAGGAGATTAAAAGATGATTATTATTTTGGATGATTTTCACTATTTTGGGGACCCTATATGATCGAGGTAAATAGATTACTATGGTATTTTCATTGAGGAGTAATGTTGACTTATATTTTGAAGAGTCGATGAATTTAAGGTGGAATTATAGTAATTTAGGTTACTTATGGAAATGATTAACCTATCTTGGGGTAAATATGTTTAGGTTAGTTACTTTTGTTATAAGATGTTAGGAGTGGTTGATGTTGCTTGGAGATTAATGATAAAGTTTACCTTGGATGACTATGTTATCAAATCATTCTTGTATTTGGGTTTCAATTTTAGTTTGGTTTATTTTGAGGATTTTTAAGGACAATTATTTACAGAATGGTCTATGATGAACTCTGGGTAGTACCATGGAACATTGAAGATTTAAAAGTAGTTTCCATTCCTATGGGATTATTTCATTTTGAAGAGTTGTTTTACCTTACCCTTTCTGTTTTTGGGATAATGTTTAAAGATAGATGAAATAGATGATTAATCTTCTGTGGATTATGTGATTCTCTCGGAGATGATTCTTGTGTTTTGATGAGACCAACTGTTTTTGAATGCTCATCGTTTGGGAAAAAGATTATTTTTGGGTAGAATCTTATTAAAGGATGAAACTCTACATGAAGGTAGGTATATTTTATTATGTTTTTTTTCTATGTAGTAAATGAATTCCTCAAAATTAAGATATGAAACGTAAAACAAATATGTTGTTGGTTTACGTTTCCTACTAGGTAATCAAAGACCATTTACACACATCATAAGTTTGGGATTTTCTTATGGTTAACTTTCTACTAATCATGTTCTCTATCACTCTCCCTCATAACTTGACCCTTTGTTTTCTCCTCCATGTCCATGTTTTCCTACATGGAATCCTAGTGTGGGTTAACTCGGGTGACCTTTGTACTTCCCTTTCTTTCTTTTAAAGTAATAGTTTTACTGACTCCTTTTCTGATGTGAGACTTTCAATGAAATTTCAAAACCCAATTTTAAACATGGGAGGACGCAATTTCTTAAGGGGGGAAGATTGTAATGACCCGAAATTTTGAATAAATCTTGTTTCCTAATTTTATGTGTTATTTATTTTATTTTTTATACTCAAAAAAATGTTTCATTTGATAACATGAGTATAATTAAAATGAGATTATTGGTTTTCGGCTATTATTTGACCATTTTTCAATATGACCGCTGGAAACTAAATATTTTGATTATTGTCTCTAAATAAAATCAATCTTGGTTAATTAATATAAAAAGCAGATTCGATGGCCTCACCCAGTAGTCTTGGACCGATCGAAGCCCATCTAAGAGAACTTGGGAAGGAGGTAGCACCACTGAGCTTTGCTCTGGAACAAACCCAAGCTGAACTTCATCATGTAAAGCTAGAACGGGATCACCTTCACGAGAAGTTCAAAATGATAGAAATTACTACTCGTGCGATGTTGGCCGAGCCTCCCTTGGATTCTCTCACCTTATCACACCTTACACTTAGGTCTTATGCTGGTGTGATAAGGGGCTATGTAAGGAGACCGTAACTGCCTTGTGTAATCCTTTGTTTTAAATAAAAAATTGGGATTTCGTCTTATGATGGTGTTTATGAATTTTCAAATTTCTGGATAAATATAGTAAGCATATTTTTTATTAATTTTAGAGAAAGGATATTTTTAAAATGTTTATGTAAACCTTAAATAAATAAAAATGTGCAATGATTTTTAAAAAATGGTCTTCTACAATTATGTTCAGTATGAAATTTCGAGTCTAATAAGATCAACATGATTTTTGATGAATAGTAAATTATGAATAGTGATTTTATGCTTAGGATTAGTAATGTGACCAAATGGATTAGTAATTTCACTCAATGAATGTTTTAATATAATTTAGACACCTAGATTAAGTAATGAGATTCAATAAAATGTGTAAATAACAGTTTCATAAATTATTATTCAAGTGTTAGTTTTTTCAGGTGAATAGTGTATTTTAATTAATAATTAAAATAAAAATATTTAGAAAATTATTTTTTTTAAAATGGATTTCATTTTTGATCTCACAGCATCGATATTATGTTAAGGTAATTTTTGGGGGTTTTTTGAAAAAAAATGGATTTTCGATGAAAAGTGTGTTTATTTAATAAATTAATTAAAAATATTTAAAAAATTATTTTTATAAAATAGAGTTCAATTTTGAAATCAGAGCATTGATATTTGGTTATTGTGAAATTTTGGGAATTTTCTAAGAAAGTTGAATTTTCAGTGAATAGTAAAAATACAGTTTTAGGGTTTCTGTATGTTTAATGACATCATAACTGTTTCATGATGATTTCATGAGATATTTTAAGGGATGGTCGACTAAAGAGGATGAATTATTGTTTGGGGGTCCCCATGTGGCATAACTCTATGGGAAGTACAATGGGAGAGCCCATTCTTTTGAGAAAACCACTTTTGAGATGTCCCTTGGCCATTAATGCCTTGTCCCCTCACTTTCCCTATAAATACCAAGCCATCCTCTCATCTTTTCGACTCCAAAAACATCATCAACGATGTTCTGGTCTTCTTACCTCCCAAGGAGTCCTCCCAAGGTTCCCCCAAGCCCCCATGGTCCCAACAATTGAGTTTTAAGAGTTACGTTTTAAGGTAAGGGATCTGACCTCTCTCTTTCTTTTCAAGTAATCTCTTTTATTTCATTTCTTTTATGCTCCATGTTCATATGTTGGAGGAGGTTATTTTATATTCATTATAATGTCCTTTTTATGTTCATATGATTAGAGACCCCCTCTTACTCTCATCATTTCATTTTATGAATGTTTAAGTGGCGTCGTTAGGCTGCCGAAATTTTTGTAATGGATTCTTTCACCCTACTCATTTTCAAGTTCTATTTTATTGTCAAGTTTTCAAGATCATTTTTATTATGTTGGGGAATTATCTCTATATCTATCATACTGATATTTTATTACCATATTATGAGAGACCCCATTTGATCTCTTCAATTCAGTATTTTGATGTTTAAGTGGCGTTGTTAGGCTACTGAATTTTTAAGAGGTCCTTGCACCTTTCTCCCATTTCAAAGTTCTAATTCTATGTCAAGTATTGAAAGTTACTTTTTATTATGTTGGGGTATTATCTCTATATCTATAATACTGATATTTTATGTTCATATGATGAGAGACCCTATTTTATCTCATCAATTCATTTTTGGTTGAAGTTTATGTAACGTTGTTAGGCTGCCGAATTTTCATAAGAGAAATCTTATTTTTGTCTTCCTTTCATATTCTTCATTTCATATTGTATATTTTTAAATTTCATTACCATGTTCTTAAATCTCATATATTCTGTCCCTATGCAGTTTTATGGGTCATTTATGAATGTTTGACCCATGTCCCCTCTCTTTTCAATGATTTCTAAAAACCTTGAAACGTAGCTGTTATGCTGCAGAATTTTCATCTCAAAATGCCTCTCTCTTTTCTCAAAATTATTTTATGTTATAGATTGAATACTCAAAGCTATTATTTCTACAGGGGTATTCACATATATACCAATATGTTCTATTTTAAATTCTGGGATTTACATACATGTAACCCGCTCTCCCCTTCTGTGGGTTTAAAGTGACGTAAAGATCATGTTTTTAAAGCAGTTTTTAAAAAGTTATGATTATGAAATAAAACCCATTTGTTTTATGCTATATGGGTTATTTATGAAATTTTTGATGATGATATATGTGGCTCACATGATAATAAAGGAAAATTTAAGGGTGCGCCCTGATAGCGCTCCAATGCATTGGGTAATGATGTAACCACTAGAGATTACAATTTTCACGATACCTTGGTGAATAACATTGATAATTTTAAAATGACACCTTAGGGATGGACCTTGGTGATATGTTCATGATTTTCTATGTTAAATGATGTATCCACATCTTAAATTTATGAAAAATTTTATTTTTATTATGATATATCTCATGATTTATTTCTCATGCCTTAAAGTTATTTTCATGACCTTATTGAAGTATCTCAAGTTCACATGTAAAATGTTTCTCTTGTTTCCCTTACTGGCCCTTCTTCTCACCCTTTCTTTTGATGTATGTCCCCAGGTTATGAGATGCAGTAATGAACCTAGGATTAACACGAGGAGAAGCCTTTCAATTGTTTAAGATGAATGTTTTATGTTTTGATGTTTTATGTTCCTGGTTTCCAAGACACTAAACCTTAAAGATCCTCAGTTTTGTGTAATGAAATGAAAGTTTATGTTATAAAAAGGCAGGATTCTATACATCGTGTAGTCCACCCCCGGGTACCATCCTGTCCTCGAACACTTGGCCTCTGTCAGCACTGCCTGTCGTTTGCAACCAACACAATGAGGTGCGGGCATAGCCCGTGCAGGGGTGAGTATAACGATACTCAGTAGGGACCCCGAGACCCTCAAGGTCTCACTAAAACCAACAAGGATAACCACAATGAATATCTCAACAGATAACCTCTACTTAGGTATATGCCCATACATATACCTAAATTATCATGTAACCAATCTCAATCCTGAGGAAACACAGAGATTATACACTCAGATCCAACCAGGATTTTTATTATCGAAACCGTAACTGCTGAAGAGCTCCGCCTCTTGAGTGTATAGTGGTCCTATCACGACTCTGAGGTACTGCTCACTAACCTAAGACTGCTGAGGTACTCCTCCTGTCGAGTACTGTGGGCCTACTGCTACAACCAAGTGCTTCCCGCCATGGGTCTACCGCTACAACCAAGCGCTCCCCCTCATAGCCTCCAGAGGTACTCCTTCTGTTGAGTACTGCGGGTCTGCTACTACAACCAAGTGCTCCTCCGCCGTGGGTCTGCCGCTACAACCAAGTGATCCCTCCCATATCCTCCAGAGGTACTCCTTCTGTTGAGTACCGCGGGTCTGCCGCTATAACCAAGGGCTCCTCCACCATGGGTTTTCCGCTACAACCAAGCGGTCCCCATTGGGCTATCCGAAACACACCGAGTCGATCGGTCAAGCAGTCGTTAGGTCTCAGTCGGCTACACGGTCTTCGTACTCCACACGCTAGTCTCCGGGAGTGTCCGCTCCACGAGCTGCAGGTCGATACTAAAAGTATCACAAAGTTCCACGAAGAAGTATATAAAAGGACCTCCTCGTCATAGGGGTCTCAACGCAACAGACGGTGCGTCAATCAGACGCCCGGTCTGTGTGGTATTAGCCTTTTCATCCCAGGGGCCCAGTTAGTTTCGTGAGGGAACCAACCCGACTGTATCTCAACTATACACCAAACTCTCATAGGGTATACTCATAGGGACCATTTCTCAACGTGATCACCAACGCCATTGACGGTTCATCAAACGGTCGTCCGTTCTGAAAGATATCAGCTTTTCCGTTCTAGGGGCCCTGTTGGACTTCGAGTACAATCCAACATTCCCAAACTCCAACTGCATCCAAACCTCGGACAAAGTACGCCAAAAGTTCCATTCCATCAAGAGGAAAATATCAAAGTCGACGGCACATCAATCAGACGTCCAGATCTCAAGATATGAGCGTTTCCGCTCCGAGGGCCCGGTTAGTTTCGTGCACGAACCAACCCGGCCAAACCCAAAGTATTCCGAAACCTTGGGTGTAGTATACCAAAACGACCGTCTCGATCCAAGGATTACATCAACGCTGACGGCGCGTCGTTTGGAGGCCCTTAGCTCAAGTTATGAGTGAACGACCGTGAGGGGTCCGAAAATGGGGGGTCTAGGCCCGGACCGACCCGGCCCGACCCCCCCTGGGTCGACCCGAACTGGGTCGACCCGCACCGGGTCTAACCCGGCTGGGCCCGGCCCGGACCAGACGGCTCGTTCTGGCCCGACCGCCCAGCCGCGGCTCGGCCAGCGCGGCCGGGTGGAAGCCACGTGGGGTGGAGTGCTGCCCCCGTGTGAAGAAACGTCGCGGCCCCGGTTGGGGCCGCCTCGCCACCGAACGCGGTGGCCAGGCTGCGTCCCTCCTCCTGGTTTTGCGTGGCCATGGAACCGGCTCGCCGCCGCCCCGGCGGTAGCTTCCGCGGGCCATCTGACGCGCTCCGGTGGTTCGTTTTGCATGTGGTCTTTGCCAGTGGTCCTCCCGGGACCCGATCTTCACTATCAGGCCCTCGAATCCCCCTTGCGGCCCCGTTTGTCATCATCCGCCATTTCGCGCACCAAGAACGAAAAGGTGCTGTGGGTTCGGACTTGTTTGTTAGTCTGCACCCACCGCGTTATAGGTTTTGAAGATATTCACCCAACAATATTTAAACGACCAGGGATTTAATTAGAAAATTTTAAAGAATCAAACCCCTATCTTAACTTCGTCATCGGACACGAGTTTGTCGTAGAATCGACTGTCACGGATGAATGGGTCGCCGCGTCATTGAAGGGCGTCGCTGTCGTGCGGTACTCGGCGTCGCGTCGGCGAACTCCAAGGATCATTAACATACAGATTTAATTATAATAATTAAATCCATGTTGATGTTATAAACCAAAAATAATTATAAAGGAGCACTACCCCCTACCATGTCGTTGTCGATCGAAGGTTGTCGCGGGGTTGGATCGTCATGGAAGAAGTGTCGCGGAGGGAGAATCATCGGCGTCGCAGAACACGGCGTTGCGTCGCTGATCTCCGAGGGTTCGGTGTTCTTCACATTCTTCGTCGGAGGCCGGCGTTCTTCGCGTTATTCACGTTCTTCGCGAAGGAGGTTGAAGTTCTTCATGCTCATCCCAAACCTCTCAACGCCACAAGATCCAACAGGAAAATAAAATAAGAGTTTTCATATATTATTAACGCACACGACACATTTGAATTTCAAAATAAAAGAAACGAACAATTAATTCAATGAATTAATTGTAACAAAAAAACAGCCCTATTAATGAGGCGTTAAGAATTTAAAACACGCGTCAGTTGACTTTCTATTAAGAAGGGTTTTCGCGGGTTCGTTACTTAGGGGAAAAGAAACAGTGGGGCTTGTGTGGGCCCCACCTCACAAATATCCTACCAAGTGGGTAGGATAATTTCGATTGCACCCAATCCATTTCAACTGAGCTTTAGCAGCTTAAAGTGGTCTTTAAGTGACATTAAGTGAAATAAAAAAAAGTTTGTCGTACCACATTATTTTATGTCTTAACTTAAATCCCAAAAATTAAAAACCACAACCGAGCAAAACACAACTCCAGAAGAGGCGTTTCTAAGCAAATTCTGGCACTATGATTCCATCGGTGCCGTCAGAATTTAATTCCGAGCACCGGTTCAGAAGTTAGAAAAACCCGCTTGTTCGTTCACTGAACGTACCCAAGTTAAACTTCGGAAAATGATTCCGGGCACACCGGGCCTCGGAATCTGGCGCCGTCAGAAACTGCTTTCTTGTAAAATCTCGAAGAAAATTTAGAAAAAAATCTCCCAATAATTTTACGGGTATTTATATTTTAGATATTAGATCATTTGAAAGATGAAATCTAATGACGTTGACTGATCAAATTGAAGAATTTTTTCCTTTCCAGGGGTGGAAAGAGTTAATGGTTTGGAGAATTTTCACACCTAAATATTTTTTTTGACCTATGATACTGGTTTTCATTTGGAAATTGGTTTCTATCTTGATTATCTTGTGTTATGTATTAATGTTTTTAGTTTCATGATATTTTTCTCTAAACAGGGTATGCGCACGATTTGGTAAATCCCATGGGGAATATACAAGGAAATTGTTCATGCCTTGTAGTGCTTCTAGATGAAGGCACAAATCATAAACGTGGTTTTTTGAATTATTATTAATTCATGTCTAAATCCATTGTCTTAGGAGAGAACCATTCCGCATTGTTGTAACGTGACTTGAAACCGATCAGGAAAAACCATGATGGTAACCATGAGTGCCATGTAAGAGTAAAACAGTTAGCGCTTGGTTTTTCATACCGGGTAGCCAAACTATAATATCTTCCCAAATCTAAAAAAATTTAAATTCCTATTCTACCCTTTAAGGATTTTAACCCAAAATAATCCATTACTACTCTCCCTTGTCCATGATACCATATGGGTGATCCCCCCTTTATAATCATGCTCCATCTACCCTACAATGGTGTATATATATGATTCTTATTAGGATATATCTCTAAGGTAAATTATTAATCTCAGATAACTCCTCCTCTTTAACCAATTTCATCATCATAATGTCTACTTTCTATGTAATTTGGATCTATGGATTCTATTTCCCACGGTTTTGGTTGGGTTTTTTTGTTAAATGGTCTTCATGATAAATCATGGTTCTTAGAACCTTTAATAGGTGGTTTGGGGTGTGTGTTGTTGAAGAGTCGTGAGATTGAGGCAAGTTTTACTTTACACATTAATATTTAATTAAATAATCATTATTTTCACCCATCATTTATATGTTAATTAGTTTGTTTTTATCATTGAAAATATATTTTTTCTATAATGTAGTGTTTCTACCTTATTATATGATAATTGATTTTTTCTACAAAAAAAATGAATTTCACACCATGTGTACGATTAAATGCCTAGTTAGATTTTTCATGTTCCTTGGGATTTATAAAGAATGGTTATTCATTGTGAATATATTTATGATCCAATAAAGTATTAGATTGTTTACTTATATGATTTTTCAAATTTGTTTTTGCATATAAATTAATAATGATGTATTCTTTTAAAAATGGCTTGGAATATGGCAATGGTTATTGGGAAATTTTTCATTTTAAGGATGATGGGATGACATTATAATGCATCAAGAAATATTAAAGGGGTATTTCATAAACTGGTTTTGGGATGAGAAGTGGTGTATTTGTATCCATTCGGAATATTTATTTTGTTCACTGAAAATGATGGGTTATTAAATAATGTTTGAGTCCTATTTGAAACGTTATAATGTTTGTAAAATTGATTAATATGAAAATTGTCCTTAGAAATTTTATTTACTTCATTTATATATATAAATATCAAATGGGTGGGATATCCTCAAATTGGAATCCTAATCACCCATTTTCTCATTATCTAACGGTATATCCTCATTATAGACTAATTTGAGTAATATGAGGTGTGTGGAAAGATAATGATCCTAGTGGTGATTTTTGTGATTTTTGTTCGGTTGATTATTATATATGTAAATGTGATTGGAATATCAAATGGAATTGGGTAGATAAAAATCAATTATACCTCGTGAAAAGGAGAACCAGTAATTACTATGGAATATTTTGAGAATGAATGTTTCTCAATGTAGAATACACACTAGCTAGTGGCCCATATTAGAGGGATATATTGAGGTTTTTTATTATGGTATTGAGACCTTGAGTCTGTACCATGTGGGGTGTGTCCATTCATGTTAGGTAGTTTTCATGTCAATGAGTGAGGCATACATTCTGGGATAATTCCACATGTATGATTATATTTGGGATTATTCATGAGATCCTATGATATTTCCTTTTTTTTTGCAGTTGGTTTCCAATGATTGTTAATTGAGATGGAAGTTTGTGGGAAACTCTTATGTGATAAATTCCATACACATTTTTGTATAAATTGTTTTCATGTTTCATTCAATATTTTGAATTATTTCTAAAAATGATAAATCAGTTTTCTAGTGTTTATGTAATTTTATTTGGTAATCACTGTACAAATTCTTTTTTCCCTTCACATTAATGTAAAGAAATGGCCCTTCATGGAGAAAGTGTGTAGCTTATAATGGAAAATGTAATTGGGTTTTGGATTAATTTTAAGTGGAATGTATGTGGAATCATATTAATTTTCTATAATTTATATTAAACATGAGTTTGTGGTTTCATTTTTTTTTTATTGATTTTTGAAAATATTTTCACAGGCATGCCTACTATGTTTTATTTTTCAAAACTATTTTTTCTTCATGATTTTATATCATGGAGCATGTATAATCTAGGTTTCAATCTATATGGGTGCTAGTTGATCTTGGTATTTTTAGTGACCCTCTAGGTCATATAGAGACAATACAGTCATCGTGTTTATTCAGTTTTTTTGTATTGTTTTATTGTATTTTCTGATTCTAGTATAGAAATATGATTATTTGGATTTATATGTTTTTAGGATGATTTATTTTTTTCTACTATAAGTTATATATAATTTTTTTGGGAAAAAAAATCCCTTATGATTCTCTTTTGATTATTGGCACTAGTTTCCAGCCTGTGGTGATCAAGTACGCCCTTCGAGACGTTCCATTAATCTCATTTGATGACCAGTTTTGGGTCGACCATGGTTATCTTGTGAGATCATAGCTACCTTCTATACTAAACTATGATCATCCTGATATTAATTTTTATGAAATGATAGTATTAATCAGCTCTAAAGAATCATTATAGTAATTTAGTACAAGTCCACGTTAATGGAATTAGACTATCCCCCCACATGACCTTAATGGAATATCTCAATCACCATTGGATACTAAATAAAATTACCCATTGAAATTCATAATTTGATGAATCATTTTCACACTAGAAATCCATGTACTATAATAATAATTATAGTAGTATGGAAGAGGAAAAACCTATATAAATTATTCAAAATAACAGAAATAAGTAAAATCAAATCTAAAATAGATAATATAATCAGACAACAATAGTAGTGGAATTAGTTTATAAGTGAAAACATGGACACTAGTCACTAGCTCCCTGATGTTGTAGATATTGACACACACTAAAATAATACAATATACCTTACGAAAAAATATACTAAAAACTAATAATTATATGTAACTACATAATAGACCACAAAATATTTATATCCACCAAGGTTCACATGCAGGATTCGAGTATATACTACTCGACAGGTAACCATCGTGATTTCAAAACATAAGGAATAAATTTTTTTAATGGGATATATCAATATTCATATTTATATAGATATAAAAAAAATTAACACAAAATTTTACTAAATAAATCATCAAATTGAATGTATTATAAATAATTATAAATTCACAACTCCCCCTACTAGGAGGATTCAGACATGATATTCCAACATCGAGGTTCGCGCTCAGTATTCAATATGATAATCCAGGTCCATTCCTAAGGGAAGGAAATACAAATAAAATATCATACACATTTACACAAATATATATATATATATATAATAGTATATGTGTCCTTATAAAGAGACGTTCATAGTGACTCCTCAATAGGAATAGAATATGGCATAATTATTCATTCCAATCTCACTACCCATCATTGAGAATAGTGGAATGGGTAATACTACTTTAGGGTTTTGGGAGCCTTTTATTCACTAGGAAATGGGATTTATGAATCATATCCATGGAAACCATTTATTGAAATAGTAAGTGTACCAATAAAAAATTTATAATATATATATATATCTACCAATATGATCATAATTTTACAAAATAGTAGAAATTATCATGTATTATTTAAACCATACCAAATATAATTCATAGTAAATAAATCTAAAAAATAATATTTTAACCTTAAACACTCTTTACTATATTAATATATGATGACTCAATATCAATAAAGAAGATACTAATTGGAAGAAATCATAATTGAAAGATTATAAAAATAAAACATGTACACAATCATCAAATCAAAAAATATGAATGTCATGAGAAAATATTTCTCCCCATTTAACTATAATAAATAGTTATACCAATATCATCGTATGGAGTAAGTAGTAGAGAATGGTATATTAAAAATCATTCAAAATGAGTATTTAAATAATGAAGGATTGGTAACAAGTGAAACCACATAAAATATAGAAAAATATATATTGTTTTTTATATTTTATATAAGAAAAAATACCCCTAGTAACTTTAATAAACAGTAAATTAATGTTTTTTGAAGAAGATATTTAATTAAATCACATTCAAATGTATAGTTTTATTGAAATCACTAACTAAATACACCATAATAGTGAGTGACTTAGGGTGATAATTATTATAATCTGCCACATAGTCATGTTAGAATGTTAGAAAGAATACTTTTAACCTATAAATCCCATGAACATACATTATCTAGATACAAAATATAAATCTTGTGAAATCGATACTTTTCTTCATTCATTACATAGGGGAAATTCATTGATCATATATTGTTTTTATTTCTACATACCATGGGATAATAATAATCACTATTTATATAATAATAATTTATAGAAATTTTTTTTGTAACTATTATGTGCAGTCCATTATCATATATCTCTATGAACTACACTGAACAAGGAAAACATGAAAATTTGGCTAGATAATTTCACAGAATGATTCATCATAAAATATAAATACTATATCAAAAAAATACATAGTTTTAAAATTCTTTATCAATCATAAATCATAAATGATGGTTTTTTAGTGGTCTCCCTTTTTAATTTCTCAAGGTCTATAAAATATCATCCATCTTGGTTAATTTATTTTAAAATATCCACAATATATGGGTATTAAATATTTCAATTATATTTTATGAATAATGATCCTACCACACATTGATGTTAAAATTAAATTGTTTATTAATAACTAATTTATATTCCGAAGTCAATTTTGCTCCCAAACAATTCATTCTAAATTCGTATTTATGAAAATCTACTATATACTTGTAAATTGTGGCTTGGCTATCATTATTATAGGTATATTTTTAGTTCTTCAAAACTACTTGTTATATGGTGTTCAAGATTATTTCATGTTCCCTATTCAAGAATATGATCCAAAAACTATAGGTGAATCATTGTTAAAAGTTCATATAAAAAATTAATTTGATCTTTTCAATTATTTTATAGATTCAAACAATTTTAAGTATCATCCATTGTAGATCAAAATGTGGTTATCATTCAAATAATTGTATACATGGAATAAATGTTTTCCAAAAACAACCAAAACTCTTTATATACTTCATATCATGATATGGAAATTATCATCATCTTTCCTAGAACAGTGTGAACATATATACTATTTTATTATTTTAAAATCATGCAATAAATCTTGAATCACCATATATAACATTTTTTATTCATCATCCAAATGAATTTCCCAACATCAACCATTTATTGGACATTAATATTGTAAATGTATTTTACAGGACCATTTTTACATGATAAAATACATTCATAAGGTAAGGCTATCATGTCATGGATTATTCATGTGTTCAAGACACCATGGAATGGATTTTGTGTGATCAAATTCGACTTATCTGGGTTTATTTGAAGGACACATGTGGCTTTTAATGCGAGCTGCCATGAGATCCAGATGTTATTTCTTGGGCTCCTCACATAATCAATGGTTACCAAGAATGGTTTACAACCCCATTCTCATGGTGGTGAATATATCAGAGAAGAATTATAACTTCCCCCATTATGCTTTTTATTTCCATCTCTATACTATAAGGATAGTAGATCACATGCATCCTTGAGAGTATTATCAAAAACATTCAATCTTTTTTTATGATGCACCACATGACAAAAATTGGGTCTTATAGAGAAACATGTTTATTTCGGTGGACTCTACCACAAAATTTTATATTGATAAATGGGATGCACATAATCAAATGAAACTGTCCTTGACCCTTCTCATGGTGAAGGTGACATGTTAATTAGCTCTTTCATGACATGGTGTAAAATTTTCTGGTTGGATTATGGGGTATTGTGAACCACATAACCATATCACATGAAAATAAAGTACCGCATAAAGTTTATTTATTTTTCATATTTTCACCCTTTATATAGAAAAATGTTTAGAGTTATGTTTAGGCATGAGACAGATGAAAAGTCGCATGATCAGATAAGCTTTCCTAGAATACTTTTCATGACCTTCCGTGGTTTAATGATATCTTTATCAAGAATAGTGGGTTTCCCCATGGGCTTATCATGATACAAATTATATCATGTAAGGAATATGACCCATTCACACAAACTTATAATGCTTATTTGATAATTTTTTTTTCAAAATGATACATGATATATGTATTTTATATTCTATTTGATACTATTTATCAAAGAAAATATTTCCAATGTTTTATGTATTTCAGCCATTAAATATTTGAAAATGATTCTTTGGACGGAATGAAAAAGATCGCTACCCCTACTTCAGACCTCATCACTAATAAATACTCACTTATATAGAATCATAATTCACTTTAATATTTATTGCAATCGTCAATCTGTGTCTTGGGGTAAATTTTGTATTTTTGGAACGAATTCTAATTCTTCATTGTTACCTATACATAAGAGAGGTCATGTACCTCATTTAAATAGATATAAAAAATCTAAAAACATATTTTATTTAATTACTTTGCTTGATACATTCATATGTCCCCATCACAATATTCCATTTTCAAGGCCTCTTAATGAGAACTGATTGTCAGATCATCCCTAAGACTATTTTGTGAGAAATATTTTGTGAGATTTTTTTTCCAAGATCTGATAATGAGACCCTCATTTCTGGATAGATATTTTAGATGAACTTATAATTAAATTATTTTTAATTCCTTGAAAATTTATCTATATAATTTTGGAAATTTATTTCATTTAGGTTTTGCATGATCTGCTGACAAAGTCAGGTTATCACTCAATCATATTGTAGATCCTGAAAAAATTTCAAGGTCACACGATCATGGATATTATGAATGGTAATGTGGTGGATTTATTTTTCATGGATCATAAAAATCTCGATACCTCCATGGGTCACATGTTTCACAAGCATATTATAAAATAATTTGATCATGAATAGATCCATGGTTCATGAAATCCCCATGAAGCCATTGGAGTGAGGAATTACGTAAGTTGAGATTTATAGATTTACTAACATATTTTACAAGATATTATATAAATGGATTCAAGATCAAATATTCATTAAATGTGATATTCTATAGTAGTGGTGGCTCTGAACAATTCCATTGTATAAATTTTCCATGCTAACTATCACAGTAATTTCAAGTCATCATAGTAAATATTGATGGAGCAAAATTGAGTGAACCTCAGAGAATGTAATATCTCAAAAATACTACCACTAATTAGTTTCTTATATAATAATGACGTGGTATTCATTTCACCACTGTAATCAATCATCCATCCTACTTATATTCAAAAAAACTCAAATTTCCAATTGGGTGATCATCTACAAAATAAGTCATTTCATTACTGAGTAGAAATGTACATATAGGAATATAATGATGTTTTTTTAAAAAATTGTTCAGAAAATTCAATGATCTCCATTCAAATATCAAGATATAATTCATGATAACAAAATAATTATCTACAAACTATTTGTTTACTTGGATTCTTTACTAGGAAATTCGATCAGTTTGAAGCTTCAAAATTGATTGGGATTTCCCTTCTTAGTGTTTTATATTGACTTTGAATTATCTGTTGATATGAAGAATATTATGATGTGTGAGGCCGTATGCATCCAAAAAAATTCTTACTATAACAAGGAGGTTTATTTTGGGATTTCTATGTCTCTAGAGACCAAATATAAACAAATTATACCCGAAGCATGGTGTGTTTGGTATTAATCTCTAGAATGTTTATAAAATAGGTGGTGTACCCATATTAGTATTTTTATATGATGAGTGACCACCATCATCTGTGTGGGAAATCATAGAGGAGAAATATCCTATTTCATAAGATTTGATCTGATTGGATGAAAATACCCTTTAGAATGATTCACGTCCTCGGGATTTTATCACATTCAATAAATATCATAGATTAATTATAAGGAATGTCTATTCAGAACAATTTTCCATGAATCCAAAGGATTTCCCTACGAATGACTCCAGTTTTCATGATTTCACCAACTATCACATGATTTAGGATGGTTTATTTACTATATTTGGGAGGGATGTTATTCATTATGTTGAATTTAATTTTCATTTTAATAACATTCATTTCATGTACCATGGTAGGTACGTGCTACTAATGAAAGAAAATAGCGGATTCATAGTCTCCAACATTATGATGGGGAAATATATGAGAAGAGTGTATCTCATTGGGGGTATCCACTATAGTATTGGTATATTTTTAACTTCTATTATGAATCATTTATTGGGGGAAAGTCCCACATAAGAGATCATTCTCTTTTCATGTGTTATGGGGTTGGATGTGGGCTTATCTAGGAGGTTATGAGTTCTAATCCTTGAAATCATCCCCAAAATTCACTTCAAGAACATTATTAGTTTATTAGAGAGGTATGGTCCACAATGATGAATAATTGGAAGGTTACATACTTTCTAATACATCATGACTACATCCCCATCATTCCTTATGAGGGAGTCTCCATTGGGGGTGTTTATAATAATTGTGGGTAAATCCTAGACATCGAAGTTTACCAGATTACACCAAGTGAGGGTGCCCTCATGTTTACTGTTTATTAGACTATCCTCTGGGAATAGTTTGAACAATTATTGATATGCATCAGTTTTAGTGTTCCTGTTTTATAGATCCTCTCTCAATTAATGTTCACTCTATGAATCATTCTATAGTGGCTCACAAGTCTTAGCAGATGTTCACCAGGAAGGTGACTTTTGTAAATATAGACATGCCTCTTTTTGAATTAGAGATTTTTATTTACAAATATTATACAAAAATTTTGAACCACTCTTATCTAAATGGGAAATTATCAACATATGTACGTGAGGTGTAAATGTATGAATTGGTTTTTAAGGGAAATAGTAGGCCTTGAAAAAATCTAGTTTTGAGAAGACCAAAATCCCTAGAAGAATGTCATAAGTAGGTAAGGAATAAGTAATTAACATTATTTTAAATGGAAGTTTAAACTAGCATAGTCATATAAGAAGGTGTTCTAAATCTTGATTCCAGTCCTACACAATAATTTAATGTCACATTTTGGCACTTTATGACATTGATAACAAACAAATTAGAGGGTGATCCCTGGGAAAAAATAAACAAAAAAGGATTACCATTTTGTCTTTTCACTCATATTACCACCCCTCTAGGAATTACATTCAATGAATGTCATATGATGTTTTATTATTCCTTGTGATACCTTAATGAAATGATGGAAAACATGGAGGGTCAAGTTCACTTTTTTCCATTATATTAGAAAATGGTGTTTCTTGTCATGCTTTAGGTTTTCATGGATGAATAGGGTTATATGATCATCAAGTTAGATGTATGGATAATCTTACTTCTATTTTCAAAAGGCCATAAAATTGTGGAAATAGTAATTATATAGTTTATTTATTCATTTGAATGGATTTTTCATAAGAAAAAGCACACCTTATTCCACCAATATATTATCCGTTGGCTTTAGATGTTGGAGATGAATTTAGCAGTGATCAGGGGACCAATTATAAGTGATTTCTTGGCCGACTAGCTCTAATGGGGGTGGAGATTACAATTATTAGAGAAACTCCCTTGTAATTGGATCCCTCTAGGTGGTATTATTACATTCCTCAACATCAGTAGCTTCTCGAGATCCTAGGATGGAGGATAAAGAGAAATGAATAATTCTAAATTATCACATCACCCTTCATCTGAATCATTAAAAAATTATCGAATTTCATTATTTTGGAAAAAAAATTATATTATCGTTGATCATCCTGAAATTTCAAAAATTCAATGGTCTCTATCAAACCCACTTGTATGGTCATGTCAATACTAGAAAAAGATCCTAAACACACGGTTCAAAATCGTGTGAATAGACACCAAAACCGTGGGTATATTCTATACCCACGGTTTGTGGAATCGTGGTTGTTGGTGGCATCCTTATAGGTCCATGACCTATACCCAGAGTTTGTAAAAATTGTGGGTATTGCTTTTTCTACCATGTCATAACTCTATACCCATGGTTTTAAAACCGTGAGTATAGAATATTTTACAAAATAGCAGCCCACGGGATTCGATATCACAACCACTTCTCCATTCACGAGCATCCGTACCACATCCCCATCATGGAATATATGTATATATATATTTATATTATTAAATATATTTATTTAAACCATGGGTATAGAGGAATAAATCGTGGGTATAGAACTGCCACCAAATTTTTATTGTTCCCGTGGAAAAAATAAATTTCCTGCTCACACGCAGGAAACTTATTCCCATAGTTTGTCAAAACTGTGGGTATAGTGTTTTTTATTTGATTACTATACCCACGGTTTTGGAAAAACCATGGGTATAGGGCACCCTATCCCTGCGGTTTTGGGCTAACCTTGGGTAGATAAATTTTTTGATACCCTATACCAACGGTTTGGAGAAAACCGTGGTTATAGGTCCATTTTCTAGTAGTGTGTATCTTCCGATGATTATGAGGGTACACATTTAGGTTCTTCATATGAAACATCACTGTTGGGCCCATATCATTAGGGAGAAGAGATGGATGTTGCATCAACCCATTTAGGAAAGACTCAATCAACATATTTTCAAAAAGTAATTGCCTTTTATATTTCATAGGGGAACATGTTTTATAAGGGACAAATATAGGTAGAAATTATTATACTAATTTATATTTTATGGTACTGCATTATTGTTAAGGGTAATACTTATTCATAATTTTGAGATATTATACATTTTGGTCATCTCATATTATATTTTATTTTTTAATACATTTATGTAGGTTATTAAAGATAAACTTTATCAAAACTAATGGGGTTGATTTTTTTTCCACATCATTAGAGGGTGTTTAATATTCTCCATAAGATTTTTGTGTGGATGTAGATGTTTTCAGTGATGTAATAATGAAATGTGTGGTTTGATCATTGATCATATATATATTGGTAATCTACTGATATTACCTCATATATCCTCTAACTGATGATCCCATAGGACTCTTGTTGTAGTGTATTAAATTGATGACAAATATATATTATCAATATAATACCAATATATATGATCAATGATGGGTGATGGAATATACCTTTTAATATCATGTATCTAGGAATTAATTTTAATGAAGTAGTAATTTCCTGTAAAAATAATGTTTTCATTATAGTTTAATTTAATGAAGTATGTAAATAAAAACATCCTATAATAGTTATAGTCCCACACATAGAGATATTATTTTATTAGTGGTCCCATGATTGGATATCTAGAAATGGATACATATCATGTTATTATAGGATTCAATCCACACAAATTTATTTAATGGAAAACTCTCCATGAAGTACTAGTACATATATAGAGGGGGTAATTATTGTTGATTATTATTGTTGTTGGCCCCTGTATTTTTGATCCGGGTGTCAAAATGTATCTAGTTATGAAATGAATCAATCAATATATATTTACTTAAAATGATATTATCAATTAATCTATGAACCATACACAGAGGGGTTCATTGTTCCCATTAATTATTGTATCACGAGCATGTATTGGATATTCTAGTGTCACTACATATTTTGTGATGAGAAGAACTGATCCGAATGTAGATATTGAATGGGAAACTCTATAAAAATTTATTTATTATATATTAGGTGGAGAATATTTACATTTTATTTTTATAAATGGACCAACGATTGGAGATACTGGTGTCAATACATATCTTGTGATGATTAGAATCATGACAAATAAAGTTATTTAAAAAATGTATTTTAATTTTATGTACCAAAGTAACATGTGAATCAGCATGAAAATGGATCATTTATGATAATCCCTAGGATGACATCTGGGAGTCACTATTTATCATGTAATTGAAGAAATAATGCCACATATAGTTTATAAATGGATGTGTGGTGGGAGACCCCCTTCAATGAGGGTGGTCCCCTCGTGTGATTTCCATGGTAATAGGAGGTGTTATTAAATGCAAGGGACTTCAACCATGCGTTTTAATGTCTTGTTTCAATGAATAATGGTTTGAAATTCAAATTAATCCATCCAAAAACATGATAACCCCATCACGGAGAGTATTTTCTCAATCATATGTATAATACTTCACCAATATTCTTAATCCCATGATATTTATTATGGATGTGATAAACAAGGAATTGAAAATAGTTCCCTCACCACACTGAGACATTTAATTGAAACCATATTATAATTTTGTATAATATGATTGTTAATCCATGATATTAGATATAGAAATCCCTATATATCTCATTAGCATGACAATGATGTTATATATATTCTAAATAAACCAAATTGTTTTCTGTCACGTGAAAAATACATCAGCCATGCTGTAAAATGTCATATGGATAGGATGAGGGCTATTCAATTTGAATAAGAAGACATTGAATATTGTCACATAGTCTAATATCTTGGGACAAAAATTGATATATTATTTTTGAAAAAATACATTGGTTTGAGACATCACTATGTATCCTATAATGGCAGGAATCATTCGATGAGTAACTTTTAGACGAAGAATTACAGATGTGGATATGGCTCACTCATAGTGACAATAACACTTCATTGCACATTTTTACAAATCTAGATAATTTGTATTAAATCTGTGGTGAGATAGTGCATCCCATATAGATTAATTGAATATGGGGAGGATATTTTTTATACATTTTAGCATCCTTCGTTCATGATATTAGACGTTTTTTTATTTAACATCTTTGCAACCAGGACCTGAGACGATGTGCTGATTTACATATAACATATAGGACCAGATACATCATGGTTTTTAATTTCTTGAGTCTAGAAATTTTCTATACATTTTAATGTCATATGATAAGGATAATTATAATGATTTATGAAATCTATAATATTTATTTTTAAGAAACCTCACATTGGGGGGGGGGTGTAACATGTTCAGTATCTATCATGTCCAATGAGAATGCTACATTTTAATAGGAATTATATAGTATATAAGGACCTGTCCATTTGGATTCTGACATTAGAGGTTTCATTTCGAGAGGCATTGGGGTCCAATGATACCATACTATAAGTTCTTAAATGAATCAATAGAGGTGTATATTTCCATTGAATTCTATTGTGACATGATTATGATATTCATTAAGGATATGTAGTTTATGCAGTCTTTTCTCATAAAACTTCTAAGAACCCGGTTATTGGCTATAAAAGACGTTGGGATATTCTTGATGTTATTCCAGAGTAGCACCTTCAGACGGCGTGCGATTCTGAACACCGATGTGGCTTGAATTAATTTTTCAGTGCGTACACACTAGGAACGTGAAATAAATAGGATAACTTCAAACGGTGATCTGGATCAGAAACCTGAGTGTACGGATGGGTCTAGAATGGGGTTTTTACCTTAGGAACAACATAAAACATGTTTTCGCAGGATGTTTGGACTCCTCGCTCACTATCAGAGCATGGAACGGATAAATTAAATAATTAATTTATTCGTTTAACGACTTCACTCAAGTATCTCTTAAACGGTTGCTCAGATTGGTAAACCAAGGGCACCGTTGAGCCCGGATCGAGCCGTTTACCTTTGGAGGGTTGTATGTTTCACGGGCGCGGGTCGTCCGTGAAAAATGGCCCAAAGGTAGTTTTTTTAATTTGGCAACCTTGGGCTTTGAGTTTTATAACACTGAAATGGAAACTAGAAATAAAATTCTGAGACCTCCGTTGTTCTTGGGAGGTGGTGTTTACCCTAGGGGATGCTAACCCTCAACCCTGTCGAGCATTTCAGATGCGGATTAATTTGGAGTTTTAAATTAATTAAGATTTTAATTAATTTCTTCCTACTTAAAACAATCCATCCCCTCCTCCCTTGTTTCTTCCTCCTAGCGGAATGAGCTCCCAATCAAGAAACTACCAACCTCAAGCCCCCTCCTCACCTATCCAAGAAAGAGATTGCGGATCGGCTAGGACGGATCGCACGTGAAACGTCGGGCAACGCCCAATGAGGTAGGATTTGCCATTTTTGTTTTCTTTTCCCGCATCTATTTGAGTTCGATTATATAGATAAAATTGTTGTTTGATCCTCGAACAAATCCCATGGTCATGTAGTATAATTTTTGGCCTTTCTAATGCACATTTTGGTTTCGAATTTGGAGTCCCGAGGCCTCCACAATCGACTGACGAAGATTGCAGGTTTTGGGTGTTCTCCGGTGACTTTGGATGTCCTCCAGCCAGATATGGTGGTTCCGGCGTAGGCGAGCGTGATGTTCCGGTGAGCAGGCGCGGTAGTGTGGCTGGGGTCCTAGAGGTGGCGTCGGCCGGGTGTGGGTGGCTTCTCAGCGGACGGCCCCGGTGGAGGCTCGGCTCGAGCGGGCGCTGGCGGTCTTGAGCGGCGTGAGGAGGAGGTGGCCGGGGGCGTGCGGCGTAAGAGACTGTGGGCGACGACGAGCCTACGGAGGTGCTGGGCAAGGGGCGTCAGCCGGGGGTGCGACGCGGAGGACCTGGTGTCCTCGTGACCCCAGTCAGCAGACACGACCCGCACGAGGCAGGTCTTCATGGAAGCTTAGTCAGACCAGCTGAACCGGTCCAGGCGTGAGGGACTGGTTGAGCGAGTCCATGCGTGACGGGCCGGCCCGTGCGGTGAACCGTGGGCCAGTTCAGGTAGGGTTGGTTGGCCGAATCGTCCCGGCCCACCTCGTTTCATCCAATAAATTTTGAAACGCTCCTAAAATTTAAACCAGGGGATGGATTCGCGTGCTATCTCCAGCTGTGGAACCGTATCGACAAGAAGAACATTTTGAGATGGTCTTGGGAATTTTCAATTCTAGAGACGAGGGGCTCGGGGGAACGACACGACCGTCAAGTGGACGGGTGTTCTTCCAGGAGTTCTTGTTTTGGATGGAGTGGACACAGCCGATGTCTGAAATGAGTGCCATCAGTGGTGTTGCTGCCCTGACAGTGAGCTAGAGTTTTCCAACTTGGTTTTGAGAGTTGAAACAGGAGTAGAGGCGTGGGCCCCATGATCCATCTTTCGAGCTGTGTGCAGCGCTTTACAACTTTTTCATCGAATGCCCGTTTGGATCATACGAGTAGTAGATTTTGGGTGTTTATTCGAGGTTATTGCATTGGAACAATCTGCCCGCTTTAATTCTATACGATGGTGCAGGCCCCACGAGGGCCGTTTTGGTAGTTGACAGAGATTTCCAGATTTATCACCAGGTGTCTGTTTTGTACAAGTGAATAGTCCAACTTGCGTACTTTTTCAAGAGGATCACAACAGTGTAATCTGCTCATTGTGTTTCAGGACCGAGATGCGGGTCCCTAGTAGCACCGCTCATGTGTGGTGTGCCGAAATGAATCTTTTTCTCTGGATAATTGTTCCGCTCAAGTGAGAAGTCATTTTGACATGTTTATTGAGGGGATTACAATGGTACAATGTGCCCAAATGTTTTCGGGGCCGATGCTCAGGATCAAGGGACGCCGTTCAGGCGTAAAGCGGTGTTGGTGACATTTCTGTAGGAAATCCGTTGGAGGCGAGTAAGTAATTGATATCACATGTTTTCCACAAGGATTAAAACGGTTTAATCTGTTCAGGTGATAAGAACCTCATATGTGATCTTATTAATGTGAAAGCATGAAAGGTGTACCCGTGGAGGTTCTTCTTGCGGTATTTGCAAAGAACCCTTGGCGTGTGACCATGTTCACTCGTGGGAGTGTGAAGTGAATGCTTGAGGAGATGTGGTTGGTCGTGCCTGAGAGGTTGATGTGGAAAGTTGGAGTTGTTATGTTTATTCCTTCGCGTTGACGATGAGTGTCGTGTGCATGTTATCCTTTGGGATGGAGACGTGGCATACTTTAGAAGTATGCGAGAACTCTGGGAGGTACATGTGGATGGTTGTACCAAAAAACAATTGTGAGATTGGTTGGGGTTGACTTGGTTCCACACGTCATGTGGGCCCCATGTGCATGTCATGTTCTGTTTTACATACTTTTGACCTCTCGCAACGTAGAAGGTCCCTCACTTCTAGTTTGTAGACCAGCAGGAATGAGTTTTCCCCTGGTTCTATTCTCCTTTGTTGACCATTAGGGTTGAGTTTCCCACTGTTTCTATTCTCCTTTGGCCGGAAGATATGGTTCGGTTCATCTGTTTCTTAAGCTGTAAGGTGTTTCAGTACCTTTACCTTACACCAAACTGCGGTACCGATTACGACTTTGTGTGCTCGTACCGCGTGGGTGTTTTCCTACTTTCTATTGTGCATTGTCTCGGTCCTCTTTGACAGTGACTCAGCGGATTGGATCATGATCTCCCTGAGAGGCCGGGGAGTTTCTCACATCCCATTGTGTTCCCTGGTAGAGTTCTTGTGGATTCGGTGTGACCCATACTTTACACGGGCACCGATCCTCAACCCAGAATGTTGTTTCTAGGAGGGTTGGCCAGGAGGTTGTTTCCAGCAGGGATGGCGAGTGCAGTACGTTCCCGTAGGGATGTCTAGTACACCGGTGTTCACCGAGTAGTACCGTCCAGTAGGGATGGCCAAAGCAGTTCGGGGTTTACCTCCAGTGAGGCTGGAAAGTGGTCCCCTATGCCGGGTTTACCTCCAGCTGGGCTGGAAAGTGGTCCATGATGCCGGTTTTACCTTCAGCAGGGCTGGGAAGTGGTCCCTGATGACGATTCCGAGAATCCCTCCAGTGGAGTACCCTTTTATGGGACTGGGAATTGGGACTCGACAATGAATTTAGCCGGGTCTCCCTCCAGTGGATGACCCTTTTACGGGACTGGGCAGTGTGGCACCCGTCAGCTCTTTCCTGGTATTCCTCTAGTGGGAATCCTATCGACATCCTGGGATAACAATCCAGCGAGGCTGGGAAGGGGGTCTTTTATCGACTTTGAGGAGACCTCTCAACTGCGGGGCAGTGACGAGGTGTGGCTTGACGTTCCCCCAGTACTCTCAAGTTTGAGGGGCACATTCCCCACTTAGATGCGTCCTTGCGACGCGACCTAAAACCGTGCGGGCGAGTCAGTGCCGCCCAATGTGGATAGTTTCTAGGTGCAGTGATTTGAGCCCCATGACCTGCAGTTCGTGGTAGACGTGCGGGATGTTGGGCATCGATGGGTTTTACTTCTGGGACCTTTGGATACTCACTTTCTTGGGTTGGGCTACGGGATGGAGATCCCCTTACGATATTGTTTGGGATTCTTGTTTGAGCATGTGAATATGTATATACCTTGTTCCAGAACCCACTTCATGGGCTTGGTTACTCTCCCTCCAGGAGAGGAAAAAAAGCGAGGGGTATGCCACGTGCTATCCGTGTCTAGCTTCTTGTGGTTGGAAAAGTCTACTCTCATGCTATGGGTAGCAAAAACTCAACGGGAAGTTCATATTCTCACCGTTTCCTGCTCCAGGTGTCTGGACGAGTCTACCTTCTTTCCTCTTGTTGGGTTGAGCTAGAATCTCCACTATTACTCTTTACTGCATTCTTAGTTATAATCTTTTACTTTCCCTTGTTCGATCTACTGACCACCATTTAGAACCTCTTTTGTTTCTCCCTCAAGCATTCAAGGTATCCTACTGAGTATTTATATACTCACCCCTACATGGGATTTTCCTGCACTTGGTGTGCCCTTGCAGACGACGGCAAGGTTGGTCATGACTTCAGTAGAGCATAGGAGTTCGGGAGCTTGGACCACCTGTGGTGGTCATAGTCAGGATCCAGGTGTGGGACACTGCCGGCTGTTTACTTTTGTTCACCTATTTCCGGTTTGTGGCACTTTTTTTTGGGCGTGTGTTTTCCCATTTTCTTTTCAGTTTACCTTCATCTTTTAATTATTACTTTTAGAGGTCGATTCACATTGTGGTTTATGTATATCAGTTGGTACTTTGATTTTATTTTTACTCTACACTTTTTCATTGAGTGGGTTGCGTGTGTGTGTACAGGTACTCAGGAAAAGGCCTCCCCGAGTTGTTTAGCATTCGGCACATGTCGCCAGCCACTGGCCTATGGAGGCGGGCTTGGGGAAGTTGCGGTTTGAGCCCGGGTAGGGTCGGGTCATGACAAAGTGGTATCAGAGGTGGTTCATTTTTTGGGACGTTTTTTGAACATCCCTAAAAAGGAATTGTTTTGGATTTAGGGAAACCGTGTTAAAGTTTCTCGAGAGTGGCTCTCAGGCCAAGGAGTCCAGTGATTGGGCGGTGGCCGACGTATCCATTCCCCGGGACCTTGACAACCCTCTTGTCGAATCGTCATGCAGAGACACTCATTGCAGGGAAAATTGGGTTTTGCATCACATAGAATTGAGTCTTTGACTATCCTTCTTGAGTCATCTCTCCATTGTTGTGACTATTATATACATATATGCTCATCTGACTAAATCACTCCTTGATAATATTCTGGATGTTTCAGTGAAGACAGATAGCCAAAATACCGGCTTTGGTTTGTGACGAAGACCATGTGAGCTAGGACGCCATAGTCCTGGACCCATCATGCGAGCCCCTTTCTCCAGGTGGTCCGGTAGCATCACCCCCACCTGTTGAGCAGAAAATAGCTTCAACAAGCAGTCTGATCTTGAGCACAGGTTGAGAACGCTCTGTGAGTTTCAGCAGTAGAGACTACTGAGGTTCAGTGGTGAGCTAGACCCTGGGGCAACATAGTCTTGGTTGGAGATAGTGGTTCACCTCTTTAGACTTATGCAGAAATCAGCAGATCTTATGGTGGGTTTGGCCTCCAACCTTTTCTATGGAGAATCATAGCATTGGTCGAGTCTGGTTACTTAGTTTCTTGGAGAGTCGTAGGTTTCGTGGGGTGACATTCAGTTGTTTGTTTTGTGAGTAGTTGTTCCCCTCCTTCTTACGCGATGTTCGGATTCAGGAGATCCTACAGTTTTAGCAGGGAGTGATGATGGTGGCTGAGTATGCGGCTTGTTTCGCAAACCCTACAATCTTTTACCCAAACATGGTCCATGATGATAACTTCCGAGCATAGATGTTTGAGTAGTGTCTCCGCCGAGAGATACGTGCTATCATAATACCCTTGGGAATTTCCACATAGGTCAGGGTGATAGATTAGGTGGAGGTCATAGAGAGATTCATGTCATGTTCTAGAGTTGGTGGTTGCAATAGGCACGTTGGAGCCGAGACGTCTGTCAAAGCTAGTGGGTGTCGGGTGACAGAACCTCGACGTAGGTGGATGTCTGAAAAGCAGACTCAGTGGTGTAGTTGTACACCAAAGTGGCACCGGAGGTCACCAGTGCAGCCCAAAGAGGGTTGATGCTATGCTAGCGATGGGCGAGGTCACCTAGCACAGGACTGCCTGACCAGGCATGCAGAGAGTTTCGGGCAGGCAACAGGTGCCCCACTACGACGGAGGTAGCGCCATGATCAGAGTAGTACCCCGAGAGGTGGTGCTAGCAGAGGAGTGGGAGGAGATGGAAGTGGAGGATGACCTAACGAGATCTTCCCATCACCACTAGGTGGTCCACGTCAGGCTTCGGGAGCTGAATGTTGGGACAGCAGATAGCCGCCAGCTTTGGATGTCTATGATCCTACAGAGCATGAGGTGATATGTGGTAAGCTCTACGGCTCTTCTACTTTTTGTAGTATAATTTTTAGACTCTGTGTGTGAAATGATTTTCTCACTGCTCCTTGTTTGAGTTGTCACCAGGGAGTCACGGGGAGTTGGTGTAACCTTGTTTTGGTAAGGTAAATGGAATAAGAACTTTCTCTTTAGTCGATGGTGTCGAATCCTTCACTTCTGAGCATGTAAGAGGGTCTTGGATGTGGGACATCGACTGTGAAATCTTGCGTAACCAGATATCCATGGGTGTTTCACCATATGAATATTATGAAGGAGGGAATCACCAGTCTTGTCCTAGGTTCAAGCTTTTATTCCAGTCGCGGCGTGCTACGTAGGGGTTCAGTCGGGGAGATGAGCGACCACCGAGAACCTTCGGTCCGTTTGAGAACATGAAATGGGATGGCAAGGTTCCCTACCGCCATTCCCTAACCCCCAATGTCAGAAGTGGGTGCACGACGTCTCCCAGGTGACTCAACTGAAGAGATGTGTGCATGCTTCTATGC
This sequence comes from Viscum album, assembly GCA_963277665.1. Lineage (NCBI taxonomy): Eukaryota > Viridiplantae > Streptophyta > Magnoliopsida > Santalales > Viscaceae > Viscum > Viscum album. The sequence continues at coordinate 1,942,860,735 of OY728165.1, forward strand.
ACGTCATCGGCAAGGGAAGACCTCGCGTGAACAGATCAAACCTGTTGGTCTGTGTGTGGTGACGCGGGACTGTGCAAGAGTTCTTATGGGAACAAGAGAGCCAGGTTTGAGCTGAATACACTATGTTGTTCCTTGGTTTTTCTTTTCGGGGAATAAACTCCTTAATGATGGAATGATGTAAGAACCTGTTTTTTGGATATAAATGACTTTTTGATATTTTTTATGTTATTGCAGAGCAGCGCCTTCCGACGGAATGCGATTATGAGCCCCAGTGTGGCTGGAATTAAGTTTTCAGTGTGTTCACACTAGGAACACCAAATAAATGGGATAACTCCTAAACGGTGATCTAGATCAGAAACATGAATGTACAGATAGGTCTGTAATGGGATGTTTACCTTAGGAACGACATAAAACAAGTCGGTGCGGGATGTTTGGACCCCTCTCTCGCTATCGGTTCATGGAACGGATAAATTAAATAATTAATTTATTCGATTAACGGATTAACTCATGTATCTCATAAATAGTTACTCGTTTTGAGAAACTGAGTGCACTGTTGAGTCCGGAACAAGCCGTTTACCCTAGGGGTGTATGTTTCGCGGGCACGGACAGACTGTGAAAATTGGCCCCTGGGGCGTTTTTGTAATTTGGCGACCTCAGGTGTTAAGTTTTAAAACATTCATACGGAAGCTCAGAATCAAATTCTAAGACCGCCGTTGTGCTAGGTATTTGGTTTTTACCCTATGGGAGTCTTATCCTTGACCCTGTCGAGCTTTTCAGATGCAGATTAATTTGGAGTTTTAAATTAATTATGTTTTCAATTAATTTATTCCTACATAAACCAAACCATCCTCTCCTCCCATGTTTCTTCTTCCTGTCGGAAGGAGATCCCAACGAAGGAGCTCGCAACCTCAATCCCTCATCCCCACCTCTCCAAGAAGGTGATTGTTTATCGGCTCCGACGGATCGCACGTGAAGTGTCAGACAACACCCAACGAGGTATGATTGGTCATTTTTAGTTTCTTTTCCCGCACCTAATTTGAGATCGATTATATGCATCAAATTGTTTTTTGATCATCGAACAAATACCATGGTCATGTGGTATAAATTCTGACATTTCCAATTCATATTTCAGTTTTGAATTTGGTGTCTCGAGGCCTCAGTAATCGACCGCCGAAGATTGCGGGTTTTGGGTGTTCTCCGGTGGTTTTGGAGGTCCTCTGGACGGCTTTGGGGGTTCCGAAAAGGGCGAGCGCGGTGTTCCAGCGAGTAGGCGTGACGGCGTAGCAGGGGTCCAGGTGGGGGCATCGGCTGGGCGCGGGCGTATTCTCTTCAGATGGTCTCGGTGGAGGTTCGGCTTGAGAGGGCACCGACGGTCTTTAGCGGCCCCTAGCGGAGGTGGCCGAGGGGCATGCGGCATAGGCGGCTGCGGGCGAAAGTGAGCCTGCGGAGGCGTTGGGTGAGGGGTGTCAGCCGGGGGAGCGACTAGGAGGACACGGGGTCCTCGTGACCCAGTCAGTAGACACGACCCACCCGAGGCGGGTCTTCATGGAAGCTCAGCTAGATCGGCTGAGCTGGTACGGGCTTGATGGGCCGGCATGCGCGGTGAACTGTGGGACGGTTCAGGTAGGGTGGGCCAGTCGGATCGGCCCGACCCACCTCGTTCCAAATAATAAATTTTAAAACGCTCCTGAAATTCAAACTAGGGGTCAGATTCGTGTGTCGTCTATAGTTTTGGAACTGTATCAACGAGGAAAACTTTTTGATATGGTCTCAGTAATTTTTAATTCCATAGACGAGGGGCTCGGGGGCGTGGTAGGACTGTTATGTGGATGACCGTTCTTCCGGGAGTTTGTGTTTTGGATGGCACAAACACATTCGATGTCCGAATTGAGCGTCGTTAGTGGTGTTGCGGCCCTGAAATTGTGCCGGAGTTTTCCAGCATGGTTTCAGGCATTGAAAGCGGAGTTGAGGCATGGGCCCCACGACCCATCTTTCGAGCTATGTGTAGCGCTGTACAATTTTTTCATGAGACGCCCGTTTGAGAAATGCGAGTAGTCGATTTTGGGTGTTTTTTTTGAGGTCATTGCATTAGCACAATCTTCCCGCTTTAATTCTGCACGATGGTGCGGGCACCACAAGGGCTGTTTTTGGGAGTTGACGGTGATTTCCAGCTTTATCAATGGGTGTCCATTTTGGACAAGTGAATGGTCCATCTTGTGTGCTTTTTAAAGAGGGTTTCAATGGTGCGATACGTTCATTGTGTTTCAGGAATGAGATGCGGGTCCCACGTAGCACTGCTCAGGTGTGGTGCAACAGAATGCATCATTTTTCCGGATATCTGTTTCGCTCAAGTGAGCAGTCATTTTGACGTTTTTCTCTGAGTGGATCCCAATGGTGTGATGCGCCCAACTGTTTTCCGGGTCGAGGATCGAGATCACGGGACGTCGTTCGGGCGTAAAGCAGTTTTGGCGACTTTTCCATCGGATATCCATTGGAGGAGAGTATGTAGTCCATCTCTCATGTTTTTCTGCAAGGATTACAATGGTTTAACATGTTCAGGTGAGAAGACCCTGTTACGTGATCTTATTAATGTGGAAGCATGAAAGGTGTACCGGTGGAGGTTCTTCCAGTGGTGTTTGCAGAGAAACCGTGGCATGTGATCACGTTCACTCTTGGGAGAGTGAAGTGAATTCTTGAGGAGATGTGGTTGGCCGTGCCTGAGCCGTTGATGTGGCAAGTTGGAGTTATTATATTCATGCCTTCGCATTGACGATGGGTGTCATGATCATGTTATCCTTTGGGCTGGAGAAGTGGCATACTCTGCGAGTATGCGAGAATGCTGGGAGGTACATGTGGATGGTTGTACCTGAGAACGTTTGTGAGCTTGGTTGTGGTTGACTTGGGGCCACATGTCTGGTGGGTCCCATGTGCATGTTGTGTTCTGTTTTACGTACTTTTTACCTCTTGGGACAAAAAGGGTCCCTCAGTTTTCATTTGTTGACCAGTAGGAAAGAGTTTCCCCTAGTTTTGTTCTCATTTATTGACCAGCAGGGTGGAGTTTCCCCCTGGTTCTGTTCTCATTTGGCCAGAAGAGATGGTTTGGTTCCTCTATTTATTCATCTATGAGGGGTTTCAGTACTGTTCCCTCTCACCGGACTGTGGTACCGATTATGACTACGTGTGCTCGTACCATGTTGGTGTTTTCCCACTTTCTGGGGTGATTTGTCTAAGTCCTCTTCGATAGTGACTCTTTGGATTGGAGCGTAATCGCCCTGAGAGGTCGTGGTGTGTCTCCCATCCCTTTTTGTTTCCTGGTAGAGATCTTGTGGATTTGGTGTGACCAACACATTACACGGGCACTAATCCTCTACCTAGGAGGTTGTTTCTAGCAGGGCTGGCTGGGAGGTTATTTCCAGCAGGGATGGCCAGTGTGGTACTATATAGCTAGGATGGCCTGTGGGTTACCATCCAGCAGGGATGGCCAGTAAAGTGGTGTTCACCGACCAGTACCATCCAGCAGGGATGGCCAGAGCGGTATTGGGTTTACCTCCAGTGGGGCTTGGAAGTGGTCTCTAATGCCAATTTTACATCCATCGGGGCTGGGAAGTGGTCCCCCATGCTGGGTTTACCTTCAGCTAGGCTGGGAAGTGGTCCCCGATGATGATTCCGAGCCTCCATCCAGTGGAGTATCCTTTTACGGGACTGGGCATTGGGACTCGTCGATGACATTTGTTGGGTCTCCTCTAGTGGATTACAATTTTACGGGACTGGGCAGTGTGGCACCCGTCAACTCTTATCAGGTCTCCCTCTAGTGGGAACCCGTCGACTTCCAGGGATTACCCTCTAGCGAGGCAGGTCAGGGGGTCGCCTGTCGACAATGAGGAGACCTCTCCAATGAGGGGCATTGATGAGGTGTGGCTTGGCATTCCGCCAGAACTCTCAAATACGAGGGGCACTTTCCCACTAAGACGCGTCCTTGCAACATGACCTAAAACCGTGCGGGTGAGTCAGTGCCACCCAATGCAGATAGTTTCGAGGTGCGGTGATTTGTGCCCCTTGACTTGCAGTTCGGGGCAGATATGCGGGATGCTAGGCAATGATGGTGTTTAATTCTGGGACTGTTGGCCACTCACATTCTTTGGCTGAGCAAAGGGATGGAGATCCCCTTACGATATTGTTTTGGCTTCTTGTTTGAGCATATGAATATGTATATACCTTGTTCCATAACCCACTTCTTGGGCATGGTTACTCTCCCACTAGGAGAGGCGAAGACGCACTGGGTATTCCACTTGCTTTCCGTTTCTAGATTATCGTGGTTGGATGAGTCTACTCTCCTGATAAAGGTAGTGAAGACTCGATGAGAAGTTCATCTTCTCACTGTTTCGTGCTCCTTGTGTCTGGGCGGGTCTACCTTCTTTCCTCTTGTTGGGGTGAGCTGAACTCTCTACTATTACACTTTACTACACTCTCATTTGTACAACTTTATGTTCCCCTATTCGATCTATTGATCACCCTTAGGTACCTCCTTTGTTTCTCCCTCGAGAATTCAGGGTATCCTACTGAGTATTTTTATACTCACCACTGCTTGGGATTTGCCCGCACATGGTGTGCCCTTGCAGACGATGGATAGGTTGGTCGTGACTTCCACAGAGATTAGGAGTTCAGGATCTTGGACCACGTGCGGTGGTCGTAGTCCGGTTCCAGGTGTGAAACATTTCCAGCTGTTTAATTTTGTTCACCAGTTATCCGGTTGTGGCACTTTTTTGGTTGGGTGCGTGTGTTTCCCCTTTTCATTTCTGTTCACCTTCATCTTTTACTTTGTACTATTAGAGGTCGATGCACATTTTGGTTTATTTATGGTAGTTGATACTTTTCTTTTCATTTTACTCTGAACATTTTCATTGAGTGTGCTGCGTGTGTGTGTACAGGTACTCAGGCAAAGGGCTCCCCGAGTTGTTTAGCATTCGACACTTGTTTCCAGCCCCTAGCCTATGGAGGAGAGCTTGGAGTTGTTACGGCTCGAGCCCGATTAGGGTCTGGTCGTAACAAAACTTATCAAATTCATCCATCCTCATTTTTTACTAATAATCATCTGAGAGTTTCCCATGGATTTGTATTAGATGAAAGTGAAACTATACATATATGGGAACACTACCTCAGTTTTGTACACCAATGAGAATGGTTTTTCATGTGTATAAGGGAATATGGTGGTATAATAGGACCATAAATAATATATTATATTGTATGACTAGAAATTATATTCCTTATTCACTACATTTTTTAGTATATTTGACATATTTTTATTAAAGCATATATTTTTTCATGTTTCACTACATTATAGTAGGATGAATGGTTGGAATCTTTGTTGTACACTAGGAATAATTTCATTATCTTAGTAGTATTGAAATAGGTTCCATTATTTATTAATATCATGTAAGGGACAATAAATCATGTGATGATATAGTAATTTCTATATTTGATGATGTTCTTCAATATGAATTACTTTTAGGGTGTTTCCCTTTAAAATTTAGAAAAGAATAAATTATAAGTAATTATTTAAAAAAACATCTTGGATGTGGATAGATAATATGGATGCACAACATCTATTCCCCCACAAAAAATGTCCATGCATATTTAGATGTATGTAGACATTCTAGGGTTTGATGGATGATATTTTCATGAGTCTAACATGAATTAAATTTATTGGTGAACTATACCCAGTATTATTCTGGGATTGTTGAGCACTATAATAGGCTTCATAGAAATATTTAATGAAAATGGGAATCTCTTTTTTTTACTATGCATCTGAGGATAATTTCATCAATACTGCTCTATTAAGATTGATTATTTCTCATTTCTCTCATATCGAAAGGGTAATATTTGTGGCTCGAAATTGAATTTTTTCGATTTGGAATAGTTTACTGGTAGGATCCCATTTTTTGATAATTGATTATTACATCCATCCATTAGTGGGGGATATATTTTCATCTTTCCCTGTGGTGGTGTTAATATGATTGATTTCTTATGGGTTACAGATGATGACAAATGATGCTATCCATTTTTTTAGGATTCAAATAATTATATCCCCCCAGTTAGGGTCATCCCAAAATTTGAATGAATTATCTACTGTAACATAATAAGTGTTCTTTAAATGGGGGGACATGGAAAAATTAGTGTTCGAATGGTAATTCTACCATTGGAAATTTGACATAACTGATGATAGTGGATAATTTTTTTATGTTATATTCTCTGTTTATATTATTTATAACTCACACCAAAAACCATTTTATGTTTATGTAAGATATTTAAATCATTAAGGAATGTAAAAAAATTGTGATTAAGTCTTGGTATTAGGCCAATGTTTTTCTGAAAAATTAGGATAATGAGAAATATAGGGACACATTTCTTTTTTTGGAGAAACATATTTATTCCCTTCTGTAATCTGATTGTGTTTTGGGTTTTCGGGCCTCTTGCCGGTAGGAATTTTAGAGGAACCATAAAAAATAATCTCCTAGGTCTAGCGATGTTATTGGGAATTTAAAATACTCCTATATATATTATCAGTGGCCACTAGTGTGCTTTATAGATTAGAATTTTATGAGATTAAATTTGCAAGGTACATACCTTTTATCATCATTCGTGACACAAAAAAATGAAATATTATTGCAGAATGACCGTCAATCAGGACAAACTCCAAATCAGCATATGATAGACAATGAAATATTTGAGTGGGTCGATATGGGATACCATGTAGACATAATAGTGATACATGAAATACCACATCATATTCACTTTGAAGGAGAGTGTGTTGTAGTAATTCTGGATGTCACAATACCAAGTATTAGTATTTAGAATCATTCAGACCAGGTAATAGAGATTGTTCTCAATCCCTTTGTCATATTTCTATATTATGATAGTGTAATTTGATCACTCCATGGTTTCCATATATGATATGAGTGACTTGATTACCCTAGAGTCTCTATAATTTATGGTTTTAGTGGGTTTTACATGATACTCTCAAAGACTTCTGTGCAGTCTTAATCCCATATGCAGGGCATTCCATTTTTTTATAATTCTGATGGAGAGATATTTTATATAAAGGAATGCTATGAAAATATTAATGTAGGAAGGGTTAACATGGATCCCCTAAATATTTGAGATTATGTGTGGTTACATTAATAAAATATCATTATTTTTTATGGGTCGACCTCAATTTCATTATGGTTTACCATGATGCCAAGTATTTTTCCAGATGTTATCCTGAAAGCATCTGTTAATGAATTCATTGGTAGACTATGTTATAACAACATATTTAAGACTTTTATAAGCTGTGTGAAGTGATTATGCCACTTATGGAATTTTACCACTAGGTATTCAATGTATCATACCTCTATTAATAATAATAAAGGCTTAAAGATATGACATATGGTGCATTGATAAGTATAAATTTAGTTATTTAATCCAATGGTAATACACTAATAGTTGAATATCCTGTAATGTATCTGAAAGGCATTGAATTATTTATCTATCATGTCCATAATTATATTATTGAAATTTGGATACTCATCCACTATGTTCTGATTTTGGAACCCCAATAGTTTCATTGATCATGAGTTTTGTGATCAATAATGGAAATTTTTATTCAGTTACTATCAATGAAGATCTCTAAAATCAATGATGACACAAACATTAAAGTTTTTTTATTGGACAAGGATTATGATGGAAAACAACCTTCGATATTTCACCTCCTAGAAAAAATAGTCTTTAATTAATTTCAAAACATATGATTCTACTTTAGTAGCATGAGAGTGGTACATACCCCAGTGTAGGTTCATGAAATGTGGATGCTCCTTAGTGTAATATGATGTTGTGTGTTCCCACGTTGTGGTTAAGTCATATTTTTTATTATAATTCCAATAACACACATATAAATGATAATTTATAAATTATATTAACATATATTTCTCTTAGAGAGGCATGTTGTCCCTAAAAAATGTAGTTAGAGGGTCTTCTCCCATTACATAATTTATCTACCTAAGACCATCAATGATCATGGGAACACCTTCCTCATATTTGTCGGGTAATTCCAAAGGTCTTTATATTATTCTTCCACCTCTTATATGATGGAAGAATTTTTTGGTGTTTTTTGAAATATAGGGACGTTATTTTTCATTGTTGGGGTGAGAGAGGTTGTGGGAAGAAACATTGTTACCCTCTACTTCTATATTCATTATAGAGTGATTTTAGAGTTGATTTTTTTTTCGATATTTCAGGGGAATGAAGGTTTGTAGATGTTTTACATTTATTCCATTACATAAATAATTTTTATGTGTCACACAAAATCACTTTATAGAATACTCTAAGGATTCATAGGATTGGTCCCCAAGCCATTGGGGGCTCCAACCGGCATATTATCATCTACCATTGGTTGTTTTTCTTCCACAATATTAAATGCTAAAATAGTATATATCATTATAAAATCCATAAAGGAATTATTATCACTTTGTATAACACATACCTTCCCATTGATGTGGTATTTCATGAATTGTAATAATTTTGAAGGTACTTCTATAACATCCCAATTTCGGAAGCCGCCCGGGGGCACCCCGTACCTGGTTGGTCACATGGCCTCAAGAATATTTCCCAAAATGCCAGAGGATTCTAAATAGTAGTGAGGGACTTGGGTGTGATAGTGGGGAAACTATGCCCTCATTAGAAGAGTAACACATTGGATGTATAATAGATATCAATAGAGGAAGATGTGATGACAAGAAATAGTAAATAATGGAAGACTAAAAATAATAACAATAGAGCATATATATATGATACATGACACATATATCTGGGAAATCCTCCATTCAATTCAAAATGTTGGAATACAATACTAAACCTACATAGAAGGAAAATAAAGTAAACATCTCTACAAAATCGAATGCATCAGCTTGGTCACATGCTCTACAGCTCCACAATAATTTAGTATCTGAAGTAGAAGGCTGCTTGCCCTTATCTAAACCTACAACAATTTAATCTGTTTGGGCCCCAAACCATGACCCAAACAGGGTGTGAGACTAATCATAGTAGAAAACCACCCAAATATATTTTCCTAATAGTCAGTGAATATATATGGAAGGCAATACACAAAATGACCCAGTAAACAATAAAGTACACATTGTAAAAATCCTACAATTCAAGTGCATTCATTACCCAATCACAAGTAAGAATATGTACACAAAAAATGTAACCCTATGGGAATTAATCACATCCTAAATCTTATAAATAAACCAAACAACAAGTGAATCCCTATGGTAAGTTCAAAAACTCTAACCCCTAGTTCATCTTTTTCACATACTCTCTATGGAAGCACTCATCATCAATTATCCCCTATAGTATCCTGTTGGAAACTAATAGGCAATCTTAAGAAGCACTCAATGTCCAATTACCCCTATGGTCTACATTGAGGAACTACAAACACTCTGAGGGACCTCTTACGTCCACCCCCTATGGTCTCTCAATGCAACCATAAAACAAACAGTCTAGAGATGCCCTCAACTTCCATTCTCCATATGGTCTACCACATCGGGTTCTCACGCCCCTGTATAAGTTGGTCATGCACATCAATATAAAGAATCCAAAGTAAACATCATGAAATAATTGGCTAAATAGTCTTTAGCATGTTAGATAAAATCACACCATATTACAATACTAGGCATGGAAGGCAAAACATCAGCCTAATAGGAAAAGCTAGACATCACAGTCCATAATACAAAAACATGGTTATAGAATCCATAGCATGGATAAGATAACCCAATTCAAAATAATAAAACCTCTACTCAAGAACACAAGGAAATTCAAGATATAACATGGTGAAAATCCATAAACACACAATACCCCAAACAAGGGCATTGGGCACATTTGCACATATAACTCAAAGACTACACATGTAAAGGCAGAATCCACCAACCTCGGTGTCCTGAGATCGATATACGTGAAACACATTTCTTGAATCTCCCATGAAAGTCGTAGATCTACAAAAACATTAAAAATTTTCAACTGAAGATAACTCGTGAGAGACGAGAAATCAAGAGAAAAGGTTCATATAGAAAGGAGAACACACTAATGCGATTCCAACACAACAGATAGAAGTTAAATCATAAGAAAGATGACGAGTTAGGATATCAGAGAAGATCTATGACCGTACGGATGCTCTCAGATGAGATGGGTAAAGAATAAGATGGATTTGTCCATCTGATGCGACCCCCGTTCATTTAATGAAATAAAAAGAAAGTAAACAATGTGTTCTTTTAAAGTATATATCTTGTACTTCCCTTTTCTGGCCTCTTATATAGATAGTATCCATGTCACCACACAAGGCTATGTACTTGGCCGCTACCCGGCTAGTACATGGTCTCCTACAGAAACCATGTACACTATGTCAACTTAATGTACATGGCATATACTCTAGATATTTTTAGAAACACCACTTTTTCTCAAAAATTACCCAAAAGTAAAGACATACCTAAAATAATGATCCAGGTTCTTACAGACATACCCACATTAAAGAAATTCGTCCATGAATTTCTCTTCTATGGTGGTGTAGAATAAGAATAATCAAAAAGTTGTGGCAACTATCATTGTACATCGGCCTCCATCTCCCATGTCTCATCTTGTACTCGCCCGTGCATCCATGGCACTCATAACAGAAGAATAGACCACCTGCAGAGAACCTTCGCACTTCGATCAAAAATTTGGATATGATGCTCCTTAAACGAGACATCAACCTGAAGCTCAACCTCCTTGGGTTAAAAAACATGGGATGGGTCTGAAATGTAATGTCGAAGATGAGAAACATTAACGATGTCAGGTATAGCCCGATACCTCTAAGGTAACTAAATCTGATAGGCAAACAACCCGACTCTCTCCAAAACCTCAGACAGTCTAAAATAACTCATAGAAAGCATGCCTTATCGTTTAATCCTCATGTGTCCCAACCTTCGTGTGGCACATAAAAAAACTAGATCTACGACCTCGAACATTGGAGTTCATCTCTGGATATCAGCATACGACTTCTATCATTACTATAACGTAGCCATCCTCTTACAATTCAACTATAACTGCTCCCTGGTCTCCTCGACAAGTTGAGGTCACATCATAGGTTCCTCCTTTTCCTCTTTCTAGAATATGGGTGATCATCATGTCCTACCGTACAAGGAATTTTAAGGATTGATAGCAATAGTTTATTGAATACTATTATTGTAGGAAAACTCTACAAGAGGTAAGGGCTTCTACCATGTACCTCTAAAATCTAGGATGCATGCTCGAAGCATGTTCTCAAGCACTAGAAAGGTACACTCAAACTAGGAATCTTTCTAGGGATGGTAAGATGTACTCAGAAGTACCTTTTTACCCAATGCCTGCGGTAATCCCTGTTAGACCCAAGAAGTAAAACTAGAGACCCTGTCTAAAACAATAGATTGTGTAACTCCATATAAACCTACTATCTCTCAGATGTACAAATATCCCAGCTCATCAAAACTGATGGTCTCCATGATCATTAAGATTTGGGAAAACTTCATGATTTTTTCAATGACAACCCATACTGCACCATTCCCTCAAGGAGACCTTGTTTAACCTCTAACTAAATCCATCGTGACATCATTCCATTTTCACTCGGGAATTCGTAACTGCTACAAAATACATGATGGTCACTGATGCTTTTCCTTCAACTGTTTATAGGTGGAACACCTCATGATAGAACTAGAAACATAACTCTTTATACCTGGCCAACAGTACTGATTGTCTAGATCATGATATATCTTGGTGATGTTAGGATGAACTGTCCAAACTGAGGAATTAAAGTCTAACATAAGCTCATCACTTATGTATGTTGACACCCATACACACCCATGAAAATGCAAGATCTCATCCTCAATTATGGTCCATCCAGAAATAGGGTCCTATACTGACACACTCTCCCATTGGACTAGGCTTTCATAATCTGATAGCTACCTCATTTTCACTCAATCATGTAGAGTAGAGTAATCCCCTACAAAAGAAATAAACCTCTTCCCCTGCTTGTCGTGCACATCCACATTCATCTCATAGAAGCGATCCATAAGCTGCCACTCATTGATGGCCTATTGAACAACATGTATTTGAGTCCTCCTACTGAACACATCAGCTATTTAATTACCTATCCTATGCATGTGGGAATGTTCCAAATCAAAGGACTGAAGGTATTCATCGCACCTTCACGGTTTCTGATTTAGATCGCGCGTAATAAATATATTCTTGAGCCTCTTGTAGTAGGTAAAAACACAAAATTCACTCCTAATGGTTATTGTATCCATCATCTTAAAGAATGATAAAAAACATCCAAATCGAGATCGTGCGTTGTGTAGCTCCTCTCTTGTGGCCTCAACTGACGAGAACCATATGCAACAAATCCTTCTCCATGCATAAGCACTTCTCTCAACCTGATACATGATGAATCATAGGAAAGAGTATATATCATTCATGGAAATGGAAATACTAGTTTCAGTTCTAAATTAAACCTATCATTCATCTTCTGAAAGGCTGACTTGAAAGAATCTTACCACAAGTACTTCACAGCTTTATTAGTCAGGCCTGTTAGTGGCATTGATAAGTGTGAAAAGTCTTGTATAAAAAGATTGTATTTATCATCCAACCGTAGAAATAAATTTATCTCAAATACATTCTTCGGCTACTCCATAGAAATTACTATTTTCGCTTTCTTTGTGTCTACTGATACTCATATCTCTGAGATAACATAACCCATGAAGTGAATCTTGTCAATCCAAAAGTGGAATTTTTAGAGCATAACATATAGCAGATTCTCTCTCAGTGTACTCAAAATGATATGAAGATGTGTTACAAGGTTGTGTTAGGTATGAGAGTACAACAAAATATCATCCACGAAGACCACCACGAAAGAATCCATGTATGGACAGAACACTAAGTTCGTCAGTTCCATTAAAATAGCAGACGCATTTGTGAGACCAAACAGTATAACCACATACTCGTATAGACCATACTTCTTCTGAAAGGCTGTAAGAGGTATATCTGATGGTCTAATGTGAAACTGATGATAACCAGATCTCATGTCAATCTTTGAGAACACCCAGGTTCGTTGAATCTATTCAAAGAGATCATCAATCCTCAGAATAGGATATGAGTTCTTAACCATCAACTAGTTCAAATTCTAATTATCCACACATAGTATGAGGGTACCGTCCTCCCATTTCACAAACAGGATAGGCGATACACAAGATGATGTATTGGGTCTGATGAAATCCTTATCCTGAAACTCCTCCAACTACTTCTTGAGGTCCTGCAACTCTCTTGTAGCCATCCTATAAGGATTGATGAACACCAGTGCTGGTCCTGGAACGAGCTCAATCAAAAAATAAACATATCTTTGTGGGGTCAAACTGGAAATGTCCTCTAGAAAGAAATCCCTGAAATGATATACCACTGGTGGTATGTCCTTCTAAGAATCCCTCTAGTTATCGTGATATAGACTAGAAATCTAGATTGTAACTCCTCCCAACCCTTGATTATAGGGACCTTATTTTCTCACCTGAACGTCTCATTTACCCTTATGAAGAAATGATATGCCCTCTGGGGATGTGGAACTCACCCTATGATGATTGCAATAGAAAAATGTGTTGAAGGGAACTAACATGTCCATTCTGAGAATAACATCATATCTTATCATCTCTAGGATATAAAGGTCCCAAAAGAAGTGACACCCACCAAACTCGAGAGGGAACTTCTTGAATTGATGTATAATAGCCATTAATATTCTCAATTAAGTGTTTAACATCACGATATCAATATAAGAAAATATTCAGAGCACAATGCTCTCCACAAAGACAACATATATAAAGCTATAGGAAGCACATTTATCGAAAAGAGAAGAAGCTAAAATCATGGGTAACTGGGATAATACCTTGAACTATAGAGGTTCAGGGATCCTGCTCCTTCTGGGTCAACTCTACTACAAATGTCTAACTTGAACTATAGCCTTGTGACCATACCTGACTACTCTGAGCTGATCCACCCTACTATCAGCGAATCCATGGTGACTGGTTACCACAACCATGACCTCCACCTGTGCCTGAACAGCCAGAAGGACTCCAGTTTCTAGACTGGGGTGAAACTGGTGGTGCTTATATAGAATGAGGAGTCATAGATGATCCCTTTTAGCTAGATACTGATGATATTATTTTAAAACATCACTGAAGATAACCTATAATAATGCATGATAGTCACTCCACTAGGTCCCTCGGGCAATGTGGAATCATATTCCCCCTCTTCCCACACTGGTAGAAAACCACCTGGCTACCAGATAATGTATCTCTCGTTCTAGGATCTTCATGCGAATACATTCTATGGCAATTCCTACTATTAGTAGGTGGGATACCAACCCCGGTTGTCTAGCCTCCCTGGCTCAAAACTCTAGAATCTCACGGATTGGGCTTCATGATCAGCACCGGGTTGATTATTGGAGTGATAGAAGTCACCCTGAAGATGTTCACCTGAGAATGGATGTCGTGCATGAGACCATCCTATAAAATCCTTACCATGTATAACTCATCACCTCCTAGAATTGGCATGGTTTTCAACAGCTTTGTGAAGCGAGAAGAATACTTAATAACTGAAAGGGTACCCTACTCTATACTCATGAATTCTCAGACTCAATTGGCCCTCAAAATCTTCGGGTAGAAGGATTCAAAGAAGGAACACTAGAACTCTTACCAAGCCATAACATTATTGCATCTTACCTATGAGATAACATCCTACCATCTCTTGGTATAATCCTGAATCATATACCTAGTGAGCTTCACGCTCATATCAAGAGGCTTCTCCCGATGCTCAAAGATAGAAAGAATAGAATCTAACTATGACTCTGAAGCCTGAGGTCCACCTTCCCCTTTGAAGGAGGGTGGACGCTACTGCTAGAAAACCTATGTCAACTCTTCCATAGAAGTGGCAGGATGTGTTAATCCACGGAAGGAAAACATAATCCCCATAAATCCCCTCAAAGTTGTACATCAGCACAAGTGTCCAGAATGATAGCCGGTTCCATGAATTGCACAACTGGTGGATCTGAATGTAGTTTTTGATCATCCACATCTGGTGTTTGATCACTGCCCTGTAACTGGCAGAAAACAGGTGGACGTATCGGTGGCATGACTCTACAATTTCATGCACACACCTCATATCAAGATTAAACGGGACTAAAACATAGAAGTATAATAAGGTGACAAGAGAAAGACGCATTCATATTTTTCAAAACATGGATACATGGAGTGTAAGATGCCTACACAATATGTTCATTTAAGCCTTCACATGGGTTTGTACATTTCCACCCCAGGTCATGTACCACCACAAACACACTATGTGTGGTCCTAACACATGGCGTATACATGAATTATCATTCCCTTTTTGAATTCTTCTACATGGATAGGGAATATTATTTCCCTAGAATAATACTAAATGGTGTGCAGGTGGCAGACATGTCAGGTTCCAGATGAAGCTCACCGACACACATTGTTCGTTAGATGGCCAGATACAAGATTGACTCTACACAAAGCGTTTGTTCCAGACATGATGTGTACTAGAAATATTTCCTTGAACAGTTTTTTTCACAACACGGCTGGATATATGGGAGTCACTACACAGAGTGTTCAATATTTAAATGACATGTATAACATAGGTTTTATCCATCTGCACTGTTAGTCAGACGGGTGGACACATGGTCTTCACAACACAGTGTGTACATCAGGAACATAGCATGTTCCACGTGAGGTTTCCCAACCCCATGTCTCTACCCAAACAGCCAGTGACACAGTTAGAAACAACACGTCATGTACATAAAGTACATGACTTGTTCTTATGAAAATAATTCCTTCCCGAATAGAAGGAAACATGATGTGTATTTATCATTACAGGTCATGTATTCTGGGTTCTTCCAGATTATAAGCCTAAAAACTACTTTGTAACCTATAATAACAATTAAACAAACATTAATGTTCGAAATTCCAATCCGCAAGGGCCCATTCTACCCACGAATCAATGCTTGGCATCTTATACATGTTATATATAAACATAACAGAGTAATGATCCACCAAATTCTGGCCCATGAGGGCCCATAACACCTGAAGAACCAATGTTTGGTGGCTATTCAAACAAAAAAAAATACACAAACCAATACCTTATCAAAATGTTGGTATTCAGTCATATAATATATCACAACAGCCTATATATCTAGAACAACATCTATCACAACAACATTCAATCACTAATGCACCCTAAATGAAATGGCAATAATGCATGACATGTGATCTCTAGCAGGTGCCTATATGATGTATGAGATGGAATAAACTCATATCATCGATTTGAAATAGAAATAGAACCTTAATAATATCAATGATAACATCACGAAACATGTAAATCACCCAATGGTGAAATAAAATCAATTGTAAAATTACCAATTTAAAAATTGCAATAATGAGGTAAATTGAATATTCCATGTACATGGGTTAGCTACTCCCTGACACAACTAATTACCAGGTACCTATTTTCTTCCTATCCCTAGATATATGATCCCAATAGTATGCTATGATGAGAATAATTCCACTGATACCAATTTGTAATGTCCAGGTTCAAGAAGCCTCCTAGGGTCGTCCCATATGCTATTGGTCACATGGCCTCAAACACATTTCCCGAAACACCAGAGGCTGCCGACTAGCAGCAAGGTCCTTGGGTGTGATAGTGGGGAAACTATTCCCTCATTGGCATAGAAACACATCATAAGTAGTAATAACATGCAATAGAAAACAATAGAAGACAAGAAGTTGTAAAGATTGACCATATATATATATATTATGCATGAAACATATGTCCAGAAAGAAGATAGACAAGTCACAATAATTTAATACAATACTAAAACGAAGTACAAGAAAAATCAACTAAATATCTTTATAGAATCCCATGCCTCGGCTTGGTCCCATGATTTGTAGCTCCACAATAATCAAGTACCTAAAGTAGAAGGGAACTTTCATTATCTACACCAAGGGCAATATAATCTCGTTGGGACCAAAAGGATGACCCAAACATGGTGTGAGACTAATCCCACTACGAAACCAACCAAAGAGATGTGCCAAACAATCAGTGAATATATATGTCATGCAATAAACAATAGAATGGATTAAACAAGGAATTACACATAGTAACTATCCTAATATTTAATTGCATTCATTACGATGTATCAAGTAAGCAGATAAAAACAAACAGGTAACCCTCTAGGAAGTACTCACAACCTAACCACTCTGGTTCATCCAAAAAACAAATGCAACCCTCTGGGAAGTACACGTAGTCTAATTCCTCTTGTTCAACTTTATCACAAACTCTTTGAAAAAGAACTCACTATCAATTCCACCTATAGTCTCGTATGGGAAACTAATAGGCACTATGAGAAAGCACTCAACATCCAATTCCCACTATGGCCCACAAAGTGGAACTAAAAATACAATAAGGGTGCACTTATGTACACCCTTACTATGGCCTCACAATGTAACCGTAAAACAGACACTCTAGAGAAGCCCTCAATGTCCATTGTCCCTATGGTTTACCACACCAGTTTCTCACAGCCCTATGTAAGTCCATTGTGCACAATGATATAAAGCATCCAAAGTAAACCTGAAGAACTACTTTTCTAAATAGTCTACAACATTTTAGATAAAATCACTCCATATTACAACACTATGCATGGAAGGTAAAGCAGCAGCCTATCAAGAAATTCTAGACCAAACGGTCCATAATAAGAAAACATGGGGAAAACAATAGCATGATAATGATAACCCTTTTCACAATAAAAACTCATCTACTCGAGCACAAAATACATAGTAGGTAATAACAGGATTAAAATCCATAATCACACAATAACCCATAGAAGGTCATTGAGAACATTAGCACATATAACTCAATGAATACCTACGTAAAGGCACAAACCAGCTACCTTAGCATCGTGAGATTTATATACAAGAACCTTAGGCCTTGAATCTCCCTATAATGCCTTATATATACAAAAAGGTTAAAAAATTTCAACTGAGGATAATTCTTGAGGGAGGATAAATCAAGAGATGAGGTTCAAGAAGAAAGGAGAACTCACCGATGGGATTCCAATGCAACTGACGGACGTCGAATCAGAGGATGGATGGCGAGTCGGGGCTCAGAGAAGATCAGTGGTCATACAGATTCTCTTAGATGAGATAGGTGAAGAAGAAGATGGTTCATTCCATTAAATGTGACCCATATCCATTCAATGAAATTAAATGTATGTACACGACATGCTATTTTAAAGTAAATAGAATGTACTTTCCTTTACCGACCTCCACATTAGGAAGTCTCTAGGTCACGACACATGGCCATGTACTCGACCACTACTCGACCAGTACTCGATCACCCACATCAACCAGGTACACAACATTTACACTTGAAATTTCCATGAACTAATCTATTTCTAAAAAAACCTAAAAATAATGACATACCATAAAAGATGATCCAGGTTTCTGACAACATCCAGGTGTATGTTGATCCAATGCATTCTATGTGAGACATTATATACTATTTATTACTAGATAACCATGAACTCATTTTCTGATGTGAGATACTCAAACAATGTTCTTAGAATCACCATCCCGACTGGTATTTCTATATTAGTACCATACTCATTAATGGTCATGTTTTTAGGATATCCCTTTCGCTATATCCCAAATAATGTTGGGTATGCATTCGAATGATGTTTATCATGAAACGATTTTCAATAATATTCCATTGAATTTCATCATTATTAGGTCTACCAGAAATATAGTGTATTCAAAAATGTTATTGTGTGATGTCTTCCTGATCATCCTCTAAAAATGAGATAGAGACATATAATTCTGGAGGCATTGTCTTCAATTGATAATCCCTAGCGTAATTGACTTTTATCTCTAACTCTTATGATTTATAGATAGATTTGATGAGTGCCTCTTTGAGTTATTTTGAAATATAGAGCACTTAATGGATTGAGATATTTGGGGGGACATCCATAAAGAATTTCAAAATACATACTTTTGTGTGAGAGGTAGTTGATTCCCATGGTGTGGTTACTCTTTATTATTCATTAAAGAGCCATTGAATATGAGTTTCATGGTAATGGTTCTTCATTAGATATTGAGGGGGAATCTACTACTAGTCATGTAGGTTATGCTGACCTTCCCCGTTGTCTAGGATGATTAGATAATCAAATTCTAGATAGACGGTCATGAATAATAACTCAGTAGCAGAATCCATGTGAGGGATCTAAGGCACAATTTTTTTAATTTTGGGATAAATATAGATCCCTTCAATGGATATAGACAACGTAAATATCATCTTTGGGGATTTTATTGAGATACATTATCTGACCATGTCCTTGTTCTCCAATATATCCTCAGCGCATGCGCCCATGGCATCTGACTCCATGATCTAGTATGGAGAACATATATTCAGGTTTATATTCATCATCATAGAATGGGTTATTACAATGTTGTCACATTAATATAACAAAATATGATCTCTTCATCCGACATGTGTTCCCTTGTTTTGGATGGTGATCATACTTCGAACATTGTTAGAAACAATTCTGTAAGTGTCTGCACTTGCATAAGAGATAAATATGACTCGTATTCCTCTCTCCCATCCAGTTTATATCAATTAAATACACCCTTATAATGAAAATTTTATGTGACCTCCTTAGTTGACATGAAAATTAGCATTCTACGATGCTATGATATTATGTTGGAATAAGTAAAGTCAAATATCTTTTGATCCATATAGTTGTCAAACTACTTCCCAAAAAGAGATATAAAGTTTTTCTAATCAATATGTAATATTTTGTAATAAATTGCTACACATGTCACCAGTTCATGGAAATATTCTAGAATCATCTTTCCGGAATAATCCAAGAATTTAAGGGAATCATTTATGATTAATAAATCTTGGATGGTGTCACTTAGCCTCCTATAAAAAGGGAATTAGTTGGGGTGATTACTATGGATGGACTCATCAGGTTTTGTAGGATGTAGCAACATGAGTAAGTTATTTTCCATGTCTATATATAAATAGATAATTACATTCTCATTTCTGAAGGAGTATGATTTATTAATTAAATTTTCAAAAACCTGGAGACCATGATCTATTTTTTACCACTGGATGAGGGTGATTTTTCTACTACTACCAATGGAATGGAGGTGTAGTTTTGTTTAGGACCAATGGAGATACTCGAATTGGAACTGGTACTTGTTTAAGGGTAACAATAGAAGTCTCATCATTTTTAATCCATTTTCCATGTGTTGAGAGAATGATTTGAGACATAGGATGGGTCCACTAAAGGTAATTGTCTTACAATTGTATCATTTATATAAACTCACATAATCATCCTAGATATTAAATTGGGATAATTAGTGACCACAACTAATACTAATTATTTTCTACATAGATTTATTTTAATTTATCCTATAAGGGAATGATATAAAGTGAATAGTTTTATCATTTATATCGATCTATGAAGTCAAAATTCATCTATTTCTAGTCATTCATAAATATTTTCGTGTTTAAAATTGTTCATTACCCTATTGTAGATCTAAAATGATAAAGGAACTAATTATTATAGTATTCCCATCATGAAATGGATCCTGTAGGAAGGTTGTTATACCAAAAAAGTATAGCCCTATCTGATTTTGTGAAAAAAGATTAACAAGGTTCTCACATTTTATCTTAGATGAACCATCATTGGAATACATCAGGACATGAAGTGGGTGAGATGCAATTATATATCACATGCACAATAAATGTTGGAGATAGTAGTTTTGTTGAAATTATCTGGGCATACGTAGTATCCACCGATTCAAGATGCAGATTATTCTCATGCTGCAAGGGTGTGGTTCACTCATCCATGGAATCCTATCATGTATAAAGGAAGACATTGGGATTGAGAAATTCTAGAGTTATAGTTTATTGATTCACATCCAATATATATGGGGAAGCATTGATTTCTATGGTGGTTATTTTTTCATCTCTAGAATATTCTTGATCCATATGTAGTCTGAATGGTGTCCCTCGTGAGAGTGAGGATGTTTTCATAATGGTGGGATGTCACAATCATCTTCAACTTACTCATTTATGTATACTAGTTTTTTTTGTGATCAGGATCTGACCTGACACTCAAATACCACTCGTGTAGGAGGATCGTATATTTTTTAATATGTGGGAGTAAAAATATCTTTCTAAGGATGATGATGATACCTATTTCAAATGTTTTCTTTATATATCTACTATTTTATTTTCATAAGGTTTTATATCTCATCCTAACCCAATGTCATGGTCTCCTTCATGGTGGGAAAATCGAATCATCTAGGTAAAGAGTGGGATATGACCACTTCATTCCCTCGATCCTTATAAATTCTCTATCATAGTGTTGGAAACCCAAAATTTTGGGATTCCATAATTTGGATCCTCCTCTGATTCCATGTTGTTGAATCCTCATTTGGCATATCCAAATGAACTTATTATCAAGATATATCTTCTATATTATGCCCCGTTGTATTTTCATATTCATACACATTATTTTTCGAGTTGAATGTGATTATATTCATTGAGTTATAAGAAGAAATTGATGTTTTCTAATTACTCTCAATACAATTGGGTGATTTTATACATCTTAAAGCATGTTATTTTTTATAATTATCCTTATTTTACACTTTTAACTTATTCCCAAACATGGTTTTATTGAATTCATTTTTTGTTCCTCCTATATTGGCATGTGAATAGTTATTTTGGGGGAGTTCTGGTCATTATTTCCAAATGAGACCCCAATATAAATGGTTCATATTTTAGAAGTGAGATGTTGACTATTGATATTTTCCTACCAAATATTGAAAAAAATTATTACCAATGTGGTAATGATAATGATGAAAATGTCCCCATTTAACTATGAATGAGCCTATTTGGTGCCATAATAATATTTTTGATACTTTTTTGAGGAACTAATGATTCTAATCAAGGATTTAAAAAAGATAAGGATTGGAATTTAGAAATAAATTCTCCCACACCTTTCGGATGTGGTTTATCTAGAACATTCATTGATTTCTTCCGAACCCTCTCAGGGTTTAATAAACCTGCAAATGGTAATTGGGATATAAATTTTCTCAGCCCTCTGGAATGGGATTGAGTTATAGCTACAACTAATATGTCGTGAATACTCTACGGGATTGAATATCTGACAGGTTGAGGTAGTGGTAAATGTTACTCGAGCTAAATTATATAAAATTGTTCATTGATGTCTACTATGGGGGATACTACTATGAACCATTTGATTTTTCAAAGTTGTATGTATGTATAAAATATGTAAAATGGAATCCCATGATAAGATTTGTTATTTATGGAATGTTTTGGGTATTCCCAAATCATTTTATTCAATGTCTGTAATGAGTTCTAATTATTTTTTAAATACCAGTTAAAAGATCCTATGGTAGTTCTCTATCTCATTTCATGATATATTTGCAAAGATAAAGTGGGGGAATTCTATTGTAGTGGACAATTATCTCTTGTGTGTCCAAGTCCCATTATTTCATTAGGGATGACATTAAAAAAACTAAATTTGGAGATTTTCTTTCTAGGCAGTTGTGAATATATTGCACAAAATTTTTTCCCATTATCGGATGCAGATGCTTGATGCGGCTTCAACGATCAGTTTTAAAAGAGATGCAATGTAAAGAAAAAAATCATTTTATAGATTTTCATAATGATTTTAACGTTTTAGGAATCCATCCATGGAGACAATATCCATGTCAAGATGAAATCCGACTATATTGATTCTATTATGGTAACCATAACATCCAGTATAAGTGAGGTGTCTACCCTTCAATCGCTAATGATATTTGTACATATTTTGTTTAAGGTAAGGCATTAACTACTATATTTCATCTAGGATCTTGTAATTATAAGTAGTGAGGGGATATAACATGGTTGTGATGTTCATTGTTACAAAATATATATATTTGGTAATTATTGCTCCCCCTTCATGAGGAATACACACCGGCACATTATTAGACCATAATGTTAGTTTATATATGTTTCCTATTAACTATTGGGAATAGTTACTGGTAGCAGATGGGGAACTAAAAATGGAACACTATGTTGTTTTGAGAACATCCTTATATTATGGATCCATTTTTTAGAACCTCTCTATATATAGGTGTCCATGAAATTAGTGGATTTATTTATTTTTGGAATATATCATTGTGGGGAGGTTGAAAATAGTGTATATCAAATGTAGGGTCCATGAGATCCATCTCCTCATTAATACACTAATAAATATCGAGGTATGGATCACCTTATAATTGATTTAAATTTTCAATGGACCCCATGGGGGTTTATAATTTTTTGTGAACATCATCAATGAGACTTTAATTGAGAACAATTAGGATATTAGCCTTGTATTATAATAAGTTTGGAATATACCGACCATCCTTTTAGAATTGTGATGGGGTATGAGACATATTTTGGTTGGTTTTGGGAATATATTTAATTTTTTTGTGACATAGAAATATGAAACTACTATTGAGAAGCTACTTGAATATGAATAAGAGCCACAAAAGTTCTGCCATGGTTATGGTTTTTAATGTGGGTGGTTTTTAGAATATGTCAATGAACCCTGGATGATGTTGGGATAAGAGAAAAGTAAAAATATACATTCAAAAACAGAATATTTCCATGGACATTCATAATGGGAGAATGTATACCAGACTCTTCCTATATAGATGTCAAATAGTGAAAGTTCAGTAGCTCAGTGTCAAGTGTAAGAGTATGAGCCTGGATTCCATGAGATACTGGAATAATCCCGTTATCATAACTAATATATATATATGATCTTGTCTAGATTTGTGTGATGTTCTCACTTGGTGGGCCCTTGTTAGAGGAGGGATATGGGAATAATCATGTTCCTCTATAGTATGTTGTAAGTCTTTTTATAGGAATATTATTCCATCCCAAGGCTTTGTTTCTATCACTTAGTTATGTTCAGTTTGAATGAAAATATGAGATTTTTGGGGTGCGTTTTGAGATTGTCGCTATCCATTCTTGAATGGAATATGTGCCTATTTTTAAGAATGATTTACTCTCACTTGGTTATCCCTAGTTCAAAAAAGAATATAACCATGGTCTAGGGTCTCTCCCATCCCAAAAATCTCTGATAATCCTCTTATATGAGAGAATGAATGTTATCTTCCTCCATAGAAACCAAGTGTCTATGTAGATTGGTGTTTTGTGATGTCCTGGCTATATGTAAAGAAAAATGAATCATTACTTATGTCAATACTAGCCTCCAAATATTCTAGTGGAGTTCCTTAGTTGTTTACATAATGTAATAACATTCTGGTAATGTGTTTACATGAATTTAAGCATTTATATATTTTTTATCAAATATATACAGGCACCTAAATTCTATTGAATGTGGAATATGATCCCACTCATATCCCTTTTGTTCCACTATAATATATTAATGGAATTCCTGTATAAGGGTTGGAATATGAACCACCATCATTCTTTCGGTAAGAATATACCCCCATAATTTATTTCAGTGAGGAGGAATTCCCACCGGATAACAATAAAATATATTGGGGGATTATTTAGTGTAATTTTTGATATGATACAACTCTATGCTTTCTAAGGATTTTTTTCATGTTTTTTCTTATTTCCTTCTAATTCATGGGCATCAGTGGAGGAAATGCATTAGGTGGTTCCCTGGCCAAAGACTGATTGAAACTGGTGGAATAGAGTTGGTTATGGGGGTTGATAGGAACCCTCAATGGTGGATCATGAACTAGAAATAATTAGTACATGAATAGGTAATGTATTAAACATGTTTCCACTAAATCAGCGATTTGAACTCAATTATTAAAACTTTTCATGAATGCCTCACCATATTCTAGACGATACCAACTACACATGGGGGATTATGATGTGATGGTGTGGGGAAATGCCATCATATTAGAGTACATAAATAGCATACATTACTTTGTATCATACACACCAATAATCATAAGAGTAGGAATTCTATAAATAATTTGAAATAGAACACACACAAATAATAATAAAATTTATATAATATCCTAAATAGTTATATAATTTATAAAACATTTGTCTCCCACTGGTATAACCATACAAAAATAAGAGTATAAAAAAACTAAAATAAATTTACAATGATCAACTACTAACTCTGATATAAACCACATACCCATTTTTTAGACACTTCCGAACTGAACCAACTCGATCAAAATAACCCAAATGAGTGGACCTAGATGAAATGTAACTCAAGGCATCATCCTTATCCACTATTCTACCATGCTCAACTAGAAATGTATACATATGTTTTATGAAAACAACATGGTACATTTGACAGCATTGTAAATAATAATTTTAACCACACAATTTATGAAACAATAAAATATTATTATATAATTTAATAAATAGTGAAATATATATATCCTACTAGATAAAAAACTCCAAGGATATGTAAATCCAATAAATTTGAAACCATAGTTGAACTTCGAGTCACTAATCATAATCAACTAGGCATGTTCCACCATGTATGACCATATGTATATGGGAATACATGTATAGAACCATCATATAAATATATAAATAAATATAAATAATATGTAATGCGGTGAATCAAATAACAGAAAAAATAGCATTGGGTCACTAGGTTTGTAATCCTGATCACAAAGAAATAATGTGAAAGTATACTGGGAAGGATGTGGTACAACTCCTGTCATGTATCATAAAGTCGATCTAGGGGTTCTCTGTCCCAGCCAACATGTACCTTCTTCTACCAATTCCAAAAATTTCAATAAGAAAGATACACCAACATAGGGATATACTAATCCTACACATGGAAGATACTAATCCTACACATCGTTCACCCATACTTGTCTCTAGTCACAATAAATAAGGATTCCATAGATGTTAAACTAGAAATCCATAAATTTCTAGGTTATAGATGTACCAATTCTCAATCGATGTAAATATAGTCAATTTTATGAGCCATCGATCCCAATATATTGGTGGTCACATCATCGTGACTCGGATTAACTATAAGGGTCAGACCCTTAAGTGATCCATATGAGAGATCATTGGTTAGAAGTTAGGCCCACACCATAATATCAAAAATTGAATGTCAATAATTGGTATGACATTTCATGACTATCCATCATAATAAGATAAGTGATCATTAGATTGATACTATATTTCATGTATAATGATCCTCATCATTTGAAAAATCAAGGTGAGTATAGTCATCCTCTATAAGACCAATGTCATGGAGAACATATTCATTCACTATAGACAATAAGTTGAGGATATTGTAATAACCCACTGACAACCCCATGTTGATGAGATCATAACTGTCCTTATTTAACACACAATATGGGGACATCATAATCTCCCTCATCACATAAAAGAGTGAAATCATTCATGTGTATCATATCTACGGACTCTATTACTGTATATTGTAGTAGTAGGCTCAACAACTATACACTAGGAAGAACTAATGGATGTCGCATTAATATAATAATCAAATATACTTGAACAATAATCATGTATTCAGTTGTAACTCTCGGTATAAAATTAGATATAAGAAATAACATGTCAAAAATATAGATCACAAGAAGAATGTTTGGGCATCACAAAGAGAATGAAATATACCTCATTCCTTGATCAACATCCTCCAACCAGGAAGAACGTATGGATTACATAACCATATTGATAATAAACATGAGAAACTATAAAAAAAGATAGGGTGGATGAATGAATAATCCCACCACAACGGTCAGAGACCCATGGCTAATAAGTTCGACAAAATTTTTAATTTGACAGCTTTTTCCATATCTACCCAACCCCAATGTACACAATAATGGTCTGTTACACATTGAGGCACCCACTGGGTAACTCAAGTTACTACATAGAGGAATAAGTCTACATAGGATCATCCACAATGATGGTATTGTATGAATACTACATGAGATTGTCAAGGTCCATACATAATAGAAGCCATCCTACATGGGGTCCTTATCTGTAAAGGTAAATACGAATCTTAGAGAAGATCCTTGAATGATAATATAGTAGAGGCATCCTACATGGGATACTTTGATCAGTACATAGAGAGGGGATGCTACATGAGACCCTCATAGCAATGTAAGATGTAAACAAATCATCCTAAATGTGATTCTTGGTATAGTGAAAATCTAGAGGAATCCTACACGGGATCCCATAGGATGAAATTTATATAGATGAGTCTTATAAGTGATCCCTGGAAACAACATGTGTCACAAACTCTTATGATAAAAGGGAACATCACATTAGGGTGACATCATCATGGAATGATACAAAATAATTTTTCATTTTAGATGGATTACGACCTATCTCATATCATTTTATCTAACTAGTTTGGTCTGAACACCAATTATATCATTAATATTCCATGTCCATCTCTTAGGATACCACTAGATTCAATTAATAGAGGATGAAAATATCCATTCATATATTTTTTTTAAAATTCTCCAAAGATTCATTAATTCATCCCACTGGTCTTACCGGCATGATATATGTGAAAATATAATAAAAAAGGTCTTCTTAGGGTTCAAATTCTGACTGCCAGGTTGAATGATTAGAAAGCCCCCAAAGGATTGAAAAAGGGGAAGTGCACAACATTTCATCCTAAGCATTGAGTGTATACTTCAAAATCCCCACAATGGAATTTACGTTTATAGGACACGGTTACTAAATACCCATGTACACTACGTACATGATAGGTACATGGCATATACCCTACATGGGGTACCTACCCATGCCCCTCACGTGGCTTGCCCATTTATTTGGGGCTAGTGATGTACCTATAAATTTTATATGGCCCAAATAAGGTTTGATCATGTAATTGACTTGGCCATATTCCGATACATGTTAATCTAAGATGGGTATTTAGATGCAAGGCCCTGAAACAATACATTTCATGTATACCTCATACATGGAGTGTAATCTTGAAAACAAATCTCCCCCAAATTTTATTAACAAACAGTGTGTGTTCCCATAACCAACAACCCTATAGATGGGTTTTCTGGAATGGAAACCCATCTGAAGTGCCCAAAATCTTAATTCTATCCCCACAAATAGTATATCAAACTATGATGATACAAATAAAGAAGAATTGGGAATTAAAAATTCCAAAAAATAAAATCTATAAGGTTTGAAATAAAAAATCATACCATTATAAAAAATATATTTACCCTTACCCATTTCAATTCCCCATAGTTACCATATGACAATCTGGCACATCCTGAGCATTGTGGTGGTTCCTCTATAACATCACGGTTCCATGTGCCCCTGAACGGTCTCCTAGATTTAATTGGTCATATAACCTCAAACTCATTTCACCAAATACTATAGCATGTTTACTAGAAGCAATGACCAAGGAAATACATTGGTGAAACAATTCCCTCATTGGCAGAGTATACACAACTCCATAACCAATAATTAAAATTTTGGAAGTAGTGATACCATAAAATAAAAACAAGCAGTGGATGAATAATATTATAAACAAAATAAGCATATATAAATAAATTATGTAGGTCACATTTATTTTGGAAAGAATCCATAAAAGTCACAATGCTGTAAATACAATACTGAAACCAAACAATAAAAAATAGTATACTCTGATAGTATCTCGAGACTCAGCTTTGATCCATGCTATTCAGCTCAAAAAATAACGATGTATATGATGAAGAATTGATGTTTCCCTTATCTATAATAGCAACCACATAATAAGTTTTGGTCATAAATCATAACACAAATAGGGTGTGCGATGAATTATAGTAGGCAGCCACCAAATGACCTATTCCTAACTGTCAGTGATATATATAGTAGATAATATGTAGATATGAAGAAATAAACTAATAATTAATCAAACTTATATAATCATATAGTTTTTAATTACATTATTTAACATAATTTATTAATTCAATACATTGAATAATGATATATTGGAATCTATCCTCACATCTTAATTCCATGTGTAATAGAAAAACAAATGTATCAAAATAAAATATAAAAAACAAGCATGATATATTGTATGAGTGTTCATTTCCTAGGCAGGCTCATCACATAAATCAAACATTCAAAAAAATATTCTTGGTAAGTTCTCATAGTCTAACCACTCTAGTTTAATATATCATTAAATCGATAAACAATGACCCTTTTGGAAATCTCATGCATTCTTTCCCCATTGGTCCCACATAGAAATAATCATTAACAAAAAACCTCCTAGGTAGATCAAACATTTAATACCCCATTCATCTTTATATAATAAATATAAAATTTAATGTCCCTTTGGATGTACTCACAGTATATTCCATATGGTCAAATATTCATTTAATAATGACCCTCTTGGTATCTCTCACAGTCTAACCCCTTCCGTCTATGTCCCCACAATATCACTCACAATCAATACATATAGTCATTCTTAACAAAAAAATCATAATTAAAATCACCTACCTTAGGAAGATCTCACAGGCAATTCCACTGGGTCATACTTTCATAATGAGAAACCCAAGCATCTCATATGAACATCAACTTCATCCTAACAACACTAGGCATCAATAACAAAGTAGCCAAACATGCATTTTAGACCCAACTACCATAACCAATCAAACATGGGAATCACATCAATAATAAAGGTATGAAAAATTATTCATAGTCAATAACCATTTCTCAATCAAAAAATCTATAGAAAGAATTAATAAAGGTTAAATTACCAAACACACAATACCATAAACTTTTGTATTCATCACATTTATCATATAAAATCTAAATACTATTAATGAAATGGAAAAACACCTACCTAGAGGATATACATTGAACTAACCTGAATGTAAGCACTTTAAGTAGCCTAGTATTTTGTTGATCTACTAAATGGTCAAATTTTTTTTCCATGAATAATTAAAGAGAGAGAATAAATCAGGAAGAGAGGATCTATGGTAAGAGAGAACTCATCGGTTGGAATCCAAAGCTCCCATCGGCGTATAAATAAGATCCTGGATGGTGGAACACGATGAAAATGATTATAATTAGTCATTTGTCTCTCTCATATATGAACTAAGGGAAGATAAATAGAGTTTTGGATATTAGAAATCACCCCATTACTATTAATCAAATATAAATAAATGCACACCGTACGTTCATTTAATGTACATTCCGCGTACTAGCCTCAATTGGACCCCACATTAGGCGGTGTTCTAGGTCACGACACAACCATGTACACGGCCGTTACAAGACGAGTGAATGGCTAGAGGAAAAAATTGGTTAGATGGAATGTACTCAAGAGTACACATCGTATACATAGAAAATTTCATAATTCATCTTTTATATATAGAAAACCCAAAATTATGATCTATCCCTAAAAAATTTATTTGAGTTCTGAAAATCATCCTCCTTTAAAGGAACTCATTCTAAAATTTCCCATCTAATGGTGGAAATGAAGAAACATCAAATAAATCTACCAACTCCGAGCGTACATCATCCTCCCCCTCACAAGACTCATCCTATACTCGACCGTGCTTCCATAGAAGTCATACTAGAAGAATAGACTGGTCATGGAGAACCTTTGTGATAAAATCCATAATCCTAATTGGGTGCTACTCAAAGGATGAATCCATCTCTAACTCATCCTCCTCTGGTTGAAAAACATGAGACGAGTCTAAAAAGTATCGTTGTAACTAATAAACAGGGAATACATATTGTATTTACTGATAACTCTCTGGTATATAAAACTGATAGGAAATCATCCCAACTCTGTAGAGACCCGAAGCTTGACGTACATGGAAATTATATTACTTTTGAGTAATACTTAGTACATAACAAAAACACACACACACAAGGATCGTAATAGTTTAGTGTCTTTGGAAACTCAGAATATAATCTTCTAATCCTGGTGAAATATCTTCAACATCTCCCATAAATATCTTCTTTTTTTATACCTAAAACCTTTCTTTATATCCTGGGGAAAAGAAAACATAAAAGGGTGAGCTCAAACGCTCAGTAAGGGTAACCAAAAGAAATATAAATCACATCAAGAACATAACTTTTGGAAATCTTAACCTGCAAAAGAGATCATAATTTCATAACATGGGATAAATCATGGCAGTGAAATGTAATCACAATAATTATTACATAAAACATGAAAATTTGTGGCATACACACATAATCATAGAGAATCATTTCTTGTTAGTCAAGACTCATTTCCAAGACTATCTTAGTGGACAAAGTCCCTTTCTGAACTGAGTCACCCTCGTTTCAGTCCTGTTTCACTGAACCGTTATAACCTACCATTCCAGCCATGTCTATCTCATGAGATATAAAATCATTACCCAATGCATTGGAGGGAGATATAGGTCCCACCCATCATATAATGAATCATTTCTTATGTGTGCCACATAATCATAAACCATACATCAAAGCGTAACCCATGTAATAAAAATGGAATTCTTAAACAACATGACATCATAAAACAATTCATATAAGATAAAGGAATTCGTAAAAATATTTTCATCACAACATAATAAAATCCATGTAATAATAGGGATAAAAACAGAACCCTTTTATTATCTTAGATGGAAAATAATTTTGATAAAATACTTGAACTCCATTCTTGAGGAAAATATCTTTTCTACTTCAAAAACATTTTTCCATTCATAACATGTCAAACGACTTTAAAATAAAAGAAGTAGATTAAAAATAAACTTGAAAACTTGTAAAGGAATCTTCTTGGAAATAATTTTTTAAAAATCCATTCATGCCGTATAAGTTAAAAAAAACATTCTTCGTGCTTTTGTTGGAAAAGTCAAAAAGTACCTCGTACGAAAAAACGTCAAAAGATTCCTTTCATATCTTTTACTAAAAACTCACCGAGGGGTAAAATTGAATATAAACTATTGTATAAGGATATAAATATTACATATTGAGGAAACATGGATATGGATGATAAAATACACCCCAGTAAATTTCAAAGTATAAACAATTTTGAATAAAAATGAGATTGTGATATTTCCCTTACCTTAGGTCTGATATGCTTTGTACGTATCTGAACCTCCTGTATAATGATTTAAATAATGTCATTAACTTATTACAGAATCATATTCATTGTTATGATATCATATATGGTTCACTTATGACTTTATATTACCCGTTCTTTTGTAAATTCCATGTTAAAGAAGCGTTTTGGGTAAAATCGTTTCATTTATCGTAGGTGTTTGCACTTGTTGTTCTTGACATTATTATTACTTATATCATGATTTAAATACTTCATGAATATAAAACATGATTTATATATCATATATATTCAGTATATATATATATATATATATATATATAATACATAGATAAATGAAATGAAACACACCATTCATGGAGACGGTAGTCCGTACGTATGCATGAACGTTGTTTTCCTTTCCTTATTATCTTGAATGGAAGTATGTAGATGACATACATATATACATAAATCCAGTATCTTTATAATGTCATATATTTCATTATTATTTCTTATATATACTTTATAATCATTCTTAAATGGTTAACATGGAGAATGAATCTTATCGCGTCGTGGAGACGGTAGTCCGTACGTACGCACGAGCGATGATATCATTTCCCTAATTATTGAATTGAATTGGAGTGGATGATACAATATATAAGAATCAATATTATGTTATAATAACTATGTATAGTTATTCTTTACACCATTATACCAATCCGTGTAAGGTGGTGTGGAAAATAGATTACACCACGGCGTGGAGACGGTATTCCGTACGTACGCACGCGCGGTGATTTCTTTTTCCATAGGATGGATAGATGGTGAAATAGGGTTGTTTCATACTTATAATAACATATCAGTATATGAGTGATAATGATGTTATTACTTCATAATGAAACAACCTAAGAAGAAGAATTGGAAGAAGAAATAAAATGAAAGAATCGGTAACGAACATTACCTCTTCTTTGAAGTGCTTCTTTGAGACCTCCTTTTAGGGCACTAAAATGGGTCTTTGAAGAATACCAGAACCTCTAGGATGTTTCTAGGGAAGTTTAGAAGAGAATTTTTCAGGGGTTGTCCTATAATGAAGGCTCAAAGTTGTGTGAGGAAGAGAGGGAGGAGGTGCCCTTTTATAAGGGAGGAGAGGGGCACCTTTGGAATAACTAAAAAAATTATTTTATTATAAAGTCAAGTTCGGTTTTAAATAGCTCCAAATTGATTTATTTTGAGGCTAAGGTGGGGATGGGTCGATATCCTCTCATCCAATAGAATTTAGACAAGTTTAGGTTCCTATTTTAACCTTATCATTTAGATTTAACATTAAGTTAAATAATTTTACCTTTACCGTGTCTTCTTGTGTTCTTACACTATAAGGTTAATAAAATTACTATAAGAAGACAAACGAACCACAAATTGTTTATTATTAATATATATAACCTTAGCTAAGTAATTTGGCCGAACCTTAGATTTTTAGGAATAAAATAACAATTAATAATATAATATTTGTTTTAAAAACTATTTTTTGTCAATTTTGACACTATTTAGTAATTTATTTTTGTGAAAATCATAACAGAATTATAGGTACTAAAAAAGATAATTAAATCAATAATAACATGTCATATTAACCTATAAAATTAGTGGAATTCATAAAAAGTCTCCAATTATATTTATTTGGGTATTTATAACATCAATTATGTCAATATTTCATTAATAAGATAATTACTGCATCATCGTTGTGTCATAACTAAATTAAATTATATAATGTCTAAAAATTACAAATAAAATACCATTATGTAGGAAATTTTTTTAGATTTCAAATGAATATTTATAGTATAATTTATCTTATGTATAACCCCATATTAAAAATGTTTTAGTAAATAAACTTTGATTTTAACTCTTTTAACCCTTCTTTAAATAAATTAATAATAAATGTCCTAATCTAATCCAACTGGGCCTAAATGGTCATATTTTATTCCTAAGTGTGTTTTTGGTCTAATTACACATTTCCAATAGAATTAGGACATGTGTTAGGTTAATAATAATATCATTTCTACCCTTAATTACCCTATTTACTTTTAACCGTGGTAAATAAAAGTAAAAAGTTACTATTCACCAAAAATTATTTTCATCTCATTGAACCAAATTTTAATTACTGACATCAACCGTGTCTCTTGGAGTTTTGAAATTCCACTCACAGAAGCGGTAAAATTATGTTTTATGAAAAATTCAGTTTTTTTTAACTACCACTTAGTGGTTTCACTATTCATCAAAAATTGAAAGTTTTCAGAAAAATACCAAAAATTAGGCCTAAGCTATATTTGATATTATGAACTCAAAAATTATTTCTATTTTACTAAATTCAAAACATATCAGTTGCATTAATTAATTTAAAAACTAATTCCCGTCGTCAAAACAAAAGGCGTGTTTTTAAGAGATAATAACTATCAAAAGATTGACACTTGTTTATAACTGGTTTAAATGTGAAATTACATCTATTGAACAACATTGTATTAAATTGTAAAAATATATTCTAAATATACTTTAAAACCACTAAAATTAATAATTTATCACTATTAATTATTTTGATTGATAAAGTTGTTTTTAATTAAAATTTAGTAATTTCCACTATTCATCAAAATATGAAAGTTATCCAAAAATTACCAAAATTTAACCCTAAGATAATTTCGATATTCCGAATCCAAAAATGAAGTCCATTTTGAAAATTAAAATTTACAAAATTTGAAAAAGTTGTTATTACTATTCATAACGGCTAGATTTAATAATATTTTAATAGCATATCGTTGTTTAGTGAATCTCGGTATTGCGTACTACACACGCTATCGAGGAAGGTCGCGATTGAGTGTAATACAAGGCAAGTCAAGGATGCGTGTTGAGCAAGATCCTTTTGGTGTAGGGTATAACACAAGACATTAGTGAAATTAAAAAGAATATTTTTCATAAAATCTCGGGGTGTTACATTCTACCCCCCTTAAAATGAATTTCGCCCTCGAAATTCGTCAGGGTTATAAATGGATTACTATTAGAAAGTTTCTTTAATAGAAACCCACATCGTATAAAGGAATACCAAAACCAATCTTTAAAAAAAAGTATGAAACTTAACGGTTACCCAAATAAACTAATCACTGGGTTTCCACATAGGTGAAAATATGGATATGGAAGAGAAATCTATCCATCATGTTCTGATGGGGAGTTGTAGAGAACATGGCTATGGAAAATCCAGCAATCACAAAGCCTTAAATTTGTGACAATCTAAGGTACCATCTGATTCATCAGATATAAGATCACTAGGACAACATTTTTGGTTTTCAAGATCATTTCCCTAAAGTTGAAAATTTGAATTAGAATAAATACTTACTTTATTTTGGTACAATCTCACTGTTGTTCATTCCTTGAACAATTTCCACTTCATCTCTTAAATAAATGAAGTTGAATTTGTTACTCGTGATGTGTTAGCAGATCATGTGATAGAATGACGGGTCATTCCATCTGTCTCAAACAAAAGGTTAGCAAAAATTATATACATAAGTCGATCTATAGTGAGATTAATCATATATGGTTCCTAAAATGGACTTATACATCATATATCATACAGCTTAATATAATAAAACTAGTTTCTACTAAACAGGGACTTCCGGTAGGCCAGTGGTAGGCGATAAAGGCCAGTCGCACTTCGGTTGTGGGTTCGATTCCCACAGCCTTTTCCGACGCGATGGGTTGTCTCCCATCCTGCAGGTTGTCCTTTTTCTAAAACTATATTACTATAACATCCCATAAATAATATCGAAAAAAAATATCTATGGTTAAACAATACTAACTTATGTCCAACATAATCCATTACAATCTTTAGGCTTATCCATAATACTGTAGTCCACTCTCATAACATAGTGAAAACGATTACCAGAGATTTAATACCATCGTCGATCCCCATATATCATAAGATATGTTTTGTTGGTCCCATTCCAAACATTCAAAGTCCTTAATCATGTATTCTTTTGAATACCTTAGTGAAAACATGAATGCAGTTATATGTTAACACCTTCCACATACCAAAATCCTCAAAATTCTATATACTCAAACCATGATATCACTTAGTCCTTATATCAATCATGAGCTCATGAATACTGTTAAACATTTTATTTTCTCATTTTCCCTTCATTATGCGCATAATATCTCAATCACTTTGAATACCACATTAGAACAATACATAAATATTCCAATACTCCATGATACAACATTATTTTGGAATCCCATTACATAAACACTTAATCATTCCACCACATCATTGTCATATTCAACATCGCCAATAGTGATCGTATGTGACTTCCCTTTGTCCATTGCCTTCAGTGGTTGCTCTTGTTGATCATCACTAACCCTTGGATTAGGGCATTTATTAGCATAATGCCCCATTTCCTTGCACTTGAAGAATTGAAGTGTTGGTGGTGCGTTCTCTTCAGTGTTTGCTTTATTCACATCATTAGAATCACTTTTTCCATTACTTCGACACTCAGCTGCTCGATGACCTTCTTTTCCACACTTAAAACATTTTCTAGTCCCTTTAAGACAATCTCCACCATTCTTCTTTCCACACTTTGTGCATAAGGAAACATTCATCTTTTTTCACCATTATTCTGAGATTTCTCCTTGAACTCCATCTTTCGTTTCTTGTCAAAACCATGAGATGGATATGTAACACCAACTTCCATTTCTACCTTGATAGCACAACACAAAATTTCTTCATAGCTACTGAAGTCTCTTATAGCTAATTCCCTTTTATGAATTGGTTTTAACCCACTGAAAAATCGATCAACTTTACTTTCAGGTTGGATGATAATGCCAGATGCATACCTTGCATGTCTTTTAAAATTGACTTCGTATATACCAACAGATTCATCATCCTTTTGCTTTAGTTCAAGAAAATCCTTCTCCATCTTTGTTCGAAGAATACGAGGGAAGTACTTATTGAAAAATAAGTTCTTGAACTCGTCCCATTCCATGGACTCAATTTCATTTCTTTGCCGCATATTCTTGATAAGATTCCACCATTGATCAGCTTCACCTTCCAAACGATATACTGCTAAGATGACTTTATCATGTTCTGAACATTGAAGAACTGAAAATATCTTTTCAGTGGTACTGATCCATTGTTCAGAAACAAGTGGATCGGAAGTCCCACTGAAAGAAGGTGGACGTTGCCTCATGAAGGACTCAATAGAATATTATTCACTTCTCTGCTCATTTGGAAGTCCAGAATGATTCATAGCTTGTGTAAGTATAGCAATAAGATTTTGCACTCCATCTCCCATAACATTTGTTTGTTCAGGAGGACAATCATTGCATTGTCCATTGCATTGATCAACATGGTTCCTTCGGGTTCCAGCCATCGTCTAAAACCCAAAAAGAATAGTGTGAGAGGAAAAAATAATGCTAGGGAAAACAACATAATAAAGGGTGAGTACCTTCAATTTCTAACATCTTAGGTTTAATTCTATGATTGTTAGCGTAATTCTAGTACTATAACCTATGCGTATACTTATCCTTAGGGACATACCTAGACATACCTTAGAAATATCTCTAGGGATCTCACTAATGTTTTCTCATCCTAGTTTACAAAGGTTGACTAAACCTTTCCTCTGATACCAACTGTAGAGACCCGAAGCATGACGTACATGGACATTATATTACTTTTTCGGAATACTTAGTACATAAAAAAAACACACACACACAAGGATCGTAATAGTTTAGTGTCTTTGGATACTCGGAATATAATCTTCTAATCCTGGAAAAAGATCTTCAACATCTCCCATAAAGATCTTCTTTTTTTATACCTAAAACCTTTCTTTATATCCTGGGGAAAAGAAAAAATAAAAGGGTGAGCTCAAACGCTCAGTAAGGGTAAACAAAAGAAATATAAATCACATCAAGCACATAACTTTTGGAAATCTTAACCTGCAAAAGAGATCATAATTTCATAACATGAGATAAATCATGGCAGTGAAATGTAATCACAATAATCATAACTTAAAACATGAAACTTTGTGGAATACACACATAATCATAGAGAATCATTTCTTGTTAGTCAAGACTCATTGCCAAGACTATCTTAGTGGACAAAGTCCCTTTCTGAACCGAATCACCCTCATTTCAGTCCTGTTACACTGAACCGGTATAACCTACCATTTCAGCCATGTCTATCTCATGAGATATAAAATCTTTACCCAATGCATTGTAGGGAGATATAGGTCCCACCCATCTTATAATGAATCATTTCTTATGTGTGCCACATAATCATAAACCATACATCTTAGCGTAACCCATGTAATAAAAATGGAATTTTTAAACAACACGACATCATAAAACAATTCATATAAGATAAAGGAATTCATAAAAATATTTCCATCACAACATAATCAAATCAATGTAATAATAGGGATAAAAACAGAACCATTTTATTATCTTAGATGGAAAATAATTTTGATAAAATACTTGAACTTCATTCTTGAGGAAAATATCCTTTCTACTTCAAAAACATTTTTCCTTTCATAACATGTCAAACGACTTTAAAATAAAAGAAGTTGATTAAAAATAAACTTTAAAACATGTAAAGGAAGCTTCTTGGAAATAATGTTTTAAAAATCCATTCATGCTGTATAAGTTAAAAAAACATTCTTCGTACTTTTGTCGGAAAAGTCAAAAAGTACCTCATACGAAAAATGTCAAAAGATTCCTTTCATATCTTTTACTAAAAACTCACCGAAGGGTAAAATTGAATATAAACTATTGTATAAGGATATAAATATTACATATTTAGGAAACATGGATATGGATGAAAAAATACACCCCAGTAAATTTCAAAGTATAAACAATCTCGGATAAAAATGAGATTGTGATATTTCCCTTACCTTAGGTCCGATATGCTTTGTACGTATCCGAACCTCCTGTATAATGATTTAAATAATGTCATTAACTTGTTACAGAATCATATTCATTGTTATGATATCATATATGGTTCACTTATGACTTTATATTACCCGTTCTTTTGTAAATTCCATGTTAAAGAAGCGTTTTGGGTAAAATCGTTTCATTTATCGTAGGTGTTTGGACTTGTTGTTCTTGACATTATTATTACTTATATAATGATTTACTTACTTCCAGAATATAAAACATGATTTATATATCATATATATTCAGTATATATATATGTATAATAGATAGATAAATGAAATGAAACACATCATTCATGGAGACGGTAGTCCGTATGTACGAATGAACGCTGTTTTCCATTCCTTATTATCTTGAATGGAAGTAAGTAGATGACATAAATATATACATAAATCCAGTAGCTTTATAATGTCATATATTTCATTATTATTTCTTATATATACTTTATAATCATTCTTAAATGGTTAACATGGAGAATGAATCTTATCGCGTCGTGGAGACGGTAGTCCGTACGTATGCACGAGCGATGATATCATTTCCATAATTATTGAACTGAATTGGAGTGGATGACACAATATATCAGAATAAATATGATGTTCTAATAACTATGTATAGTTATTCTTTACACAATTATACCCATCCATGTAAGGTGGTGGTGGAAAATAGATTACACCACGGCGTGGAGACGGTATTCCGTACGTACGCACGCGCGGTGATTT
This sequence comes from Viscum album, assembly GCA_963277665.1. Taxonomy (NCBI): domain Eukaryota; kingdom Viridiplantae; phylum Streptophyta; class Magnoliopsida; order Santalales; family Viscaceae; genus Viscum; species Viscum album. The sequence goes on from OY728165.1 coordinate 1,942,900,599, forward strand.
CTTTTTTCCATAGGATGGATAGATGGTGAAATAGGGTTGTTTAATACTTATAATAACATATCAGTATATGAGTGATACTGATTTTATTACTTCATAATGAAACAACCTATGAAGAAGAAGTGGAAGAAGAAATAAAGATGAAAGAATCGGTAACGGACATTACCTCTTCTTTGAAGTGCTTCTTTGAGACCTCATTTTAGGGCACTAAAATGGGTCTTTGAAGAAGACCATAACCTCTAGGATGTTTCTAGGGAAGTGGATAAGAAATTTGGCAGGGGTTGTCCGAGCATGAAGGCTCAAAGTTGTGTGAGGAAGAGAGGGAGGAGGTGCTCTTTTATAAGGGAGGAGAGGGGCACCTTTGGAATAACTAAAAAAATTATTTTATTATAAAGTCAAGATCGGTTTTAAATAGCTCCAAATTGATTTATTTCTAGGATAAGGTGGGGATGGGTCGATATCTTCTCGTCCAATAGAATTTAGACAAGTTTAGGTTCCTATTTTAACCTTATCATTTATATTTAACATTAAGTTAAATAATTTAACCATTACCGTGTCTTCTTGTGTTCTTACACTATAAGGTTAATAAACTTACTATAAGAAGCCAAACGAACCCCAAATTGTTTATTATTAATATATATAACCTTATCTAAGTAATTTGTCAGAACCTTATATTTTTAGGAATAAAATAACAATTAATAAATAATATTTTTTTTAAAAACTATTTTATGTCAATTTTGACACTATTTAGTAATTGATTTTTGTGAAAATCATAACAGAATGATAAGTTCGAAAAAAGTTAATTAAATCAATACTAACATGTCATATTAACCTATAAAATTAGTGGAATTCATAAAAAGTCTGAAATTATATTTATTTGGGTATTTATAACATCAATTATGTCAATATTTCATTAATAAGAAAATTACTCCATCATCGTTGTGTAATAACTAAATTAAATTATTTAATGTCTAAAAATTACAAATAATATACCATTAGGTAGGAAATCTTTTTATATTTCTAATGAATATTTATAGTCGAATTTATCTTATGTATAACCCCATATTAAAAATGTTTTAGTAAATAAACATTGATTTTAACTCTTTTAACCCTTCTTTAAATAAATTAATAATAAATGTCCTAATCTAATCCAAGTGGGCCTAAATGGTCATATTTTATTCCTAAGTGTGTTTTTGGTCGAATTACACTTGTCCAATAGAATTAGTACATGTGTTAGGTTAATAATAATATCATTTCTACCCTTAATTACCCTATTTACTTTTAACCGTGGTAAATAAAAGTAAAAAGTTACTATTCACCAAAAATTATATTCATCTCATTGAACCACATTTTACTTACTAACATCAACCGTGTCTCTCGGATTTTTGAAATTTCACTCACAGAAGCGGTAAAATTAAGTTTTATGAAAAATTCAGTTTTTTTTAACTACCACTTAGTGGTTTCACTATTCATCAAAAATTGAAAGTTTTCAGAAAAATACCATATATTAGGCCTAACCTATATTTGATATTATGAACTAAAAAATGATTTCTATTTTACCATATTCAAAACATATCAGTTGAATTAATTAATTTAAAAACTAATTCCCGTTGTCAAAACAAAAGGCGTGTTTTTAAGAGATAATAACTATCAAAAGATTGAAACTTGTTTATAACTGGTTTAAATGTGAAATTACATCCAATGACCAACATTGTATTAAATTGTAAAAATATATTCTAAATATACTTTAAAACCACTAAAATTAATAATTTATCACTATTAATTATTTTGATTGAAAAAGATGTTTTTAATTAAAATATAGTAATTTCCACTATTCATCAAAATATGAAAGTTATCCGAAAATTACCAAAATTTAACCCTAAGCTAATTTTGATATTCCGAATCCAAAAATGAAGTCCATTTTGAAAATTAAAATTTACAAAATTGTAAAAAGTGGTTATTACTATTCATAACGGCTAGTTTTAATAATATTTTAATAGCATATCGTTGTTTAGTGAAACTCGGTATTGCGTACTACACACGCTATTGAGGAAGGTCATGATTGCGTGTAATACAAGGCAAGTCAAGGATGCGTGTTGAGCAAGATCCTTTTGGTGTAGGGTACAACACAAGACATTAGTGAAATTAAAAAGAATATTTTTCATAAAATCTCGGGGTGTTACAAACTCTCTCCAACACCTCAAACTGTCTGATGTACCATGGTGAAAGCATCCTCTATCTTTTAATCCTAATATATCCCAACCTCAATGTGACACATAAGAAAACTTGATCTCCAACCATGAACACCAGAAGTTTTCTCTATCGATCAGCATAAGATTTATGGTGAGACTGTGCAGTTACCATCCTCTTCCAATTCCCCTCCACCTACATAGTTGTATCATGGCCATGATGATGTCCCAGAATAACAGCCTCCCCTTCCTCTATCCAACATAGGGGTGATTGTCATGGCATACCATACAAATCCTCATAAGGTGTCATTGAAATTTTCACCAACAAATGGTTTTTTTTTGGAAATTCCACTATGGGTATGTGTCTCTCCCAATTAGCCCTCAAATTATATGTATCATTTTCGATGCATGTCCTCCAAAACCATATTTGTGCACTCGGACAAGCCATTAGTCTGAGGATGGTAAGCTGTACTCAGAAGGACATGTTTACCCGAAGCCCTCTACAGCCCCTGCCATAAATGATAAGTAAAACGAGCATCACTTACTGAAACAATAGTTTGTGTAACCCAATTATAATGTACAATATCTTATATGTACAACCTTTATATCTCATCACCATTGATTTTTTCCTTGATCATAAATAAATGTGTATCCTTCGCGAGTCTTTCAACAACAACCCAATATAAATTATTCCCTCAAGTTAACAATTGTAACCCCATCAAAAAATAAATCGTGAAATGGTTTCACATCATCTTAGGAATTAGTGACACATGTAAAATCCATACTATTCATTGATACTCAACCGTCACCTCATGACAGGTAGAAAATATCATAACAAAACCAGCAGCATCACTCTTCATACCTGGACAACAATACTGATGATGTAAATATTGAAACATTATGGTGGAACCAGGATGAAATACTCATTTTGAGGCAGCAAAATATCACATCAACTCCACATGTATGTCTACTGACTCCAATATGCAACCATAAAAACACAAAAAACTCATCATCGACTATGGTCCACCCCGGAGTAGGGTCCTCTCCTGGTACACTCTCCTGTAGGAAAAGGCCTTCAAAGTCTGATAGGTTCCTCATTCAAACTCAATCTAGTAGAGTATAGATAATAGCTACAAAAGAAATAAATGTCTACACCTATCTATTTTGCACCTCCAAATGCAACTCAAAGAATAGTAAAATATTATTCCACTCACATTTGGCCCCTGGAAATTCCTATATTTGTGTTCTTATGCTCAACACATTAGCTACTGTATGCTATTTCCTAGCCATGTAGGCAATATTAATGAAATAATAATAAAGGCAGTCAACCCACCATCACAGTCTCAAATTCAGGTCACGCTGATTAAAAATATACTTGAGACTTTTGTGGTAGTGAATGACACAAAATGATCTCCAAAAACATAATGTCTCTAGTAGCATAAAGCATGAACAACTGCAACTAACTCAAGATCGTGTGTTTGGTAATTCTTCTCATGTGTCCTCAACTACCGAGAACCATACACAACGACTCCTTCCACCTATATAAGCACTTATCCTATCCCGATACATGATGCATCGCATTAAATAGTGTACCTCTTTCCCAAGATTGGAATAATTAGTATCAAGGATGTGGTCAAATTCCCTTTCAACTCTTAAAAGGTTGAGTCACATGAATCTATCAACAAATACATTTCACCCTTCTTATTATGTCCCTTCAGTGGAACTGCTAAGCATGAAAAGCCTTATATAAAGCGCTGGTAGTAACCGAGAAGCCCCAAAATACATTGTACCTCAAAGATGTTCTACGACCACTCATAGTAAACTACTTCTCTCATTTTCTCTAGTCTACTGATACTTATTTATCATAGATAACATGACCCAATAACTGAATCTAATCCATCAAAAAGGTTCATTTTGAGAGATTAGCATATAAGAGATGATCTCTTGGTGTAGTAAAAATGATGTTCAGGTGGGTGGCATGGTTATGTCCAGTGTGAGAGTACCCCAAGATACCATCCACAAAGACTACCACAAAAGAATCCATATAAATAAGGAACACTCAGTTTATCGGTGCCATGAAAAGTGTTAGTGCATTTGGAAAACCAAGTGTCCTAGCCACATACTCCTATAGACCATATCTTCTCCTAAAGGCTTTAAGGGGAATTTCAAATTTCCTAATGCACAATTGATTATAAAAGAATATCACGTCATTATTTTTGATCTCCCATACTCCTCGAAGATGAAAAAATGGATCATCAATCCAAGGAAGGTCATTTCGTTTCATGAAAGTGAACTGGTTCAACATTAGAAATTCGACCTAAAACCCGATGGTATAGTCTGCCATCAACGTAAAAAAGAACAATCAAACCCCGTGATGAAGTTATGGGTCACATGGAACCCTTTCTCGACAACTCCTTTAACTACTTATTAAGCTCCTATAACTCTCGTGTAGCCATCCTAAATAGAGTAATAGACAATGGTGTCACTCCTGGAACATGATCAATAGAGAAATCCACCCCCCACGTTGGGGAAAAAACTGAAAAGCCATCTGAAATGGCATCTCTAAAATGATCCAAAACTAGAGGAATGTCTATTTGTGAAGTAAAATTGTTATCCAGCTATAAAATAGTAATCTGGGTTGTAATTCATCCCAACCCATGATGTTTGGGTCTATCTCTTCTCCCCTAAAAAATCATATTCTCCCTTGTGTAGAAAATACCTTCCCTTTTGTGACGTGAAACTCACCGTGCGACGATAGAAGTCGAAAAATGCTTATAAAATACTAACAAGTGCATTCAGAGGATAACATTGTAACCCTTAATCTCTAGGATATTGTAAGAACCCAGTTTTTGGCTACAAATGACTTTGGAATATTCTTGATATTATTCCAGAGCAGTGAATTTAAAAGGTGTGCAATTCAGAGCAACGGTGTGTCCGGAATTAAATTTTCAGTGTGTTCACACTAGGAACGCAAAATAAATGGGATAAATCCTAAACGGTGATCCGGAACAGAGATCCGAGTGTACGGATTGGTCTAGAATGGGGTGTTTACCCTATTATCGACATAAAACATGTCAGTGCAGGACGTTTGGACCCCTCACCCGCTTTCGGAACGTTAAATGGATAATTATATTAATTAATTAATATGTTTAATGGTGAAATTAAAGTATCTTTTAAATGGTATCTATGTTTGGAAAATCGAGGGTAGTGTTGAGTTAGGATCATGATATTTACCCTAGGAGGGGTATATGTTTCGCGGGCATGGGCCATCTGTGAAAAAATGGCCTCGGGGGCATTTTCTTAATTTGGCGGCCCCGAGTGTCAAGTTATGTAACTTCTGAATGGGGCCTTGGATTAAAATTCCACCACCACAATTGTGCTCGGGAGGTGGTGTTTACCCTCGGGGAGGTTTAATATTGACCTCGCCAAAGGTTTCAGATACGAGGAAAATTATGGGATTAAATTAATTATAATTATTTTTTTATTTAAACCCTTCATCTTCCCCTCCTCTCCCCTGTTATCCCATGGAAGAACCTCCCTCAAACCTCCCGCTCCTCCTCCACTCTGGTGATTCAGCTATGGCAAGGCACGACACACTGGCGTATCCCCCACAGTGATGCTTCGGGCAACGCCCCAATAGGTAGGAGGTTACGTTGCACTTTTAAATCTTGCATCTACCTTTGAACTCGTTTTGTAGAATTGATTTGCCATGTAATTTGCAATAAAATACCATGTTTGCGTAATACATATTTTGAGATTTCAAAAACTTGATTCATAATTGAAATCCAAGTTCTGACGGGTCTAGGGGATTTCACCGAAGTTTGCAAGAATTCGGGGGTCTTCTGGGCAGCAGGTGGCCACGACGCCAGTGTGGAGGAGGACCGGCTTCGGCCGGTCGTCACTGGACGAAGACCCGCGGTCTTCGTGACCCCAGCTAGCAGACAAGGGACCTGCGCTTCGTGGGTCTCGTGGAGAATCATCTGGTCTGGCTTAGCCGGTCCGGGCGGTACGGGCTTTCCCGCGCGGTGAACCGCGTGCCACCTCAGGCAATGGGTGGGCTGGTCGAACCGGCCCAGCCCACCCCCCATTCGGTCCAATGATTTTAAATCACCTCTAAAAGGCAGCTCGAGTGTCTGATTCATGCTCCGTCAGCGGCGACAAGTTCCTTGACATAAGATGAGTAATTTTAGATGGTTTCAAGGAATTTTAATTCCCTAAATGTGAGGATCATAGGTGCGACACGTCTTTAAGTGAATTGACTTTTTCTTCGGGGGATCTTGTTTTGGACAGTGCAGACAAGTCCGATGTCCGTTTTGGGCTCTGTCAGTGGTGTTACAACACTGGAGTCGAGGAAGAGTTTTCTAGGGAGGTTTTGGGTGCCGAAACTGGAGTTGAGGTGTGGGCCCCACGGCTCGTCCATTGAGATGTCAGCAGCATTTAACGACTTTCTCATTGGGTGTCCGTTCGGGGCATGAAAGATATCTATTTTGGATGTTTTTTCGAGAGGATTGCAATGGTGCAATCCATCTTCTCTAATTCCACACGATGGTGCGTGCTCCATGAGGGCCGTTTGGGAGATGATGGTGATTTTTCCATCTCTGTCACTGGGTGACCGTTTTGAACATGTGAATAGACCACCTTTTGTGAATTTTTGAGAGGATCACAACGGTACGATCAGTTCTTTGTGTTTCGAGACCGAGGATGCGGGAACCCACGTAGCACAACTCATGTGCGGTGCGCCGAAATACATCTTTTTTTCCAGAAATCCATTGCGCTCAAGTGAGCAGTCTTTTTGATGTGTTTTCTCGAGGGGATCACAATGGTGCGATGCGCCCGATTGTTTTCGGGGCCGAGGCTCGAGATCACGGGATTCCGTTCGGGCGTGAGGCGGTGTTGGTGACTTTTCTGTCAGATATCTGATGGAGTCGAGTATGTAGTCGATCTCACATTTTTTCCGTGAGGATTACAACGGTGAAATCAGTTCAGGCAGGCGGAGCGTCTTACGCGATCTTATTAAATGTGGAAATGTGAAAGGTGTACCAGTGGTGGTTCATCCTACTATGTTTGTAGCGGACCCTTGGCATGTGATCGCATGCACTCTCGTGTGAGTGATGTTATGATTAACAAGATGTGGTTGGCTGTGCCTCAGCCGTTGAGGTAGCAGGTTGGAGTTGTCACATCACGCCTTCGCGTTGACGTTGGGTGTCGGGTGCACTTTAGCCTTTGGGCTGGAGACGTGGTATATTATGGGAGTATACGGAAGCACTGGGAGGTACATGTGGATGTTGGTACCAAGGAATGTTTGTGCGCTTGGTCGGGGTTGACTTGGGGCCACACGTTGTGTGGGCCCCATGTGCGTGTCTTGTTCTGATTTACGTACTTTTGACCTCTCAAGACATAGAGGGTTCCTCTATTCTTGTTTGTTGACCAGCAAGGTTGAGTTTTCCCCCCGGTTCCATTCTCTTTTGGCCAAAAAATTTGGTTTAGTTCCTCTGTTTCTTCAGCTGTGAGGGGTTTCAGTACCGTACCCCTTCCACCAGACTACGACACCATTTACGACTACGTGTGCTCGTACAACATGGATGTTTTCCGACTTTATGGGATGAGTTGTCGCGGTCCGCTTTGACAGTGACTCAGCGGATTGGAGCGTGATCTCCCTGAGAGGCCTGGGGAGTTTCTCTAGTTTCTTAGTGTTCCCTGGTAGAGTTCATGTGGATTATATGTGACCAACACTTTACACGGGCACCAATCCTCTACCCATGAGGTTGTTTCCGTCAATGTTAAGGTTGTTTCCAGTAGGGTTGTGGTTGTTTCCAGTAGGGCTGAGGTTGTTTCGAGCAGGGCTCTCCAGTTGTACCATCCAGCAGTGATAGATAGTGGGTTACCATCCTGTAGGGATGGCCAGTGCAGTGGTGTTCACCAAGCAGTACCATCCAGCAGGGATGCCCAGAGCAGTTCCGGGTATACCTCCAGCTGGGCTGCGCAGCGGTCCCCAATGCCGGGCTTACCTCTAACTGGGCTGGGCAGTGGCCCCCAATGTCAGGCTTACAACTAGATGGGCTAGGCAGTGGTCCCCGATGCCGGGGTTACCTCTAGTTGGGATGGGCATTGGTCCCTGATGCCAGGTTACCTCCAGTTGGGCTGGGAAGTGGTCTCATCGCCGACCAAGCCAGGTCACCCTCTAGTGGATTACCCTTTTACGAGACTCGGCAGTGTGGCACCCGTTGACTCTTGTCGGGTCTCCCTATAGTGGTAACTCACTGACTTCCAGGGACCCTCCAGCGGGACTGGGTAGGGGGTCGCCTGTCGACTTTGAGGAGACCTCTCGACTGCGAGGTAGTGACGAATTGTAGTTTGACGTTCCCCAAGAACTCTCAAGTATGAGGAGTGCTTTCCCCATTGAGACGCGTCCTTGTGACACACCCTAAAACTATGCGGGCGAGTCAGTGCCGCCCAAAGTAGATAGTGTCGAGGTGCGGTGATTGAGCCCTTGACTTGTAGTTCTGGGCAAACGTGCGCGATGTTGGGCATCGATGCTGTTACTACTGGGACTGTAGGCGACTCACTTTTCTTGGGATGAGGTACGTGATTTATATCACCTTAAGATCTTGTTTTTGATTCTTGATTGAGCATATGAATATGTAAATACCTTATTCCAGTACCCACTTCTTGGGCTTGGTTATTCTCCCCCCATGAGAGGCGAAGACTCACGGGGTTTGCCATTTTCTTTCCGTGTCTAGCTTCTCATGGTAGGACGAGTCTACTCTCCTGCTATAGGTAGCGAAGACTCGACGAGAATTTCTCATTCTCACCATTTTCCAAGTCCTTGTGTTTGGACGAGTCTGCTTTTTTCTCTTGTTTGGTTGAACTGGACTCTTTACTGTAACCTTTACTGCACTCTCAGTTGTACTCCATTGCTTTCCCCTTTTCGATCTACTGCTCACCCTTCAGTACCTCCTTTATTGCTCCCTCGAGCCTTCGAGGAATCCTACTGAGTATTTTTATACTCACCCCTAATTGGGCATTGCCCGCACTTGGTGTGCCCCTGCATACGACTAACCGGTTGGTCATGACATCAGAGGAGCTTAGGATCTTGGGAGATTGGACTGGGTGCGGTGGTCGGAGTCGTGTTCCAGGTGGGGACCATTCCAGTTATTTTCTTTTGTTTTTTTGTTGCCGGGTTATGGAACTTTTCTGGTTGGGCACTTGTTTTTCCCTTTTACTTTTCAGTTTACCTAGAGCATATACATGTACTGTTTAGAGGATGATGCATATTTGTGGTTTATATATATAGCATTTTCCCTTCCATTTACATGTCTTTTATTTTACTCTGCACCTTTCATTGAGTGTGTTGTTTGTGTGTGTATAGGTACTCATGCAATGGCCTCCACGAGTTATTTAGCCTTCAGTGCATGTCGCTAGCCCCTGGCCTATAGAGGCGGGATTGGGGTAGTTGCGGCTCGATGCCGGGTAGGGTCGGCTTGTGACAAATTGGTATCAGAGGTGGTTCGTTCCTTGGGACGCTTCTTTCACATCCATAAAATAAAAAGAAATTGGTTGGGATTTAGGGAAACAATGTAAACTTGTCTTGAGAATGGCTCTCATGCCAGGGAGTCCAGTGATGGTGCGAGAGCCGACATATCCATTAACCAGGACCTTGATAACCCGCTTTTCGACTCGATATGCTGAGACACTTGTTTCCAGGAAAAATGGTTTGTGCATCACAAAGGATTGAGTCCTTGATTTTCCTTCTTGAGTTACCTCCCCATCGTTGTTGTTATTGGTATATACAAATATGCTCATCTGACCACAGAACTCCTTGATAATATTCAGGATGTCACCGTGAAGAAATCCATCCAGGATACCAGCTTGGGTTCGTGATGACGTCCCTCTGACCTACGATGCCACAGTCTAGGACCCATCAAAAAAGGCCCTTTCTTCTGGTGGGTCGGTAGAAGTACCCCCACCTGTTGAGAAGAAGACGGCTTCAGCCGAGTAGGCTGAGCATGAGCGCAGGTTGAGCGCGCTACGCGAGTTCCATCGGCAGAGACCGCTGAGGTTCGGTGGTGAGCCAGACCCTCAGGCAGCAGAGGTTTGGCTGGATATAGTGGTTCGCCTTTTCGGTCTTGTGCAAATGCTGATAGATCAGAGAGTGGATTTTCCTGCCATCCTTTTCTACGGAGGATCTTAGTGTTGGTGGAGTCTAGTGACTCAGTTTCTTGACGAGTCGTCGCTTTGGTTGGGAATCATTTTTTTGTTGTTCCCTGAGGAGTTTTGTCCCTCCTGCTTGCACTTTGTTTGAATTCTAGAGATCCTGCAATTTCAGTAGGGAGGGATGACAGTGGCCGAGTATGCGGCTAGTTTTGCAGACCGTGTACGATTTTACCCGGAAATGGTCCATGTCGACAACATCCGAGAGTCGATGTTTGAGCAGGGTATCCACCGAGAGATTTGTGTTGTAATAGTGCCCTTGTGCATTTCCACAAATACCGGGGTTAGAGAGCAGGTGCTGGTGAAAGAGAGCTTTCTGTCACATTCTAGAGTTGGTGGCGGCAGCACACATGTTGGAGCTAATACATCTTCCGCAGCTAGCGGCCATCATCAAGAAGAACCTCGACACAACTGGTTTTCTGAAAACCAGACTCAGGTGCGTGTTCGTACACCACAGTGGCTCTAGAGGGCACCAGTGCGGCCCGATGGGAGTCAGTTCTATGCTTGCGATGGGCGAGGTCACCAGGCATGAGACTGCCCGACCTGGCATACGAAGAGCATCGGGTAGGCAGCAGGTGAACCACCATGACGGAGGCAGCGCCATGATCTGAGTAGTACCTAGAGGGGTAGTGCTAGCAGAGGAGTGGGAGGAGATGGTAGTGGGGGATGACATTACGAGGACTTATCATCACCACTAGGTGGTCCACGATAGGAATCGGGAGCTGACAGTTAGGACCACAGACAGTCGCGATCTTTGGATGGCTACTATTCTATAGAGCATGAGGGGATAAGAGGTACGCTCTATAGAACTTATACCTTTTTATAGTATAATTGTTAGATTTTATGTGGTAAATTATATTTCACCCTGCCCTTTTCTTGGGTTGTTACCAGGGTGGCGCGGGGTGTCGGTGTAACCCTGTGTTGGGACAGAAGAAGGCGTGTGACCTTTTTCTCTAGTTAATGGTGTCGACTCCTTCTCCTTTAGAGCGTGTAAGAGATTATTGGTTGTGGTACATCGACTATGGAACCTTGTGTGACCAGATTTCCTTGGGTGTTTCACCATATGGATATTCTAAAGGAGGGATTCACTGGGCCTTGTTCTAGGTGTGGGTAGTGATTCCAGTCACGACATGCGACGTAGAGGTTTGGTCGGGGGCGTGAGCTACCCCCGAGAGCCTTCAGGACGTTTGATACCGTGTAAAGGGATGGAGAGGTTCCCTACCACCTTGCCTTAACCCCAAAGTCTAGAGTGGGTGAATGATGTCTCCTGCATGGTTTAACTGAAGAGATGGGTGCGTGCTGTTATGCAAATCATCGGAAAGGGAAGACCTCACGTGAATAGATCAATTCCTTGGGTCTGTGTGTGGACGCGGAGCTATGCAAGAGTTCTTCTGGGTACGGGGGAGCTAGGTGCGGACATAGTACCCTGAGTTTTTCCCTGGTTTTTCTTTTCAGGGATGACAATCATGAATGAGGGAAAGATGTAAGAACCTTTTTTTGGTTACAAAGGACTATGGAATATTATTGATATGATTCCAGAGCAGCGCCTTTAGACAACGTGCGACTCCAAGCCCCGGTGTGGCCGGAATTAAATTTTCAGTGTGTTCACACTGAGAACGCCAAATAAATTGTATGAATTCTAAACAGTGATCCGGATCAGAGATCCGAGTGTATGGATGGGTCTGGATTGGGTTTTTACCCTAGGAACGATATAAAACATGTCGGTGGAGGACGTTTGGACCCCTCCCCTGCATTCAGAACGTTAAATGGATAATTAAATTCATTAATTAATTTATATAATGGTGAAACACAATTTTCTCCTAAACTGTGGCTCAGTTTGGATAACCAAGGGCACCGTTGAGTTCAGAGTGTGCTGTTTACCCTAGGAGGGGTAAATGTTTCATGGGCGCGGGCCGTCTGTAAAAAAAATGGCCCCAAGGGAATTTTCATAATTTGGTGGCCCTGGGTGTCAAGTTTAGTAACTTTTGAATGGGGCATCATATTAAAATTCTGAGACCATTGTTGTGCTTGGAAGGTGGGGTGTACCCTAGGGGAGCTTTAATTTTGACCTCATCAAAGAATTTGGATGTGAGGAAAATTATGGGTTTAAATAAATAAATTTTTTTATTTAAACCTTTTTTTCTTCCCCTCCCCTCCCTTGTTCCCCACTAAAGGAACCTCCCTCAAACCACCCTCTCCTCCTCCAATCTGGCGAGGCAGCTCTGGCAAGGCACAGCCCACCAGCGGATCCCTCGCAGTGAAGCTTCAGGCATTGCCACAATAGGTAGGAGGTTACGTTGCGTTTTTAAATCTGCATCTACCTTTGAACTCGTTTTCTAGCATCGATTTGCCATCTAATTTGCAATAAAAGCCCATGTTTTCGTAGTACATATTTTGAGCTTTAAAACTATTGTTTCCGAATTGAAATCCATGTTCTGACGGGTCCGGGGGATTTTTCCAAATTTTTCAGGAATTTGGGGGTCTTCCGGGCAGGAGGCGGCCGCGGCGCCAGCGAGGAGGAGGACCGGCTTCGGTCGGTCGTCGCTAGACGAAGACCCGGGGTCTTCATGACCTCGGCCAACAGACAAGGGACCCGCGCTTCGCAGGTCTTGTGGGGAAATATCCAGAACAGCTCAGCCAGTCTGGGCGGTGCGGGCCGGCCCGCGCGGTGAACCGCAGGCTGGCTCAGGCAGTGGGTGGGCCGGCCAAACCGACCCATCCCACCCCCTTTCGGTCCGATGATTTTAAATCGTCTCTAAAAGGCAGCTCGAGTGACTGATTTTCACGCCGTCAGTGGAAACACGTTCCTTGAGTTATGCCGAGAATTTTGATATGGTTTTTTGGAATTTTAATTCCGGAAACGTGGGACTCGAAGGCACGACACGTCATTAAGTGAATTGACGTTTTCTTTGGTGGATCTTGTTTTGGACGGCGCAGACGCATCCAAAGTCCGTTTTGGGCAGCGTCAGTGTTGTTTGACCCTGGTGTCGAGGCACAGTTTTCCAGGGAGGTTTCAGGCACAAAAACCAGAGTTGTGGTGTGGGCCCCACTGCCCGTCCTTTCGGTTGCGAACAGGGTTTAGCGACATTCTCATCGGGCATCCGTTCGGGGCGTGCGAGCAGTCAATTTTGGATGTTTTTTCGAGGGGATTGCAATGGCGCCATCTGCCTGCTCTAATTCTGCATGATTGTGTGGGCCCCACGAGGGCCGTTTGGGTGTTGATGGTGATTTTTCCATCTCTATCATCGGGAGACCATTTTGGACAAGTGAATAGTCCACTATGTGTGATTTTTCGAAAGGATCACAAATGTATGATCCGTTCGTTGTGTTTCGGGACCAGGATGCTGGTCCCACATAGCACTGCTCATGTGCGGTGCGCCGAAATGCATATTTTTATCCGAATATCCGTTGTGCTCAAGTGAGAAATCTTTTTGATGTGTTTTCCTGAGGGGATTGAAATAGTGCGATGCGCCCGACTGTTTTCGGGGCAGAGGCTCGGGATCACGTGATGTCGTTCGGGCGTGAGGAGGTGTTGGTGAATTTTCTGTCGGATATCCGTTGGAGCCGAGTAAGTTGTCGATCTTGCGTGTTTTTCTGCGAGGATTACAATGGTGTAATCTTTTCAGGAGAGCAGAGCCTCTTATGCGATCTAATTATATGTGGAAATACGAAGGGTATACCGGTGGTGGTTTGTCCTACTATGTTTGTAGTGAACCCTTGGCGTGTGATCGCATGCACTCTCGTGTGAGTGATGTTATGATTAACAAGTTGTGGTTGGATGTTACTCATCCATTGAGGTAGTTGGTTGGAGTTTTACGTCAAGCCTTCACATTGCTGTTGAGTTCTAGGGGCACGTTAGCCTTTGGGTTGGAGATGTGGTATACACTGGGAGGATATAAGAGCGCTGAGAGGTACATGTGGATGTTGGTACCTAAGAATGTTTGTGAGATTGGTCGGGGTTGACTTGGGGACACACGTCGTGGGGTCCCATGTGTTTGTCATGTTTTGATTTACATACATTATACCTCTCGCGACGTAGAGGGTCCCTCTGTTCTTGTTTGTTGACCAGCAGGGTTGAGTTTTCCCCTGGTCCTGTTATCGTTTCTTGACCGGAAGTGATGAGTTTTCCCCAATATCCATTCTCATTTGGGTGACAGAGACAGTTTGGTTCCTCTGTTTCTTTAGCTGTGACGGGTTTTAGTACCATGCCCCTTCCACTAGATTGCGGCATCGTTTACGACTATGTGTGCTTGTACAGCATGGGTGTTTTCCCACTTTCTGGGATGAGTTGTCTCGGTCCACTATGACAGTGACTCAGTAGATTGGAGTGTGATCACCTTGAGAGGCCTGGGGAGTTTCTCAAATTACTTTGTGTTCCCTGGTAGAGTTCTTGTGGATTTGGTGTGACCAAAACTTTATGCGGGCACCGGTCCTCTACCCAGGAGGTTGATTCCAGCAGGGCTGAGGTTGTTTTCATCAGGGCTGAGGTTGTTTCCAGTGGGGCTGAGAATGTTTCGAGCAGGGCTCACAAATTGTACCATCCAGTAGGGATGACCAATGGGTTACTATCCTATAGGGATGGCCAGGGCAGCGGTGTTCACTATGCAGTACCATCCAGAAGGGACGGCCATACAGTTCCGAGTTTACCTCTAGCTGGGCTCGACAGTGGTCCCCGATGTCGGGCTTACCTCCAGCTGGGTTGGGCAGTGGTCTCCAATGCCGGGCTTACCTCAAGCTGGGCTGGGCAGTGGTCCCCTATGCCAGGTTACCTCTAGCTAGGCTGGGCAGTGGTCCCATTGCTGACTCAGCCAGGTCTCCCTCCAGTGGTTTACCCTTTAACGGGATTGGGTTGTGTGGAACCCGTCGACTCTTGCTGGGTCTCCCTATAGTGGGATCTCGTTGACTTCCAGGGACCCTCCAACGGGGATAGATAGTGGTTCGGCTATCGACTTTGAGGAGACCTATCGACTTCGGGGCAATGACGAGTTGTATTTTGACATACCCCCATAACTCTCAGGTACTGGGAGCGCTTTCCCCACCGAGACACATCCTTGTGACGTGACCTAAAACCGTACAGGCGAGTCGGTGCCGCCCAAAGTGGATTGTGTTGTGGTGCGGTGATTGAGCCCTTGACTTGTAGTTCGGGGCAGACGTGCGGGATACTGAGCATCGATGGTGTTACTTCTGGGACTGTTGGCGACACACTTTTCTTGGGCTGAGATACGGGATGGAGATCCCCTTATGACCTTGTTCAGGCTTCTTGATTGATCATATGGATATGTATATACCATGTTCCGATACCCACTTCTTGGTCTTGGTTACTCTCCCTCCATGAGTGACTATGACGCGCAGGGTACGAAACGTTCTTTCCATGTCTAGATTCTCATGGTTGGATGAGTCTACATTTATGGTATAGGTAGCGATGACTCGACGAGAAGTTCATCTTCTCACCGTTTTCCAGCTCCTTGTGTTTGGATGAGTCAGCTTCTTTTCCCTTGTTGGGTTGAGCTGGACTCATTATTGTACTCTTCACTGCACTCTTGGTTGTAATCATTTTCTTTCCCCTATTTGATCTACTGATCACCCTTTGGGACCTCCTTTGTTTCTCCCTCGAGCCTTCGGGGCATCCTACTGAGTATTTTTATACTCTCCCCTGCTTGGGCTTTGCTCGCACTTGGTGTGTCCTTTCAGATGACAGACAGGTTGGTCGTGATGTCATAAAAGCTTAGGATCTTGGGAGACTGGACCGTGTGCAGTGGTCGGAGTCAGGTTCTCGGTGGGGGACCCTTCCAATTGTTTTCTTTGGTTTACCTCTTGCCGGGTTGTGGCACTTTTCTGGATGGGTTCTTGTTTTGCCCCTTTAATTTTTAGTTTACATACAGCTTCTACTTGTACTGTTTAGAGGTCGATGCACATTTGTGGTTTATATATATAGAAGTTTCCCTTTACTTTACTTGTATTTTCTATTACTCTGCACTTTTTCATTGAGTGTGCTGCATGTGTGTGTGTATAGGTACTCAGGAAAAGGCCTCCCGGGTTGTTTATCCTTGGACGCTTGTCGCCAGCCACAGGCCTATGGAGGCGGGCTTCGGGTAGTTGCGGCTCGAGCCCAGGTAGGGTCGGGTTGTGACAAATATAGAGGTCTTATAATAAGTGACACCCACCATCTTCAAGAGGAAACTCTATTCAATGATTTATACAAGCCGTCATAATCCCCAACGGATTGTCAAGTGTCCTATAATCCTCATATGTTAATATATATAGATCAAGGATATCCACAATATCAACAATTATAAAACATTGGGAAGCCCACGTATCAAAAAATAGAAGATGATAAAATAATGTCAACTATAGTCGTAACTCTAACCGTAGTGGGTCTGGAATCCTACCCATGTTGGGTCTGCACCGTTTCAAAATTATATCATGTATCATGGTCCTATATCCCTGCCTGACTACTTGGAGCTGATCCAACCTGTTGTCACTAAAAAGCTACCGTATGGATGCCATGGCCATGACCACCTCGTCAGCCTGAATGGATGGACAAACATTGTTTCACTAACTTAGGATAAATTGGTGGTGCCTCTGTTTAATGTGGATCCATTGTAGAACTCTTTTCACTCACTATTGGGGAGAAAAATTGGAAATAACATTGAAGATGACTTATCATGAAAATATAAAGGCACTCAACATGGTACTATTGGTAATGTCATCTCGTATTCCCACTCATCCTACACTGCTAGCATACCACAAGAGTACATAAAGAAAGATCGCGTGATTGATCCATGTGATCCTTCCTACTATCTATCGATGGAGTAACAAACATAGATATTGATCTTTCCTAGATCAAATCTCCCAACTCCCTCAAATTATGGTTGGTAATCTGTGCTTGGTTCACTATATCAATCCCCGAAGTTAGTAATAAAACATTCACATGCGATTAGATGTCATACTTAAGACTGTCCTAAAATAGGCTTGCATGGATTAATCATCAACTCCTATAACAAGTGAGAAATGATGATCCACTATAAAATGTGAAGAGTAGTCCATCACTAATAGAGTGCCCGACTCCGAATGAATGAACTATAAGAATCGATTGGCCCTCAATGTCAAAGGATACAAGTAATCAGAGAACAACCTCTTAATAACATCACAAACCATATCTAATTGATGTCCTACCTAAGAGAAAACATCCCATCATATGATGGTAGAATCACATTGCATGTATGTATCAAGATTCACCCTCTTATTTGGAGGAATCACCAAATACTCAAAGATAGAGATCATGGACTCCAACTAAGACTCTATATCATGTGGTCCTACATCCCTTGAAAATGTGGTAGGTTGATGCTACTAGAACACCTACGTCAACTCTTCCATAGATGGGATGGTATACAATGCTCCATGAAATGTTTGTATCATCCTAAAAATACTTCATTGAAATATGCATAAGCACTTTCATCCGGTATAATTATTGGTTCCAAGACTGGAACAATGGGAGGATATGCTAGTTACTCCAGATCTAAAATTTCACATTGCTAATCATTTCCATGTATCTAGCGTACAATTGGATGAAATCATGGTGGCATGACTCTTCATAGTCATGTGCACACCTAAGTTCAAGATTTTGAAGAACAACAACATAGAACTAAAAGAATGTAGTAGGAGAAGAAGCATTTATTTTTTTACAAAATAGGGTTACATTGCATGTATATACGCTACACAATGTATTATGTTATGAATTTTGTATAGTGGATACCTTTATGAATCCTAATCTTGGAACACCCTTTCACATGGTGTGTTCCCCATGTCACATGATGCCTAATTCAATATTCCCCTCCCAATGTTCTTCTACATAGCTAAAACTACACGGTAAACTCTCGGGTAACACTACACGACATCTTCACCCTAGAAACAGTGTGTTCCAGATAACTTCCATCTACCCATGTTGTTAGTCACATAAACGGATACACAGTTGACCATCACATGACATGTACTAGCTATAAATGACATGTACCATAATAATTTCATCCAATTGTGTCATTAGTCACATGACCAGATACATGGTCTCTTCAGCACGGTGTGTACTTCCAGTACACAGCGTGTTCTATGAATCAATTTTCCACATTTGGTCTCCTCTCACATAATCAGTCACACAGTTAATGACATCAAGGAATTTTCATATGGTACACAATGTGTACTTAATAATAGTTATTTCTTCTGGAATAAATGAACACATGACATGTGTTAAAAACATTACATGTCATTTTGTCAGGGATTCAAGATAGCTAACCACTAAAACACCTCTGATACACATAAAAACATAATCATTTGTCCAAGGCAAGGAAAATTCTAGAACGTGGGATCTTATACATCTGTAAATAAATGTTTGGAATCATTTTTCATATAATAGCATGATGAAAATAATTTAACATTCAACATGATCCACAAAATTACGATCCAAGAGGGCCCATAACACCTCTATGGAAAATGTTTTTCATCCTTATAAATGAAAGTTTACATTTTCCATTCCCTGATCAAAATATAATTCATTCTTTCACAACATAATCAATATCAAGAACAATATATCTCATAATAGAATTCAATAAGTGACACACCCTCAATGGCAGGAAAAAAATTAATAACATGTGATCTATAGAAAATTCAAATATGATGCATGAGATGGCATAACCTAATATCATTAGGTTAAAATAAAATTAAAACCATAATGATATAAATCCCAGTTGTACAAATCATGTGAATCACCCCAATGATGAAGTCAAATAAATTGTAATAATTGAAAAAACAAGAAAATTTGTAATATTCTTTGTATCTTGGGTTTCTCTATACATGAGTGGACTGATACCAGAAATAAATTATTATAACTACTCATTCTTTCTTATCCATGACTATATGAACCAAATAGTAATTCAAAGTAGAACATTAACTCCACTGATATAAATTTTTAATGTCCCAGTTCCGGTTTCCACCAAAAGGCTCCCCGGACCCGATGGGTCAAGTAACCTCAATATCATCTACTCAAATTCCAGAGGATTCGAACAAGAAGCGATGGACAAGTTAAGACATTGGAGAAACTATTCCCCTATTGGAATATTATACACAATTGAATAACCAAAAATTAACAATAACAGAAGTAGTAATAACATAAAACAAAAATAAATAGCGGAGGACTAACAGTATAAACAACTTCAACATATTTAAATAAATTATGCATGCCAAATGTATATAATAATGAAGTCAAACAATTTACAATGCTAGAGGTATGATACTATAACCAATATACAAAAAGGAGTAAACATCAATAACATCGCATGACTCAGTGTGGTCTCATGCTCTCCAGCTCCAACATCAACCAACATCCCAATAAAGAAGGGAACATTCCCTTATCTATAACTGCAACATATAATATGTTTGGGTAAAAAATCATAACCCAAATAAGATTTTAAACAAATATCCATAGTCAACCACAAAAATATTAGTGCTAAATTGATAGTGAATATATATATATTGTAATATGCAGAAATGAATCAATAAACTGGGAAGTACTCAAAAGTATTAAATCCTAATTTTTAAATTACATTCAAATATATTATTTAATTATTCAATCTATTTAATATTGAATTATCGGGATCTAGACGAAGCTCAGTATCCCTTGTGTAATAGAATAATATATATCTCAAAATACTATCTACCCATCAATGAAGGACTAGTTCCAGATTTTTTTTTCTTGCTAGGTCCTCACATTCATCAAACATTCAAATGAAACCCACAAATAATGATCTCACAATCTGACCACTCTGATTTACCATATCATCTGATCAATAAACAATGAACCTATGGGAATTCTCACACATGACAACCTATTTGGTCCCACATATCACAAATAATTTTTAAACCACCTCCAAGGTATCTCTCATAGTAAATTCCCCCATGGCCTGCATTGTAAAAATATAAAATATAATGACCCTATGGGGGCTCTCATAGTCATTTACCTATGGTACAATATTTATTTAATGATAACCCTTCCGGTAGTTGTCACAGTCAATGCCTTCTATTTGATAACCCCATGATATCTGTCACAGTCAATAATTCTAGTCATTCATAATAAAATATCATAATTAAAATACCCTACCTCAAGAATCTGTCACAATAAATTCCCATTGGTCAAACATTCATAATGTGAAACATGTGCATCTCATATAAACAACAACTCAATCCTTAGAACAATAACCATGGAATATAAAGCAGCATAACATGCCTTCTAGACCCAATGGCCATAACCAAGCAATCATGGAAAACACAACCATATTCAAGGTAAAAAAATTTATTCATAATCCTTAACCATTAATAAATCAAACCAACCATAGATGGAAATAAAAAACATTAAATTACAAAATATGAAATACCCTAAACATGGGTATCCATCAATTTATGCATATATAAACGAAATACTATCATAGAAAGGAAGAAACCACCTACCTGGATGTTGTACGATCAACACTCATGAATTTCAGGCCTTGAATTTGCATAAAATGATGAAGATCTATAAGATGGAAAAAATAAACCATGAATAACTCAATATAGTAATAAAATCAGGATGAGAGTCTCTAGGGTAAGAAAAAACTATTTGGTAGGAATCCAACGCACCCATTGGCATCTCAATTGGTGCATGGATGGAAGAATGAGAGGAGTTTGAAGTTCTTCGGTCATTCGTTAATCTCCTGTACGAATTGAGGGCAGATGAAGAGTGTTTGGGAGATTAGACGTGACCACATTCTGATTAACCAAATAAAAACAAAATTACACAGTGTGTTTATTTAATGTACACATCGTATACTAGCCCTACCCATCCCTTACATTAGGTGTTCTTCTATGACACAACATAGCCATGTACTCGGCCATTACAATGATAGTACATGGGCATACACGACAACTAGGTACATGGTGTGTACTCAAGAGTAAATATCATGTAATTATAATATTTCTCATTTCTTCCTTTTTTCCTTAAATAAAACCAAAATAAAGATCCATAACTGAAAAGAAGATCTGGTTTAATACAACTTCTTTCTCTCCATCTATCATTATCTCTTTATCCCTCTCCCTCTCTCTATCTCATGGTGTAAATAAGAATCTATTAGAGGAAGGTAGAAAAGAAAAAGAAAACAATGAAAAAAGAAAATGAAAAAATGGACATGATCTATCCCTGACTTCCAGCTTGAGTTTATCCCCACCTAGGAAAAAAAATTCATTCATTACCTAATGGATTAAAAGGAATCCCCAATAAAAATTATTTTTAAATGGTACTTAAAAGATAACGAATGAAAATAAATTAACATCTAATTTATTAAGTATAACATATTAATTAATCCTCTAAAATTATATTGGATTAGATATCCCCAAAACTCTTATGCTAGGGTAAAAACGCTATTCTCAGACTAATTGAGGGGTCAAAAAATTACATCTGATCATATTCTAAGGGAAAACCCAATTTTCCCCTCAAAACCATATGATAGAAAAAAATTCAACTTTATGCTCAAAATTTCAGTCAGTAAAATTTATGGGACATTATAATCTTCAAACTGAAATTCATATAAACTCTTAGAATCCTAGTTGTAATCCTAGAATCCATTATATCAACTAGAGTTCCTACATAACAATATATAATGGTTTCATAATTACCTCTCATAGTTTCAACAATTGTCTCTTAAAAATGAGTCATTCAACTACTACAGATTTGATACTCCCCACCAATGTAATACGCTTATTTCTATATTAAAACAATCTATGAGCCTAGTGAATCATAAAAAAATCCGGATTAAAATTGAAAATGAGTCTTAACACTGTCAAAAAATATATTCTGTAATCCACACTATATTACATACATTATACGTCTCTTGATGGTTAGTCTTAACATATTTCCTCCATCAATACAGGAATAAAATTTAAAATAAATGAGGCTCAATGTAAGTATAATTCTCTATCAATGTACCCAGGATGAACTAAATATAGTGCATGATCATCTCTAGAAATGAGTAAAATGATATTTCAAAAAAATAATTTATATATCTTCTTATAAATTTAGACAATAATCATTCTTACTCGGCATTAAGCAACACCTAACACAATGTCACATGAAAACACCTGTATAGGTACAACACGAGTCGACCGTCATGTGGTACCTCATGAAATTTCCTCGGTAACCTATAAAACATAAGGATGATTCGTTATAATAAAAAAAATTTGGAATATATTACCTTGTAATGTCTTTAAATCATTAGTAATGAACTTGAATTTGGGAACTCACTGATTATGATTAAAACAACACCATGTAAAACCAATATATAACTTTAAACCCCCAAATCACACTACAACAATTCTTCCATAATAATTCTATTTTGACCTTGAAAAATAGAATGCCCATTTCCTTAATCCAAAATTTCTCTAAGAACTCACCTTCAAAAACGATCACCGAAATTATGTCACAATTTAATTCTACAACCACCTATTACCCAGATTCATTCCTATCCTAAAAATCTACCCTCTCTACGACTACATTACCAATAGTAGTGACACTATTTGACATATATATGAACACAAATATATTTTCCCATAGATTCAAAATATGATAATAAATCACCCTATGTGATTATTAAAATATGAAGTAATCCTAAAACCTATAATGAAAAACTCAACTACAAGACATGCATCGATCATGTCACGAACCAGGCCGAGTTGACCCTGAACCGGTCATCTAGGCCAGCCCACGACAAGTCCCGAGAGGCGTTCCCGATCCTCTTGGGATGGTGAAAAGAACCAAGGGCATCAATAGAGTACACAATGGAATGATTTCGCCCATATATAAACAATCAAACAAACAGAGGAAATAAAAGGACATCCCAAAATGAATTTATATAAAAACTGAACTAAATATTATTTGTACAAGAAACTAAATGTATAAAAAAACCAACAAATCAACTGAACAATCCTGATGACCAATGAAATCCATGTGACACTTTTAGTCACTCTCCAACACAATGATCAAAGTCTCCCAAGGTGATCGAACTAATGATGAAACCTGCACAAGGGCTAAAAAAAGAAGAATACTATAGGCGTGAGTATTAAAACTCAGTATGTTAGCCCGATATTCTAATCCCAATGAACATTACATTAAAATAAAAGAAACATCAATTTATAGTTTTAAATTCAATATTTGAATGTATGGTTTTAAAATGAGGTTCCATGCTATAAATATTATCAGACAAAAACATGCATGTTTAATAAACAAAAATGGAAGTAACAATTTTTTTTCAAAGAGGTGAAACTTCATAATGAAAATAGTTTTCTAGAGGGACGCTTTGAAGAATTTTAACTTTTAAATAAATAACACATACTACTAAATTTACCAACCAAAGACACTGTATGCTGATGGTGAGTACAAAATATCCAATGAGCACTAGTCACTGGAATACCCCTTTGCACTAATTAGTTGTGAGCCCCAGGTACCTCATATCTCTGTGAAAGTAACCATAATACATATCTATTCTCGTGCTCAAGCCACTAGTAGGGAACATACCCATAACCTATTGGTCCCCTATCATAATCATAATCCAAGTTTAGTTAGTTTTTTCATCGTCAAACTTTCTACGTGAAACAGAGGCCAACCCCCACAGAATCACTAGCATACTAGTACACATCTGCCCACCTAGATACCCGGGATTCCCTTTAGTGCTCAATCAAGTTACACATATTATCAAATACACATTTCGCACCCACATTCCATTCCAAAACCATAAAAACACAAACAGCCCATAATCTTTCTTCACTTTTCTTACACTAATCAACAAACTGCTAAATATTTTGGTAAAACAATTTCATGAAGTGTATTGAGGCTTTGCATATAAAACTCATTCAAAAACACTCTTTCAATTATAAAAAGAAATAAAAACCAAAAAAATCATATTTGAAATCCAAATAAACATTTAATAAAATCATTTAATGGACCATAAAACAATCCCAATTGCACAACTTGTCATATACAAGTAAAACACTCCTTCATTTCTAGGAAATGCCAAACATGCATTTAAACATTTTCTCAAAACTATCCTTTGACGAAGGTATAAATTTTAATTTTATTATGGATCTGTATAAAAACCATTTACAACAGAAAAACACATTCATAAATCTTTAATAATACTCAGGTTACATATTCAAAACATAACCATTTTCATAAAGATGTGAAACGGTCCATTTTTGGGCAACTCGGGCCAAAATATGTTGTAAATCAAAACCCACTTGTTTGTAAAAACAAATCCAAATTGGAAATCCATATAAGTACCCAAAAATACCATTTATAATTATTAAGATTCTTTTATAATCCAATCAAATAACTTTTAAATCACACATCACACATAAAATCCAACCGGGCAATTTACCGAACACATGACATGCCCTTTTTAAACAAAACAATTTATTTTAAGTACATGAAAAGGAATAAAACACCATTTGAATGCCATATTTTCATTCAAGATACTGTAACATGTTAAATGTACCATAAAGCAGATTAAAAACCTCACAAAATATTTTCAAAACATAATGGAACATTTAAACAAACACTTGTTGAGCACTGTCATGACAAAACAACACTACAATTCACAAAACAATGATTAAACAACCACTTTGGACACCAAGAAAATTATCCAAAGGCTTAAAAACAATAATAAACATTTATATTAGTTTAGGAAAATATTAAAATGATGAAACTTCAATGATAAAGGCATGTGCAAGGGATATCCTACCTCAAATCTTTGGCGTAATTGAAACACACACCCGAAATCACTCGCCGCAGGTTTATGAACCCTAAAACTATAAAGACCAGACCTAAACAAATAGAAACCCCATAAATAAACATGTTATAACAAAAACATGTTAGATCAATACTAGGGGACAATATAAATCAAAAAAATAATCAAAGGAGGGGGAAGAGGAAGGAGAAAGGAGAAGGAATCTCACCTTTCACCCTAGAAAACTCTTCGTCTTCCATTAGATCTGCAACCCTAGAGAGAAAGGAATGACTTGAAAATTCTTGGAGCACCTCATATGGTCTAGGAGAACCAGAGAATGAAAATTGGTGGCCAAAAGAGTAGGAATTGATTGATTTATGAATGATACAATTTACCTTGTCAATTCTGGACGAATTGAGGTATCCTGTGAACTTTCACCCTAATCCGCGACCCATATGAGCTCCAAAGAGGTAACATAGATTATGAGCGTTAGTATAGGGTTATTGGCTTCGAGGGGGATGTAGAATAACCGAAAAATATTAAAAAATGAAATAGATATAAATGAAACGATTTTTTTTTAAAAATAGGAAATGGGCCCATGGGCTGGCCCAATACATAAATAAGTAACCCAAATTCACCCTGCTAATGAATTTCTAATTGGTCCAAAAGGATAAATAAGTTTCAATATATCAGTATAGGACAAGTGGGAAGTTCAATGGGTGAAAAAGGATGAAAAACAAACGAGTTATAATAGAAACAAATTCGGTTTTTAAAACTGGGAATGGGCTCATGGTTGTTCCAAATCATGAAGTAACCACCATTTATTAAAAAACTACTAAACAAACAATGGGGATCCCAAATTAGGGTGGTTCTACATATATGAAACATCAAAACTCAGGATTAATCTCACCAAGTACCCATGAAGAGGATCAGGATTTCCAATGGACCAGATCAATACAAAGAAAAAAAACCGCGTGTGACAATTCTCCCCACCATTAATGCTTTCCGCCCCCGGAAAGCCATAACACTTTCCGGCTGAAAAAACAACAAAAGCTAAGGATTCCATAACAACATAATCCAGACTATAAAGATAATGAAATATCAATCACCAACAATTCATCTTAATACTCTTGCCCACACAAAACACAACTCACAACCACGTCTGGAGAATCAACAGAAAGATGAACCCACCACCTCCACAACCAAGCCAAGAACCCGATTGTTGAGCCTCCTCTCAATGAACCCAACCATCACCAAAACCAAAGAGAACTCACAAAAACAAAATATTCTATGGGAGTCCATAATGGAATCCCCACCATTATGAATCAACTAGAACTAGAAATGTTCTTAGGATGGAAATCCAAGAGACCCATGGTGGGTTTCCCCACCATTAAAAACCAACTAAAAACAAACATATTAGAATTCAACATGATCTAGAATTGGCCCTCACTCACAGAAGCCAAAAAAATCCCTCCTAAAATAACCTAATATACCAAGATAATCGGGTCACAACATGAACATATTAACCACCCACTCCTGAACGGAGGGGACAAGAACTTGTCCAACACATTCAGCACAGTTCTGGACCCCCACCACTTGGGGATGGGAGGGAAGGGGACCCAATAATTTGGCCACTGAAACCACAAATGAAACAAACAAACTACACAAAAATCTCCACCAATGAATATGTAATACCATGACTGCACCTTATTTTTTACAAGCAGTCTACACAGTGACATTGATTGAAAACCCACATCCACGAAGGAATAACCATAGACACTTTGTGAGGGGTTATGTCCACCACGCTTGGTGCGACAAAGGGAAATTCACAGAAATGAGGAACCAAAACATTGACATAGAAACTAACTTACCAAAACAGAGGAGTAAGGATCCTAATCGAGCACTCCACATCTTTGTCGATTTCCTGACTGCGTGAAAAGCTTCACTCCGAGGCCTATGGCTGGAGCCCTGATTCTTGAAGCATTTGATGCACTACAGTCACGTGATAAGGATCACACCACTCAAAAAAACCACACTTGATCACCAAAAAAAAACATCTGTCTAAATAGGATCTCATACATACATATCAAAATTATATCTCACTCCAAACGAGGGGCAGAATGGACAGGGAATACGATGAAACACATTAACATCACGAAACACAACTGCTCTGTCCAAAAGAATTATCACGACCTAGAAGCACTTTTAATAGATCCCAAACAGCTCTCTCATCCAACAAACAGGTTGAGGCATCATCAAAATAGGTGGATTAAAAATTTGAATGGAAGCCTTAGGTTGATCAGGGAGAAAAATTTCCAACAGAGAACCATCCATGGCCACATCACAACATCAAACACATCTTTAGAAACCCAATTAAAATTACTCCAAAACCGAGCCACCAACAAGATCTCATCTCTAGATAGAACAAGAGTATGAATTCTAGATCATATGGAAGCTAACCAAATACACAACTCTTCTAAGACATAAAAAAATCATGCCACATAACCATATGTTTTTTTAAAAAAATCCACAATTTTCAGCTCAAAACAATTTAAAAAAACAAACTAACTTGGTGGGCTTCCACATTTAGAAATGGTGTTTCATCAAGTCTCACCCACATGCACATTTCCATGCCACACTAGGCACCCAACCACTATACCATATAGGCCATCCTTCTAGGTATAAATAAAACCATGCATGTGAGCACCAATGAAAACACCAAAGGCTAAAACAAAACAACATCATTAAAAAAATTACCATAATAAGGAACACCAACCACCAAGTCAAAAAAAAAACGTTTTCATATTTCACAAATAAAACCACAATTAATTAAGAACGGTTTTCTTAAATACCTACCCCTTTTGATTTTTAAATTTTTTTTATAACCAATGCACTCCAAACAACCCCTTCCCATTATTTTTAAAAAAAATAAGCAATGTATATTTTCATAATTCGAGGTCCATTGAGACCAATAACGTTTCTAGTAAAACACCAACCTATCAAAACTAATTTCAAAAACTAATTTATCCGATTCAAAAACTTTATAACATCCCATAATACCCCATTTAAAAAAAATATCCAGAATCACACTAAAATGAATCACAATTTCAAAACATTTTATTTCAACAAACCACATGTTTAGATTATGGATAATCCAATCCCGTTAAATCATTTCCACTTCCCTACATTTTTTTAAAAAAAACACAACCTTCCAAAACCATTCTTATATTTTATTTTTGAAAACCCCCTTTTTCACTTTTAAAAATCTAATCCTTCCTTTAAAACCCATTTCCTCAATTATCACAGAGACATTTTTTAAAAACAAAAAATCAGAATTCAAGAAAGGTTCAAGAGACCCAAAACAAGGAACTAGTATCTGTGGGTTACTTGACCATATGGTTGGTGGCCATATGCCAAACACAACACCAACACAGAGAGACTTATTATGGCCATTACCTAGCTCCACATGGCTTGCCAGGCCCTGTGAGCTCATGAAGGCCATTAGTCAGACTCCCATTGTCATATCCCAACCCCAAAAAATCAACAAGAACAAAAGACACTAATAAAACTGCACTCCCCTGGAAACCCGAGGATTAAAACAAGAAAGAGTTTGTGACGCTCTTCTTGCACTTACCCCTAAAGTCCCAACAATCCTACTCCATCAAACTTGACATCCCCAAAATAACAAGGGCTCTCTAAAAAGAATGTTTTGCTAAGAGCTGACCTCCTCTGATACCATTTTGTCACGAACCAGCCCGAGGTGACCCTAAATCGGTCACCCAGCCCAGCCCACGACAAGTCCTGAGTGGTGTTCCCGATCCTCCCAGGATGGTGACAAGCACCAAGGGAAACAATAGAGTACACAAGGGAACTATTTCTCCCATATATAAACAATCAAACAAACAGAAGAAATAAACGGACATCCCAAAATGAATTTATATAAAAATTGAACTAAATATTATTTGTACAAGAAACTAAATGTAGAAAAAAACCATCAACTCAACTGAACAATCTCGATGACCAACTAAATCCAGGTGAAACTTCTGGTCACTCTCCAACACAATGATTAATGTCTCCCAAGGTGATCAAACTAATGATGAAACCTGCACAAGGGCTAAAAAAAGAAGAATACTATAGGGTGAGTATTAAAACTCAGTAGGTTAGCCCGATATTCTATTCCCAATGCACATTCCTTTAAAATAAAAGAAACATCAATTTATAGTTTTAAATTCTAGATTTGAAGGTATGGTTTTCAAATGATGTTCCATGCTATAATAATTACCAGACCAAAACATGCATGTTTAATAAACAAAAATGCAAGTAACAATTTTTTTCAAAGAGGTGAAACTTCATAATGAAAATAGTTTTCAAGAGGGCTGCTTTGAAGAATTTTAACTTTTAAATAAATAACACATACTACTGAATTTACCAACCAAAGACACTGTATGCCGATTTTGAGTACAAAACATCAAATGAGCACAAGTCACGGGATTACCCCTAGGCACTAGTTAGTTGTGAGCCCCAGGTACCTCGTATCTCGGTGAAAGTAACCATAATAAATATCTGTTCTTGAGCACGAGCCCCTAGTAGGGAACATACCCATAAACAAGTGGTCCCCAATCATAATCATCATCATAGTTTAGTTAGTTTTGTCATCGTCAATCTTTCTACGTGAAACAGAGGCCAACCCCCCCAGAATCACTAGGATACTTGTACACATCTGCCCACCTAGATACCCGGGATTCCCTTTAGTGCTAAATCAAGTTACACATATTATGAAATAAAAATTTGACACCCACATTCCATTACAAAACCATAAAAACACAAACATCCCATAATATTTCTTCACATTTCTTACACTAATCAACAAACCGCTAAATATTTTGGTAAAACAATTTCATGAAGTGTATTGTGGCTTTGCACATAAAACTCTTTCAAAAACACTCTTTCAATTATAAAAACACAAAAAAAACCAAACCAAATCATATTTGGAATCCCAATAAACATTTAATAAAATCATTTAATGGACCATAAAACAATCCCAATTGCACAACTTGTCATATACAGGTAAAACACTCCATCATTTCTAGGGAATGCCAAACGAGCCTTTAAACATTTTCTCAACACTAACCTTTGACGAAGTTATGTATTTTAATTTTATAAAGATACGTATAAAAACCATTTACAGAAGAAAACCACATTCATAAATCTCTTATAATACTCAGGTTACATATTTAAAACACAACCATTTTCATAAAGATGTGAAACAGTCCATTTTTGGGCAACTCGGGGCAAAATATGTTGTAAATCAAAACCCACCTATTTGTAAAAAAAATAAAAATTGGAAATCCATATAAGAACCCAAAAATACCATTTATCATTCTTCCAATTCCTTTATAAATCCAAACAAATAACTTTTAAATCACAAATCACACAAAAAAGCCAACCGGGCAATTTACCGAACACATGACATGCCCTTTTTAAACAAAACAATTTATTTTAAGTACATGAAAAGGAATAAAACACCAATTCAATGCCATATTTTCATTCAAGATACTGTAATATGTTAAAAATACCATAAACCAGATTATAAACCTCACAAAATATTTGCAAAACATAACGGAACATTTAAACAAACACTTGTTGAGCACTTTCATGACAAAACAACACTACCTTTCACAAAACAATGATTAAACAACCACTTTGGACACCAATAAAATTATCCAAAGTCTTAAAAACTATAATTAACATTTATATAAGTTTAGGAAAATATTAAAATGATGAAACTTCAATGATAAAGGCATGTGCAAGGGATATCCTACCTCAAATCTTTGGCGTAATTGAAACGCACACCCGAAATCACCCGCTGCGGGTTTATAAACCCTAAAACTATAAATACCAGACATAAAAAAACAGAAACCCCAAAAAAAACATTTTATAAAAAAACCCTTGTTCGATCAATACTAGGGGACAATATAAATCAAATAAATAATGAACGGAGGGGGAAGAGGAAAGAGAAAGGAGAAGGAATCTCACCTTTCACCCTAGAAAACTCTTCGTCTTCTATTAGATCTGCAACTCTAGAGAGAAAGGAATGGCTTGAAAATTCTTGGAGCGACTCCTAAGGTATGGACAAACCGCAGAAAGAAAATTGGTGTCCAAAAGAGTACTAATTGATTTATTTATGAATGAATCAATTTACCTTGTCAATTCTGGACGATTTGAGGTATCCTATGAATTTTCATCCTAATCTGCGACCCATATGAGCTCCAAAGAGGTACCATAGATTATGAGGGTTAGTATAGGGTTATTTTATTCTAGGGGGAGGTGGAATCACCGAAAAATACTAAAAAATGAAAAAGATATAAATGAAATGAATTTGTTTTTTAAAATAGGAAATGGGCCCATGGGCTGGCCCAATACCTAAATATGTAACCCAAATTCACCCTTCTGATGAATTTCTAATGGGTCCAAAAGGATAAATAAGTTTTAATATATCAGTATAGGACAAGTGGGAAGTAGAATGGGTGAATAAGTATGAAAAACAAATGATTTATAAAAGAAACAAATTCGGTTTTTAAAAATGGGAATGGGCTCACGGTTGGCTCAAATCATTAAGTAACCACCCTTTCTTCAAAAATTACTAAACAAACAATGGGGATCCCAAATTAGGGTGGTTATAAATATATGAAACTTCAAAACTCAGGATTCATCTCACCAAGTACCCATGAAAAGGATCAAGATTTCCAATGGACTGGATCAATACAAAGACAAAAAAAACTGTGTGTGACAGATCACCAAAGAAGTAAAAATCCAAGATCAATACCTAAAAATGCATTCATAAATCTAGTAATACATCTCCTTCATGATTCACTAGAAGGAAATAGACACTAAACTATAAGGATACGAGTAAAAACTAAGGTCCTATAAGTATTCCAAATACCCAACAAATAATGTCTCACAATTGGGTCACAAGGTCTAACCACAAAGGCCAAATGATCAAACCTACCAATAGAATCTAAATATCACAATGACCAATGAAGTTCAAAAATAAAAACACAGACTATGTGGGATTGATCCTCTCTTTAAATCCTTGTTATGAACTCCTCCCTGGACATCATTATACAACATCAGAAAAGATACAGAACTGATACTCACCAAGAATCTGTATATAATAATACCACATCAAGGTCTAGTTCATGAGACA
This sequence comes from Viscum album, assembly GCA_963277665.1. Lineage (NCBI taxonomy): Eukaryota > Viridiplantae > Streptophyta > Magnoliopsida > Santalales > Viscaceae > Viscum > Viscum album. The sequence goes on from OY728165.1 coordinate 1,942,933,001, forward strand.
GAAATGGTTACAATTAGAATAATGCACAAATATATAACTAAATAACCATTAACTACAAATAAATTCCATACATTCATTAAAAAAGTAGGTAATCAGGTTCCAAATCAGCCTACTTGGGTCACTTCACCTCATGTGAATGAGGACTGAGTCATCAGCCTCAACACCAATTCCACAATATAGATCCATAAAACCTCCTATAAGAATGACATATATATATATATATATATATGTTGGATCAGTTTACAAGGTATAATTCATTAGTAAAATGAGATAGTAGTTGGGCTATATTATGTAAATTATATTTGAAAAATATGATGCATGAGACACCTCTTTATTTTCTGACCTAGAGTAAAAATCCCTTAAATCCCTATCAGTAATGGCCAAAATCCAATGATCGATAGTAAATCATAATATAAACATGAAATGTGAATCATTGAAGTAATAAATAATATAAAACTATAATATCACAAATCCTAATAGCAATCCCATGCACAAGCAACAAGGACATGAAACCAGAATAAGTGTTCTTGAAACAAAAACCCAATATCCATCATAGGATAATACACATTACAAATAATCCTATCTAATATATCAAAAATTGAAATGAAAAATAATATAAAACCTAGTATACAACATTATAATGTCCCAACCCCGATGACACTACACTAGTGCTCCAATCTAGTCCATCACGAGGTATTAAGAGGGCCTCTCATACCTGTTAGGATGCCAAATAGTAGTTAAGGTTTAGGGTGTTATAGTAGGGAGAATATTCCATCATATCATTGAATGTAAATTGAGGGAATATATAATTACATGAAATGTTTATACCACATATTCCTTAAGTAGTAAAAAATGAAGTAGAACAAACATAATAATACATAATATTCTACAAAATCATTAATATCTATTCCATACATACAACACTTGTCATCCATTTGGACGACCATACGGGTACTATAATATGGAATAAACTCAAATAAATTAATAGTTATATACTAATATATACAATGGAAAACACATACCGATCTCCATACACTATAAAACAAAACCATCCTAATAAGAAGAACCCAGAAGGCTAGCTTCTCATGAACATGGAACTCAGGGCCTCAACCCTATCTACTATGAAACTGTTATCAACCTAAATATCATGAATATTTTATACATTTGTGTCACAATTCTTGTTCAGGGTTGACAATTAATCATATAAATTCACCCTAGTGATGAACAAAAAAATAAACTACTATAATTCATAAATGTTTAATCTACTTAGCCTAGATGAGGAAGATCTGAAAAGATATGTATATCCTATAAAAATGAAACTACAGTCAAACAATGTGTCCATGATCCTAGTCAACTGGGCGAGTGCCACCATGGATGACCATATATATATGTGAACATTCATACTCCCATACCTTTACATATATACAAAAAACTGAATATTCATGAGTGTGATTAATGATATACCATAAAACAAAATTATAGTCGATCCTTTGGTCTGTAATCTTGATCTCATGGATATCAAGTGCTGGGTAATTATTTTTGATGTCTTATCACTCAGGATGTGTGTTATTAAGTCGATTTTTTAGGTCCGTAATCCCAATCAACATGTACCTTCCTTATCCAATAGTGTAAATATCTATAAGAAAGAGATGTCACCATATGAAGATACTCTTCCTACACTTGATTTCAACAATACTCAGCTTCAATTAATTTAATTATTCAAGGTAATTATATCTAGACACCTAATAAAAGGCCCGAAACATGAATACTTCCTGATCATGCAATATAAATGTAGCCTAATATATGAGACCAATTAAATAACACATATTCATTCAAGATATTGAAACCTGGATAAATATTAATTATATGTCTCTTAGGATATATATATATTTATATATTTGAATATATATATATATAGGATATCTCACTAGTGAGATTCCATGCCTTCCCCATCAAATCCAAAATTGAACATCAATCATATGTGAGAGACACCATTATCAGTCACCCATATAAGAAAATGTCTCATAATACTGATACCATAGAGAACTTCTCAAGATCCTCATCATATGAAAATTATATTAGATTATAGTAATCATCTACAGGACACATGTTGAGGAAAGTGAAATCATTTTTTATAGACCACATGTCAAGGAGAGTGTAATTAGCCACCACAAACCCCCCATGTTGAGAATAGCATAATCGTCCTCATCTAAACCATGATATAATGATAGAATTATCATCTTCATCAATAGGGAGAGAAGAACAATCCATGAGTACCATTACTAGGGTATCAATTCCCATATATCGTAGTATTAGGGTCATTATCTGGATTTCAGGAAGATCCTTTGGAAATACTTATAATATAATAATAAATTGTACATGATAAACATCCATTTAAAAGGTATTACCAATAGGTATACTTTAAATATCATAAATTACTTCTCTTATAATCCATATCATATGAATAACATATTGTAATCCCATATAGAATGAAACATTACTCATTCCATACGCAACAAACACCAACCAGGGAGAACGTCTAGTAGTAATCATTACATCAAAAATAAAAAGATGAATGTAAAAATAGAAGAGTAAGGGTGGATAAATGCTAAATAACCCTTGTAATACCGTAAAACCATGATTTACAATTTTTTCACATTTTATAAGGTGGACTCTACTACTATCTCTAATGAATCCCGATGTACATTCTCAGGTTCAGTCACACATCAGGGAACCCATTGGGTCCCTCATGTCACAGAATAAAAGAGGCATCTTATTCGAGATCATCACTAGAAAATATAAATGTGTAATCCTAAATGGGAAACTCATGTTACATACATAAGAAAATGCATCCTACATTGGATCCATATTTACATAGGTAATGTTGGAATTCTATAATTTATTCTTGAATGGTATTCATGTTGAGGAATTCTACATAGGATCCTAAAATTAGTACATAGAAAACATAATCATACACGGAACACATACAACAAGGTGTGAAGAAAAAAAATCATCGTATATGTGATCATTGGAATAGGAAAAATATAGTCAACCTAAATGGGGTACTCTCAGCTGAAATGCGAGAAGTAAAATCCTATAGAGGATACTCATAAATAACTGGTCTAATATCCTTTTAGGCCTAATATGAATATTTCTCAAGGAAGACATCCCAAAATTTAATCTACCAAAGCATCGATCTAGAGAGATGCCACATGGTCCTTCTCAGATCATGGTCTCAAACAAGTTCATTTTGAACACCCAATATTTCATTCTCTTTTAATTTCCCCATCTTTTGAGACTACTAGTTTCAGTTACTAATGGAATAACATCTCCATTATGAAAAAATATTAAAAATCCTTGCATTATTACTCAAAAATATCTAAGGGTGTTACCACCAAGTCCAATGAAAAATTATTCTCAGAATAGGAAACTCATGGGTGAAACTCTAACACCTGGGTGAAAATAAATGAAAATCCAAAAATGGTTTGATAAAGGGGCATTTCACAACATTTATCCCATAGAAAATAGTGTGTACTCCCAATTACCCACCTATGATTGTATTCTAGATGGGAATTGAATATAAAAACACTTATACATGATTTTTATGATGGGTAAACCATATGTACCCTACACAAAGTACACACCACGATCCGTCACATGGGCTGACAGTGTATTTTTCTTGGTCATGTACCAATACATTGTTTGTTACTCACACACACTCTGCTCATTTAATCTACCAGTTCGATTTCCCCAAACACATGAATATTGGCTAGTTACTCATATACACATCTGAGTAATAATTCAATGTTTCCATACACCATACATGGTGTGATATTCCAAAAATTTATCTTCTCAAATATGTAAGAACACTTTTAATGTGTTCCCAAACAAAAAATGTAAATGGGGTTTCATAATTGAAAACCCCTCTAATGAACCGAAAAACCCTATGATCTCTCTGAAAAAATAGATCAGAAATTTATGGGTCATAAGGAAGAACAATTGGGGATTATAACATGACAATGTAATTTATATGGAATTGTATGACCATAACAAAAAACATGTCCAACCATTTGGTGGAATCCTTATTTTCATCTCCCATTTCTAAACTACGCATCCATTTTTTTGATGATGTTCCATGTCCTGAGCTCCATGAGTGTACAATATCCCTGTTTTCTATATCTCATTCTCTCTATCAGTCTCCCTCTCCCTCTCAGTCATGTAGTGGAGGAAGTCCCCTAGGGGATTACATAAGAAGTTATTGGATGAAAGATTTAATGAAAAATAAAATAAAGAAAAAAAGAAATTAAATGAAAATTAAAAAGGGTCCCAGGATAACGTAAGTGTCAAACTCAAATTTTTGCACCACCTAGGGATAAATCCCCATTATAAGCATAATATTAGATATATAATATCAATAAAACTATCTGTTCAAAATATTTTATAATTGAACATGTGTGACTAAATTTCAAAAATATATGTAAAATTAAACTTTAAATATATCTCTAAAATTTCAACAGACTGGATATCTAACAAAATCCTTTCCATGTGTAAAAACCAGAATTTGAGACAAAAATATTGGTCAAAACAATTATCCACGATCCTGAAAATTTTAAACCAGGCAGACATCTGATAGAAAAATTTCAATTTTTTGATCCAAATTTATGATTGGAAAAAACATGTGACCTCATAGGGTCTTTGATCCAATTTCATCAGATATTTTTTGTGGTGATTCTCATGATCTGAGGACATGATTCCAATGTTATTGGATGTGGATAATTCTCCACTAGTTTTGATGATGTTTTCTTTAGATGTTGTAGAAACATCGACATCATCATGTGGATAACCTTTTGTGCATTCCCAATGGTTAGTATTATACAATGTAGTATTATTACAAGACTATTTAATATTACATAAGATGATGAAGGCTTCAGATAGTTGAGTTAATTATACATCTCATGGGGATTACCGTCATTAATGATTTCCTGTAATGGTCTCTAGAGGAGGACGTGATCTTAGATATGGGTGTTGATTGTAAGATCAGTGTTGATAGTAACAATGAAAATAAGAAAAAACAACACAGATTAGTGCACCATCATAGGAATGATATGTGCTCATTAGAAATTCTAGGTAATAAAATATCCCTTTTCATCCCGAATATATCAAATTATCTCCTATGGATTTTTTATGACGAGGATCAAAATATTTATTTTTAACCCTATATAAAATTAGAAAACTGATAATTATTTATTTCACAGATGCACATCAGATTCGTCATTTTTTCATGTAATGGGACATATAGTTTTACATGAATATTGATTGTGGGGGGTTTTATGTTTGTAAAATCACTCACATTGATTTCACTATTTTTTCTTCCACAGAAAGTACCAATGGATACACCATTAATATTTGTCTATAAACCTTATTTCAAATGGTATTCGGTCAACACGGTATTTATAAAAAATGAAACGTAGGAACTGACATTGGTCAAGTGGATGGATGGTTTGGCTCATACAACTAATGGGGGGAGAAATTTTTCATACTATCTGACTCTCCTATAGATTTATGTGATGTTGTTGAATGTCTTCTAAGTCTCCTGATAATAATAGTTATGATAACTAAATGATCAGGTGTTGAATCCCTCTTTGTGTAATGTGGGGTTTATTAACTATTATATCCCTATATATTCATATTTATTCATCTAAATACCTTTAAAAGACAAATACTTATATTTTAAATCCTTATATCATGCCACTATAGGGATTAATTCTATATAGAGAGATGATTAACATCTCAAGGATGTGATTAAACAATTATGAGGTTTCATACAAATATTGTATTGATAAGTAATACAAACCCACATAGTTCCTTAAAAAATTTCAGTTTAGTATCTTGTTGAAAGGATTTATATTAGGGAACTTAGGAACCAGGTTTTGGGATCATTGATTAGGAAGTAATCCAACATATCATGGTTTTATAAGGAATTAGAGTCATCGTAGTTCGGTCTTGCCGATTGGAAATACCCATTGGTGTGTTACCTTATATTTAAGTTGACATATAATTTCAGTAAATGGTTATTACATACTATAATTTCACTAGTTATTATATTTTCATGATTAAAATCATATGTCTATTTCAAATCCATATTCCTAAATTATCAATTTGATGTATAATAAACAAGGCATAATTTATAAACAAAAAAAATTCATGTGGATGCAGTACTTATGCATTGGGGTGAAATTTTTGGGGTGTTATATATATATATCATGCCCTATGAAGGATTCCTATGTATCATTATTATGGAAGGAAGAAGAGTTATCATAGATCACCAAGATTCTAAATCCACTAATAGATGAGAATTTTTGATAAACCCCTAGGAGAGATTGAATTCCACGTTTATAATATTGGAGATATTGAGTGCCTTACGTTGAAGTATATTAATATTTGATATCAGGGCTTCTAAATGTTTTCAATATACAATGGTTGTGGTGGGACTCCTGTTGTTCATATCTTAGTAGGGGGTATACTTTATTATATCCCTTGGGATGGGTTATCATGTCTCGGGGTGTTTGCATGACCTGTCTTGACAGTCTAACTGATGTTCCCAGAGTGTCTGCCTATCATTTAATGGTTTCTAAGAGTACATGTATTAACATAATTTCAGGATCTAGTTGTCTTGTTCTAGGGATAATGAATTATATATATGTCGTGTTAGGAAGTCATTCCATGGTTAAGGATGACATGTTTGGAGGGTGTCACAATGTCTGGGTGACATGTCTAGATGTATTGATAAAACCTGAATGAAAAACCATGTTTGTTGTTTCATGATCTGACTAAAATGTTTATATGGTCTTACATGACCGAAGATGACATTATTAGTGGGAATCACATGTTCTGGATAACTTGTTCAAAATAAATCAGATAACCTAGCTTATAAGCCCTGGTGTCATCACAAGACCTAGCTGACATGCCCTGGTTTGTGGACATAAAATGTATGAAATTCTTAGGAGACAAAACCAAATTTGGATGGTATGAATAGTGGATGTTTTGAAACTTCTGTGGCCTGTACACAGAGTGGAATATGATTTTATTAACATGTCCAATAAAAAACTCATGTTAAATGTGGCATGTTGAGAGAGTGTATATGGACTTGGGTGAGATGTAATAGTGTTTTCACATGATCTGGTAAGGTCATGATTGGAGTATGAATATAAACATATCAATATTCAAAAAATTTGCTTATCTATTACTAACAATATTATATATTTTATTTCACATGTCTTCAATTTATTTCTAGTTTATAGTATATTAGGTTCCATGTAACCTGGTTGACATTCGAGGACACCATCAAATAATATGGTTGACACGTCGTAGGTCCTTCTTGTGATATATAAATTGATCATGGAAATCACATTATCATTCATCATGATACCTTAGTTTATTCCTCAGGTTTTACCTAGTGAAAGATATCTAGTTCACATGAAATTTTTCTCTAAGAATTATTCTCATACTCTATCATTATAGACTCTACAAGTTCTTGTTCTATTCTATCTAATTTACTCTTATGTATATAGGGTGGGGAATTTATAATCCTCACCTACTCAATTATACCGCACCTTTCATGGTTCATATATCAATAATATTATCTCTAGTTAGTGGATGGACTTTTTATCACATGCTTCACAATATCCTATCGAAGTTCATTCTGGGGGGGGTGTCATATGAAAATCAATAACTGAAAAAATGCCCCTCCATTTCCTCATTTTTGGACCTCAACTGATTGAATTTATTTATCTATTCCATTTTTACCGGTAAGAAAACCTCTATATGTTTAGGCTAACATTATTAGGAGTCTTAAAATGTTTATAAATCATATGGGAATGAATTTTTGTGGATAAAGGTGACTCATCAGGGGTCATTTGTATGATTAAGGAGGATTATCAAGGGATCCACCATGATATTGCACAGACATGTCTTCAAGAGACTCTTTAATCAATTATGATCAAATAGGGTGTATGAAACTATTCGGGTTATGTCCATCATATCCTCACATAGTAAAAATCACCTACCTCTCTCCATTTTATATATTTATTTATTCTTCAAGTATATAATATATCAGTCATCCATTCAAGATTTATCAAATATAATCACTCCCTTTTTCAATGAAGTTGCACACTAGAAATAGTTGGTCTTGTGGTGAAGCATGAGAGTTGTCATGAAAACATCATATTATTTTATATAGAACTATAGGAGAAATGAATAATCAAATTATCATTTCAAGACCTTTCACATGATTAAGGTGATATGTCAACAAGCTCTTGGATGACCAGTTAAAGTATTTTCAAGGGGACTCACAATGTCTCGCAAATCACATAATATTATTTCTTGGAAATAAATGGAAACATAAAGTATCTTCCTTTTTATATTTTTACCAATTAACTTTCTAGGAGTTTTGGATGATTTCCAAGATCTCATTAGTTGAAAACATGTTTAATTAGAAGATCTTGAATGTAATCCTTTTCCTATCCATTAGTTATTTTTTGTGTTCCTCCACTAAAATAGAGTGTCTTTTCATAGGGTCCTCCCATGATCAATAACAGATCATGCATTGTGCATGACCCATTTTCATTACTATTAGATGTTCATGGGATCATGTTCCCTTCTAAAGGTTACATGGTACACATAAGTTGAGCACATTACCTACCTTTTATTTATGCTCAAAATAATACTCGTATATCATATATTTTTCCCTTATAATTTTTTGATGCTCATTTGGCTGGTGTTAACAGACAATTAAAAATAAACATCTTTTATTTTAAAAAAAAATCTATAAGTTTGACAAATAGAGTTCTTCTGATTTCTTTTTCATCATTATACTCTACGAAAATCATTTAAAATTTGATATTAGAACTAAAGACTTACTAATTGACTTAAAACTAAAAGTGAAGAAACATATTTGTCCATTTTAAAACCATGAGTTTATAATTTGTTATGATTAAACATTTAGCTCGATGAAAATAATATTTAAGGCTCAAATTATTTCAAAAATCATTATAAGAAAAAATAGGGGGAAATACTAACAATTGGGGATTTATAGAATATATGATAAGTTATTAAAAATGTTATATACAAACATAGATTTAACCAAAAAAAATTAAACAATCTTTTAAATTTAAATTATCATGATTTTTTAAAATGAAACGATTTCCATGAAAACTCATTACAATAATAGAAAATTATTGGAATTTCATTGGGATATCATCTTCAAAGAACCCTTATTGAAACCATACAAATATGAAAAATGATGTGGTCAATATCCGACATAATTCTAGGGAGAACATACTCATTACCCAATGAATTAAAGGGATATAGTGGGATGCACGCATCTTATAAGCTATTTCATGGACACCAATACATCAAGAAGAATAATGGGGCTCAACTTATCATCTGATATATATCTAGATCACTCTCTATAATAAAAAAAATGTAAGAGGGAAATATTATTAATAAAACAATGTAATATTGATCACTTATATCATTATTCCATTGAAAAACACTTTTAAACCCAAATGCAATACACATTCCTATATTGAAATACCCTTTATCATTAAAATCTTTTCTCGAAACTAAAAAAACTGTAATGGAGGGAAATAAGTCTTTTAATTGAAAAATAGTGAAATCATGTAATGGAATCAAAAACTAAAACAATTGTTATAGAGGTATGAATAGTAATTGTTTCTATATACATTAAAAATAGAACATTCATTCTGACATTGTAAAAAAACTAAAAACATTCTACAGGAATAATAATTTTAAAACTCATTGGAAGAGTGTCAAATGATACATAAAGATTAATATAAAATTATTTTATTTCTTTATGAATACATTACTAATATATATATTTTTTAAAAGGACTTTGAGTAAAAAGTTATTTTGGATAATCATTATAATAATATTTTAAAAATATATTTTTTTACATAAAACCATAAAATGAAAATTTATCTAAATGTTTTAAATAAACTCAATTATGGTATAAATTACCTTTTGAATCCATTTAATATAAATAATATTTTTTGAGTCATATATAAGAAATTGTAAATAGATGAGATAAAATTTAAAAGAAATCATTATTATATTAAATATGAGGATTTTATAAAATAATTCAATTACAATTAGTATGAATCATCAGGTACATTATTTATCCTCTTCAATAATAAATGTGTGTTAATTTTTTAATTTTTTAATAAAATATTTCATGATATTTTTATTGTGCTTCAGGATTCTCCTGAATGTATTCTACATATTTTCAAAATAATATTCAATTGCATTTTAAAAACACAAACCTGATCATAGTAATAATTTAGTGTCTTTATAGAGTAGGTTTAAAATCATCAAATTGTGTGAAATATATTCACAATGAACTATAATGTAATTTTTATATTATAATAAAATAATAAGAACCCTACCTAAATATTTCTCCATAACCTCAGGAAGTAATTATAAGAATGTGTGATATCATATGATTCGTATAGTAAATAATAAGATATATCAATCTACGATAATATGAATTCATAACATTTTCAGTAACACATATTTTCTTGATAGTAAATTGTGATGTTTATACACAACCATTCATATCTCAAAAAAATAATCCATGGAATAAAAAATTATAATATAAGAGAAAATAGACAATAAGGTTGATAAATATTCCAAAATAAATCATGTACCATATGTCCATTCCAAAAAATTATGAAAATATCATAAGTATTGAAAATTATTTCATATATTAAATTTAACAACCAAGAACATTAACATAGTGGATCTGAACTCATCTCCAATTCCAATTATGGATATGAAAACACCAATAAACCATTGTGGATGATAGTAAACAATTTAATATTTGGGACTAAACACTGTTTTTTCCCATAATGGATTCGGACACCCCTATTACACATAGTGAATCATGATGCACAAGATTCCAATTGGTGATAATATCTATCAACATGGTTCCCATTTTTATCTCTATGATATAAACATTTACCTAACACATTTGTGCAAGATATAGCCTCCAAAAATCACATGATTAAAATAATACACATGTCTTCCTTATGATAAAAAATATTCATTATAACAAGAAACTGGAAATGAAATGGGTTTTAAAAACATTTCACAATATCACAACCAATGGAATAAGAAAAAAGTTTCCTATGAATTTTATCATGATATAACATGGGGAATTGAAATAGGGTTCAAAAACACCATTTCATAATAAACCATACATATTAATAAAAAAAATGGAATATATTTTTGATATCCTCAGAAAATAATAAATTATGTCAATGGCTGTCATTATATTTAGAGAATGATTTCAGAAGAAAAATTACATTGTACATTTCACGAGGAAAATAAATTTTATATGATTTTTTTTAAATCATATAAAATTTTGAAAATACATTTCAATTAAAATAACCATGAAAAATTATAATGATATATTAAATGAAAAAATGTTAATGTTGATGTGATTTTCTATTCATGTCTTACATGTAAATATAATGATTCTATTCATTTTTTCAGTAAAATCTAAACAGGCATTGTTTGATAAAATAAATGAATATTAGTTTTAAAAAAATTATTAAAATTAATAAAATGGGCAATTATTTATTTTAAAAATAATATGGAGATAGTAAACAAATTTAAATCATTTATAATAAATATGGATTTGGATAAAAATGGATTTTCTTCTCATAGGATAAAAAATTCCATTTTTATCAGTAACAATTATCAATTATTTAATGTTCCAAATATTGTAATAATTGTATTATTAATTGCAAATACCATTTATAAACATAGGATGAGAAAATTAATGAGGTTATTGATATATGTATCGTATTATTTTATCATCCTAATAAAAATCATAACATATCCTGATAAACGATGAGATTATAACATTAAATTCTTATGACATTTGTAACAATTAATCCTAACACCCATGAAATATATATACAAAAATAAATATATAAATATAAATAATTGATTTTATAATAATCATAAAACACATTCATGTGTATTATATACACCACATAAAATAAATGTGTGCTGAATATGGCATTTGACTCATTGATAAAAAACGTTAGATGAAAATCTCTTTCTTTATGTCATGAATTCCATCATAAAAATTAAAAACCTCTTGTATAATAAATATATTTTTAATATTAACATAATATATAACAATATATCTATATATATCATACCATATAATATTTTTATGACATTTTATTACCAATTTATTAACTATTAAATGTTAATATTACATTTTTTGTAATAACCAGTTTTTTATACATATATGATTTGATTTATTATTTTTGGTAATTGTAATTTGATCATGATTTCCTAAAATATATAATATTAAAAATGGCATAAATACCATATATATCCATTAAATATATTTTTTCATTATAATATGTAATATTTAGTGACAAAAAATGAAATACAATTTTCACGATGAAGTTAGGTCTTACATACTAATGAACATTAATTTTCATTTTATCTAGATTGAAAGAAAGATAGAAAATGATTTATTATAATTAAACAATAATTTTTTTCATATATATGAAATAATTTAGTTAATCTCGTCCTTATTACCTTTAATTTAAATATTGAATGAATCACATCACATCGTTAGTTGGTAGTCCTATAGGTATTCCAAATAGACCAACAAATCAAGTCTCACAATTGGGTGACAAGTTCTAACAACAATGGTAAAAGATAAAACCTCCCTATATAATATAAATATCATAATGAGAAAAGAGGGTCAAACCCAAAAACAAAGACTTTGTGGGAATGATCGTTACTATGCATCCTTGATTGGAACTGCTCCCTGGTAAATATGATACCACATCAGAAAAGATACAGAACAGATACTAACCAGTAATCTATACACAATAATACTACATGTTCGTATAGTTCATGAGAAAAAATGGTTACATATCTGAATAATACACAATCATGTAAAAAAATAACCATGAAATGAGAATCCATAACATGCAAGAGGTAAAAAATAAGGTTATCTCATTCCATATCAATCTAATAGGGTCACTTCACTTACTGTGAATGAGTACTGAGTCATCAGCCTCCACACCAATGCATCAATGTAGATACATATAACCTACATAAGAATGATATATATATATATATATAGTGTATCAATTTATGAGGTCTAGTTCATTAGTAAAACGATACAGTAGTATGACTATATGATTTAAATTGGATGTGAAAAATATGATGCTTGAGACGCCACTTTATTTACCAACCTACATTAAAAAATCCATTAAATCCATATTGGTAATGGCCAAGATCAAAAGATCCATAGTAAATCATAAAATCCACATTACATGTGAATAACTCAAGGAAGAAATAATATTCAACTATAATATCATTTTTCCGAAAAACAATACCATACACAAGAAATAAGGAAATTATATTAGAATAAGTGTTCTTGACACACCAGCCCAATATCCATCATAGTTTATGACACATTACTAATTATCCTATCCAACATATCCATAGTAGAAATGACAGTGAATATAAACCCTTGTATACCACATTATAATGTCCCAACCTAGATGGAACAACACTAGTGCTTCAAGACAATTCATCATGAGTTAACAAGAGGCCCTCCCATACCCCATAGGATACAGAAAAGTATTGACCATTTAAGGTCTAACAGTAAGAACAATATTACTTCATATCATATAATGTAATTAGAGGGAATAGATAATTATCATTAAATTATTAATTCATATATATCATAAGTAGTAATTAAAATTATATAGAACATACTGTAATAATATATAAAATTCTATAAAATCCGGAATACCTATGTCATATATACATCACTTGTCACCAATCGGGCCGACCAAATATATACTTGAATATAGAGAACACTGAAATAAATGAATAAGGATCTATTGATATCTACAGTGGAAAACACATACTCAGTCACTAGACACTATCAAACTAAACTAGCCATATTTGAAGAGCCCCAAGGTAAGCATCGCTTGAACATGGAACTTAGGGCCTCAACCCAATCCACTATGAAACTATGATCATCCTAAAAATCTAGAATATGATATTCAGGTACGCCATGATTATTTTCATGGGTGATAAATATTCATAGAAGGTCACCCTAGTTATGAACTTATAAAATACACTACTATATGTTAATGATAGTGTAATATGCTTTTCCTAGTTGTGGGAGATCTAAAAAGATAAGTATATCAGATAAACATGAAACCACAGTCGAACCATGTGTCCATGATCCTAGTCAACTTGGTCAGTGCAACCATGGATGGCCATATATATGTGTGTACTTTCTTAGGCCCGTACCTATACATATTTACATAAAAATGAATATTCATGAGTGAGATTAATGATATAAAATAAATAGTAGTCTATCCTTGGTCTATATTCACGATTTATTGGATATCATGTTCAAGAGAATTATGATTGATGTATTGCCACTCGTGATGTGTATCATTAAGTCGATAGTTAGGTCTATAAACCAAATCAACATGTACCATCCATTTCCTACTGTTGAAATATCTATAAGAAAGCTATGTCATCCTAGGGTGATACTCTACCTCCAGCTGGGTTCAAAAATACCCACATCTAATTAATGTAAGGAATGATTCTATGGATGTACATCTAGACACACTATAACAGGCTAGGAACAATATTCATTCCCCATCATTCAATGTAAATTTAGCCAAATATATGAGACCTATATCCTCGACCAAAGGAATTCAAGTTATTTTAACTTTGATAAATATTCTGGATTTGGATCTTAGGATATATATATAAATATATATATATATATATTGGAGATCTCACTAGTGAGATTTGTTTCTTTCCCCTTCATACCCAAAATTGAACATCAATCATATGTTTGAGACACCATTCTCAGACAACCATTTAAGAAAATGTCTCATAATCTTGATCCCATATATTACTTCTTTAGAACATCATCATATAAAACTCTATTAGATCATAATAATCCTCTATAGGCCACATGTCTATGAGAGTGTAAGCATCCTTTATATACAACATGTTAAGGAGACCGTAATCATCCACCATCAACCCCCAATCTATATGATAGCATAATCAACCTCATTAAACCCATGAGATGAAGATAGAATGATCATCTTCATCATAGGGTGAGTTGAATCATCCATGAGTACCACCACTAGGCTATCCAAGCTCAAATATCATACTAATAGGGTCATTATGCAGATTTTATATAAAACCTCATGAAATCCATATAATATAATAATCAATTGTACAATCTCAAAATCAATGCCCAAGGTAGTGACTATGGGTATACATTTAATATCATAAATTACATGTCTCAGAATCCATAACATTAGGATAACTAATGAGAATCCCATAGAGAATGAATCATTCCTCATTCCAGAATCAAAAAACCCCAACAAAGAAGAACCTATAGTTTTAATCATTTCATAACAAATAAAATGGTGAATGTACAAAGAGAAGAGTGACGACAGATGCTATATTTTTTAAAAAAGAATGCAGCAAGGATTCATAAATCTAATGAAAGGAAACCTAGGTCACAAAAGTCTTGATGAAGTAATTTTACATTTAACTCTGTAAAGGATAGGGAGCATCTCCCGAGGAGTGCTGGAATGATACATGCATGTTTTACCAAAGGCTCTTACAATTAATCACCCTAGTAATACGACAAAACCAGGGATTTAAATTTTTATGATGTAATAAGGTGACCACTTCTATGATATCTAATGAATACCGATGTACTAGCTTAGGTTCAGTCACACATTGGGTCCCTCAACTCATAGTATAAAAAAGGAATCCTACTCAGGATCGTCCCCAAAAAATATAACTGAGTAATTCTAAATAGTATCCTCATGTCCCTTACATAATAAAATACATTCTACATTGGATCCATAGATATATAGGTAATGTTGGAAACCTATAAGGGATCATTGTTTTTTATTCTAGTAGAGTAATTCTACATGGGATCAGAAAATTTGTACATAGAAAGGGTAATCCTTCATGGATCCCTTACTACATGGTATGAAAGAAAAAAGTCATCAAATAGGTGATCATTGTTATAAGAATATGATAAAGTCCTCCTAAACTGGATCGTCTAAGATAAAATGTAATAAGAGAAGTCCTATAGGTGATCCTTATAAATAACAGGTTTCATAACCTTTTCGGCCCAATATTATTATTTCTCAAGCAAGAAATCCCAAAATTAAATCTAAAAAAGAATCGATCTAGAGAGATGTTGCATGGTCCATCTCAGATCATGGGCTAATACTATGTCATTTTGAACCCCCAATATTTAATTCTCAATGAATTTCTATCTCTTATGAGGTCAATAGATTCAATTACAAGAGGAAGAACATATCCATTTTGATAAAAGATTAAAAATACTCATTTGATTTTAAAAAAAACCCCAAGGGTCTTACCATCAAGTCCTATGGAACATTATACTTAGAATGGACTACTTGTGGATCCAATTCATACTCATGGGTGAAAAGAAGTGAAAATCCTAGAAGCATTTGATAAATGGGTAGTTCAAAACATTTCTTCCAGAAAAATTTGTATGTACTCATAATTCCCCACATGGGAATGTTCTCTATCTGAACAAGGAATATAGACAAAAATTTACATGATGATTAAGATGGATAAACTGTAGGTACCCTACATATGGCACATACCACAATCCCTCACATGTTCTAACCATGTATTTTTCTTTGTCTTCTACCTGAACACAGTATGTGACCAACACCCTCTATTCACATGTAATCTACTAGTCCGTGTTCCCCAAACATGGTATTCTTGGATAGGTACTCATCTACACATCTCAGTACTAATATATAGTTTGTATACATCATATATGGTGTGATCTTCCAAAAATTAATCCTACCAAAAAATGGAGCAACACATGGAATGTGTTTCCTACCACACCATGTAGATGGGTTTTAATAATTTAAAACCCACTAAATATTTGAAAACTCCTATGATCTATTTCAAAACCATAGATCAGAAAATTATGGGTCATAGGAATGAAAAAATGGGGATTATAACAAGAAAACGTAATATATATGGAATTGTACAAAAAAACCTAAAACATGTCCAACCATTTGGTGGAATCCATTGATTCATCACCCTTTACTAGACTCCACATCCATTTCACAATGATCTTCCATGTCCGGAGCTCCATATATATACCACCTTCCCTCTCCCTATATCTCTTTATATCTCTCACCCTCCCACTATCTCAGTCATGCGATGGAGGAAATATACAAGGGGAGTACACAAGAAAATACAGGGGGAAAGAATAAATGGAAAATAAAATAATGAAAAAATGAAAATGAATGGAAATGAAAAAGGGTTCCTTGATAACATCAGTGCCAAACTCGAACTATTGTGCTGCCTAGGGATAAATCCCAATTATATCATTAATAGTAGGGATACAATATCAATCAAACTCTATGTTCAAAATATATGACCATTGAACATATGTGACTACTTTTATATATAATTTATAAAATATTAAACATTAAACATATGTATATCATTTTAACAGACTACATATCTACCAAAATTATGTCAAAGGGTAAAAACAAAATTTTGAAAAACAAATATTGGTCAAAAAAATTATCCAATATCAATATGATTTTAAACCATGCAATAATCTAAAATAAAATTTTCAAATTTATGATCAAATTTCAGTCCAATAAACACATAGGAACTTATAGTGTCCTTGAACCAACATCATCATATATTGTAGGTGGTGATTATCATGATACATGGATATGATTCCAAAATTAAATGATGTGAAAAAAATAATCCTCCAGTTTTGATGATGTTTTTTATAGATGATTCGGAATCAATGGCTTCAGCATTTGGAAAACCTTTTTTGCAGTCCCTAAGGTTAGTTTTGTACAATGTTATTTTTATTTCTAGACCATTGAATATTCAATAAAATGGTGAAGGCTTCAAGAATTTGAGTTCATTATACAACTCGTGGGGGTTACAGTCATTGCTGATTTTCTTGAATGGACTCTAGATGAGGACATGATCTATGATCAGGGTGTTATTAGTAAGATCATTATCGACAGTAACAATGAAAACAATAAAAACTTTAACTGACCATTTCGCCATTACATGAATGATATGTACTCATCAGAAATTCCCACGTAACAAAATATTCCATTTTTTCCTATCATATCCACTTATGTCCTCTGGATTTTTCATGATGATTATGAAATTATTTCATTAGAACCCAATTAAAATTTAGTCAAATGATCATTTTTTATTTGATAGATTCACATTAGTTTCATACTTTTTTTTGATTTAATGAGACATATAGGTTCACCTGATGGTTGATTTTAGGGGGGTTTTATATTTCTATAATCACCCAAATCTAGATCACTATTTATTTTCTTCCACAGAATGTCCCAATGGTTATAACATTAATAATTTTATTGGAACCTTATTTCCAATGGTGTTTTGTCCACATGGTATTCATAAAAAATAAAACATAGGAACTGACACTAGTCGAGAGGATGTGAGGTTTTTCTCATATCACCAATGGGGGGGGGGGGTTGTTCCATACTATGTGAATATTTTATAGATTTATGTGATTTTGGTGAATGTATTCTAAGTCTCATGGTAGGAATGGTAACTATAAAAAAATTATCAGTTGTTGAATCCCAATATTTGTAATGGGGGGTCTATTTACTAGTCTATCTATATATATCCAAATTTCAGCATCTATTTCTCTTTAACAGACACCTACATTTGTTTTGAATCCATACGACAAGGAACTTCATAGATTAGTTTCATATAGGGTGATGATAAACATTTCACAGATGGGATGAAACCTTTATGGGTTGTCATAAAAATATTGTTTTGAATAGTTATAAAAACCAACATAGTTTGTTAAACCATTTCATTATAAAATCATGTAGAAATTTATTACGGAATTTAGGAAACATGTGTTGGGATCAATTCATAGGAATAAATCATACATATCATGGTTTATAAGGAATCAAAGACATTGTAGTTCGGTCATGCCCACAGGACATTCCCATTAATATATTCCATTGTATTTAGTTTGACATATAATGTCACTAAATGGTTATTACATTCAATGGGTTCACTAGCTATTATATTTTCAGTATTAAAATCAAATGATCATTGGAAATCCATATTCCCAAATTATAAATTTTTGGTATGAGAAGAAAGGGACAACATATAACCAATATAAATTCATGTTGATGCGGTACATATGCATTGGGGTGCAATTCATGGGGTGTAATGCATATATATGATTCCTTATGATGGATTATTATGTATCTTGATTATGGGAGGAAATAGATTCAACATTGTTTACCAAGATTATAAATCAAATAAGGGATGAGAATGTTTTATAAACCCATTGATGATATTGGATCCTATGGTTATAATATTGGAGACATTGAGTGCTTTACATTGAAGAGGACTCTTATTAGATATCGAGGATTCTAAATTTTTTCTACATATCATGGTTATGGTGGGAGTCATATTGTTCATAGTTCAGTTGGGGGTATTCCAGATTATATCAACCAGGCTGGGGCATCCTGTATTTGGTTGTCTTCATGACATGTCTTGATGATATAACTAATGTTCCCTTAATTTCTTCCGAACATGTCATGGTTTCCTAGAGTATATGTATTAAGATAATTTCAGAATCCAGTTGTCTTGTTCAAGATACAATGCATTATATAGATGGAATGTCGGGATGATATTCAATGATGAAGGTTGATATGTCTAGAGGATTCACAATTTCTAGGTGACACATCTAGAGGGATTAACATAACCTGAATGAAATATATTGTATATTGTTTCATGATATGACTGAAATGTTTATAGGGTCTCACATGATCAAAGATGACATGTTTGGAGGGAATCAAATGATCTGAAAAACTTGTTCAAATTAAATCACATGACCTAGCTTATAAGGCCTGGTGTCACCACATGACCTAGATCACACGCCTCCTTCCCGCACATAACTAGTATTACATGTCTATGATACATAAAAAATTTTGTATTATAAGAATAGAGGATGTATTGAAACATATGTGTCTTGCACATAGTGTGTCAGATAATTTTATAAACATGTCCAAAAAACTCTTGATACAATTGGCATGTAGGGAGAGTGTATATGGACTTGGGTGACATGTCCTTATGTTTTCGTAAGATCGGTGTAGGTCATGTATGGAGTATGAATATAATTTTTTTGATATTCACAAAAGTTTCATATATTTTTAAGAAATTATACTACATTTTATTTAATATGTTCTTCAAATTGATTCTAGATTATCTTATATTAGGTTTCATGTGACCCAATTGACATATGTGGCATCCTTTATATAATATAGAAGACATGCTGAAGGTCTTTATTGTGTTCAATACATTAACCACGGAAATCACATATTAATTCATCATGATCCCTTAGTATATTGCTTAGGTTTTAAAAATTGCAAGATATCTATATCCCTTGTTATTATCTCTATGAATTCTACTCCTACTCTATTTCCATAGTCTCTACAAGTGTTTGTTCAATCCTGTCTATTTTTTTCTTATGTTTAGAGTGAGTGGAATTTATAATCCTTACAGCCTCAATACTACACCAACTTTTATAGATATTATATAAATAATATGATCTATATTCATTGGATGAATTTTTTTCTCAAACAATTCACATTATCATGTTGAAGGTTATTTTGGGTGGGGGTGTCATATGATATTCAACTACTGAAAAAATGTCCCTACATTGCCCCATTTATTGGACCTCAACCGATTAAATTTATTTCTATATAACATTATTTCATGTATGACAACCTATATATGTTTAGTTTAACATCTTTAGGAGTCATTGTAATATTATGAATCCCATTGAAATGAAATTTCATTGTAAAGGTGACTCATCTAGGGTCATTTTTGAGATTAAGGTGGATTATCTAGGGATCCTCCATTCAATCACCTAGACTTGTAGTCAAGAGACACTTTGATAAATTCTGATCATCCAGGGTGTATGAACCTATTCTTGTTAAGTCCATCATATCATCACTTAGTAAAAATCATAAGCCTTTCTTCTTTTTATTTACTTCTTTATTCTACAAGTATATAGTATATCAGACAACCATTCATGATTTATAAAATATAATCACACACCATTTCAATGAAATGTCACATTAAAAATAGTCAGTATTTTTGTGAAGAATGATCATTTTCATGGAAACCTCATATTATTTTATATATACCCATAGGGGAAATTAATAATAAAACGATAATTTTCATAAAAAAACCCATGACTAAGTTGATATGTCAACAAGCACTTGCGTGAAAAGATATAAATGTCTCAAGGGGATTCACAAGGTCTCAACAAGCACATAATATTATTTCATGAAAATAAATGACAACTTTAAGTCTCTTAATTTTTAATATTTTTACACATTATCTTGCAAAGAGTTTTGAATGATTTTCATGATCTTGTAAGTTGACAACTTATGTGATTGGAAGAGTTTGAATGTAATTCTTTGCATGACCATCAGATATTTTTTATGTGTCTCTACTAAAATATAGAGGCTTTCAAAGGGACTTCTCATGATCAATAAAATATCATTCTTGCACATGACCCATTTCCATGACCTTTAGAGGTTCATGTGATCAGTTTCTCTTATTAAGGTAACATAGTACACATAAGTCGACCACATTCCCTACCTTTGATTTCTGAAAAAAATATAACTCACATAACATATATTATTCCCCTTATATTTTTCCTATTATCATTTTTTTGTGTTAACATAATCGGAAAAATAAACATGTTTCCATTTCTTGGAAAATATATAAGTCTTCAAAAACGAGTTTGTCACATTTCTTTCCCATCCTTATACTCAATGAAAATAATAAAAAATGTAATTTTAGAACAAAAATCTTGTTAATTGATATTAACAAACCAAAATTATAACTCCATTTTAAAACCTTGAGTTCATATAAATATTTTTCCCTTAAACATTTAACTCAATTAAATAATATTTAAGTCTATAATAATTTTAAAAAACATTATAATTAAAAATAATGGAAAAAGATAACCATGGGTGATTCGTAAGAAATACGATAATTCATTAAAAATGTTATATTAAAAAAATACCTTTTATCAAAAAAATTTATTATATATTCTTTTAAATGGAAATTGTCATTCTTTTTTAAAATAAAATGATTTAAAGGAAAAATCATTGAAATAATTGAAAAATAATATAGGTGAATTTGGATATCATATTCATAGAAACATTATTGAAAAAATTTATATTATAATAATGATGTTGTTAATATAAAACGTAATTCTCTAGAGAACATACTCATTACTAAATTATTTAATGAACTATATTGGGATGCACCCATCTTATATGCTATTTCAAGGACACCAATACCTATTGAGAAAAAATGGGGCTCAAACAATCGTATGATATATATCAAGATCACCTTCTATCATAAACAATCATCAAAGACTATATTAGTAATAAAACATTTTTATATTGTACACTTTCATGATAATACCATAGAAAAACTACTTTGAACCCCAATCCAAGAAACATTAATATATTGATAATATTTTCCTCTTCAAAACCATTTTTCGTAACTAAAATACCAGTAAGGGAGGGGGAAATGATTTTTAATTGAAAAAAATTTAAAATATTGTAATGGAATCAAAAAATAAAATAATGGTTATGGAAGTATGAATATACATTTCTTCCATAAACATTAAAATATAACATTTCCTCTAACTTTGTAATGAATGTCTAACCATTTTTTAGGAATAATCACTTTGAAACACATTGGCTTTGTGTTGAATGATACATAATGATTCTATTAAAATTATTTTATTTCCCTATAAATACATTATTAATATATTATTTAGTATAGGGACACTGAGTAAAAGGTTATTGTGGGAAATCATTAAAATAATATTTTACAAATATATTCTCTTACACACAACCATAAAATGATAATTTATTAAAAAGTTTTAAATAAACTAAAATATTGTAATAATGACCTTTTGAATCCATTTATTATAAATATTTTTTTGAAACATTTATGACAACATGTAAATGGAAGAGATAAAAATAAAAAATAAACAATTGTAACATTAAAGATGATGTTTTTAGCTTAAGAAACTATTACCATTAGTACGAATTGTCTGGTATGTTATTTATCATATTGATCGATAAATGTATGTTAATTTTATAATTTATTAATAAAATTTTTCACCTTAATTATGTTATTATCATAGATTATCTTGAATAGATAGTACATATTTTTATATGAATATTCAGTACATTACAAAAACACAAACCTGGGCAATGTAATAATTTATTTTCTTTATATAGTAGGTTTAAAATCATCTAATTGTGTGAAATATCTTCACAATGAACCATAATGTAATTCTTGCATTTTAATCATATAATGAATACCATACCTAAATTGTTTTCGATAACCTCATCATAGAAACAAAATAAAGTGTTAGATCAAATGATAACTAAGGTAAATCATTGGAGACATCAATCTATGATCATATAACTACATAACATTTTTCATAACACATTTGACCTTGAAAAATTAATTAATTTCATTCCCAACCATTCATATATTATATAAAATAGCCATGGAATAAAATATTATAATTTAAGAAAAAATGGACTATAAGGTTGATAAATATTCAAAAATAAATCATGAACCGTATGGTCATTCCAAAAAAGTATGGAACTATCAAAAATATTGAAAATTATATTATATATTATGTTTAACTACCATGATAATAAACATAGTGGATCCCAACATATTATAATTTCCCAATATGGATAAGGAAACACCAATATCCAATTGTTGAGTACAATTCAATAGTTTAGTATTTGGAACTAGACACACCTCTTTAATAACTACAATACTGGTAAGGGAAGGAAATAAGTTTTTTCATTGAAAAAAATTGATTTCTTGTAAAGGAATCAAAAATTAAAAAATATTTATGGCAGTATCAATAGTCATTGTTTTCATATACATTAAAAAACATTCCATCTGACTTTGTAAATAATGTCAAAACATTATATAGAAATAATCATTTTGAAAGACATTAGAAGAGGGTAAAATGATATATAAAGATTCCGTTAAAATTATTTTATTTCTATATATATACATTAATAATATATTTATTAAAATACAGACACTGAGTAAATAGAGATTTTGGGGAACTATTAATATAATAATTTAAAAATATATTCTCTTAGATTAAACTATAAAATGATAATTTGTTAAAATGTTTTAAATAATCTCAATTTTGGTAAAAATGACCTTTCGAATCCATTTAATATAAATAATATATTTTTGAATCATTTATAAGAACATGTAAATAGAAGAGATAAAATTAAAAAATAAATTATTATAACATTAATGATGAGTATTTTAGCTAATGTCTTTATTACCCTTAGTATGAATCATCATGTATGTTATTTATCTACTTGAACAACCATGCATGTTAGTTTTTTAATTTATTAATAAAATATTTCATGTTAATGGTTTTTTCTCTAATTTTCTCAAGAATAGACATTACATATTTTTAGATTAATACTCATTACATTAAAAACACAAAATCGTGAGAAATGTAATAATTTAAATATTAGGTTTTAAAAAATATAGTTGGGTGAAATATATTTCAGATGAACCATAATGTAATTATGAAAAAGTAATCAATTAATGAATACCCTACCTAAGAATATATCTATAACCTTGGAAAGGAAACATTGGAAAGTGTGAGATCATATGATAAAGTAAGGTAAATTATAGGGGATATCAATATTTGATCATATGAATTCATTATATTTTTAGTGACACATGTCATCTTGAAAAAAGTTATTAATTTCATAGACAACTTTTTATATTTCAGAAAAATAATCCATGGAAAAAAAATTGTAATTTATGATTAAATAGACCATAAGAATGAAAAGTATTAAAAAATAAATCATGAACCACATGATCATTCCAAAAAATTATAGAACTAAAATAAATATTGATAATTTTTCAATATTTTACGCTTAACAACCAAGATCATAAACATAGTGGATCTGAACTTTTCACCATTTCCAATTATAGATTTGGAAACACCAATATCCCATTGTGGATGATAATGCACTAGTTTACTATTTGGGAAAAGAGACACCTTTTTCATTTTAAATCATGCATAAGAAATGTTAATATATATTATCCAAAAACAATTAATTGTATAAAATAGTACCTACACCATCAAAAATATCAAAAAACCTTCTATACGATATGAAAGATTTTATCATAGTGAAACAACTTTAAACAAGCGTAAAATCCATCAAAGGATATTGACATAGATAAATATGACTCCAAAAACTATTAGAGTGAAATATATCATTCTATATTGAAATAATATTAATTCATAGAAAACAATTTTTATGCGAATATTTTTATATTTTTTCAAGGAAAGATTTTAAGGTATTATAACAGCCGATAATGGCCACACCCACCTTATAAGATAAGAAACATTCTTTCCTTATTTTGTCGAAAGGGTTATTAAGTAACCTGATTAGAAAACGAAGGAATGATTCCATTAAAATAAATTAATAAAAGAAAAAAATGTTTATAAATGACTTTAACTCATAATATATGAAATAGTAAAAAAATTAATTATATTTTTAGGAAACATGAATGTGGATGATAATGATGTTCTAGTAGATACTTATGTATAAACAATATCGGATAATAAAGAGATTGTGAAATTAAAACTTACCTTGTACTTTTACTTAGTCGAGGGTATGATAACCTCAATTATAATGGTTAAACGATTTTTATTAAATTATAAAAGATCCATATACATAAATATGATATTATATATGATCCTTTAATATTCCTTTGTTAAAAATATTTCAGTAGTATCATTTTTTTGTCTGTTTATAGATTCATTTTCCATTATATTTATTGTTACATAAGTCCTAATTTGTATGGATATGATGTATTTAATTCATATCCTGAATAATATTATGTACTCAAAAATTATATTTAATCCTCAAATGAAAATTATTCATGAATAGTTACGATGGGGAATGAAATGTCATCATGTCATGGAGATGGTAAGCCCTACTTATGCATGAGCTACAATATCATTCTATTTATTGAGAAATAATATTAAATTTGGATGGAATATTATATATACAAAATCACTAAAATGTTATATTTATTATTAAATAAATTATACTCATTATTATACCCATCCAAATAATGAAGTGTTGAATAAAAAAATAAGCCATGACTTGGATAGGCTAAGTCATTCACACATAGATATGGTGAATTTGTCATTCATAAGATGTATATAATAAAGAATATGGTTATACCATATTGATAATAACATATCATTATGTAGAATTTACTGGATTTGATATTTTGTTATGGAATCAAAAAAAGAAAGCTGATGTGGAAGATGAAAAGAACATTGAAAGAGGTGATGAAATAATCACCTCTTCTTCTAGTGTTTCTTTTTGTTTTGAATGAAGGTCCCCTTAGGATGAATTTAAGATCTAATTAAAGCGTATATATTGAATTAATTGTATTTGGGAGAGTATTTTATCAGGGGTTGGCTGATCCAAATGGATTTGGAGGAGTTAATTTGAGAGAAGGAGAAGTACCCTTTTATAAGGGAGGTGAAGGGCAATTTAGGAAGGGATTGAAATAATAATTTATAATAAAATCATTTTTGGATTAAAATATATAAAAATTGATACATTTCGAGTATAAGGTGATTATGGGTCAAAACAAGCTCAACAAATAGTTTTTATAAAAGTGTAGGTCATGATATTAACCTTAACATTTAGATTTAATGCTTAGATAAATAGTTTAACTTTTACCACGTTTTCTTGTATTGTTATAATACAAGGTTAATAATCATACTATAAAATGCCATGAGAACCTCAAGTGGTTCATTAATTATATATATTTCATTATATAAGTCCTTTGGCTAATGTTTAGATTTTTAAGACTATTATATAATTAAATAAAATAATATTTGTTTCAAAAACCCAATCTTGTCAATTTTGACACTATATAATATTTTCTTTTTTTTCAAAGTCATACCAACATGATAATTTCGAGAATTCCATTGAATAAAACCTAAAATTTCATATTAACCTATAAAATTAATGCAATTAATCTAAAATATAAATATATATTTATTAAAATATTTATAAATCAATTATTTTAATCATTCATTAATAAGGTAATAACTTAATCATCATTATATCATAAAATAATTTGATTATTTAATTTATAAACATTAAAAATATAATTCCATGATTTTGGAAATATTTTTATATTTTTATGGAATATTTATAGTACATTTTATCTTATGTATAACAAAATATTAAAAATGATTTAGTTATTAAAAAGTTAATTTAACACTTTTATCTATTCTTTAAATATTATATTATAAATGTATTAATCTAATACTAGTGCATCAAAGAGAATTATATTTCATTTTCCTATTGATTAGTTTTGTTTATGTACACTTATACAATATAATTATGACATGTCTTTGGGTAATTATAATATCGTTTTTACAAAAAAATTATATTATTTACTTTTAACCATGGTAAATTAAATTCAAAAGTTATTATTGAACAAAAATTATTATCTTCCAAATGAACAACATTCTAATTATTGATGAAAACCATATCAGTATAATTTTTGATATTAAATCCATAGAATCAATAAAAACTCATTTTAGGCCAACTTGAAAATGTGCCTAGAAGGTGGGTAATGGATGCTAAAAAATAAAATTAATTTTTATATATATTATCTTATTATAAAATGGCTTCAATTAATTACATTGGATTAATATTGGTATTATGTATCTATATTGAAACTAAAATAAATCTAAATTTTAAAGTAATTATATAAATAAAATTTTGGTTTTAAACAATAACACAGAGTTTCTCACTATTCATAAAAAACTGAAAGTTTATTGAAAAATATCAAAAATTCATCCTAAGATAATTTTGATATTGTGAATCCAAAAATGAAATCTATTTTGAAAAATAAAATTTATAAAATTTCAAAAGGTGGTTATTAATATTCATAACAGCTAATCTCATTTTTCGTGGTGTGCTATAACTCAATGTTGCGTACAATGCAAGCGATAAAATTATTCATAGAGAATTATATCGTGGAATCATGGGGTGTTACATCCTTCCATATTTCAAATAATTTATTCCTAAAAATTTGAAGAATATTAATCAATAAAAATAATCTAGTGGTTCTTCATCATATGTTCCTTAGTTTCCGACATAATCTCTTCCATTTTATGGTGTCTCCAATGTTCTTTTACCAGATGAGGCGTTTGGTTTCTCAACACTTGTTCCCTAGTAACATGAGTCCTCATAGGCTCTTCACAATAAGTCAAATCAGGTTCCAGTTCTATTTTATCACAGGCGAGTACATGAGTTGGGCCATGAATTTATTATCTCAACAGTGATACATGGTATACATCATTAAATTTTGAGAGACTTAATGGTATTTCCAATAACTAAGATTCAAATCCAATTCATTATAGAATTTTTAATGGTCCTATGTTTTTGGGAATAAATTTAGCCTTCATACTGAATCATACAACACCCTTCCATGGAGATACCTTCAAAAAAACATGATCACCTACTTGAAATTCCAAATCATTCCTTCGGTTATCGACATTGCTATTTTTCCAACATTGAGCATATTTAATGTGGTTTCAGATAATCATCATATCTTCCATTGTTTCCTCAAAAAGTTATGTTCCTATGAGTTTTATTTCACCAACATCATCCCAACACATTGGTGTGTGACATATCTTTTAATATAATGCTTCATATGGCGCTATCTAAATACCTGAATAGAAGATATTGTTATAGGAAAATTCTTCCAGATGTAAATATTGATCCCACATACCATGAATGTCAAGTGAGAAAGATATAAACATGTATCCTATGGTTTAAATAGTCCTTTATGATTTTCCATATGTTCGAGGGTGGTAGGTCATGCTTAAATGATGTGTATTATCTTGGGAATTATGAATACTTTTCTAGAAGTATGATGTAAAAGGAGGATTATGATCAGAAACAATCAATAGGGGTACAACATTAAGTCTTACCACATCAATAATATAAAGTCTTTCTAAACATTTAAGTGGTAAATCCTCTTTTATAGAAAGAAAATATTGTGGCTTGGTATGATGATCAATAATTACCCATATCTCATCATTCATTCTAAAATTCTTTGGAAGATCCGGACAATGTCCATCGTAATATCATCCAAGTTATACTTAGGTTTGGGATGTGGTTCCATGTATCATTCAAGATGTTGTCTTCTAGCCTACACCTATTGACAAACCATACACCATGACACATAATCCACAAAATCTATCTTCATGATGTCCCACCAGAAATGTTCCTTCGTATTAATATACTTCATTGTGCTACCAAGGGGTATAGGGAAAGTGGATCTATGAACATAATCCAATAATTAACTATTTAGATAATTTATATCAGTAAAACAAATCCTCCTCCCAAATTTCAAAATACCAACATTATATATGATGTCAATCAATCTTCCATCATTCACAACATTAATTTTATTTTGAAAATCATCATTATCATTTTGACTACATCTTATACATTCCAGTAAATATGGTTTGGAAAAAATTTGAAAAAGAATCATTGTTTGAACTTCCATGATTATTACCATATCCATCTTTATTATATACAAGAACATTGGGTCCCTATCAACTATCATCTTGTTCAAAAATCCATCATCCTTCCTTCACAAAGAATATTCCACCTTATTTTCCATCATTGGGTGGAAGTGTATAGTGAAATCACAATCATTTAGTAGTTAAAGCCATCTTCATTGCCTCATGTTGAGTTCTTTCTATATGAAAATATACTTTAAACTCTTGTGATCGGTATATATCACACATTTTTCACTATAGGGATTTTGTCTCCATATCTTAAATGATAATATTACAACTCCTATCTAAAGATCATGAGTTGGATAGTTTTGCCCTTGAATTTTTAGCTATCGTGATGTATAGGTAATTACTCTATCGTTCGGAAAAAGGACACATCCAATTCCTTACTTTGAATCATCACTATAAATAACAAACCCATAATTCCCCGATGATAGAGTCAAGAAAAGAGAATTGAATAATCTTTTCATCAATTATTCAATACATTCTTCACACTCTTTTTTTCAAACAAATTTAACCCCTTTACATGTGATCATGGTTAATGGGATAGAAAATCTGAATGTTTTTTGGTGAAATGACGATAATAACCTGCAAAACCAATAAAACTGCATACATCAATTATACTCATCAGTGCTAGCCATTATTATATTGATAGTATCTTATAAGGATCAAAATAAATTCCATCTTTAGAGGAAATAAAACTAATAAAATAAATATATTGAATCTATAATTCAAACTTGCTAAGACTCCCCTATAATTCATTTCATCTATGTGTCTTTAGAATAATTCTCAATAGATTTATATGATCTTTATAGTTTTTGGAGTTAAAAAGATATCATTAATAAATAACACTACAAAATTTATCATGATATTCCTGGAAAAAACTATTCATTAGATCCATAATGACATAGGGTGAATTAGTTAGTCCCAAAGTAATTACTATAAACTCATAATGCCCATACTTGGTATGAAATTAAGTCATCAGAATGTCTACTTTCAGTATGCACAACAGATGATATCCCGATAAAAGGATCATCATTGTAAAATATTGAGTTCCATGAATTTGATCAAACATATTATAAATTTGAGGTAGGGGATACATTTACATTATTTTTATAGCATTGATATCCTTATAGTCAATGCACAACTTTATAAATATATTATTATTCTGAAAAGAAAGTAACATGGGTTCTCCACGTACAAACACTAAGGTGAATAAATACTTTAGTACTCAATTCCACTACATATTTTTTTAGTTCCACTAATTCCACAAAAGCCATTCTATAAGGGGTATTCAATATAGGATTAGGACCAGGAATTATGTTAATAGAAATCCCAATTTCTCTTTTTGGGGGATGTCCAATTAAATCCTCTTGAAACACATAAAAATAATCTTGAAGAATAGGTACATAGTATATTTGAACATTACATTCCTCACCCATAGTTATTTCACTCTCTTCCTCCCCAATAATTAATTTTTTCAGAGCTTCTAGGGGTGGTAATAAATGAGAATCAGATGGTGATAATTATATTATAAAGATAATGGATTCATTATCATCTTAAAAAATTGTATCCTCTTTCTTCACCTAGTAAATTTTCACCTCATCATTTGAAACCCAATCCAAAATAAGGATTCTACCAAATTCAATCATGGGTATGACAATGTGACCAGAAGATAAATCCAGTGTACATTCCATAATGGTGACTGATTCAAAAAAATTTGTAGTAATGATACATCTCTTAAAAGACCTGAATGACAACTCCTGTGTTAAATAAAATTGAAAATATTTAATTTTCTTATAAAACTGGGATGATCTGAAACAATGAAATGATTCAGAATCAAATAAAGTAATGGCTAAATTTTAGGAAATGATTAACATACCTTCCCCCACAAAATTAAGTACATCAACCTCTGTAGTTGTGATTTCATACACTTGGCCTTACAACCTAGTACCTTTCTTAGGTATGCATCCTTTTCTCTTAGGAAATTAATTTTCATATTTCCCCATTTCTCCTAAAATGTAACATTCAACATTGATATCATCTTTCTTTCCCTTTCAATGACGTGCTTGGTGGCCTTTTTCACCACACTAGTAACAAACTCTCATTCCCTTAAGTAATGTACCCGTGTATTTCTCCTATCATTTACTACCAGATGGATATTCCAGTTTTACCTACTTCCCATTATTTCCATTTCTAGAGCGTTCAACCTATCTATTCCTCTCTTTATTTTCATTAAGGACGTAAGACTTAGATAATTATTGTTTTTCTTGATTGCACATGAGACTATATCATCATACGATGAGAAGGATTGTGAGACTAATAATTAAAATATAAATAGATTTATTCCATCATTGAATAGATCGATATTAATGCTTCACTTATATATTTAATCTACAGTGATCCTTGATATCATATTAATGTTAGCCTCATAATTTTTGACATTCTCATTTGAATTTTTCCTTAGACTCAGAAATAACCTTTCCATATCAGCTTGATGTTCATGAGAAATGTATTTTTATAAAAATCTATGTAAACTCCCTTAATTCAATATTTTATACTTCCTTATACTCATTTGTGTTTTGAATTAATGACCACCATTGATCTGAATCTCCTATGAGGTGATAAATTTCCATGTCGAATTTTTCCCTTTCACTACTCCCTAAAGAAAGAAATATTTTGTCTAAAGAATTTATAAATTGTTCAGTTAAAAATGGATTTTTATTCACATTTAATGTTGATGGTTTTTTCCACATTAAGTGGTCTAACATTAATATTCTATTTTGTGGATCATTGTTCTTCATGCAGGTAATGTTATTATTCATAACCCGAGTGAGTTGTCCAACTATGGTTATAAGATGTTCAACACTAGTTTCATCACTAGCTCCACTATAATTATGTAGAGTAGTTCGTAACACCATACATGGATTATATGTGTGGATATGGTTTAAATTTCTTCCACTAGGATCCATTTCTAAACATTGGGATATACTATATTAGTTTATAATTCGCAATACATAATTACAAATTTGTAAAATACCTTACATAAATTGAATAGTTTATGCATATAATCAGTAACCATAAAAAATGGTTTCCTTAAAGAAGTATTTCCCTTTAATATTTTATAATGGATTGTAAAAAATTGAATTAACCTAATCATATCCCCCTAATGTTTCATAATCAAGAGTGGAGAAAGGGCCATTGTCATGCATCTCTTCCCATTCGAGTCTAGCTCAGAGGTGTGTTTTTAGGTTTTAACCCTAGATATATCTCTTCCAGAGCTACCTCTACATTCTCTTCTCCAGAAATGGATGTATTGTTTTGAAAATTAAAAATATATATACATTACCAAAATTAAATGAAGGTCTTCTATATTAATCCCCCTATTCAATCATAGGTTAATGTTCTATAATCCTAGTTTGTCTAAATCTACTTTCCTTGGTTTTTACTAAACCAGAATTTGATACCAATTCTAATTCACTGAACCTTATTACAAAGATTCAATGCATTATTACATAATATTGAGATGATCACAAGATATCAAGTCTCAAAAGACCAATTTGTTTAGTATCCTTTTATGTACTGTATACATACATTAGTTTTACATTACATCTTGAAATAAAAAAATAACAAAACTGTGTCCCCTTTGAATAGACTCATATCCCGTAGCCTCTCTTTATAGGTAAATCCTAATATACTTCAACACATCCTGGGAAAAAGAAAACATAATAAATGGTTGAGCTCAGACATTCAGTAAGGATGAAAATATAGCAGAATCTATCATAAATAATAATGATCATTTAAGGCAATGTGTATGACAAAAAGAGAATCATTTTAAAATTAAACATCAGCATAATATAAAAATGGTAAATCTAATAATTTTCTTTACCTATTCACAGGGAAATTTAACAAGTATAATAATCACATGTAATATCAATATCTAAATTCATAATGATGGAATGCATAATGCTGGACATCATAACCACAATTTGAAAGCCTTGTGCCAAGACTACAAATAAATTTTTTCAAGGCCTTATGCCAAGACATTAGGTTGTCTCATGAGATATAACGATGCATCGAGGTGATATAGTGGGCCCTACCCTTCACTTACTATGTATAATTTATTCCATATATGAAAATAATGAAACATAACACAAAAAATAGTATTAAAACTATCATACAAAATGTCAATACTTTAACCATAAACCATGAATGGTATAAAAATAGCACATAAAAAGTCAAACATATAAAAAATTCCTCAATACAATATTGAATGTTGTCTCATTATGAATCAACTTCAAACAAGAATAAAATCCATCAAATGATGTTGACATAGAAGAAAATCTGTCCAAAAACTATTTGAGTGAAATATCTCATTATACTCTGATATCATTTTAATGAAAAGAAAACAGTTATTTTGAAAATATTCTTATAATCTTTAAAGAAAATTATCAAAGGTGTTATAATGGATGAAAATGGATTCATCCGTCATATAAGATAAAAAAAATTATTTCCATAATTTTTCAGAAATTTCATAAAGTAATTTGATTAGAAAAGAATAAAAATATTCTTTTAAAAGAATTTTATAAATTTCAGACAATGGTATAAATGAAATAAACCCATAATCAAGGAAATTTTTAATTTTTTTCTGAAATATCTTTTGAAGAAACATGAGTGTGGTTGCTAATTTATTCCAAGTATATACATACATAAAAACAACCTCGAATAATAAATAGTTTGTGAAATTTACCCTTACCTGGTACTTTTCTATAGTTGAGGGTACAATATCCTCCTGTATAATGTTTAAATCATTGTTATTAAATTATAAAATAACCTCAAACATAAATATCATATCATATATGATCATTTAATATTTCTTTGTTAAAAATATTTGAGTAGTATCATTGTTTCGAGTATTAATTCATTTGATTCCTTTATATTAATTGTTATGTAAGTCATGATTATTTTTGATAAGTTGTATTTGATTCATATCCATAATGATACTAATTTCTAGTAAATTATATTTAAACTTCAAATGAAAATTATTATTGAATGGTTATTATGTGGAATGAAAACCCATTGCATCGTGTAGACTCTAAGTTGAACGTAAAAATGAGCGACACTATTATTTATTGATGGTGAAATCATATATAATTTTGATGGTATATTATATATACAAATATCCTTAACATGTAATATTTGTTAATTACATCAATTATTCTAATTATTATACCCATCCAAATAATGATGCGTTGAATAACAAACTACACCATGGTCTGGAGACGGCACACCATACGTACAAACACATGGTGACTTTATCATTCATAGGATGGATAGAATATTGAAATTGGATATAAAATATTTATAATAAAATATAAGAATGTAGAATTTACATGACTTATTATTTTGGTATAGAAAGAAAAAATAATGAGGAAGTGGAAGAATACACTACTACAAAAAATGGTCTTTATCAGTGCTCAAAACGGGCTTTATTAGCGCTAAAAAAGCACTGTAAAGCTCAGCGCTGATAAATTACCACATTATCAGTTCTCAAAAAGTGCTGATAAAGGTGGACATTATTAGAAATAAAAAAGTACTGATAAAACACCCCTTTATCAGCGCTAAAAATGCGGTGATAAATGCATGTTTTATCGGTGCTTCATTAGAAATGATAAAATGATCCTTTATCAGTACTTCTTTACAGCTAATAATGATGTAGTTTATCAGTGCTTTTTTAGCATGGATAAAAGCATTGTTTATCAGTGCTAAAAAAAGCGCTGATAAATTCCCTGTCTGCTACTACGAAAAAATCTGCAGTAGCACACCCGAACACGTTTATAACCCTATCTAGCATTGATTCTAGACATAAAATCCTTATTGACGTGGGAGGATGATCTCTCATTGAGGTACCTTGATTTTGAACATGTTCACAACCCTTCTAGTTTGTAATATATATAGGAGTGTGGGATAAGGATCCAATGGGTCATGGTAAGGATGGTTAATAAAACATGGGGGATTGTGAGGGAGTTCTCTCTGGATCTATAAGTATTTGGAGATGGATGACAGGCTCAGAGCCACGGAGACAAAACAAACACTGCTAGGAAGGGGCCTGGCCACTACAGAGAAGTAGTCAGTATCCTCAGTAAGGGATAAGGAAAGAGATGGAGGTAGGGGTGGCAAGGCTAGAATGCTTGGTGGATTGGGCATCATGCCATTTAAGTGCACTTCTAGACAAAGTCACGTATATAGCATGGAATAAAGAAGGGGGAAGCATCGAAGAAAATAGGTTTCAAGCATTGGATGACCTAGAAATGCATCAGAACCGGGTGGTGTTGTCCTTAAGGAAAAATGTTATCCTTCATTCCGTAATTTATGGTGACACGGTGTTGGATCTAAGGGAATCGATGATACCTAGGACGAATCTAGTGAAATAAACATGTTCCTATCATGAAAAATTCATGTTTGATATACCTCTATTTTTCTATAATGATGCATTCATACTAATATCAAACCATACCAGGACATGAGTATAAATATCAAGAAATAATAACATCACACAACATGTTAATCCCCAATGTTGAAATAACATCATCCTTAACAAAGAAACATCATGAAAAATAATCCCATCATTAGGTATACAGATTATCCTCCACATGTGGGTTAGCTACTCCCACGAATAGGCTCATTACCAGGTCCGAAAACATCATAGTATCCTTAGAAAAGAAAAATAACCTGATCATCTAATACCACTTCACAATGTACCCTGATTATATAATCTCTCACATAGAATACTTTGGTTGGTCACTAGACCGCAAGTGGGCCTCCTAGTATGCCATAGGCTGCCAAATAGCATCTATGATGTAATGAATATAATGTTGAGACTATACCCTCCTAGTATAGAGTGTCAATATAGTTTCAATAAACAAAAACAATAAATATCAAAGAAATGGTAACAGAAGAAAAAATAAATCATAAAACATGAAGGTAAAGGTTGAAATAGATAAATAAAATAATAATAATCCATTTAATGTCATGATGGAATTTAACTAATGTCAACTTTATATAATATAAATAAAACTAAAATTTGACGCAGAAAACAATAATAATAGAAAATCATAGAATAATGGAGTAATTATAAAAGAATAAATATATAATAAAGGTTAAAAAACTAAAATGTGAAAAAGTAAATAATAAAGGAAATAAATGGGAGTAAATCATAATCACAAAATCATCCATTAAAATAGTTATGGGAAAGGAAATAATTTTAATTGGAGAATCATAGGATGATATCTGATATATAGGTTCTAATTGAATTGACTCACTCACGGAACACCACCTGGTTATGTTACCAGACAATAAATATAAATGAGGCCTCTTGGGGACATCAAAAATAGACTCAAGTGATCATAGAAAGGCTAACTAGAGTAGAACCCATTTGATTACTCAAAAAGCAAAGGTCTCCCATGTACCAACTACCAAACATAATGAAAAGTATTAATCACAATCATCAATAGTAAAATCACAAAATCAAAATAAAACATTCATCCTATGATAAGCTACTAGAAGTGGTTTCATAGATTTTTCAGACTGTTCAAAGCGAATCTCAATGGGTGGCGGAGGTTTGACACCAAAAGCAAGGCGGACGGCGGAGGATCGGCAATGCGATGCACGAGGGCGGCAGAGGTCCAGAAACTCGAATTTTAGCTGGCGGTAGAGTTCTGGCAAAGAGATGCTCGAGGGCGGCGAAGGTACGACAACACGAAGCTCAGCAGGATGCGGAGGTCTTACAACAAGAATCTTGAGGGCGACGGAGGTCCTGCAACGTAAAGCTCATCGAATAGTAGAGGGGAGTCACAGGGTTCCAGTACCCTATAGCATTAGGTCACGATGAAAAGAAAGAATTGTGCGACTGAATTTATAAAAAAATGGACGTCAGTTTTATCTACACTAACAAAGAGATGATAAAGACATCCTTTATCATCGCTTTTTTTAGCACTGACAAATCCTTCCTTTATCAGTGCTAATATTGTTGCACTGATAGAGGGATTCATTTTCAGCGCTTTGTTAGCGCTGATAAAGGGATTCATTATCAGCGCATTGTTAGCGCTGATAAAAGTACTTTTTATCAGCTCTAAAAAAGCGTTGATAAAGAGTTCGTCTATTAGCACTAGAAAAGCGTTGATAAAGGGTCCGTTTATCAGTGATAAAATTTTAGCGCAGATAAAAAGTTTATTTATCAGTGATTTTTTCTTATCACTAATATAAGGTGGTTTTGGACTTGCCCATTTCAATATATGTGATAAATAAACCTCGAAAGAGGTGATGAAATCATTACCATTTCCCTGTGTTCTTCCTTTGGATTTGAACATAAGGGATCCTTAGGTTGGATTTATGATCTAAGTAATTACTCAAGGATGGATTTAGGATATTTAGAAGAAAATTTGATCAGGTTTTGGCCGAGAAAAATGGATTTGGAGGTGTGAATTTGAGAGAAGGGGATGTACCCTTTTAAAAGGGAGGTCATGGGTACTTTTTGAAAACCATGAACTATTAATTCATTATACATTAAATTTAGGTTTCTAATAGATCCAAATGAATTTATTTTGAGGATAAGTTGGGGATGGGTTGAAAAAATCTCAATAAAAATGTTTTATAGAAGTTTATGTCACCATATTATCCGTATATTTTAGATTTGACTCTTAGTTAAATTGTTTAACTTTTACCATTTCATATTTCTTTATTATAATAAATGGTTAATAAAATTACTATAAAATTACAAGAGAACATAATTTAGTTCATTATGAAATATATATAATTATATAATTACTTTTGGAGAACTGAATATTTTTGGACTATTATGTGATTTAATAAAAAAGTATTTTTTTTAAACACATTTATGTCTATTTAGATAGAATTTTGTATTTGTGTTTTTTAAAAGTCATAACAACATGAGTACATCGAAAAAATTAATTTAATTAACCCTAACAAGTCATATTAACCTAGAAAATTCATGGAATGCATATAGAGTTTCGACAAACACTTATTTTAATATTTATAACATAATTTATTGCATTCTTTCATTAATTAGGTAATTACTTCCCATCATTGTATCAAAAATAAATTTAATTATTTAATGTCTTAATATTTCAAATAAAATACTATGATGTTCGAAATATTTTTTTCTTTCCAATGAATATTTATAGTCAAATATATGTTAAGTATAATCCTATATTAAAATTTTTTTAGTTATTTAAATTTAAATTTAACACTTTTAACTCTATTTATGTAAATTATAATAAATGTCCTAATCTAATCCTTGTTGATAAAAAAGAATCATATTTTTTCTTATGGTTGATTTTGTTCAAAATAAAATTATCCAATAGAATTTGTAAATGTGTTTACATAGAATAATAAATATTATTATACAATATTTATAATAACATCTTAATACATATAAGGTACATGAGTTATTATGTTGGTATGGAAACAACAGAGAAAGTGGATGTGGAAGAAGAAAAGAACATTGAAATATGTGATGAAATACTTACCTTTTTTGGGTGATTCCTTTATATTTGAACTAATGGGCTCCTTTGGTTGGATTTATGATCTATTTAAGGCCTCTAGGATTATTTGAGGGTATTTGGGAGAACATTTGAGTAGGGTTTGGCAAAGCTAAATGGCTTTGGCGGTGTTAATTTGAGAGATTGGGAAGTACCCTTTTATAAGGAAGGTAAGGGGAATATTAAGAAAATATTGAAATATTAATTTATTATAAAATCATTTTCTATTTCTAATCGCTCCAAATGGAATAATTTCATGTCTACAGTGGGAATGAATCGATAAACTCTCATCCAATATGTTTTAGAGAAGTGTAGGTCACATTATTAACCTTAACATTTAGATTTAACTCTTAGTTAAATAGTCTAACTTTTACCATGTCTTCTTGTGTTGTTAAAATACATTGTTTTTAAACTTACTATAAAATACCCATAGAACCTAAAGTGGTTCATTAAAGACACATCTATTATTATATATGTCCTCTAGTAGAACCATGGACTTTTAATACTATTATATAACATAATAAAAATGAATTTTTTTTAAAAACTCATTAATGTCAATTTTGACACTATTTAATGTTTGTTTTTTTTAATTCATAAAAACATGATTACTTAAAAAAACCATTTATTAGATAATAAAATTTCATATTAACCATGAAGAATCGTGGAATTCATCAACAGTCTGATGTTAAATTTATTTTAATTTTTATGAAATAAATTATTTCAATCTTTCATTAATAAGGTAATTACTACCATATCATTGTGTCAAAAATAAATTTAATTATTTAATTACTAAAAATTATAAAGAAATTTCCATGATGTAGTATAACTTTGTGTGTTTGTAATTAGTATATATAGTCGAATTTAACTTATGTATAACCCTACATTAAATTTATTTAGTTATTAAAAGTTTAACTTAACACTTTTAGATCTTCTTCAAATAAAATATAATAAATTTCCTAATATAATAAAATTGGATAAAAAACAGTCATATTTTTATCATAAGGTTTATTTTTGTTGAAAGACACATATCCAATATAATTAGGACCTGTGTTAGGGTAATTATAATATCATTTTTACCATTAATTACCAAATTTACTTTTAAATGTGATAAATAAAATTCAAAAGATACAATTCACCATAAAATAATTTTACCCAATTGAAAAAAATTTCAATTTATTATGACAACCATGTCTCTCAGTTTTTTGAAATTATATTTCTTGAATCTATAAAATTACATTTTTGTGGATTTGAAATTTTTTTAAAAGGTGGGTAAAAGATGTTAAAAATTTCTATAAATTTTTTTATATCTAATATTTTTATAAAATGACTCCAATTAATTACATTGGATTAATATAGGTATCATGTATCCATTGTTTCAATAAAATAAATTTAAATTTAAAAAATATTATTTAAATTAAGAGTCTGCTTTAAACAATAACACAGTGTTTTATAGAATTCTTAAAAAATTGAATGTTTTCAGTGGAATACCAAAAATTCACCCTAATATAATTTTGAAATTCTGAATGCAAAAATGAAGTCCATATTGAAATATAAAATTTATAAAATTACAAAAAGTGTGTATTACTATTCCTAAGGACTAGTTTGATTGGTCGAGGTGTGTTAGAACATGAAGTGAGTACAACACAAGCTAATGCATTATTCATAGTCAAGTGTACCGTGGAAGCTTGGAGTATTCCAAAAATAATTATTCCTTCATTATTTCCATCCATCAGTGGTGTTAATTGAAAATCGAATGACATCAATTCTCCAGGCGGTAGTACCCTATAAACACAGATGATTATTTTGTAACCCATTTAATGGAAGTCGAAGTTGTTGTATGTTATTACATTGGCATAATAAAAAATTTGTATATATTATATAATATTAAAATTATATTATAATAGTTAATAAAATAATTAATTGGAAAATTAAGAATGAAGAATAAAGATAATATTGAATATAATTACCTTCTATTATACGTGCCTCCTTCAGATATTTTATTTAGGGTCAAGGTGTTCATCATTTAGAAAAATAACGAGATATAGAAAATAAATCTGAATTTTGGGGAGGAATTTTTAAATTTTTTCCCAAACTATATTTATTGATATTTTTGAAAAATTGGTTGGTGGTGTTTTCCATTTATAAGTGGTGAAAAGTAACCAATATTGACACAACATGGTAATTTCTAAAAATAATCCCAAAATAAAAAGGTCATTCCCAAGAAGAAATCTTCCAAATGAATATATATTTTTAAATTGGAAGGATACTATTTAAATATGGATATAACATATATATTTTAATTTTTTCATTTTTTCTTTTCAAACTTATCATCTTAGATTAGCCATCTTGTATACCCATTTTTATCATCAACCAATAATGATTTATTACTGTTTTCATTATTTATTTAATTAAAAAATTAATTTAACCTTAATACATAATTTAAATTATCATGATTAAAAATATTGAGTCAATATTTATAAATATAATTTACAGAGTTTTAAAATTGTGAACATTAATTTATCATGTAAACATGAAAATAATACGGGTTTTGAAAGAGAGAATGGTTAACATATTATATAGTTTTATATCTAATTTTAATATAAAATTACTTACAATGACATAAAATAGATTAATTGATATATAATTGAACTAATTTTTCTATAAAAATTATGTAAATATACTTTAACTTTATAATTAATTTAAATGAAATTTTTTTTTTCAATTGAAATTTAATATTTTTTATTATTCATCAATATATACTATTTTTTTTTGAAAAATCTTGAATTTCATCATATGTTATTTTTTCATATTGATATTTAAAATATAGTTAATTTTAAAAATTAAATTTTCTAAAAAATATATAATTTTTTACAATATATATTCAAAAAAAAATTATATCTTTTTGAGTAAAAAATAATTTTGATGAATATTTTTTTATTAAAATAAAATTGATTTATTTTTTACTGATAATTTATTAATATCTTTATATTGAGAAGTAGAATTAAATATATAAATATATATCGTTAAAATTAAATATTATTCATACCCACATATTTAATGTTAGGGTTATAAAGGTTATATTTGAAAAAAAACATGGTTCATTGAAACATTGTGTCTTGTGTCATGAACGATTTCTAAGAAACCCATTGTTTCATGTAATGAAAGGAAAACTCTATTTTGTGTAAA
Organism: Viscum album; assembly: GCA_963277665.1. Taxonomy (NCBI): domain Eukaryota; kingdom Viridiplantae; phylum Streptophyta; class Magnoliopsida; order Santalales; family Viscaceae; genus Viscum; species Viscum album. The sequence goes on from OY728165.1 coordinate 1,942,975,622, forward strand.
AAATTATCAACAATAATTGTTTTGTGCAACAAAAATTATAAAAAAATGTCTAAATTCATTTTAGAATATATACTTCGTAAAATTTAATAGTGTTATATATTATTACTTTTATTTTATTGAATACAAAGTTAATATAATTAATTAATCAATTAAATTCCAAATATTTATTTTTAGGATATTCTGATCATATGTCAAAAATAGATTAGTTATTTTTACAATGATCAATGAATACATTTTTTCATAATTTAATAATAACAATAATAATTAAGAAATAATTATCAATATTATAAATCATGCATACTTTTAAAATAAATGATGAAATATTATTTTGAAAAATGAGTAATATTACAATCATAGAGATATTGGGTTATTCATATATATAAGTTATGATTTTAATTTTCAACCATAGCATTGTATTGAAGGTAACTAAAGCTTTATATTTACATATTTTTCATTGTATCATATATATCATATAATGACAATAAATACACTTATTATTATCATCAAAGTTATTTGGTGATAAAAAATGAATAACATCACATTTAAGAAGTGGTAGTCTATATGTACCCATGATAAAAATATTCATTATTTTTAATTAAACATTAAGAAAATAAATGATATATTACATCTCGATAATTACAAATATTTCATTAATATTATAAATATACATTAAATATAATAGGATAACCAACTGTGAATGGCGGTATTGAAAAACAAACTATAATAGTTCTTGAGTCAATAGTTCTATATTTAAATGGATGATGGTCATGCTTCTCATTTTATGTACGAGTACTAAAATATAAAAAATTTAATAAACAAATAAAATATCAATATGTTAATTAAATGGGGGTTATTTTTTCATCAAATATTCATAAAGTTTTATCGAGGTATAAAGAAATATAAAATGAAAATTTAGGATTAGTAACTATAGGACTTCATAAAAAACCTCCTAAGAATTACACCAAAACATTTAATACTTTTTTTGGTAATAATACATTATCTATGTATTTGGGGAGGGATGTTTGTAAGGTATTCACGTAAATATTCTCCAAACAAAAGTATTTCTCAACTACGATTTAAAAATATGTTCAGTTTCCATTTTACAAGAGATGAGAGGGGCACTCATGAATGTTCTAAAATTGATAAATTTCATGAGATCAATTAAGTTTTTTCAATATAATTCCATCCTAAAAAAATCAAACACATTGATATTATGTTTAACATATTAGTTTTTTTTTGTTTTAAGCCCATTTTAACACTATTTTATAATTACCATGGCATAAATAATTTTACTCATAAGGTTTCAAGAAGTATAATATAAAAATAAAAATTTAAAATAATTTTAAATTGGATTATATTATAAAAAAATTATGATTCGCATGATTGAATATAATATTTTAAGAAACAATAAATCGTACAATAAAACATTATTTATTTTAAAATATAATTAATATCAATTTTGACATAATTTGTTTAATTTGAAATCAAGAAAATAAATTCAAAGTTATAATTATAATACATACATTCAATCAAATCCAATCATGTGATAAAATTCTATATTTTGTTCACTGAAAATTTAATTATAATTATTTTACATTTAATATTTTCGGAATCTTTTATTTTATTATCCCTTTAATTGAATATATATTATGTCACAGTTAAATAATATTTTAATATAAATATTTTTTTAATAAGAATTTTAATGAAATTTCAAGGATGAAAAAAATTTCTTTTTTCATTAAAAAGAATATGTGTTATTGAAAATAAGCAATTTTTATCCCTATGAGGAAATAATATAGTAATTAAATGTAGGATATTTAAAATTTTTATTTTTATTTTCTTAAATTATTATTATGGTCACAATCTTGTTCATCATTAAATAAATGTCATATATTCAAATTATGGATTATTATTTATGAAATATAATCATATAATAAAAATTGATATGTTTTAGGGTTACTTCATAGACCTTATAAAATTATCTTTCCCCTTAACTACATAATTTTCCCATTCCCATGTTATCATATTTTACCAAAGTTACTAATTTTAATTACTAAAACACATTGACATTATTAAATAATATAATTACATAGTTCCAATAATAGAATTCATTTTTTCAAATTAAATTCATATAATTGGGTTAAATTAAGTTAATATTAACCCACAAAGGGGACATAAATAATTTTTCTAAAAGAAACATTTCCTTAATTATAAATTGATATATACATATATACAAATAACAAAAAATTTATTCAAATAATATAAATTTCATTTTTAATTTTTTACTAATTTTAATTTTAAATCCAATTTTAAACAAAATATTACTTTTTAAACACTTTAAATGAAAAGATAATTTGCTATCAAAATCCATATTTTCGATATTCATTGAAAAAAATCGATTATGAAAATTCAATGAATACCAATATAAGTTAATTTTTAATAAATTTCATTAAAAACCTAATAATTTAATAATTTTGAAATTTATAAGTTCCAGAAATGAATTATAATATTTTACAACAACAATAAATAAAAATAATTTTTGAAGAAAATATATTAACTATTAATAGAATGACTTTACAAAATTTTTATTGATTAATAACATTCAATTTATCTATAAATATATATTATGTAAGAAATATATATATATATATATCTTAATATTTCACAAATTATATAATCATATTCATACCCTTAAAATTATTGGCTAGGATAAAACTATAATATTTAAATAATAATATTTCATGGATCATTTATTCTCGGTGTTGTTTTTCATATATGATATTAAACATATTTTTATTCTTTTAAAATAACAGGGTTTTGCATTCCCATGATTAATAAATTTCATTCTTATAATTTTAAGATAATTTTGGTGATAAATATTTTGAAAATTGAAAATATCTTTGTCGAGATCCAATGTTATATAAAGGGTTTACAAATATTAATCATTATAACATAGAAATAGAAGTGAAATGGTCTTCTATGACAACACATAAATCCGTTTTACTGTCAAAAATGATTATTGGAATGCCAAAATACAGACATGGAAGAAAATATTATTGTCAAAATAAATATAGAGAGTGATAAAGATCTCTGATAATAATAATTTTAATGATCACGATAACGGTAATGACCACAAAACCATAAACTGATTTGGTTGGACAAAATACTATTGATTCATAAAAAATGATGGTAATATGATAACATTTTAGTTTCAAGTTCATTTTCCCAAATTTAAAGAATTCCATTACGTTATGGAATAAAATATAAGAAAATTTACATACATGACATGTAAAATTTCATCATTTAATCAATTTATTTGTCAAAATCATATCTTTTATTAAACTATGAGTATTCTAGATAAATTTGTTTGTCCATATTCAAATAAAGTGAACATCATTTTGATAACATAATTCCTCAAAAGAATGAATGCATATGATTATTTCATTATAAATTAAAAAAAATTAAATAGATAGATTATTGTCTGATAAGTCTCGACATAAGTAAACCATAATATAAATAATAAAAAAATTAGTAAAAAAATCCTCAATAAAAATTAAAAATGTTCAAACTAAATTACACTGTATATACGTAACCTCAAAATTTATCTTAATATACATGAATAAGATAAAAATAAAATCATAAATATTATTTGATCACATATTATTTCTCAAATAATTAAATGTTTATCTCGAATAAAAAAATTTCAAACAAAAATCCCTATACCGAAAAATGCATATTACCTATTAATATAATCTCCATAATATACTATCAATTTCTATAAATTAACTAAATCATCAAAATGAACATATTAAAATCATATATACATTCAAAATATAATTCGACCATTAGTCCCCAAATAAAATCCAATTATATTCAAATTTTATTAATCATAAATTTTTCCTAAAATAGTGAAATTATTCTAAAATAACATTAATTAATTAATCACTTAATCAATTTTGATTATCATAGTTTATTATGTGAATAAACAATTTTTATGAATATAGACATAATAATAGTAATTAAAACATTTTATATGAAGAAATGATATCATACTAACCCGGACATCACATTGGCTAGTGGTAGGTGGTGGACCATTATTTCCCTTCTCTCATGGGTTCAATCCGTATGTCCTTTCATTATTATCATTTTTACTAAAATTATATGAATATATTTATTAGAACATTACAAACAATAAGAATAAAATCCTAAAAAATATCACTATTTCATAACACCTAAATATCTATTTGTATTCACCTCAATAATATAATTTTCTATATAATTCAGTAACCTTGATTTTGTGTCTTCTTCCATAATTATTTTTCCCTATAAAAACTTATTATTCATACACTACGATTCAAAAATATAAAATCCTAAACCAAGACTAAATCGATTAATTTTAAATGAAATTTTCAGTTTCCCCATCTTGAAATATAATGGAACTGTTCATTACTAAATATTTTTTATAATATCATATAGATCACATTATTGATATTTCATAATAGAGATAAATTTTCAAATGTCCTATATTCGAAAAATTTAAAAAATTCTATTTATATTTTAACATTTAATTATCCCCCTTCATATTTTTAATGTACAACTTATTTTTTCCCTTGTAGATTATTTTTAATACATAATTTAACACAAATAAAGAATCCTACGATTGTAATAAAATAATTTCAAACGTGATACATCACAAATTATTAAAATATTTGTTGTGGAATAATTTTACCTTTATAATCATCATCACATTAACTTTCCTAGATATCCCTTTCCCTCTTACTTAAGGGGTTAGGAATTTCAACTTGGTTCATGTTGTTAATATTAACTCAAAATATCCAATTAATAATAAATATAAGTGCTTTTCACTAAAACTATAATTTTATTTGCTCTAAAACAAAAATAACCATCACATTTTCCTTCTCAAACATGAATTATTTGTATCCAATTGGATCCATCCATTAATAATATGAAAAATAATATTCTGAGTAAGTAAATTATCATAATAAACCATCTTATGAGGTTTATAAAAAAATATATCCTATACATTTTATATTCAACATGTCGGATTTATCCAAAAAAACTATAATTATCTCAAAAAAACTAACTATCTGTTTTTAGAGGACTATATTCATATCCTCAAATAATATAATATCTAATAAATTTATTGAAACCTTTCCTCTTATTCAAACTATAAGTACCCTTCCATGTACATTACATAATACTGTGTTTTTAATAATGACTTTACTTTATTACATTCCTACATATCATTATGATTTATAGTTTTACAGAATTAATTAATAATGAATATATTAAGAAAACCCAGATTTTACAAAGAGGACACTTCTGATATGTATCTATTTTTTCTATAATAAAAAAAATCTAAAAATACTAGACTTATTTTCCTAAAATTTATTCACGGTATTCAACATAAAATATTATTTGATTTTAACCATCCTTAAACATAATTAAAATCATTTAAAATGTGTGATGATAAAAAATGAACATTAATGGTCATAAAAATTAAAATAATTAAACTTCTCAAATAATAAAAAAACTAGTAACTCATAAATTAATACACTTTTAAACTCTAAGATCAAGGAAATAGACATTAATTAATTGAAATTTTAATAAAATAAATTATTATAAAACATAATGGAAAAATCAAAACCATGACTGATTCATAGAAATTACGACAACCCCAGGAAAACATTATTAGAAAACATACCTTTTTAAACTTAGAGGTTATAATAATTATTTTAAAATAATAATTATAATGCCTTTCAAACATTGAAACATTTCAGTAAAAAGTAATTATTATAAATCTAAAGGTCACATCAGTTCCTTGGGTTATTATCTTCAAAAAACATATTCAAAATAAAATAATCAAACATTATATTACCAATATATTTCAATGTATGTCATAATAATTACCCAATGAATTATAAATAAATAGTGGGGGATCAACCCTTGCAAAGTTATATTGAGATCATCCATTCATAATTATTTATAATGTCGCTCAAACCATCATATAAGTTATTACTCGCTTATTGATTATGATGAAAATTTTCCAACAACTATATCATGAATAGAAAATTTCACGATACAAATTTTCATCATATATACCTTGATAAACTATTTTAAACCCAAATTCAAATTACATTCTAATATTGAAATACCATTTTATGACAATTTTGTTTTTAAAATAAAATAATAAAAAGGAAGGGGGGTTAGATTTTTATTTGAAGATGACAAGAAATCATGTAAAAGATGTTAAATATAATGTGAATTTTATGATAGTGTGAAGTATCATTATAATATTATACTATAAATTCGAACATTGATTTTATCTTTATAAATAACAAGAAAACACTGTATAGAAATATTATATTCGATAACCATTTAATTATATTATAAAAGAGGCATAACATTTCCTTTAAAATTCATTTATTTCCATATAAATTCATTAATAATTTTTTAAAATTTACAGTGAAGAAAAATTGTTTTACGGGAAGCATTAGTATCATATTTTTAAAATTATATCTCTTAAGTTAAACAAAAGACTATCCATTTTTAAAATGTGATGAAAATAATATAAGGTCAAATTCTTTTTGGTATCTATTTAACAATAATTAATAATTTTCATTATAAAATAATAATAATATTGATATTAAAGATAAATATTTTGAAAACATGACTTTAAAACATTTAATATGATATTTTTCATTAATGTTTCCATTGCATTAAGTCTTACTTCCCATTTAGACTCTTTATCCCCATAAAAATTAAATTATGATGATTATTTAATTTATTGAAAATATTTTTGATGATTATTATTACATTTATTTTATTTATTACCATTTTATGTTTAATTAATTAATGAAATAATTTCCTTTTGGATGTTTTGATGAAATTTGGATCATAATTATGAAATGACTTCAATAGGTTGGTTATGGTCAATAAATTTATTATTTCAAAATCAAGAGAAAATAATATTGATATTATTATCATTTTGTTTACAAAAAAATTAATTTTAAACCTATAATGAATTATTTTTATTTATTATAAATTATAATACAATAATGGAGGTGATAAGTTATATATAATCATGAATAACATTTCTATTTTTTCAATGATAATTAATTAAAAAATGTAGAAATTATTTTATCATTCCAAAACCCTAGTAATATTAGTTAATTTAACATATTTAGTAAAATATAAATATATATTAGTACTATAATAGGTTATGATGTAAAATTAATCACATTACATCATAGAGACGGTTGTCCACATGTACAGATGAACTAGTTTGTCACATTCCAGTGATTTAAAGGTTAATAATATATATAATTTATTAATTCTATTGAATGAAATATATGTACTGAAAATCATATATATATATATATATATGATAATTATAATTATTCATGGGAGACTGTGATGGGAAATGATATAAATCTGTTCATAAAGTGGTAATCTTATTTATACCCAAATGATAGTTTTGATTCACTTTTGGTGGAATATAAAATCGATATACATAATGTAATATAAAACATATATTTATTTATATGAAACATGTTTATTCTTTAATAATGATGGTATAATTCTTGATGGATGTATATGAACAAATGAAAAAATTAATGATTAAAAACTACACATCTTCTTTGTACATCTTCTTAAGGGTCACATTAAAATCTATCCTATGTTAATTTTATGATAAGATAAATATTCATGGATATATTGAGATTTTTATGATGTTTTTTTGTATAGGTATAGGAAAATCCCAAATTATTTTTATGTTTGATGAGTTGTGAATAAATGAATTTCTTTTATAAGAGATGGGAGGGAAACATTTAGGATTTCTTCAAATATAAAATTAATATAGATTAATTTTTATATTCAACTGTCTTAAATTGAGAAGTATCTATTAAAATAAAATAATGTCTCTATATTCTATCATAAAATAAAAATTATATTGGTTTATGTGATTTTTAACATTTAACATTTTGTTTTAAACCTCCTTTAACCCTATTTTATAATATGTACAATATTTTTATTTTTATAACGTAACGGTAAATAAAGTCAATAAAAAGTATTAATAAACCATAAATTTACCACTAATGATATTTTTATAAAATTGTTTTTACAATGTTTAACTATAATACAATTGTAAATATAAATTAATTTTATAAAACATTATTTATTATTAAATATCATAATTATAAATTTCTACGCAATTAATTCTATTTGACATTAATCTCGAAATTGTTATATTTATCTATATAAATTTTGGATCTCTATAATATATTCAAATTACATAATACATAATATTTTTTAGATCATTTATCATATTTTTGTATTAATTAAATTAATAATTATTCATTATTGAGTATTAATTTAAGGTAATTATTTAATTAATTAGAATTATAAATAAATAATCATGATAAAATAATTTACATGTTAAATGTATTCTTATAAATTATCATAGTTCAGTATTATCTCTATCACAAATATTATAGTTATTAATAGAAAGAAAGTGACATCCTTTTTTCAGTACATAACATTTCATAATTGTCACGATCATTTCAATATGAAAAATGGTCATATTGTAACGACCCATGTCCAGAGCCCCTCCGCTGGTGCCTCGTACCCGGTTCGCCACATGACCTCAAGCGCATTTCCCCGAACTCCAGAGGCTGCCGACTAGCAATGAGGGCCTTGGTGAGTTGGTGGGGAAACTATGCCATCATTCAGTAAGGTATACAAGGTAATAAGACAACAATAACCAGCGGAAGAAGTAAACAACATGCATAACAAAAGAAACCAAACAGCTGAAGCAATACATATATATATAACTTTGATGACACTGATTCAGCATGTATAACTATCTAAGGAAAAATGAAAACACAACAACATGATGAAATACAACTGAAACCAAGAACAAAAGAGAAACAAAATAATCTCCTCAACATCGGGAGCCACAGCTTAGTCCCATGCTCCCCAATTCTTGGTGAAATCACGATCCTGAAGTAGAAGGGAACTTTCCCTTATCAATATCTGCATCAACATAGTCTGCTTGGGCCGAAATGCATGGCCCAAACAGGTTGTGAGATAAAATCCCAGTAGGCAATAACCCAAAGATTTGTGCCTAACAGTCAATGAATACATGGCAGTAAATAAACAGAGCACTAAATAGGAAAACACAAGAAGCTACATTCCATAGTTCTAATAGTCAAAGAACACAAGGAAGCAGTCAAAAACAAGAAGAAAACAGGTTACCCTCTAGGTGTCTCTCTCTGTCTAACCCCTATGGTTCAACCTCTAAGTACTAGCAACCCTCTAATAGGCACACACAGTCTCAACCCTCTGGTTTAGCTATATAATTAAGCAGACTCTCTGGTGATGCACTCACCGAAAATTCCCCCTATAGTCTTGAATTGGCCTAAAGGCTCTCTGGGGAAGCACTCAATGTCAATTCCCCATGTGGCCCGTGTTGTGGATCTACAGACTCTCTGGGGTAGCACTCCACTTCAATTCCCCCTATAGACTTGCATCGTAATTGAAAGACACTCTGGAGAAGCCTATCTTTCAATTATCCCTTGGGTCTACTACTCTATGTTCTCACAATCCTGAGTATAACTAACATGCTCAACCCATGTGAATCATCCATTTAAACCTCAAGAACTACATGGATAACAACTAAGGTTCAACAGTAATAATAAAACAACAGTTCCACTATCCTACAACTAGGCATGGAAACTGGAAAAATGTCAAATAAGAAGAACAAGCAAGGAAAAGCAATCTGAGCACAATGAATTACCTTAATCACAAGAAATAAACTCTACTAAAGAAATCAAGAAAAGAAGGAAACTAAGTAGGGAATAACGGGAAACACACAATACCCAGTTCAAGGGTATTGGTGGAAATTGCACAAAATATTCAACAACATTCTACAGAAAGGCACAAACCACATATCTCGATCTTAGAAGATTGATATACGTGAAACTCGATGATAGATTCTCCATAGAACAATATAGATCTGAGAAAATTCACAAAATGTTCATCCCACGAAGACATGGAAACGAGGGGGAATCAAGAAACAAGGATAAAGCAGAAGGATGAACTAACCGCTGTGATTCCAACGCAACTGACCGCGCTCGAATCGGAGAACAGATGACTAGGTAGGACTCCGATGAAGATCCGACTGTACGGTCTCTCTCGGAAAGTCAAAAACTGGAGAAGAAGATGAATATGGGGGTTAGACGTGACCCCCGGTCCGTTTAATAAAAAAAATTACACTACGTGTACTTCTAGAGTACACGGCGTGTACTTCAATTTTATTCCTTACTCCAAAAAAACTAGCTACCACCTCAGCCTTACACACCGTGTGTGTCGCCCATCCACGACCAACACACGACTTCGATCTGGGAAGAGTAAACATCGTGTAAATAGAAAGTACATGGTGTGTACTTCTGAAACTTCCAGAAAATTCATTTTTCTCAAAAACTCCAGAAAAAGGAAAAACATACCTGAAAAGAGATACGGGTTCTTACAAACTTCCCCCTTAAAGAAATTCTTCCCCAAATTTTCCTAATGAGATGGAGAATAAGAACCCTCGAACAGCTCCGACCACTATGATCAAACATCGGCCTCCATCTCCCAAGTCTCATCCTATACACGCCCGTGCCGCCACATCACTCCTACAAGAGGAACAGACCGCCCACGGAGAACCTTCGTACTACGATCGACAATCGAGATAGGATGCTCCTCGAATGGTGCATCCAATTTAAGCACGACTTCCTCGGGCTGAAAGACGTGAGATAGGTCTGGAAAGTAATGTCAGAGCTGAGAGACGTGGAAGACGTCGTGCATGGCCCGATACCTCTGAGGTAGCTGCAACCGATAGGCGACCGACCCCACTCTCCCCAAGACCTCAAACGGCCTGACGTACAGCGGTGAAAGCTTACCCTATCTCTGAATCCTATTGTGTCCCATCCTCGGTGTGACATGTAGGAAAACCAGATCCCCAACCACAAACTCCAAAGGTCGTCTCCACTGATCAGCATAAGACATCTGTCGAGACTGCGCTGTAGCCATCCTCTTCCGAATCAGCTCTATCTTCTCTAAAGTCTCCTGAACGAGATGAGGTCCTAGCAAAGCTGCCTCTCCTGTCTCTAGCCAGCATAAGGGTGATCAGTATGACCTACCGTACAAATCCTCTTACGGTTCCATCTGAATGGTCACCTGGAAACTATTGTTGTAGGCGATCTCCACCAGAGGAATATGCTTCTCCCAAGAACCGCCAACGTCAAGGATGAAAGCTCGGAGCATATCCTCATGCACCTAGATCGTGCGCTCGGACTGGCCATCAGTCTGGGGATGATATGTGGTACTCAAAAGTACCTTCGTACCCAAGGCCTTCTAAAGTCCCTGCCAGAACTGAGTGGTAAAGCGCGCATCTCTGACTGAAAAAATAGCGCGTGGAACTCCATGAAGAATAATGATCTCTCTGTTGTAAAGTGGTCCCAGATCATTGACACTAAAGGTATCCATGATCGGAAAGAAGTGAGAAAACTTAGTAAGTCTATCGATGACAACCCAGACAACATCGTTTCCCCAAGGTGATCTCGGCAACCCGGTCACGAAGTCCATCGCCACATCGTTCCACTTCCACTCCAAAATGGGTAACTGCTATAAAAGGCCTGCTTGTCGCTGATGCTCTGCTTTCACCTGCTGACAAGTAGAATATCTCAAGACAAAACCATAAATATCCTTCTTCATATGTGGCCACCAGTATTGGCGAGGAAGGTCCCGATACATCTTGGTGACACTAGGATGAACTACCCAAACAGAGGAATGGAATTCCTGCATCAGCTCCTCACGTATGTCTGCTGGCACCCATACGCATCCCTGGAAACGCAAGATCTCATCCTCGTCCACAGTCCATCCAGGAAGGGGGTCCTCTCCTGACACTCTCTCCCGCAGGACTAAGCCTTTTGAGTATGATAGCTTCCTCATCCGTACCTGATCATGTAGTGTGGAGGTGATAGCTACAGAAGATAGAAAAGTCTATCCTCGTCTGTCGTGCACCTCCAGATGCATCTCAGAGAACAGACCCATCCGTTTCCACTCACTACTGGCCTCCTGAACTGCCCGAATCTGAGTTCTCCTGCTCAACATGTCTGCCACAACATTGCCATTTCCCGGTGTATAGGCAAGATAGAAGTCAAAAGACTAAAGATACTCAACCCACCAACGTTGCCTCAGATTCAGATCACGCTGAGTGAAGATATATTTGAGACTCTTGTGGTCAGTAAAGACCACAAAGTGCTATCCCAGATGATAGAGTCTCCAATAGCGCAAGGCATAAACAACAGCTGCCAAATCCAAATTGTCCGTAGGGTTGTTCCTCTCATTTGACCTCAACTACTGAGACTCGTACTCAATGAATCCATCTCCCTAAGTAAGCACTGCTCCCAGCCTGATACCCGATGCATCACAGTAAATACTGAAGCTCTTGCCTGGCTCTGGCAAGACTAGTATCAGTGCTGACGTCATCCTCAATTTCAGCTCCTGAAAGGCTGACTCAAAAGAATCTGACCATAAGAACTTCACCCCCTTCTTGCTCAGACCTGTCATGGGAGCTGCTAAATGAGAAAAGTCCTAAATGAAGCGTCTGTAGTATCTAGCCTGCCCTAGGAACCTCTGTACCTCAAAAACGTTCTTCGGATGCTCCAAGAAAACTACAGCTCTTACGTTCTCAGTGTCCATAGATACTCCTGCCTCTGAGATGATGTGACCGAATAAGTGAATCTAATCCATCCAGAAGTGGCACATTGAGAGTTTATCATTATGTCGATGCTCTCTCAGTGTACACAGAACGATCTCAAGATTTTTGGCATGGTCGTATTGAGTGTGATAGTACACCAAGATATCGTCCACGAAGACCATGACGAAGGAATCCAAGTAAGGATGGAACACTAGGTTCATCAGTGCCATGAAAACTGCCGGTACATTCGTGAGACTAAATAGCATGACCGTATACTCGCATAGACCATGCCTTCTCCTGAAGGCCATCAGAGGTATATCTGATAGTCTAACGCGCAACTGATGATAACCAGACCTCAAGTCGATCTTCAAGAAGACCCGGTCTCCTCCAAGCTGATCAAAAAGGTCATCAATCCGAAACAAGGGATATCAGTTCTTGAACGTCAACTGGTTCAGCTTCCGCTAATCCACACAAACCCGAAGGGTACCATCTTCCTTCTTCTCAAAAAGAACTGGAGAACACTAAGAAGATGTACTGGGTCAGATGAAACCCTTAGCCTATAGCTCTTCTAACTGCTTCTTGAGCTCCTGCAGCTCAGGTGTTTCCATCCTATATGGAGGAATGGACACCATTGCCACTCCTGGAACGAGCTCAATAAAGAAGTCTACCTCACGCTCTGGAGAAAAACCCAAACAGTCCCCAGGAAAGACATCCCTAAAGTGATCCACCACTGGAGGAAAATACAACTGTGGAGTTCCCTGATCATCCAGGTAAATGCTAGATATCTGGGCTATCACCCCTCATATCTCATGATGCTCGAGTCCTGCCCGACTCACCCGAACGTCCCATTCGCCTCTATGAAGGAATGATTCACCATCTGGTGAAATGAAACTGACCCTGCATCGATAACCATCAACGACTGCCTGAAAGGGAATCAACAAATCCATGACAAGGATAACATCATAGCATGTCATATCTAGGACATAGAGATCCCATAAGAAGTGATACCCTGAAACCTCGAGAGGGAACTCTCTACACTAGAGTACACTAGATGTCCTCGCCCCCAAAGGTGTGTCTAGTTTTACGAGTCGATAAAAGAAAAGATGTAGAGTCCAAGGCTCTCCAAAACAGCAATGGAGATAAAGCTATGCGTAGAACTATTATTGAAAATGGATGAAGATATAACTGAGGCTACTAAAATCATACCTCAAACTGTAGAAGGGTCGGGATCCTGCTCCAGATAAGTCTGCTCTACGGCGAAGGACTAGCCCGTGACGTGGCCATGCACCCCTGGCTGACCACTCTGAGCTGAACCACCCTACAGGTGCTGAGGCACTGGTGGCAGACCGCCATGGCCTCGACCTCCACCTAGGCCCAAATGGCCGGAAGAACTCCAGTTCTCCAACTAGAGAGAAGCCAGTGGGGCTGCTCCTGAATGAGGAGTCATGGAAGAACCCTGGTCACCTGCTGCTAGTGAGAAATCCTGGTAGAAACGCTGAAGGTGACCTATATTGCTGCATGATCAGCACTCCACAGGGTCTCTCTGGCACTGCGGCCTCGTGTGCCCCATCAGGCCACACTGATAGCATGTCACCTGGATACCTGATGATGTGTCTCTCTTCCTCCAATCACCGCGCGTAGGCTCCATACGACGCTTCTTGTTGTCATCTAGAGGGCTGATAACTCTAGAAGCAGAAACGCCCTGGCTCGCAGCTCCAGAGTCTCTCAGATTTCGCTCTACAATCAATGACTAATTGACGATGGAAGTAATGGAAGCCATCTAGAAGATATTCACCTGTGAGGATATCTCCCACCTGAGTCCATCCTCAAAGTTCCTCGCCAAGAACACCCCACTCCCATCCTGAAGGGGTGTAAAATGATGCAGATTAGTGAAACGAGAGGAATACTCCATGACAGATAGAGTACGCTTCTCTAAGCTCATGAACTCCCGGGCTCGACTGGACCTCAGGGTCTCGGGGTAGAAGTAGTCATATAACACGTGTTGGAACTCCTCCCAAGTAATATCCTATTGTTGACCCGCTTGAGAGATCAAGTCCCACCACCTCTTGGGGGAGTCAAGAAGCATGTAGGTGGTGAGCTTGTCCCACCTCTCTGGAGATGTTTCCAGATGCTCAAAGATAGTCAGCATGGCTTCCAGCCATGACTCTGCAGCCTGAGGTCCTCCCACCCCCGAGAACGTGGGACGATGTTGTTGCTGAAAGACCCATGTTAGGTCTCCCATAGACGAGGCAGGAGGCGGTTCTCCTTGGATTTCATGCATCATCCACATGAAACCTTCTCTACACTTCGGATCAGAACCTTCAACTGGTATGAAAATCGGTGCCAAGGCTGGCTCGGCTGGGGGATCGATAGGAAGTCCTTGATCGACACTTTCTGACATCTTGATCACTGCCTGATGACAGACGTAGGACCGGAGGGCGTCTCGGAGGCATAGCTCTGAAATATCAAAAGCACACCACAGATCAAGAAAAACAATGACAGAGAACCCAAGAGCACAAAACGGGAATAGGGGAAGAAAAACACACAAGATTGGAAAACACGACTACACGGCGTGTATAAAACTACACTCCATGTCTACTTAAGCCACTAACATGGGCGTGTACCCCTACCCCACAAGTCGTGTACACTTCAAACTACACTGCGTGTTGACCCCAACACACGGTGTGCTCATGAAAACTATTCCCATGCCCGAGTATCCTTACAAAGCTAACCCACATGGTCCGAATCAACCCAAGACTACATGGCGTGTTTGAAACAAACACGACGTGCACTAGACAAGGCATCGACAGCCTGTGTTGTTAAGCACACGGCCGTCTACATGGATGAACCATACATGGCGTGCTCCGAAAAAACACGGCATGTATAGTCGAAGGTGGCACCATCCCATGTTGTTCGTGACACAGCTAGGAACCTGGACAAGACTACACGGCGTCTTCCAAACAAACACGGTGTGTGGAAAAGAAGGTCATGTCGGCCCGTGTTGTTCATGACAAGGTCGGGTACCTGGACCGGACTACACAACATGTTCCCTATGGACACGACGTGTTCTACCCAAGCTTCCCCAGCCTGTGTTGTTAGTGACACGACCGGGTACATGGCTCCGAACTCACACGGCATGTACCAATGGTACACGACATGTTCTTGAAGTTACTCCCATGACACTGTGTTCTGCTCACACGGTCAGTGACATGACTTGGAAACTACACGGCGTGTTCCTGAAAAGTACACACCGTGTATTCTGGGTTTTTCTGGGAAGAAGCTCAGAAATTGCGAAGAATTCCAGAACACTAAAACATGGAAAAGAGGTTCCAAATTTCGATTTGTGAGGGACCATACTCCCCATGAATCAAAGATTGTCATCTCTTGTAGTCAAATACAAGGGAGAACAACAGCTCTCAAACATAACAGCAAAGATTCCATCAAGAATCTATCATAACAGCATGCATAATCTACACGAAGTCTATCGCAATAGCATGCAATCGCTAATGCACCCTAGATGGCATGGCAAGAATGCATGGCATGTGATTCTACAACTGCCTATATGATTCATGAGATGGAATACCCTCATCTCATTGGGTTGCTATATAAATAGAACTAAAATATTAAAACAATCACCATACAAGTCATGTGAATCACTCTAGGTGAAAACAGATCAACCATAAAACTCAAAACCAGCAAACTGCAATTAACGAGGTAGTATGTCCTTTCCCGGTACAAGGGTTAGCTACTCCCGATCACATCTTAATACCAAGTACCGAATCCGTCCTATCCCTGGATAAAGTCTCCAAATAGTAAAGCAAGAGAAAAGAAATCCTTTGATACCACTTTGTAACGACACGAGTCCAGAGCCCCTCCACTGGTGGCCCGTACACGATTCACCATATGACCCCAAGCACGTTTCCCCAATCTCTAGAGGCTGCCGACTAGCAGTCAGGGCCTTGGTGAGTCCGTGGGGGAAACTATACCCTAATATAGTAGGGTAAAGAAGGTAAGAAGACAAAAATAAATAGTGGAAGTAGTAAACAACATGCATAACAAAAGAAACCAAACAGCAGAAGAAATGCATATATATATTACTATGATGACATTGATGCAGCAGGTACAACTATCTAATGAAAAATACAAACACAACAACATGCTGAAATACAAGTAAAACCAAGTACAAAAGAAAAAAAAATTATCCACTCAGCATCACGAGCCACGGCTTGGTCCCATGCTTCCCAGCTCTTGGTGAAATCAAGATCCTGAAGTAGAAGGGCGCTTGTCCTTATCTATACCTGCAGCAACATAGTCTCCTTGGTCCCAAAAGCATGTCCTAAACACGGCGTGAGATACATTCCCAGTAGGAAATCACCCAAACATTTGTTTCTAATAGTCAATGAATACATGGAAGTAAATAAACAAGGAGCAGTAAATAAGAAAACACAAGCAGCTACATTCCACAGTTCTAACAAGTAAAGAAAACATGTAAGCAGTCAACAACAAGAAGAAAACTGGTGACCCTCTGGGTAGATCTCTCTGTCTAACCCCTATGGTTCAACCTCTAAGTACTAGAAACCCTCTGGGAGGCACACACATTCTCACCCCTATGGATGAGCTACGTAATTAAGCAGACTCTCGGGGGAAGCACTCACCGTCAATTCCCCCTATAGTCTCGTATCGTGCTAAAGGTTCTCTAGGGATGCACTCAACGTCAATTCCCCATGTGGCCCAGGTCGTGGATCTACAGACTCTCTGGGGACGCAATCAACGTCAATTCCCCCTAGAGTCTCACATCATAATTGAAAGACACTATAGAGAAGCCCTTCCATCAATTCTCCATTTGGTTTACTACTCTAGGTTCACACAGTCCAGAGTATAACTAACATGCTCAACACGTGTGTATCTTCCAAGTAAACCTCAAGAACTACTTGGCTAACAACTAAGGTTCAACATCAATAATAAAACAATAGTTTCACTATCCTACAACTAGGCATGGAAACTAGGAAAACGTCAAACATGCATAACAAGCATGGAAAAGCAATCTCAGCACAACAAATTACTCTAATCACAAGCAATAACCTCTACTAAAGCAATCAAGCAAACCAGGAAATTAACCAGGGCAAAACAGGAAACACGTAATACACCATTCATGGGTATTGGTGGAAATTGCACAAAATATTCATCAACTTTCTATAGGAAGGCACAAACCACCTACCTCGATTCTAGAAGATCGATATACGTGAACCTCGACGACAGATTCCTCTTAGAACAACATAGATCTAAGAAAATACAAAAAACGTTCATCCCACGACAACAAGGAAATGAGGAGGAATCAAGAAACAAGGATAAAGCAGAAGGAAGAACTCACCGTTACTATTCCAACGCAACTGACAGTCCTCGAACCGGAGAACGGATGGTGAGGCAGGACTCCGACGAAGATCTGGCTGTACGGTCTCTCTCGGACGGTTGAAAATTGGTGAAGAAGACGAATATGGGGGTTAGACGCCACCCCGGTCTGTTTAATGAAAAAAAAAGTACACGGTGTGTACTTATATTTTTTTCCGTACTCCGAAAAAACCGGCCTCCACCTCAGCCTTACACACCATGTGTGTGGCCCGGGCACGACCAACACAAGGCTTCAAGCCAGCAAGAGTACACGGCATGTACTCAGAAAGTACACGACGTGTACTTCTTAAATTTCCAGAAAATTCATTTTTCTCAAATACTTCAGAAAAAGGAAAAAGATACCTGAAAAGAGATCTGGGTTCTTACACATATATTCTAATTTTTTATGATAATTTATTAGATATACCAATAAAATATAAAATAGAACCAATTTTATTGTTAATTATTAGTTCATATAATAATAATTTTAAACAAAAATAACATATTTTCTTTTTAAAGTGTTTGGAAAATTTAGTATGTTTACTATACATACTGAAAAAATAAATTTAACCTTATTACATAATATTAATTATTATGATTCCAAATATGAAAATTATTTTACAATATTAAATTCACATTAGTTTTAGAATTTAATATATATAATATCATGTGAATACGATGAAATGCATTTTTCTATTGAAAATGTTTCCATAATTATAAAATGTCATAAAATATAAATTGAGAATAAAATTTATTCCATAGAAGTAAAATATATTAATAATAATATAATTAAAAATATATTAATTTGAAGACCATTTATAAAATATGAATCATGTAAGTATTTAACATAAAATATAATTGGCAATAAAAACAATATTTTATCAATTTCAATCCAAGAATTAATATTTTACAAAAAAACCCAAAATAATAAGCTAAATTAATTTTTATATGATAATTTAAAAATTTATGATAATTTCGAAAATAAAAAACTAGAATTTTTTGTAATTGAATTAAAATATTTTTTCATAAAAAATAAGAAAACATTTATATGAGAAACTGTACTTATGAACAAAAAATTATGTTTATTAAATTTTGAGTGAGTATTTACTAAAATTTTATCAATACATTTATAGTGTATGGTACAATAATAAACACTAGAACATTGGAACACACACACACACACAAACATATATATCATAATGTAGTTATTATTATTTATATGCTCCAAATTAACAGTTTTATTAAGATGTTAATATTTAAATAATAAATTTTGATTATTTATGGTTGGTGTTGTCTGTCTTATATTCTTCCATGAATAATTTTTTTAATTTAAAATATTAGGGGATCACAATGACACCCACACTAATAATAATAGTATAGAAACATCTCTATGTTGTAGGTTTAGAAAACCACTAAATAGTGTCTTAGAAAATATCACATCTTCACCCACATACTAGTGGAGAAATGAAAACCAATATGTTTGGGCTCATCACCACCATTAACCTGAATGAGATATCGATAGTAGTGGTACCCTCAAAATAAATAATAAGGCAAAAATTAAGTTGATAAAATATATGTAGATTAACTGGTATATAAAGGATGTGACAAATCAAGACTAGATAGAATATGATGTGTATAATATCATACATATACAACATAATCAATGTCATAGGGTAATGTGTAATATAATTTGGTAATGGAGTCATGGGGATGGAATATTGAAACCTCTATACCAAAATTTTTCTCCCTAGTATGCATGAAACACTAAATACTCCCTAAAATTATTAACATATTTTCCCAGTCTTATCCTCACATGACTACTAACTCCATTCAATGTTCATCGTATAGATGTAAATGATACATCTATAACAATAACCAAACCTCGAGGGTCCATCCAATATAAGAGTATTTTCGAGTGTCCAACCAAAAGCCCCCATCTAAAAGGACATGGTATGGTGAATTGAACTCTGAAGGTAATAATATACATGGAAAAAATTATGTTATAATGACCAATAGTAGTGTTGTATCATCATTGTACAAGAAAAGAAACGACATGAGTAGGATAAATAATTCCAAAAGAACAATAAATAAAATATATTGTGAAAAATGAATTGTGATTCATAATAGAGACATAATGGAATAATATAATGTAATTTGGTAGAGAAACATGACTAACATCTTAAGTGGTAAACTGAACACCATAAATAAAAGTGTCCATCACATGATCCGAGATCCAATAAAATTTATCATACTACCATAATTTCCCATACCATGAATCTATTTCAACACGTCATAAACCAAATAGATTGAGCATTAATTTTGAACAATATATTTGAACCCCACATCAATAAGAAATATTCTATATATACACATTTGTCGAAGAATCACAATCCCAATAGAGACTGAGTCATCTAATCTCTAAACCCCAAAATCGGAATCACATGAGTAGCTAGTGGTTCTCATAATAAATATGATTTAAATAATTTTGATGTCAATAACTAGTCATGTATTATTTCATAGAGACACTAAGGGATGTAAAATAAGTCAAAAGTCTTAATGAAGTATAAAATACATATTCTTTCCAATTTCTATTTATTCACTAGATTCCATAAAGAGGATCCTAATAATTTCTAATGTTGGAGCACTAGATATGGAAGTACAGACCACACTCTATGACACATCGAGTTAGGGATTTCTACACATAGATAGGGGATCATAATGAGGGAAATTATGGGATACCTAAAACGATTTTTTGTGTCTCATATAAGTTATTTTCATATATTAATTGATTGAAATAAAAGAATTTTTATAATATCCCATGGGATATATTTGACCCTAACCATAATTTAAAAAATATAGGTGATTTTGTAGCCAATTTAAAAGGTTGGGATAAATATACCTATCTATAATACTCAAAAAATTTATAATCACACATTCTATGTAGTATGGTGGGAAACCTAACCCAATCAAATGGGGAGACCAAAGACTCGACTATCATGCCCAATATATGACCCTATATAGAAGAAACTACTTAATATTCCTTAACCAAGTGAATTGAATTTATACGAAATGCCCATGTTAGTACATGATATTTAATCTATCTAATTAACATGGCATTCAACTGACAATGAAAAATGCAAGAAAAGGGGAAACTATAAGATATACGATACGTGTCATATAATATGTTGATCTAGGTTTTGAACATGGATGCTTCTCACTACCAAAGTCATGTTCCACCAAGGGTACATTGTGTATAGAATTTCATACATATCATATAGGACACAAGGTCTTCCTTGGTGTGTACATCCCATATATGTTGAATTATTCCTTTAAGTGACCCAAAACTAAGGGACTTATCCACATTCTTGTGTGATATATAACCCACACATGAATCCTCAAAACCAAATATTTTGTGACACATAATGTGTGTTCATCAAAGACACATGTTGTATAGCTTGAAGGTTTTCTATTATCATTAAAAACCTCAACTATAATCCAATATTATATTTCTATTGTTGTAATTCTTCCATAAATAATGAATCAATATTTCCTAGACTCATCAACTTACTAACCACCATCTTTGTGGGAATGATTTTCTATCACACATAACTATATGGATTATTCACATTAAATTATTTTCAAACTTTTCATATATATATATATATATTGAATTTTGTGATACCCATGACCATTGTTCCACCGTGATGGAAACTAAAATACATATAAATCATGTATACCATGGTTAATACCATAAATAAACTATATTATAACCCATATTGAATATATAATGGATATATGTCATTTATTATACTTCTCACATGTCCCTCATTCATATATGGGACTTACATAGCCTCATGATCTATAACATACCTCATCTGATAAATTTACCAATTTATTGTATTTCATCTTCATCAATCACAACCATGAAATAGTGATGATAGTTGTATTTTTATTCAGACTCATCAAT
Source organism: Viscum album (assembly GCA_963277665.1). Lineage (NCBI taxonomy): Eukaryota > Viridiplantae > Streptophyta > Magnoliopsida > Santalales > Viscaceae > Viscum > Viscum album. Next base: position 1,942,997,743 of record OY728165.1, read on the forward strand.
TAGTTATCAAATCACCAACAAAGCTTTTAAACCTGAAAATAATAGTAGTGAGATGATGGAAGAACATATAAAATCACAAAAAGGTGAAAAAGATTTTAAATTTAAATTGATCATCATTAACGTTCAAGGTATATAATATAATTCCAAAAAAAACATTTTCCAATATTTCTTAATCTAAAATCATTGATCAAACAATATAATATAATTTGACAGAATTAATATAACGGAGATAACATAATGCGTTAACATGAATTAAACAATGTTCATCAAAATATAAATGTTTAGTTATAATAAATTAATAAAAAAATTACTTAACTCATGAATTATTGATTGATGATGAATAACACACTCTCTGATAATATCAATTCTTTTATGTTCTTCATTTATTCCTTGATCCCTAGATTATTCACTAATAACTCTATCATAAGGGTATCATTGGATGATTTTTTCTAGGTTTTATGTATAAACCTATACTATTAACCAAAAAAGAGTTAATAATATATAGAAAATTATTTCAATAAAGAATTTAGTAAATTAATTTTTTTGATTAATTAATTCATTTTAATCAACACATAACTCTTCCCCAAAACTATGTCTCATGAATACAAACCCTATATCAAGCATAAGGTTTGACCCATGATTCAAACTCAAAAATTGGTTCCAATTTCACCATATGAGGTTCCATTTAATAAATAGAATTATTTAATTATATATACTCACAAAATATTTAAAAATTATAGATTATTATTATTCTATTAATTATGGGGCCTCATGACAATTTCCATTCCCTACTGACTCACCCTGGGGGAATAACCCATACCCTGAAACCAAGGAAATTCATATAAATTTTTTTGAGGTAATATTCTAGGGTATATTTTATATTTTACCCTCATGAAGGATTTATGGAATATAAAATTTAAAATTATATTTTTTTTATAGTGGTTGAAATCAATACCCAACAACTTATTTCATGCTATATAGTGATTTTTTTTAACCTACACGCCTTTTATTCACCATCAACAATTAGATAGAATGTATATTTCTTATATACAATTCATCCTCTTATATAATTATATTAATAAATTCCATCATAATATTACTTTTATATATTTTAAAATTTCATTGAATTTCCATATTAAATATGGGTATAAAATTCTCAAATCTATCTAGTATTGTAAACATTTCATTCAAATATATTCATTCGACATGTAAATATCCTTTACGAAACAATATAAGGTTTTTTGAATTACCATTTTTTGTTCACCATATTTTTAATTAAATACCATAATTTTTTCAATGATATTATGGTCCACAAACATCTTTACCAACCCCAATGTTTTTTCTATTAAATATTTTTGTTAACTAATTAAAAATTCCCTAAATAATGATTTTTTATTATTATTTCGTTCACATAAGAACTAGTTCACTTAATGCAACATTGTGCTATAAATTAATAATCCTTTAGGTAAAATATGGAACATAATCTAATTATTAATGTTTAATATATTTACTGTTTCTCTATTATTAATATTTTGATAACATTATTGACACTTTCTTGTAAATTCTTCATCCACCAATTTCACCTCATATTCCTCGTCACATGTTGAACTATATACACCACTATGATTACTTTATACTAAATTTTATTTAGCAAAATCATTACATAAATACGAAAATCCATATTTTTTCCCTAACATTCTTCTACTACCTTTATATCACTTGATTCCAAAATAATTTATATACTTATAATAAAAAAATTATATGTATTACTCCTGAATGAATACGATATGAATATACCTACATCCAATGCATCTCAATATTTTCGTTAACATCATTCTTTGTTCTAAATTTATCAATGAACATTAACACAATTAAGTTATTGAATATTTTATTTCATCCATTATACATTTTTAGAGTGTATTTCTCTTTTTGTTGATTAAAAAATGTATAAAAAATATAGATGATCATTTTTATAGATTCATAGAATAATATATGTTGATTTCACTTTCACTGAAAAACACATTAACTATTTTTTAAATATTTAAATAATGATATAAATGAAATACATTTTAGAGGTTTTATCACATAAGATAAATTATACTCAATGGAATAATTTTTAAGTATCTTTACATGTAATGAAATGTGAAATATGTAATGATGTCTAATAAAACAATCCAGAACTTTCCAATGGTTTTATATTTGGTTCTCCAATGAAACTACATAATTCGAATCATTATATTTATTCATCTATATTATAAATATAACAAAACAAAATAAAAAATAATATTCTACAAAAAATACAAATTATTTATTTTCATGCGTTTTAACAACCAATATTTCACTAACATCATTAGTGTTAAGTATATCTAGTGGATTCAAATAATTTTTCTTTTTCAGATAGTATAGTTTACTGCCCATTACTCCTATTATAAAATTATCTAAATTATTCATCTTAATGCCTCTCAAATTAATATTATCGACCACCACATTCAATATTGAAATATTCATACTTATTTATGATTTTTTAATCTCTCGATGCTACATGTTTTTTATTCTTCAATATTTTGGAGGATATTGGTCTCGTTATAGTACACTTAATAAATTTTTTTACTATCCTAAATGTTATAAATAAGTTTCTAGTGATTCCTTTGTTATGAAATAACATATGATAGAATATCAATTTCCAATATTAGTGATATACCTGGATAAAACCATTAGATATTTTCTCAATACATCCACATAAATAACATAATAGTTTTTTATCTCACCATATACAAGTATTGTTCTTATGATTCCATTTACATTTAATGCTCCAACATTTTAAAATATAGCCCCACCCAAAACATAATCCTTCACATTAATTTTTTTATTTGTCTTTCTTGTCATATAAGATGAACTCCCACTATTAAGGATCTAACAAATACTATTAGTAGTCTTTTTATGAAAAACTCTTTTAAATATAAATTTTTTTATTTCCATTTTTCTTTAATTAAATTTCCAGTTGAGTTTAGACACATGGTGGTCTATTGAAAGTTTTTTTAGTATTGAGAGTGGTATCTCACTATGCTCCCACTATTTGATATGAACTATTCAGAAAAGGTAACTTATTAGACTTTTTAGCATCCATCGTTATTTTTTATTCAAATCTGAGTAACCATGATTACATGGTTGCATTTTATTTAAAGATGATAATCAAAATATATTGTATTAATATCAATATACATTGAATAAATTTTGATATTTTTTTATATGATATGTTCCCATACATCATTGTGAACTCATAAGTTCCCTTCCTCTAATGTATATCTTCACGTCTCTATAATAAGTTAATTACTATCCAAGGTAATAAAAAAAATTGACACATAATAAATGGATATATTTTATCATGCATGTAGTCCTCATATTAATAGCATTTAATAAGCTTCTAGAATGTTTATTATCCCTTTATGATTGATTTTTATTACAATTATTTTCGTTCTTTTTTCTATAGAAACAAAAAAAAATTATTTGATTTGTTATCATGAAATAATTTTACATTCATACCATTGTTCCTAGGATATTTCACCCATATTATTTTCCAAAAATTTCTCATAAATATTCCATCTATTTTAACCAATTCAACTTTATAAAAATTTATAATTTACAACTTATTTTTACCACCAAAATTTTATAAATCAGTCTCGTCTATAAACTATATTAACATTAATTCTTCTTCATGAGATTAATTTTTTTAATTATACAATAAAATCATATTTATTATCAATAAATTTATTTTATTCATCAATTCTCATATTAAAATCAACAATTTCATTTTATGTAATTAGAATATATTTCTATACTTTAAAAAAAAGCTCTAAAAAAGAACTTTGGATTTATATTGATAAATATAATTTAGTTAATCTTTTAGTAACCCTATGATTTTATAATTATTTTATTCTTTTTAGATAATGATCCTCAAGAGGACCTTTATAATCTATTATTAAATTAACAACTCATTCTAGTAGTCTCTCAACCTAAATTTAATTTTTAACATTCTATACAATTTCCATAACAACCTCTTCAATATATATAATTAATTCAACATAATTATATTCAATATACCATTAATTGTATTATTCAATTCAAAATAAGATTCTCCACTAAAACCTATATATAGTATTCTATCTCAATTTAGTGATTCTGGTAGGTTGAATCATTCTATTTTTATGGGTATAACATCTTCGTCATCTCCAATATCAGCCAACCAAAAATATATATCAATGATATTAAAAAATAATCAAATATTAAATCATTATAGGGGTATATATTAATTTATAATCCCTTTTTATTATAAAATAACTCTCAACTAGTAATGAAATTTCACAATAAACATCTAAATATTTGTTTCTAATGATAAATGTATCTTGGAAGCCCATATATTTTAAAGGTATTTCCTTCAATGATTGTCTATATATGCATTATAATTTCACATGAATTCTGTATGATTCTTTTTTCAGTAATTGTGAAAACCATAAACTATTAACCCATAGTCGATATTTACTTTATTAAATTTGTTAAATATAAAATGGATCTAATCCTAGAGGATCCATATATCTAGTTATCTTATAAAATAAGTTATAATCCTATGTAAAGTTATAAATATGATATAAAAAATATTATAATAATCATTTTTCATCCATAATATCATTTATAATATAATTCTTAATATCTTAGTGTGTGAAATATAAATAAATGTTTATCATATAATCTTGATAAAGGATTCATACAATAGAAGCTACCATGTAATAATAAGGAATAATAATCTTGGTAGAGTTGATAATGAAACTCCTGACATTGAATCATCAATATAAGCACAATGAGATTCTACAAATATGACTATCTTATGAAAAAAATAGATAACGAAAAGTAAATTCTTAATCACATTTATACATAATTCAAGATTTTCATGATCACGTCCAGTGAACAAAAATATGAAGAACATTTTTTTCATGGCATGTCAACTAGTAAACTATACATAATAAATGGGTAGGTGTAAACCAAATACACATATAATATTACAATATTACTACTTTTTCTCATTAAACATATTGATGAATTATTGGTTTATCAATAAATATTTCACACATCAACTACATGGCCTATGTATTCCTCATATTTTATATAATCTACATAATTTATTCCCATAATTATTTATAAGTTTACATTTATCCAAGTTCAACGAACATTAATATTTTTTGATCATAAATAATTCTGATGAAGAATAATTTTGTTATATTTATATTATATCTACGTTAACATAAATTAGTTTTATATTAGTTAAAAATACCATTATAATATCACTATAAGATTTATCCAAGAATGAAAACAATTAATTTTGAATAGTTATAAAAAATATAAACTAATTGTTTAATCATCTATAAAAAAATACTTTATAAATTATCATATATCAGTGTAAGATACAAGTAATGGAGTATACATTTTGAAGGGAAAATTCATTTTTGCAATGAACATTGAAATAAAGATTTCTTTTAAAAATATTTTTAAAAAATGTCTACATTTGGAAAATGAAAGTAATATTAAATTTAATCCATTTTATAGGAATTATAACATTGGTAAGATGAATTTAATAATGATGTCCTTAATATTAAAAACTTTCATGAAAACAATTTCAACAAAGTGTGGACATGGAAGAAAAAAATTATATACCAATGTAGAAATACGGGTTTTTTCTTTTAAATTGATTTTGATATTATTGAACACCCATGAGATGAAAATTATACTATTACATTGATATTATATGAATAAAAATAAAAACAATATTAAAAACATTTATTAGATTATGATAATATAATTTAATTAATGGAAATTATAGCATAAATGTTTTAAAATAAAATGATATTGTAATATAAATCCCTTACATCTTGTTTGAAGCTCCTTTTAAGTTATTTTAACGTCATATATTTTAAAATATTGATTTGTTAAAATTTTTTAAATTAATAATATAAATAATTATTATATCATATATGATCCTCTTATATTATTTCATCACAAATTTATTCCACCACAAATTTATTAATAATTAATCGTAAAATATATATAATTTTAATACTTATAAAAATATTATATATATTCATTATATAAATATTTATTATCATACATGAAATGATGACATGAATAATGAATTATATCACTTCATAGATATGGTTATTCATAAATAAAAATGAGTGATATTATTGTTCTATATAAATTGGAAGTTCAATAAGCTAAATGATATATAGTTTTTCCAAAATAATAATTATTTTTTATTTCATATATTAATATATATAAATATATTTATCCATTATTTCAATATTTATATCCACTCATGTAAAATGACTATTAAAAATGAAATACATCATTTTATGGAGATGGTAAGTCTTGATTGTAAATGAGCAACGTCATCACCATATAAAATATGGAAAAGATGTGTAAAATTTTAATCCCATAATAAATGAAACATCTATGTATTACATTAGTACTAGAAAAAATTATTTTATAATGGTTATAACATATTTTGTGTAAATAAAAAAATAAAAAAATAAAAAAGATTCATAAAAAAAATTACATCTCTTTCAGTGGACCACCATTATATATTTTTAAAGGGACTTTTAAAGGGTATTTTAAATATATAAATATATATTAATAAATTATAGGGATGTTTATAAACTATTTATTTCTGTTTCATTCAATATAGATTATTTTAGGACTACACGGTAGTGGTGTCCTTCTATAAATGGAGGAAATGTCTCACAAGTAATTAATAATATGATTTAATTATAAAAATTTAATTATCATGTGAATGTGGAACCATGTTGTAATTTCTTCAAATATTAAATTAGATTATGATTAAATATATTCAACCAATAAAATTAGGGTAGTATAAGGTGTTATTCCGATCCGTACCTTTTTTTAATCCCTTTAATAACTAATTTTGACCATAAATGTAATAAAAATCATTTATAAAGGGTTATAATTTTAAATAAAAGGGTTCACTTTTGTCATAAATAAAAAATGAATAAAATTTTAATCAATATAAATTCCAAATTTTACTTTTTAAATATTTTTATAAATTTTAAATTAATAAATTTAATTTTATTTAACAAAAACTCTATTAATATCAATTTATTAAATATTTACATAATTTTGCATTGAAAAATAAATGTGTAATAAGGATTATAATAAAACCCATTTAATGAAAATTAATATATTATTATTCATTATAAAATTCATGTTTCTCCATAATTATTCAATAATACAATTCTTTTAATTTTGTTCAAATTATTTACATTGACCTATTCAATTCTTCCACAAGCACCATGACTGATTGGGGGCTGCCTCTAATGTAGTCTTGGTTATAGTGATACAATGAACCGCACCTATAGAAGTCGTTACAATAGAGGACCATGCACCGACCACACTTAGGGGTAAGCCAAATCACTCCAAGCTCACCATATTGAGTGGATCACAATACTATGTTGAAGGTGTCATTTTACACTATACCGATATATGGATAGACTAAGGGAAATAAATTAACTGATATTGTTCTATATATTGATAACAGATGTGATCCACACACATCAACTCACATCACATATCTGACACAAAAATTACTTCCACTATTATGTGCAATGTTAAAAACTACTTGTCATTGGTTTCTAGAGAGCCTTTATCTGAGTCTTGATCCTGGAAGTATATGTGAGAGAGGTCTCCAATTAAAGTAAATGGATTGTAACCATTGTACATAGTGTGTCTTATGAATCCAACCCCTATCCCTTTCCCCTATTAGTAAATGGAATGTATTCCAGATTATACCCAATGTGCACCTCATATCATATGGAATATGACTGCATTCAATCTCCTGGGAACTTCCTCTCCCAACCACGATCAACTATACATGTCTCCTTACATTATGTGTACCCTTGGTACAGGGTTTATCATGGATACCCAATAACATGGACATATACTAGAGTCTTCCGATGTACAACACCCCATGATCAAGTGTTACACCACTGTTATTGTATATAGTTATTTCTGTCGAAAGAACCATGCCCTTTGACACTGAAACCCTATCCAAATCCTTAAACAAATAGATTGAGATCACTATACAACCCTTACTCCATTTACATGGAATTTAGTCTCCAAATATCACTATCTCATTAAACTAATAACACAAATCATATGATCTTACATTACACATCATTTGATTTGGAATTCTAAATAGGAATTCCATATGAGAAAATTGAAACCACCTACTTCCACCTGAATCATTATGATCTTCCTCCAAGGGATATATAGTAGTTATATGTCTGCTATAAAAACCATAAAATTTATATACCACAATTGGGATGAGAATCTATAAAATCATACTTCCTAGAGGTGAAGAATGATTGATTCAGTTTCAAAATGAGCCTTGGAACATATTTCCCCTTGATCTAGTGATACTGAGTGGTAAAAAGGATTACTATATCATAATTTTTTCAGCATAGCCTTGTGCGATATATCGTAAAAGGTATCTCCTTCTTCTATTCTATGTGCATAAAAAGAAAACAGGGATTGATTTTATTCATTTAATTTAATTTAATTATTAACCACATATTTAACACCCTAGAAATAAATACCTCTGACTGGTCATCTGAAACCACACTAATGTACGTTGGGCACTGAAATCCCAAGGTGACATGATGTCAAACATTAATAATTTTCCTAAAAATTTTCAAAAACATATAATAAAGAATAATATTCACACAAAAATCCCTCTATCAAGATTCTCACCCCAAAATCAAAAAACATATGCCTAATAAAGAAAACTGAGGGTTCCCATTTTGTCTCAAAACATGAAAATATGGTCCTCTCTCGTAAGAACCCAAATACAATTGAGTGCCTCAACAGGTAACACCAACCATAAATTCTAACTCATAATAGAAAAAATTGTGGAATGATGCCTCTAAATGAATCCTCAGATATGATAGGTGGACTATTCAATGAACCTAGTCCTTCTATGGTCACATAGTCTGGAGGTGCACCACCTTGCTAAACCAACATAGGTAATGATATAACATGGTAGTCCCCATTATCCAAAAGTAGAAAAAATGATTTTATATTATATATATTACCATTTTAGCATCAATTTTTAATAAATTCTTATAAACGTTACATTATAAAGAAGTGTTTTAGTGTTGGTTTCTTTAAAACCAATTTTGAAAATTCATTTTTGAATATTTGTACTATTTTTTGGAATCAATTGTCAAAATAAAAAAACACTGAATTTCATATTTTATTTATGATACAGTGACAATTTTTATTTAAAACGCACACTAAAAATCTTTTCATCCATGCCTCTCATGTCTATTTCAATTAGAGAATATCACAAAAAATATTCTATATCATCAGATAAAATAAAAAAATTATGCCAAAATAAATCATTCCCATCGGTGTATATAAAAATATAATGCATAAAACTTTTATGTATTTTGTTATGTTTTTGAAGTTGGTTGTTTTCCAAAACACCTCCCATGAAAAAATATATAATTTCTTAAATTTAATTTCCCTTGAAGTATCAAGATTTCTGTTATAGAATACACAATATAAAAAATTCAATTAGATTGTATTATAGAACTATATTTTTAAAAATAAACAAAATATAAAAACATAATATAAAAAACAGTATATACATATTTATATTTAAAATTAGATATACAAAAACTATTACTTATAATTTAAAATATCATCCTTTGTGATTTTTTTGGAATAGTTCAATTGGGTTCAAACATCCATTATAAAAAAAATTGCATGTTTACATTTTTTAATACGAAAATTTAATAATAATCAAAAAAATTGAAAGATACAAACATAATAATTTAAATCACAATCATTCTTAAAAAAATAAATCCCAAAATAAAGAACGAAGATGGGTAAGTTCATCATATGTATATGACTCAGAATCATTTAATGTATACAATAACCATAAATGTAATAAGAAATAAAAATAGAATACAATGATATAAAATATTAAATATTTAATATAATCAACCTTATCATATTCAGGGATTACTCGAGTTGTGATAATCATATACATGAATTGTAAAACATAATAACCCCATTACAGATTTCATTTTGAATGATGAAATTGTATCTATAAAACATTAAATTAATAATAAAAACCAAATGTATGTACAAATAATATTTTCTAAAATAAATAATATTTACTATTATATCAGATTATAGTATTGTATTTGGTTTATTTATGGTCAACTGATTAGTGTTCATCATTATTTATGACCTTTAGTTTTGTATATATTGACAAATACATGTATAATATATAACTCTAATATATAATGAATATATATAGTGAAAGAAAACATATATTTATAACTGGTTTCTAATTTCTTTTACAAAGTGAATAAATTAATGAGTAAAACCAATATAATATGCATTCACTTCGGAAGAATTTTCCTAACATCCAATTACATCTACCAAACAAAAAGTTCACCAATAATGACATTATATTAAATATTATTTCTTAAAAATATTATTGTTCTTACTCATTAATTATATAAAAAACCCAACACCAATATTCATCTTTGATAATCTCTCACAAATATTTTTAACTAGATTAGTACACATCAAATCATTGATAGGTGTTGAATTAACTTTCTGATCAATTAAATGATAAATTCAATTACTCTCATTTTAACTAAGAAGCGTGTGTAGATACCTACTTAAATTATTATTACAATAAGTTAAATAAAAACATTTTTAATTAAATAAATAATATCTAAAAAATAAATATTTTTTACACCTAAAATTATTCTAATAAAGGTACTCTAATGTCATCAAAACTAATCAGATTAACGATATATTTTATGAATATTCTCAATTAATAGTCTCTTCCACATATATCAGATGTCATCCAAAATAAATAATAATTATCTAAGGAATAAGAATATGGAGATTATATTTTTATCCCATCTAAATATTATTTGTATATAATGTGGCCCATTCCTAATATTTTATTTATTAATTCCAATTCATTGTATTTAGATTCTCCAATATAGATTAATTGTCATAAAATTTTATAATTAAATTACAATAAATTGTAATCAATATTTTAGAATATGCATTCCTAATATAAATGATAATTATTATTCCTTGCGAAAAAAGATAATATTAACCCATACAATACCAAAATATCATATACTATCCAACAAGAAATAGTATTATATGATTTGGATATAAAATATCATGTAATAATACTCTGAACTGACACCTATCCATAGGAAGGTGTTGTATAAAATTCCTAAAAATATATTTCACTATGTATTCTAAAATGTGTTTATTAGAACCACAAGAATTAAACAAAATATAATATAGGTTCCAATAATGGATGTGTAGGATCTGATTAGGATGGTTATGAAATCCTGTCTAGTAGAGTGGACTTTATAGGCTGCATAGTTGGCTGGGAAGGCTAGGCAGAAAGGGAAGGTGAAACAGACTATGCTTTCTCATCAAATGATTTAACACATCCAACACATTTGATTGAAATTTATCACTGATGTATTGTATCATCCTTTTAACTATTCTTTTATAGATTAGAGTTTCGGGTCTCATTATTTATTACTTTTATGATAAAAAACTATCCAAATACAAACACCCACCTCATATCATATTATGTGGCTTTGGTGTTCAGTCCTTCCTAATGTAGTGGCTAGGATGTCCATCCCACCCTAAGGGATAAAAGTTCCCTTTATCTATTTCTCATGGTGTTCATCATGTAATGAAAAATGATACTTTTATATTATTGTTTTTTATTTATAATGATAAGAAAATAATAAAAAAAATATTTATTTGTAATTATTTTATCTATATCATTTGCATTCATTATAATATACTTTTCATTTTTTTATTCATGCCATTTAGAATTTTTCATTGAATGTGGGGAAGATTTAGCACCTAACTAGACCTCATATGAACCACTAATTTAATGAGCTATTAATTTGTATAAATATTTATTAAGTCATTTATTTCTCCAACAAGTTATTCCCTCAACATGATATAGTGGGAGGGTATACATTCTTCTTCTAGATCTCATAATAATGATTTCTGTGGAACATGTTATATAAAAATAAACTATTACGCCATTTGGTAATATATAAATAATTTTACAATTTAAAATAATTATCATAACTGAAATTATACAACAGTTCAACTATACACAACTTTCGTCAAATAATTATCATATAAAAAATCATACATCATGCATGGGTTTTCATTTTTTCCCCTTTCAAAAATAACTGTTTTATTTAAATCACTCCATCAAACCGCTGCTAAAGAATGAAATATTTTTTTATTTTCATTCTCAAAATCAGAATTCAATGTCATCTGTTATTAAATAAAAATAATATATTCCATTTATATTGTAAAATATTTGAATAATGAGATAAAATAAATCAATTGAGATATATTTATATTATAGACTACAAAATTTATTTTGTCTCCATCTTTTTTATCGGCTTCAATTAATGATAGATAAATATAATACTATGATAGATCTTTAGGGAGATGTTGTGGATAAACCATGTTTCTATCAGGCTAGTTTCATTATTATTATCATCAAAACTAAATTTTAATAACTAAACTCAACGAAAAAGTGAATGTTTATGTCAACATGTAATTAAACTTTTACCAACTAGAGAAATAGATTTATGTGAACATAAAAGAGAAAACTCAATGTTAAGGTCTCATCTGTAGTCCTATAATTACTTTTATTAAATTATAACTTTTCTTTGATTGAATAATTATATTTATGGATATTTAATTATTTGAAAATGGTATATGACTATGTACATGTTAGTATGACTTTCAATATTTATTTTTAATTGAAACTAGTAAATGAAAAGAAATTATGTATCCCAATAGATTATTGAACAATAGAATAATAAAAAAACTATAAAACAATAATCTGTAAATAAAAATGTGGCACAAAAATTTACATTATCAAACACATTTATGTTCTGATTCATAACTAGGAAATATGAATTTCAACCTATCAAATATAAAAAATACTTATAAAATGAGAGAAACATTTATAAATATAAATTTTAATTTTACAAAAATTTGTTTTCATACGAAAAATTTTAGTAAAAATATATCATTTTACGTTCTGTACTTGAATAAAAAAATGTTTATCCATAACAATTGAATGTAATATTTTACACAAGATATTTTATAAATAATCAAATATATACAATTATGCATAAAATTTCCATTAAAATTTATAATATTTATTCATATAAATTTCATGAAATTTATATAATTTAAATTATTAATTCATTAATTTGAAGGGTAATTTAGTGTTTTCACATATCACTTCTGCAAGAGAATTTCATACTATATTCACAATGTCTTTTTTATAGTCATTATTATCCCAAAATCACATAATAGACGAATAAGAACAGTATAAATAAATAAAATCATCATTATCATCATCACACAGATGGATTATTTTCCTTTGTAAAATTATGGAACACAAATCATTCGATGGATCAATGACATAAAATATTTCCTTTTAATGTGTATACAAGAAAAATGGGTCATCATTGCAACAAAATATATTCAAAGCAATATGTTTAAAACCACACTCCTTATGTTTCCCAATAGTATTACTAGAAACCCTATTCAACATATACATGGTTACATAAAATTTATTCTAATCAATTTATTATAAGTCTTCAATAACATAAAAACATGTCATTGATGACGAAATTGGTTGTTTCCTCTATTTAATTAAAAATGCAATTCTTTAGCGATGACCATTACACCACTATTGTTAATGGTACACTATTCATCCCTATTTTTTGTGTAAACTTTGTACCCATTGATATAACATGAATAGCATGTGGTCACATCATGAGTTATCCCCTATCTTCTAACCATGTGATGAATTTCCCTTTAAAACATGAAACAAATGTCTTGTTATGCTTAATCATCGACTAATTTTTATTTATTTGTCTAGTATACCATTAATTTTACAATATGTGATGATATATATGATTCACCCACATATGTGTATTTTTAAAATGTATAACTTTTCATGCAACACATCATCATATGGAATAGAATTTACCTTTAAGCCTCAAATCCTTATACCTTCATTGTCAATTTTTGTATATCATGATATGTAGAGACCAATATGATCCAATTCAAATAAATAATTTTTACATAACTCAATAACGTATTCAAATACATATTTTTAATCAATACTGGCCTCTATTCGATAATTATTTTTATCACATCTCTTCAATATATTCATATATGGTTAAACATGATAAATCCATTGTAAATAAACTAGCTCACATATTGTTTTCTCCTGCACTAAATGAATCAAAATTCGATGGATTATATAAAAATACATTTGTGGAAAATAAAAATATTGAACAAAAAGTATAAGAATAAATTAATTATCCAACACATATAAAAATTATTGATCGAAAACTTTGATAAAAATGGATTTCAAAAAATTACATAACCTGATTATATTCTTTCCAATAGGTTTCCACAATATACCACACAGTGATATTGGTATAAGTTGTAACCTAAAAACATGGCAGTCATGATATTTCTTAAATATTAATTTAAAATCCTTAAATGACACCAAGTTCTTAACATTTTATGAATATCCCCTGGGTATCATAAAAAAAGATATATAAAAAATCATCTTCAAAATCTTACATAATGTGTGGAAGGATGACGGTAGGTACACTCTAATACCATTCATATTGGGAGATAACATCACATGTATTCCAAATTATTTGAAGTATAATAGGGAATTTAAGATATATTTTGTATTTATATGTACGTATATCTATGTTCCAATGAATCTATCAGGTATGTGTTTCTTTGACATGAATCTTATTAATGATATGTTTTATCACTAAAAGTAATAAATAAGATAGTTAACAAATTATTCATTTATTCTTTTAGATAATTTTTCGAATCCTAGAATATATTATATTTCAAAATATAAAATCAATATTTTTCACTATTACATAATATTATTTAATAGAATATGGTTTTAGGGAATTATTGTTTTCATATAAACTATAAAATTCTTTTTTCAATATAGGATAATGATAATGAATTTATAAGAAATATTAAATTTTCCATCTAAAATGTTTTTCATCCATTATTAAATTGATATTTTCATGTCACTTATTCAGAAATTGAACATGATTTATGTCTATTGACATTGTATATATATATATATATAATTTCATATTTAGGAATGTCATTTTATTTAAAAATTATCATAGAACTCAAAATATTTTTTTTTCTTATATGAATTAAAAAAAATTAAATGTTGAATTCCACAAAGATTATGTTAGGATAGAATGTATGAGTATGATGTAATCTATAATACCAAACATAGGATCGAATATATATTAATGAGATACAAATACAAGAGGGTTTGAATTGTACCTTTTAAAAAATTCCCTAAGGAAATTTTGAGTAACCAAAATTCACACAACCTCTAAGATATACTAATTTTCATGATTTTAGAAAAGAAATTCCGGAAATGAAACATAACAAAAGTTTACACCAACAAGGATTCTAAATTAAAGTGTATAGAATCTAATTAAATCAGAGTACATGTAAGAGGAAGTATATTAATGTTATAATTTCCTCAACAACAAAAAATGCAGCAGAAAAACAAAGTAGTAAAACTACAAGTAAAAGGTATAAACTCTTTTAAACCAATGAGGAGGTTATCCAACAACCTTGGATAATGGTCCCTTTATTTATACATTCAAGAAAGTCTGTCTTACCCACACCAGGTTAAGCCCTCTATATGATGATCAGATTCTGTCCTGCTATCCCCACAAGCCCTCAACTATCAGGTTGTTGGAACCTCTGTCTTCCTCAACAAGGAAGACCTCAACTTGAACGTGTTAGAACCTCTATCTTCATATCCCCAGAAGTAATTTATTGTACACAACAACAATAGAAGTCACATGAAGAAATATGCTCAGGAAAAATATTGAACTAGCTGATCAAACTTTCTACATGAATCTTGATATTTGATAAGAGCCTCTCTCCCTAGAAATCACTTTAGGATATTATGAGTATCAAAATTCTAAAAGTTACAAAAGTCCTGAGCATGTTCAAATGAGATCCTATTTATAGGTGAAGCTCCAATGGTTATCTCCCTCCTCCAATGGTCATATTCATCCTTGAATTATAGAGGGACCTGTACAAATGTCACTTGAATAGTGGTTAATCAATAACTGAAATCATTACAACGTTATTAATAGAATAAGTGTAAGCATAACCAAAAAATAATATTGGTAATGAAGGTAAATGAATGTTCTGAATGGATAGAGTTAATGTTTGGTGTGTAGAAAAAATTAATTCTGAGTCTGTAGTACTATGATACTCAAATTCTATTTTGTAGGAATTCGTAATGAGAATTCATAATCATAATTCATCATTAGGATTTGTAATGATAATTCGTAATCAGAATTCATCATCATAATTTGTAATGGGAATTCCTAATTAGAATTCATCATCAGAATTCATAATGTGAATTCGTAATCAGAATTCATCATTAGAATTCGTATTGAGAAATCATAATCAGAATTCCTCATCAGAATTATTAATGAGAATTTTATATATTTTCTTAATAAGAATTCATAGTTGAACTTCATAAGAGTTCATAACATGGAATTAAGATTATAACTTCATAAATGTTCGTAATAAGAACTCATATAAAATACGAGGTTTTAATCCGGGTTTTAATCCAAATTTTAATCTAATTTTTATACGATTCCAAGGTTTTTGGTTTTAATCCAATTTTTATAATTAGAAAATTTATGATATGAATAATAAAATCTAGACTAGGATAAATTTCCTTGTGAAAGGAAATTTTTTCATTATAGAAGTAAAACAGGGGAAAAATAAGTTTTTCCTTAAAATTAGGTGTTTGTGATTTTCAAAACAAGAGGTATGATAAACACATAAGGAAAGCCTTAATGGCTTAACAATCTCACCCTTTAATGAAGGAATGGAAAAATTCATAATGAAAACCTTATTGAATCAATAATCTCCCCCTTTTTGGAAAGCACAAACATCCTTATGAAAAATAATGTAAGGACTTAGTATAAATTTCAAGACATTGAAATTAAAGCTTATCTCCCTATGTTTATGGACAATGATGAATATTATTAACTCCCCTTAGGATATGGAACTCAAAGGATCATATTCTAGATTTCCGAAATTAGAAATTTCCGAAATTAGAAATTTCATTTCAAAGTAGAAATATTGATAATGAGAACTCCCCCTTACTTAAGGATAGTTCTTCTTTATATAAAAATTTTTATTCTCCCATTTCGAATTAGTTTCCTTCTCCCCCTTTGTGATTTTTAAAAAGAATTTGAGGTAATGGAAAAACAATAAAGTACCTAAAACATTAGTAAAGGAATACAAAAAACACAAGAAACCAGAGTTTCCATTAATATTGAAAGGAGTTTTACAAGAAAAGACATTAAAACAAATGATGGATTGGTATATTTGTCTTCTTTTTTCTTGGGTATTAGCTTATTCATAAGGATTTATAGCTTCTTTAACTCTGTGTGGTCCTCATAAGCTTTCTTTTCAAAGGTATTAATCCTATCATCATGAGCCATCATAGCCTCAGACTAAGCCTTATGAACTTTATCCTGCATTACAAGCTTCTCTTCCATCTCAATCCAGAGATCTCTTTCCCTTTTCTATCTTTGAGAAACAGAGTTAAGCTTCCCATTCAGATCCTTCTCCTGTTGATTCCGATTATTTTGCTCATGGTTCATCTTTTCTTGAAGATTATTCATCTTGGAATCCTCAGTATCAATATATTATTTGACATCATTCTGAAAGTGATCATGCTCTGACAAATCATTATCGATTTAATTTGACCATATAGTCATTTTGCTGCAAGATTTTCTGTGGACCTCATAGTTGATAAGAAAATTTTTATGTTCTGCCACAATATTTACCCAATTATCAGTCAGCATGGATACAGATTATGAATTCTAATTCATGATGTACTGAAGAATCATGCATCTGGAGTCTATTGTAGGAATGATCAGAATTGTATTTACCAACTTATTCAGGGACTCAAAACCAAAATCGTGTCCTAATGCAGATGACTCCGAATCAGACACCATTCTAGGAGATTGTTCTTCATCTATTTTCACAAGCTTCCTTTTAGAAGTGCCTCCAAATTCCTTCTTCCTTATGATATCTTTTATTGGGATGTCAATAAGAACTTGCTTACCCTTGCTAATTTTCTGAACAACCTCTTTATCAGGGGATTCATGTTCACTTCCAGATAGCTGTACAATCATGTCATTACCAGGTTTCTCCTTCTCTTCTCTTTCCTCAAATAATTCATTTACTTTCACTTCTTCCTTGTATTCATATTTCTTTACATCTTTCACTTCATCCCTTCGATGATTGACATGTTTCGAGGACTCGACCTCAGATGTTCATAATGATGAAATTCTTCCCCAGAGTCTCAGGTAATGGCTCCACTAGGAATGTTTCTAGAATTGGAATATTCTTAGAAACTACTTCTGTGGCTTTTAAAAGACATTGTATGACTTCAGACTCATACATTTTCTTCTTCATCTTCTTAACATTTTCTTTCCTTTTAATCTCTACAGCAGCTGTTTCTTTTAAGGCCTTATCCTCAGCAGGGTCCAAGCCGAACTGTGGATCCCATTATTTCCTCTTTCCCTTAACATCCCTCCATTTTTCAACCACTCCATCCAGATATGATTTTTTGTTTCTTCGTTTTGGGAGGTGCAGATTGGGATTCCTTATCTTTATGATTTTATCTTCATCTTTCTTTTCTTTCAAATTCCTTTTCCTTCCAACCTTCTTTGATGGCTCAGCTACTTCAATATTTTCTGGACTGGCTTCTGCCTCTCCCTCTGGTAGATCATAAAATTCTTCTCTCTCCTTAGAATAGCCCATATTAATTCTTTTCAGAGTGTCATCACTAACAAGAATAACATTGAAATTCCAAGACTTATATTTGCATGCAATCATGAATGATTCAAGACA
Source organism: Viscum album (assembly GCA_963277665.1). Lineage (NCBI taxonomy): Eukaryota > Viridiplantae > Streptophyta > Magnoliopsida > Santalales > Viscaceae > Viscum > Viscum album. Next base: position 1,943,016,880 of record OY728165.1, read on the forward strand.
CCGAACAATAAACATTGAATGTAAGTCATGATACATGAAAATTTGGGCTATAATATTTCCATTCATGATGTTCTTGATTGAAAAAATAACATGCCTAATCAAATTGATTTTCCTTAGATTTACATGGAAATATAAGATATATATGTCACTTTTCATTTGGGTATCTTTGCCACTGTTTCTCTATACTAAAAATCCTTGTACCCATAACTGAAAAATCTGGTTGTTAGAAGATAGGTGAGCAATTTTTGCTATCTTGAAATCAGAATGTACAAGACATTGTAAGGCGTTTACCTTAACGAAACTACATTGTACATCTGGGAGTCTGTGGGAGAAAAATTCTGCCTCCCCATTATATGATAATCCCACCAAGTTGGCTGCCTTGGAATAAGAATGATTGTAGGTTTTTCCATAATACATGAAGGAAAATATTTCTCCATTATCTTCCTTAAATAAGCTCACTGACTCATAAAACTCTATGAGTAACTCCATATACACCATGTCTTGAACAACTGTCCTAGATAAGAAGAAATCTTCCCATCCAATTGACATGATATTCTATGAAATGATAGAGTTTTACTTGAAAAATATTGGATGCACCAACCTTTCCCTGTATATTTTCCTTTTTGAGATTGGATTCAAGGTAGACATTTCTTGAGAAGAGGATTCTATAGACATTTGGAATCGAGGAACTCTGAGAGATTCGAAATGGGATTAAGAACTATGGTTGGGCTCCGAGAGGCCAGAGCTTGGAATACCTATGTGGGACAACCATCAAGGGTCCCCTTCATATAGGCGATGGTGGTGGCGTTTCAAATTCCAAAACCAATATAATGGTTGAAAAACACTTTGATCTGATGTGAGTGTTGAAAAAAAACCCACCATGAAATCTTGAATCTGATATATTGAGGTTTTAAAAACATTTGGATGTAAAAATTAATGAATCCAAAATATTAAAAGAAAATACTAGCAATTTAAAAATGTCTATGAAAACTTGAGTAAAGAAATCATACCTTTTGGATTTTCTAGGATGTTTATTCATATTAGGTTATATTATTCTTGAAGAAAATTAGACTATGAAAAACTCAATACGAAAAACTCACAACGAAAAAGATACTATGAAAAACTTAATATGAAAAAATTTATTGCAAATTATTTGAGTACAAAAAATCGATTACAAAAATTATGAGTAAGAAAATTTCCCTTATAAAAATTTACATTACGAAGATATTCACAATGAAAATTTCCAGTAATAAAATGTCCAGTATGAAAATTCCTATTACAAAAATTTCGATAATGAAAATTTCCATTTCGAAAATTTTCAGTACTAAAATTTATAGTGCATAAATTTCCAATACAAAAAATTCCATTAATAAAATTTCATTTATGAAAATTTCTATTACGAAAATATTGAAAAACAGACTACGAAAAGCATCATTATGAAATTTTTTAAAAAAAAGACTACAAAATATATCATTACAAAAATTTTGAAAAACAAACTAAGATAAATTTCATTACAAATATTTTGAAAAACAGAGTCCGAAAAATTTCATTACGAAAATTTTGAATAAAAGAATACAAAAAAAATTGTTTTGAAAAATTTTAAAAATCATCAATAACAAATGTACCCCACCTATGAAAAGGAGTTTATTACTGTATATATATTGGTTAATAATAATTTTAATGAAGGAATATTACATCACGATTATCATTCCTAACTTCTGTTTAATGTATTCTAATCTATTGGTGGGTAATGGTTTTCTGAATATATCAGCAAGTTGATCTTGATTTCTAATGAATTGAAGAATGATATCTCCTTTAACTGTGTGATTCTGAAGAAAGTGATGCCTAATAACTATTTTTTTTTCATGAGAGTGATGTGCAGGGTTTTTACTATGGGCAATGGCACTTGTTTTATCACAAGAAAATTTGAGTCTTAGTAAAACTGAAGCCATAATCTGTGAGTGTGTGTTTCATCAACAAAACATGAGCACAACAACTTCCCACTGCTACATATTCAGCTTCAGCAGTGGAGAGTTCTACTGAATTTGGCTTCTTGAGGGACCAAGAAACTAATGAATCTCTTAATAAAAGATAAATTTTGTATGTACTCTTTATATCCATTATACATCCACCATAGTCAGCATCTGAAAAACTTTTTAAACAAAATAAGTTCTAAAAGTTTAAAATAGTCCTAAATCCATGGTTCCCATTAGGTAGAGAAAAATCCTTTTTACTACCTTTAAATTAGATTCCTTAGGATTGGATTGATATATTTCACATAAGCATACTAAAAACATTAAGTCTCGACGATAAGCTATCAAGTAAATTATACATCCTATCCTACCTCTAAAATTTGATTGATCTTCTAGTTTTTCATCTTCATCAAGATCAAGAGTGTTTGAGGTATCGATGGTAGTACTTATACTTTTAGTGTTGTCAAATCCATACTTTTTAGGAAGATCTTTAATATACTTATGTTGATAGATATATATTCCTTTTGGTTTTTGAGAAATTTGAAAACCATGATAAAATGTTAACTCACCCATCATACTCATTTCAAACTCATATTTCATTATATATTAAAAGGATTAAGTTAATGATTGTTGATTTGAACCAAATATAATGTCATCAACATAAATTTTAACAATGAAAACATTTTTATTATCATTTTTTATAAAAAGGGTTGGATCTGCATTTCCCTTAACATAATTTTCTTGAATCAAAAATCATGTAAGTCTATCATATCAAGTTTGAGGGGCTTGTTAAAGTCCATAAAGAGCTTTGATATGTCTAAAAACATGATCAGGATGTTTTGTATCTTCAAATCCAGGAGGTAGTTCAACAAAAACATCCTCTTGAACATAACCATTATGAAAAGCACATTTCACATCCATTTGAAAAAGTTTGAAATTGAAGAATGCTCAAAGGTGAGTAAAATACGAATAGATTGAAGTCTAGCTACTGGAGATAGGTTTTTTATAGTCTATTCTTTCTTGTTGATTATAGTATTTAGCAAATAATCTAGCTTTCTTCCTTACTATGATTCCATTTTCCTCACACTTATTTCTGAAGACCCATTTTACTCCAATAATAGAAGTCTCCTTAGGTATTTCAACCAATGTCTAAACATTATTATTTTTCGAATTCATTTAGTTCATCTTGCATGGATTTAATTCAATCCTCATCACCTAAAGCTTCATCAGTGCTTTTTGGTTTTAATTTGTAATGATATTCTAGAAGCTCTACTTCATTTCTTATGGAACTTCTAGTCCTTATGGTTTGATTTACATTACCAATGATACTATCAGTGGGATGATTCTTTAGAAATGACTGATTTGGGTTTTTTAAAACATGTTAATCAATATAGGGTAGAATGTCTTCTGGGGTAAATGTTTTAGGATTACCCCCTTGAACATTTTACTTATCATTAGGAACTTCTATCAAAGGGTGATAATCATTTTCTGAAAATACATCCACGAATGTAGGTTGGGGTTGTTTAAAAACAAATGGATCAGTTTCATCAAATTTCAAATGTACTTCTCTTCAACAGTATAGGTGTTTTTGTTAAAAATTCTATAGGACTTAGAAGATTTGGAGTAGACTATGAAAACTCCTTCATCAGATTTTAGTGCGAATTTGTGTAAGTTATCTTTAGTATTCAAAATGAATACATTTCAACCAAAAAACTTAATGTAGTAAAGTCTAGGCTTTCTACCAGTCCATAACTCACATGAAGTTTTATTAAGAAAAGGTCCAATCAAAACTCGATTTATAGTATGACAAGAATTACACACAGCTTCAGCCCAAAAATGTTTGGCAACAGAATACTCACTCAACATGGTTCTAGTTATCTTTTGAATAATTATATTTCTTCATTCAACAAAACCATTTTTTGAGGTCTTCTGGGTGCTGAAAAGTTGTGAATAATGCCTTTTCTACTACAAAAATTTTCAAACTCATAGTTTTGAAATTCTCCTCTGTGATCAATATGAATAGTTTTCAATGGATGGTTTTTATCGTTTTTAACTTGGGATCAAAATCATTTGAAATAAGAAAAATCTTCAAACTTCTTTGCTAGAAAATAGACCCACGTAAATATAGTGTAATCATCAACCTAAAACAATACATAATTATTTCCCCCAATGCATATAGTTTCTGTTGGACCAAAAAGATCCATATTCACTAGCTGTAATGCATCAGTTGTTGGGACTTCACCGATTGATTTAAAAATGGATTTATGTTGTTTTCCATATTGATAAGGGTCACACACTTTTGAAAAATTAAATCTAAGCTCTGGTAGATCCTTAACTAAACCTTTCTTAGAATGTTTGCATATGTTCCTACGATTACAGTGACCTAATCTTCTATCCCACAACCTATAATGATCATCCATTTCACTAAGGCAAGGTATGTCTTGGCTCCTAATGTCTTATATGTTTAGTGTGTAAACACTCTCTTGCCTGTTGGTAGAAAGAATAAACTATTCCTTTGAATTGTGTATTAATTACTTTTAATTCCTAAAAGTCATAATGTAGCCTTCATCCCATAATTGTCTTCTACTAATGAGGTTGTGCTTAAGACCATTAACAAATAAAACATTTTAAATCAATGTTTTTCCAAGAATAACAATGTTTACTATACCAATAATATCTCTCTATGAATTATCTCTGAAAGTTAATTTTTCTCATTTCATCTTGATAATCTGTTTGAAATAGTTTTTGTTACCAGTCATATGTCAGGAACATCCACTATCCATTTACCATGTCTTGATGTTGGTACTTTCCCAATTTTCCTGAAAATAAGAAAAAGTTAATTTTTTGGAATCCAAACTTTCTTGGATCTAGAAATGTTAGATAAAAAAATTTTGGGTATCCACATTTGTTTAGAAAAATAAGCTTTATGAAACCCTGGATATTGAACTCTATTTAAGGATAAATTTTTCATCCAATGCCCACCACTTTGACACTTAGTGCAAAAAGAGGAATTAGAAGGATCAAACTACATATTTTTGAAAACCGGTATTTGGTGAGAGTAACCAACTCTAGTTGTCTTTCCATGAGGTTTAATTTGTGAATAAATCTTGTCAGATTTTTCCATCCATGAGGTAAATTTTGCAAGTAGCTTCTTAAGAGAAAATATTTCATATTTATTTATGATGACTAAATTACTATCCTCAAGAATAATTTCCTTAGAGTTCGATTTTCCTGAAAAAATATTATCTTTAAAATAGAATTATTAAGATATTCATAAAGTTCTTCTTTATCAGAATTTTCTTTCTCAAAGCCTTTAGAAAGTTTTTCTAAAATCACTTCTTTATCTCTATGATTTGTGAAAGGATCTGAAATCTCTTTTTCATGAATTTCATCCCTAGTATTTTCCTTGCCTAATTTCTTAGAAATTTTTCAATTTTTTCCTTCAATTAACTTGGAAAATATAGATACTTCTTCATATAAACTAACTTCAGTTTATGAGGATGAAATATCTTCATTAGAAGTACTATGTTCAGAATAGTAATTCTTATCAATAGATAAATTTGTTAAAGCCTCGGCAGAGTGTACCTTGGCCATAAGACATGGGAAAGAAGTAGTAGTAATAAAACCCATATTTTTCTATGTTGATGAATCATATTTAGAAGATTGTATTTTTCAATAATCACTACAACTAGCACTCCATTTATCATTAGCCTTATGAATTTTCATGGGCTTTGATCGATAGAATTTCTTCCTATTTCTTTCCGAATTTCTTTCCTTATTTTCCTTCTTTTTCAACAAGGGACAATCATGTCTGATATATCGTTTTATTTTACATTCATAAAACGTAACATCATCATATTTCTTATCTTTGTACTCTTTTTTCTTGAACATATTCTGATGATTCCTTTGAGCTACAATCTTTTTCATTTTTCACGCAAGATTAGCTAATTCATTCTCTAAATTTTTCTGTATCACTAGATTATGATTGAAAAATAGCTTTCTTTGACTTTTATCTAGTTACTCATTATAAGGCCTTGGCTTTAATATGTTTAGAATTGGTAGTAAAAGTAACTTCTCCATTCCAATTCTTCCTCATCACAATTTCTGTGTCTTTTTTTATTCTGGTTTCATGCTGAAAAAGATTTCCAAACAATTCATCTATGGAAATCTGTGTGACATTAATGTTCTCATCAATACCTATCCATTTGGACTCCCATTAATTTGGAATGATATCTGTGATGTTGTCCACAAGAGCCTCATCATCCAAACCTTTCTCTCCCATAGACTGTAAGTTATTCACGATAGTCATAAACCTTTGTTGTACTTTGCTTATAGGTTCTCCATAAGGAAAATTAAAACTATGATACTCATCTCTAAACGTAGCTCTTCTAGTCTCTATGAATTTATAAGTACCCAAATGAGTAACTTCATGTTTCTTCCAGATACTATTTTCATCTTCACACGACGATATTTGACAATAGATAATCCTCGTCATGGAACATAAAAAATGTATTTCTGACTCTAATATTTGCTTGATAATTTGATTTCTCTAGATTCGTAAAAGTTATCAATTACTTATCCGGAATCATATTATATCCAGTCAGCATTAGATTGTTATCTACTCCGGTATTGGTAACAAATGTCTTCATCCTATCTCTCCGGTATTCTTAATCATTTCCATCTAAAATATGTGGTCTGGTAGGATTTGTATTATCAATAGAACAAACCATTAAACCTGTAATTCCTAAGAAAATCATTGGAACACAAACTTGTTAATAGTAAGAGTTTGTAAACAAGGAAAAATATCCTAAGAAAGGAATGAAAATTAGAGTAATATGATATCTATTTGAAAAATAATCTGAAATATGAGTCTAAATAAAATATTATGAAATATATGAATCCTGAAATTCAATTCTGAATATGCAATTCCAAAAGTTATAAGAAGAAGAAAGTATTCTAAATCCAATCATGAGATTAATTCTAATTGAACCTGGATCTGATACCAATTGTTAGAATGGTATTTCTATGTATTATATACTCTATAATACTAAACGTAGGATCAGATTTGAAGTAATGATATAATAATACAAGAGGTTGGGGGGGTGAATTGTACCTTTTAAAAAATTACCTAAGGAAATTTTGAGTGACCAAAATTCACACAACCTCTAAGATCTACAATAATTCATGATTTCTGAAAAAAAAATTCCAAAAATGAAACTTTAAAAAAGTTTACACTAATAAATATTCTACCTTAAAGATTATAGAATCTAGATAAATCAGAGTAAATGTAAGAGTAAGTATAAGAAAGTTATTATTTCCTCAAAAATACAAATTTAGCGAAAAAAACAAAGTAGTAAAACTTCATGTAATATGTATAAACTATTTTAACCCAAAGAAGAGGGTATCCAACAACCTTGGATAAATGTTCCTTGATTTATACTTTTAAGAAATTTTATCTTACCCACACCAAGGTAAGCTCTCGATTCGAAGATCAGAGTATGTCTTTCTATCCCTGGAAGACCTAAACTATTAGGTAGTCGGCACCTCTGTCTTCCACATCCTGGAAGCCTTGAACTTCATGGTGTTGTATCCTCTATCTTCCTATACCCAGAAGCCCTCGATTATACATAGCAGAAATCAGATTCGCATGAAGAAAATCTGCACAAGGCAAAGTTTGAACAAGCTGTTCAAAATTTCAACATGAATCTTGAGAGTTGATAAGAGCCTCTCTCTCTAGAAATCACTTCATGAAGTTCTGAGTATCAAAATTACAAAAGTTCCAAAAGTTCTGAGCATGTTCAAATGAGATGCTATATATAGGTGAAGCTGCAACGGTCGGCTCCCTCCTCCAACAGTCATATTCTTCCTTGAATTTCAGTGAGACCTGTACTTGTGTCACTAGAACAACGATAAATCAATAACTAAAAGCACGACGTATTTTTGTAATAGAACAAGTGTAAGAATAACCAAAAACTAATATTCAGAATGAATTTAAATGAATGTTCGGAATGGAGATTGTTAATGTTTGGAGTGTAGAAAAGATAAATTCATATTCTATAGTACTATGATATTCAGATTCTGTTTTGTAGGAATTCTTAATGAGAATTTGTAATCTGAATTCATCATCAAAATTTGTAATGAGAATTCATAGTCAGAATTCATCATTAGAATTCATAATGATAATTTGTAATCAAAATTAATCATCATAATACGAAATGGGAATTTGTAATCATAATTCATCATTAGAATTCGAAATAAGAATTCGTAATAAGAATTCATCATCAGAATTCAAAATGAGATATTGTAATCAGAATTCATCGTCAGAATTAATAATGAATATCCACATAATCTATACATTACAAAAATTATAGTATGTTATTATATAAATTTCTTCAATGTCTTTCATAGATTTTGTTTGGTAATTTACATTTTCTAAACCTTGTTTACAAGGATGTTTCTAAACATTCTCTAATATAAAATATAATGCTCAAATTCCAGAAGCTGAGAGACGATGTAGTATTTTAATACATTGGCATGAATATAAAGAATAATATCTAGATGGACTGATAAGGTTTTTAGTCCTGGAAAACCATATTCCATTCATGATTACTATAATAAATAGGTAAATGAAAATAAGACATGATGCAATATAAAATTAAATAAATAAAAACCTAGAACGTTTAATAAAATTTTACATCTTTGTAATCAATTGAAAGGAATCATAAGAAATGGTTAAGATCAGATGATCAATAATGGTATGTTATAAATTGGATTTTATGATAAAACTAACATTAGAAATTATGAATAACTGAAAACACATACCTATAAAAATAAGCCTGAACATAATATGGCAGGAAGAATGGCTAAAGAAATAAAGTCATAATAAATCATAATCATGGGGATTCTACAAGTAAAATAAACACATGACACTACTACAAATCTGACCTATAGCCATGGACCTATAGCCACAGTTCTATAGGTTCGTGGCTATATCTTTTATACTTCCACGTTAATATCTTCATCCATGGCTATATGCAGCAGCCCCCTTTTTTCGTAAACCTATCGGGCTACTTCTCCCCCCCCCTCTTGCGATTCCTCCTCCTCGCCGCTCCCTCCTCCTCCCCGAAGCCTCCTCGTCGATGCCTCCTCCATGCCGCGCACTCCTCACCACGCCCTCCTCTCCGCGCCCTACTCCTCGCCGCACCCTCCTCCCCGACGCCTCCTCGCCACGCCCTCCTCCCTGACGCCTCCTCGCCGACGCCTCCTCCGCGCCGCGCCCTCCTCACCGTGCCCTCCTCGCTGTGCCCTGCTCGCACAGGTGTGTTAATGATGGGTGCTTCGATTCTTCTATTTTTCGCAGTGTTTACTTGATAATAATTCTTCGATTCTTCTATTTGATATCCCCTTCAAGCATTTTTCCTACACTCGATACTACTCGGATGGCTGTATCACTTCATATATCTTCATTTCCATGACTTCTAATTATTGTAGAAACCATTACATCATGTACTCTATTGAATCCAATTTCATCTACATTATAGGATGCACTAACCATGATCCACAAACACTACCAAATCTCTAAATTAATGCACCAAATTTGTTCTGTTTTGAACTTTAAATTTTATAAATTAATGTATATGTTTACACTTATAGGAGATGAAATTTTGGAAATCAATGGTATTTAGTCAACAAGTAATGAAGGGAAATTTTTTCCAATGATCTCAAATGAATAGAGCATATACACCATGGGAGTAATAGTTTAAATTCTGTGATTTTTCTACTCAAACTTGAAAATTCACTTCTTTTTTTAGTTGAAATAAATTGTTGGAAGTTTCCTTTTAATAAATTTTTTATGCTGAAATCATCTTGTTAAATCTGTTGGTTGTTGCTTCCTTTTATACTACCTTTGTGTATTGAAATTCTGGTGTGTATTCTTATTTTAAATTTTTACTAAAAATAATTTTTTATCTTCAAATGTTAACATTCATCAACTTTAAAACCCATGAATATGTGTTGATGTTGTTAATATAGTAACTAGTGTGTATCATTCATGAATTTTGTGTGATTGTTTGAACTCTATGTTCTTCATTTCATTTGTTTTTAATATATTAGTTATATTCTTTGTTTATAATTAGATAAAAAAATTCATTATTGTTACAAATTGATGCATATATCTAATTATTCATTTATAGCATAGGACTAGGTGGTTGGTGTTGGTTCTAATGCGGACACTTTGGCATACAACCGACAAGCAAGGGGGAACATCCATTCTTGGTAATGGGCATCTATGTGAACTTCACTTCTCAGTTATTGGTTTTTATTAGAGTGATATTAACATATTATTTTGTTCACATGTAGTTTTACAAATAGAAAATAAAAATTTAATCATAGTTTTATGGTTGCAATTCTAAAATCTTTTTTATGAGATGAATTCTACGGTACTCAATTGTTGTGCTCGATATGATTGTATCACCTTCTTTCTTCCATAAACCCTTTATAGTTTGATGAAGATAGGGTGCAACTGGGGATGAAATTTTTGAAGCTCTAATTTCTAATAGTAACTTTTCAAAACAATACATTTTCCCCTCATGTAAGCTTTGATTTGTGGTTCTTGGATCTACTATTATTGCAGGATACATGTTTATTTTCAGGAACATAAACACAAATATATTTCTTATAAATTATTTATTCTCGACATAATTACTTCTGATTTATTTTGATCTTTTTTCTTTATTTCTTGTAGGTAAAATATAGGCTTAGGGTAAAAAAGAAATATGCACCCAAAGTACTCTTAAGGCACCATTTTGTATGATGGTAACATGTTGGTAAGTTCATTTATTTCTTTTTACCATACTACATCATGTATGTTGAGAGGGGTCTTTGATTTGTGGTTCTTGCATCATATATTTTGGTCTTTTGTTATATTTGTTGAAAATAGTCATTTTATGTATTGAAGTGTTTTTGATAATATCTTTGGGATGTATTGAAGTATGATAGGGGGCTGGGTGGAGGGGGGCAGGGGGCATGGTGGAGGGGTGCAGGGGTGCAGGGGGCAGGGTGGAGGGGGGAAGGGGCAGGGGGGAAGGGTGTCCGGGGAGAGGGGTTGTCCGGCAGGGGGGAGGGCGGTCCGGTAGGGGGAGGTCTGTCCAACAGGGGGGAGGGTTGTTCAGCAGGGGGAGGGTTGTCCAGAAGGGGGGAGGGGTATCCAGCAGGGGGAGGGGTGTCCAGGCAGGGGGAGGGGTTGTCCAGCAGGGAGGGAGGGTTGTCCAGGCAGGGGGAGGGGTTGTCCAGCAGGGGGAGGGGCTGTCTAGCAGGGGGAGGGGTGTCCAGAAGGGGGGAGGGGTGTCCAGCAGGGGGGGTGTCCAGCAGGGGAGGGTGTCCAGCAGGGGGGGGTGTCCAGGCAGGGGGATGGGCTATCCAGCAGGGGGGAGGGGTGTCCAGGCAGGGGGAGTGGATGTCCAGCAGGGGGGGGGAGGGGTGTCCAGCTGGGGGAATTAAATAGGTCTTAGACTTGGTTCATGTGATGAATTCATCCCTTATTTATGAATTTGTGGCAAGATCATAAAACACTCCTATATATTTAACAAGGGTGAGTGGTATGTGAAAATCATCCTGAAGATTCTATATACAGATGAACAAAAAATATTCTTGAGGAAAATGTTGGCTTAAGGAGTATGTCAACTCCTTTCACCACGAAATGAAATATAAAACCCTCTCATTATCCTACCATTTGTAGTTTGAGAGATTTAGTATGGTTTTCTTCTATAGAATCAAGCTGAATTGGAACAGAAACATCCAATAGAGATCTTCCCACCCTGTTATTGATTGAGTCGATGAACCGGTGTACCCTACAAATATTGGTCCCTATAATTTCTGTATAAAGATCATGGGTTTCACTACTTATTTTTTAGGGGTCCCCATCATGGAATCACAACTGGAGACAAAATGGGTCAAATTATTCTTTGGGTCCCCAAAACAATTGAAAATTGGAAATGTAGTGTTTCCCAAATTTAGTGGGGAAAATTCAGATCACCCCCTTTAGGTTAAGGATTGTTTTATAGTTGTACCAATTCCCAATATACCTCTATGGATTCTAATCAATCCATTAGAGAATCAATATTTTTTATGAGCCCTTGAGGAATGTCTAACTAAGAAGGAGCATGAATAGGTGCAATAGTAGGTAGAGTAAAATGTTGCATCCCTATTACTATATGTCATGTGTAACCTATAGGGTGAGGTCTGTAATGATGCTCCTAGACATGTTTTGGTTGTGTAAAAAATGTTGGGAACTCTCTATTTTCTATTTCTTGATTCATGTATGTTGGTTGTTGGTACCCCATGTTGATAGGATGTTTCATCTTTATTCTATTTGTGGTATAGAACCCTCTTTGATAAGGTGCTCATGTTGGGAGTATGAGTTGAGGATTTTCTTATAGAATATATCCAGTAGGAACGATACCTCAGAGAAGTTATTCATTGATTCTTCTTAATTATTTCAAATCTTCTACATATTGAGAAAATATTTCCTCATGTGTAAGGGGTTCAACCACTTCAGTATGTGGTTGCAGTGTATCCTTTATTTTACTCTTTTCCTTGGAGGATAATATCTAAGGAGGTAATCAAGGGGTGGTTCAGTGAATTTCAAATTTAAGGGAAAGAATCTAAAGGTTGTATGAATTGGATGGACCAAGAATTATTAAACATATAGGGAATTGTTAGCTTGTACCCCTTAGAAATGAAGGTTGTAAGAATTGGATGGTGATCAGAATTGTGGTTTACTAGAGTGACACAAGATATGGTTTTCCAACTTCCATGAAGAGAGTGATTACCAAAGGCACAGTTAACCCTACATGTCATTCTTCCATTTAGATTCCTCCTATAACAAGTGTATTTGGAACCAATCAGATTGGTTTCAATATGTTTTAATTCCTCAATACAAGCTCTGAAATATCTCATTGTGGTAGCATTGGAAACATGTCCAATATTGTCATCTACATGTAAAATAGCATTGGAATCTCCCATTATAACCGAGGGATCTAATATAACTCTTGAAATCTCATTCATGTGTTTCCAATGAGTTCTTCGACTGATGTAATAGTAGAAAGCATAAACTATTTAACAAAAAGAGATCTGACCCTCAATAAGGAAGGTGCAAGTGATAATTTGGTTGTCCACTCAAAAAATGGAAGGATTAGTAACATTTTGATGGAAAACCAAGATATTTATTTCAATACTAGTGATATCTTTCACAGAACATAGAAAATAATTACCATTTTGGGAAAAAAAGAACCAGAAGTGATGTTATTAGATTTTAGCTCAGAGATGCCAATGAAATCAGGTTTCTGTTTACTCACAAGAAGCCTAAGGCAACATAATGTTCTAGGGTCGGCTAGCCCCTGTAAATTCTCGAAGAGGATACACATCATTGTTTCTGAATGGGGGAAAGTCCCCCTTTCTGTTATTTCTCAGTTTCACTTTTTTAATTGGAGCTTCTCAACTCTCTCTTGTTGGAATGGTTGGTAGAATAAAATTTCTTTATTGTGAGCTGGATCCCCAACCAAAAATAATCTTCCCTGGTTTGTAATCCTTTCATTATATGGTATGAATATTTTATACTGATGTTTATATGTTGAGATGGTGTGTGCTCTGACAATTGCATAGAGAGAGCCGCCTGAGAAAATCCAGCTGCAAGTCTGTCATCCATATCAACTGTTTTTAATAATTCTGAGGTAATGAACTCCAAAAGAGGGATTCAGACTGCAGATTTAAAGAAAAAGAGAGAATATAATCCGATGCCTCTTGGAAAATTAAGGATTCTTTAGAAAAATCACTTAGTATTTCTGCACCATTAGAGTTACCGGTTTCAGCATGAACACATCCTTGGGATTCTTATTCCTCTACTAAGTCTTCCTAGGGTTTACTAGTAGCAGAATTGTTATCCCAGGTGACCTATTTTTAACCTTCTTTGTATTTTTTTCAAAAATAGTGTTTGGTATTAATATTTTTCCTTTTAAGAGCATATTTCATCGATGTATTAATAGAGGATGGATTGCAGAATTTTTGTACAATTCTGCACTGATCAGGGGGTCTAGGGGGGAGGGAGGGGTGTCCAGGGGGTTGTCTTGGGGGGAGGGGGATGTGCAGGGGGTGCAAGGGGGGATGTGCAGGGGGGTGCAAGGGGGGATGTGCAGGGGGTGCAAGGGAAGCTGTACAGGGGGGTGGCAGGGGGGAAGGGGGGTGATCCTCGCATTTGGAATCTCTCAAATAAAGAGTCTTTAAACTCTTTTATTTTATTAATCTTCACTTCCATCATAGCATCACTGACATTCATGTATACTTTATGCAATTTCTCCAAAGCATGGATCACTTTTTTAACAACATTTTCAAACACTTTTCACTTAAAATATTTGCAATTCTTCATCATATTGAAAAAATATTTCATTGCAGGGGAGGGGGGGTGTCCAAACATGCATTCTGTTTTCATTATTTTGTTTGTTCTATTGCATTCTGTTTTTGCATTCTGTTTTTCATTTGTTATTATTTTTGTTTGTTATATTGCATTCTGTTTTTGTTATTTTGTTGTTTTTAAATTTCTGTTGTTCTGGAAACATGCATTCTATTTTTTTCCATGTGCATCAACAATCCCCATGATGAGATGTCATCAAAATTCATCTTGTTGATGTATACAGGTGGGGAATGATATTTCTCTACCATTTCCCAACGAATAGAGGATTCCTTGAAAAGTACTAATCTCAAGTCTAGGGAAACTCTATCAGCCCTAAGAAAAAATAGGGGGAAGAGATGAAATAGCTTCTGTTATGCTTAATATACACCCTACACTAGCAGGAACTCCATGCCCTGTACCGAATAGTGCAGGTCCCCCTATATGTCAAAAACATCATCTTCATTGACACGACTATAAGAGGTGATTCAAAAGAAATCAATTTAAATAGAAAAGGAATAAAATATACTAATTATGATAAGATCATGTCTATTGATACTTTTTATAAACTATGAATTATAACTATATTCACCTACCAATGCTGAACAGGGATGATGATGCAAGTCTTGATGACTGGCCATAATATTATCTCTTCCAATGGATACTATGACACAACATTCAAGAGTGTTTTTTCTTCAAATTTTTCATGTATAGGGTCATAGATTCTCGGAATGTGATGCTAGGGCTGCCACCACCACATGATTTATATGTATCCACCATTGACTCGAATGAAGGATAGTGGGAAAAATTGTTATAAAAATTGTAGAAGTTTAATAGTTGGGTGTCTTAAAAAACAGTCCACTGAGCTCATGAAAAAACATTTGAATTGCTGAATCACCCTAAAATTCTCCCAACAGATCCTAATGTTGTGTAGAAATAATACTAATCCCCATGATCCTCTAAGGGTCAAGAAAATCAGGTATAGGAAGTTGAACCTTCACCAAGAACAAATTTGTGTTGGACACTCTTAGATATCACACATGAAAATATAAGGAAATGTGCACCAACCCACCAAATGAAACCATGACCACCTTCTATCCAAAAAGATCCACCTAAATAAGTTATTTGAGTAGACTAATATTCTAATTAGTAATTAATCTTCGACCCCGTTATTGTCATAAATTTAATAGAAACCTTATCCAATTCAGCTCCTATAGATGAAAGCAATACTAAACAATTTGTATCCCCCCACCAACAGCAGCCCCTCAATTTAATAACCCCCACCCACTGCCAAGGTTTCGAACAGAACAGCTTGCATGTCGGGATTCATGTCCTCAAAGCACACAAAATTTAGAAAAGTTCTTGAACCGTCCCTACTGTTTTGTTTACATCCACATTGCCCAAAAACTAATTCCCAGCTCACCATAAGCCTGATAAGGATAAGCTCTCTCTTTAATCCAGTTCTGATACCTCCATCACTAGCTGGTCCATTATGGACACTTAATGAGTAGGTTTTCAGTGAATGTAACCTTACACCCTATGCTAAAACTCTATTCTGCTATGACAATAATGAAGAAATTTCATTGGGCCAACAGGGGGGCTGTCCAGCAGGGGGGGCTGTCCAGCAGGGGAGGGGGTCCAGGGGTGGTGTCCAGGGGGTGTCCTGGGGTTTAAAGGGTCCAGGTGGTGTCCAGGTGTGGTGTCTAAGGGTGTCCAGTGGGGGTCCAGGTGGTGGTGTCCAGGGGTGTCAAGTGGGTGGTTTCCAGGGGTGTCTAGTGGGGGGAAGGTGTGGTTGCATTTCTAATAATAAGTTCTGGAATTTGAAACCGATGAATTATTAATGTGTAAAAGCTTTTTGAGTTTTCAATGGAAATCTCTATCTTAGATACTGGTAATGTTTGTGTTTTCCTACAGGGTCTCAAGCAGGAAGTTATTGTTGATTTAGTGGAATAGTTCCATGCATACAAGTGAAGAGTGGTACACTTTGTTCATTTGATATATCAAATTTGGTTTTCCTGCACTTAGAATGTTATGTGTTATCTTGTGCTATTTTTAATCATGGCTGCTACTAGAATCTATTCACACTTACTAGTTTGGTTCTTTATATAGGAATCCATATGCCCTGGGAATGTATATCTTGAATATGGTATTTTATTCTCATGATTTTATTCAATGTAATTGAATTGTTTCTATACAGAATTTTATTTTTGTTGCTATGAGGTAGAGGTAGGGTCCCTCTCCTAGACCATTTAAATCAAGAATGTTTTAAATTTCATTTAGTTGCCTTCTTAATTTTTCATGTTTATATTAAATTGAAATTCTTGAATAAGTGTTAGTTCAGATAATTGTTTCGTTTGATAAATAAGTCCTGGTTTTGTAATAAAACCCCTCCAACGGAGGTGCGCTGTCTGCGAAAACTCACAGTGGTATACCTTTCATAACATTATTGCATTGATGTTTTCCTTATACTTGATGTCATTGTTAGTCATAAAGCACACATCGTACTTGACACTTTTATATCCCTGTAAGGGGTTTCCCTATTTTTATTAAAACAATTGTTTGAACCTAGACAATCTTTAAGTGCCGTTAGACTTTTATAATGGGTCCCATGTTGTGTGACCATGTCACATGGCATGTGATATTTAAATATAACCAAAAGCCCAGTTCCATAGCCCAGGGGTCCCATAGTACCAGTAATGTCAGATTACATGTTATGTAACCTTTGATTTTCCTGATCCCATGGGGTATTCCTCTAGATATTCCTACACATTTATAGATCTCAAAAAATCACCATATTAGGTATATCAGGGATCATCCAATCCTCTAGTCATCACATATTAGCATTAATTTCTTTAAATCTTCTGAGAAAACATCCTCTCATGCCATCCATATCATCCTATTTTAAACTAAGTGGAAGATGTTTCCCCGCGGATGTCGCTGGACTGGGCCAACACGTTGCGGTCACGCTGCGGTCACGCCGCGGTCACGCCGCGGTCACGCCGCGGTCACGCCGCGGTCATGCCGCGGTCATGCCGCGGTCACGCCGCGGTCACGCCGCGGTCACGCCGCGGTCACGCCGCGGTCACGCTGCGGTCACGCCGTGGTCACGCTGCGGTCACGCTGCGGTCACGCCGTGGTCACGTCGCGGTCACGCCGCGGTCACGCCGCGGTCACGCCGCGGTCACGCTGTGATTTGGCCCTGCTCCAGGACGACACCCTGCGGCGGTCACGCCACGGTCACGCCATGATTTGGCCCTACTCCAGGACGATACCCTGCGGCGGTTACTCCTCTAGGACGACACCCTGCAGCGGTCAATCCGCAGTCATGCCGCGGTCACGCCGTGATTTGGCCTTGCTCCAGGACGACACCCTACGGTGGTTACTCCTCCTTAGAGAAACATTGAATGGTTAGCTCTATAATTTTTCTTATTTCCTCATTCCTAAACTATATCTCCTCTCAGTGCTACCTCTCATCCATCTTTCCACAAAATGTGCATAGCAGGTGGTTCAAAGTCTCAATTCAACTGAAAACATTGGTTTGGAATTGTCTGGCATATTTTATTGTACATGTATCACATAATATTTGTTCGGTAATTCTTTTTTTTCCTCATCCTCTTCAGATGTTGTCTGAACCAGATCATCCTCATCCTCTGCACATGTCGTCTGAATCGGATCAGCCTATTGTGATGAAAATTCAATGTTTGATTTTGGCTGTTTTAGATTAAATTCCTTCCATAATTTCCTCATCTCATGTAGCACTCATTGGAAGAGGATGATCACTGCTAAGTTGAGTTTTAAAGGCTTCACACAATCTATTTGATGGAATTCCAAAGAGGCTGTTCTATTATGAGGGCCTATTCCATACTGGAGTTCCCACAATTCCCCCACAAGCTGGCAAAGGGAGGTCTGTTTGGGCCTATGTAAACAGGTCTTGTTTGTTATGGACAAAGATGCAACTGGAGACCTGGTTTTCTTGATGAGTTTCAATTAAGGGTCTTCATTGTAGAGGAGACTAGCTCTGTTCTGTATTTGGTAGTTGCTTCCATGATGGTTCCCACAACCGTTTGACTGAATTTCACACCAAACCAAGCCCTGCTAGTGAATATTTTTCGATTCACTATAAAAAACCCATGGCCAACCCACCAAAATCAAACTAGCTATTCCAGGGTCATTTCCACTCTCACTAAAAAAATCCAAACTCAATCCCTTCTACAATTCCAAGCTACCACTTCAATTTAGCCACTATGAACTCCTTCCCTGTCCCCCACCATTATTCAATCCACCTAGCCAACCCATCCACAACATGACCACCAATAATTCCTACCCACTTCTCAACTTCTAAGCCACCAACCCCACATTTTCCACCAGGCATCCCACTTTAAAACCATTCCAAACCTCACCCAATTCTAACCAATTAAACCAGACCCCTTTACATTTGAATCCCTCATCTAAATTCCTGTTCCAACTCACTTATTTTAGACCCAGTCATCCCTGCCACTTCAGAAAAACAAGAGCATCCTACTTAAAATCCAGTCCAACTTAGTTTCCTTCATGCCTGCCCCCATGAGTCCATAGCCTCACCTCAACCAAATTATTAACCACCTGGACACCTGGAAGCCACAAGAGGAGAGAGAAGGTTTATAGATTTTTTTTGTAATATTTTATTCCATTGGAAGAGAATTTGTTGGATTCTTCCACTTGTAATGAGGTACTTAATTTCCTCTCCCTCTTTCTTTCATTAAATATTTGACAGATCCTATGTAAAAAAATAATTCTCCACCTCCGAGGAAGGAACTATCAGCTACTGTTCTTCTGTTCTTCTTCTTGGTGATGAATAAAACTCCCCAAGTATATTGGGAAAATTTTATTCATTTTTTTCATTTATCTCTTCTTACTTACTGCTGATTTCAGCAGCCAGATTCGGTCTTTTAGCAATATCCCATAACATCCATCCATTGTCTAGGGGGTCCAGTGGGGGGGGGGGGGGTATGTCCTGGGGTGTCCAGGGTCTGGGGGGTGTCTTGGGGAGTCTATCCATGGGGTCTCTAGGGGGTCTAGTGGGGGGGGTCTGTCCTGGGGGGTCTGGGTTTGGGGGGGGGGGGGTTGGTTCTGGGGGGTGTTCATGGTCTGGGGGTTGTCCAGGTTGTGGGGGGGGGGGGGGGGGGGGGTTGTCCTGGGGTGTCCAGGGTCTGGGGGGGGGCAGGACTGGAAGGGGTGTCCAGGGTCTGGGGGGGTCTGTCCTGGGGTGGGGTCTGTCCTGGTGTGTCCAAGGTCAGGGGGCAGGGGTGCAGGGGGAAGGGGGCAGGGGTGTCCAGCAGGGGGAGGGGTGTCCAGCAGGGGGAGGGGCTGTCCAGGTAGGGGGGAGGGGTGTCCAGGGGGGTGGTCCAGGGGTGTACAGGGGTGGTGGTCCAGGGGGAGGGGTGTACAGCAGTGGTTTCTATTTCTGGTATTCTTTTTTGGACTTCAACAGATTCTGCAAGGACTCGGCTAATGGTCCTTCAACAGATTATGCAAGGACTCGACGAATGGTTCTTCCACTTATTCCTCTTCTCCCCCAAACTGTAACTCGCTCTATATGTACTGCTTCATATCAATACAGAAATTTACCATTTTACCTTCTTTTTTTTCCTCTGTCAATTTTATTCCAAACAAAATGTGTGTCCTCTATTTCTATCAACCTTCAGCACACCTTCTATACATCTTCAACTTGTATTCCTTCCACCTATTTCGCAAATAATATGTGCCAAGAAATGTATGTTCTGTTTTGTTCTCAGTGGCTATATCATGGTTATACCAACAGATGAAAATTCATTCGTGGATATATGTGCGATTTGGCCAATATTATCTCGGGCTCCTCCTACGGAACCCTCCCCGACTCACTCCCCTCCCCTGACACACTCCCCTCCACATAGGACCACGCCTCCCCCTCCCCGGACGACAACACCTCCCCCGACGCCGACAGACTCCCCTCCTCCCCCGACGCACTCCCCTCCTCTAGTCACCATTAATAAATTTGAGGGATAACTTGGATTCTCCCTTCATATCCATTTGGGGTAAATAAATATCATCTGATAACAGATGACCAGTAATGAGAGCCTAATAGTTTTGCCTCATCATCAGTGAAACCTTATAAAAATAGGATAAAGTATGATTGGATGTCTTGTGTTGGTGTGATAAAGACAACCACCTAGACAACTCAATTAATATTGGAATTATTAAGCATTATTTCAGTCGATCTTTGAAAATCACCATCAAAATATGTTTTCTAATACTCTTTGACATGATCCACTTAGAGGGTAGCCTCATTTGGGAAATCAACATTCAGGGGTTGTTCTTCAGGGGTGGATGTGTCTCCAATGGGGTTGTCCAGTTGGGGCATGGGGGATGTCAAGTGGGGTGCAGGGGGCAGGGGGCACGGGGCAGGGGTGTCCAATAGGGGGAGGGGTGTCCAGCAGGGGGAGGGGCTATCCAAGCATGGGGGAGGGGTGTCTGGAAGGGGGGAGGGATGTCCAGGGGTGCAGGGGGTGTCCAGTGGGGCTGTCTAGTGGGGTTGTCCAGTTGGGGCATGGGGGCTGTCCAGTGGGGTGCAGGGAAAGCATGGGGGACTAAGGGGGGCATGGGTGGTGCAGTGGGGTGTTCAAGGGGGCTGTCCAGGGGGTTGCTAGGGGGTGCAAGAGGGTTGTCCAGGAACCTAAGCCCATACAGGTTACGAATGTCTCTATAGAGAAAATGCAGTGCTGTCCAGATATAGAAAATATCATAAAACATCCCACAGATACTTCACAGGCACGAGGTATAACTATTTCACCACCTATAGATAGTGAGCACGGTGGTATTAAATCTGGTAACTCTATTTCAAATCATAATTCCAATGTTTTGTTTAATGCAGTACTACATGAAATGCAAGCAGATTTTATCTGAGGATGAGCATGTGTGAAAATGATTTCACCAAGCTGTTTGTTTAGTTGATAAACAGTTTTTCTGGTAATGTTTTCCAATTTCAAATATGTTTTATTTTATTTCCATAAACACTTTATAGTTTATTCTGTTTTATTTTTCAGACTAATTATATTTATGTTTTCCTAGATTACTCATATATAGCTACTTCTGAATTTTGTTTCAAGTGTTTCCCAAGTCCTACTAAGAACCTATAGTATGGGGTGGTCCTACTAAGAACCTATAGTATGGGGCCAGTGTCCAGCTACGGTCAGGTGTCCACCAGGGGTAAATATGCAGGGGGGTCCAGTGTCCAGGGGGGAGTCCAGTGTCCAATAAGGGTAAATATGATTTGGGCATCCCGAGAACTAGTTTCCAGGGGGAGTCCAGTGTCCAGCAGGGGTACAAGGGGGCTGGTAGGGGTGGGGGGGAGTATGGGTCCAGTGTCCAGCAGGGGTCCAGTGTCCAGCAGGGGTAAATATGCAGGGGGAGTCCAGTGTCCATGGGGGGAGGGAGGCGGGGTGCTGTCCAGTGAGGGGGGGGGGGTGCTGTCCAGGCAGGGGGGGGGGGGGTGTCCAACAAGGGGGAGGGTTGCTAAACATGGTCTGTAAATCTGACGTAGTTCAGTCTTTTCAGGTCTTATCTCATGCTACTAAACATGTCAGAATTGCTGAATTGGTAGATGTTAAACCTGAATCTGGAAGTGCTGAAGATGTTGTGGTTATCAGATCAGAAAAACATGGTTATCAGATCAGGGGGCAGAGGGACTAGCAGGGGACTGACAGGGGGCCTAGTAGGGGGAGGGGGACTAGCAGGGAGCAGGGGGGATGGCATGGGGCTGGGGGGGGGGGGGGGGGGCTAGCAGGGGGACTTGCAGGGGGGACTTGCAGGGGTGGCGGGGGGGACTGGTAGGGGGCGAGGGGGGGGGGGGGGGCTGGCTGGCAGGGGGCAAGTAGGGGGTGTCGGGGGGGGGGGGGAACTCACAGGGGGTAGGGGGCAGGGGGCTGGCAGGGTTGTGGTTGGGGGGACTAGCATGGGGCAGGGGAGAAAGGAAGGGGGACAAGCATGGGGGGTGGCAGGGGGTGGGGTGTCCAGGCAGGGGGGAGGGGTGTTCAGGCAGGGGGGGGGGGGCTGTCCAGCAGGGGGGAGGGGTGTCCAGGCAGGGGGAGGGGTTGTCCAGCAGGGGGGAGGGTCTGTCCAGCACGGGGGGGAGGGTTGTCCAGTAGGGGGGAGGGCTTTCCAACAGGGGGGAGGGCTGTTCAGCTGGGGGAGGGGTGTCCAGGCAGGGGGGAGGGGTGTCCAGTTGGGGGGAGGGGTGTCCAGTCAGGGGGAGGGGCAGTCTAGCAGGGGGGAGGGGCTGTCCTGTAGGGGGGAGGGGTGTCCAGTAGGGGGGAGGGCTATCCAGCAGGGGGAGGGGTGTACAGCAGGGGGGAGGGGTGTTCAGGCAGGGGGAGGGGTTGTCCAGTAGAGGGGGAGGGGTTGTCCTTGAGGAATGTCTAGCTGAGAACGAGCATGAATAGGTGTAACAGCAGGTAGAGTAAAATGTGGCATCCCTATTAGTATATGTCATGTGTAACCTATAGGGTGAGGTCTGTAATGATGCTCCTAGACATGTTCTGGTTGTGTAAAAAATGATGGGAACTCTCTATTTTCTATTTCTTGATTCATGTACGTTGGTTGTTGGTACCCCATGTTGATAGGATGTTTCATCTTAATTCTAGTTACGGTAGAGAACCATCTTTGATAAGGTGCTCAAGTTGGGAGTACGAGTTGAGGATATGCTTATAGAATATATCCAGCAGAATTGTGCTTTACCAGTTTCAACATGAACACATCCTCGGGCGGGGGGGGGGGGGGGGGTGCAGGGGGGATTGGCAGGGGGCAGGGGGGTGGCGGGGGGGGGGGGGGACTAGCAAGGGCAGGGGGGGATGGCAGGGGGACAAGCAGGGGGCAGGGGGGGCTGGCAGGGGGACAAGCAGGAGGTGGCGGGGGGGACTAGAAGGGGCAGGGGGGACTGGCAGGGGGAAGGGGGGACTAGCAGGGGGTGTGGCAGGGGGCAGGGGGGACTGGCAGGGGGTGGTAGGGGGGGACTGACAGGGGGGTGGCAGGGGGGACTGGCAGGGGGGTGGCAGTGGGGTGGTAGGGGGGTGGCAGGGGGGTGGCAGGGGGTGGCAGTGGGGTGTCCAGGGGGTGTCCCGGGGGTTTTCAAGGGGGTTGGGGGTATTTTTTTATGGATTTGGACACCATATTGACACAGTTTAAACCGTGGATATTGGTTTATTACCACGGTTATTAACCGTGGCTAGAGACATAATGCCACGATTTTAAACTGTGGAAATTAAGTCTTTCCGACCTTTAGTATAGCCACGGTTTCAACCGTGGCTATAGTGTTAATGCCAGGATTTGGAACCGTGGATATAGGTCTAGGCCTATATCCACTCCAAACATAGCCATAGTTTGGGGAACTGTGGCTATTACCTATATCCACGGTTTTAGGGCCTATAGCCACGGTTTAGAACTGTGGCTATAGACCGAATTTCCAGTAGTGTGAACTATTAAAATTCATAATGATTTATATACATAATGTCGAATATTCATAAATATACCATAAAGTCCTCGACCAATACACTTGAAATTTGTTATGTGCTCTGCCAAAACAATATCGGAAAATGGGAATGGCCACAACCAATTCTACATCTATATTATCCAGTGAGACTTACTGATGCATCAAGGGGGTATAGAGGGGCACACAAGTCACTTGCTAAGTCCAATTAATTCCTAATTTGAATTTGGATAAATATAATCAACATATACAATCATATTTAAACTAATATAGGAAATTTAAAAAACTTTCGTAAACACTTACAATATTGAGTAATATAGTGATTTGTTTCAAGATATCACATACATAGTGAAAAAAATCATAAAACATTCATCAATATATGGTATATAATATCATAAAAGATTTTTCCCAATTATATTTAATAACTAATAAGATAATTGAATGAAATTAAAATATGCTTATAAAATCATTGTGTAATTCATGAAATAAACAATCTTTTACTTAAAAAGAAGAGTCATTTTGGAATATCATATGTATTGGTGTTAATAATAGATTGTAAATAAATAAATTACTAAAATTTAATTTATGGGGATTTAAATTATATTTGAGTCACAAATGATGTCCCACTAAAGATTAATCATGTAAAACCATTTTTAAGAATCTTTATAAATAAAACATTTTATTGTGGTTTAAGGAATATATTTTAGTGTGGAAAGGTATATTTTTATTCATAAAACCATAAATTAAGATATATATTTATTCATGTTTAAATGTTTTATTTTATAAAAATAATGATTAATTAATATATATTATATAGTTCACTTGAAATGGGTTTGAATTTGGAAAGTTCCCTTGAATCTGTCTTGTTTCTCAGGATGAAATTTTAGACGGTCCTTTTAAAACTTGTATCTCCCCATAATAGAATGAAGGATCATTTTTACAGAAATATAGTACATCAACTCATAATTTATTTTTAGTACCCGAGAATAAATAATAAGTTTGTTGATGTATGTAGAGAATAAGATTAACCCTACTGAAAATGGATGTTTGGGTATAGAAGCCATTCTACATTGTAGTATATAAAATCATATTCCCCAAAATAAATAATCATACACTAATTCATTGATTGTTATGAAAATATATATATTCATGATATGATACATCAATATGTAGTATATATACACCGTAATCAAATAAGATTAATGAATAATGAATATCTCACTAAAATCGAAGTGATATAAGGAAACACATATATTATGTCTGAATGTATTATGTACATGATCATAATATCCAAAATAATCAACATAGATTCATTAATTAATATTCTAGTTCTGTAGCATCCCAACCTGACTTACCATTAAATTAGTGGCCAGACCGGTAGGTCACATCGACCCAAGCGCGTCTCCCCATACGGCAGAGGCTACCGACTAGCAGCGAGGGTCTCGGGAGGTGATAGTGGGAAGATTATTCCCTCATATCAGAGTAACACAGTGGTATTATCAGTTTAAATAATATTCAATAGAAGAAGAAGTAAACAATTGACAGACAATAGTGATAGACATGTAATATCCATTTAATAAACGGTGGAAAACACCAGTTTACAATGCATGCATGTACATATAACGTTACATTTATGATAGCAGGAAACATTACAACATGATTTACAAAAAATACAAAACAAAAATATAGCAAATCCCTACGGCGATCCCCTGAGCATCCCAAGATACATCTTAGACCTTTCTTCTTAATACCTCCGGTACAAATAGCATAGCAGACAACCTAGGTCCTTCAAGAAAGAAGGTATACTCGGGTACCACAGTGAAATGGTGGCCTGAGTAGAGTGTGAGGTATAAATATCAGAAGGTCGGCACCACCGGTGTAAAACCCAATCTAGAGAGTGTATAATAGTTAAACATTGAGCAGGTATGGAGAAATGAGTTAGAAGAATGACATATGTAAATAAAACCCATCCAGGTTCCCAAGGGACACCTGACCGTTGTACCTGCATCGGCTTATTGCCAGTTAAGTAACCTAAACATGTCACCATATATATATATATAAAAGAATTTTGGTCATAGATGGAATGGGGTAAGAATTCCTCCCTCCCATTAATAGGATTAGTGGGCACTAGGTAAGAATTACACTCATACCTATAGGTCTACAAGAAAGGGGTAAGAACTCCTCCCTTCCATACACGTATAGAGAATAGCGGGAACAAGGTAAAAATGCCTCTCATCCCTATAAGTCCACTAGAATGGGGTAAGAATGACTCCCTTCCATAAAATTGATAATACTGGCATGGGGTATATCTGATTCCCATCCAGACATGTAAACCATCACTAGAAGTCAACTGGAAAGGGGTAAGAATGCCTCCCTTCCAAACATATATTCATCAATAGAAGCCAACTAGAAAGGGGTAAGAAATCATCCCTTCCAGACATGTACTGTAACACTGGTATGGGGTATAAATTCCTCCCATCTAACCACGTATCTGTCATTAGGTGGCCTAAGAATACACTCACCTTTTTTATCATTCCTTATGTGGCATCAGTATGTGCACACTCACAACACAAACATGTCTATAATATACTAATCATGGAATTACCTAATATGAAATCAAAGAATCATACCAGATAAACATAAGCGATCATACTTAAGGCAACCCATATTAAGTATCTAAATCAAGAGATTCACACATTCTTTTCACCAATATGAGCCGTGATCATTATGTAATCCAAAGGAATGGTCATACCACACTAATTTGTTCCTTCCTAGTCTCACCGTTCCATCTTAAAGGATATGTTTATCATTGTTTAACCCGTTGATACATTCTAGAGGAAACAAGTCATTTTGTCTTAAGTCATCCAACTATGGTTATCATCTTACTCAATTTTCTAAAACATGGAAAATTGACCCAAACACAAGAATCCCAGAAATTTCACTCCCTTTGTCTCAACCAAACAAGTTCACATAGAAAGCATCAAAGAGGCACAACAACAATCTAGCTATCAAGCAAAAAAAGTCTATCACTACTTTTTAACTTCAAGACAGCACACCTCTAATCGAGGGGTTTATTATTAAATTGTCAGTTTAGTGATCACAAAACCCTTTTATATTATCCTGAATTTCACACTCTTTTCCAAGAAACATTTAATCAAAACCATATTGCAGAATTAAAATACTAAGGCATTGTAGTATTGAACTAATTAATACATTACTTCAATTTAAAGGGAAAGGATAGGGACCCTACCTCTAGGTAGATCCATTCGTCCACTCTAGATCATGACACATTCTAACATAGAGTCGCCTATGCTCCGAAAAAGCGAAACCAACACGAACCCGACAAAACACTAAGAAAAACATACCAGGACCATTAAAAACAACTAAAAAATTAGATTAGAAGATTTGAAAACAAGACATGGGTAAAACCCTTCCCTCGAACAAAAGCTGGAAACAAAAACCACCCGTATCCGCCTCGCCTTCAGTGATGGATGCCCAATATCGAACCCAAGGGTCCCAAGATAACATTTTAAAAACCCTATAATGAAGGAAAAAGATGAATTAAGAAACACCCAATACCTGGGGTTCGGTCGAATCCCGCGGGTCGGCGAATAGGCAAAAATATGGCTGTAGGAAAGGAGGAGAAATGAGAGAGAAGATTACCATGAAATTTGATGAAGAAACCTCAATAAAATGGCTGGAGATCGATGCTTGGAGGAGGGAGTAGAGGGGGTGTCACGGGCGGTCAAGGGGAGCCCCCATGGGGGTGTCATGTGCACCTTCTTTTGTTCTTTAAAAACCATCCTCCTTCAGGTACGACGCACCTGAAACACATGGAGACGATCGGGAAATTTCTCGGGCCTTTACCCAACCCAATAAAAATTAAATAGAAGGGTTCAAAACTTTATAACCTCATTCTAAATCCTGATTCTAAAAAAAGACTAGTTTAGTAATTGAAAAAGATCAATTTCCCCCAATTTTTAACCCTGTTCAAAATGCGGGTCATTATAACCTTCCCAAATTATAACTTCTCGTCCCCGAGAAGCCATCGGGAACAACACACACCTCACTCGACCTACAAGGGTCGTTTTGATTCGTTCAAACGATCATGTTGTGTTCACAAACGTCCAACACACTCTTAAGCAACCAGAAAATCCTATGATGCTTAAGCCACCAAAACCCGAGCCAATGCTCATTTCCCAAAAACACCAAGGCGGCTCTTTCCGAGCCCATCTACCCAGATACACGAACCCGTCGTCATCTATCCAAGCATCTAGCCACATGTACATCCCACCTTAGATATTTAACGTTAAGCAACCAACTCCAAACTACGGTTTGGACCACCATTGGAATTAACTTTCAAAGCACGCCCCAAGAGTTCCTACAATGCTCCTAGCGTGATTTGAAACAGATCAAATAGTCAACTGCCCATAGAATTCAAGGCCCATGTCGAGCTGGTTGTTCATATTAGGAACCAACCAACAAAAACCGCACTTGCCTCTACCTGGAAACATGCCAGAGAATGGTATGCCACCGACCGCAAACATTATACATGAACCTC
Source organism: Viscum album (assembly GCA_963277665.1). Taxonomy (NCBI): domain Eukaryota; kingdom Viridiplantae; phylum Streptophyta; class Magnoliopsida; order Santalales; family Viscaceae; genus Viscum; species Viscum album. Next base: position 1,943,045,355 of record OY728165.1, read on the forward strand.
GAGTCAAGCCATCTCTGGCTGACTATTTACATAAACACTCAGCCTAAACGGCCGATGTATTTCAAACAGAACCAGGTGCCTTTCTACAAGGCACCTTATGTTTAGCACAAACACGTTCACCAAAGAATACACCCAAATTCTGATGACATTTCCAAGAGAAAATCATAGAAGAACCCACACGTCCCACGTACAACGCTGAAAATGAACCATCCAATCCAGACCAACGACTTTAAAACTTTTGCGCAGATAAGACTGATGCTTTCTTAGTGCATCATCGACCAGGAAACGATAGGGTACATGCTCGTCACAAAGCATAATACACCAAGAGGATTGAAACAGATTCTATCTAATCATACAATATTACTGAAAGGATGAACAGTTAAACCTTAACTGGTCAACTTCAAAGATGGAACTCAGCTTCACCTACTGACGCATCCACATGATTTAAAACTCACATGCCTCAAGGAATTCAAACACGACAAAACATTTCTAGAAGGAATTCCAGGTACTATATCTTCTACATGGAAGGACACATTTACCATATTCGACGCAACACACTCCCAACCTTAGGAGTGTCATAGTCACCGATGGGATGGAATATAAACTTTCCGAGAACTAACACGATAGTACACGAACACCGAAAAAGATAGCGTGACGCTCCTCCACCCCAATCACATCACCAAAAAAACAAAGAAGATCCAAAACAAGGAAACCAACATGTCAAAACATACAAGTCATTCGAAACCCATCCTGAACATTGGGACGAAACAATTCTTTAACATAGGGCCACTCTACTGAGGATATGACCCAAAGGAGCAAAGAAAGTCAGAAACCAACGACCACCCATCTGAATAAGAGTGTCATTAGTAAAAAAAGAGTCCAACAAGGGACAACAACACCCTACAACACCTCACATCAGAAAACACATAGTACAAGCAAGGAATTGAAATGCCAAGGGTGCTACCAACCATGGGATAACCCCTTACGAAGATCATATGTCAACCCTAATGACGGTTCACGCCAAACAAAGTCACTAGGATCAAAAGCCAAGCATTAAAACACCGCTAATGAAACAATTCCCATGGGAAACACCTATAGATGTGTTCCAAGGTAACTCAATGAGAATCTAAAGACTACACCTTACGCTAGGGTTTCTATGCACCACCACGGTTTCCATTACAAAGCCCTTAACATTTTACACCATTAATCTTTAACCATCTAAATGATTCAACTACAAAACAAGTAAAATAAGCATGTTTCACAAAAGCAGCCTTTTAAAAACATTCACATTCAAAGACATCCCATATTTATCAACCAAATGAGCATAACAAAAACATTTAATCAAAAAGGGTACCTAAGAGGGTAACATTTTATCCATCCTAGGTTCTTCATAACGAAACCCCAAATAAGATACTCAATTACTTTTAAATTTCAACCAACCCAACCGGGTTATCACATGAAACACTCTCCAACTGTCATATTAGTGACCAGTTTCACATTTAACAGTTAGACAAAAAATTTCAATTTCAAAATCACATATCATTTTCCATTTAATCATTTCACAATAATGAATTCCTTTACATTAAATACAGGTTTCCATTTCCCAATTCATGAAGCACCCATACACTTCATGGATTAAGAATTGACTCAAATATTTATCAAACCCAAATTCCTACCCAGAATTTAACATGCTCACATACAACGACCCAAGTATATGGGTGGACATCTACCAAAATATAAAGATCCCATACACCGTATAAATTGATATTTGGCTCCCTTAATCAAAACCAATTTACTTAAACATTTTAATTTCCACAGATTTACGTTTTTATAAATATCCCTACAAACGTATTTATATCATGCTCAGAATGGTTTTAATATACAGGTTACCCCTTACCGGTTGTAAGGAGCCCATACACATTACAATCAAAAATTGGTTCCCATTCATTAACAACCCCAGTACAACCAAAGAAAGACATTCCATCATAATCAGTAAACACAGAACATGTTATATCACAAAATCATGTTATAACACATAAGCATGGAATATAATCACTTAATCATATTATAAAGGAAATCTAAGATGCAACAACATGGCATGGGACATGCTTGACATGTTAATTCCATTGTTCCTAATATAATGCATGGAATGCATCATTCTTCAAATATCTGTCCAAGGGAAAAAATCAAGGAAATTTCATACCACAAGCAGTAGAAAATACAACATTCACTCAAGGTGAAATCATATCGACAGTAATAGCAAACAACATGAACAACAATTCCCAACCCTGGCCACTTGGTCATTTCCCATGCGTGGGGTGATCAGTCCCATGAACGACTATTAGCCAAACGCCGACACATTCCAAATATCATATATACCAACCCAAAACAATGAGTGAAAAAAGAAAAGAAACTCCTCTAATACTATATTGTAACGTCTCGACCCGGCTTTCCATCGAACCGATGGCAAGACCAGTAGGTCATACGTTCTCAAGCACGTCTCCCCATATGTCATAGGCTGCATACAAGTAGTGAGGGTCTCGGGAGGGGATAGTGGGGAAAAAATACCCTCATATCAGCGTAATGGAATGGTATTATTAGCGTAAATAATATTAAATATTGGAAGTAGAAAACAAAAGAAATACAGTAGTGATAGACATGTAATATCCATTTAATAAAAGGTGTAAAACGCCAGTTTATAATTCATGCATGTACAGATAATGTTATATTTATGAATGCATTAAACATTACAGCATGATTTACAAACAATACAAAAAAAGAAGAAAATAAATAAAATCCCGATGTCGATCCACTAGGCATCCCTAGCTCTGGCTTGGTCCTTTTCTCCTAACACCTCAGGTACAAACTGCACAACACACAACCTAGGTCCAGCAAGCATGAAGGTCTACATGGGTACCCTCATGCAATGGAGGCCTGAGTAGGGTGTGAGAGATAAATCTCAGTATGCTGGAACCACCAGTGTCAATCCCAATCCAGATAGTGTATAATAGTTACACTGTTAGTAGGTATGGAGAAATGAGTAAGCAGAATTACATAAGTAAATAACACATGTCTGAGTACCCAATGGACACCTGATAGTTATACTTGCTTCATCTCGTTTCCATTTAAGTAACCTGAACATGTCACCATATATATATATATATATATATATATATATAAGTATTTAGGCCATAGATGGCATGGGGTAAGAATGCCTTCCACCAATCCAGCGTGTCAAAACACACGAGTCATTCGAAATCCATCCCAAACATTGGGACACAATAATTCTTTAATGTCGGGCCACTCTACGGAGTAGATGACCTAAAGACGCAACAAAAGTCAAAACCCAACGACCACCCATCTGAACAAGGGTGTCATTAGAAAAACAAGAGTCCAACAAGGGACAACGGCACCCTAACAACACCTCACGTCATAAAACCCACCTTACAACAAAGGCATTGAAACGCTATGGGTGCTACCAACCACAGGCTAGCCACTTACGAAGATCAAACATCGACCCTAATGACGGGTCATGCCAAAAAAAGTCACAAGGCTCAAAAGCCAAACATTAAAAGACCAATAATGAAACAACTTCAACGGGAAACACCTACGGTCCCGTTTCTAAGAAACTCAAAGAGAAACTCAAGACTACCCCTTCTGCTAGAAATTCTATTCACCACCACGGTTTCCATTACCATGCCCTTAACATTTTACCACATTAATCTTTAACCATCTAAATGTTTCAACTTCACAACAAGTTAAACAAGAAAGTTTCACAAAAACATAATTTTAAAAACATTCACACTCCATGACATCCAATCTTTATCATCAAACTGAGCAAAACAAAACCATTTAAACAAAAGGGGGACCTATGAGGGTCCAATTTCTTCAATCCTAGGTTCTTCAAAATGCAACCCAAAAGAATTTACTCAATTACTTTTAAATTTCATCCAACCCAATTAGGTTCTCTCATGAAGCACTCTCCAACTATGCTACCAGAGCCCAATTTCACACTTAACCGTTAGCCAAAACATTACAATTTTGAAATCACATAACATTTTCCATTTAATCATTTCACAATAATGCAAGCCTTTATATTAAATACGGGTTTCCATTTCCTAATTCATGAAGCTCCCATGCACATCATGGATTTTAAATTGACTCCCCTTTTTATCAAACCCAAATTCCAACCAATAATTAAACATGCTCACATACAACGACACAAGTATATGGGTGGCCATCTTCCAACCTATAAAGTGCACATACACTTTATAAATTGGAATTTGGCTCCCTTAAACAAAACAAATTTGCTTTATCATTTTAATTTCCATAGCATTACATTTTTATCAACAACCCTGGATATGTATTTAAATCATGTTCAGAATGATTTTAATATACGGGTTACCCCTTCCCAGTTGTAAGGTGCCCATACACCATACAATCAAAAATTGGTTGTTGTTCATTAATAACCTCGGTACAACCAAAGAAAAAGATGCCATCATAAGCAGTAAAAAAAGAACATGTTATATCACAGAAGCATGTTATAACACATAAGAATGTCATATAATCACTTAAGCATATTATACAGGAAAGATAATATGCAACAACATGGCATGGAACATGCATGACTTTTAATTCCTATGTTCCTAATATGATGCATGGAATGCAGCTTTCTTCCCATATCAGACCAAGGGAAAAATTCAAGGTAATTTCGTACCTTAAGCTGTAGAAAATACAACAATCACTCAATGTGAAATCATATCGACCGTAATAGAAAACAACATGAACAACAATTCCTGCCCTGGCCACATGGTCATTTCCCATACGTGGTGTGATCAGTCCTAAGCACGACTATTAGCCACATGCCGACACTTTTCTAATCCCCTGACTAGCAACTCAAAACAATAAGACAAATAGAAAAGAAACTCCTCTGATACCACATTTTAACGTCCCGGCCCAGCATACCATTGAACCGGTGGCCGGACCGGTAGGTCACACATCCTCAATTACATATCCACATATGCCAAAGGCTGCTGACTAGTTGCGAGGGTCTCGGGAGGTGATTATGGGGAGACTATACCCTTATATCGAAGTAACACATAAGTATTATCAGAGAAAATAATATTCAATAGCGGAAGAAGAAAACAATTGAACGATAGTAGTGATAGACATGTAATATACATTTAATAAAAGGTGGAAAATTCCAGTTTATAATGCATGCATGTACAAATGATGTTACATTTATGAAATACGGAAACAATATACCATGCTTTACAAACAATACAAAAAAAAAAGACAGCAATGCATGAGGGAGACCCCCTGAGCATCCCAAGATCCCGCATGGTCCTTTTCTCATTACACCATAGGTATAAACAACACATGACACAACCTAGGTCATGCATGCAAGAAGGTCTACTCGGGTACCCCAGTGCCATGGTGGCCCGAGTTGGGTGTGAGAGATAAATCATAGTAGGCTGGCACCACCAGTGTCAAACCCAAACCAGACACTATATAGTAGTTAAACAGTGAGAAGTTATGGAGAAATGTGTAAGTATAATTACATAAGAAAATAACACCCGTCTAGGTTCCCAAGGGACACCTGATTGTTATACCAGCTTTGGATTGTTGCCGGTTAAGTAACCTGAACATGTCACCATATATTTATATATAAAACCATTTAGGTCATAGATAGCGTGGGGTAAGAATGCCTCCCGCCAATTAATAAGATTATTGGGAACGAGGTAAGAATGCTTCTCATCTCTATAGGTCTAATGGAAAGGGGTAAGAATGAATCTATTCCATACACATATAGAGAAAAGTGGGCATGAGGTAAGAATACCTCTCGTCCATATAAGTCAACTGGAAAGGGGTAATAATGGCTACCTTCCATCATATTAATAATACTGGCATGGGGTATAACTTCTTCCCATCCCTCCATGTAAACCATCACTATAATTCAACTAGAAAGGGGTAATAATTCCTCCCATCCAGACATGTAATCATCAATAGAAGTCAACTAGAAAGTGGTAAGAATGCCTCCCTTCCGAACATGTAATGTCACACTAGCATGGGGTATACTTGCCTCCCATCCAACCACGTATCAAACAGTAGGTGGCCTCAGCATAAACTCACCTTTATTATCATTCATTATGTGGCATCATTATCTGCATACTAACAATAAAAACATGACAATAGTATACTACTCATGACATTACCTCATAAGAAATAAAAAAATCATACCACATACACATAAGAGATCATAATTTAGGCAACCCATATTTTGTTTCTAAATAAAGAGAATAACACATTCATTTATCCAACATGAGCCGTGATCATTACATTATCCCAAGGCGTGGTTGTATGACCCCAATCTGTTCCTGCCTAGTCTCACCGTTCCATCTTAAAGGAAACATTTATCATTATTTAACCCTTTGATTCCTTCTAGAGGTTATAACTAATTTAGTCTTAATCATCCCACTAAGGTTTTCATCATTCTCAACTTTCCTAAACATGGGAAATTGACCCAAACACAAGAATCCTAAACATTTCACTCCCTTTTTCTGAACCAAACATGTTCACATACAGAGCATCAAAGAGGCACCACAACAATCCAACAAGAAGCCATAAAAATTATATCACTACTTTATATCTTGAAGACATAGAACCTCTAATTGTGGGGTTTTATTATTAAATTGTTAGTTTAGTGATCATGAAACCCTTTTATCTTATCCTGCTTTTCGCACTATTTTCTAGAAAGCATTTAATCAAAACCAGATTGCATAATTAAAATACTAAGGCATTGTAGTGTTAAACTGATTAATACTTTACTTCAATTTAAAGGGCAAGGAGAGAGACTCTAACTCCAGGTGGATCCATCCATCCACTCTGGATCTTGACACTTTCTAAATAAGAGACACATAAGCTCCGACAAAGAGAAACCATCCCGAACCCACTAACGCACTAAAAAAATAGACCAGCCCCCTTTATAACAACTAACGCATTAGATTTGAAGCTGTAAAAATAAGACATGTGGAAAAACCTTTCCTCGAACCAAATACGGCAAACAAAACCACACATATCTAGCTCCCCTTCGACGGCAGATGCCAAAATCGAACCCAAGGATCCCAAGACAATAGTAGAACAACCCTAGAAAGAAAAAAAACAAGAATCAAGAAACCCCCAGTACCTAGGGTTCAGCCGAATCCTGCGGGTCTGCGGATAGGCCGAAATATGGCTGGATGAAAGGAGGATAAACGTGAGAGAAGATTATCATGAGATTTGATGATGAGTCCTCAATAAAACGGCTGGAGATCGAATCTTGGAGGAGGGAGTCGAGGGGGTGTCGCACGCGGATCAAGGGGATCCCCCTTGGGGGTGTCGCGTGGTCTGCTGAGAGAAAGGGGATAGGCGTGTTTAGGTTAGGTTTTTTAAAATTTATTTTAGATATTTTAAAAACCCAAAATATGGCATGGCACACGGCTTGGGCCGCAGAGTTTGAAAAACCATGCGCCAACTGTGTGTCCCCCACTGGACAACCGTGACACCCCGCATGGGCTGGCTGCACGTTTTGGGGAAACCATGTGCAGGTTGTGCAGACTCATCTGTCACCCTGATTTAAGCCGCATGGTTTGGGCCGTATGGTATGGGATGTCGTGTGCCAACCGTGTGCCTTCTGTTGTTCTTGAAAAACCATCCTCCCTCAAGTATGATTCAAATGAAACACCTAGAGACACTTTGGAAACTTCTCAGGCCTTCGACCAACCCTATAAACATTAAAAAGAATTGTTCAAACCTTAAAAACCTAGATCCAAATCCCGATATTAAAAACGACCGGTTCAGTAATTGAAAAACTTCAATTTCCCCTAATTTTTAACACAGTTCAAAATGCGTGTCATTACAAGTTCCATTTATATATTTAATTTATTAATAATATCATTATAATGTAAATTTAGGTTCGTTAAAATGGTTGAGATATTCAATTTCATCATTTTGGAGTGCACATTTACATAGTTTTCATGATCAATATACTTGTATAAAAGTATTAGTGATCTATAAAAATTCAAATTGAAATATAGAATTGGAGTTATGAATTAATAATGTACATAACTATTGTTAAATAATAATATATATTATTTTGTTATGTTGGGAGAGGATGAATCAGATGAAAAAATTTCATTGATAAAAGCTTAAATTAATTTGGAGGCTTTTCGATCACAACTAATTCATTTGGTTTTATAATATAATTCCATGTATAAATATTGATTCCAGAACATTACATAACATATATTAATATATTATGAATTAACCCAACCATTAAATGGTTTCATGTCTATAATTTAATATTCTAATATAAATTTAAAACACTTCATCCTTGAATGTGATATATAAACACATCTGAGAAGGTGTTTTCTTTTTAAATATTTGAGGAGGGGGGAAGAAAGATGATGATGAAATATTCCATTATATTAATAAAATATATGTATATGAAATGTAATATAATTATCATAGAATTTGGATGAGAAAATTTTGGGAAAAAAAACAAAAGAATGGAACGTGTAAAAGAAATTGAAAGGAAAAAGGAAGAGGGGTTTACCTCTTGGGTACTCCTCCGCGAGAACCTTATTAAGGCCTTTTTTGGCCTCTCATTGATACCATTAGTTATCGATCATGGGTAAGGGTTTTGGGAATATTATATGGTAGAAAAAATTCATGTATCAAATATTGAGTTTTGTGAGGGCAAGAATGGTGAGGGGTGGTTTTTATAGTGAAAGAGATGAGTCAGTTTTTAATATTTTGTTCATTATTTTATTATTTTTCTCAAGATAAGAAATAGTTTTCATACATTTGAACATTAATATTTATAAATCCATTTGATTTCTATCCAAGTGTTTTTCAATAATCCATACATCATATATGACTCAATAAATCATGTATTTTTCAATTATCGTTAATTATCGTATTTTACTATTTAGAAAAAAATCATGTATTTTAGAAAAATGTCAAAAATCTACCATCACCATTTATCAACCTCTAGAATTAAATAATGCAAACCATTTTATCCAAATAAATATATAAATAAGAAAAAATTAGTTTTTAAATAAACTTATTATTTATAAGAACTTTGAGATTAAATTTAAAGCTGATTTTTTAAAACCTTCCAAAATTATTTGAGGTATCATAAAAGTATCCTAATATCACAGAACAACAATGTATTTATTTAGTAATAATATATATTAAAATTAATTATATTTTAAATAAATTTATTAAATTTAATTATTTTTTATTACTCTCAAAAATAATAAATCATAATTTTTAATTTTTAAAATATTATATTTCATTTATAAGGTAAATAAATATTATTTATACATTCATGGTTGAGCATACTATTAATAAGTGTCATTTTACTTTTCATAAGGGTATACATCGATTCATAAGGGTTACATTACTATTATTATGGTTGTGTTACTATTCTGAAAAAATTATGTTGATCCTATCATACTCTGTATTTCTTATTGATCACAATAGTGTATGTCCATTATTCAAATTCTAAATCTCGGATGTGGATTAATTAAATTTAACAAATAAGTTATAAATATCTCATATAACAATGTTTTGTTTCATAGTGACTCATTATTTCATGTATAATAAGCTATGTAATGTATTGAAATAATTTTTGAAGAACTATATCATAAAATAATCTGGTGTCATATTAATTATGTAAATATTTGTAAAATAATTATGTATATATCAAAATAAATAAAAAATCATCATATACTTTATTGATAATATTTTTTATAAAAAAAATACATATATTCATAGTAAAATTTTCTTTTACACAAAATAATAATATAAAATAGTAATTAAATAGAATAATAATTTTATAATAATTTTGAAACTATAGCTTTTAAATATATGTAATATTAAATAAAACACTTAAATTTAAGTTATTGTATTTAATAACGTAATATATTTAAAAATAGAAAAAAATTACTATGGTGTTACACCGAATGGTTTTAGAATTATAGAATACCCTACTTGAATATAAATCCTTTATCCGTGGTATCCCCACCCTAATGTGAATATTTAATTCCATATTACAGATAATCATGTTCTTGTTCTTAATGAATGATCTCAAGGAGATAATATTTTGACATTAATATATCCAAGGAATCATAAACACCTAATTATCAGAATCAAATGTGATGCTTTATAAAAATATCCATCAGGTTCTAATATTCTAATGATTCTTTTGTGGACATGGTCATCAGATTCTTTCTTAATTAATAGGTGATGAAAAACCCTTTTCCAAGTTATAGAAGATGTAAATGTCTAAATTTTACATGTATTCCACCAGATGTATCATAATGAGATTCAAATATTTTTTAGATAATATATATGTCAAAATCTCTTTTTATAAAAACATAGTAATCCAATATATAAGAAGGTAATTCCACAAATTCATATCTTCATTTATCACATAGTCATGTTCAAGGTCATGGGACGAGTAATTATTATCATGTATCTTAATATACTGTGATCCATATTCAATGACATGATCACTCGAAATAAGAAAACAACCCAATACTAAACATGATGTGTTACAAATGAAAACATATCCCTACCGTGACTCTGGAAAAAGTCAATAACGTTGAAAGTTATTATAGAATCTAACATTGAAATATATCTTATAAATTTTGATAATATCCCTATAATCCTAAGAATCATCAAATTTACAAAACATTACATGGTTGTTCTATGAAAATATTACTCCCTTACATGATGGGGTAATAACCATAGAATCCATCATTGAGAAATATTTTATGAAATTGTAATAATATCTTGCTAAATAAAAGAATAATAAAATTCTAAAAATATTATAGGGTTTTCCCCTTGTAATAATAAGTCTCTCATTATCATGATCCAATAAAACTCCATTGTAGGACACCATGTATCCCATTAAATTCACTTATTGAATATAAAAATCACACTTCGATATACTAGAATTAATATACTGATTTCTCATAAATTCATGAACTATTCTATGATAACACACATGATCCTTCTAGTATATAGAGTAAACAATTATGTAATTTACAAAGACCAACACACAAGTATCAATATACATCTAGATTTTCATGTTCACTAAAACTGTAAATACTGTAAGATAATTGAATAAGCCATGTACAATGACATGGTACCCATAATTTTCAGAATTACTAAGAAAGAAGGTTTTTAGAATGTTGAATTCTATTATTCATAACTAATGATAACTAGATCAAAGATCAATTATCAATAAAAAATTTCCCCATTCAAATGGTCATACTGATAATAAATACGTTCAAATATATATTTATTCATTACTATAACTCAGATTATTATTTCTGTTAATTATCACATATAATAAGTTACATGTCATCATTATTTACCATTAGAATTAGTACCCCCAACATGACACACTTGGGAATATGCAGTACCTCTCTAAAAGACCATCCAACTAAGTCATAAGATCATCCATTTCAATTGGTGTCATGTCATAAGAATGAATAAATATAAATTGTGTAATAAAGACTTTGTCCATAGAATACACTACCTCCATTACCCAATAATAAACTAGTGATGTTATAAGGAAAATATATAGTATAATAAATTACAACCTGAAGAAGACCACAACATAATGATTCTAACACTAATTCAGAACAAAACACTAATATTCTTTTACCCAACACTATATAAGATGGTCTATCAATAATTGACTTTGGGTCAATTTTTCCATGACTGTTGCAATGTAATCAATTTATTTTAGTAATGGAGACCCGTGTAAGATAACAATCAATCGTGGATTTATTAGAAATGATTCAATCTATTCAAAATATGAAATCAGCAGGTTTCATTTCATGAAATAAAACATCCAAGGTATGCATGATATCTGATAATATTAAAATGAATGTATAAAAAAGGAGACCATACACTCTCATTGTTCCAAGGGGTGTAGTAATATCCACCACATAAGATAAAATATTCTTATGATTATTAAGCATAATAACAATAATATTTGAAATAAATGTATGTGATCCCCCAGTACCATATTAATCATTAAACAATGATGAAGACATAGTAATGATATCTCTAAAATCCACTAGACACATATATTATTCCTCTATATATTATTATACTATGTGAAGATGATTTATTCCGGAATCCTAAAGAAAGACCCCCTTTGTTTGGGAAGTAGTTAATTTCAAAATTGGTTAAATGGTTCATATGATCCCATTAAAATATGTGGAGGTTAATATAAATTGCATAAGTTATTCATGTTACCTAAGGGTCAACATAAAAAACATATTTTTGTGATTTAGATCAATACCATTTCAATTTCCCATGTTTTCTACACAGGTGATGAAAAAATTGGCTTCTTCAATGCACTATAGGAGGACTTGAAAATTTCTATTATGAAACACCATGTGAATAAAAAAGATTCTTCTTATATTTAAGTGACCACATAGAACATCCACTGGGAGAAAAAGATACTATCTTTAAACCTAACATACAAGCATGGCCTATTTCAATAATCAGCAGTCGATCCAGTATAGTATCATAACTATAGAGCTTCAATAAAAATTCTTATGAAGGAATATCAATTTGATTTCTAATATGGAACATTATAGTATTAATATTCTCATCTGAAAAATTATTTGGTGAAAGATAAACCATATCAGTAAACGTAATTCATATTCTGTCATAGTGTTGTTAGCAAGGCTGATTTTGAAAAACTAAACATCCATAGCCAACACCCTTGATTTTGGACATGACTAGTCTGTTAATAGAGATTAAAATTATTTTCTCTTTCATCCCTATTTCTCATTTACTATAACTATCATGTCTCCAAATATTATTTTATGACCCTCTACCTTTGAGGTGAATCATTTCACTTGGATTTCATTATTAGAATCAAAGAAATCAAATTGAAGCTCTAAATTTCTCAACAAAAAACTCAAAATTTCTAGGATCATTTGATCATTAGTACAATTCTTGATACAATTGAAGGAATAATTGAGAATGTATCCTGATGTCATCTCTCTGAGGATCCACTACTAGAGCCTAAATATTAATGGATGTATGATTCTATCCATGATCTTGGACAAGAAATACAAAAACCTCAATGATATTTTTGTTTATGAGAGGATTTTGTCAATATGGTTCATTAGAAGATTCCCCATGGATCTGATTCACACATCATATCTATTAATGAGGGTATAAAAATTTATTATACAATATTGATTTCATTATAAAGGTTACAAAAAAAAATATATAATAATAGAAACATGAAAAATTATCCCTAATAGATATAAACACATGGGTTAGATATCAATATATTCTAATAAAAATCAAGAAATAGTCTATAAGTAACCATAAATAATTATAAAAAAAACAAACATGATGGATTAAGTATCATTATGAATAGATATGTCATGTATTTTAGTCATAACTACTTCCTATGTCTATACATATTCACTCAATTACAAACCTATGTCTTGGTAAGATACTCAACCATTACTATTGATTCCACATTGTCTGTAACATCCCAAGTAAGTAATGAATAATAGATATTTTTATCTATTTCTATTAATGAACTAGATAGTGTTTTAGAGGCTTAAAATGAAAATAAATCCAATCTTAAGCATAGAATACACTAATATTTTTAAAAGATTGTTTTAGTGCCTTTTGATGGAAAACCATTTTTAAATCTATCTTTTGAAAATTTTATAAGCTATGTTTGTCCAAATAAACTTATTCTTTATGATTGGGACATCAATATTTACTTTGTGTGAATATTTGGTATTTTTCAGACAATGTTCATTTTTTAATGAATAGTGAAAAATACTGCTTTTTACATCAAAACTTCTTTTTAATCTAATTTATTTACATGTATATATTATTTTTTGAATTTATTTTTAAGTGAAATTAGAATATATTTTTACCATTTAATCAGATGGTGGTCATTGTAATCAATTTCACTTTGAAATTGGACTTAAACTGGTGTCAATCTTTTGATACTTATTGTTTCAAAAAAACACGCTATTTGTCATGACAGTGGGAATTAATTATTAAATTAATTAATGTGACTTATATGTTTTGAATTTTGTAAAATATACTTCATTTTTGAATTTGGAATATCAAATATAGCTTAGGGTGAATTTTTGTTATTTTTCTGAAAAACATCAATTTTTGATGAATAGTGAAACCACTAAGTGGTACTTATAAAAACTGATTTTTCGTTTATATGAATTTTTACCACTTCGGTGTTTTGAATTCCAAAAATCCGACATACATGGTTTTCATTAAGAAGTAAAATATGGTTCAATGAGATTAGAATAATTTTATGGTGAATAGTAACTTATTAAGTTTTTAATCGCGATTAGTGGTAATTAGTGAAGTTTAAGGTAAAAATAATGCTTTAATAATTTGAAATGACCTAGAAACCTGTCCTCACCATATTGTATGTGTCATGGCCGACCATGAAAAGCCATGGGTCAACTTGGGGACCTCATGGATCCACTTTCGTTGGGAAATGACATAAATAACTTTTTATTTAATGTTAAAGTAAAAATGACACAAACATAAGTTATTTTACTAAAACAATTTTTACATGGGGTTATACAAGTCATCGTTTTGACTATAAATATTAATTATAAATCTATAAAGATTTCCTACATCATAGTAGTTTTTTTATAATTTTTAGACATTAAATAAAGTAAATTATTTATGACATCTTGATGATGCAGCGATGACCTCATTATTTAACGATTTAAATAAAATGGAAACATAATGTAAAATATAAGACCTATAGATGGACAAAACCAATTGGATGAGTGAATTTAGAACCCTTATCACCTTATATTAGAATTATATCAATATGGGACATTTTGAATCTGAATACCATTTTAAAATAAAGTAACTCATCTTTACTTTCCAAGAGTGCACCTCCTCTCCTCTTATAAAAGGACCCCACCTCTACCTCCTTACCCACACTCCCAAAGCCTTTGTCTCGGCCAAAACCTGCCCATTTTGGCTCTACACATCCCTCTATTACTCCTTGAAGCCTCAATTTGGGCAGAAGCCTTCCCAAGGAAGCCTTTGAGCTCAAATCAAAGAGAGTTACCCGATTTTAAGGTAATGTCTTCTTTTGAGTCCTTTTGTTTAATTTTTCTTCTCCAACCCCCTAAACTCTTTTTATTATTATCTTTTGTAATAACTCCAGTATCCCCAATATAATAGGATATAGTTATAATAAGGATTCGAGCGGCACTTACACACACCTACATCTAATGGTTAAAGAACATATTGTTTCCACGGATGGCGAATTTCTGCCTCCCGAAACGATGATTGTTCAACATTATTTTAACACCTTCAAAGGTGGCCATTAAGATGACACTATATTTCTATATGATATATAATATGTTTATGTTTTCCTTAATCTTATTTATTTTTCATTTTGGGCATACCTTTATGGTTTCCATTATGGGTAAACGCGATATCTTCATTTAAGGAAGTGCGGACTACCGCCCCCTCAAAGTGATTTGATTTCGTTAATGCCATATGTGGGACGTATAAAGGATGGGGATATGATATTATATATGATATTAGATTGAAATTATATTATACCTTTATATCATTATGATTCCATTTTATAATAGAAATGAAAGTAGCGTTCATGCGTACGTACGGCTTACCGTCTCCATGAACGGTGCATTTCATTTCTTACCTCTAAATGATTATGTAATATTATAAATGCATGAATGTACTGGATATATATGACATATATTATATCTACATCATTAATACCATTCTGGATATAATGGATACATGAACAACTTGTAATTATAAAGGGCTTACTTTTGACTCAAGTACCAATGATCGTTAAAACGACCGTTATTAACTTAAATAATTACACAGTGTTCAAGACATGGCAATAAGTGATATAAAAGGAATAATGAACTTGAAAAAGGTTCTTAAACAAGTAGAAATTAACTCAAGTTTATCATTCAGGAGATTAAAGAACAACCGAGTCAAGTCGGACCTGAGGTATGGGACCTTGTCTCAATCTCCTTTCATTGAGGCATCTTTTATTTTATACACAACTTTCTTTTATATGGTGTATAAACCCCTTTGACGTTTACATTTATCCAAAAGGAATATTTTTTATACGAAGCGTCATTTAAACGACAAAAGGGATTGTTTTTGTTGTACGTATGTGGCGACAACGACTACTCCTCTGTCGTGACCGTTATTTGAGTTTCGGCTTCCTCTACATGCCATACCTTCTTTTTAAAAGAAAAATACATACCATGTTTTACTTTTCTTTTATTTTGGTATTGAAATCGGTTTTCATGATGTTTTTATATCAATGTGTTGTATTGATATCTTGTGATTTAATGGTGGAAATGTTATGTTTCCTTTATGCATGTTTTATGTGATACGATTATGTTGATGTTCTTGGGAATTATTATAAAGACGGGTGGTTCTGTGATAGACTAAGGGCGGGTGAGCCCGATATAGCTCTCCAATGCATTGGGTAACGCAAAGGAGTGAAAGGTTAAGGTTTCTCCGAAGAGATTTAGGGAATATACTGTGATGGGTATTCCAAACGTAACCAAGAGGGTTACTCCCTACGTAAGAATGTTATGAATGCCTCAAGTTACCTTTATGTCTTATGATTTCTATGATTTATTCATGATTTGATGAGGTATGATAATGTGATTGTGTTTTATGGGTAAAGTATGATCTTATTATTATGTATATGTGTACCCATGTTTCCTTTCCATATTTTTATACCCCTTACTGAGCTTTTTATGCTCATCCCAAGATTTTTTGTAATGTTTTTCACTGGTCAAGGGAAAGGTACATGATATGATGATAGTGTCAAGGAAGTGTCAAGAAAGAATTCTTTTTTTATTTTAAATATGTGTCCATTGATGGGAATGATGAATACTATCTTTATGTAACCACTTTTTTTATATGTGGAATGTAATGAAAGTTTTATAATCTAATTCTCTAAAACTCTAAACCCGAAAAGATCCTCAATGTGTAATCTTGTAATAACTCATGATTAAGTAAGGTTTAAGGCTGGGGCCTTATAGTTGGTATCAAAGGTCGGTTTAGATAACTTTAGGAGTTAGAATTCTATTAAATGATTATCCAAAAATATTTTTTTTAAATCATATAGCATTCGAAGATTACCATGTTGCTTCATATAAGACATGTTTGTTCAGAATGATTTTCCATGGAGGAAACAGGGAAGCAATGCTAGGAAGGCTTACAGAAGGAAATAACCTTCCGAATCAGCATCCCGAGATGGTCGGAATTGGAACTGAACAGTTTTTTGCAGTGATTGCACAGTTGACTCAGGCTATAAATGGTGGTGGAATCCATGCACGAGATCAGCCAGATCAACTGTAGAGGAACATGTCAGTGGTGGAACATTTCATGAGGCAACATCCCCCATCATTTAGAGGATCATCTGAACATGTGTTAGCTGAAGGGTGGATTAAAGCACTGGAGAAGATTTTCAATGTCATGGGGTGTTCAGACAATCAAAAGGTTAGTATTGCTATTTACCATTTGGAGGGTGAGGCAGATCAGTGGGGGTCGATGGTTAAAAATATCAGGGATGCTGATGAGACTGATTATCTCGACTGGGGTGAATTCAAAGGTATGTTTCTTGAGAAGTATTTTCCTAAGGCTGTTCGACTTAGGATGGAAAAGCAATTATTGGATTTGAGGCAAGAGGAAGACTCAGTTGCTACCTATGAAGAATGGTTCACTCGATTTGCAAGGTATGTTCCAAATTTTATCCGAGACCGTGATAGTAAAATCAATCATTTTTACTCAGGATTAAAGCCAAAATATCAAAGGGCATTAGCTTCTCGTGAGTTTAAAAGTTATGAAAAGCTTTTTCGATGTGATGAGAAGGTGGAAATGGAGTTTGCCGATGACCAAGTGTTCTATAACAACCAGCAGAAGAAGAGACCGAGGTGGTAGGAGAAAGGTAAGAATTCTTTAAAAAAGTCTGATGGTCAGAATACTAAGTTTCCAGTTTGAAATAAATGTGGAAAAAGGCATGCAGGGGAATGTCTTATGAATTATAGAAAGTGCTAACGATGTAGTAAGATGGGACATAAGGCTCGTGATTGCACTGAAAAAGATCAGGGTGATGGTAAGACCAAATTTGATTTACAGTTACTGAAATGTTATAAGTGCAATGAGATGGGTCACTATAAAAACGAGTGTCCGACAAAGAGCTTGAGTGATGTGAAGCAGTTAGACTACAAGCAGAAAGGGGTGGTGAAATCCTTTGCAACTACTTCAGCAGATGTCGGGCCATCAAATGAAGTTCTATCAGGTACTTTGTTTGTTTTTTCAGATTATGCCAGTGTGTTGTTTGATTCGGGGTCTACACAATGTTTCATCTCTGAAACCTTTTCTAGTAAAATGGGAATACCATCTCAGGAAGTGACTCTTGAACTTGTGGTAAAAACACCTGCGGGAAATGTTGAGGCAAAAAGAATTTATAAGAATCTTCTATCCTTATCTGTCGAAAGAACCTACTTGCAAACCTTATTGTTCTACCTCTAGAAGAGTTTGATGTTATTCTGGGTATGGATTGGCTCTCTATTTACCATGATAAGATTGACTATAGATCTAAAGAAGTTTCTTTTCAGAAAGGATTTTAGTTTGTGTACAAGAATGAACTCTTACTGTTGATAACATATCAAGAGGCCAAGAAACTTGTAAAAGATGGAAATGAATGTTACCTTGCACCCATCGTTGTAAATAAAGGAACTGTTCAGATTAAGGATGTGCCAGTGGTAAATGAGTATCCTGATGTTTTTCCTGATGAGTGTCCTAGAATAATACCAGATCGGGAAGTTCAGTTTACTGTTGACTTAGTTCTTGATGCTAATCCAATTTCAAAACCCCCTTATCGAATGGCTCAAATTGAACTTTTAGAGTTGAAGGAGCAATTGCAAGATTTATTAGAGAAAGTTTTCATTCGACCTAGCACATCACCTTGGGGTGCTCATGTTTTATTTGTTAAAAAGAAAGATGGTTCTATGAGACTTTGCATTGAATATAGAGCCTTGAATAATATCACTATTAATAAGAAATATCCTTTGCCTCATATTGATGATTTGTTTGATCATCTCCAGGGAGCTCAGATTTTTTCAAAGATTGACCTGAGATTGGGGTACCATCAGCTGATGGTAAAGGAGGCAGATATTCCGAAGACCGTGTTCCGTACAAGATATGGCCATTATAAATTTGTAGTAATTCATTTTGGGATAACCAATGCACCTTCTGTATTCATGGACTTAATGAATATAATTTTCCATGAGTTCTTGGGTAATTTAGTGGTGGTTTTCATTGATGATATTTTGGTGTTTTCTAAAAGTAAAGAAGAGCATGAAAGAAATTTAAGGGATATCTTGCAAACCTTAAAGAAAAGAAATTTTATGGAAAATTCAACAAGTGTGAGTTTTGGTTGAAAAAAATTTCTTTCCTTGGTCATATTGTTTCTAAAGATAGAATAACTGTTGATCCGGAAAAAACAAATGTTGTGGAAGAATGGCCAAGACCCAAAAATGTAACTAAGATTCGTAGCTTCCTTGGTTTGGCAGGCTATTACCAAAGGTTTGTTATAAATTTTTCACGATTATCTAGTCTAATGAATAAGCTAACTTGGAAGGGTGTTATGTTTATCTGGACAAAAGAATGTGATTATTGTTTTCAGGAATTGAAAAGAGGATTGTTGAATGCTCCAGTTTTGGCACTACCTTCTAAAAATGGTGAGTTTGTTATATACAGTGATGCTTCATTGAAAGGACATGGTTGCGTCCTAATGCAGAATGATCAGGTAATTGCTTATTCTTCACGTCAGTTGAAAACTCATGAGGTAAATTACCCTACAAATGATTTGGAATTAGCTGTTGTTGTTTTCGCTTTAAAAATTTGGAGGCATCATTTGTATGGAGTAAAGTGTGAAATATATACCGATCACAAAAGTTTAATGTATATATTCACTCAGAACGAATTGAACATGAGACAAAGGAGATGGCTAGAATTAATCAAGGATTATGATTGTACAATTCATTACCATCCGGTAAAAGCAAATAAAGTGGCTGATTCTTTGAGTTGAAAAAGTAATGCTTCATTAGCAATGCTGCATTTGGAATGTGATCATTTGGTTAAGGATTTTATTAAATTTGGAATAGAAGTTGTTGGTGCAGGAAGTTCTTCTGTTTTGTTTCAGGTATCAGTGATATCATCTCTATCAGATTGAATCAAGAAAGCACAAAATCAAGACAGTGAGTTGCAGAAAAAGGTAGAGCTGGTTCAGAAAGGTAAGTTGCCTGAATTCAAAATTGATAATGATTGCGTTTTGAGATTTGGGAAGAGATTGTGTGTGCCTTGTGATTCACATTTGAAGAGAGAGTTGTTATGTAAAGCTCATAGTTCTCTGTTTTCAGTTCATCCTGGTAGTACTAAGATGTACAGAGATCTGCAGAAGTATTACTATTGGGATGGAATGCAAAGAGATATTATTGATTTTACTGTGAAGTGTTTGACTTGTCAGCAGGTTAAAGCAGAGTGGAAGTTACCTAAAGGGATTCTTCAGCCTTTACCAGTTCCAGAGTGGAAATGGGAAAACATATCCATGGAGTTTGTTGTGGGATTACCGAGGACATCTCGAGGTAATAATGCAATCTGGGTTATTGTTGATCGATTGACCAAGTCTACTCATTTCCTTGCTATACGAGATACTTTTTCCCTGGATCAACTTTCCTGTTTGTATCTTAAAGAGGTAGTCAGGTTACATGGAGTTATTCTCTCCATTGTATCTGACCGTGATCCCAGGTTCACTTCTAACTTTTGGAAAGGCCTTCAGAAGTCGTTGGGTACTGAATTAAATGTTAGTACAGCTTTTCATCCTCAATCAGATTGGGAGTCAGAACGAACAATTCAGACCTTGGAGGATATGCTACGAGCCTGTTCGATGGATTATCAGGGAAGTTGGGACCAACATCTTTCTTTGGTTGAATTTTCATATAATAACAGTTTTCATTCCAGAATACAAATGACACCATTTCTGCCATTATATGGGAAGCGGTGTCGAACTCCAGCTTTCTGGGATGATGTGGGTGAAAGGAAGTTGATGGGACCAGAATTGGTAGAAGAGATGGAAGAAAAAGTTTAGCTAATTCAGAAACACATGAGAACAGCTCAGAGTAGGCAGAAGAGTTATGCAGACAACATGAGGAAGGATCTATATTTTGAGGTAGGTGATCATGTTTTTCTCAAAGTATCACAATGGAAAAGTGTGATGCGATTTGGTAAGAAAGGAAAGCTGAGTCCAAGTTTCATTAGACCATATGAAATTCTGGAGAGATTTGGATCAGTTGCTTACCGAGTGTCTTTACCTCCGAGTTTATCTCAGGTACACAATGTTTTTCACGTTTCGATGTTGAGAAAGTATATGCCAGATCCATCTCATGTTTTGAGTCCAGAGGTAGTTCAGCTGGAAGAGAACCTATCTTATGAGGAACAACCGGTCTAGATTCTTGACCACTGGGAGCAAGTGTTACGGAAAAAGGTAATTAATCAGGTAAACGTTTTGTGGAAAAACCACATGATGGATGAGGAAACATGGGAATCTGAAAATGCAATGAGGGATAAGTACCCCCATTTATTCGATAAGTAAATAAATTGCGGGGACAAAATTTTCTAAAGGGGGGAAGGATGTAACATCCCAAGTAAGTAATAAATAATAGATATTTTTATCTTTGTCTATTAATGAACTGGATAGTGTTTTAGAGGCTTAAAATGAAAATAAATCCGATCATAAGCATGGAATACACTAATATTTTTAAAAGATTATTTTACTGCATTTTGATGGAAAACAATTTTTAAATCTATCGTTTGACAATTTTATAAGATATGTTTGTCAAAATAAACATATTATTTATGATTGGGACATAAAAATTTACTTTTTTTGAATTTTTGGTATTTTTCAGACAATGTTCATTTTTAATGAATAGTGAAAAATAATGCATTTTACATCAAAACTGCTTTTTAATCTAATTTATTTACATGTTTAGATTTCCTTTTGAATTTGTTTTGAAGTGAAATTAGAATGTATTTTTACCATTTAATCCAATGGTGGTCATTTGAATCAATTTCACGTTGAAATTGGACTTAAACTGGTGTCAATCTTTTGATACTTATTGTTTCATAAAAACAGGCTATTTGTCATGACAGCGGGAATTAATTATTAAATTAATTAATGTGACTTATATGTTTTTAATTTTGTAAAATAGACTTCATTTTTGAATTCAGAATATCAAATAGAGCTTAGGGTGAATTTTTGGTATTTTTCTGAAAAACTTCAATTTTTGATGAATAGTGAAACCACTAAGTGGTACTTATAAAAACTGATTTTTCGTTTAAATGAAATTTTACCACTTCGGTGTTTTGAATTTCAAAAATCCGACATACATGGTTGTCATTAAGAAGTAAAATGTGGTTCAATGAGATTAAAATAATTTTTTTTGGTGAATAGTAACTTATTAAGTTTTTAATCGCGATTAGTGGTAATTAGTGTAGTTTAATGTAAAAATAATGCATTAATAATATGAAATGACCTAGACCCATGTCCTAACCTTATTGGATGTGTCATTCCTGACCAATAAAAGCCATGGGTCAACTTGGGGACCACATGGAGCCACTTTGGTTGGGAAATGAAATGAATAACTTTTTATTTAATGTTAAAGTAAAAATGACACAAACATAAGTTATTTTACTAAAAAAAATTTACATGGGGTTATACAAGTCATATTTTTGACTATAAATATTCATTAGAATTATAAAAACCTTTCCTACATCATAGTAGTTTTTTTATAATTTTTAGACATTAAATAAATTAAATTATTTATGACATCATGATGATGCAGCGATGACCTCATTATTTAACGATTTAAATAAAATGGTATGATAATGTAAAATATAAGACCTAAACATAGCCAAAACCAATTGTATGAGTGGATTTAGAACACTTATCACATTATCCTCGAATTATATCAATGTGGGACCTTTTGAATCAGAATACTATTTTAAAATAATGCAACTTATCTTTACATTCCAAGAGTGCCCCTCCTCTCCTCTTATAAAAGGCCCCCACCTCTACCTCCTTACCCACACTCCAAAGCCTTTGTCTAGGCCAAACCCTGCCCATTTTGGCTCTCCACATCCCTCTCTTACTCCTTGAAGCCTCACTTTGGGTAGAAGCATTCCCAAAGAAGCCTTTGAGCTCAAATCAAAGTGAGTTACCCGATTTTAAGGTAATGCCTTCTTTTGAGTCCTTTTGTTTTATTTTGCTTCTCCAACCCCCTAAAATCTTTTTATTATTTTCTTTTGTAACAACTCCAGTATCCCCAATATAATAGGATATAGTTAAAATACGGATTCGTGCGACACTTACACACACCTACATCTAATGGTTAAAGAACATACTGTTTCCATGGATGGCGAATTTCTGCCTCCCGAAACGATGATTGTTCAACATTCTTTTAACACCTTCAAAGGTGGCCATTAATATGAAAATATATTTATATATTATATATAATATGTTTATGTTTTCCTTATGCTTCTGTATTTTTCATATTGGGCATACCTTTATGGTTTCCATTATGGGTAAACGCGATATCTTCATTTAAGGAAGTGCGGACTACCGCCCCCTCAAAGTGATTTGATTTCGTTAATTCCATATGTGGGACATATAAAGTATGGGGTTATGATATTATATATGATATTACACTATATTTATAATATACCTTTATATCATTATGATTCTATTTTATAATAGAAATGAAAGTAGCGTTCATGCGTACGTACGGCTTACCATCTCCATGAACGGTGCATTTCATTTCATACCTCTAAATGATTATGTAATATTATAAATTAATGCATGTACTGGATATATATGACATATATGATATCTACATCATGAATACCATTCTGGATATAATGGATACATGAACAACTTGTAATTATAAAGGGCGTACTTTTGACTCAAGTACCAATGATCGTTAAAACGACCGTTATTAACTTAAATAATTACATAGTGTTCACGACATGGAAATAAGTGATATAAAAGGAATAATGAACTTGAAAAAGGTTCTTAAACAAGTATAAATTGACTCAAGTTTATTGTTCAGGAGATTAAAGAATGAACGAATCAAGTCGGACCCGAGGTATGAGACTTCGTCTCAATCTCCTTTCATTGAGGCATATTTTATTTTATACACAACATTCTTTTATACGGTGTATAAACCCCTTTGACTTTTACGTTTATCTAAAAGGAATCTTTTTTATACGAAGCCTTTACTAAACGACAAAAGGGAATGTTTTTGTCGTACGTATGTGGCGACAACGACTTCTCTGCCGTCATGACCTTTATTTGAGTTTCGGCTTCCTCTACCCGCCATACCTTCTTTTTAAAAGAAAAATAAATACCATGTTTTACTTTTCATTTATTTCGGTATTGAAAATGGTTTTCATGATGTTTTTATATCAATGTTTTTTATTGCTATCTTGTGATTGAAAGGTGGAAATGTTATGTTTCCTTTATGCATATTTTTTGTGGTACGATTATGTTGAGGTTCTTGGGCATTATTATGAAGACGGGTGGTTCCATGATAGACTAAGGGCGGGTGAGCCCGATATAGCTCTCCAATGCATTGGGTAACGCAAAGGAGTGAAACGTTAAGGTTTCTCCGAAGAGATTTAGGGAATATACTGTGATGGGTATTCCAAACGTAACCAAGTGGGTTACTCCCTACGTAAGAATGTTATGAATGTATCAAGTTACCTTTATGTCTTACGATTTCTATGATTTATTCATGATTTGACGAGGTATGATAATTTGATTATGTTTTATGGGTAATGTATGATCTCATCATTATATATATGTGTACCCATGTTTCCTTTCCATATTTTTATACCCCTTACTGTGCTTTTTATGCTCATCCCATGTTTTTTTGAAATGTTTTTGACAGGTCAAGGGAAAGGTACATGATATGATGATAGTGTCAAGGAAGTGTCATGAAAGAATCCTTGTTTTAATTTAAATATGTGTCCATTGATGGGAATGAAGAAGACTATCTTTATGTAACCACTTTGTTTATATGTGGAATGTAATGCAATTTTTATGATCTAATTCTCTAAAACTCTAAACCCGAAAAGATCCTCAATGTGTAATCTAGTAATAAATCAAGATTAAGTAAGGTTTAAGGCAGGGGCCTTATATTGTCACTAACCAACCTAGATAGTATGGCTCCCTAATTCCTAGGATGATAATCACATGTCTTGAATGGTGTTTTTGATCTCTATGGGATGAAGCCTAGTACCTTGCATTATACTAGATAAATTGGTGAATGGTATTTTCCAGAAAAATATCAGATGAAACATATTAATGTCGGTATACTCAAAAGAAAAATCCACATCGATAATTCTTCTTGAAATCAAAAATCATTAAATTACAATAATATATGAAGGGAAGAAAAAAACATCCCAACTAACAAAGCTCTCCAATCCCTAATGATCATCAATAACAACATCATCCAAGTGGAGAATTATGAATGCTTGAACCTAGATGATTATAATATAATAATTTCTAAAGGTATATGTAGTTTGTTAGAAAAAATATTAGTATGCTCTCAAAATGGAATCAATAATAATATATCACAATTAATTTACTAAATATAAATTTTTATTTGAAATAAATAATGCATATAAAATCAAGATCATATTTAAAACAAATCATTAATCACATTTTTATTGATATAAAAACATAAGATTGTATAAATAAAAACTTATACCAAAATGTTTATTTATATTCATATATGATTTATTAAAATGATTGAATATAATAAAAATATATATCAAAATAATCAAAAATGAGTAACATGGTCATATTCTAAGAGGTATGATAGTTCCAGGTTATAGGTTACTTAGACACTCTCATTGGTGATCAATGAAATATGTGTACTCATGTCATTTATAGACATGTCAAAATATGACTCATCACCTTGTCGTCGATGATGTGACAGACTACCTGTTTTTGCTTTTATTTTTAATGAGGAAATATAATTTTTTTCCCAAATAACTGACTAAATTCCTCGTATTTTGTTTTTTATAATAATAATTATAATGGGAATGTCATTTCAATATTAATAAAAATACAATTAATCAATTCCCCATTTCGGTAGGACACAATCCTTTTAAATACAAAATTCATTTTCAATCAATTCATTCCTTTTAGGAAAACAAAAATGGTTTCTTATCAATATTGATTTGTAGATTTTTATCAAATACAGATTCAATATTAACATCACAAATAATTTTCACAATTTAAATTCCCCAATATTATTTCACTATTTTGATTTATACCTCACAAACATACCCAAATCTATTAGAATTTGTGGGATTACATATATTATAATAAAAAACAATATAAAAAATTAATTAAATAGAATTGGGGATTTATCCCAATATAATTGTCAGAAATTTAATTTATATCAGTCAATTTATGTTTATGTGGATTATAAAATCATAAAAATAACAACCTACTTAAAAGAAGTGTTCATGTCTCCCAATTAATGCATATGGAAACTCCAATGAAAAACATCAGAAAATTATATCTGAGAATAAAACCAATATTCAAGATCTAAAAAACATGTAATACCTCCTTCAACAACATGGAGATCAAACAAACCATATGGATAAGATAATGGGAGGGAATGAGAGTAGGAGATAAGGATTGTGGAAGGAAAAAATACCATGAAAGGATGAACAATGATCACCTAATATCAATGTACCATGTATGTTTATTTGAGGAAACATAATTGGATCATGGGTGCCTTATAATCCAATGAAATCGTAATGTTGTCATGTATGCGTTATGGGGACGTAAAAAGGTTTTATCATAATTTTTTATGGAATTTTTAGTTTAATTAATCCATGCACTCATGTTATGATAGTATGAGACACATAGTTTTTTAAATTATGTTCCCTTACTAAAAATCCCAACAAGTGTTATTTCATAGTTTCTACTTGGTGAGAAATCTATTTATTAATCTAGGTTTGAGACGTATAAACCACCACTATTTTGGTTTTCATGGTTATCCCTGGGTGGGAAAATGATTTTGGAGAACTACATGGAGACCTTCCAATTTCTATAAAGATCAAAATATATCTTTAATATCACTTGATTCATCCCTAAACAATGCACAACCAATTAATTATCAATGGTTGTGTGGTTGAGTAACTCCTAAATAGTAACAAGATGTTACATAAACCATCCAGAGTAATACAATGAATGGAGATAAAATTGTACATCCTCAGTCAAAAGGATAATAACTATCCATTGAAATATATGGATGTATCAAAATAAAATTTCTACAATATATCATAATAATAACTAATTTTTAATTTCATTGATGTATAGAAGTACCTGAAAAATTTCACTATAAACAATTTGGAGAAAACAACATTTTCACCTTGAAAATAATTTTATTAAAGGTCCACATCATTTTAGAAAAATAAATTTATTTGTTTTTTTTGAAAAACTGAAAATTAAAATTAAAACATTGAGTAGTCATGATGGTTGAAATTTATATTTTATTCATACCTGTTAAAACAAATATTTATTTCACATATTTTTTTTGTAAAAACCCATAATGGCCATATTTTAAAATTGACATGATGTTCCTTTCATGATTATTTTTAATAAATAATAAATAAAAAATAAAAAATAAAAAATAATTTTTAATGGGATAAAATATATTTCAAATTTTTAAAACAAAATATTGGATGTTGATGAAAATTAATTTTTGACAAATTAAAGAAATACAGAATATTTTTCATGAAAATATTATTCAATAATATTTAGTATGAATAGATGGAAAATGTTTATACTACTTGATTTTTTTTTGGAAAACTATATCAGAATAAAATAGCTTAGTTTTATTATTTTATATCAAATAATTCCATCAATTTAGACATAGACAAAATCAATCCTGAAGAATGATGAGATTGTAAAATAAACTCCTACCACTTTGGTAACTTTGGAATGATAAACCCCATAAAATAAAAAATAATAAATCAATGATTAAATAAAAAATAAATATAATATTAATAATATAATATATTATGGGGTTATTAAATAAACCATAGAACAAAATAAATGGTGAATTAATCATCTGTCTCTCCGAAGTAATAGTGATATGCGAAACCCATATATTAGGGTTGACATCTAATGTATGTGTCATAAAATAATCTATAATAAATATATTTTACTATTAAAAATAATGTAGTATAATAAATATATATAATATACCATATATTTATTAACTATTGAACTTTTTTAGATATTTATTAATAATTCATTGTACAAATCATACTATTAGGTGATAATTGGTTTATTTTCCATGAATGTTTTAGTTTGGTAAGTTATGTTCCTTTCAATTTGATCATTTTTTCATTATCTCAAGAATTTTAAACATCTTAAAAATTTAAAAATAATTAATTTTATTTACATTAAATTTAATCTATTAATGTTAGAGGTAGATAAATTATTACATCATCCCTAGAGATAGTAGGCTATATATACACAGCTAGGTTGTTTCTTTGTTTTATCAACATCTGAAATGAAATGAAAATAAAATCTAATTCATACTTTCATAATAATAATTGTTTACATTATCATGTTTATATGAATAAAATATGTATTTATTACTATCAATGTAAAAATAAAAATAACAGCATTTTGTATCATTGTATAGAGGTCGTTGTCCACATGTATGCACAATTGATGTTATTTTTTTCAAATGGACTGAATGGTTAGAGGTTAGTTGGGATATTTTATTTAATTATTTAAATTCTAAAAATTAACTATAATCATGTAGATTATCATTAATATATATCATGTAATGTGTAAGAGAGAAATAAATCACTTCGCAACACGATAGATTACTTCTACATACACTTGAGTGATGTGGTAATATCACCCACATTGTAAAAAGTGAGGTGAAATGTAATTCCCCAACCCCAAAATCCTGGATTCGTTTCATTATTGTAAGACATTTGCATTATTATAAGGAATCAAGTCCCAAATCACCAGTTAGTTTAGCAGTCCTGGAACCTAGATTAAAAATATGAATGTTACAATACACTTTAAAACATAAAACACAACATAAATAATCAATTGATAATTTCATTATTCCCCTATATTAACCCTATATATCAATCGCAATACACCTCTTGAAATACAAGGGAAACAAAACATAAGAAATTTCTGATCTCACATGCGCAGTAAAGGTAAATAATTTATCAGAAGCTATAAAATTTTAAGGCAATATGTGTAATAAAAACAACAGCCTTGCAATCATAATGATGAACATAATTTGGAAAAAATAAATTAAACAATACAATATAAACATGAACATTGATATTATACTATTCAAATAATCCGATGTAATAACTAATTTCATAATGAGAGAATACATAATGTCGGACATCAAAACCATATAATCAAGGCCTTGTTCCAAGACTAAAAATAAAAAATTCATCAAGGCCTTGTGCCATGACAATAATTTTCCTCATGTGACCCACAGATGCGTCGAGGGGCTACAGTGGGCCGCACTCATCCCTGACTACGTCCAATTCCTTCATCATATGAAAATAGTAAAACATAACATATATATTCATAATAAAATAAGAGTACTACATTTCAATACATTATCAGTTAATAATGAATGATATAAAAACAAAAAATCCATAGTAAAACATGTCATAACTCAATCAATACAATATAGAAAATTTTATTATAATAAATAATCCTCAATAAATAATAATATCTAGAAAAGGATTTTGACATAAATGAAAATTATCAGTAAAACAGTTTGAGAGAAATATCCAATTTTCATGAAATCATTTAAAAGTCACCCAATTTAGAAAAGAAGAAATTTAAAATGCATTTTTGAATCAAAGTGTCCCATACCACTTTGAAACATTTTAATGGAATTAACATTTGTAAAACATTCATGACCATAAAATGAAATCCTTAAAACTATTTCAAAATGAAGACATTAATAAGAATGATTTAGAAGAATAAATATTTAAAAAATTTAAAATGATGTTATAGTTTAGAATTCCTTTAAAAATAATCTTTTTGAAAACTCTTTTCGGATACATGGGAATGGATAAAAAATATGTTCAGTAAAAATATACTCATAAACAATCTCGTATAATAATGAGATTGAGGAATTGACCCTTACCTTGTACTTTCCTTCGGTCGAGGGTACGTTTAACGTCCTGTATAATCAATATAGTATGTTATTAAAATATACTAGACCCATGTTCATATATATTATATAATCCTTGATCAATTTATAACTTTATAATACCCATTTAATAATAATTTCTATCTTAAAATAACATTTTCGGTAATAATCTCTTTCTTAATCGAATGTGTTTTAACTTGTTATTCATGATCATATCACTTAGTTTCTAATTTACCTAGTTTCATAATAAAAAAATTATTTATATATCGTATATATTTATAAAATATAAAGAGGTATAATAGATTAATATATGAAATGGAAACACAATTAATGGAGTTGGTAGTCCTTACCTACACATGGATACTGTTTATTTTTTTCATATTGTATAGAACTAAGTTAATAGAATATATTTATCTAGATAAATATATATTATTCCAGTTGAAATATTATTTCATATTCTTCGTAATAAATCATGATATATATATATATGAATTCTTAAAGTCTGATTGTTGATGATGAATCTCTTCGTGTCATTGATATGGTAAGACATACGTATGCACGAGCAACAATATAATTCTTTTGATGTTGAAATGATGTTTAATTGGATGTTATATTATATATAGAGAAATATTATTATGTTATATTAATTATTTTCATTAATTATACACATCATTATACCCATCCATGTAATTTAGTGTTGAATAACAAATTATACCACGACGTGAAGATGGTAATCCGTACATATGCTCACATGGTTACGTTATCATTCATATGTTGGATATAATAATGAATATGGCTGTAAAATATTTATAATAAAATCTCATAATTTAGAAGGAACTGGTGTTATTATTTTAGTATGGAGATAATAAATAAAGAGGTAGTTTAAGAAGAATAGAACAATGAAAGTGGTGAGGAAATAATTACCCGATTTCTGCTACTTCCTTTTGATTGGACAAAAAAATACATAAGAAGTAGTTATGATCAATGTAAGGCATCTAGTTTGAAGTGGGGGTATTTTTTAGGATATATAAGTAGATTATGGATGAGAAAAAAAGTGCATTAATGGTCTGAATTTAACAGAAGGGGAAGTACATTTTTATAAAAGTGTTGAGGGGCACTTTAGAAAAATATTAAAATATTATTTCATTATAAAATAATATTTTATTTCTAATAGCTCCAAATAGATTTATTTATAGACTAAGGTGGTTATGGGCCGAAAAAATATCATCCAGTATGTTTTAGACAAGTTTATGTAAAAATATTTTTCTTATCTTTTAGATTTCACTCAAATTAAAATAATTTAACTTTTATCATGTCTTATTTTATTCGTACACTATATGGTTAATAAGAATACAATTAACATCAAAGTGAACATAATGTTTTTCACTAATGATATACAAATTATTATATAATTCATTTGGGAAAATACCATTTCTTAGGAATATTATATAATTAAATAAAATAGTATTAGTTTTAAACACTCATATATGAAAATTTTGACACTATTTATTTTTTGTTTATTGTTAAAGTCATCACAGCATAATTAATTATAAATAAATAAATTTAATAAATTATAACATGTCATATTAGCCTATAAAATTCATGGATGGAATTTAATGTTTCAATTAACATATATTTTAATAATTATAATATCAATTATCTTAATCATTAATTAATAAGGTAATTACTACATCATTATCCTGTCATAAATAAATTTAATTATTTGATGTATTAAAATTATTAATTAAATACCATGAAGAAGTAAATATTTTTTATCTAATGAATAATTATAGTTGAATTTATCTTACATAAAGCTCTATAGTTAAAATGTTTTAGTTAATAAATTTTGAATTTAACACTTTTAACACATATTTATATTAAATATAATAAATTTCCTATTCTAATCCAAGTGGATCAAAATGGATAATATTTTTGTCTTAATGTTGATTTTGGTCTAAATACTCTTATCCAATAGAATTATGACATGTGTTCGGGTAATTATAAAATGATTTTACCTTTATTTTACCTATGAACTTATAACCATTGTATATAAAAAAATTACTTTTCACCATCAAATATTTTGAACCCATTAAATCATATTTTACATACTTGTGAAAACTGTGTCTATCAGTTTTTTGAATCTCAATTCACAGAAGTGGTAAAATTAGGTTTTATGAAAATTTTTTATTGTGTCTAGAAGGTGGGTTAAAGATATTAAAAATGTTCAATAAAATATTATATGTTGAATATTATTATTCAATGACTCCAATGAATTATATTGTACAAACATATGTATTATGTATCTATTTTAACTTTTAAATAATTTTTTATTTAAAAATATTTATTTAAATTAAAATGTTGGTTTTTATCAATAACGTTGTGTTATTCATAATTAATATAATATTAAATATTTTCAGAAAAATATCAAAAATTAACCCAAAGTTAATTTTGAAATTCCAAATTCTAAATAGATGTATATTTTACCAAACTAAAAACATAGAAGTTGTATTAATTAATTAAAAATTAATTCATGTCTTCAAAACAAGAAAGAAAGATTTTAAGAAGTAAAAATATATCAAAAGATTGATATGCATTTATTTTTATTTTAAATGTAAAATGACTTCTAATGAAAAAAATTGGACTAAATGATAATAATAAAATATAATTATAATTTTAAACCATTAAAATGTACAATCAAACACTATAAATTATTTTCATTAAAAAAGTTATTTTCATTTCAAAATTAGTATTTTTTATTATTCATCAAAATAAGAAAGTTATCAGAAATGTACCAAATCTTTATCCAAGATTTTTTATATCCTAATTATAATGAAGATTTTAATTCCATTAAATTAAATATATAAAAGATTCAAATACACGATTTAAAAAAGGTTTTCTATTAAAATGCAGAAAACTGCAATTTTTAAAAATAATTCTTTTTTATGAAAAATTGAATTTTTAATTATATTATGTCCAAGAAACAAAAAATATGAATGTTTAAATTATATAGGGTATATATATAAAGTTTAAAATGTGGTTAATACTATTAAAAATCACTTTTTAAATGGCCCCTCTGATTGGTCGTGATGTGCTTGTATATAGTGTTGCATGTAGTGCAAGCTAATGAATTACATTAAAGAGATAGCGTAATATAAATTCATGGGGTGTTAAATTCTCTCCTCTATTAATAAATTTATTCCTTGTAATTTGAAATTTTTTTTGGAAAATAAAAGGACGCAAATAGAAATTAACTTTTTGGAAAATCTAAATCAGAAATATGGTTAATAAGTTTTAATTTTAATAAGTGGGAAAGGGAAATGTAAAATTCACCACCAGAAAATTATTTTGAATAGGAAAAAATTGGATTCAATTTGAGACACCAAATTAGAGGGAAGACAAAAATATTTATTGATATTGATTGAGGCTATAAGGACTCGGCCTTAAAACATTACATAATATTGAATTAAATTAGTAATTCACATTTAGGATATTTTCAGGTTTAGAGTTTTAGAAAATTAGTCCATAGTATTATATTAAAATATGAATATTACATGTAGACACTACATCTCAGAATCAATTTTTATCATAAAATAACAAACACTTAAGAAGAAACATGTCTTGTTCCATGTTTTAGACATCATGACTTTTCCTTGATCCCATCCTTAACACTATTCGTCATTATGTCCTGTGGAAAACATTTAAAAAACAAGGGATGAGAATAAAAAGCTTAGTAAGGGTTATTAAATAAGGAAAGTAAACATTAACCCATAAATTATTACAAATCTATGAAACCATACTTTTCAATCATGACATACCTTAAGAAATTATAATATTTATGAATAACAGACACAAATAATAAATCATAAATGTTACTTATTGAATTTATATAAAACATACATTGTAGATATCATAGCTACATAGGGAGTTACAAATGCAATACCCATAATAGTATATTCCATAAATCTCTTAGGAGAAACATTAACATTTACCTACGTCTTGTTACCCAACGCATTGGAGTGCTATCTCAGGCTCACCCACACGAGGATTATCACGGAACCACCCATATATTTAAACAATTACCAATAACCATAACATATTCATAAAACATAAAACAAGAATAAATGAAAAATAAAATTTCCACATTCATATAACAATATATCATTTCCAGATATTGACAAAATCAATGCTTTATCAAACAATTTTCAAAACCATTTAAAACATTTAATAAAAATATTTTAGAATCAAAGTGTTACATACCACTTTGAGTCTTTTAAATGAATTATCATTTGAAAACATTAATGTCCATATAACTAAAAAAATCATAGAAACCATTTTTGTAAACATGGACATTAATGGGAAATATTTATAAAAATAAATCTTTAAAACATTTAAAACGATAATTTAGTTTAAGAGTTTTTAAAAAAATGAGAGATGCTTGAATTCAAATAATTGAGAAATAAAAAATTAATCAGAACTTTATAATATCATGAGAACAAGGTTTTCATGATATAATATTCCAATGGATAGTATATACACCATATAAGTGTAAATTGGTGCATAACAACAGTGAAGTCTCAATGGCATGTAAATTGAGACAAAATCCCTTATAAAAACGGTATCCATAGAATAAAGAAAAATCAATTGAATATTATTGTGTGACAGATATAAATACACTCCATATGATTGGATATTCAGTATAAATCAATCAAAAGATAATCAGACATGTTCTTTTTAAGACAGAGCCAATGACTTTGATGTTTGACTCAATGAATTGAAAATGAGTTAAACTTACTCTTATCAAGTTCACATCGATGACTTGGGAATTTATCAATAGAGGGATTATGTGTATAAAAAGTATATACACACATATGGGTATGGAAATTACAACATAAATAAATAAATATTTATTCGACACATAATCATAACATAACATAATTATGAATTAGATGATTACCCAAGGAATGAAAATTTGGTTAAAATTTTCTCTTACCGATTTGGTAACATACGAAACATACACCACATGAAATAAGGATAATTAAATGAAGGAGTAAATACCCATAAATAAATGTATATTAGACAATGAATACAATCATGGGAAGTATATAGATCACACAACGGAAAATAGTGGCAAGTATGACATGAATCTCACAGAAATAAAAACAGAGATGAAAATCCCTTCCCACGTTGTAATAAAACGAGTCGTATGACCAAAAGTTTATAACCAATAAGTGAATCACATAATTCCACGAATATACAGAGTATTATGATAATATATATCAAATATAATTACACAATACACCACATTCAAAAAAATTAGTGGTGAAAAATGGAAATCTAGCATAATTAAATGTTGGATAAGAAATCCCTTACCTCGTGTCCTACTTGACTCGTATGTTCCGTGTTATTCCGGAATAATAAACTTAAGTTAATATATAATTAATTAAGAAATTTTCTAAATTTTATTATTCTTTTTATATCACTTATTATCTTGCTGTAACAATTGGTTAATTATTTGAGTTCATATTTGATATTTTATCGATGTTCGGAACTTGAGTCAAAATTGATCTTAATATAATGTCAATTTTTCAATGTTGTAAATACTCCATTTTATACAGAAAGATATTAAGGATTTAGATATCAAATAAATGATATATTACCAGTATATATATGTATTTTTGATAGTACATAACATTTTGGAGATAAGAAATGAAATGCACCGTTAATGGAGACGGTAGGCCGTACGTACGCATGAACGCTACTTTCATTTATATTTATTATTTTAATGGAATTAAAACATAATAATACATAGGTATATTATAATTAAAGTATAATATCATATATAATATCCTTAAATCCATCTTTTATATGTCCCACACATGGTATTAATGAGTCATACCACTTTGAGGGGGCGGTAGTCCACAATTCCTCGAATGAAATTATCGCGTTTACCCATAATGGAAACCCTAAAGGTATGTTATAAATGTAAAATATAGAAGAATAATGAAAAAATATACATAATATATATAATATATAAATACAGTTCCATATTAATGGCCACCATGAGAGGTTGTAGGAGATAATTGATCAATCATCGTTTCGTGAGGTGTTAGTTTTCCATCCACAGAAACAATATGGTATTCACCTATTAGATAGAGGTGTGTGTATGTGTTATTAAAATACTTATCATAGAAACATCCAAGTCTGTTTAGAATATTTTTTTATTATAAAATATTTGAATAATAAATGTTTAAGGGTTGGAGAGGTAAAATAAAAAAAGGAGTTAAGAGAAACCGTTACATTTAATTTGGGTAACTTCCTTTGGTTTGAACCCAAAGGACTTCTTGAAGAGCCTTCTTATTAAGGTAAGGCTTCTAGGAGGAGGAGAGGGATGTAGGAAAAATAAGTTGGTAGATGATGGATAATCCATATGGCTTCAGAGGTGTGAATAATTGGTTAGAGTCATCCAATTTGAATTAAACTGTATTTTTCTAATATTTTAATCATTATAATCTTATTTATTTCAATCGTTTATTAATGAGGTAAATAATGCATCATTATTATTTCATATATAATTTAATTTATATGATGTATAATTTTTTTTACAAAAATACTATCATGTGAAAAATATTTTTATATTTCAAAAGAATATTTATAGTAGAAAATAGGACTTATATAACACTATATAAAAATTAATTTACTAAAAGCTTTTTGTTTTGGTCATTTTTTCCCATTAAATTTATTAATCTAAAGTGTCATTATCACTCTTTAATGGCTCCATGGGGTCCTAAAATCGACCCAAAGATTCCCATGGTCGTCCATGATTCATCCAATAAGGTTTGGACAAGTGTTAAGGTAATTTTGAATTATTACAATATTCTTTTTACCCTGAATTACCCTATTTATCTCTAAGTGCGGTAAATAAAAGTCAAATGTTACTATTCAAAAAAAAAATTATTTACATATTATTGAACCACATTTTACTTAATAATAACAACCATGTAGGTTGGGTTTTCGAAATTCAATTCAAATAAGTGGTAAAATTTAATTTAAATAAAAAGTCGGGTTTTAACTACTATTAAGTGGTTTCAGTATTCATAAAAAATTTATGTTTTTCAGAAAAATACCAACAATTCAGCACAATCATTATTTTATATTCCAAATTTATAAATGATGTTTTTTTCAAAAAATAAAAAACATAAAATTGGAATTAATTAATTTTAAAAATAATTCCCATAGTTAAAACAAATTGCATGGTTTTTAGAAACAATTACGACCAAATGATTGACAATTGTTTATTACCAATTTCATAGTGAAATCAATTAAAATGACCAACATTGGATTAAATGGTAATAATATATTCTTATTAAACTTTATAACCAATTAAAAAAATAATCTAACAATATAAATATATTCGATTAAAATAGTGTTTTGAATTAAAAGACAATTTTTTTCACAATTCATTAAAAAAATGAACATTATCGGAATAATTCCAATAAATTACACAAAGTAAATATTTGATGTCCTCATTTTTAATAATGATATTATTGGGTCAAATAGACTGTATTAATGTGACCAAAACTATATTTTAATAGGGTTCTCTATTAAAAGGTTGTAAATTGACATTGTAATGTAAATTATGCTTAAAATTAAATTCATTAACATTTTAAGCCTCTAAATTTAATTGGATAAATGTGAATACATTTAAAAAACATGTATAATAATATTTTAGTTAGTTTTGTTCATTATCTCCAATAAAACGTCTATGATTTTACTATCATTTAAAATAATAATATTAAATTAGTAGTGTGTAATGTATGCTTTCAAAGAAGCTTTTTGTTGCGTATCAGGTACTCTATCGAACCTATAATCCAATTTAAGGTAAAATTTATATTCATTTCACACATTTTAATAAATATGAAAATTTCATATTCTTCATTTATTCGGGATGTTACATCCTTCACCCCTTTTGGGAATTGCATCCAGAAAATTTTAAAATTGGGCTAAGAAACATCATTGAATGCCACACATTGAAATAAAGAGTTAATAAAACTACCAATTTAAAATAAATGAAGAGAAGTACAAAGGTAAATAGAGAAAACAG
Source organism: Viscum album (assembly GCA_963277665.1). NCBI lineage: Eukaryota > Viridiplantae > Streptophyta > Magnoliopsida > Santalales > Viscaceae > Viscum > Viscum album. Next base: position 1,943,083,851 of record OY728165.1, read on the forward strand.
ATACATGGATTACATGAAAAAATAGATATGGAGGAGAAAAAAACCACCAAGTTCTAATGGAGTGTGCTAGAAAACATGTTCAAGAGAAAGTTAACCACCAGAAAATCACAAAATTGATATGGGTTAAACAGTCTTTGATTCCCTAGTAGGAAAATTTAATATACCAGTTATTTTTGTTTTAAGATACTTTTCATTGAGGAATTTATTTATGTTCTTAACAAAAAACATAACGAAATATACTTACTTGTCATGTAGTCATTCATCTTTTACTAGATTTCTCACACAAACTCATATTCTCTATAAACGGTGAGTATTTAGGATGACTTTTTTCAAATTAAAAGCACTATAATCAACTTCGGGAAAAAAAATAATCCAAAAAATATGAACTATATATTTCACATTTTTTTATACCTTATCCAAAACCAAAAGTATTAGCACCGGATCAGATAATCCTCAAAAGGATAATCTTTTACAAAAAAAACATCTCTAAATCTACATAATCTGTCAAGAAAAACTCAATGTTCAACAACGACCATTCAATATATAGTTTTCCATAAAATTATTCAAAGTAATCCAAGCTAATATTAAAACCCAAATCTGAAAAGGTCTAATAACATATTCTTCCAAGATAAATCTTAACATTTATCTCTAAATAACATTAGTTAATCTCAAAGTCTCATGTTAAAAATTAATTAACCTAATCACATATCCTCCATGATAGGTTAATAATTTCATAGATAATGCAATGTTCACTTATTATTGTTTCATAAAATCATTTAACTAAATAGAATTAGTCATACAAACCAGAGACATCACGTAGTATAGTGGTGGCCAGTAAATACGAGTCGTACTTTGGTTTTGGGTTCGATTCCCATAGCATTGTCTCATGTGATGAGTTGTCACACGGTCCTCGTGTTGTTATTTTTTTCAAAATCTGTATAATTTTATAGCATTCCCAAAAAGAGACAAATTTATGAAAAATAACCATAAAATATTTTAACCATGAAGGTTATCTAATAATGTTGATTTATATCCAAAAAATGTATTAACCTATAATTTCTTCAAATTCAAGGATCATATAAACCCAAATGGTTCATTATAACTATATCCATAAAGAAAAGATAAGTATTCCTTGAATAAAATTTTCATATATCAAACGTCAGTGTTACACATATTACAAAATGTCATCTAATGTAATTAAATTCATTAATAGAGCCTTAATAATTTTAACCATTTCACCATCCTAAAATATACCATAAATCTTAAATCAATTATATGTTGACTTCTTACTCATTCAACATTCATCATGATCCATTAACCATTCATTTTAAACTTTTTCTGAAATACTTATTTCCTACAAACAGAATCGTGATTCATATCCTAAGATTCAATACTATCAAAACATATGTTACGAAATAATCTATATCTTTCATTGGTCAATGTCAATCTCTTCAACCTCACTCAGAGTGGAATTAGGTATTTCAAAACAAATATTTGTATGATCCTGTTGATCCCATTCCCAAAACGTATTCGTAGGAAATGTGTTTTTTAATGACAATGCACACCAAATTTAATACATTCAATTGATCCCTCAGATAGAACTTCTTTCTCTTTCCCAATGTCAACAGGATACTTCTTTTTTCCATGACATTTTCTTTCCTTATGACCTTAATTTCCACATCTATAACATTTTCATATCCCATTGAAACATTTTCCTAGGTGTTTCTTTCCATATCCTTGACACATAGGTTTTTGAACATACATACCTTTATGATTATTACCTAATATTTCATGGGGATTTTCTTCCCACATATACAATGCCTTATAAAAATCACCAAGGATCATGTGGTCAATCGTGACTTGAGATAGTTGGTTGAGAATAAACACAAGAGTTATTATTACAACCCCCATTTTATTGAATTTCTCATTCATAAAACCATCATTGGTTTCTTCACATCCATTGTTACTTTGATGCCTTCTTGATCCAACCATTGAATAAAACCAAAAAGGTATGTGTGAGTAAAATCATCATGTAATATCTTATGAGGAGGGTAAATACTAATATATAATTATTCATGTTATATTATAATCATTCACTTTATCTAAAAAACAATGCATATTTCTGAAATCCTAAGCATAATGGTAATGTCACTTATGCATACAGAATATTCTAACATCTAAAGTTATCTAAACACACCTCTGATACCAATTATAGGGACCCGACCTTAAAACATTACATAATGTTTAATTAAATGAATAATTCACATTGAGGATCTTTTCAGGTTTAGAGTTTTAGATAATTAGGCCATACTATTACATAACAACTTGAATATTACATGTTTACACTAATACTCAGTATCCATTTTTTCATAAAATAAAAAACTCTTAAAAAGAAACATGTCTATTTTCATGTTTTAGACATCACGACTTTTCCTTGATCACATCCTTAACCCTATTAATCATTAAGTAAAGTGGAAATAATTTCAAAAAAATGGGATGAGTATAAAAAACATAGTAAGGGTTATAAAATAAGGAAGTAAAACATTAGCCTATCAATAAATACAAATCAATGAAACCATACTTTTCAATCATAACATACCTTATGAAATCATAATATTTATGAATAACACACATAAATCATAAATCATAAATGTTAGTTATGGTATCCATATCAAATTTACAATGTATCTATCACAACAACATAGAGAGTTACACATGGAATACCCATTATAGTATATTCCCTAAATCTCTTAGGAGAAACATTAACGTTTACCTCTGTCTCGTTACCCATTGCATTGGGGAGCTATCTCGGGCTCAATCGCCTTAGGTTTATCATGGAACCACTAGTATATGTAAAAAATTCCCAATAACCATAACATATTCATAAAACATAAAACAAGAATAAAGGGAAAATAAGATTTCCACACTGCAATAACAATATATTATATCAATATATTGACAAAATCAATGCTTTATCAAACCATATAAAACATTTAATAAAGAGATTTTTGAATCACAATGTCCCATACCAATTTTATGCTTTTAAATGAATTATAATTTAAAAACCTTAATGTACATATAAATAAATAAATCCTTAAAAAAATATTGTAATACATGGACATTAATGAGAAATATTTAGATTAAAAAATCCTTAAAAAATTTAAAACGATATTTTAGTTTAAAAGTATTTAACAAAAATGAGAGACGCTTGCATTAAAATAATTGAGAAATAAAAATTTAATCAGAACATTATAATATAATTAGAATAATACATTAATGATATAATATTACAAAGGATGGTATATACACCATATAAGTGTAAATTGGTGAATAACAATAGTGAAGTCTTAATGGAATGTAAATTGAGATGAAATCCCTTATAAAAACGGTATCCTTAGAATAAGGATAAATCAATTACATAATAATGTGTGATAGATATAAATACACTAAATATTATTGGATATTAAGTATAAATCAATCAGAAGTCATTAACTCATGTTCTTTTTAAATTAGAACCAATGACATGGATGTTTTACTCAATGAATGGAAATTGAGTTAAAATTACTCCTATCAAGTTCATATCGATGACTTTAGAATTTATCAATGGAGTGATTATGTGTATCAAAAGTATATCCACACAAAGGGGAGTCTAAATTACAACATAAATACAAAAATAGTGATTACACATATAATATTAACATGACATAATTATGAATTATATGATTAACCCAAGGAATGAAAATTGGGTTAAAAAGTTCCCTTACCGATTTGGTAACATACGAAACATACACCACATGAAATAAGGATCATTCAATGAAGAAGTAAATACCCATAAATGAAATTATATTACACATAGAATACAATAATGGGTAGTATTTATAGCACACAAAGGAAAATAGTGTCAAATATAACATGAATCTCACAGAAATAAAAAGTGAGATGAAAACCCCTTACCACGTTGTAATCAATTGGGTCTTATGACCAAAAGTTAATAACCACTAAATGAATCAGATAATACCATGAATATACATAGTATCGTGAAAATATATATCAAATGTACGTACACAATAAACTACATTAAATAAATTAGTGGAGAATAATGGAAATCACCCGGAATTAAATGTTAGATAAGAAATACCTTACCTCGTGTCCTACATGACTCGTATGTTCCGTGATATTTATGAATAATAAAATTAAGTTAATATCTACTTAATTAAGAATTTTTTTTAAAATTTTATTATTAATTTTATATCAATTATTATCTTTCTATAATAACTGGTTATTTATTTGAGTTCATATTGGATATTTTATCGATGTTCGGAACTTGAGACAAAAATGAACTAGTTATAATTACAATTTTTCCAGGTGGTAAAAAGTCCATTATCTCCAGAAAGATACAAATGATTTATATATCATATAAATAATATATAACCATAGTATATATTTATTTATAACAGTACATATCATTTTTGAGATAAGAAATTAAATGCACAGTTCATGGTGATGGTAGGCCCTACGTACGCATGAATGCTACATTAATTTCTATTTCTTATTTTAATGGAATTAAAAAATAATTATACATAGGTATATTATAATTATAGTATAATATAATATATAACATCATAAAATCCATCCTTTATAGGTCTCACATATGGTATTAATGAGTCATATAACTTTGAGGGGGTGGTAGTCCGCACTTCCTCAAAAAAAAATCGCGTTTACCCATAATAGAAACCATAAAGGTATGATATAAATGTAAAGTATAGAAGAATAAATAAAATATAAAAATAATATATATCATATATGAATATAGTTCCATATTAATGACAACCATGAGGGGTGGAGGGATATAACCGAACAATCACCATTTTGTGAGGCATTAGTTTTCCATCTAAAGAAACAATATGTTCTTCGCCTATTAGATGGAGGAGTGTGTAAGTGATGTTAAAATGATTATCATAACAACATCCTAGTATATTGATGATACTATTTTTGTTATAAAATAATGTAATAAATATAGTTTAGGGTTTGTAGAGGTTAAATAATAGAAAAGATGTTAAGAGAAACCATTACCTTTAATTTGGGTAACTTCCTTTGGTTTGAACACAAATAAATTCTTGAAGTGCCTTATGCCTAAAGTAAGGCATCAAGGATGAGGATAATGATGTATGGAGCTTATGTGGGAAGATTTTTGATGATCAAAAATTATTTAGAGGTGTGAGTAATTGGATGTAGGTGGTGTCCTTTTATAACGGAGAGGAGGGGCTCTTTTGGAATGTGTGAAAATATTATTTTATTATATAATGATATTCGGTTTCTAAAGGTCCAAAAAACATCATAGTCAAAGATAATATGGCTCATGGTCGAAAAAAAAATCCAATATGGATTTTATAGGTTTTGGATAATATTTAAATCATTATAATCTTATTTATTTAAATCGTGTATTAATGAGGTAAATGCTGCATATTATTGTGTCATATATAATTTTATTTATTTGATTTCTAATTTTTATTTTAAAAATACTATCATGTAGGAAATATTTCTCTATTTATAAATAATATTTATATTCTAAAATATGACTTATATAACGCCATATAAATATTTATTTACTATAAGATTTTTGTTTTTGTCATTTTTGCCTTTACATTAAACTAATTAATCTAACGTGTAATTATCACTCTTAAATGGCTCCATGGGGTCCCAAAACCGACCCAAGTATGCCAATGGTCGGTAATGAATCGTAAAATAATGTTTGGACAAGTGTTAAGGTAATTTTGAATTATTACAATATTCATTTTACCTTGAATTACCCTATTTACCTTTAACCACCGTTAATAAAAGTCAACAGTAACAATTCACCAAAAATTATATTCATCTTATTGAACCAAATTTTACTTAATAATAAAAACCATGTATGTAGTATTTTGGAAATTAAATTCAGAGAAGTGGTAAATTTTCATTTAAATGAAAATGTTAGTTTTTAAACTACTACTAAGTGGTTTCACTATTCATCCAAAATTGATGTTTTTCAATAAAATAACAAAAACTCAGCCAAAGCATTATTTGATATTATAATTTAAAAAATGATATTTATTTTTCAAGATTCAAAATAAAAAAGTGGAATTAATTAATTTAAAAATTAATTCCCACTTTTAAAACAAATTGCATGTTTTTAGAAAACAATAACTATCAAAAGATTGACACTTGTTTATCTCCAATTTCAATGTGAAATCAATTCTAATGAACAAAATTTGTTAAATGGTAATAATATATTCTAATTACACATTAAAACCTATTGAAAAGATAATTTAACCATATAAATAAATTATATTAAAACATAGTATTGAATTAAAATACAGTATTTATCAATATTCATTAAAAAGGAACATTATAGGAAAAATTCCATAAATTTTGCACAAAGTAAATTTTTATGTCCTAATTCTAAAGAATGTTTTTATTTGGTCAATTAGAATGTATTAAAGTGATCAAAACTATATATAAAGAGTGTTCTCGATTAAATAGTGGTAAATCGACCTTTTAATGTAAATTATGCTTAAAATTAAATTCATTCACATTTTAAGCCTCTAACATTTATTAGATAAATTTGAATACATTTAACAAACATGTATAATCATATATTAGTTAGTTTTGTAAATTCTTACGAATAAAATGGCAAGGAGTTAACTGTAATTTAAAATAATAATATTATATTATTATTGTGCAACATATGTTTTCAAAGAAACCTGTTGTTGCGTATCAGGTACTCTATCAAACATAGCATCCCATTTAATGTAAAATTAATATATAATTCAGAAAATATTAATAAATATATATGTTTTTTATTTTTTATTTAAAATTAAGGGCCTCAAATCCATAAATCTATGATGATTTAAATAATCATCGCTTCAACAATACGTAATGTATTTGGAATAAATATTATTAGTTTTAAGATCCTTTCTATAATGTTTAATGAAAAAAAATATATTTAACATTTATAGTATCATCATTTTACTTTTTTCTACCACAAACTCATCTTTCACTCCATAAGATAATTGAACTCAAAAATATTCAATTTAACATAATTGTGTAGGGTTCCAAAAAAATTAATTTATATTTCATATATCAGATCATTTAAAAAAACTTTATAAAATACTTGACATTAGGTGGGCCAGTGTTAGGTATTGCACCCTTTTCGCCCTTCGGTCGCAGTTTCATGTCTTTCGGCCTTGCTGAACATGATGGGTTGTCGCCGAACCTTTGGGTTTTTCTTTTTATAAGAATCCAAAAATATTCTTAAGAACATTTTTAACCTTAAAAAAAAGAATACAATGTCGAACATAATCCATTAAGACATTTAGACATATCCAAAATACTTCGGTCCAAATATAGAGTACAAAATTTTTAAGGAAGGTCACATAACATACATGTGAATACCATGATCGTGTATTATCTTAAGACATGGAAATAAAACTAATTTCCAAAAAACCATATTGAATACAATCATTTTTTTATTCCCTCGATAAAACATAGAATACTAGATAAACTTTTTAAGTCCAAATTTGTTATAAACTCCAACATTGATAGAATAAACAAACAATTAATTAGTTCCAAGGTAGTCAATAATATCAAATATAATTTAACAAAACAAATAATCTCTTAATACAATTTGACTACCTCAGTATCAAGACCATATTAATGTTTATCTTTTCCTCAACCATGTATTTTTCAATATTTTTAACTTGAAACTATGTCACTTTACATGGTACCATAAAATCTCAAATCTTTAATGACATATTACTGCAGTACAGTCCTGATTTATTTTCATAATTTATATAACCATCACATCATTGAGACAGAAAACAAGTGACATAATTCATTAATAAAAATATAAGAACACTAGTTAATCATTTTCAGCGGTGTTAGAATAATAACATGATTATTATCCAATAACATCATTTGGTTTACACTCTGATTATTAGGACATTGATTTAGGTAGTGTCCCTACTCCTTGCTGATGTGGCATTGTACATTAGAATCCTTTTTCTTACCCAAACAATCACGTACATGGTTTTATTTTTTCCACACTTTTAATAAACTATCATTCCCTTCAAGAATTCACTAAGATGATTCTTTCCATAGTGATCACATGTGGGAATATCCTTTTTTCCATTCTTCTCTTTATCCATCTTTCCCTATGTCATCCTCTACTTCTATAGATTCCTATCAAGGCCATAGGAATCAGAAAATTCATTACTTATATTATTAACACATGATACTATTTCCTCAAATGATGAGAATAAATTCGAAGATATTTCCATTTGAAATTATAGATTACAACCATGAATGATAGGATCCTTTTTACTCCATGTATCTTGCGTATTTATGGAGTTCTTATTCCCTCAAATAGGCTCTATTTCTAAATGTTGAACTACAATAATATTGTAAATATCATAATATATATATAAAACAAGAAAAATTCTCAACATTAATTGATGATTTACATGCGTCAAGTATCATTTTCATAAAAATAGTTTCTTTGCTGACATATTTACTCAAAAATCATTAATAATAGTTCGTAATGAAAATATGAATTATCCAAAGCAAATCCATTAGGAGTGTCAAGCTAGGTGTGCAGTATGGCCCATTGTCATTTAACAGGATACCCCAGGTCAAGCCCGAAACTGCATATCAGTGTTTTCACTCCTAGGTACATTTTTTCAAGAACCATGTCCACTTGTAGTACACAGAAATTGATTTATTTCTTTTAAAACCCACATAATATCTACATTACCAATATTTTTGGATTGACATTGATAATAATCCTCAAACTCTATCTTATGGCAATGTTTTTCTTATCATATTTTATCTAAATTTAGATTCCATGGATATTTCTATACTTCCTCTGATACTAACTATAACGCCTTGACCCAAGATGCCTAGATCTGGTGTAATATTTTAATACATTGGCCTGTTTAGAAGGAATAATGTCTTGAATGAACGATTATATTAGTTATATTATAAAATAGATTACATACTAGAATGTAACATTGAAAATTAAAACACAAAATAAAACATAACCAATCATCTGATACTTCCATTAATCCACGAGATTAACCCTTCAAATCAATCATAACATACATTTTGGAATCCTAGGAAAACAAAACGTAAGATTAGGGTGAGAACAAATTCACATTCTGTGTAAACAATTTATTAGTAGCTATAAACATTTAAGGAACAATGTGTAATAAAAAATTTCCTTTTAAAAATATTGTTGAACATAATTTGGCAAAAATAAATCAAACATAACCATATAAACATTCACATGGATATTAAACTAGTTTAATAATCACATGTAATAACTAATTTCATAATGAGGGAATACATAATGTCGGAAATCATAACCACATATTCAAGGTCTCGTTCCAAGACTACAAATAAATATTTTGTTGTGGCTTCGTAAGAAGACACTAATATGTCTCATGAGACAAACCGATGCCTCAATGGGCTATAGTGGTCCCCTCCCATCACTTATATATTCCAATTCATTTCTCATATGAAAATGGAAAAACTTATAAGAAACATTAGTATTAAATCTATCATACAAAATGTTAATACTTTAACCATAAATCATGTATGGTATAATAACATCATATCCATAGTCCAAAATTTCATAACTCATGGAATACAATATATACCATTTTATTATTATAAATAAACCTCAAGCATGAATAATATCTAATAAAAGATGTAAACATAACTGAAAATTATGGTTATAGATCATTGAGAGAGATAGCCATTTTTCATGAAATAATTTTAAAGAAACAAAATTTAGAAAAGATGATATTTAAAAGAAAATTTTTAGTCAATGTTTCCCATACCATTTTGAAAGTTTTTTAAGGAATTAATATTTTTAAAACATTCAGGTCTATATAAATAAATCCTTAAAATAATTATGAAGCTATAGACATTAATGAGAACAACTTAATAGAATTAATATTTAATCTAGTTAAAATGATATTTTTGTAAAGGATCCACTTAAATAGAATCCTTTTGAAAACTATTTTAATAAATATTGATATGGATAATAAATATATCTCTGTAAGAACATTAACATAAACAATATCAGATAACACTGAGATTGTGAAATTTACCCTTACCTTGTACATTCCATTGGTTGAGGGTACGATTAACCACATTTATAATTACCATAGAATATTAATGAAATATTCTATAATCATTTTGAAATTTATTATATCATAATTTATTCATTTTTGACATTATGAAACCCATTTAATAATAATTTCCATTTTAAAATAACATTTTAGTTAATAAACACTTTCTCTATCATTTGTGTTTTAACTTGTTAGTTTTGATCATATTAGTTAGATAATGATTTGACTACTTCCAGAATATAAAAAAGGATTTATATATCATATATATTCAGATTATAAAATTTAATAATAGATAAATATATGAAATAGAAACACCATTCCTGGATACAATAGTCCATATATATGCATTAACGTTGTTTTTATTTTCCTATCGTATAGTATGGATGTATGTAAACAGAATATATTTCTCTACATAAATATACATTATTATAGAATAAATAATATTTCATATACATCATAACTAATCAATATATATATATATATATCTTAATCTTCAGGAAGGGTGATCATTGAAGAGGAATCTCATTGCGTTGTGGAGACGGTAAGTCGTACATACGCACGAGCGACAATATCATTCTATTGATGGTGAAAATGTGTTTAATTGGATGATATATTATATATAAAGAATTATTATCATGTTATATTAACTATTTACATTAATTATAATCATTATGATAGCCATCCAAGTTATGTAATTTTGAATAACAAACAACACCACAACGTGGAGAAGGTAACCCATACGTACGCACGCATGGTGTCTTTATCATTCAAAGGTTGGATAGAATAATGAATATAATTATAACACATTTATAAAAACATATCAGAATTTATAAGATATTGGAGTAATTATTTCTGTATAAAAATTTGAAATAAAGAGAATGTAGAATAAAAAAGAACATTGAAAGAGCTAATGAAATAATTACCTCTTCTTAAGGTTCTTCTTTTTGATTTGAACCATATTGATAATTATGATGGAATTATGATTTAATGAAGGCCTATAGGTGGAATTGAAGGTATTTTGGAGGTTATTTGAGAAGGTTATAGCCGAGCCAAAATCCTTGGGAGTTATGAATTTAAGAGAAGGTGAAGTACCCTTTTATAAGAGAGGTGAGGGGAACCTTAGAAAAAACATGAAATATTATTTTATTATAGAATAATTTTCTTTTTTTAATAGCTATAAAATAAATTATTTAGATTATAAGGTGGGTATGGGTATAATAACTCTCAACCAATAAGATTCATACAATTTTATGTCACCATATTAACCTTTTCATTTAGATTTATCTCTTAGTTAAATAGTTTCACTTTTACAAAATTTTCTTGTATTCATAGATTTTATGTTTAATAAAATTACTATACTATTTAGAGAACCTAAAATTGTTAATTAATGAAATATAAATCATTATAAAAGTAATTAGGCCAATATTTTACTTTTTAATAATATTATATTATTTAATAAAATATTATTTTTTTAAGAACTCATTTCTGTCAATTTTGAAACTATTTAGTTATTTTTTTTGTTAAAGTCATAAAAACTTAATAACCTGTAAAAACATTTAATCAACCCTATAATGTAACATTCTCCTATAAAATTAGTTTCTAGCATCAAAGGTCTCAATTGATATTTATTTTTATATTTATAAAATCAATACTTTTATTCTTTCATAAATAAGGTAATTACTCCATAATTTTTGTGTAAGAAATATATTAAATTATTAAAACCATAAAAATTAAATATAAAAAACTATGATGTATGAAATTGTTTTATAATTCTAATGAATATATATAGTCTAATTGATCTTATTTATAATTATATATTAAAAATTGTTTAGTTAATAATTGTTTTATTTAACTATTTTAACACTTATTTAAATAAAATATAATAAATGTGAAAATCTAATCCATGTGTATCAAAAATGATCATATATTTATCCTAATATTTATTTGGGTCCAAATAAACTTATCTAATAGAATTAGGACATGTGTTAGGGTAATTATAATATCATTTTTACCTTTACTTACACTATTTACATTTAACCCTGGTAAATAAAAATCAAAAGTTACTATTTACCAGAAATTATATTAATCACATTGAATTAAATTATACATACTGATGAAAAAAGTGTCTGTTGTCTTTTAAAATTCAATTCAGACAAGTGGTAAAATTATGTTTTATGCAAATTTGCAAATGTGCCTAGAAGATGGGTACAAGTTGTTTATAAAGTTCAATACTATTTTATATGTCTAATATTATTATAAAATGACTCGTATGAATTAAATTGGACTAATATAAGTGTTATGTATCTATTTTGTATTTAAGATAAATTATTAATTAGAAATAATTATTTAAATGAAAATGTCAGTTTTTATATACAATATAGTGTTTTTCACTATTCATCAATATTTGATTTTTTTTTGAAAAATATCATAAATTAACCTAAAGATAATATGGATTTTACAAATTAAAAAATTAAATTTTTTATCAAATTAAAATCAAATATTTTGTATTAATTAATTTAAAATTTATTTCCATTGTCAAAACCAGAAAGCTGGTTTTGAGAAGTAAAAACTATCAAATGATTAATACCTCTTTATGTCCAATTTAAATGTAAAATTACATTCAATAAACAAAATTGTATTAAATGATAAAAATATATTCTAATTATAATTAAAAACCATTCAAATTTATTATCAAATAGTATAAATTATTTTGATTAAAAAACAAGTTTTCGATTAAAATTTCAAATTTTTCAATATTCATCAAAATATGAATTATAGAAAAAAAGTAATTAAAATTAAACAAAACTAAATTTTTATAATTCTATTATGAATAATTAATTATTTTTACTAAATTTAATATATAAAAGTGTAAAATATTAGATTAAAAAAATGGTTTCCATGAAAATGTAGAAAAAAATCCATTTTTGAAAAATTCTTATTTTAACTAAAAAATAAATTTTTTTATTTTATGTATTTGAAACCCAAAATATGATTGATTAAATTAAATTATATATATATATATAATTGAAAATGTTGTTAATACTATTCATGAACTGTTTTTAAATAGCTAGTTTGATATGTTGTGATGCACTTGAACATAGAGTTGTGTCTAGCACAAGCTATAAAATTAGTTTAAAGAGATAATGTTCTATGAAATATTGTGATGTTACTTGAAATATTTGATATAATAATTTAATAATTATAATAATTTCCTTACTTCAATATATATTTTTTTAAAATTATATATGTACATCGTCTAATGTGGGTGAAGGAAAACGTTTTACATCGTTTTGCGAGGTGGTAGTATGTCAAACACATAATCGATAGTTTCTTTACCATTTGATTTGTTTATTGATATATATATATATATGTTATTAAAATAAAAAACTAACATATAATTATATATTATATATTAGTTTTTTGTATATTTACATTTTATTATGTCTTTATGGAGGTCTAAAAATAAATAAAACAATTATGTATGTTTCAAAACATTTCCTCTTCTTCATATATCAAATTTATGTTTATGCCTAAAGCCATCAGAAGAAGGATTCCTAAAGAATATAAGGTCCCGATGAAATGGGTATGAAATTATGGAATGAATTTTTGTATGTATTGGAATCACTGAATTATTTTTTATGAGTGAATATGGGATGATTATTGTTGGCCTTTTATAAGTGGGGAATAGGACAGACATGGAATTTTTAAAAAGATAAAGTGATACCTACATTTTAATCTATAAACAAACTCTAAAATGGTTCATCATAAACAATTATAGTCTATACATTCTAAATATTTTCATAATATGGGTTTTGGTTAAATTATGGTGATTTTAAATCTAATATTCATAGACTAACCAATCCCCCATAAACAAATTTTTACCGTAACCAAAATAATTAATTTTTTTCTTAATTCAATATTAATTATGTTAAAATATGTTGAGTTTTTAATGATATAATATAAATTATTTTTGTTCTGTTTTTGTAATTAATTATGAAAAATTCAATTCATTGATGTTACAAAATTAAATTTAATCTTAAATAGAAGATGTAAAGAAAGAGTTATTTATCAAAGAGATTCATCTCATAAGTATGAATTGTTTTGATATCAAAATTAAATATAATATTGATTATAATTACTCATATTTTATATGTGGTAACATCATTGAAATATTTTTTACATTAAAAACAATTTAAAATTAAATTACCATTGAAAATACTTTAATCACATAGGTCAGTTTCAATAAAATTTGTATTTTAACTATTAATAATAAATAAAATAATTTTATTAAAATCCAAAAAATTTACAAAAATATATTTTTGACATTTAGATTTATAAATTTATGTTTATTTTATAAAAAAAATTGACATAGATTACAAATTATTTTTAAATAATTTCTTAAAAGCGTGGTTATACAACCTTTGGAAAAAATGATATTTTAGAGAACAATAATTTTTCATTAAAAAGGTTATTATTTAAATTATAAAAATTTTATAACCATTTAATTAAATTTAATTATATTTATTTAATATAATTTACATAATTTTGTTAGAAATATTCATACTATTAACAAAACGTTATGTTTGAATTATAATTACAATATTTTTAATAGAGAACCATATTTTGTTTAAACCCAGTTATGCATGCATTTCAAGCTATTAAAGTGATTGAATTTATTTTAAAATTATTCAAAATATCTATATTATTTTTTAAATTCCTATATAATCTAAGTATTTCTTATCATATATGCTATTGAATATTATGTTACATTTTTAAAATCTCACGGTGTTACAAATGTTACTATGGAATAATCTCAACCTACAATGCTTATTTAAATTTATAAAAAACCCAATACGATATGTTACAAGATAATTTAAACTATGTAATGATGGTCTTGGAAATGAAACTATAGAAAAAAAACATTTTCTATGAAAATTCTTATATCTCCTTACTATATTATACATCATAGTACATGATCGATGCATCATTTTATAACATTTCAATGACTCATATACTATTTTATTTCACATTATTTATTTTAAATTGATTTATGATATATGATTTCGGATGTATTATCTAGTTATGTTTCATTCATGTACCATTATTTTTATTTCATACGCACATGTTTTTCATTTTCTCACATATAATCATCTATAGATATCACTTATGTTCATCCCTTACTGAAAAACTAAGCTCTATATTTCTAATGTTTTCATTCTATAGGTTATAAATTCCCGTAGAGTATATGAAATTTAAAGAAGTGGTGAGGGTGGAGATATGGTAAAATTATAGGGAAATTTTCATTGGGTTTTATTTTTAGTTATTTAAGTATCTGATCTACAATGAAACTAAACCTATATGGTTTTGGGTGTAATATAATAAAATATGTAATGAATATTAATATCTAATAATGTATTATTTATGTATGTTATTGTTAGATCCTCTAAAATCCATTATATAAAATATCAATAAATTCCCCATTTTATATCATTGTTTTATAATTTTGTTTTGGTAAAATAACATTTTATTTATGTTGTTAAAATTATCATAATCAAACATTGAAGAATTGAAATACATAGAATAATTATATAGATACAATTAAATTATATATACATCATTATAAATTCCAAATGTCCATATATTATGATATTAATAGTGAGTTCAAAATTTTATAAATATAAAAAATCAACTAATAATATATTTTAAATTATTTAAAAGATAAACCATCTAATAAAAAGATATTTTCATTGAATATGATCATTTATAATATAAAATTTGGAAAATTTGTATGATCTATACCATTTTTTAATTCCTTAATTTAACATAGTAGATTTGAGTATGTGACCTATAATGGGTTGAATGAATCTCATGAAATATAACAAAACCCCCTTGTAACTAACTTTTTAATCTATTTAAATTAAATGTTTTATATGATGAAAGAATATCACATATACCACATTACACATATCATGACTCTATGAAATACTTCAATGAATTTGAATTTTACACCATTAGATGTAAAATGTCATGATTGGTTATTCTATGATATTTTTTATCCCCTAAAAACATGGAATATTTTTTATTAAATATATATAACATACTATTTAGTATTCCATAACAATTTGATCATGATTCTGAACATTGGTCATCTTCAATCAAAAATGTTTAGTACCACCAAATATAAAATTTATAACTCAAAAAGATTATATTTCATCCAATATATTATTTGAATAATATTATTTATAATAATTTCATAAACACACAACTTTAATTTCTAATAATAATTTTTCTAAAATTATCCATCTTTAATTTTTTTAAATTCTACCATACACATTATTATAATATTTTCAAACTTTATTTTCATTAGTTTTTAAATAATATCAAAATTGATTGAAAAAGATAGACCAGAAGTATGCATTTCCTAAACCAGCCCAGTTCGACCCTGAACCGTTCAACCGAGTCGATCCGCAACATGTTCCTAGGGGAATTCCTGATCCCCTCAGGATGGAATATTGTATCAGGAATCAATATATATGTCTGTGAACGATTTAATAATAGAAGAAATAACCAAGATAAGATAAAAATTGAACCAAAAAACCAAAATATAAAATGAATGGACACCAATAAAAAAATGTTGGCCAAAATGATTTCACTAATCATAGATACTGAGAAAATATAAACACCAACATAGTCATAAATTGATTCATTATGTATATTGAAATAAAGGGATAGTAATTAAGGATTATTGAGGTTTATTTTTAATGATATTCATTATGTAAATGAGATTATCTTACATTCTTAATTTTCTTTAGTTGATCGAATGAATAATAAATCGTAAACCATAATGCCTCATTGAAATATATATTTCAATCCTTCTAAAATTTATCATTGGTTATTTTCATCCTTTAATTGAATTCAGAGGGAAATGACATGTTACTTGTCCTATGAACTCCTGTGTTATATAATTAAATAAAAAATTATAAGTTTTAAAATATAGTGTTTTAATATCCATCCATGGGAATTTATTTTTCATCACTTTTGTGCATACATCAATTTCATGAAATATAATTTCATATTTCCATGTATATAAATTTTTGAAATTAATAGTCAATTTCTCATTAAATGGGGATCTACTTATCCTAAGACAAATCCTACTTAAATTTGATCCATAATTGGTAATATGAACTATATATATTTTATGTCCCTAAAGTATATTATTTTATGGATTGAATTAAATTTATCTAGTATGTATAAGGTCACATCATAATACATTTTGAATCATTATTATTTCTAATGGAATCCATCAGATCATGATGTAATTATAATTATTACAATGTTATGAATATTTTTAAAAATGGATAAACTCAACTATATTTTAAACCAATACTACTTAATTTCATTATATAACGATGAATATTATGATGTTATAATCATTTATTCCATAATTATTCTATTTCTATACTGGTATAGGGTAATCTTCATAATGTTTAACCAATATCTATATTTATTAAACACAAAAAATTTGGTGAAATCTAAATCCATAATTTCAATAAATTATACTTTCAAAAATCATGAACACCTTTTATAATTTAAATCATCTCCATTCATAGAAAACCTTATTTATTCATCGTTAAACATATTTCAAATATTATCTATTGAAAAAATTCTAATTGAATGGTTAGTATCAAAATAATATTTTAAGATGTTTATATATATATTATACAATGTAAATCATTTCCTTTTGTGAAATAGATGAAATATATTATACTTCATGAATACAATTTTTTCAGTAAACATCACGAATATTCTTTAAAAAACATATAATAAAAATAAAGTACTTATGGTTGTTGTTTGATAACATGGAAATAAGAAATAAAAATAAAAATCCATGAATCAAAAAATAAATAAACTATGAATCATGTTTTTTCACATTATTTCTTCCACTTTGACTATAAAATTATTTACTATATTGATACAAACCGTATTACCTCAGAACCAGTCGGTATATTATTACACTATACCTATATATAATAAATCATATCCAAAAGGATATAATAGTTTAATAGTCATGGATAACTAGAGAAATTCATAATTACAATGTTATATTTAAAAACATAAATTATTTTATAATAAATTATTTTAGGACATCATATTCACTTTAATATATCCTTGTATATCATTCATAGTACAATTCATGGAATCATTGGGAATTGAAACAGATGACAGGACTAATATTAAAATATAATTAAGGGTTATGTCCATTAAATATATCATTAATAAAAAAGCTCATAACAAGTATTGAAATATAAATAACAAAAAACACAATACATTTATTCAATAACATGTGAATGAAATTCATAAATGGATAATATCAATTTAGAAATCTCATGGAAAATAACAATTGTATTCTCAATGATGAGAATTATTAATATTCTATTTCACGATCATAGATATCCTTATATATTTACTATCAACGCCTTGTGCTATTAGTGATTTTTTTTGGTAGGTATACACTATAAACCCATTTAATACATTTGGTGAACTTGTTTCTCTCATTCGACATTCAATGAATCAATAGGCCATATAAAATTTTCCTATATATCACTTCATGTCCAATATATTCCTCAGATATTTAACAATCAATTAAATTCATAAAATTTTTTAACTATCATGAAATATATATTCAGTATAAGATATAATATATTTATAATTTCACCTTCAAAAAAAACATTCATAATAAATCATAATAAGTATAAATGGTATATATCATTTTAAATAAGAACATTTGAAATAAAAATAATATTAAAATTTAAGAGAAATGTAATACCCAATTAAAAATTATTATAAAAAAGTGAATTTTTTTATAGAATGTAAATAAAAATAAAATCAATCAATAGTTTGGATATGAAATATAACATTCAATTCATCCAAACTATAAATTTGTTAATACTAAAATGTATTTTAAAAAATTAATGAAAATGGAATAGAAAACATTTAAATAATTATAAATAAATGTTACTTAGTTGTAAAACAATTGAAAGCATGTAATAGTTATAAATTACGTAAATTTTATGGATTTGGGATGTCTAAAAATATAGGATATATTAAAAAGGGAGAAAAATATTTTACCATTTCTACTAAAATTTCAAAACGAACCTCTTTAAATATATTAGAAAGATTATTTTAAAACCCTGTAAAAATTTCCATGAAAATAAAAAATATACTGTATAAAATTATTTATTAAAAAAATCAAATTTTGCTACAAAAATTTAAAAAAAATATGTTCATGGATGGATGATATACATCTTAAAAAAGAGAAATAATATCATATTTTATTTAAAACATTTATTTTAATATCTGAAGTGTAAAAGAGAGGGAAATTTGTATAAAAAATAAGAATAATTCATTAATATATAAATGTTAAAGAAATTATATGATTTTTATGAAGGTTAGATTGTATGATTACACGAATTAAAATAATTGAAATCCCAAAAAATGATATAGTAAAACCAAATTTTTACTTATTTATTTATTATTAAAAATTATCCATTTTAATCAGAAAGCATTAACTAAATAATTTATAATAATTAACAAAAATATATTCGACATAAATTCATCAACTGAGAAATATATACACTATACAAATTTAATTATGTTTGTAATACCAAATATATCATTATAGGGTTGAAATTGAGATCAAATCTCTTAACTCTGGTTTGATTTCCATTATTAGTGATTTTAATCTCAAATAATATATATTTAAAATTTATATACAGATATTAAAGAACTATATACATATATATAATGTAAAATATGTTTAATTAATAAAATATTATCACTTTTTGATAATAATTTTTTATAGTTTTCACTCCTTTTATTAATTACATTAATTTTTATGTATATATTGATTCTATATTATTTATCATTGTATATTTTAAATGTTTATATAATTTAAATTATTTTAATAAATACATAATTATATTATATATTTAATAATAATATATTTAGAGTCATCCGTAATAGTTAGTGTAAAAATATGAATTCTACAGTTTATTGAGATGATAGGTTGTATGTATCCATATTTTTTGACATTAATTTTTTATTTACGAAACAAAATATAGTTAAAAAATAATTTCACATTAAAAAATTATTATTATATCAGATATATTATTTTATTATATCCTAATTAGTATCCATGTAAAGTGTAAAAGAAAAATGGATCACATCGCTTCATGGATGTTCAAGTCGAGAAATAATCATGAGCGAAACTATCATTTTCCAGCAGATTAAATGGTAATAATGTTGATATAATATTATAATTTCAGATGAATTTTTTTTTCATAAATAAAATATATATATAATATTTTCATTTTTATAACTATCCACGTAAGAAGTTAATGAAAAATGAATTACAACTCTACATGGAAACGGTGGGTTGTACATACACACTAGTGATGTTTCTGATTTTTAGTGGATGGAAAAGAGATGTAAATTTTTTTTCTAATAATCATGATAAAATATAATTATATTTCTTATACTATTTTTTTTATTTTAGGAAATTTTATCTATATTTCTATGAAATATATGAAGACACAAACATTGATGATTTAGTAATTATTATTACCTCTTCTTTGACACAAATACATTATATCGCATCTTAAAGATCATTATTATGTTATTTTATGGATATAATATATAATTAATTCCCATGGGTTTAGAAGAGAATTGTTTAGGGTTTGGTTGAGATGGGATTGAAAAATTGTTGTATATAAAATAAATAATGTGTGACACTTTATAAGAGTGGGGTGGGACCTTCTTAGAATTTCATAATGTATTAAATTAATATATATTATTTTTGAAGTCAATGTTGATAAAAATTTATGTAATTTCAATAAAATATGTTTATTGTTATAAATAATATCACAAGATAAATTTTTCACGAGTTTTGGTCATTATTTCACCCGTTCCTTTTAGTATTAAGCAATAATTAACCCATTTTACAATTACCATAATATCAATGTTCATTAAAATAAAAGGTAACTAAATATTACTATAAAATCATAAAACCTAAAAATGGCCCAATGGTGATGATTGACAAATATCCCAATCACACCACTGAAAATATTTTTTTTTAAAATTTATGATAATATAAAATTTATTATAAAATATGATTATTATCGTTTATAAAACTATTTATTTATTTTGACATTGAAAAAATACAAAAAATCGAATCAAATTTTGTTACTTTAACATATATATAATATGTTATTATTTTATAAAAAAAGTAATTGTAAAAACAAGTCTCCCAAAAAATATATATATATATATTTTGAAAATAATTTATATTATTTTTTGGAAATCTTCTTCAAACACTATGCAATAATTTAATAAGAATTTTATGTAATTATTTCATCAGTAAAAACTAAAAAAATACACAAAATAATTTTTTAAAAAATAATTTTTTATAAAAAATCCTAAATGTTTTTTATCTATGCCAAAAAATATTATTGATATTAAAAGCACGAGGGGTAAATTTTGACATTATTCATTAGTTAAATAGTATAATGGTTATAATGATATAATTATGTAATCATACTTCCATATTTTTTATAGATGTTTGGATATTTAATATCTATACACATAAAAGTTGTTAAAGGAAATTGTTAAATAAATATTAAATCCTTTTATGAATTTTGAAATCCAATTTTAGAATTTTACCCTTAATACAAGTAATAATATTTACAAAACTATTATTCTTAATGACTAAAAATAAAATGGAATAATTTAATATTATCAACATGATGATTTAAAATTTGGAATCTATTTTATAAAAAATTATTCGAATAATATTATCATTTTAATTTAAAATTGAACTATCAGAACATGATAAAAAGATGTATAAAAAACGTTTCCTTATGTATAAAATGTATTTTGTCCTCAATTTCTCCATAAAACAATTTTTATTTAATGTAATAATTTTATTTATAATATACATTAATTAATTTAACAAATAAAATAATTCAAAATAATTCTTTTTAAATTTCTTAATTGAAAAGGAATATTTTAATAAAATTGAGTATTTATTAATATTCGTTGATAATCCAATCATAAAAAATGTCTGAAAATTTTAATCTATGATATATTTCACATGATAATCTACAAAATCATTTTTATATTATACAATACATTTTATATAGGAGGTATTTATTAATTTTATAATTTTAAAAATAAATATAACAATAAATTATATTTGATGAAAATGTATTTTTAAGCTTATATGGGATTTATTAAAAAAATTATATTCGTTAACTAAAACTGTTGATTATATTTTCTAAAAATGTGTGTATTCAAATTCATAAAATAAATTTCAACTTATTGGTTGTAGTTGTTACCATTAAATGACAATATATTAAAACAATATTTATGTTTGTTAAAAATTGGGGTTTTGTGTGACACATTATATAGAAGAAATTAAACCTTAATTAAATCTATGAATACTATAAAAACATTTTCATTTACATTATGAATCCTAAAATAAATTTCACCCTCAACTGTTATCTCGGTCATCAATGATTCAATATTTTAAAATAACATGGTAAAAAATCTGCATTATATATAGGGACAATAAAACTTCTTTTGAAATAGGGAGGTTAGAATTTTAAAGCATACAGAAAATAACACGTAATTAGGTTCCCAGATAGGAAGAAAATTTTATGGAAGATAAAAATTAGACATGGAAGAAAAACTAGAATACACCAAGAAATATATAATGATATAGATCATAGTCATGAGAATGTTACTTACCAAAATATATCGTTAATGGATGAAAATATAATACATTCAATGAAATAAAAGATAAAAGTACAATACTTTTATTTCATGATATTTTTCCTAACATTGTGGTATTATTTTACTATCATGATAGACAAAATGTGAAAATATATATACATAATTTCCATAAATTTTATAATAATAATATAATATATTTGTGTACGACATTGAATTTACAATTCATCTCTTACTCAAAGAAATAAAGATGAGTTTCCATTTTTAATACACTAAAATGAACTTATAATGTATCATTAGATCTATAAATTAAAGATAAAGCAAAAATTGTTTCTCTAGCTATGACCAAATCTAAACTATTTATCACAAATTACCAAAAAGGATAAATATTTATTTTATGTAATAATATGTTAATCTCTAACACCTCAAAAAAAACCCCAAAGATCATATATATAATTACAAAACATAAATAACTTTAAGGATCCTCATATATATGTTTAACCAAAATTCACTTCCCATAAGTATGAAATATTTTTCTTCATACAATTTGGAAATTAATTTAACATTTCCCACCATAATCAGGAGTCGTATATAATTATCTAAACATAGAAATTTATATATCATATTACTATAATCTTTATAATATACAAATAATTTTGATAAATATAATTAATAAACATATATATAAAAAAAATCATATGTAATTCAAAATAATAAATGAATAATTATTTCTAAAATAATGTCTCTTTTTATCAAAAAATATTTCCAGAAACCATAAACATATAGTTATTCCAAATATAAAATGAAATTATTCTGAAATAACTTTAATAACTATGTAAAAAAAACAAATTTCTAGTACTAAAACATCTCATATTTTCTATGTTTTATTTTTTGTGTATTATATGTATTATTTTCAAGACCTTGTGCTGAGATGGTGTGCGATTCTAGGTCCTCGTTTTCCCAGAATAAATTTTTGAAATATATTAAATAAAGATAATATCATATGTATCTAGAATTATTTAATATGTTTAATAACATTTGTGTGGTTATTAAATTATAACTATTATCAAAGAGATGAATTGAAATGACCATTTATAGAAAATTCAACACAAGGGTATAAACAAATTTATTAATTAATTAATTATTTAATTTAATGCTTGTCATAGTAGTTCATAATGTGTATTTAAATATAAAATTATAGTGAATCCATAGGGGTTTCTACATAACCCTATAGTCGTTGGTGATCTTCTTGAGATATTATTGAAGGAATTATCTCATGAGAATGGAAAGTAGATCGCAACTTGATGAATGACTAAAAAAATATTTGAATTATCTCGATAATGAAAATAATTCCATTTAATTATTCTATAGTTCTTGATACAAATATATGAAGTTAAGTTGTTTGATTTATTTTTTTACATGCTCATGATTCATACAACAATCAAAGATCAATCAACCTATGAAGTGATCTGTGGATCACATATATTTATGGTATTGATTTACTATGGGGTAATTCTAGAATAATTACAATGATATTATGATTTATTCACAATAATTCTCACAATAATGAATTGATATTGACATAAACATTAATTATGGACAGTTACTCACATTGAAATTTTCATTTTCTCCCCCATTTCATCATTCACCATGGATGTTCTTCGTTTGTCTCATGGATTGAATTATTTCAGTCAGTTGATTGTAGGGAAATTATTTCCTAGAACAATAATATGACATACAAGACCTAGGATTGACAAATCACAACGATCGTGAGACAATAAATGTAGAGGAAAGTCATATGTTTTTGGATTCCTAATTCTGTGTTCTTTGAAAGTTTTTGGAATCCAATGAATAAAACATGTTGATTCATATTCAATGTGTCTTCAAGAATATTTTTCCATAGATTAGTTTTATAATAGACTGAGAAAACCCATGTCAATAGGTTTTTGAAAGGGAAGAGCATTCATTGATGGATTTGAATATTGAAAGAATCTAGAAAATCACTAGCATCACAACAAGTGATTTATCATTACCGAAATCTTTACCATATAAGATATGATGCAATAGTTATGGCAGAAATAATGAAAATAACAGTATTTGAAACCTATCACAAAGCATGTGGCCCTCCCCTATTGATAGACTATGAATTATGGAGAGTAAAAAAACAACAGTTGAAGTAAATAGCTAGATGGAACACCACGTACTCCACACTAATGAAGACAGTCGCTCTAATGAAGTTGGTGTTGGGCACTCGTAGGAGCAGGCAACCCAGTCTGGATGCTTTACAGTTTGATCTCTCTTTAATGTTTCATTTGTATCACTGATTTTTCTTTCTGATGGTGTAAATGCATTACACCTCGAGATTTCATTGTAAAACTTTGATTTAATAAATTTCTTTGGCATGAATTGGGAAACCAATTCATGTCACCTTCTTAAAAGAAAAACATAATCGTGTAGTATTAAATTGTTAGAGTACACGGGATTCACCATGTTGTGTACTACTAAAAAAAAATATCCAGCCAGACACGAATATTTATAGGAGACCTGTACATGGTACTATGTATCTCTAAACATTGTGTACACCATTTACATGTCAGGTATTCAGAAACTACAAGCTGCTTGAGACACTTCCACAAGGGATTATTTGGTGATTTCTATACACACTGTGTACCACTGGTACACACTAGGTATCCCCTTTAAGAGGCACTTTGGTTCATCATTTTCTAAATTTTTAAAAGTTTAGGATTAGTGTGTTCAATTAGTCTTTTTCCCCTTAGGTATAGTATGGAATTACATCCATGTCACTAGATTGATATTCCCTCAAGAGGTCATGTCTAAGATAGAATATGTGGTTCCCCTATGTGAAACTAGATTGTGATTCTCTGTTATCCATTAATCCATACTTATAGGTTCTGTAATCTTCATGACCTCATTGAGTTGACCGTTGATCCCCAATCGAGAAAGTTGATTCCCTAGGGTTAGCGAAATCATTGGCATATGATTCCTTATATAAGAGGTTGGGCCAGATTCATGTTATTTTCACATAGTGATTCTGGGCATGACTCACATCTATGTGAATGGTGTTTTATAGACCAGTGAGCATACATGATTGGGTACCAATAGGATGTACCTCTTAATCAGTAATTAATTTTGATACAATGAATCGTAGTGTAGAATTTTCATGAAATTGAATTTCTTCAAGAAAAATCACATTTTAGGTAGTTGGTTATGTCTTCCAAGTTAAAAGGACCCTTTCAATAGTATATCATGTTTTTTCTATTATACAATGATTGTTATTTATTTTATTGATCTAATTATACTTTTAGATTTATGGTTCGTGTTTTGGGGGTGTCCTACTGATTATTGTTATACTCACTCATGCTTGGGATTTTCCCAAAAATATCAAGTATTATATTCTTGATGAAGCTTTTTATGATGTAGTGGGAGGATAGAGAGGATTTTATCATGGATATATCTTAAAAAAGATGGTGTTTTATTCAAAGGGTATTTTTTGACTTATTCCACACCCTTGGAGTAGGTTGAAGTTTAAATTGTTTTAGAAGTCCTTGTATTTGAACAACTATATTATTTCTAATACGTTTGCATTCATACTATTTTGTGGGATCATATATGTATTTATGTGTTGTTAATAATGTTTTACATTACTATATTGTGTGATGTTTTAAATGTGTGCATGTGTACGGTTACATTAGGCTAATGCATTAATTTTTTTGGATATGCCTACTAGGTATTGGTTACCCACTTGTTACCTATTGGAGGTTGGATTGGGGTAATCACATCATGGACCATGGTTGTTCAGGTCATGAAAGAGTATTATTAGAGAGAAGATCAACCTTGGAACGAGAGTTTGTGAGATTACATTAGGAAAATCATGTTTTATTATTCGAGTTTATATTTTAGGCCAGGTACTCCAATGATAGTATTATTACTGATATATGCATACACTAGGAAATTGATCACATTCCATTTAACATGGTACATGTAAAAATTTGTTAAATGAATTTTTTACCTTCATCATATAGGATAGGTTGTGTTTTCCATTTAATTTTCGATTCAATACCCTAGATATATTTTATTGAACATTGTATCTCTTGTATTAATTTCAGGATACCTCTTTTTAGGAAAAATAAAAGGATTCCAATGCATGATCATCAAGACGGTCTTACCATTTTGCTGGCATATGTATATTGGCATGTTTCAGATATAGAACCTCTGGTTGTTTTACCAGCTATACCACCACCTGTTGGGTAGTAGTCAGAGATGGTAGTACCAAACGATGATGCACACATGTTGTGTTCATTACAATTGTTTCATATATAGAGAACACATGTGATTAAGGGTGATAGAGACCCCCCTTAGTGAATCAGTTCAAGTTAGTAGATATTACTTGATGTTTAGGCATACTTAGGATACCATCTGAATAGATTGATGTCACCATAATGGGTCTCCTTCATGGATCTGCTAGGCATTGGGGGAGATCAGTGATTCAGTCAAATAACGAGAAATATCTCTCATGGATAATTTTTTATTGTATATTTATAGAGGAGTTCAATATACCAACTTCATTAATGATAAAAATACTTGATCTTATTCATTTTTATTATGGATGAATGAATATGCATGAGTACTCAGTAAAATTTACTGATCTATTATATTACTTCGTGGATATGGTTCAGGACCAGTTCTTCGATACTTAGATATTTGAGAATGGATTGCACTGTGATATTCGTCCATCATTGCTATCACTTTTTTATTTCCACCTATTATGGAGTGCATTCTCAAGCATTTTTCAGGGATACCTTTCTATTTAAGAATACACTAAATGTGGGAGCTAGTAGTGGGAACCCAATAGTAGAGGCCTTGGAAGCATGTATCCAATGTCAACGACAATGATCAAAGTGTTTTATACAAATCCGTAGGTGATCACATGACTCAAGGTATGTGCTGCCTCGAACCTGTGGTGGATCAAATTATCTACAATACACGCAAATTCTATACTATGATTGTTTAGGACATATGGCTTGAGATTATTCGACATGTCATATATGTAATCATTAGAAAATTAAGGGACCCTCATGGGAGAGATAATGTAAGAGGAAGGGTGATCTGTAGGGTGGATTTTATTCTAAATTTTATATAATGTTATTAGTATGTGGTTAGATGATTTAATTATTATCACCACTGCCCTAGGTAGTCTAAACCATGATCAAGGAAATAGTGGATGGGGACAAGTCATGTTGTAGTATATGGAATTCAATTACATAGATACTCCATGTATGAATAATGGTTTGATAATTATATTTTCTACTTTTGATTTAGTATTTATAGACATAGGTGTTATCAATTCCTTAATTACCACTTTTATGATTTAGAATTTAGAGATTCATATTGATACATTGACTTGGACCTTTTGGTTAGAGACTCAAACAACAGATTACTCAATTATTGCACACATGTGCCTAAAATGAAATCTAAAACATGGAAGGTGGTTCTTTGTATGGGATATCATAATTTTAGAAATCGAGAATTATGACGACATCATGAGTATGGACTGTCTATCACATGTTAATTCCTATATTGAATATTTTATGTGAATGATGTTGTGTGTCAATAGAGATGGATTGTGGTTTTGATTTAGGGAGGAAAATAATCCTTGATTGATTGGGTTGATATTTATAATAAGAGAGTACTTCTGATCACCCACCTGTTTGCAAGAACGACTCGCTGAATATTGGATTATTTAGGCAATCAGTTCAATATAGTGGTGGTAGAGTATGAGGATATCCTTTCTACGGAAATAAAAGGTTTAGCTCTCCCTTTAAATGGTAAAATTATGCATCAACTTGCATTTTGTAATGACACTGATATCTAAACCAATATACTGGATGGGTCCAGTAGACCATTGAGAGATGTGGAAGTCGTTGGAAGACATGTAGTATAATGGATTTGTGTGTCCCATCGTTTCCCCTAGGGATTATCGTTGTCATTTTCCAAGATGTAGGATAGTCGCTTGAGTTTTTGTTGGAATTTCTTTCACTTGAACCTGGTG
Source organism: Viscum album (assembly GCA_963277665.1). Taxonomy (NCBI): domain Eukaryota; kingdom Viridiplantae; phylum Streptophyta; class Magnoliopsida; order Santalales; family Viscaceae; genus Viscum; species Viscum album. The sequence goes on from OY728165.1 coordinate 1,943,112,879, forward strand.
ATCAGGAGAAATAAGTATCCACCACTAAGTATCAATGATCTATTTGACCAGTTGAGAGTGGTGTAATGGATTATGAATATTTAACTTTGATATGGATATCAAGAACTATATTTATAAGAATATGATATATTTAATATGGAATTTTGAATTTTTTTCTGACACTATGAGTACCTGGTGATAATGTTTAGTGTGAACATAAAAATAATGTTCATGTGAATCATGAAATAGATCATTTAGGTCATCTAAAACATGTTTTTAGTGTCCTTTATAGATGAGATCCTAATGTATTTGGAATCAAAGGAGGAGCATAAGAGACAAATGTGGATGGTCTTGGAAACACTCTGATAATTTGTGATTTACATGAAGCCCATAAAATGTCTATTTTATCAAGAGGCTCACATTCTAGCATATTTCATCTCAAAGGATAGAATTTTAGTGAACACATAAAAGGATGATGCATTTAATTCTTGGCAACCACACAATACGGATACTAAGGTACAGAGATCCCTTGGATTGGAATGGTAATATCTGATGTTTTTTCACTAATTATCCATATTTTTAGCACCATTGACATATTTTAATCGAAAGGGGAATCCATTAATGTTAATAGAATGGTTCCATATGTTCATTCAAGAGATGATACTGATGTTGATGAGTGATCCAATATTAATATTTCTAAATGAGGAAGTCATGTATGTATTGTTATGTGATGCAGAATGTACCAAACCTGGTTTTGTGATGATATAGATGAATATATTTATTTCTTATAGTTCATGCGAGTAGAGATCACATGTGAAGAATCTAGGCAACCCATGATCTTAATTTAGGTACGATTGTGTTTGAATTTATGATGTGGGGATTCTAACTGATGGAAGAGTGGTGTATTTTTTACTATAGAAAAAATATTCTCAAGTACAACATCTATAATAATTATCTTAACTTCAAAATGAGAATATGGATATATTTACTTGGGATAATGAATTAATGATTATCGATAATCATGGAAAGGAGAATGTGGTGTAAGACACTCTTAGAAGAAGGTCCTATTCTCAATTTTCTATTGAGGCATTGACGCTGTTAGCCTTATTATAGATGTCCATAATGGGGAAGAATATAGCTATATATTATTAGTTTAGTGTTTTTACCACTATTATTTTATATAATTTCAAGGATTATCAGTATGTATATTCATAATGTGTGAATATACTTACATTGATATTCACCATATGTTATCATGTTTGACATTCCGGAGGTGGGGATTGTAACACCCTGACCCCAAAATCCAAGATCTAGTGCACTATTTTAACAAATTGGCATGATTATAAGTAATAAAGTCTCGAAAGACCTATTAGTTTAGTAGTCTTGGAAAAAATATACGTACTTAAGTTTAACATTACAACATGGAAAGGAAAATTACACTAATTTATTCCATTAGAAACATCCAAGCTTCCAATATTATTCCTACAAGTCACTCATAACTAACATCTTCATATCTTAGGAAAATGAAACTTCATAAATGGGTGATATCAGATGCTTAGTAAGAGTAAGAAATATATCAAAAGATAATATAAACATTAGGCATGATGAATAATTGAAAACACATGCCTTAATGAATAATAGCATAAGAACTTTTTGGTTAGAATATGAGTTGAGTAAATAATTCCATAAAAAAACATAGTCATGGGTGTTCTAGTAGTCAAATAACCACCTGAAATTTCTATATATAATCTCATAATGATGGAATTCTTAATTTATAACATTCTGAAACATTTTGTCATGACCTCGGCCAAGACGTCTAAAAATGATTAAGGCCTCGGCCAAAACCATATATCAAAAATTGGGAAAGGCCTCGAACAATTCCACATCTAATTGTCTGATGAGACCTATCAATTACTATGTTCAATACATTACTCATATGAAATGTTTGAAACATAATCTGAACATTCGTAATAAAACTAGGATATGAAATGACAATATTTTAACCACAAACCATGAATGGCATAAAAATAGAACATCTATAGTAAAAAATAACTCATTTAATACAATATGGAATATTTTATTATAATGGATCAACCTAAATTAAGAATAATGAAGGATATTGACATAGATTAAAATAATCATCAAACCTATTTGAGAGAAATATCCTCCTTTTTCATGAAAACATTTAAAAGTATCACTATTTATCAAGAAGTTGTTTAAAATAGATTTTTGAATACAAGTGTAAAGACCATAAAATTCCATGTAAATATTTTAAATTACATGGTAATTTTACGAGTCAGGGAAATATGACGGCGTGCGATTCCGAGGCCCGGAGTTCCCAGAATGATCCATCAGAGTTTTTTAAGATTAAGTTAACACGCGAGATCAGTTTTCTAAAAATAAGTAGGATAAATATAAAAAGGATAATCAGATCATAAATCTGAGGGCACTATTGCACCCAGGATGGTGGGTTTACCTTAGGCGCAACTTAAGATTAGTCGACACCGACCTCGTGTGAGAAAACCCAAAAATGGCATAATAGTAAATTAAATAATTAAATAAATTATCTTACTTATCAATTTCTTATAAATCACAAATGGAAACTCAGATTAAAAATATGAGACCACCACTGAACTCTAGATGGTATGCTTTATTTAAGGAGATACTAACATTAGACAACGCATGCAACCACCGAAATTAGTTTTTTGGCCGTAAATAAAATAAATAAATGACAATTATTTTATTGTAAAATCCATAACTTTTATATGGTAACTCGTATTGGAAATCTGACAGTACTGTTGGGTTCGATGGGGTGTGTTTCACTTGGAATGAGCCTAATCTCAATTGACACGGGTCGTGGGTGACATAAAATAATTTTTCGAACTTTTTTTCGTGTACATTCTGTAAACATGAGACATGATTTTCTATCTTTTGAACCGGTGTTCGGAATTAAAATACGAGGGCACCGTTGAACTCATAGCACCCGTTTTAGCTTAAGGAGTCATTCACCTCAACAACAGTTGGTCGAGGGTGAAAGTTAGTTTTTCGGTTTTTTGTGAAAGAATAAAATAAAAATAAAATTGTGCAAACACATTATTTTTATTTGAAGAACCCATGTTAATATTTTGGAGGTGGGACCACATATGTTTTATTCTACATATAGAAGTTGAAATGTGGGGACAAACAAACCTTAACCTCCCATGTGAGGTTATGCGGGTGGAGACCACCGAAGCCTAACCTCACATGAGAGGTTATGGTGGTGGGGACCACCAATTATTAAACCTCCCTTTAAATTGAGAGATAACAAAAACCCGCCTCATTAATGTGGTGGAGACTCTTGAATTCATCTAAATTTAATTGCGCCAACATACCACTTTTTTATGTCAATGTAAATTAATTGGCTTTACCCTTTTTAAATATTTATTATCAACTTCATTGAAATTTTAGAAGGTTCCTAATAAAAGAACCATCATAAATTCCAATGATCGTTACCTACCTATCCACTATCCTATATATATGGAGTTTGGGAGGAGGATTTGGGATGGCTTCACAAAGTGACGAAACACAAGTAAAGTTATGTGACACCCAACACTTAGAGGAATACTCTCTCAAGCGAAGAACATGTTCTTCCATGAAGAACGCTCCACCAACAAAGAACACCGACTCCCTTCAACCTTCTTCTTAGGGACATCCTCCAACGTAGGATGTGTTCATCTATGATGAATTAAAGTACTCATTCTCATACCAACATCATCCCACAATGAACATGGGAGGTGTTTAATTTTTTTTTTGTGTGATTCATTCCCATGTTCTTCCTTTCATTCAAAACGAAGAATGAGAATGTTTTCCTTTTGCGGGAGGGTTGTTGTGCTTTTTTCTTGATGAAACGATTGCTACCACCCTATACGAGGATGGTGTGGGACAAACTAACATGGTCCGACCCCCCACCAATCTTCTTTTTGGTGTTCTTTGAAACAGAGATGAAGGCGATGAAGGCAACGGTCGGGCCGCCCACAGCCTCAGCGACCTGCGCCGCCCCCCACGGAATTTTGACCATCGAACAAACTAGGCCCCGCACCCTGACTATGCCGCCCTCGCCAGCCACGCTACACCCCGACTGAACCACCCTCATCGGTTGTGCCGCCTCCCGGCCCCACCGACCATGACGGCCTAGCCACCCTCGCAGGTGGCGCCGCCACGCTGACCGTGCCGCCACGCTGACTGTACCGCCTCGCTGACCGCACCTCCTCTCCAGCTGTGCCGCCTTACTGCCCTACCCTGCCAGACGCACCCCCTCACAATAAATTCCAACCGCGTTGGTCGCGCCGCCCACGCCGGCCGCACCACCATCACTGATGCGCCCCTATGCCCCGACCGCTCTTCCCTCGGCCTAACCGGTAGTGCCCCCATCGCACTCCGGCCGAACCATCCCCTTGCGGTGCCCATCCAAGTAGAGTATCATAGGGTCTGGCCGAGATGCCCCGCACAATTACGACACTATACTATTCCTTGCGGCATCCAAGGTGGGGCCCTCTGGGCTGGGGTGAAGCTAACGGGATGACCCACCCAACGGGTTGGGCCAGACCCAAGGGGTTAGGTTTGGTCGACCCAAACCGGGTCGGTCCGACCGGGTCAGACCAGACTCTTTCCCACTATGACCCTTTACTTTTTTTTGGCCATATCTTTGGCACCAAATGTCTGTTTGAAGAACTTTCAGTGGATATGGTAATCATGGAGCATGATGGTCCTTTTGAGTATAACCCATTGGAGTTTGGGGTATAGTTGAGATACATTCAGGTCAGATCGTGCATGAATCCAATCAGGCCCTTGAGACTAAATTTATAACAACTCACAGAGCGGTCATCTGATTGACACGCCGTCTGTTGCATTGAGACCCCTATGATTTGGTGGACCTTTGATGCATATCTTTATGAGAATTTGTGATAGTTGGTGCATCGACGAGTAGCTTGTGGAGCGGATCCTTCCAGTGATGATCGAGCAAAGTGCAGAGACCTATTAGCTGGCTGAGACCAGACGAGTGCAGACCGATTGACTCAGATTGGCTTGACTATCCTAGTGTGGAGTGATTGGTTTTGACGGCATACCCACAGCAGATGAGCGCCTAGTTGTGGCAGGAGACCCACAGTACTCGATAGGAGGAGTACCTCTGTATGGTATGAGGGGGAGCGCCGAGTAGGGGCGACAGACCCATGGTGGGGAGCACCTCTTTGTGATGCAGCAGACCCATGGTACTCGACACGAGGAGTACCTAAGCAGACCATGGTTAGTGGGAAGTGAGTTTGGTTTCACGGCAGCCCCACTTTACTCAATTGAGTAGGAGATCTCCAGCAACCAAGGTTTTGATAATGTGAAGAAAATCTTGGTTGAGCTGAGTCATTACATTTGTGTTTTCCTCTTGATAGAGATGGATCACTTGATAACATAGGTATATGTATATTAATATACGTAGGTAAGGTTATCCGTTGATTTCATACTTTTTGGTTTATCTTTGTTGGATTTTGTGAGACCTTGAGGGTCTCGGGGTCCCTACTGAGTATCATTATACTCACCCCTGTACAGGCTATGCCCGCACATTGTTGTGTTCGATGTAGACGACAGACAACCCTGACAGAGGATGAGGTTGCTAGGACTGGATGATACCTGAAAGTGGACCATAGGGCGTGTTGGTACATAGAGGAGACAGACATATATAGAGTGCTGTGGAGGTGATCTATAACTACCCATCATATAGGAACCTCGGAGGGCAACCCATTAGCTGCTTTCAAATTTATTCAGTTGTATTGTGTCACAGTTGTACTTGTACTTTGCATTTGGGCTTGTATTCTATCACTTTTTTCATTCAGCACTCTTTTGTTATATAGATTACTTGGTGCTTCGCCTAGTTGTGTTCTTTCTTGTGTGTGTGTTTACAGGTTATAATGGCAATGCCTTCCCAGTTTTTGGGAATTACTCCTTTGGTGAAAGTTACTAGCCCCTGGCCTATGGAAGGCGGGCTTGTGGTATAGGTCCCCCCCTATACCAACAGTTTCTCCAAAACACATTGGTATAGGTCCATATAAGTGACTTATACCAATGGTTTTGGACAAACCATTGTTATAGGTCCAAATAAGTGCAATATACCAATGATTTGCCTAAAACTATATGTGTATATCTTATTTCCAGTAGTGGCTTACGTTAACGCGCGTAAGCTATTTTACTAAAAAAGTGGGATAACTATTAAATGGTTACTCCGTCCAGAAATCTGAGGTCACCGTTTCGATCAGCATGGTGGGTATAACTTAGGCGCGACATAAAATTCATCGGCGCAAGCCTCCTGTGAGAAAAAACCAAAAATGGCATAATCATAAATAAAATAATTAAATAAATTATTTTATTTTTCAAATTCTTATAACTCACAAATGGTAACTCAGATTAAAAATATGAGACTACTGCTGAACTCGTGAGGGTATGATTTATATAAGAATATTCATACTTTAGCTGGAGCGGACCACTATTGAATGTTAGTTATATGGTCGTAAATAAAATAATAATTTACATTTATTTTATTGTATAACATATTACTTTTAAACAGTAACTCACATTGGAAATCTGAGAGTAGAGTTGGGTTTTTCGGGGTGTGTTTCACTTGGGTAGATCCTAACCTCGACCGACGTAGGTTGAGGGTGACTGTAAATAATTTTCTGAACTTTTCTTCAGGGATGTTCAGTAAAATTATGAGCATGTTCATAATAAATTAACCATCATAAATACCAAGGATTGTTACCTACCTCTCCTATAACATATATATATGGAGCATGGGAGGATGATTTGGGATGGATTCACCATGCAATGAAGTGCTGGTAAAGTGACACGATGCCAAAAACCTATAGGCTTATTCTCTCAAATGAAGAATGTGTTCTTCCACGAAGAATGATCCACCAACGAAGAATGCCGACTCCCATCGACCTTCTTCCTCGGGACTTCCTCTGATGTAGGATGTGTTCATCTATGATGAATCGATGTCTTCCTTCTCATGCATACTTCAACCAAAAATGATCAAGGTAGGGTTTTAATATTATTTATGTTTGATCCATTCCCATGTTCTTTCTTTCTTTCAAAATGAAGAACAAGTATGTTTTCCTTTTGTGGGAGGGTCGTTGTGTTTTGTTCTTGATGAACCGATTTCTACCACCCTAAACGCGAAGGGTGTGCGCCAAAATTACATGGATCGACCCCTCGGCAATCTTCATTGTGGTGATCCTCGAAAGGGAGATGATGGTGACGAAGGCAACGGCCACGCTACCCGCAGCCTCAATGACCTACGTTTCCCCCACTGTGTTCTGACCGTCGACCGAACCAGTCCCCGCCCCCAAGTCGCATAGCCATCACCGGCTACGCCGCACCCCTGCCGCTCCTCCCTCGCTGGACACACCACCCTTGATGGTCGTACTGCCCACACTGGCCATTCCACCCTCAACGCCTATGTTGCCCACGTCTCCCTCGCAGGCCGCACCACAATGCTGGCCACGCCGCCCCCAAAGGCCACACCACCTCGCCTGCCGCACCACCTCACTAGCCACATCGGTCAATCCCTTGCGCCTCATTCGTGCTGCCCCCAGATGAACCGACCATGCCCTCATGACGCTCCTGTTGAAATCCCCCCCCCCTGCGCCGCCCTTCGGGGCTGAGCCTCCCCGGGCCGGGCCAAGCTACCCTACACCATTTTGGCTCTCCGCTGTTCCTCGCGGCCTGTTGGGAGAGGCCCTACAGGCCAGGACAAACTGAAAGGGATGGGCCACCCAATGGGCCAGGGTAGACCCAATGGGTTAGGCCAGGTTGTTTCAACCGGGTCGGACCAGACCGAGGCCCACTAGGTCCCTTAACTCTCATTTGGCCATATCTTTGGCACCAGAAACCCATTTGAAAAATAGTTTGCATCACTAGTAATAATAGAGAATGACAGTCACATTGATTATACCTTAGTATATATTAGGTTATAGATGAGATAAAAGCAGGTTGGATCGTGCACGAATCCAACCGAGCCCCCCAGGACTAAATGACTAATAACTCACAGACCGTGCATCCGATTAATCTGTCGTCTATTTCATTAAGACCCCTATGACGTGGCAGACTTTTGAGATACATCTTAGTGGGACTTTTTGATAGATGGAGCATTGACCAGTAGCTCTTGGAGTGGATCCTTCTAGTGACGGACAGACAGAGTGCAGGGACCTAGAAGCTGGCTGAGACCTGATGACTGATGACCGATTGACTCGGAGTGACTCAACAAGCCTAGTGGGGCGCGCCTGGTCGGGGCCGCAGATCCACGGTGGAGGAGTGGCTAGTTTTGGCGGCAGACCAGAGGTACTCTATAGGAGGAGTACCCTTATAGGCTATAAGGGGTAGTTCCTAGTTGTGGAAGCAGACCCATGGTGAGGAGCGCCTCTGTGTGACAAAGCTTACGCACAATACTTGATAGGAAGGGTACCTCACCAGTACAAGGTTAGTGGGAAGCATGCTTGGTGTTGCAGAAGACCACTTTACTTTATTGAGAAAGAGTTCTCCAGCAGCCGATGATTTGATAATGTGAATAAAATCCCGTTTGATCTGAGTCATAACTTTTGTGATTTCCTCATGATTGAGATGAATCACTTTATAACATAGGTATATGTTTGGGAATATACCTAAAGGAGGTTATCCATTGATTTCATACATTTTAGTTTATCATTGTTGGATTTTCTGATACCTTGAGGGTCTTGGGGTCCCTACTGATAATCGTTATAACCGCCCCTGCACGGTCTATGCCTGAACTTTTTTTTGTTTGATGCAGATGACGGAGAGTGCTGACAGAGACTGAGAGTGCCAGGACTTGACGGTACCCAGAGGTGGACCATACGGCGTGTCGGTAGATGTAGAAGATGGACGAACAAGGAGTGATGTGGAGGTGACCTATTCCAACCCTTAAGGTAGTAACCTCATAGGAATACCCAATACCTTCTTTCCCTTTTCTTCAGTTTTATTGTATCAGAACTCTACTTGTAATTTCTAGTTGGGCTGGTATTCTGGCCCCTTTTACCTTCAGCAATATTTTGATATACATTTTAATTTGTGCTTCGTCCAGCTATTTTCTTGCTTTTTTGTGTGTTTACAGGTTATAAACGCAATGTCTTCCCAGTTTCAGGGAATTACGTCCTTGGTGCTAGTCGCTAGCCCCTGGCCATTGGAAGGTGGACTTGGGGTTGTCAGGACATAGGCCCTGGGGTGACGGGTCGTGCCACAAAGTTTACCATACCTCTTTGAAACATTTAAAAGGAATTTAAATTTTAGAACATTAATTTCCATCTAAATAAATCCTTAATACAATTTTTAAAACAAGGAAATTAATTAGAAAAATTTATAACAATAAATAATTAAAACATTTAAAATGAAAATTTTGTAAGAGCTCCTAACCAAAAGAGAGAAAATTGAATAAAAATAATTGAGGTAATAAAAACATTATAATATCATGACAATGAAATGATTCATGATATATCATGACAATGTAAAATATATAAACCATATAAAAGTAAATCGACATATAACAACAAAGAAGTCTAATTGGAATGTAAATTGAGATGAAATCATTTATAAAGACTGTATCATTAGGTTAAGGATAAATAAACGACATTATTATGTGGGATGAATATAAATACACTCAATATGATTGGATATTTAGTGTAAATAAATCATAGGATATTCACAAATATTCTTGTAAAAACAACACCAATGACTTGAATGTTTAACTCATTCATGTTCATATCGATGTCTTGAGAATTTATCAATGAAGTGATTATGTATATCAAAATTATATCCACAAAAAATAGAGGGGAAATCACTAAAAAATAGTAAATATTGATTCAATGCATAATCATGGAGTAAAATAATAAATTAAGTATGCATAAAGCCCAATGAGTGGAAGTTGAAATTTTAAATTCCCTTACCGACTTGGTAACTTATGAAATATACACACAATGAAATAATTATCATACAATAAAGATGTAAATACCCATATATTAGATTATATTAAAAAAATAATAAAATCCTAGTTAGTAAAACCTACACACAAATGGAAATAGTGACCAATATAGCATGAATCTCATGAGAATAAAAGTGAGATGAAAAAACCATACTTCGTTGTAATCTGTCTAGTCATATGAACAAAAGTTAATAACCACCAAATCAATCACATAATACCATGAATATAAATATAATCATGAAAACACATATCAAATGTCATTTTAAAATACCCAAAATGCGATAAATAAGTGGTGAACAATGGAGATCATATAGCATTAAAAGCGTGATTAGAAACCCCTTACCTGAAGTCCGACTTGACTTGTATGTACCTTATTATTCCTTAATAGTAAACTTACGATACTTTCTACTTTATTAATAAATTTTTTTATGTTTTTTATTCCTTTTATAATAAATATTACTTTGATATAAAAATTAGTTAATTATTTGAGTTCATATTGTAAAATTTATCGATGTTTGGAACTTGAGTCAAAAATGACCTTGCTATAATTACAATTTTTCCATGTGGTAAATAGTCCATTATCTCCAGAATAATATAAATGTTTTATATTTCATATATATATATATATATTATATATCCAATATATATATGTATTTATAATAGGACATAACATTTGTAGATAGAAAAATGAAATGCACAGTTCATTGAGACGGTAAGTCATACGTACACATGAACACTAATTTCATTTCTATTCTTGTATTTAATGGAATAAAAACAAAATTATACATAGGTATATTTTAATTATAGAATAATATCATATATATTATCATTAACTTTATAATTTATACGTCCCACACAAGTCATTAACGATTCATATCACTTTGAGGGGGCGGTAGTCCGCACATCCTCAAATGAAATTATTGTATTTTACCCATAATTAAAACCATAAAGGTATGATATAAATTGAACATATAGAATAAAAAATAAAACAAAAAAAATAATATATATCATATATATAAATACATTTCCATCTTAATTTCCACCATGAGAGGCTGTATGAGATAATCGAACAATCATCGTTTTGTGAGGCGTTCGTTTTCCATCCACAGAAACAATATGTTCTTCACCCAGTAGATGGGGTTGTTTGTAGGTGTAGATTTAATCCTTCTCATAAGAACATCCTAGTATATTGAATATCCTGGTTTTGTTTTAAAATAAGGGAATAAAATGTTTTTAGGGGGTTGGATAAGTAAAATAAAACAACATAAAACAAAATAATTTTAGAGAAACTGTTACATTTAATTTGGGTAACTTTGTTTGGTTTGAACCAAAAAGAATTCATGAGGTGACTTCTGCCTAAGGAAAGGATTATAGGTGTAAGATAAAGATATTGGAATCTTATTTGGTTAGGGTCTGGACAAGATAAATGGCTTTATTGGTGTGTGGAAGGGGTTTTAAGTGGTGTTTTTTATAAGGGGGAGGAGGGGCTGTAACGACCCGAAATATTGAATAAATCATGTTTCCTAATTTTGAGTGTAATTTTATTTTTTATACACAAGAAAACTATTTCATTTAATAACATGAGTATAATTAAAATTAGACCATAAGGTTTTGACTGTCATATGACCATTCGTCAAAATGACCGCTGGAAACTAAACGTTTCCATTATTGTCTCTAAATACAAGTGATCTTGGTTAATTAATATAGAAAGAAGATTTTATGGCCTCACCTAGTAGTCTTGTACCAATATAATCCCATCTAACAGAACATGGGAAGTAGGTAGCACCACTAGGATTTTCTCTGGACCAATCCCAAGCTGAACTTCATCGTGTGAAGCTAGAATGAAATCGCCTTCACGAGAAGTTTAAACAAATAGAAATTACTACTCGTGCAATGTTGGTTGTGCCTCCCTCAGATTCTCACACCTTATCCCACCTTACACATTGGTGCCATACTGTGTGTTAAGGGGCTTTTTAAGGAGACCATAACTGCCTTGTGTAATCCTTCATTTTAAATAATATTTTTGATTTCTTCTTGTGATGACGTTTATGAATTTTCAAATGTCCGGATAAATATATTATTCATATTTTTGGTGAATTTTAGAAAAAGGATATTTTAAAAAATGTTTATGTGAACCTTAAATAATTAAAAAGATCTAATGATTTTCAAAAAATGGTCTTCTACAATTATGTTCAATACGGAATTTAGAGTCTAATAAGATCAACTTAATTTTTTATGAATAGTAAATTATGAATTGTGATTTTATGCTTATGCTTAGTAATGTGACCAAATGGATTAGTAATCACACTTAAATAAAGTATTAATATAATCTAGGAACCATGATTAAGTAATGTGATTCAATAAAATAGGTAAGTAACTGTTTCCGAAATTATTAGTCAAGCATTAGTTTTTTCGTGTGAATAGCTATTTTAATTTAAAATTAAATTAAAAATATTTAGAAAATTATTTTTATAAAATGGATTTCATTTTTGACCTCAGAACATTGATATAATGTTAAGGTAATTTTTGGGGATTTTTCTGAAAAAAAATGATTTTTCAGTGAATTGTGTATTTATTTAAAAATTAAATTAAAAATATTTATAGAATTAATTTTTTTAAAATGGATTTCATTTATGAAATCATAGAATTGATATTTGGTTAAGGTGAAATTTTTGGTTTTTTCTGAGAATGTTGAATTTTCAGTGAATAGTAAAAATACAATTTTAGGGTTTTGGTATGTTTAATGACATCATAACTGTGTCATGATGATGTCAAGAGATATTTTAAGGGTTGGCCAACCAATGGTGATGAGTTATTTTATGGGGGGCCCATGGTTTTGAGAAAACCACTTGTGAGGTGTCCCTTGGCCTTTAATACCTTGTCCCCTCACATTCCCTATAAATACCCACCCTTTCCTCCTTTGGTTTTCACTCACAACTCTCCCCCAACAAACCTATGGGACCATTAACTCCCATGGAGTTCTCTCATGGTTCCCCCAAGCCCTCAAGTTCCAACCTTTAAGTTTTAAGAGTTACGTTTTAAGAAAGGGATCCTACCTCTCTCTTTCTTTTCAAGTAAACTCTTTTATGTCATATATTTTATGCTCCATGCTCTTAAGTTTGAGGATGTTAATTTATATTCCTTTTACTTCCTTTTTAATTTTCATATAATGAGAGACCCCATATTTCTCTCATCAATTCGTTTTAATAATGTTTAAGTGGCGCCGTTAGGCTGCCGAATTTTTAAGGGATTTTTTCACTTTTTTCATTTTTCAATGTTCTACTTTCATGGAAAGTCTTTCACATTCCTTTCTTATTATTTTGGGGTATTATATATATATCTATAATACTGATATTTTATGTTCATAGGACTAGAAACAATATTTGATCTCTTTAATTAATTTTTGTTGATGTTTAAGTGGCGCCGTTAGGCTGCAGAATTTTTAAGGGATTCTTTCACCTATCTCATTTTTCAAAGTTCTACATTCATGTCATGTCTTTCAAGTTTATTTTTATTATGTTGGGGTATTATATCTATATCTATCATAATGATATTCTATATTCATATTATTAGAGACCCTATTTGATATCATCAATTCATTTTTGTTGAAGTTTAAGTGGCACCGTTAGGCTGCCAAATTTTTAAGGGATTCTCTCATCTTTCTCATTTTTCAAAGTTCTACTTTCATGTCAAGTCTTTAAAGTTACTTTTTATTATGTTGGGGAATGATCTATATATCTATAAAACTTATCGTTTATGTTCATACGATGAGAGACCCTCTTTAATCTCATCAATACATTTTTGTTGAAGTTTAAGTGAGGCTATTAGGCTGCTATGTTTTTAAAAAAGAAATCTTATTTTTGTCTTCCTTTCATGTTATTAATTTCATATGTTATATATTTATAATTTCAATAAAATGTTCTTAAATCCCATTTATTCTGTCCCCCTACTGTTTTATGGATCATTTATGAGTGGGTGACCCATGTCCCCTCTTTTTTCAATGTTTTCTAAAACACCGAAACATAGTTGTTATGCTGCAAACTTTACCTCCCAAATGTCTCTATCATGACCTAAAATTAATTTATTTTATTAAGTGAATAATCAAAGATATTTATTCTAAATGGTTATTCAAATATATACTAAAATTCTCTATTTTATGTTCTGGAATTTACATACATGAGACCCGATTTCCTTTTTCCGTGGGATAAAAGTGACATAAAGATCCTGTCATTAAATCAGTTTTTTAAACATTATGATTATGAGAATAAACCCATTTATTCTATGCTATATGTGTTTTTAATGAAATTATGATGATGATATTTGTGGCTCACATGATAAAAAAGGAAAATTTAAGAGTGCCCCCTGATAGTGATCCAATGCATTGGTTAAAGACTTTATCTCTAGGGATGACCATTTTTAACGACGTCATGGTGAATACCCATGGTAATTTTTAATGACACATTGTGGATAGACCTTGGTGAAATAGAAATTATATTCCTCTGTTAAATGTTGTAGCCAAATCTTCATGTTATGAAATACATTATCTTTATTATGATATGCCTCATGACTTTTTTTTCAAGCCTTAACGTTCTTTTTCATGACTTTATTGATGTATCTCTTGTTCACACGTTAAATGTTTCCCCTTGTTTCCCTTACTAAGCCTCCTGCTCACCCAATCTTTTGATTTATGTCCCCAAGTTATGAGATGCATTATTGAACCTACGATGAACATAAATAGAATCCTTTCAAGTGTTTAAGAAGAATGTTTTATGTTTTCATGTTTTAAGTTCCTATTTTCCAAGACACTAAACCATAAATATCCTCGTTTTTTTAAAATGTAATGAATGTTTATGTGATTAACATGCAGGATGATATAGTTTGTATCAATGGATGGTTTAGTTATTTGGGTAAATTATGATATGAAAAATTTAGGAATAACACTATAGAAAAGTATAAATATAGGAAATATCCCTGGTATTTTGGTGAGTATTGAGTAAGGGGTTTCCAAGAAAACACATCCTTGTCTGGATACGAGCAGGTAGAGGTGGCTCTGGCACAGATGTACATAGGTGTAAAACTTGAAAACACCTCTTTGAGCTAGACTCGAATGGGAACTGGTACATGACAACAGGCCTTGCTGCACTCTTGGTTACAAAACTCTCGGGGGATATGCTTTGGTAAATTCATAAGCATAGTATGAACCATTACTAATGGAAAAAAGATAAACTAAAATAAAGATTCACATAAGAATATATGATCACGGATAACATAGATTTGAACCTAGGGGATCCCAATATACGGTATACTTTCCTTCTATAAGTTTATCCTTCTATGATTAAAGTTTCATTTTAATGATTATTGGCTAAGTATTCAAGACCCTAATTTTACTTTATTTTCATAGTTAATGGAGGGAAATGATAGAACATGTCCCAACAACCAATATGATAGGAAATGTGATTGTTTCCTTATAGATATGACAGAGATGAAGACAGATCAAGTTGAACATATCGTGAATATGGCAAACCAACTATCACAAATCACAATTAATAAATGGTACCTAGTTGAATGCCCCAATACGTCAAGAAAGAAGAAGTTGAAGTCTTTGGGAGGTTCATCTGATAATGTTGATAAGGGATAGAAGACCCAATTTCCTTTGTGCAGAAAGTGTGGAATGTTGCACCAAGGAGAATGTCACAAAGGACCCAGAAGATGTTTTATGTGTGGGAAGATAGGGTATAAAGTAGCCAATTGCTTTAAAAAAATGGATAATTTGATGAATAGAGATCAGTTTCGATCTAATGTACCATATACTTTTCAATATCGTAAATGTATAGAAATTGGAAATTATAGAAGGCAATGATCTCTTGGAAGGGATGAGAAGCATGATGAGCCTAAGCAATCTTCAAGGACAAGGGAACAATGCAAGTCTTATGCTGAGAGGGATCATGATGACTGAAGTACATGTAACTTCTTCACAATAATTTTCTATATCATGTTGTATTTTAGTTTCCTCTCTATGAGCATATCTTTTATGTTTTCTAAGATCATCGAGTCACTACCTAAGATGATTTTATATCATTAAGGAAAACATCTTTTGTTATGTAACACATGTTGATGTAGTAAAGCTGTTCTTCTAAAAAAGGTTATTAGGGGATTAAAAGATGATTATTATTTTGGAAGACTATCAGAATTTTGGGAAACCTATATGATCAAGGTAAATAGATTAATACGATATTTTCGTTGAGGAGTAAAGCTTGACTTATATTTTGATGAATCGATGAATTTAAGGAAAAATTATGGTAATTTAGGTTACTTATGGAAATGATTAACCTATCTTGGGAAAATTTTGATTATGTTAGTTACTTTTGTTATAAGATGATAAGGGTGGTTGATGTTGTTTGGAGATTAATGATAATGTCTATCTTGGAAGACTATGTTATGAGATCATTCTTATAATTGGGTTTTAATCTTATTTTGTTTTATTTTGAGGAATTTTATGGACAGTTATTTATGGAATGGTGTATGATGAACTTTGGGTAGTACCGTGGAATTTTGAAGATTTAAATAAGTTTCCCTTCCTATGGGATTATTTCTTTTTGAGGAGTTTTTTTATCTTACCCTTTCTATTTTAGGGATAATAGATGAAATAGATAGTTAATATTTGGTAGATTATGTGATTCTCTTAAAGGTGATTCTTGTTCTTTGATGAGACCAAGTAGTTTTGAATTCTCATCGTTTGGAGAAATGATTAGTTTTGGAAGAAACATATTAAAGTATGAAACTCTACTTGAAGGTAGGTATATTTCCATGTGTTTTTATTCTATGTAGTTAATGAATTCATCAAAAATATGAAAAGGAATGTAAAACAAAAATGTTGTTGGGTTATGTTTCCTACTAGGTAATCAAAGACTGTTTACAGAAATAATAAGTTTGTGATTTCCTCGTGGTTAACCATATCCTAATCATGTTTTCTATCACCCTCCCTCAGAACATGAACCTTTTTTTTCTCCTCGAGGTCCATGTTTTTCTACATGGAATCCTAGTGTGGGTTAAATCGGGTGACCTCTGTACTTCCCTTAATTTCTTTTAAAGTAATAGTTTTACTGACTCCTTTTCTGATGTGGGACTTTCAATGAAATTTCAAAACCCAATTTTAAAAATTGTGAGGATGCAATTTCTTAAGGGGGGAATATTGTAACAACCCGAAATTTTGAATAAGTATTGTTTCCTAATTTTCTATGTTATTTTATTTTTTATACTCAACAAAACTATTTCATTTAATAACATTAGTATAATTAAAATGAAACTATTGGGTTTTGACTATCATATGACCATTGCTCAATATGACTTGTGGAAACTATACGTTTTGATTATTGTATCTAAATACACGTGATCTGGGTTAATTAATATAGAAATAAGGTTTGATGGCCTCGCCCAGTAGTCATGGACCGATCGAAGCCCATCTAATAGAACTTGGGAAGGAGGAAGAACCACTGGGCTTTGCTCTGGACCAAACCCAAGCTGAACTTCATCGTGTGAATCTAGAATAGAACCACCTTCACGAGAAGTTGAAATTGATAGAAATTAATACTCGTGTGATGTTGGCCGAGCCTCCATTATATTCTATCACCATAGCACACCTTACACTTAGGTCCTATGCTGGTGTGATAAGGGGCTATGTAAAGAGACCATAACTTCCTTGTGTAATCCATTGTTTTATATAAATTTTTTATTTCTTCTTATGATGAAATTTATGAATTTTCAAATGTCCGGATAAATATAGTATGCATATTTTTTGTGAATTTTAGAGAAATTATATTTAAAAAAATGATTACCTAAACCTTAAATAATTAAAAATGTATAATGATTTTAAAAAATGGTCTTCTACAATTATGTTCAGAATGATATTTAGAGTCTAATAAGATCAACATAATTTTTGATGAATAGTAAATTATAAATAGTGATTTTATGCTTAGGATTAGTAATGTGACCAAATGGATTAGTAATCTCACATAAATATAGTATTAATATAATCTAGGCACCAAGATTAAGTAATGTGATTCAATAAAATAGGTAAATATCTTTTTCAGAAATAATTTGTCATGTATTAGTTTTTTCGAGTGAACAATGTTTTTTAAATAAAAATTATATTAAAAATATTTACAAAATAATTTTTACAAAATGGATTTCATTTTTTAACACAGATCATCGATATTATGTTAAGGTAATTTTTTGTGATTTTTCTGAAAAAAATGAATTTTTGGTGAATACTGTATTTATTTAAAAATTAAATTAAAAATATTTAGAAAATTACTTTTATAAAATAGAGTTCATTTTTGAAATCAGATCATTGATATTTGGTTAAGGTGAAATTTGGGTATTTTACTGAGAAAGTTGAATTTTCAATGAATAGAAAAAATATAGTTTTAGGGTTTTAGTATGTTTAATGACATCATAAATGTGTCATGATGATGTCATGAAATATTTTAAGGGTTGGCCGACAAGAGGTGATGAATTATTGTATGGGGGGGCCATGTGGCATAACTCAATGGGAAATACCATGGGAGAGCCCATGGTTTTGAGAAAAGCACTTGTGAGATGTCCCTTGGTCATTAACGCCTTGTCCCCCACATTCCCTATAAATACCCACCCATTCCTCCATTATTTTTCATTAAAAAATCTCCCCCAACTATGCTATGGTCTCATTAACTCCCAAGGAGTCCTCTCAAGGTCCCCCCCAAGCCCTTAAGGTCCCATCCTTTGAGTTTTAAGAGTAACGTTTTAAGGTAAGGGATCATACCTCTCTCTTTCTTTTCAAGTAATCTCTTTTATGTAATTTCTTTTATGCTCCATACTCTTATGTTGGAGGATGTTCCTTTAAATTCCACTTACTTTCCTTTTGATGTTAATATTAATAGAGACCACCTATTTCTCTCATCAATCCGTTTTAAGAATGTTTAAGTGGCGCCGTTAGGATTTCAAATTTTTAAAGGATTCTTTCACTTTTTTCATTTTTCAAAGTTCTACTTTCATGTCAAGTCTTTAAAGTTCATTTTTTATTATGTTGGGGTATGATATCTATATCTATCATACTGATGTTTTATGTTCATATGATGAGATACCCTATTTTTTCTTGTCAATTCATTTTTGTTGATTTTTATGTGGCACCGTTAGGCTGCCAAATTTATAAGGGATTATTTCACCTTTCTCATTTTTCAATGTTCTACTTTCATGTTAATTATTTCAAGTTCCTTTTTATTATTTTGGGGTATGATATCTATATCTATAATACATAAATTATATGTTCATATTATTAGAGACCCTATTTGATCTCATCAATTAATTTTTGTTGATGTTTAAGTGGCATCGTTAGGCTGTCGAATTTTTAAGGGATTTTTTCACCTTTCTCATTTTTCAAAGTTCTAATTTCATGTCATGTCTTTCAAGTTCCTTTTTATTATGTGGGGGCATGATCTCTATATCTATCATACTAATCTTTAATGTTAATATGATGATATAACCTATTTGATCTCATCAATTCATTTTTGTTTATGCTTAAGTGGCGACGTAAGGATGCCAAATTTTCATAAGAGAACTCTTTTTTTGTATTCCTTTAATGTTCTTAATTTCATATGGTATATCTTTAAAATTTAAATTACATGTTCTTATATCCATTATATTCTGTCACCCTAGTATTTTATGTATCATTTATGAGTGGGTGACCCATGTCCCCTCTCTTTTTAATGTTTTCTAAAACACAAGAACATAGTAGTTATGCTGCCGAATTTCTGTCTCAAAATGTATCTCTCTTACTCTCAAATTCATTTATTTTATTATGTGAATACTGAACGATCTTTCTTCTAAAAGGGTATTCACATATATACCAAAATTTTCTATTTTATATTCTTGAATTTACATACATGAGTCCCTCTTTCCTTTTTCCATGTGTTTAAAGTGACATAAAGATAATGTCTTTAAATCAGTTTTTTAAACCTTATGATTATGAAATGAAACCCATTTATTTTATGATATATGGGTTTTTTATGAAATTTTGATGATGATATATGTGTATCGCATGATAAAAAAGTTAAATTTAGGGGTGCGCCCTGATAGCGCTCCAATGCATTGGGTAAAGACTTAATCTCTAGAGATGGCCATTTTTAACAATGCCTTGGTGAATAACCTTGGTAATTTTTAATTACACCTTGGGGATGGACCTTGGGGAAACAGAAATTATTTTCTATGTTAAATGTTGTAGCCACATATTCATGATATGAAATATGTTATTTTTTTATGATATGCCTCATTATTTCTTTTTCATGCCTTAAAGTTATTTTTCAAGACTTTATTGATGTATCTCATGTTCACATGTTAAATGTTTCCCCTTGTTTCCCTTACTGGGCCTTCTTCTCACCCTTTCTTTTGATGTATGTCCCCAGGTTATGAGATGCAGTAATGAACCTAGTATGAACATAAGGTTAATCCTTTCAATCATTTAAGAAGTATGTTTTATGTTTTCAAGTTTTATGTTCCTGGATTCCACGACACTAAACCTTAATGATCCATAGTTTTGTAAAATTTAATGAATGTTTATGTGATAAAAAGGTGGGATGCTATAGGGGCTCTTTAAGAAAATGTGAAAATATTATTTTATTATATAATGATATTCGGTTTATAAAGGTCCATAAAAAATTAATGTTGAAGATAAGATGACTCATGGTGGAAATAAAATCATCCAATTAAAATTGGACAAGTTTGGGATATTGTATTAATATTAAGAATCTTATTTATTTAAATCATTTATTAATGATGTTAATACTACAAAATTATTGTGTCAAAAATTAGTTAATTTATTTGATATCTAAAAATTATAAACAAATACCATAAGGTCGAACATAATTATACCTTTCCAATTAATATTTATATTTGAAGGGATGACTTATATAACCCCATATATATATTTATTTACAAAAAGATATTTGTTTATGTCATTTTTGCCTTTATTTTATCTTAGTAAAAATAATGCGTCATTTTCATTAATAAGTGGCTTCATGATGTCCCAAAATATACTCAAGGATTCCCATGGTTGGCCATGACTCATCCAATATGGTTATAACTAGTGTTAATGTAATTTTCTATTATTATAATTTTCTTTTTTCAATTAAATACCATATTTACCTTTTACCGTGGTAAATAGAAGTCAAAAGATACTATTCCCTGAAAACTAGTTTCATCTTATTGAACAAAATATTATTTTCTAATAAAAATAATGTATCTTGGAATTTTGGAATTCAATTCACAGAAGTTGTAAAATTTTGTTTAAATCAAAAAGTCAGATTTATTAACTACTACATAGTGGTTTCACTAATCATCAAAAACAGATTTTTTTCAGAAAAATTCCAAAAATTCAGTCTATGCTATATTTGATAATCCGAATTAAAAAATGAAGTCTATTATAAAAAATTATAAACATAGACGATTTATTAATTAATTTAAAAATAAATCTCGTTGTCAAAACAAATATCGTGTTTCTAAGAAACAATTACTATCAACAAATTGACAGGTGTTTATGTATAATTTAATATTGAAATTAATTCAAATAACCAAAATTGGATTATAGGGTAGAAATATAATCTAATTACCCTCAAAATCAATTTAAAATATAATCTAACATTGTAAATAAAATATATTAAAAGGTAGTTTTTAATTAAAATACAGTATTTCTCACTATTCATAAAAAATGAATATTATTAGAAAAATAACAAAATTTAATCCAAAGTAAATTATGATTTCCCGATAATAAAGAAGAAATTTATTTTTTCAAATTGAATGTGTAAAAAAGTAATATATTGTATTTAAAAAGGGTTCTCCATTAAAAAGTTATAAAATTGATTCTTTTTGAACAAAACATTTTTATCTGAAAAATGGAATGTATTATAATAATATGTCTAAGAAACACATAATACATAATTTAAAATTATATGGAGTATATAAAATTCAAAATCTAGTTAATAATATTCATAACTTCTTTTTAACGACTAGTTTGATAAGCCGTGTTATGCTCGAACTTGGTGTTGCGTGTATCACTAGCTATTGAATTTAAAGAAAATAACTTAATATGATATATTGTGGTGTTACATTCTCCCCTACTTCAATAAATTCCATCCTCACAATTTGACATTGTTATTATAAAATAAAAGGTTAAAAATAGAAAAATACGTTTGTGGAAAACCCACATGGGAAATTGGGTTAATAAAATTTATTCTTAGTAAGAGGGAAAGGGAGATGAAAAAGTCACCAGAAAAATATGATCTTGATTAGGAGAACATTGGTGGAAATTAGTGACACATAATTTGAGGAATAACGCAAATATTTATATGGAGTGATTGAGGTCATCAATCACAAAAAATTGTAAAATTGAGGGCCTCAAACACATCAATCTATGATGTTTTAATATATTATCAGTTCAACAAAACTGAAAGCATCAGGATAACACATTTTTTGTTTTAGGATCACTTACCTAATGACTAATAATAAATTTATTCATATAATAAGAAAACAAAAATATACTTGAGAGGTATTGTTTCATCATTTATCAAATTCATACCACAAACTCGTCTCTCACTCCAAATAATGAGTATTTATGATGACTTCATCACATCCAAATAGCTAGAATCTTCATATAGAGAATTACATAGTCCACAATAAATTAACTATATATTTTCTTCTTCTTTAGAGATTATCCAAGACCAAAATGGTTAGTAATAGATCAGATGATTTCGAAAGGATAATACTTTAGAGAAATAAATATTAATCTCAATTTCTTAAATTAAACAAAGAATAACCAATGTTCAATAAAGACCACTCAATAATTTTTTTTATTAAATCATTCAATATAATCCAAACTAATATAGAAACCCAAAACTCTGATGAATTTTCATACATAGTCTTCTACATTAAATTTCATCTCCTAACAATATCGACTACTCTTAAAGTCACATACTAAAATGTAATTAACCTAATCACATATTATCTATGATAGTTTAATCATTTCCATAAATAACCCAAATACCTTTAAATGCACTATAAAAACATAGGTAAAAAAGACCATTAATCTTAAAAATAAATCCGATAGTATTCTATTTTCTTTAGGCTTATAGTATTTCCAATAGAGCGAATGTCTTCTAAAATAATATTTATCACTTAATCACCAAATCATTTTATTATACTATGGGTAAGCATTTGATAAGTCAAAAGATCCCAAATAATATTATAATTGATCAATAAAATTATTTAACTAAAAATAATTTGTTACGCTAACCAGGGAATCCACATAGTCCAATGGTAGGTGATAAATCCCAATCACACTATAGTTCTGGGTTCGATTACCATTGCTTTTTCCGACGAGATGGGTTGTAACATGGTTTGCGTGTATTCATTTTTAAAAATTTATATAATCTTATAATATTCCAAAAAATGAGATATAATCCTCAATGAAACTATAACATAATTTCATCACAAATGTTATCTCATACCTAAAATTATCATCCCAAAATTTAATAACATGTAATTGACTCAAACTCAATGATCATATCAAACCAAATGGTTATTTATATATATATCCACAAGAGAAAAGATAATTCTTCCTCAAATATCATTTTCACATGAAAAATTACTGGGTAAAAAAAAGTCTTCGAATGTAATCCAATTAACAAAGAGCCCTAATACATTTCAAACATTTCATCATACATTTATTTCCATTTAGCTTCATCCTTGACCAAGAGGATATCCTATAGAAGAGAGATTTAACTTGGGTAATTTTCAGGCCCCCTATATTAATGAAAAATGATTGTAAATTGATTAATGGGACCATTTTTATTTTCATTCATAGTACTCTTCATTTTTCCTCATCAATTCTTTACTTTATGTCCTTATTTTCCACACATATAGAATATATTTGTTCTATTAAGACACCATCCTAGGTGTCTCCTTCACATTTCTGGCATGATACAAAATGATATTTCTTTTCTTCATGGTCTTCACTACTATAGCTCTTATCATTCACCACTTTTATCTTCATTGTTGAGTCTGGGAGTTCATTAATATATATTGTTGATCATATTTTTGGAAAAATGATTTGGCATGAACACTATATCATTCACACCTAACAGTATTCTATTTAGTTGCTAATTTCCATCATTTGGACCACCTTGTACATAATCTTCAATATTACTTTCACTTCCTTGGAATCCGACCAATGAATAACACAAGAAGACATAGTGTGAGTCATAAAATCATTTACATAATATGATAACACCATATTTTTAATCTAAACACTTTAGGATTAACCAAGGTTATTTATTCTCATCTTATATTAAAATCCTTCAAATCGGTTTGTAAAGAAAATGTGAATGATCCTATGAATATACCTCGGGAGTGTCATAACCAAGAGTGAATCAAAGACCATTGTCATGTACCAGGATACCCCGAGTCAAGCCAGAAACTCTTTGTCAATGTTTTCACTCCTAGGTACATCTGTGCTAGAGCCTCTTCTAGCTTCTTGTACCCAGACAAGGATGTATTATTTGGAAAATACAATAAATATACACATTACCATTATTTTATGATTTTATTCTATACTAATCCCCAAATTCTATCTTAGGGTAATGTTCTCTAATCAGAGATTATCAAAATCTAGTTTTCAAGGTTTATACTAAACTTTCTCTGATACCAACTGTAATTCCCCGACCCCAGAATCCAGGATCTGGTACATTATTTTAAAATATTAGCATGATTACAAGAGATCAATTCCCAAAGGATCGATTAGATTAGTAGTCTAGGAAACAAGATACATAATTAAGATCAACATTACAACTTGAAAATAAAAAACAACACTACATCATTCCATTAGAAACATCCAAGATTCCAAAATTATTCCTACAAGTGACTCATAAATAAATTCTTCATATCTTGGGAAAATGAAACATGAGAAAAGGGTGAGATCAGATGCTCAGTAAGAGTAAGAAATAAAAAGGAAGATAACATAAACGTTATGCATGGTGAATAATTTAAAACAAATGACTTAGCGAATAATAAACATCATCACTCTATGGAGGGAATATGAGATGAGTAAATAATGACATAATAAAACATAGTAATGGGTGTTCCAATACTGTAGCAGTACTGTAGCAGGGTTGTAGCAGTACTGTAGCAGCACTGTAGCGGGCACTGTAGGGGGCACTGTTTTTCACTGTAGCAGCCGGAGATATACCCCCGTTTGGGCCTTCGGGCATCAGATTTGGTCCCTGAGTCCTTCATTGGCCTTCGGGCACCCAGGCCTTCGGGTCAGTTGGGCCTTCGGGCTACCCTAATGGCCTTCGGGTCACCTGCAAATACAAACTATACCAAACTACAAAGAACAAGCTCTTCAAGGAGGATGAGCAAATGATATTTCCCCACAGCAAGAGCTAAAACGGATTGCAAGAATGAGAGGGTATGGCACCTGCCATCGGGACAAGCCTGTGCATGCACGGGAATGCCTAGCCGAACAACCATGCAGAGGTGAAGAGCTGATTTCAAAGATGAAGATGCTGGGGATGAGCAGTTCCATGTAGTGAGTCTGGGTTGTATGGTTTGTTTGTGCCTACAGGCATTGGTTCTTATATGGCCTACGAGCATGAAATAGGGTTCCACCTCATCCCTTGAAAGGTGGATTATCAATCAATAAAAAATGAAAGGCCATCGGGCCATTGGAGGAATCTCATAATGATGGAATGTAAAATGCTGAACATTCTGAAACATTTTTTCAAGGCCTCATCCAAGACATCTAAAAATTATTATGGCCTCGGCCAAAACTATATATCCAAAATTGGGAAAGGCCTTGGATAGTTCCATGTATAATTGACTCGTGAGAGCTATCGATGCATTGAGGAGCAAAAGAAGGCTCCACCCCTCATTTACTAATCCCAATTCATTCCACATATGAAAAGGTTAAAACATAATCTAGATATTCATATTAAATCTAGCACATGAAATATAAATATTTTTACCAAAAACATTGAATGGCATAAAAATAGCCCATATACAGTCAAATATAACACATTTAGTACAATATAGAAGATTTTATTATAATAGATCAACCTCAAAGGAGAATAATGAAAGATATTGATGTAGATGAAAATAATCATCAAATTTATTTGTGAGAAATATCTTCTTTTCTATTGGAAACATTTAATAGTCTGGCTATTTATCAAGAAACCATTTAAAAAATAATATTGAATCAAAGTGTCCCACAACACTTTGAAAAATTTTAAAATAATTTTATTTTAAAACTTTAATTTCCATATAAATAAATCCTTAAACCCATTTTCAAAATATGGACATTAATGAAAAAGTTATATAATAATAAATATTCAAGACACTTAAAATGATATTTTAGTTTGAGTTCCTAACCAAAAAAGAGGATTTTTAATACAAATAATTGAGGTAATAAAAACATTATAATATCATGGGAATAAATGGATTCATGATATACTATATTAAAGTACATTATATATACCATAAAAAGTGATTTGGCGTATAACAACAAAGAAGTCTCAGTGAAATGTAAATTGAGATGAAATCTCTTATAAAGACTATATCATTAGGTTAAGGATAAATCGATGACATAATTATGTGTGACAAATATAAATACACTCAATATGATTGGATATTATGTGAAAATCAATCAGAGGACATTCAAACATATTCTTGTAAAAACCACACAAATGAGTTGGATGTTTAACTCAATAAATGGAGATTGTGTTGAAATTACTCTTACCAAGTTCATATCGATGACATTAGAATTTATCAATGAAGTGATTATGTGTATCAAAAGTATATCCATTGAAAATAGATTGGGAATTGATACACAAATAATGAATAGTTATTCCTCACATAATCATGGAGTAAAATAATCAATGATGTATGCATAAAGCCCAGTGAGTAG
Source organism: Viscum album (assembly GCA_963277665.1). Taxonomy (NCBI): domain Eukaryota; kingdom Viridiplantae; phylum Streptophyta; class Magnoliopsida; order Santalales; family Viscaceae; genus Viscum; species Viscum album. The sequence goes on from OY728165.1 coordinate 1,943,139,860, forward strand.
AAATTGAAATTTTAAATTCCCTTTCCGATTTGGTATCTTATGAAACTTGCACCCCATGAATGAATTGTCATAAAATAATGATTTGAGACACATAAATTATATTATATAAAAAAAAATACAATCATGGATAGTACATACTCCACATAAAAGGAAATAGTGTCTAATATAGCATGAATGTCATGGGAATAAAAGTGAGATGAAAAACCCTTAATTCGTTGTAATCTACCATGTCGTATGAACACAAGTTAATAACCACAAAATGAATAACAGAATACTATGAATATAAAAATTATCATTATAATTTATATAAAAAGGAAGTACCCAATACACCACATGCAAAAAATAAGTGGAAAATAGTGGAAATATCACATAATTAAAAGTGAGATAAAAAACCCCTTACCTCAAGTTCGACTTGTCTTGTATGTTTTTGCATTATTCTTGAATAATAATCTTATGATAATATCTTCTTGATTAAGAAGTTTATTTTATGTTTATTATAACTTTTATATCACTTATTACCTTGCTTAACAGTTATTTAATTAATTGAGTTCATATTGGATATTTTATAGATGTTCTGAACTTGAGTAGCAAATGAACATGTTATAATTACAATTTTTCCATGTAGTCAAAAGTCCATTATCTCAAAAATTATATACATGATTTATATATCATATATATATATTATATATACAGTATATATATGTATTTATAATAGTACATAGCATTTGAGAAAATTATTGAAAAGCACCGTTCATGGAGACGGTAAGCCGGAAATACTAATGAACGATACTTTCAATTCTATTTTGTATTTTAATGAAATTAAAACATAATGATACATAGGTATATTATAAATACAGTATAATATCATATATAATATCATTAAATTTATACTTCATACATCCCACAATAGTCATTAATGAGTCATATCACTTTGAGGGGGCGATATTCCACACTTCTCAAATGAAATTATAGTGTTTTACCCATAATGGCCACCATAAAGGTATGATATAAATGAAAAATACAGAATAAAATATAAAACATAGAGATAATATATATCATATATATAAATAATGTTCTATTTTAATGGCTACCATGAGAGGCGGTAGAAGATAATCGAACAATCATCATTTCATGAGGCGTTAGCTTGCCAACCACAGAAACAGTATGTTCATCACCAATTAGATAGATGTGTGTTTAAGTTAAGTTCGAATCCTTCTCATACAAATATTTTAGAACATTGAGGATACTATTTTTGTTATAAAATAAATGAAATAGAAGAGTTTACAGGGGTTGGAGAAGTAAAATAAAACGAAATAAAACAAAAATAATTTAATAGAAATTGTTACCTTTAAATTGGGTAACTTTTTTTGGTTTGAACAAAAATGATCTCTTAAATGGACTTCTACATATATTAAGGATTCTAGGTTTAAAATAGGGTTCGTGAGTGATTATTTGGGTAGGTATTTGATGAGAAAATGGGCTTAAAAGGAGTGTGGAATGGGTTAGAAGTAGTTTCCTTATATAAGGGGGTGGTGGGGATATTTAGGAAAGTATGAAAATATTATTTTATTATAAAGTGATATTCTGTTTATAAAGGTCCAAAACAAATTACAGTCTAATATAAAATGGCTCATGGTCGAAATAAAATCATCCAATAATAATTTTCAGGTTTTGGATTATGTTTTAATATTAATACTCTTATTTATTTAAATTATTTATTAATGAGGTAAATACAACATCATTATTGTGTCATAATTAATTTAATTTATTTCATGTATAAAAATTATAAAAAAACATAATGTAGGAAATAATTTTATCTTTCATTGAATATTAATAGTTTAAATTTTGACTTTTATGACCCCATGTGAAAATAGATTTACTAAAAGATATTTGTTTATGTCATTTTTGGACTTATTTTATGTTAATTTAAATAAAGTGTCGTTATCATTAATAAGTGGCTCCACGGGGTCCCAAAATAGACCCAAGGATGAACATGGTCATCCATGACACATCCAATAAGGTTAGAACAATTGTTAAGATAAATTTTGTTTATTAAAATATTCTTTTTACCTTGAATTACCGTATTTACCTTTAACCACGGTAAATAAAAGTCAAAAGTTACTAATCAAAAAAAAATATTTTCATCTTACTGAACCCAATTTTAATTACTAATAACATCCATATATCTTGTATTTTTGAGATTCAATTCACAGAAGTGATAAAATTTTATTTAAATCAAAAATATTGATTATTTAACTACTACTTAGTGGTTTCACTATTCATTAAAAATTGATGTTTTTTTCAGACAAAAAACATAAAATTCAGCATAAGATATATTTGATATTACGAATAATAAAATTATTTCTATTTTACCAAATTCAAAACATAGATTTTGTATTATTTAATTTAAAATTAATTTTTGTTGTCGAAACAAATAGCGTGTTTCTAAAAAACAATAACTATCAAATGATTGACACTTGTTTATGTATAATTTCAAAGTGAAAATAATTCCAATGACCAAAATTAACTTAAAGGGTAAAAATATAATCTAATTACACTTCAAAACTAATATAAAATATAATCTAACCATATAAATAAATTATATTAAATGGTTTTTTTGAATTAAAATACATTATTTCTCACTATTCATAAATAAATGAATATTATTTTAATAATACCAAAATTTCATCAAAAGTAAATTTTGATGTCCTGATTATAAATAAGAATATAATTTTGTCTAATTTATTATGAAAAAGGGTCAAATATTCAATTTAAAAAGTGTTCTCCACAAAAATGTGGAAAATTTGAATTTGTTTGAAAAATATATTATTTATCTGAAAAATTGAATTTGTTCTTATAATACATCATAAAAACACATAATAAATATATTTAAATTATATGGAATATATAAAATTTATAATCTAGTTAATACTATTCATAACAGCTTTTGAATGGCTACTTTGGTAAGTCATGGTGCGCTCGAAGACGGTGTTGTGTGTTGCGAAATCTATTGAATTAAAAGAAAATAAATTATTATGAAATATTGTTGTGTTACATGTAGTATTTTATAAATTTATTGGGATGTGAAATGTTAATGATGAAATTTCTAGAGGAGGTGTTATTTTAGTTTCATACACCCCCTTTTTTCGTAAATCTTGTAGTGAAAAATATGTACTAGGACCTTTGAAATTATTTATTATGAGGAGGTATGTAGAAGTGAGTTGTAGAGTTTGTCTATCGATTAATTAATTGTGAGAAACTAAAGGATGAGAAATATATTCTAGTAGGTTTAGCTCAACCACATTCGGTTCCAGAGTGTTAATGGGATAATATATCCATGGGATTCTGGATGGTATTAGCAAATATGTCTTGGGACATGAATCCATCTGGGTGATCATAGATCGACACTTCATGCCATCCCAATATCTATCTATCTGAGACTATTGTTCTATAGAGAAAATGGGAAGGATCTACATGTAATTGGTAGTCTGACTCGATAGAATTCCCTCAATTATTGTCTATGAATAAGATTCTCAATTTATATCTCGGTTATGGATATGACTACATTAAGTATTTAGGAATTAGATATGCATGAATACGTTATTTCTTCCTTGAACATATTTCTAGATAGAGCATAATATCTTGGAAATTGATGTTATGTTTTAGTCTTGAATGATTTTCTTTGTATCAAGGTTAGAGGAATACACTACCATGGTGTAATTTTTATACAACAAAAGATATTATTCCTCCACTAATGTAGAATCATTTAAGGGTTTTTTATAGGTGACCATATAGGTCCCAAATTTGTCAAACATATCAAGATGATTCAGAAATCATGAGGCCAAGGATGGTGTGAACTATTTTCTTGATCGTGATGATCACGAGGTAGTGTATTAAGAAGACATAGATCCATAATAATCCTTATATGGACTATTTATAATGACCTCTATAGTTTGAGTAAGGGGACCATGTGTTCCCAGGTATCTCTCTTTGATATAGTTTTTAGATGTTGGCCCCTTCCAAAAAATTGTGTAGATTTGATGATGTGGCGTAAAAAGTATCTCTAAAACCATAGTTGGACAATGTAAATGACATCATACATTTGTTAAAACTGAGGAGGTATATGAATGGACTATCACATGTTATCAATTATGTTTATATGGCCATCATGAATGCAGCTACTTTTTAAGAGTACCCCAAAGAGATGGAGGATCTATGGGAGGGGATCTTTCATGGGAGATAAACTTATAGCATTACTTTTCTATGGCATCACAAGAATCCTCAACAGAGTGAAAGGGAGTGGGATTCACATATTCATGATCAGTACCCACATCTCTTTCTACAGCCCATGTTTTAGATTTTGGGACTTAAATACATAAGTTGAAGAGAATGTTAGGTCTTGGATTTTCCATGTAAGATTTTAAAAATATTATGTGGATTATTTTTCTGATCCATCAAATAGATGGTGTGCTATTCTTAGGCCCAATATCCAAAAATAATTTTAAGAAATATTTTTAATTTATTAAATAGCATGAACACAAATATTTCATGAAAATAAGAAATAACACTAGAAAGGAGTTCCAAATTAGAGATATGAGGGAAACAATGAATTTATAAGGATTATTTTACCCTTGTATAGACATAATTTTAGTATTAATGGGTAATTAATAGAGAAGTCATCATGTGTGTAGAATTAATAAAAATAATTATTTAATTTAGTTAATTTTAAATTCACTGACCCATCAATTGATGATTATTTAAATCGGCTGCTATGGAGAAACAAAAATGATAGACACATAACCTTGTAATCATTTACATATTGACGTGGATTACATTGGTTAAATTATCTAAGGATTATTTTAATTGAATCAGGGTTTAACTATTGCCGCATCAGATATTTCAAAGGTATTCCCAAGGACAACAACCACACATCATTGTTCATTAACGATTGATCATGATTGGGGTAGGGTATTTGTTATATTTGTTTCCTTTCCCCTATTATGATACCTATGAAATAAATGGTTCAATAATCCCATGTATTTATCCATTGATCTTGCATATTTTGGGGAGGAGTTTACTATGAGATCATTTTGGGATAATTACATTGATATTTTGACTTCTCCATTGTCATTATCATGGAAATTAACCAATAATGAGAATAAAATAAATCAAGATTAATAAATATCAATTTTATTATTAATTTATACCCCATTTCATCATTCTCCATTACTGTTCTTTGTTTTTCTTGTGGTTTGGAATTTCCCAATCAATCAATCATCAGGCGCCCATTTCTTGGCGCTATAATATCATATCTAATATATGAGATCAACCAAACATGGTGATCATGTGATAATGAAAGAAATCTTGAATCATATTTTTTTGGATACCAATTCCACATTCATAGGAATTATTTAGTGAAACAAATAATGATATGTAGATCCATTTTCAAGTGTATTTAACCCTTATTTTTTTTAGATCAATTTTGGAAAGTCCAATATGAAACATAATCTAATTGACCTGAAACATGCTGAGGATCTTTTGAGGCACAATATGAAATTGACTGAATTTTGTAATCACTAGAAACAAAAACATATAACATAGCATTACACATTATGTGGGACCCTAGTTGCGGTTCATGGGATCTAACCAAATTTAAGGTTCCTGTGGTATGTGACCCCTGTCACACAACATGTTCCCATCCCAAGTTGATTCGATGAGTATTCTAGAGATTACAAAGATATGATTTAGAGTACATGACCAGATGGCACACAGTGTACTCCTACACTACCGTGGATTGTCCGGGTGTACATGGTATTAAACATGTAGTGATACACAGGAAGAGTATATGTGTAGGAACACGTTGTATACTACTACACAAACATGGGAAGAAAACACATACAAATCCTGGTGACACTGGAAGGGTACCATGTATCTCTATACATCATGTACACTATATACATGCTATGAATACAGAGACTTCATTGCATGTGAGGCTCATCCACTTGGGAATTCTTGGGGATAACAAGAAACATAGTGTAGACCATTGTACACATTATAGGGCCCCTTCAAGAGGTCTTTCAGATTTTTTTTCATCATTTGGACTGCTAAAGGATGAGTGAATTCCTTTTTTATTTTTTTCATTGAAGGGATAATGTTTAATTATATCCATGTCAGCAGATTGTGAAACCCTCTAGAGGCTGATTCATAGGTAGATTCTATTGTGTCCCTCTATGACACTAGAGTGTGATACTCTATAATCCTTTGTTACATAGGTGGTGTTTATGGAATCAACATGAATTCCAAGAGTATTGAATTTATCCTCCATCAACAATTCCATAATGATAAGGTTTTAGAATAATTTGAATATGACCCCTTGTATAGAATTTTGATCTATATTAGGGCTTTTGGTAACCCTTGGTGGTTATAGAAATGTATCCATCTCTATTAATATATATATTTATAGAGGAGTAATATTATATTAGATTGGCCTTACAATATAGACTTATAGATTGTGTGTCTTCACTAAAACCATGTCTTGATGAGTTCCTTCTCTTGGGAAGATATTTTCTTGAGAAAAATCTGTTAGATAGTAGTTGGTTATGACTTCATAGTGGTGTGGTTTCTTTCCTGACTATACATGATTATTTATATTATAATTAATAAATATATATTGATTTGATCAAACTAATGTGTTTGAATTAGTTTTTGTGTTTATTGGTTTTCTTAAATACTATTATTATACCCAACCCAACATATGACTTTCTGATACATGATTTTTCTTATATAAATTAGGTATCTTTTAAGGTGTTTTGAGATGATAGAGTTAATATAGAGCTTAGACTTATCTTGATAGACAAAGATTTTTTTACTGAGATATTACTTTTATAACTAGTAATCATACATGGTGAAGATATAAATTTTACAGTTTTGGTGGGGATTTTATTTATACCATTCTTCCATTTATTTAAAATTTACTATTGTACTATGTTTATGCATCATAGATATATGAAAGAATTATTTATGTTTATTTTAAATTTTAGAAACTTTTGAGATTGTACATAAGTCCATTCTTACTTGTACTTCAGTCAGATGCCTCTCATTTATGGGATATGCATAGTCAACACAAGTCATTATCCTATAGCCAATTGGAGGTAGTATTAGGGTTGTCACTAGTATGACCTCAACATTCCATGTGATGCAAAATCCCACCTACATCTATGAAAATATGTTTTTAAAATGTAATAAACCATAATTACATTCACATTAAATATCATATAAAACCTAATTTTTAAAAATAAAATTACAATTTTTGACAAAATATATAAGAATTATCCAAAATAATAATTTCACTAACATAATTACTAAGCTAAATGATTTTATTCACTTAAATGTCTACCAAAAAACACATACTCATGTCAAACATCCATCGCATAAATTTTTTTTATATATGATGGTAAATATATAATTAAACTTATACATTTTATCCTAAGACAAATTTTGTTTTTCTTATATCATAATAGCATATAATAGGTTTCCATACCTTCTATTATCTCATTCATTGTGATGGTTTATAATGAAATTTTGAATAAATTCTAGAATATATGATGGGAGATTAAATCTATGTGCATAGTAATATAAAATTCACCACACACAATAATTATGGTGAAAATAAGCATGAACAACTTTTTTGGAGGTTATTACCCTAAATAAAGATGCTTGGAAACATTTTCTACACATAATATGCATATATATAATCATTTCATGGAAAAAAATTTACCATACCATAATATTTATGATATTATTATAAAATTAGACTTATCCCCAAGGTAATGCACAGGGTTATATTCACTAATAGATGTTATTCTAAATCTATTACTGAGTGGAATGTTGTCCTTCAACACTCTATATCATATTTTGTGAAAATAACTACACAGTTCTACAATACATCATTTCAATAAAATTAATATCCCATTTTAATTATAATGTTTTTATATAAAACATATTAATGTTATCGATCATTAATACTTTCTAAATCAGAGAGAACATTTTTTATCCATCAAGATGGAAAAAATATATAAAAAATCATAAATCAGATGGACTAGTATTTTTTTCATAAGGTGTAAAATTCTATTATTATTAAGATGATAACATAATATTTTAATATGAATATTTTTTTTAGAATGTTATTGTATGTAATGAATTATAATCTCAGTGTTTATTTTATTGAAAGATAGACATAGTGTTCTCGGTTACTCAGGCTAAACATATTGTTGATTGTAATGAAACATGTTGAGTATATTTAATTTATATAAAAATAAATATATAATAAATTACCAGGGTGTTATGTTTTCTTATACTATTGGAATTATTTTCACATATGTTGTTGAATATAATGTTCCTATTTTATAATTTTAGGTTGCTGAATTCACCCTCACATTAAATAGAATGATTCCCCAAATTTATAATAACATCTCAGTAATCAAGGGTTTGATATTTAAAAAAAATTGTTGAAAACCAAAAACATAAAAATAGTTAATAAAATATCCTATTAATAAGAGAATAAAGTGATGTTAAAAATGCCAAAGGGTTTAACACATAACTAAGATTATTATGGGGAGAAAATTAGTGGTATGTTTTGATCAGGACAGGGGGAAAATAGAAATTATAAAGAGAAATTGAGGTCATTTTTAAAAATTAATTTAATGATTAATAGAATATTAAGTGTTGTAATACCATAACTCTATGATGTTTGGAATAAAAATATGATTTAATGTATATTAATGTAATAGTTTAATTTTTTTGTTCTGATATCACTTTCTAATAGTTGATTAATTCTACTACTATCTAGTAATATATGGAAATACACTTGATGAGTTTTTTCTTCATAAACACAATTTCCTCATTTTTTCGTTCATTTCTAAATTTCTATTGCATTTTTTATACCATGAAATGAATATCCAAAAGTAAAATTTATATGATTGATGCCCTAAAATCTGCTCTTTTTGGATTTTAAGATATATTACAGTATTACAATTAATTCATTCGATATCAATTTATTATTATAAAAAATATCTATTATAGGTTTCCAAAATGATTAATACTTCATATAGTGATTTAATATATTTATTAATATAAACTTATCCAATGTCCATCTCAATCAATTTAAAATATCTAACCATATGAATAATGAAAATGATTAAGATATACAACATTACATTGAAGGATAATAAATTTATAAGGTGACATTTTTTTTATTTAGTTCCATGATAGTTTGTATAATCCAATATTTGTTAACTATATCAAGGATTTCATTATACCAAAATATTATCCAAACATCAAGAACATATTAAGAGTTATTTTCCCTACATTATGTTTTTTAAATGAAGGTTGAATTTCTATTGAAACATTTTTCATATTAATCAGTATAATTCGACAAACTATTCTATAGTTTTAATTAAAAAACTATTATACAATCCTTTTACAAATTATAATTTTAAATCTAGAATATAACATGTATATTAATCAAATTACATAATCATTGAATTCAAATAAGAAAACAATAATCTGTTAACCTCATTTATTGTAATATCATAAGATTTACATTTATCTGTTATCATATTTTGAGGATAATTCCATTTATTCTTAGGTAATTAATCTTAACATTTCCCCAAATCATTCTATTTTATTAAATTAAAATTATAAAATTCAGTATATCCCTTTATATAATGATAATAACAAGATTATTTTCCAGAATCTATGGAAAATTGTTTTCCTTTTATTCATGTGAAAATGTATTTCCTTCCATAACAATCACACTTTAGAAAATCAATTATTCCCCCTTAGAATTATAAATATATTCCCTTTAATACTCTGATTTTGTTTCATCCCTCAAAATTCATAATACATTGATAATATTTTATCTATCTCGATATCACATTATAATATATCCTTATATGATGATAATGATTGTAATAATAGGGACCATTGAAGTATTGGAATAATCCAATCAATGAAACTATCAATCATGATCTATGTATTTTCTATATAGTGAGAAACATGCCTTTATATAATTATAAACATAGAATCTTATTTAGAAATATTTTCCTCTAAATTATGTTTTAGACTGAAAAAGTATTTCTCTCTCTCTATTCATTAATCATGAGGGAAATATTTTTCGAATAAGATTAACATGTACTCCTTACTCCACTTCCTTGATAATTTCTCTTCTCATTTTTTTGGAATTAGAGACCCCAATTTTCCACATATCCTGAGAGAAAATATAATGTTTTTAATACATTCACTCTTTAAATTCTTATAATGAGAAATATATTTTCTAATTAACATATCGATTTTTTATCTAGATATTTATTCACAACCCCATTTAGTAATGGTGTATACAATCTCATGATGTGGTATTACAATATGACACATCATAGTGGATTCAAAGGATCATCTTCATGTGAAATTTTATTACTCATAACATGAGTTTGATACCCTAATATGTTTATATTTTCATTTGTTCTATTTCTAGATAAATGTCCTATTTTATTATCATTTACAAGTGGAAAACCCATAAATGGATTACATAAAATGATATTATTATCATTTCATCCATTAGGCTCCATTTTTGAATAATGGAAAACAACATATTAAATAATAAAAATATGAAACATAGTATATACTCCTTAAACATGTGAAAAACGTATCTTAAACAATACTAAAATCATATAGATGATTTCGTTGGGAATATTTTTATTTTAAATACCTACAAAATGTTTTTAAAAAATATTATTTATCCTAAACATATCATTCATTAGTGTTAAACCTGTTTTATAGTATGGACCAATGTCATTCATTGGTTAAAAATGTATTAAAAGTCATTACTCCCATTATAGATCTATTACCAATAGGTATATATGTTCATTAACCCCATAAACATATAGTATCGAGAAATATAATAATATATTAGAAAATCCTCATAATCTATTACTAATAAAAAATTACAATGTTCATCAATAGATGTCCTAAAATTGTATCATTGGGTTATGTATTATAATGTATATTTTTGTAAATATTGTTCTCAATATTTCTATTTAACTCTCATTAATACCAAATATACTAATCCAAAAACTAGTATCCCAGCGGTATAGTCTAATTTATAGATTTTCCAAAGGATATATTGAGTCAAATAATGAAGGACTGAATAATTTAATAGTATTAGTAACCTATATATATATATATTTGAAATTTAAATTATATTTTAAAACAAAAAATATAGAAATAAATTTGGATTAAAATACAATTATTTTTTCAATTTATCCTGATATATCAATCAAAAAATTATTCTTGGTATCATGGGGAAATTGAAACATAATAATGGGTGACATCAGATGCTTTGTAAGCGCAATCATAATGGAAAATATGTAAATAAAGAAGTCATAATCAATATGGAAAGGTAAATAAATGAAACACATTCCCCTTAATTAATAACACGGTTATAATATATAAGAAATAAAATTTTATCAAACAATTCAATATAAATTATCACATGATCTATATAAATAATCCTATTATATTCCAAATAATTGATGAATCATGTGGAATATCCATAAATTAATACATAATAATGGAATTATAGAACATAATTTTGATGCCTCATTCGATGACCTCAAATTTTTTCAATTCCTTTTCCCAATACATATAATACCATCACAGCCTCATACAAAAACACACAAACATATAAATATATATATAAATTGGTATTTACTTAAGGAAAACCATATCAAGTTTGTATAATGAGACCTACCAACGTATTGAAGAGATATAAAAGGTAATTCCTTTCATAGAAAAATTCCAATCCATTCCTCACATGAAAGGGGTGAAACATAATGCATATAAAATATCATATTTGCAAAAAAAAATATATGAAATTTTTATTCTTAACAAAACCTATAAAAATCATAAAACACTCAATTAAATATTGAATGGCGAATAAATTATACATCATCAATTAAAAAATCATATAATTATACATTAATAGAAAATTTATGAAATCATTATGACATATGTATAATGGATCATAATTAAATTAAAATTTTTATATCATTTATTAATAAGATATATATAAAAATATAACGAAAAATATTAATTCGGAAACTATCCTTGTTATTTTCAAAAAAATAAATAAAAAAAATGAAAAATCCCAAAAATATTAAGGATATATTCTACTTATATATATCCACATAAAAACACAATAGAAGATTCAAATAAATGATATTCATAATGGTGTATAATACTCTACTTGTCGTATAAGTTAACAATATTATACCACTTTCATTGTAAAAAGGTTCAAATATTACCTCATTATAAATATTACATGTTTCTAAAAATGATCAAAATATCTATTTCAATCCATTTTATAAAATTGTAAAAATTTAATTTAAATTTAATTAATAATAATTTACATTAAAATAATACATTATTGATAACATTTTTATAAAACATGGTTTTGGAACAAAATGTATTTTCAACTGATGAGAAAGATAATGTGGGATTTTATTAAAAAAATTGAATTATTTTATGTACAATAGAGTGAAAAATGTTACTATAAAATTAAAATTTCATAAATAACCATATTATATTAAATCATATGACTTTATTCAAGGATAGAAAATAATATTTCTATATTGTTAGCATAATCATGATAAATGCTAATAAATGATGATAATGTCACATAAAACCCTTCCATCATTTGCAGCATAGAATCACAAGCAGCATGAATGACTCATCCAAAAATGGATATTTAAATACAAATACATTCATGTTGAAAAATCATAAAATTCATTCAAGGTATGTATATTCACCATATAAAATAAATATGGGTAAATTTTATATATGTCTCAAAGATCTAAAAAGTGAAAAAGAAATCCATTCCCTCACACGCTTTTTATTACATTATTTACAATAAAATATAATGGTTCTAAACATGTTGTTAACTTAACATTGAACAATATTATTATTAATAACATCATATTTTATTCCTTTATTACATCTTATCACCTATTTATTAATAATCTCGCATTATATTTATTTTATCAATTGTAAATTTCATTATTTTCTTAAGAATCTTTTTTCATTAAAGATATTATTCTTTGAAAAATTACATTGTATCATCATATCTTGAAAAATAATAATTATATAATAACAATATTTTCAGATCATTTTTACCTGTAAAACAAATCATGAAATATGGATATGAAAAATAAATAATGTTTTGATCATGTAGATAGTAATCCATATGATCACATGAATATTGAATCCATTTTCAAATAAACTTTATAGAAATATTTTAGTTAATTTATATTAATTAAATAATTATAACAATGTCTTATATATAATATTATATACTAATATATATTACCCTTGTGGTATAGTGATAGAAATGGATTCACATCACTTCTTAATGATGGCTGTACATACGTACATGAATGATGGTACCATATTTATTTTTGAGTAATGGTATGAAAGAATATGATATATTATCTCATAATAATGACAAAGAATGATTTTATGTAATATTAATTTAATTTATTTAAATTATAATCATTAGTATTATCCTAATCACATTCCATGTGATGTGTTGATGAATGATGATTCGCATCGCATCATAAGGTGGTAGTCCTTCAAACATAAGAAAGACATTATCATATTTCTTTTTAAATAGAAAATAAAAAATGTTATATTTGATATAATTAATATATTGGTTTAAATATATTATAAATATCATATATATAACATACATACATAATTATTCCCAAACATGAAAATTGGTAATGGATTAATGAATGACATCAGTTTGTGAGGTGGTAGTATGTTGTACACATGAATGATGACTTCGAACATCATATGATGATATTGAAGATGGTTCTTAGTTACTTAAAAAAGGTAAAATCATACAATATTTGGATTATAAAGTAATTATTATATCATAATATTTTATAATAATTTATGGAATTAAAGTGAACAAAATATAAAAATAATTATTGTTGAATGTTAAATCATTTTTGGGTAATATGCTGAGGTTTCACCAAGATCTTCCTAAGATGGATTTATTCAATATAAAATACATTTATTAAAATATTTGTGAGTTTGGAAATTTATTTGGTCATTATTTGTTTGGTGATAAATAGCATTATAGGCCAAAATAAGTGTGGGGAGTGAATTCCCTTTTATAATTGTGTGGTGATGAAATTATTTTAAGTACCAAAATATATTAATTATTGATAGGTTATTAGTGATTATGGTGCCTCAAAATTATATCAATAAAGGATATAAGAGATTATTATAATAATTAAAATATCTATGACAAAAAATGAAATAATTTTTTTCATGTTATTCCTTATTTTTTTAGTTTACTGAAATTTAACCAACTACTTATTTACCGCAATAACTTGATTATTTTTTTTAATTACGTAACGTATAATTAAATATTATGATTAAATTTATATTTATTAGATAGTTTAAAAATGACGATTATAAATATTAAATCTCAATCATTAATTATAAAACTATATGTCATTAAAAAAAATTTAGTATAAAAATATGTACTGTGGAAAACCTTGTTTCAACCTTAATCACAATAATTAATTTTAGCTACTTTTAATATTCATTATTTTCACATATTATATTAATATTATAATAAAATTAACAAATATTATTCCAAATATGGAATTTATTTTTCTAAAATTATATTCACACAATTTTAAGACTTATTTTAAAAATAATTCTTCAGATAGGATTATATAATGTGTAATTAAATGATAAAATATTCAATGGTTATCTAAATTTTTATATAAAAATTTAATATAAATTTGTTCCATGTGAAATAATTTTTATTAACTAATATAAATTATAAAAAATTTTATTCAAAAACAAATATATAATATAATTTAACATTATCTTATATTTGATCAATATTGTTTCATTAAATTAAAATTCATTATTTTTTACAAATCAAC
Source organism: Viscum album (assembly GCA_963277665.1). Classification (NCBI taxonomy): domain Eukaryota; kingdom Viridiplantae; phylum Streptophyta; class Magnoliopsida; order Santalales; family Viscaceae; genus Viscum; species Viscum album. Next base: position 1,943,154,877 of record OY728165.1, read on the forward strand.
AAAAAATGGAATCTTTCGTAATTTTCTCAATGTTGAAAATAAGATAATTGTTGTTTAGTTTTTAAAAAAATCATCATTATGATTCCAAAAGAATTTTATAAAATTTTTAATAAATAATTTTAAATTTTGATTTCAAACCATGACTAAACCATCATTTATAAAAATAGAGTATTTAAAAAAAATTCATTTAACTTATTCTCATTTAAATTCAAAAAAAAATTGAATTTTTTAAAATATATATTTTAATATTTTAGTAAATCCTTTTACTTACTATCATTAAAATGTATTGGAGATAACTATCACATAAAATAATATTATTTTAATAATACATCACATTTCATATAAACATGGTGTTGTGTGAAACAAATGTAATTCTAATTATTGTATGTAATAAAAGATAAACTCATTTTTTATTGTAAATATTTATAAATTAATTGTTTTGTTTAATGAAATATATTAATGAAATTCAGTTCAAATAAAACTAAAAATATTGTAATGTTTCATGTTTTTATATTTTTCATCAAATCATGGAATTTCATGTTGCATACACTATAAATTATAATGTTATTATTTTATATTTTCAATGTGTTATAATCCAAACACATAAATGTAATTACATACTTTAAATATATACATTATATTATTAATAATCGGTTTTATATTTGAATTTTTTTAAAACACACATTGTTAAAAAAAATTAATAAAATATCTTCTTCGTATGAGGGGAATGGGTTGTAAATAAGGCCAAATGAAATAATACATAATGGGTTTTTTATTTTGAAGACAATTTGTGGGATGAGAAAATCTATAAATTGAATAAATGAATATGTAATTATATAGAGTCACTGAGTTCATTGATCATAAGGTAGTGAATCATCAATGGAATGTCAAGCGCCTATATACAATAAATTATTATAGTTTTAATGACTATATGATTTATCAGATTTGAATTTAATATGGAAACATTTTTGTTTCAATATCCTTTTTCTATTGATGAGTAATTTCATTACTCAATATTAATATAATGATATATACATTTATGACATGTTTTTATGTTATAATAAAAATTTCATACATCAGTTGTGAATAAATAAATTTCTAATTCATCACATATTCAGTTAAATTTATAACCAAAATATCTTTTTCATGCCTAAAGCACAATAATTCACCATTAATAGATCGTAAGTTCGATTAAAAGATTATAAATCATTGCTTTATTATCAAGAAACTATTATACAAAAATTATCAAAGGTTATCAAAAATTCATAAGTATTTATATTGTGAAATAATACATTAATCTCTAAAAATATATCCAATTTTTAACTTTTTCCATTATATAAATGGTTAAACTTATGACCCGTAAAAAATATTAAGATTCAATTTTTTTTAAATAAAGTTACTAGTTATACAAAATGAAAATTTCATTAAGTAGTTATAATGTTGTTAGAAACATCAAGTTTACATTATATATAACAATAAAATATTTATCCCAAAAACATTATATCAACCTCAAAAACATAATAAGGGTTATCTTTTTTGAATAATTTTATTCAATGAATTTTAACATTCCAGTAAATAAATTTTCATTACCATCATTACCATTCAATATACACATTAAAATATTTCATGAATAAATCTTTAGTATAATCCATATAAATTTCATCATTCTTATATAAAAGATGAAATTCAAAAAATTACCAAATGATATAATTCCTGAATCAAAATACAAAGACAATAATCCTTCCACTTAATCTATGGAAATATAATATCATTGGCCATGAACTCATAGATTATTCCGATGTTATTACGAGGAGTCTTAAGGAACAAATTTTCACAGATACTCATATCCTTAAAAATGAATCACTAATTTTTTGAAAACTCTTTCATTATATTATTTTCATGAGTGTGGTATCAATTATCTCCAAACATAAAGAAAACGTATTTTCTATTTACACATGTATAATGGTGCTTCCTTCATTAAGTATCATATGTTTGAAAATTATTCCTTCCCCTCTTACCATTATCAATCCTTTTAACGTTTGTTGACTTATTCTCTTGCATCCCAGATATGTCATAAGACATTTAATACAAATTATCAATATTGATCATACATGTTAATATTTCCTTATATGAATAGAATGTTGGGGAGACAAGTTACCTTGGAAGTATTGTCTTAATCCCATCAACGAATCTATAATTATCTATCATTGTATTACATACGTGGTACACAGGATTCCTTAATAACATTGTAAATTTTCATCCATATATAGAATCATTTTATTTTTGTATATTTATTAGAATCAATAATAGAAATTCTATATCCATTTATTTCTCAGATGGAAAAAATATTTATATGAATAATAGCTGGAAAACATTAAACTCCAAAAATTATATTCCCTCCTTATGTTCAGTGTATTTAATCAACTACTATTATTTATCCAAATCTCTCAATAGAGGATAAATTATAATGAATCCATTTTCCCTTTAACAAAATATAAGATTGTGAAATAAATTATGTAAGGAGCATATCAATTGCACATATAAAAATGGACATGTAATCCCATTGAATGATAGAGGTTGTTAATTCATTAAGTGATCTAACATTGTTTCACATCATGATGAATCAGAAAAATGATACATATGGGAAAGGTAATTACTTATTATATGAGAAAACTTCCCTTATATTTTTATAAGTTTATCAGTTACATCTATTGATCATAATGTAGTTTCATTATCATTCCCATGATGTAAATTCTAACATAAAGTATGTTCATTGATACGGTTCTCATTTCATCCATTTGGATTCATTTATAAACAATTTCAAACTCTATATTAGATCATTAAAATTTGAAACATTATGTATTATTGAAAAAATAGTGAATCACTTATCATATATAAATCATAATAATAAACATAGTTTCTTTTGAAATTTATTAATTTTCCACACCTTTATAATTGGATGTAATGAAAATGTGATTTATCTAAATTATATCCCTTGACAGTGTCACACCAACTATAGAGTAAGGCATATTTTTATGCACCAGGTTAGAATTTATTCATGATAACATTATTATTTTTTGAATTATTTCTCATTGAAATATTAATTATTGAACCAAATCCACATGTATTATATAAAAGGGGTTTAATTTATATGAAAAACTACATAATATCTTCCATACCAAATATTATTATTTCCTTATATAAATCTACTCAAATTATATCACAGGTCTTTGATCCCCATTATATGTTCTTAAAATTATCTTTCCTAATATTTCTACTAATATTTATATTATAAAAACTATAGAAACCCCAAACATATTAGCTTGGAGAAGGTGTCCACTTTATTATATTTTCATAAAATACAAGGAATGTCAACCCAAAGGACTAAAAAGTTTATTTTTATTTGTATACTAGACACATACATGAAATTTACAATAAAATTTAAAACAAATAATGAACAAATAAAATTATTTTATAATTCCATAATTATCATTATTATATCCATGAAAATCAATCAAAAAATACATACTAGTATCCTAGGGAAAATAATGTTTTGGAAATGTTATATATCCAATTCTTAGTAATTGAATCTTTACAGTGAAACATTTAGATAAATATGTAATAAAAAATATATCAATTTAAATAACTTAAACAAAGGTCATTTAAAAAATAACATGAGTATAATATGGTTGAAATAAATCTGATAAAATATTTTAATATAAATAATCATGTGATCTAGAAAAAATATACATGGATATTCTTACTAAACGAATAATCTCATTGAATATCAATAACTGAATTCATAATAATGGAATAAATAATTATAGATAACGCAATCATACTATAAATTCCTCATTCCAATAATTAAAATACCATCTATTATTCATTCAAAGACATCTAAAAACATTAATTACTCATGAGACTCCATCTAAATAAATGGTTATTTCCTCAATTAGAACAATATATAGTGTTTCTCATGAAAAATATTGATTGATCGTGGGGATATAGTTGGATTTTTCCATCACATAGAAAATACAATTCATTCATTCAATGAAATGGGTGATTCATAATGAAAATAAACATTCATATTGAAAAAAAACCATGGTACAATATGTCAAAAATTTCCCCTATGAATAAACAAAGTCATAAACCATTCCTAAAAAAATAAAGAATTGTAATAAAATTTTCGGACCTCAGTAAAACATGTAATTAATCATCCAAGAGAATAATAAGGGTGACATAAATAATTCATATCCATAGTGTATCATAAAGACATTATATGTATTATAACTTTTATGAATATTAAAAATATATTTAAAACAATTGTGAGGAAAATTATCTTTACATTTTGAAAATAATTAATAAAAAATATTAATTTAAATAATTAGAAAAATAATTATAAAGATACTTTTAATAATTCAAAAGAGATTCAAATTAATGAAACCCATTTTGGTGAGTAATTTCGTACATTTGAAATAAGATAAAAATATCATTCCTTTTGCCTTGTTAAATGGTTTAAATAGTGTATCATTCAAAAAATGACATGAAGATTGCCATAATGTTTTACGAAACGAATCTAACCCATGAGTATATATGACTGCAATAAATCATACTGATAATGATATATAATTATTGAGATAATTTTATATAAAACATGGTTTTTGAGTAAAATTGACACTCGACTGAAGTGATTAATAAATGATGATTTTAATAGAAATATTTTATCAATATTTTTTAGTACCATAGAGTGTAAAAATGGTAATATTAATATAAAATATCATAAAAAATATGAATATAAAATAAAAAGTTTTCACGAGGGATGCATTATAATATTTCATTATTGGAAAACTAATCTTAAAAAATCTCGCTAAATAATGTGATTGTAACACAAATCCCTAAAAACATTCATAAAATTAAACCATAAGTCCCATTAATAAGCGATTCTAAAATGTATATGAATATAAATATAATTTTATTTGTAATATAAAAATCAATTATTCATTATTTTATTTATTTCGAGTGATTAATTCCTTGTTTTCTTATGTGATTTTTGTCACTAATGAAATGTTTATTAAACATATTTCATTGTTTATTAATATTAAAAATAATAAAATTTAGATAATTAACATATTTTTAAATTAATATCACTTTTAAATCAAATCATGAGATATGGTAATGAGAAATGATCCTTGATACGATCATAGAGAGGATAAGTCATACATATGTCTACGTAACGTTTCCATTTTCCAATGATCATTATAGAAACAAGTTGTGTGATATATAAAATTTATATAATGACCATAATATCATATATTCCAAATTATATAATTAAATATTTCAACATTATGGCGTGGTTATGAAAAGAGATTTACATCATATTGGGAAGGTGGTAGTCCACATGTACATGAACAATGTAAACATTAGCATGTGAGAAGAAATATAATATATAAAATGAGATGTAAACCTTATTTATTGATTAATATGTCACAGCCCATCACCCAAGGGTCGTGCTGTGACTACCCCAAGCCCACCTACCATAGGCCAGGGGCTGGCGACTAGCACCAAAGGCGTAAATCCCTAAAAATGGGAAGGCATTGCCTTTAAAATTTTAAACACACACAAAATAGAGTATTTAGAATCAATACACTAAGTAAAACTGTATACAAAAGAATTTATGAAATGTAAAGGGGATGGAAATAAAATCCCAACTGTAATATACAAGGAAAATGAAAGTACAAGGATAACATGTACATCAGAAGAAAGGTGATACAGCTGCTGGATCATCCTCAGGGAAATCCTAACTGAAGGGTATGTACGAATAGCCTCTACAACACTCCACATATGTTTTTCATCTCTGCATACCATCTCTATGTGTGGTCCACCTCCAGGTACCATCCAGTCCTTGTACACTTAGCCTCGGACATCGTTTTTCATCGTATGTATCCAACACAACGAGGTGCAGGCATAGCCTGTGTAGGGGTGTGTAAAACGATACTCAGTAAGGACTCTGAGACACTCAAGGTCTCACAAAATTCAACTTGGATAATCCAAAAAGTAAAAAATCAATATAAAACCACACTTAAGTATATGCACATACATATACCTAAGTTATTAAGTAATCCATATCAATCATGAGGTAAATTCAAAAGTTACTAACTCAGCTCAACCATAATTTTTATTATCGAAAACACGACTGCTGGATAACTCCTCCTCTGTCTATTACAGTGGGCCATCCACCACAACCAGGTGCTTCCCACTATCCTTGGACTATTGAGGTACTTCTCTTGTCGAGTAACGTGGGTCTACCACTCTCATAGAGAGGAATTTATCACTGTGGTTTGCCGCCAACTACTATGCTCTCCCCATAATAGCCTGCATAGGTACTCCTCCAGTCGAGTACCCGGAGTCGGCCACCAACTAACATGCACTCCTCCACCATGGGTCTACCACCAACTACAAGGAGCTCCCTACTAGGCTAGTCAAATCACTCCGAGTCGAATCGGTCAAGAAGTTATCAAGTATCTGCCATCTACTACGTATGTATACTCTGTTCACCCATCTCTGGGAGGGTCCTCTCCATGAGATATAGGTAGATACTCTAACTATCATGAAGTTCCACATAGATGTATATCAATGTGCTGCCTCATCATAGGGGTCTCAACGCAACATACGGCGCGTCAATCATACACATGGTCTGTGATTTATATGTTTTTTAGTCCCGCTGGGCTAGTTGGATTCATGTACGATCCAACCTTAGAGTATCTCAGAAACATAACCCAAACTCAAGTGGGGTGTTATCAATGTTATTTTCACGTTCCATAAATACCTATGCAGCTGATGGTTCATCAAACGGACGTCAGGTGCGAAAGATACGGCCAAAGAATGTAAAGGGGTTGGTAATGGGTCTGGGCCCGATTCGGCCTGATTGGAATGGCTCGGCCCAACCCAGTTTGGGCCGACTCAATCTGGGTCGACCCGGTCAGCCCGCTAGGTTCGTCCAGGTTTACTGGGCCCGACCCAGTGGACTTCGGGGGTGGTTCGTCCTGGAGGTCACCGCGTAGGCGGCTATGCCCGGAGTTCGGGGCTAGTTCGTCCAACACCGCGAGTGGTGCGGCTCGAAATGACTCGGCCAAGAATGTTGAGATGGTTTGGCCAGCAATTTCGTGAGGAACACCGCGTTCTGGCTCAGGAGGCTAGAGTGGATCGGCAAGAAGCGTCGTGACAGAGGCCGTGGGGTGGCTCAGTAGGCCAGCACGGCTCATCCGGTTCAGCCGAGAACCGAGGTGTGGCCTGGGTTGGCCAGAAGGGTAGCCGGGCAGGCCGAGAGGGCATCAGGCAGATCGCATGGGGCGCAGGCAGGCCGGTTGGGCGGCCAGGAGGGCGCTGCGTAGGCTACACGGGGCATGGGAAAGCTGTGGGAAGGTGGGTTCGGTGGCCAGGGGTAGTCAGGTAGTCCGCATAGGGCTGGGGCAGGCCGAGGGCAGGTAGGTTCGGCGGCCGGTGGTGTCCAGGTAGGCTGGTTCGGCATTTCTTGGGCTGGTGCGAGCCGACAGTGTTTGGCTGGGAACACCGGTGTGCCACGGGGGGCGGCGCCGTTCGCGGAGGCCGCGGGTAGTGTGACCTTTTTCATTACCACATTCATCGTCTGGTTTCCACTTCGAATAACTCCACAAGAATGAAAAATTGAAAGAGGATATTGGGCCATTTTTGGTTGACCCACATCCTCCGCGTTTAAGGAGGCATTAATTGGTTCATCGTGAAAAGAATATGAACAAAAATTAATTACATCACTTTGCATCGATTCCTTACATTTGATGATGAGAAGGAAAAAAACATCAACATGCAATAACCCCCTATCTACACTATCAGGCGTCATCAGTGAAGTCGTAGGAAGAAGACATAGTCCTCATTCATCGCGTCCACCGCACACTTCCACTCTTGAGTTCAGATGACGGTTGTGGAAGTGGCTCCCAGTCGGTAGGTTTCTGGGGAAGAAGGTGAAGAAGGATCTTCACCGAAATTCTTCATTGGAAGAATGCGTTCTTCGCTCTTTGTTGGCAGGATTACCTCTACTACCAATAATCCTCCTTCCCAACATCCACCTAAATTCAATATGAAAATAAGTGAAGGAAGAGTTTTTCTATTATTTTGTTAGAACAATAATTCAAATTGGAGAATTATTTTAAGAGGGTCTACCTAATTAATTAATGGGATTGGGCACGAATTAATTAGTGGAGATTGGTACAAATTAAATGTTTGGGGATTTGTCTCCATTAAGGTGGGGGTGGTTAAGGAGTTTCTCCACATTTAATGGGGAGTTGATGAATCATGTGTTTCTCCCTCATTAATTAGGGAGAGTTCATAGGTTTTCCTCACCTCCCATTTATAGGTGGGTTATACCCCGTGTGGTCCCCAACACGTTAATCCTCTCATGGGATGTTTAGTTTGGGTGGGCCTCATCACCACAACCTCTCATGAGAGGTTAAGGTGATGTGGCCCTACCTCCATCCTCTAGGAGGAGGTTTTAAGCACCACACACATAATGGTGGCTCAAATAAAATAATGTGTAGCCACACATTATTTTATTATTAATAATTTGTTTGGAAAAGCCAAAAATAACTTCAATCCTCGACTCACTGCAATCGAAGTGAAAGTATTCTTAAGCTAATACCGGCGATGTGAGTTCAACAGTTCCCTCTGGTTTCAATTTCGTGCACCGTTTCAAATGTTATAAAATCCCGCTCGTATGTTTAATGAACATACCCGAACAAAAATTTAGAAATTTTTTCTGGGCACACCGGTCCTCAGAATCCTGCACTGTAAATTTTTGTGGACTCATAAAATTCTTAATTTTTTTTAAAAAAAATCCATGGATTTTATGGTATTTACATTCTCCCCACCTCAGGTCTTTACATCCCCATAAGCTACAACTCAAACTAAGGAAAAAATGGGGGTACAGAGAATGAATCTGATCCTCCCGCTCCCATGTGCCCCCCTGGAGGTTCATGTGCTACCAGAAAATGCACACCCGAGGTATCAACCATCCATGTAGGACCCACTTTTATTGATCCTAAATCTTTACTGGAACCTTTGTGCAAGTTTCCCCATCATCAATGTCTTGATCTCCATGGTCGATGATGTGAGAAGTGTCATGCACGTATCTCCTCAGCTGAGATACGTGGAAGATGTCGTGCACCCAGTGCAACTGAGGGGAAATAGCTAAGTGGTATGCCACCTCACCTACTGAGATAGGGACTTGAAAATCTCTGATGAATCTTGGAGATAACATTTCACTAAGGCCAAATATCCATATACCTCATCGAGGTGAGACCCATAGAAGGATGTGGTTGACATCATTAAACTCCAGAGGTCTCTATCTCCTATCATCATATGTCTTCTGCCTGATCTGTGCAGTCTTCATGTTCTCCTCGATTATCATCACCTTCTTCATGGTAGCCCGTACAATCTCTGGTCCCACCAGTGCTGACCCCCTTCGGTATGTCCAGCACAAAGGTGATCTGAAAGGTCTCTCGTACAACGCCTCAAAATGGGGAATCCCTATATTGGAGTGATATCCTTTTTTGTAGGAAATATCCACCAATGTTATGTGATCCTCCCACATACAACTGAAGTTGAGGACACAAGCACGCATCACGTCTTTGAGGGTCGGAATGGTCCTCTCAGTCTGGCCATCCAACTAAGGATGGAAGGCAGTGCTCAGACAAAGGTGCATCCCAAAAGAATCATGCAACCCCTTCCATAAACGGTATGTAAAGCTTGTGTCCCGATTAGAGAAAATTGATGAAGGTAATCCATGTAGCCGCACAATATCTTGCTCATAGAGGCATCCCAATATCTCTACCGAACCCTGCTCTCTGATCGGTAGGATGTAGGCCGACTTGGTGAGTCGGACGACGATCTCCAAAATCGAGTCATGACCACTAGATGTATGTGGAAGACCTGTCATGATGTCCATGGATATCCCATCCCACTTCCACTTTGGGACCTATTGGTACTGAACCAAGCCTACTGGTACTTGGTGCTCCGCTTTCACTCACTGATAAGTGAGGCATCAGGAGACAAAATCCACTACAAAATTCTTCATACATGGCCACCAGTGCTATCATCGAAGGTCCTGGTACATCTTCTCAACTCTTGGATGTACTGTTAGTGTGGATGTGTGGAACTCCCTCAACACTTCCTCTTGAAGTGACACAGGTACCATAGTACATCCTCTGAAGTGGTTGACGTGCTCCCACCTTCAGAAAATCCATCAGGTGTCTTCCATATGGATATATGAGCACGTCATTTATTGCAGTCAGCGTCTCCACGCTGTGCTTCCCTGACTCACTAATGTAGAAGAGTGACTATATGAAACCAAAGGAAAGTTGGTCCATCTCAGTCCACATAATAAATCCTTAAACCTGCCATCTCCCATGTCGCCTCTCCTAGAAACTGTATACCAGATCTCATGTTGAGAACATCTGCAATAAAGTTCACCATCCCAGGAGTATAGAATATCTTCAAGTCATAGTCCTGGAGAAACTGAAGCCAACGTCGCTGTCTTAGATTCATTTACATTTGAGAGAAGATATACCTGAGACTCTTGTGATTAGAGTATATGGTAAAATGTTTGTTATAAAATTGTGCTGCCACATCTTCAAGGCAAAGACCACTTATACTAACTTTAGGTCATGGGTAGGGTATTTCTGTTCGTGCTGTCTCAGCTGCTAAGAACCATATGAAATCAGTACTCACTGCTACATTAGGAAACATGCATGTCAGGTCCCTGATGCATGCAATAAACTAAGCACCCTACGCCCTCCTCTGGATGATTAAAGATGAGGGAACTAGTCAGCCTCTGCCTCATCTCCTGAAAGCACTTCTGGTATCTCTCCGACCACAAAAAGGGTCTATCCTTCATCTTTAAGGATGATTGTGGTGCTACATCATTGGAGAAGTCTAGAACGAACCACCTATAGTACCCAACCAATCCCAAGAAACTTCGTACCTCCGTCACACTCTTGGGTGGCTCCCAAGAAAGTACCACCTCAATCATCGCTGGATTTAATGCAACTATATCCTTTGAGATGACATGTTATAGAAAGTGAACCTCTGAGATATAGAACTAGAACTTCAAGAGCTTACCATAAAGCAGGTTCTCTCAAAGTGTGTCCAGTAATACCTGTAAGTGGTAGGCATGCTCCTCCGCAGTATTCGTGTAAATTAGAATGTCATCGATGAAGAATACAACGAAACGAATGAGGTTTGGATGAAAAATCTTGTTCATGATTCCCATGAACACATATAGAGTGTTGGTTACCCAGAATTGCATTAAAAAGAACTCGTAGTGGTCATATCGACATCTGAAGGTTGTCTACTGCACATCCTCATCTCAAACTCTGAGCTAGTGATAGCCTGATCTGAGGTCTATCATTGATAACCACTGTGCTCCCTTCAACTTATCAAACATGTCTTCAATATTCAAGACTGGGTACTTGTTCTATAGGGCCACCTATTTTAGGAGATATTTGTCGACACAAAGCATCAAGTTACCATTTGCCTTCTTGCCGAAGAGAATTGGGGGTTCCCAGGGAGAAACACTGGGCCAGATGAATCCCTTCCCCTGGAAGTCCTATAGCTATACATGCATCTCATGATGCCCTGCGAGAGCCATCTGGTACGCTGGTTTAGATATCGGTGTCGTCCCAGGTTATAGGTCAATGTAGAAGTCCACCTATCTATGAGGAGGTAGTCTTATATCATCATCATGGATAACATCGATGTATTGGTCCACCCCATCAGGAGAGCTCGGACTCTCCACATCAACTTCTATGAGGGTAAGGCAAGACAACTGATAACTGATCGACTACACCAACCTCCGAGTAAGTCCTTCAGGTTCTTCGAAGTCTCCCTTCTCACTGGTGATGGTGAACCTGGACACATCTGTGCAGACACACCACACATTGGGCCTAATACAGTCGATCTGAGCATGGACTGAAGATAACCAGTCCATACCCAAGATGACGTCGTAAAGCCGTGATGCCACTACGATGACATCCCAGTCAAAGCTCTCACTTCCTTGAGTAAGCTCACACTACCATCACTAGTGCGTAATCATCTAGTCTACTCCTATAGGATCCTATAGCTGTAAGGATCGATCAAATGGCTCCATAGGAATCTCCGAGCTCTGAATGAGGGAGGTGTTAATGATTGAGTGACTAGAACCTATGTCTATAAGAACTGTAGCCATGGTAGAGTACTCACAAATCATACCTTGAATCATCTCTGGAGCACCGTGATCATAAGTCTCAGCTGCCTAGAACTGATCTCTCTCATGTCCACCTGCTCCCTGCGGTCAGGGTGGAATACCTAGTGGTGGTGGTGGTAACACATTGTATCGTCGTCCACCACCAACTACATGGATAGCTCCTCTGCCACATCCACCTGCACCCTGCGGTCTTCCTAGATCGAATCTATGTCTCTGCCTGGGTGGTCATTCGACCATCTGATGATTTTCAGTACGGCGGGTCACACAGTCATGAGCAATGTGACCATGCCCACTGCAAGAGTAACATTGCCCACTCCTGGCATGACAAGATCCGTCTTCTGTGCCTCACACAAACAAACCTGTGTCCTGAGGTCCTCTACCAGATGGTCTGGTCTGCATAAACCTCAGCGGCATCTGTCTGCTGCTAGCTGCAGAAGACTCTACTACGTGATGCCAGGTGGTCGATCTCACTTAAGGTGACTCCTCAGCAACGAAACTCTCTACAAAGAAGATTCCCTTCAACACCCCTGAATACGTCGGGATGCTGGGGTAGATCATCGATGCTATGATCTATCTCCTAAGCCCCTGCTCAATGGTTATGGACCTATAGAATGGTCCCCGCACCATATCTATAGAGTAGAGTGAGAGGTCAGGGAACCACATTGAGTACTATGCCACTATCATGCTACCCTGCTATAGATGATGTAGCTCTTATATCCACACCACAATTTGGGTGGCTGGGACAAACTCTGCCTGAAATAGGCTCTTGATGTCTGCCCAGAGAAGTTTCGCATTGTCATGCACCAGGAGTATCATGATCCACCATCATCCTGCTGCATCCTGAAGGCGACTCATAGAAAGGATCACCATAAGGTCTTCTGGTGTCCCTACCAGTCTAAAGACTCCCACCACAGCCTCCAGCTAATCCTCAGCTTCCTGCGAGTCTATCTCACCCCTGAACCTGGGAGGCCTCTGAAACTGGTACTCGTGCAACGCTCTCATGTGGCGTGCACTCTCTACTGTTGGGGCTGGTGGTATCAGTGGACCAACGGGTAGTGGTACCACTGGTGCCTCTACTATGATAGGGCCATGCATCAAGGCCTCACCGCTCGGTGGGCTGTCATCTCGTACAAATATTAGAACTCTAACTGGCTGTCTATGTGGAGGTATCCTGAACATATGAAACACGGTCAAAAGTTATATGTAGTGAGCTTACCTAGTTGAGATGAAACAAAGAAAACCTTTTAAAACACATATTCAATCTATTTTTTCATGCACAGAGTCTGAAATCAGATGTTAGGGTCCTGGTGTATGGATATGTTAGCCGTTGTACCCACACTGGCCTCCCTGAACAGAAAACCACACTCGGTATCCTTAATAATATTACTTCATAGAAAAGAAAGATCAGAGTCCTATGTTATATGGTAGAAATGGCATCTTCTGATACCAATTTGTCATGACCCGTCCCCCAGGGACCGTGCCATGACTACCCTAAGCCCACTATCCATAGGCCAGGGGCTTGCGACCTGCACAAGAGTCTCAAATCCCAAAAACTGGGAATGAATTTCCTTTACAAATTATAAACACAGATAACCAAGTAGCTGGATGTAATAAACTAAGTAAAAATATATATAAAATAAGTTTTGAAAATTAAATGGGCCGGAAATACAAGCCCAACTTTAGAGTATAAGGAAAACAAGTAAATCAGAATAAAGGTGATACAACAGCTGGATCACCCTCCAAGAAATCATAACTTAATGGTAGGTAAAAATATCCTCTATAACACTCCACGTCCATCTGTATTCTCCGCATACCATCTTGCCGTGTGGTCCACCTCTGGGTACTGTCCAGTCCCTGTACACTCAGCCTCAGTCAGCGCTGTCTGTCATCTGCATCCAACACAACGAGGTGCGGGCATAGCCAGTGCAGGAGTGTGTATAACAATAATCAGTAGGGAACCAAAGACCCTCAAGGTCTCAAAAATTCCAAAAAGGATAAACCATAAAGTACGAAATCAACAGATAACCATACATAGATATATACCCATACATATACCTATGTTATCAAGTAAACCGCCTCAATCATCAAGTAAACTCAAAAGTTACTGAATCAGCCCAACCAGGATTTTTATTATCGATACCACAGCTGCTAGAGAACTCCTCCTCTATGGAGTACATTAGGCATGCCGCCACAACCTTGCACTTCCCACTAACCACAGACAGTTGAGGTACTCCTTCTGTCGAATAACTTGGGTCTGCCGCACTCATACAGAGGAACTCCCGACTGTGGGTCTGCTGCAAACTACTAGGCGCTCCCCCTAATAGCCTACAGAGGTACTCCTCCTGTCGAGTACTACGGGTCTGCCGCCAAATACAAGGCACTCCTCCATCGAGGGTTTGACTTCGACTACCAGGTGCTCTCTACTAGACATATCGAATCACTCCGAGTCGAATCGGTCAAGCAGTCGTCATGTCGCAGCCAGCTACTACGTCTCTGTTCACCGCTCACTTGTCTCCGAGAGGTTCTGCTCTATGAGATACATGTAGATACTCCAAATGTCAAGACGTCCCACATATAAGTATCTTAATGGTCCTCCTCATCGTAGGGGTCTCAATGCAACATACATCACTCAAATCGGACGCCCGATAGGTGAGTTATAACCTCTTTAGTACCGAAGGCCCAATGGGATTCATGTATGATCCAACTTGACTGTATCTCAAGAATATAACCCAAAATATAGCGGGGTATTCTCAAAGGGACTGTCACGTTCCATGAATACATGCGCCGCTAACAGTTCGTTAAACGGACGTCTGGTGAAAATGATATGGAAAAATAATATAATGGTTTCGGTAATGGGACTTGTCCTGGTCCGACCCAGTCAGACCGACTCAGCCCAAGCTAGACCTGGACAACCCAATCTAGGTCGACCTGGTCAGACCCACTGGGTCTGATCTGGCCTATTGGGCAGGTCAGCCGGCTAGGTTCGGTCCGGTCTACTGGGCCAGGCCCAGCGGACTACGGGGGAGGTTTGACCCAAAGGTCGCCACGTAGGCGGCTCAGCCAGGATGCTGGGTCCGGTTCATCCAACAACACGAGGGACGCAACTTAGGTGACTTGGACATGAAGGATGACCTGTTCCGGTCAGCGATGTCATGAGGGATTCCACATATAGTCTCGAGAGGCCGGCACACCTCAACCAGAAGCACCTTGAAATAGGCTGCAGGCTGGCTCGGTAGGTCGGCACGGCTTGGCCGGTTTGGCTGATAACCAAGGTGCACCCTGGGTAGGCTGGAGGGGTAGCCGAGTAGGTTTTGAGGGTATAGAGTAGGCCGTACGGGGCGCAAGAAGGGTGGTTGGGCCATCGGGGGGTGTTGGGCAGGCCGCGCGGGGCGCAGGCAGGTCACGGGTAGGCAGGTTCGACGTCCGAGGTGGCCTGGTAGGACATGATGGGCATGGGAAGGCCGCAGGCAGGCGGGTTCGGCTTCCAGTGGCGGCCGGGCAGGCCATTTTGGCACAGATCAGGTCAGCGCAGGCTGGTGGTTTTTTGCTAGGTACACTTGTGTGTCGGGGTGGGGGCGTGATTTGTGGTGGCCATAGGTAGCATGACTTTTGTCATTTATACCTTCGTCACCACGTTTCTGCTTCAAGAACACCACAAGAAATAAAAACCGACGGAGGATGTCGGGCCATGTTTGGTTGCCCCTGAATCCTAATCGTTTAAGGTGGTATCAATTACTTTAACAAAAAAAATAAGATGAAAAACAATTAATTACATCTATTTTCATCATTTCTTTTCATTCGATGATGAGAAAAAAAGCACCAACATGAAATAACCCCCTATCTGGATTGTTGGGCATTGACGGTTAAGTCACGAGAAGAGGACATAGTCATCGTTCGTTTCTTCCACCACACACACCCTCTTCAGAGTTCCCATGTCGGTTGTGAAATTGGCTCCATGTCGGTAGGTGTCTAAGAATGGAGTCGAAGATGGATCGTCACCAGCGTTCTTTGTTGGAAGAACACGTTCTTTGTTCTTTGTTGGGAGGATTCCCTCTTCTCCCAAAAACCCTCCTTCTCAACTTCCACCAAAATTCCAAATGAAAATAATTAAAGAAAGAGTTTGCCAAATATATTCTTATAAAAACAATTCCAATTTGAGAATTAATTTAATAGGTTCCCCTAATTAATTGATGAGATTTGGCACGAATTAATTAAGAGAGATTGGCACAAATTAAATGTTAGGGTAGTTGGCACCATTTAGGTGGGGATGGCCAATGAGTTTCTCCCCATTTGATGGGGAGTTGAGGAATCAAGAGGCTCTCTCTCATTAATGAAGGAGAGTTGAGAGGGTTTCCTCTCCTCTCAATAGTATGGGGTTAAGACCTGTGTGTTCCACACTACATTAATCATCTCATGGGAGGTTTAGTTTGGGTGGGCCCCACCACCATAACCTCTCATGAGAAGTTAAGTTGCGGTTTCCCAACATACAAACTCCATGTTGATGTTTTAACCACCACACACCAAATAGCAGCTCAAATAAAAAAAAGTCTAGCTACACATTATTTTATTATTATTTAATTTTTTGGAAAACCCAAAAAATAAATTCTATCCTCAACTCACTGCCCTTGATGAAAAAGTCTTCTTAAGAGAATACTGGCACCGTGAGTTTAACGATGCCCTCAGATTTCAATTCCGAGCACCGCTTCAATAGTTGTAAAACCCTGATCGTATGTTTATTGAATATACACAAACAAAACATCATAAATTGGTTCCCTGCACACCAGGCCTCAAAATCATGTGTTATAAATTTTTATGGAATCATAATATTCCAATGTATTTAAATAAAATTCCATGAAATTTCCAGGACTTTAAAAAAAATGTGCTTAATATCTATATATTTTCAAAAATATTACATGTATATATTTACTGTTTTATTATCACTATCCTTATGTATCATTATTGAAATATGAATCACATCGATTCATGAGGCGATGCTCCTCTGTACATATGACCATTTTTATTATATACAATAAGGAATTAAAATTAAAAAAATCATATATATGATATAATTACTAAATAAGTGCATATAAGTAGTAAATAAAATATATAAAATAATTATATCCAATATCATAACCGACCATGTAATATGGTATTGGAAAAATAATTGGCATCAGTTCATGAGGTAGTAGTCTGTTGTACAGAAGAAGAATAATACCATAAAAAAAATTACAAGAGTGAATATTGTTGCATGTAATTATCATAATCTAATTTTTTTTCATTATAATTAATATATTTATTTTTTATTATGTCAAAATGTTTAAATAATTATTTAAGGAGGAGAAGGAAGAATGAAAAAAAATTCTCATTGAAGAATGTATCCTCTTATTCAGGTTACCTCTTTACGTTTGCATCAAATCCTCAATAAGGTGGATTTATACCCATATTAAGGACTAAATGATGACATGATGGAATTTGGGATGTTATTTTGGTTAGTTTTTGTTGAGTATAATGTATTTATATGTATGAACATTTTAGGTGAGGGAATGCATATTTTAGTTTTGGAGTGATGGAATTATAGTAAATACACAGAAGTATTCCCTATTGTGATGTCACACTCAACTCATGTGCCTAATAAATCGATCAATAATTCATTTATTTACTTATTTGGTGGATTAAAATCAATACCACAATAAATAAACATTTTTTAATGATTTTTTTATTCCGTCTTCATGATTACTCAATTTCTTCCTTTTATTTCATTACCACGATAATTTGTATCTCCTTATTTACCTTGGTAAATTAAACATTTAAATAAAACTAAAAATGATATTTATTATACTTTATTATACTATTATAACATAAATATGAAATGAAATTAATTGAATAAAATTTATTTTTATGTAAAACTATTAATCAATACATATACATTTAATTGGAAAAATATCATTTTAACCTCAATTATTGTAATTAATTTTATCTTTTTTCTCTAATAATTAAGCAAAAATATTTTGAAATTATTAGATAATATAAATTAGTATGATTTAAAATATGGAATACATTTTTTAAATTTCAATTCACAAAATTTGTAGAAATTAATTTAAGTTTAATGTCCACGATGTGATGAGAAATGATGTTTTTTAAAGAGTTATTGTTCAAAGGATAACTATATTTTTATTTATAAGAACAATATGAAATTGATTTGAATGAAATAAATTGATCTAAAATATATAAAAGTGTAAAAAATTGAATTTAAAATAAATTATAATTTTCCATTAACATCAAAAATCATTTTAAAAGATTTTTACTTATCATTTAAATTTTAGTATTTTCACTATTCACCATAAAATAAAGCTTTTCAGAAAAATAAGAAACATCTGGATTATAATAATTTTTATATAGTGATTATTAATATTTTATTTATAATTTTAAAAAAAGTTTTTAAATTATGAAACACATTATTTTATATTATATTCTCAATGCATGGTAAAATCATCTCTTAGAAAAATATTATTTTATAGAAAACATTTATTTTTTTACGTAAATGATTCATATAATATTTCTTTAAAAAAAATACAAATAATTATATTTAAACTTTGTGTTTTCATAATTCATTTAATTATATTCATACACACCATTCTAATGGATTGTTTGTTTCTATCACAATAAATATTAATATTTTACTGAAATGGCGTGTTTTGACTAATTTTTGTGGTCTGTGTACAATAAGATAAACATATTATTTCATGTAATGGAAGATAAAAATAGCATTTAGTGTAAATCAATTGAAACTTAGTGTTTCATGCAATATAATCAATTGAACAAATTTAAATTACGTAAAAATAGTTATTTTAATGTCTTAATGTGTTATATTTTGTTCTAATCATGATGTTTCTTATAACATAACCCATAAAATACAGTGATATTATTTAATAAATTTAGGTTATTGCATAATATTTTAAAAATAACATCAATTAAATGAAACAAGTTGATTTCATTATAAAACCTCTAAATTCTAATAAATTTGAATATATTTAAAATATACTATGATGGTCATTATAAAAAGATCATTGATATGTAATTATTTTTTAAAACATTATTACTTCATAAACAAATTGATAATGGGGGAAATCTTTTCTAATTTTTTTTATAAAATAGTATGTCTTTTTGTTATTTGAAAAATTTAACAAATTATCATTGTTTTTTATTTCGAGACAACGACTTTAAAAATAATTTTTTAGAAAAAATATGTATAAAAATATTTAAATAATAATATTACAATTTTTTTAAAAATATTCTACAATTTTAGAAGACTTTACATTTTCAAAATAAATTTTATGAAATTCTATCATTTTTAAACCATTATGTTACACTCACCAGAATAACATTCCTAATGAATGTTTATTTTATTATTAGAGAGTTAATTTATAAATATTCATTTTTACTATTTATTTCTATAATATTATTTCATGCTATTAAATTAATTTCTGATTTATAACATTAATACAAAATTTACAAAAATTAATGTTCATTGTCTCCAAAAATACTTTATCATCGAAAACACTTCTCAAATTATCATAAATTTTTGAATAGTCTAATAATACTATTTTGTATTTCAACAATGTTATCAGTCATTGTCCGTGAAATGTGTATTAATATATTTTTTAGACTTGTGTGAAAATGACATGAATATTTTCTTTAGCATATATAATGGTTTCTGGGTTCCCACCTCTTCATTAACTTCTATTTTCATCTGTCACATTTCTATATAATTTTTTTCCTCTTGTCTTATTTGAGGATTTTCTATACGACAATGTTCATCTGATCCATATAATTAATTATTCAGTTGATATTTAAATTAGTATTATTATTTTTTAAATAATTATTTAAATAATGTGTTTCAATAAGAATGATTATTTTTATAAAAAAATATTATTTTTAAATAATGGGAATATAACTATGTAAACAAAGATGTTTTTATCTTCATTTCCCTTATATTATGAGGTAATATTAATCTTCTTTTAAATTCTTCAATCTTGAAAATAATAACTTTATAAATATCAATATTTTTGAATAATTAGATAATCTAAATACCAATTATGTTGTTGGATTTGTAAGAATTTGTTTTGAAGTAGAAGATATTATTTTTACCCATAAGTTACCCAATAAGTTGGAGAGATTTAAAAAATCCCGAGAAAAACAAATTTTTATTCTTATTAATGGAAAATTATAAAATTTAATAATCTATGTGAATATGCAGGATTTATATCTTTTTGAATGATGGAATTTATCATACTAATAGAATATGATATTTACTAATAAAAACTATATTATATATTAGTTGTGGATTTTTTGTCCAATATGAGAAGGTTTAATCTTTTGAATTATTATTATTTATCAATTATATTACAATTAATTTTATGAATCTCATTACTTTAGGTTTCTTATGTAGATTATTATAAAAATATAAGGAAATTTATAAGATAAAGAATAAATAAACTAAAATAATGGGAAATTAATCATTCTTTAGTGAATAAAAAATCACACGATAAATAATGTTTATTTTTTGAAATTTGTAGATGTTTGTTCAAAGGACAAAATATTTTGTGCCCGATATATAAACTTAGATGTTAAAAATGAATGTTTTAGTAAATTTAAAATAGTGAAAAATGTTCATAATATTTCTCAAGAATTATGATAAAATAAATTATTTTGGGAGGCCTTTTTATCTTTTATGATGAAAAAATAAGGGAAGTATCCATGGTGATCTTTTTTATGTTATATTATGCTTAGAACATACTGAATAAATATAAAAAATTAATAGAATCATAAAAATGTATAATATAATAAAACAAAAAATAAAAAAATATGAGCACAATTAGTTTTCTATAAATCTATTAAATGGTTTTGAGAAAATGGATGCTAATATTTAAATGGAAACAAAGAGACAATAATTTATTTCCTATTTCAGTAATTAATATAAATATTTTTCATTCTATTATATCATAAGGAAATAATCTCATAATTTTGAATTTCTATTATATGTTCAAAATTTTACAAGGAAAAGAAACTATTGTTTATGAATATATATATAAATAATATATATAATAAAGCGTTTATAATGTTCCTAATAAATAAATAAGGGAATATAAAATTGAAAAATATTTTGTGATATACATTGATGTTTAAGGGAGTGTGTCATGAACCATAATGAGTGGAACATATACCGGTTACTCCAGTCGTTCCTCGATATGTCCCGAAAGGCATTCCCAATCCTCATAGGATGACAACGTGCACTGAGGGCATAAATAGATTATTCAAGAGAATAATTTCGCTAAAATATAGACAATAAGAACAAAATATGAATGAATGGACTTCCCAATACACAATTATATAACAATTGAACATACATCATTTATATGAAAGTACTGAATATATAAAAAATTGATACAACTAATCAAAACTGAAGTTAAAACCTACATAACAGTTAAAAATAGAAGAACACAATATGAGTAAGTATTAAAACTCAGTAGGTTAGCCTGATATTTAATTACAATTTCACATACATTAAAATAAAAGACACATATATTTAATTACTGAAATAAAATAAAAATAAATATTTTCAAAAAAATTTCTATTCTACAAACATTAAAAAATAAAAATTCATTCAATTATTCCAAAATAGAAAATAATAGTAACCAATTTTAGAGAGATCCAACTTCAAGGTGAAAATATATTTCAAGAGGGATGCTTTAAATAATGTACACATATAAATAAAAAACAAATGAAATAGAATTTTACAACCAAACTCAACATATGATGATGGTGAATACAATTTATCCAATGAGCAGAAGTCATGAGAACGCCCCTAGGAACAACCTAGATATGGGCCATAGGTACCACATATATCAATGAAAAGTAACCATAAAAAGTAAATGGTATCAAAGATGAGAAAGAAGTAGGTAACATAGTTGTAACCTATTGGTCCCCCACATTTTCATTATAGTTCAGTTAAAATTTTCATTGTTAAGCATGACCTGTGAAAATGGGACAAAACCACTCCACATCACTAGTATACTAGTATGCATCTGGCCTCATAGACACCCATGTATCCCTCTTTGTGCTCAAACAAGTTTCAATAGCTATAAAATATCATTTAAACATAAAAACACAAGTTCTGGTCAAAATAACTACAAACAGTATCTCAACAGGTTTTCACCATTTTTGTAATTCAATAAAGCATCTAAAATTTTTAGAAAACAATTTCATGATGTTTAACAAATATTTTCACATGAATTCCATTTGAAAATGCACTTTTTAGGGAATAATCCAACCAATATCATTCCAAACCAGATTTTTTATCCCCCAAACAATTTAATAATTCATTTTCATGAATCATTAAATGACCAAAAAGGTACAACATGGAATACACATGAAACCTCATTTTTTAATGATAAATACCAAACTAGAAATTATGTAATTTACCAAACCTATGTAAAAAATGGTAATAATATAATTTATCATAAATATATGTACACACACCATTAGACACAGTAAAACATTTAAAAAAATTCTTTAAAATATTTATGATACACAATTATGCAAAACTATTTTCTTGAGAATGTTGAACATACCACTTACCGGCAACTCATGCCAAAAAGTATCAAAACCCAAAACCTATATCCGTATAAAACCAAAAACACATTGTATAATCATAAAATGACACCCAAATATAAAATTTCATGATTCCATTTATTTAATAAATAGAATCATGTATTTTTATATAACATTTATCACACAAAGTACAACATTACACTTTTTTTAAGAGTAGTATAGCAACAATTAGTAAATCAACTTATTTTTAACTCCCAAAGGGGTAATACCCAAATGTTATTGAATTTTTTTATTAAAGTAGTAAAATCTATCCATGAAAATCAAAATAAATATGTGTAAACCATAGGAACATTTATTTTAACATGTAATGTGCACTTTTATAATGAATCAACTACATTTTACACAAAACAAGGCATATATAAACATATTCAACACCTAATAAATCATACCAATATTACAGAACAATAATAAACATTAATATAAGGTTATAAGATAAATAATATTCTAAATAATAAATATTTAAGGCATTAGTATAGGCGAAACGTCCTCAAAACAATGTTAAAATTGATATTGACACCCGGAAACACCCGTCAAAGGTACCAAAATAGTATATTTATGAAGACCTACTCAAAAAAAAATACATATAAAATTTTTGGGAAAAATATCCCTAGTTCTAACATTAGTAAAGGAGTATAGAAATGAAATATTATATGTAAGAAGAAAAAAAAGGGAAGTGAAATGAGAAATATTGGATTAAGGAATTAAAAGAAACACAAACATTTGTTTAGAAATAACCCATAAGAGGACTAAAACGATGGATAAAGAAAGGGGACCATGTGGTCGATTTCCAATAGTTAAGGCTCAGTTTGGGATGTGGAATCACTGAAAAATATAAAAAAACATATATGATTTAAAGGAAATAAAATATGTTTTTAAATCTATAAATGGTCTAATGGTTGGACTAAATCTTGAAGTAACCACCATTTTCTCTAAAAACACCAAAATAAGATATGGGGAACCCATGGAAGGATTATTCGAAATAAATGAATTTTAAAAACACCAAACTCATCTCACAAAAAACCCATGAAAAATATCAATATTTACAACAAACCAAATCAAATCAAAGACATGAAAAAATGGTTGTGACAAATCTCTCAAACAGTAATACTTTTCTACTATAGAAAGACATAAAACATTCCAGATAAATTATTAACACATAAGGATTCATTATTAATGTGGTCCAATATATCAATCCTAGGAAATATCATACACCCACAATCGAACAAAATCATCCTCCTCTAAAAAACAACAACCCACATCCACATTATGAGAAGAAACTAGAAAAATCAAGTCATCACCTCCATAACCAATCCAAGAACAAAATTGTTAAGACTTATAACAATGAACCCAATGACCACCCAAAGAAAAGTGCATTCAAAATATCCAAAAACATGGTTGGGGGGAGTATAGAACATGATTCATTCCATTGAATCATATGTAACATCAAAATAATCCTTAATGGAGTGATCATTGAGACCCATAGTGGATCTCCCCATCATTTGAGGCCAACTAAAAATGATGAAACAAAAATTCACCATAAACTAGAATCGGGCCACACCTTAATAGGCTCAATAATAATTTCCCAAAAACACATATAGAAAAAAATTAATTTGTTTACAATAAGAAAATTTATACCACCCACTCCCGAATAGATGTGGAAAGGACTAGGACAACACTTTTCAGCATGGATCAAAACCCCCACCACTTAGGGCCGAGAGGGAAGGGGACACAACCATTGGGCCATTGAAAAAAAAATAGAGGAACCACCAAAATCTCTAAAACTATGAATATATATAACTAATACTGCATCAAGTTCCCATTTTTGGTCCACAAAGGGATATTGATTAAAATCCCACATCTGAGAAGGAATAACTATAGACACTACATGTGGGGTAATTCGACCACTCTCTTTGTGAAAAAAAAGAAAATCATAGTGATGACAAACTACAATATAAAAATAAAAACTTCCTTACAGTGAAATTAATGGCTAGAAAGTAGTCTATCTACCCACACATCCTACGAGTTCTTGTCTATGTGAAAAGCGTAAATCTAAGGCCTATGGATGGAGCATCAATGTCTGAAGCATCTGAAGCACCGCAGCTAGGAGCTAAGGATCAAAAATCCTCTCAAAACACACATTCTCAACAACAATCCTTAATCTAAACTGTAACTCATTGATACACATAACCATTCTCTATTACTATAAAAAAAGGAGTGGAATGGAAATGTAATATGAAAAAATACACCAACATCACCGAACACAACTGATATATCCAAAATAATTATAACAATAGGAAAATACATTAAATCAATCCCAAATAGCTCTCTATTTCATAAAACAAGGTTAGGAATCATCCGAAGAGGTGTATTTATAATTTTAAATCAATAAACTGTCTAATAAATTGTATGTATTTCCAAAGGAGAACCTTCTATGTACACATCAAAACATCTAACATATCCATAGAAACCAATTAAACATTTCTCCAATACCGAGGAACAAACAAGATCCAATCTCAAGAAATATCAAGAGAATAACTTCTAGCTCATAAGGAATCACAATTAACATACCATAATTATAATACATGAAAAAGGAACCCACATAATAAATAATTTATAAAAAAACAAATTGACATTAAATTTTTTGGAAAACAAACTAAATAGGTGGATTTTCACATTCACCAATGGCGTTTCATCATGTTTCACTCATATGATCATTAATGTGCCACCCTTGGAACTGAAAAAATATTCATATACTGAGAATACATCAACATATATATACAAAACCATGCATGTGAGATCCTATGAAATCACCAAAGTCAAAAAACATTCACATTTTACTAGCCAAAACATTCAACCCAATTAAGAAGTAATATACATTCCATAGGCACACTATCCACAAGTCAAAAACCATTTTCATATTTCCACAAAACAAATAATTTTACCCATATTGAATAATATACCGCATAGGTCTACATCAAAATCATATATCTTTATTAAAAACCTTTTTCATCATCTTGAAAAAACACACTATTCAAAGTACAATATTGTTTAGAATTAAAACAACTACCAAAAAAAATAATTTCACTCAATGACCCCTTTCCCATTATAATAAATTAACAATGTCTCTTTTTGTAATCTAATAGCCACAATGGAAAAATCCTTTTTAAGGAAGATATCAGATACTCTAAACCAATTCCCAAAACAAATTCCTTAGATTTGGACACTCTTCGACAAACCAAAAAATCCATTTTAAACAAATTTCAAAAATTATCATAAAATAAATCATTCGATAAAAAAAATTTACTTAAATAATCTACATGATTAGATTAGACAAATTTTATTCTGTAAAATCATTCCATTTTCCCAAAAAAACATTTCCCTCAAAAACACATCATTCACAAAAACATTATTATATTAAGAATTTAAAACCCACTTCCACAATTCTCAAATAAGGGTTTAAAAAAAATTAAAATTCATCAATGTCATAAAAGGCCCAAAAAAGAGAAGTAGTGTCAGTGGGTGACTTGGCCATATGGTTTTCGACCATTTTTCAAACACACAACTAATACAGAGAGCCTACCTAAGACACTTTCTCATATGGACATGGCTTTCTAGGCCTAGCGAGTTCATGGTGTCCATTAGTCCAACTCCCCTTATTGTATCCCAATCACCAAATAATCCTTAAGAACCAAATAAACTACTAACACTAGGTATCCCACGAACACTAGAGGATTAGAATGAGAATGATTTCGCAATTATCTTCACAAACCTACATTGAATGTTCTGAAAATTGTACTCTACATACCATTACATCGCCAAAATAACTATGGCCTTATAAAAATCAAGGTCCTTTAAGAGCTGACCTACTATGATACCATTCAATCACAAAGCAGCCTGCGTCGACCCTTAACTGTTCACTCATGCTACTCCACAACAAGTTTTGAAAGGGATTCCCGATCCAACCAAGATAATGACACACAATGAGGGAATCAAAAGATAATAAAATGGAACAATTTCAACCAAATATAGAAAATATGGAAAAAATCATAATGAATGGACTACTCAATACACAATTTTATAAAATTTTAACTGACATCCTTTATACAAAAAAAATATTGAATGATACCACTAAACTGACTAGACCTGATGACCAAATTACTCCATCTGACCTATCCGGTCACTCTCCAAAAAAATGATCCCATGTCAGTCAAGGTGACCGAACTCATGCTGAAAACTGTAAAAGTGATAAAAACAGAAGAAGACTATATGTGTGATTATTAAAACTCAGTATGTTAGCACAAAATTATATTAACAATGAAAATACATAAAAATAAAATAAACCTCAATTTCATGATTGAGATACAATATATAAAAATATTTTTTCAAACAAGGTTCCATGGTTCTAATATTACAAAATAAAAATGCTTACAAGTATTTATACACATCAAATACATATCACCAATATCAAAGAGATAAAAATTCAATGTGAAATTGGTTTTTCAAAAATATTCCTATGTTTAATAAAAAATCTCCTAGGGTGAATACAATATATCCAGTGAGCACATGTTAAAGGAACACTACTAAAAAATAGAAAGCTATGGGCCCCATATACCTTGTATCTCAATGAAATGTAACCATAACAAATATTTATTACGGTGCAAAAACCACTAGTATGGAACATAACCATAACCTAGTGTTCATAAATGTAATCATAATAGATTATTTATTGTTTTCATCATCAAATTTTCTACATGAAATAGGGACGAAACCACTCTAGATCACTAGCATACTAGTCCTTGTCCGGCCACCTAGAAACCCTGAATTCCTTCTATATGCTCAAACATGTTCTACATACTATAAAAGTACATTTACAAATAAAAACATCATTTATAGTCCTAGAAACTACTAAAAATATTTATATATGTTTTTAAAATATTTATTAACTGAAAAAACTATCTAAACGTTTTAGAATACTATTTCCAAAAGTTTAGAAAATATTTTATCATGAATTCCATTTTAAATTTAACTTTTAAGCCAAATGACCACCAATTCCATACCAAAATATATTCGGTATCCCCAAAACCATTTACTAAATAACTTTCATGAATATTAAAATAAACCCAAATGGAACAACATAAAATACACATGAAAACACATTTTTTAAGAGAAGTACCAAACGAGCATCAAAAAAATTTATCAAAATAACATATAATGATGGTACAAATTTAACATATCATAAAGTGGTTTACACACATGATTTTATGTTGAAAAGTTTTTACATAAAACCTTTAAATTATGTTGGTCACACATTTAGGCTCAACCATTTTCATTAGAATGATGAACATGACACTTTCCCGTAAATCGTGAAAAAACATGTCAATAACCAAAACCCAACTATTTATAAAACTAAAACCACATTGTAAATGAAATAAATGTCAGAAATATATATATTTCCATGCTTACCATACCTCAATAAATTTAAAAAAGTTATTTTATATCACATTTCAGACCTAAAGGCCAAACGATACTTTTCTAAAGACTATGCGTTCGACTTGCAGTAAAAAACTTCTATTTAACAACCTATGGTGAAAAACCCAAATGTTCATGAAAAATATTTAATAAATATAGAAAAACAGGTCATGAAAATCACAATAGATATGAAAAAACTAGCATAAAAATTATTTAATCATGCAATGCTAACATTTATAATAAAATATCTCATTTTTAAACAAAACAAGTCAAAAAAACCATTTTCATAGAAAATAAATATTCCAATTGTTGAGAAGAAATAATAAAAAAGTATATAAGGAAATAATAGAAAACAAATATGAAATATAAAAATAAAGTCATGTTATTTTTATAAACTACCTCAAAACCATGGGGAAATGGATAGAGAATCCTGATAACACCCATTGTAGGTACCAAGAACAATACATCTATAAATACTATCCCAAAAAGCTTCCATATAACGTAATATGAAAAGAAAATCGTAGGACGATAATTTCCATGGTATAAGGGAAATCCATAAAAGTAAAAAAATAATTAATATCAAAGTGAAAGAAGAATGATTTGACAAAAAAAGTAAGGAGAACCAACAATATTTTGTCGAGAAATCACCCAAAAGAGCCTCAAAATAAAGGAGAAAAAAGGGAGAGCCACCTATTGTCTATAGCCAAATTTTATTGCTAAATTTGGGAGGTAGAATCACAGAGAATATAAAAATAGAATAATATATAAATGAAACAAAATTAGTTTTTTAATATGGAAATGGGATCAGAGTTGACCCCAATCATGAAGTAACCACACTCTTATCAAAAAACAGACTAAATTAATATGGGAATCCATTATAGGGTGATAATACATAGATGTAAGTTCAAAAATCATCATTCATCTCACCCAAAACCCTGGAAAATGGCCATCATTTCCCACACACTGTATCAAAACCAATACATACAAAACATGGTGTGACAGAGTGATACGTTTCATTTTACTTGCCTATAATGTCAATCTCAGAAGATTTAGATTTATAATATATAGAGTTAGATGATAATTTTTCTGAAGAATATTAATATTCCTAGAAAAATGTTATGTAAGAACCTAAGTCGTTAAATGATGTTAAATAGTGGGAGCATTCTAAATAAAGAACATATAAAAATGATAATGAATATGGTGAATCATAACCTCATATGCAATGCATTCCAAAAGGATCATATAATTATAATATTTAGTTCCCAACATGAGAAATCATTAAATTGAAATGAGAAATAAATATTTCAGTAAAGTGATTACAAAAATTGATGATTCGATTCAAAATTCCATTGATATAAAAGTGTAAGTCCCCAACACTTTCTGGAGTAATATCGAGTGTTATTTTAGTTAGTTTTAAGTACCTTTATTAGTAGTTATGACTTTTTATTCATTTGATATGAGTGTTATTAAAATTTTGTTTAAAAAATATGTTGTATATGATTGTCCCACTATTTTGGAAACTCAAGCGGCCAACTTATGTAAATAATGCATGGCCAAGTAGAGAGGATTTTCACGACTGGTGAATGGTTACACTAACAATGTGAGTTATCCTTGAGAGGTGTCGCTTGAAGTACTGGCTAATAGAATTTTAGTACACATTTTGTCTTACCATGTGACAAAATCATGCACGGGCCAACTATGATATCCTAAAATTCGTTATATCTATCGTTATAAAATATTAATGTCATGTTTAACCTCTAATGCGATCTTAAAGTGGTATTTTAATTTACTAATGGTATAAGAAGGTTATTCCATTGACCCAGAGAAATAACAAGGAATTACGAACACCGTTCATCAATATTGAAACCCAGAAATCTAGATTTTTTGTTCTATAAGAGACTAGATTTCATCCTGATTTCTCACATGTTTCTTTTTCGATCATTTCATGACCCTTTCATGGTTGATATCCTAAATTTAAATGGCTCCAATCCTATTTAGTGATATATAGACCTATTATTGTGGATCTAGATCAAGATTTATGTGATCTTGATGTAATTGATCCTAATTTTGGTTTAGGGATTTATATACGAACCCTTTATCGATGTAGATGTGATGCTCAGATTTGGGGGATTCTCTGTTGGGAAAACATCCTTCAAAGGATCCAGGTTGGTGGTCAAAATATAAATCCAAAATTTTTGTATTTGATATATATATGCATAATTGTGGAATTTATATCATCCTTTAGCAATTTATTTTTCTTGAATTGGGACAACTAGATTGACAAATTTATTTAGTGTAACTATGTTGAAATATGTAATTAATTAATGAATTAATATTTTTTCTATGAGGATACCCTATTAGAATATTAATTTGGGGAATTTAATTATAAGTGGTAGAGGTTAAAATATATATATTTAATCATGGGATTAATAATGAGATATTGAAATTGATATGTTGGTATAATTAATTATAGATTAATTATGCGCCTTTGATAATATAATCAAACTAATTAATTATGGGATTAATATTGGAAAATAGAGATTAAAATGAAATTATTAATTCTTTAAAATTAATCATATAATAAGAATTTTCATATTGATTAATTAATTGGTGAATTATTCAATGATTTTTAGCATATAATTAAATAATGAAGAAACTAATTTACTAGATTTTTTCAAAAATTTATAAATTAGTAAGGATACAGAGGTGGATATATAATTAACAAATTAATTATGTTATAAAATATGGGAACATTGTAATTCTAAATTGATAAGTACAAATGGTAACATGGTCATCATTCTTATGATTAAATAGAATGAGAACATAGTCATTCAAAATATAATAGTATACATGGTAACATAGTCTATATACTTAGGATAAATATAAATAAATATGGTCATTATATTTTGGATTAATCATGGTAACATGGTCATCATACATATGTTTTTGAAATTGGTAACATTTGAAAACTGTCTGACAAAAGTGAAATTACAGAATAGAAATAATGGTACTCTGAGCTATGGGCTCACATAATAATATTCGAGCTCTAGCATGAGTCAAATCAGATACTAATATATCATATCACCTTTGATAATTAGATCTTCAGTAATAATTATGTCTTAAGATTTGATATTACCTCATGAACACATCAGGATCCCGAACTAGATGAAGTTATTATTGATGTATGAATATCCTTGGGACCCCTAGAGTTAATTTCATTCAATAAGAATAACTTATAATGAAATAACATATTATTTATGTATTTTACTAATTTTATATAAAACTACATACATTATCATTTGACTAGAATTGTTATAGACACCATTGGTGGTGTCCTACTGAGTTCTAATCACACCCTATTCAGGATTCCTAATTGGTAAACAAATATATTATATTGATGGGGGATTTGATAAGGGAAAATGCCATGGGATAGGTGGGAGATTGGGGATGGGAATTTGAAGAGGGAACCAGACATGGTTCAAGACCTTCTTGGATAGTCATAGTTTCTTTACATTTTGGTGAATTAATAGACACTAAACACTTATATTGGAAAATTATGTTTTCCATTTTTATTGAGTATTGTATTTAATGTTTCGTTATTCTGTGACATGACTGTTTTTCGTGTTATATATTTATCTGTGATTTTTTATTTATTTTTGATTGTGTTTTACTCCTATTAATGTGGGTATATCCTCCCCATGACCAACATAATTAACCCACAGTACTATTTAGTAGCCTTTAGAATATGCTGAGGTGAAATTTTGGGAATGTGAGGAACATGCTCATGGAACTGTTGCATGGAACCCAAATTGGGAATTTACAAAGTTGTATTTGAGATCAAGTTTTTTATATTATTTTTACTAACAATTTTGGGAAACATAAATATGAAATTGAGAAGATTAAATTCATGGTAATAATATCATTCATGGGTGTTGCAAACCCATGTATGGTGGGAAATTTGAGTGCTCTATGTGAGATTGTTTTTATTGGTATTTTTTGTTATAGTTTAATATTATTTCACCTTTGGTGATGCAGTTTTGGAGTGATGTGATTATTATTTATGAATATGTTTGTGTTTTGATTTTTGGCCCATAATAGAATGATATTTGAGTCTGATTACATCATTCTAGTCACACAAAGTTATAGTTACATGCATCCTTTTAGAAACACACGGAACAATTCATTGGTCAATTGTTTAACCTAAACTATCTTGCTTATTGATAGATTAAAATTAAAATTGTTGCTTATCAAGAATCGAAAATGATTTTAAAATGATTAAAAATGAAAATAATTTTATTTCTAAATGAGGAACAAGATTATGATAGTGTTTTTACCCTTGTTAACCAAACAATTGTTTTATAGTGGATTTGGGTAGTGATAGTTCCTCATTTTGACCATGTGGTGAGGTGGGGGAAAGTATTTTTTTGTTTACCTCATCTTATGAAAATATTATAACGTTTTTTTACCTGAGATTTGTGTTTGGAATTATACAGAGTGTGCCTCCATGATTTTTATTGAGGGGAAAACATTGGGGAATGACATGGAATGTTTTTCATATTAAAGAACATGAGGCACTAATCATACCATCTTGAAGATGAAAGTGAGAAATTCCATGAAAAAATTGCTCGGTTGATTCAATTCAGGTAAAGAGACCAAGGGGGGGTTTTGGAAAGTATTCTAGAGTTGAAAAATGAGTTTCAAGAGCAGAAACCACTATCTTTTAATAGATAGGTTGGATCATAGGGTGATGAATTCAAGGATGATTCTATTGAGACAGTACCAAACCATTTGGATACTCTGGCTGAGAGGAGGGTCATAATGAATTCTTATATTCTATGAGGATAAGTGAATCACCTAAGGGAGATTTTCCCGCAAACTGGATAGACTAACCGAATGTTATGTAAGGACATCTTATAGATTTTTAGGGAACACCATTATCCATAGATACTGAGAAAAGGGAAATACTTTGTGAATAAGCATCTGAAACATGGAATAATCTTAGTTATAGACTATGTTTTATGCTACAAAGATCCAGGGAACTTTTCTCCACCATTATTAGGAGATGTGGAAGGTATCTTAAAAACATGTTCATAGTAGACATATGTGTGGAATTAATTCCATTGTGAATATATATTCTGGAAGAAGATGTTTACAAATGTGGTGTATTATGATCCAATTGATTAAGGGAACCCATGGAAGGCTTGTAGTGCTGGACAAGTAGTTGATACAAGATGATCATGACTTTCAAGATCATAAAACAATATTATGAAAACTATATTTAAGTAAATGGGAAGATGATTACAAATATTTAAGGGTCGATTTGATATATCCTTATTGGCGTGATCTTCAATTAGTGTGGTACGTTGGGACACAATCATAGACACTATTTTTGACCACTAGTAGTGTGTCTATCTATGAGATATATGGGATATCTATCGATGTACTATAGGTTGTAGTGAAAAAAGGGTAATGAAAAACATGTTGTGTAGAGAATGATTAGGGGAAGAGTATCTTCTACACAATATCAAGATTACAGTTAGATTTTTAACGACACAGGTGGTTGAGTTAGTGGATGTGGTGCTTCTGGGATAGATTTCCAACATCAACAGATTGGTTCTACACAGGGGATTTAGATAGAATATAATAGTATAGAGGAATCATAGTTACATGTTATACAATCTACTCATGTATAAAGTGAGGTTAGACCATCTATAGTGATAGTTACTATTCTGGTATCTTATACTTTATCTAGATCCTTTTTTGATATTGGTGCCTCTCATTCCATTATATATGGAAAACATATACATTTTTTGATTTTGACTGTGGAGTATGTGATTGGACTTATGAATATAGATACAAAAATTAGAGTATGGTCTAGAGATATCTATCTATAAAAGGAATGTTCACTAATGGTCAAAGAATATAATTTTCTATGGGATCTATATATTATTGATATGTTAGGGATCAAAAAAATTTGTGTAGGGACTGGCTAGTCTCATTCTGAGACCATATCGACTGTTACCATATTAGAGTTAGGTTTATATCTATAAATGTTGATC
The DNA here is from genome assembly GCA_963277665.1 of Viscum album. Classification (NCBI taxonomy): domain Eukaryota; kingdom Viridiplantae; phylum Streptophyta; class Magnoliopsida; order Santalales; family Viscaceae; genus Viscum; species Viscum album. The sequence goes on from OY728165.1 coordinate 1,943,189,347, forward strand.
AATATATTCATTTTGATGAGTAGGATATCCAGGAAGGCTAAGAAAGTTAAATTACACTACAATTGGGAGAGCTCACACACCAAGTTTCGAGTTTATCGTTGGATTATATGGGTGTTAAGAAAATGTCATACCACTAATAGTGGAATTGTTTCATGATGTATTCCCAGAAAACTTTTCAAATATTCCCATTGAGAGTGATGTGGAATTTTCTATTTATTTCATGCAAGGGGCTAATCCAGTATCTCTTCTACTAAACATAAGTTCACGAACCGAGCTTTGAAGTAATAAGAAATAATTAGTGGAGTTAGAGTATAAGGGATTTATACATCCACATTCATCATCTTGGGGATCACAATTTTTATCATAATTAATGATGATGAATGTTTATATTTGTGTGTCTATAACCAAATTTCAAAGAATATAACTCTGATGAACCAATATACTCTTTCTCATATAGATGCTCTCTTTTACAATTTTATGGGAGCTTGTGTGTTATTAATTGTCGATTTGAGACCAGGGTATCATTAGTTGAGAGTAAGAAATTATAATATACCGAGGAATGATTAAAAAAGTTGGTCGGAACATTATGAGTTTGATTAAATATAATTTGGGATGAAAGATGCACCAGATGTGTTTATGGATTTGATTAATAGGATCATTCCTCAGTGTATGGATTAGATTGTGGTGGGTTTTTATGACAACTTGGTGTACTACATGACTCATGACAATCATGAAATACATATTGATATCACATTCAAACACTAATAGAGCATCGGTTATATTCCTGGATATCTAAGTGTCAGCTGTGGATTGACCATTAAATTTTTTTGGGAACATAATATAAGAGGAAAGTGTATTAGTGGGACAAGAGATGTTAAATGTAGTGGATTCATTGGACCATCCCAATAATTTTTTGATATCCTATGATTCCTAGGATTTGTTCTATTTTACTAAAGATTCATTAATTCCGTTTACCATTTTTAAGAACTTATTTTAGGATATAAAAAATGGAGTAATTTATGAATTTTCTGAGGAATGTGAGAGCGATTTTTAGGAGTTGAAGAAGTGCTTAACATCAACCCCAATATTCATCCTATTTAACTCTGGTGAGGTGTATATAGTTTATTGTTATACTTTTGAGATTTAACATGGAGTGGTGTTAATGAAATAAGATCATGTTATGTCTTATTGGTCCTGACAGTTGAGGCCTCCTGAACGGAATTATCCTACATAGGACCTTGAATTTGGAATAGTGGTTTATAATCATATTTTTTGGAAATAATAACTTTTTTAAAAGAATTATATATTCTATACATATCACAAAAAGATGAATTATATATTATAACATCATTATTTACGTCCTTGGAAGTGGATATGGGTTGACTATATGTAGTCATTTGAATATGAACTTTCTTATAAACATTGTAAGAGAAATGATTTTTTTGATTCATTGAGTATGAATACTCATACTCATATGGTTCATCTGTTGAGTTTATAGTTGATAATGATGACCTTACTGGTTTAAATGCATGTGGTTGTTCAAGGGATGTAGGAGGAGATGGATCTAGAATTTTTTTCATTGGATTATATACATTTGAGACAAATTATGGTCATAAAATATGAGGATATTGAATTCATAGAATTTAGGGAATTCTTTGAAGGTGGAGAGACATCCTTGGAAAAGAAGATAGATGAGGATGAGATCATCTATGGGAAGAATAAAGTTTTTGTACCTAAGAGTTTTTGAGAAGAGATCATGAGATAATTTTAGACCTCAAAATGTGTGGTGTATCCATGTGTAACCAAAATGCACTGTAACCTATGAAGATAGTTTTTATGTCCAATCATGAAAAAGAAAATCGTAGGGTTTTTGACATGATGCTTCAACTACCAATAGGGGAAGCAAGAGCATCAATGTCGTAGTGGTTTATTATAGTTGTTTCCCCTCCCTAAATAGAATTGGGATGAAATGAAAATGAATTTTTTTGGTGGGCCTCCCAATGATTATAAGGAAGAAAGGAATTATTTGTGTCACTATGGATTGACTGAAAATGTTAGACTATTTCATTCCAATATGAGAAACCATTATAGTAGTTTATTTTGGAGAACTATAGGTTCAAGATATATTTTTTCTGTATGGAGAGTAAAAGTATATTGTTTTACAACATGATTCAACATTTACATTATGCTTCTTGAAAGGACTGTATAAATTACATGGGACATAGGTATTATTAAGTATGGATTTCATCTCATAGGATGATGAGCACTCATAAGGTACTATACATGTTCTTGATGATAAACATTGTGCATGTGTTCTTAATAAAGGAAGATATTAGGAAAAAATAGATTTAGTGGAGTTTTCCTTTTAAAACATTTATCATGAAACTCTACAGATGCCACCATATTATGATCTTATATGTTGTCCATGTAGATGACCACTATGCCACATGGAGGCCAGTGAGTCAAAATTTTTGGGACTGAGCCTCGTGCTAGATACACCTGAGTAGATACAGTAGATTAGAAACATATGGCCATGAGATTGTGTAAACACAAGTCATATTCAGATAGGTTGTGATTAACGCTATATATTATAGAGGGGGTGTTTTATTCCTTTAGGTATCACCTATGATGGTTCACTATATGATATAGAGTTAAAACAATTTGGTGCCAATGTTTATTGGGGTGTTTGAGATAGCAGAGAGAATCGAGCTAATGGCATAACAATTCGATATTCCATATATATATAGTGCTATGCGTGGTGTTTTCTATGTATCGAAACTTTTGTGGTATCATATCAAAAATTATAATGCGATTAATGTGGTTGTGGTTGATCATGAGATAGATTCTTAATATGAGGATCATTTGATATGTGTGTTGAATAAAATTGAGAATGTTTTGCAGGTAACGATCATGATTATAGTTCAGGTGTTATAGAAACATTGACATGTACAAGGGGAAAATGGGTTTGGGAATAAGATACAGAAGAACAATGGCCGAAATAATTTGGAAGTGAAACTAAATGATGAGGTATTATAATATTGTGATATTTTATGATCCAATACTTTTCAAGAGTTATCTCAGGTTCAATTTCTGGTACTTTTTTTTGTTATTAAGAACCTTCAATTTGGATTTATTTCTAATTGTGTGTTTGGGTGTTTTTTAATAAATTTTTTAGAAAAGGGGTTGTTCACGGTCAGTGCAGGTTTTGGGGAAACTATACAATTTACCTAGGTAAACTGTGCATGCCCAGGTAGAGAGAGATCACACGGTTGGAACATGATTAAACTATTCATTTTAGGTATCCAAGCGAGGCCCAATTGAAAGTAGTGGAAAAAGAATAATTAGATCATTCTTTTTCTATCTATGCTACTAAACTATGTGACGTCCAACACTGACAACCTAAAATTTTTGACCTCACTCATTTTCAATGATTAATGACCTGTCTCACCTCCAACATAGCCCTAACTCTGGATTTCACATTCCTATGTTAAAAAACAGTTCTTCCATCAACCCAATTGGATTAAAATGTTATAAGAAGACTATTCATTGAGAATAGAAGCCCAAATTAAAGAACTAATCTTCTACCAGAAATTTAATTTTATCACGATGATTCTCTCATTATTTATAATAAAATTCCTTGACCATTTAATAAAATACACCCTTTTTTTCTCGGATCTAAATAAATTTCTGAAGATCTGTACCTTGAATTTTGGATCTAGATCTTAATTTATGATATATTTAGGTCATTGATCTGGATATTGTTTTTAGTATTTAGATCCAGAACCATTATTAAAATAGTTTTACAACTTGGATTTTTTGTATTTTCAATTGGAAAAACATTTTTTAATGAATCTAGGAGGGTGGTATAAATCTAATTCCCATTTTTGTCGATTTGTTTTTGTATCGAAAATTTTAAATTTTCTTGCTTCCCTTAGGAATTATTTTTTGTGAATTGGATTAATTAAAATGTCCAATTTATATATAAAATAATTTTTGAAATATCTGATTAATTGAATTATTTTATCTTAGAATATGGGGACTCCCAGCTAGATAAATAATTTGGAGAAGTTGAGTAAAATATTCATGGGTTGTAATGAAGAAAATTAATTCGGGGATTAATTATCAAATATTTAAATGGATATGTTTAGATAATTATTTGAAGATTAGAAATTTTCATTTGATAATATGATCAAGAAAATTAATTATGGGACAAATTATGGAAGAATGAAATTTGAAAGAGATAGTTAATTCATGAAAAATAATTATAGAATTTGAATTGTGATATTAATTAATTAATTGATAAATTAACTAATGATTTGAATCAATTAGTTAAATATTTATTTATCTAATTGAATGTATATGCTTAACTAAATTTTCAATTAGTAATGAGATAGAGTTGGATAATTAATTGATAAATTAATTATGCGATAAAAAATTCAAATATGGTCATTCAAAATTCATATGTACAAATGGTAACATGGTTATCATATTTATAATTAAGGATAATTGGAAAATGGTCATTCTAAATTGATAATTATACATGGTTACATGGTCATTATACTTTTGAGTAAAGAGAATGGGAACATGGTCAATCTATTGAATAGTAAGCATGGTATCGTGGAAATCTTACATATGTTTGTGATATTTATATATTTGAAATGTGGATTATAAATGTGAAATTAAGAAATGGAAATAATGACACTCTATGTTATGGCCTCAAATTTGAATATTTGAACTTTATAATTAGTCGAATCAGGTACTAATATATCATAGAACCATGAATACTTCATGCTTCAAAAACAAGAATATATTCAGATTTGATATTAATTAGTGAACAATTCAATCTCATATGTGATATGGGGATAGAATTGAGGAATTGATATCCTGGGGAACCCTAGAGTTAATGTATTTATATTTTAATAAATCATTATTTAATAACTCAATATTTTTGATTTGTAATTATTATATATAGAACATCATATACTATATTTTGATTGGAGTTCTTTTAGTCCCCATTGGTGGAGGCCTACTGAGTTTTACTCACACCCTATTTGTGCTGCTAGATCAGTACCCAAATTGATTATATTCCTCTAAGATTTGATATGGGAAAAATCCATATTATAAGTGGCAGATTGGGGATGGATATTTTAAGAGGGAACTAGACATGGTTTGGAACCAACATGGAGAGTCATAGTATCTTTATGCTCCATTGAATTTATAGGCATTTGACACTTTTATTGGAAATGGATGTTTTACCTTTAAGATGAGTACTATATTTTTTATTTGGTAATCATTTGTTATGAGTATTGTTCTGGTTATATATGCTTCCATGTTTGTTTATTTATTTCTATTCTTGTTATACTATGATAAATGAAGGTATAGTGTCCCAATGACTGACTTAGTAGACCATCGTGTCTAGTCAGTAACCTCTAGTATATGAGGAGGTGTTCATGAGGTCATGTGGTGATCCTTCTTGGGGAAACATTGTTGTGGCACTGGGGTTGGAATTTTAAAACAAGCATTATGTATTTATATAAATGGAAAAATTGATTTTCTAAAAAATTATTATCCCTGAAACAACATGTTCAGTAGTTATTTGAAATAAATATTACATTAATTTATTTAGAGTGACTTATAAGCAAAAATAAATAAATATAAATTAATTTTTGTGGTGGATGATGGATGTATAAGTATATCATGTCATCATTCATTCAATTTGGGGATAATAATGAGATGTATAAGCTGATTTATTGATATTTTTGATATAGGGTTTCCCTGGAATGTGAAATAAAAATCATTAGGATATAATTATAAATAGATTACTTGATTATAGAATACATCCATTTATGGTTTTGTGATAAATGCTGATACCCATCATCATGTTTATTGACATCCATATCTTTTGAGGTTAAAGAGTTGATTTATTTTCTATTATAAAATTCATATTTTTTTCATATATGTTTTACAAAGATTATTTAAATTTTCATTATAAACTTATATTTTTAGTTGTACACATTTTAATTATTTTTTACTTTTTTTGTAAAAATTTATTAACAATTATAATATATAGTATTGCAAAAAAAATTTATATGGTTACATTTTTATAAATTGTATATTCTAAATTTGAGAAAAAAACAACTTCATGAGGATATTTAAAACTGTATGTTTCTTTTATAAACTAAAATTCATTCACCCCAACCTATTTTAAAAAAAATTACCATTACACTATTACATATGGTTCCCAATGTTTATAATAAACATCCTCAAAAACTATCTGTGATGACTTTGACCTATGTAGCCCAAATCTGATGGTTAATATAATGCATTGGAACTATATAAAATTTATTTTATCCCAATGAACTGAATAGTTTAGTGATCCTGGGAAAATGGAAACATTCTTGAATTTCAAATTATATTATAATAAAAAACAATTTAAATAATATTTTATTTAAGAACATCAATATTATCTTAAGCATATACTATAATATCATTCATAGTATACTTCTATGAATCTTGAGGAATATAAATATATGATATGTGTGATATAATATGGACCATATGAGGGACCTAAAATATAATGTTTCATTAATAAATTAGTAATTAAAAATATGGAATGGTAAATAACTGAAATCCCATTCCATTTAATCAATAACATGAGAACGAGATGAATCTATCTTTAATTTCATTGATGTAATATATTTGATAAAAATTACTATATTATCAATGAAAAAACAATTAATGTTGAATTTGAGGATATCAGACATCATTATTTGACATATTTTCTTAATTACAAGATAGTTTAATCTATGATATGAAATACACCAAATAAACATTTTACAATTTTAGTAAATAATATTTTCATATGGGAAACATTGATGCATCAAGAGGGAATATAATTTATTATCCACCCATAATTACACATCCATTGAATAATACATATACATAACAATATATGTATTTTAAAATATATATATCTTATCAAAAAAATTTATATATTGATTAAAAGATATAATATCTAAATATTTCTCAAATCAAAAAAATTACTTTTTTATTAAAACACCATTTGTAAAAATGGTATAAGTTTAAGGTAATAAGAGAATATTTCATATATATAATATGGATAGTAAATATAAATGTATTGTCTAATGAAAAATGGCCACAATAATATGAATTTTTCGAGAGAATGTTATTACCCATTTAATCAAGGAAGAGTTAAAATATGAAAGTTAAGCATCCATTCATGAAAAATGTATGTTTGGAAATATCACCATGTACATTGGAAATTAAAATAAAATGTAATTGAAATATTTAAAATATCACACATTATATATATTTTTTTAAACCATTGATAACGTTTAAAATATGATAAATTCTTTAAATGTTTATGGTAGTGGGAATATTTATAGATGTTGTATATATTAAAAGAAAATATTTTTTTTGGCATTTTATAATAACATTAAAAAATGAATCCAAATAAAATATTATAAATATTACTTTACATAATGGTAAAATTTTTAATGGTAAATTAAAATTTCCTTGATAAATGATTTAAGTAAATAAAACGGTTTTTTATGAATTTTCAAAAAATAGATAATGAATAAAAACTGATGAAAAAGATAAATATGATAAGAATTTCTTCTAAAAATATTTTTTTTGATTCATGTAAAAAAAGAGGGAAATTTTTATGAGAATATATAATCTACATAGATATTTATACGATGAATAAAATAATTTATGTTTTGGAAGGATAGGATTTGAAATTACATCGAAAAAAATATGGGAAGTCCAAAAAAATGATATTATTTAAATAAATCCTTATTAGTTTCATAAATTTTTTATTATTACCCCAAGAAAGAGTAAGAATAAATTAAATATTTATTAATAAATGATTTATCTAAAATTATTTAATACCATAATGGTATATTATACACACTACCAAAAATTATAGTTGTTTATACTAAAAAATATGTCTTAAGGGAGTTGAAATTGGGTTAAATTACCTTTTATCATGTTAAAATATACTTATAGGTAGTTTTAACCTCCTATAAAATAAATTTATATTTAGTATAATTAAATTAATGAATTATATAAATAGATATACTATCATATATTCTCTATTTATGACATTTTATCTCTTTTTTATCAACAATTTTTTATTATTATTAATATTTTTGCTATTAACATTTTCATTTTTCATGAACATTTTAATTCACTCATTTCAATGCATGTATCATTATCATGTTTCCGTATTCTATTGACTATTAATCATGATATAATTATATATATTATATATATAGTCATCCATAAAATACATAGATAGAAATATGAATTTCACCATTCTTGTTGACAATATGTCGTATGTATGCATTAACATTGCGTTTACCTTTTTATTGAAGGAAGGAAAAAATTTACTAATAATTAAACTATAAAAAATATTTATTATATCATATATATAATATTTTTTTCATTATATTCATCCTTATTATAATCTACACATAGAATAAATTAAAAAAGTATCACATCGCTATGTGGATATAGTAGTCCACTCATGCATAAGTGCGGTGTTATCTTTTTCCAATGGATATGAATGTAAAAAAAGAAGATATTATTTTATAAAATCATTTTCAAATATTTTCCATAAATAAAATATTTATTCTTTAGATCCATTTTTATAACCACACACAAAAAATTGTAGTGGAAAATGAATAACATTGTCACATGGAGTCATTATACATTATAAAAACACAATGGATGATTTTATGTTTGGTAGGATGGAAGATAATGGGAATACAATTTTACCACAATAATAATGAAATATAATTATAATTATTTTTCATAATTAATTTTTTAGTATCTTTAAAATATATTTACTAGAATTAAACTAATATAAAAACACGAATTTTTCAGTAATAACAATTATATCCTTTTCACTGTAGTTACTTTTGATGCATAATTATTAACTATTGGAATATTAATTTATGAAAAAAAACATGATTCATTTATATAGTAGTTTAATAGATAATTGGTTGGGTTTTGTATGATATTGGTTTCTCAATGTTGTGTAAAGTAAAGTGGGAAGTAGTTTCCTTTAATAAGTGCGAGGGGGGAAGGTGGGATTATAATTTTTTGAGTATTAAATTTTTTATACTGTATTACATTTCCAAATTGATACAAATTGTTATAATTTTAATAATAATTTTATATTTATAAATAATCTCATATAATAAATGTTTTTCAATTATTGTCCACGTTTTCACCATTATTTTTTTTGTTTTAACCCCAGCATGTGCCTTCAAATAATTTTTACAATATCAATGTTTTATATTATTTTATGTTCAAAAATATTAATATAAAAGACAAAATCAACTCTATATGGATAATAGTTTATTTACAGAGACATATCAATTTAAAATTAAAAAAATTTATTTTTTATGTATTTTATATCATTTACATAAAAAATATGTACTAATAAAAATATAATTAATATCATTTTAGGGACTATTAATTTATTTTTACATTGTAAAAAATATGAAATAAAATAAATTTTACTATAAACCATTAAATATTATATAATATGTTATATTTATCAAAAATAATTATTATACATTTTAAAAGACCCATAAAAATGTATATTTACTGTTATTTTTAAAAATACATGAATTTTCTACGAAATGTGTAGGAACATGGTTAGAGTTGAATAAGAATTTAAGGTAACTATTAAATAAAAATATTGTAGATAAATATTAAAGATAAAGAATATTTATTATTTAAAATAACCATTGATAATCAAATATATTTTCTCTTAATCCTTACCTAAAAATATTATTCATATTAAAAGAATGAGAGTGACAATTTTGACCGTGTTATTTCCTTACATATTATAAAGGTTATAATCATAGAAACCTAACACCATGATTTAATATTTTAGAAAACAATATGGGTATATTTGTACTATACTCATCGAACATGATAATGATAAGTGTTATAATATTTTTATAGACATATCCTATATTTTTAACGCAATTTTAGATATTTAATCAACATTGCTTAATAAATATTTTCAATAATTGTTATTTATAATTAATGTTGTAAAAATAGACATATTTTAGAAATTTTTAAATTACATATAGAAAAATGGAATCAATTTTATCATGTTAAATTCAAATAATATTATGATTTTAATTTAAAAATAAACCCTAAAAAACATATAAAAGTCATATTTCTTAAAAAAAAATCATATTAATAAAAAATTATTTTTACCAAATTTGTTCATAAAATTATTTATAATAACACTAATTTTATTAATAATCATAGAAATGAAAAAAGTATAAATTTTAAAAAAAATTGAGCATTCTAAATTAATTAAAAATATATTTCCCAATAAAATTCAATATATTTCACTAATCATCAAAAAATAATTCATTTCATGAAATTTAAAATACATTTCTCTAAAATAAATTTAGAAGAATGATTTAAAGAATAAATTTAATTTTTTTATAAAAAATATTTATATGTTGAATAAATTAAATAAATTATTCAATAAAAATACATTTAATATATTTTTGAGAAAAACTCATTTTTTAATCTAATAATGAATACATTAATAATATTATTGTCCCTTATAAAACATATATAAATTAATTTTCAAAATTGGATATTCTTGATAATGATTATTTTTTTTGGATATTGTATAATGGTAATATTTAATTAATAATATGTAAATAGTAAATAATGATTTAATTCAAGACGATGTGGTGTGTAATGTAAGACATGAAAGAAGTTGGAATTTATTTAAATATGAATATATCCTAAAAAATCAATGTTTAATACTTATCTCCCTTCTATGGTCCCTCACTCACTCGTTGAATCGAACATCTCTCATTTAATCTTAGATATATGATCAACCAATTGATTCACATATCAGTAGATGTATTGAATTAATTCTATGTCCTATTTTTTCATGTCAAATACATTTCAATAAAGAGAAACAGATCACTTATTTCCCGAGAAATAGTTAATAGTAATTTACTATCTAATGTATTGGATCCATTATATTGAATTTTACCTGAGTAATATATCAAAAAATAATTTAAATAACAAAATAATATTAACAATTTTCTTCAATGATTTTGAATATTTTCATATATCCCCGCCTAAAGATATCATAAAAAAATATTAAAATAAAAATAAAATAATATATCATGAATAAAAAAGACTACAAGACACCAATTTTCCATACCATTTATATATCGTTTAAATTATTTTTTTCATCAATATAGAAAAAATGAATCATACTATATAGGATATAAGACATAATATTCAAAAAACAATTAATAAAATTAATAATACATTTTTCTTGATTAATAACATGATGATTGGGAACCCCATTGAGGTATTAATTAGACACAATTTATTATAATCATTTATTTAAATGAGGCTCTTATAAGGATAAACATAATTAGTTTATTATTAAAATCGCTTCTTCAATGTTGTATGAATTTACATATCTTCAATGATCATTCATTGAGATGAAGTAGATGATTCCTTCAAACTGCATTCTAAACTAACAAATATAAGTCATATCATTATCAGAAAATCATATATTATTACCATGATCCCTTTCTCGATAAAAAATTTCATCATTTTTTTGGTATCGTGTAGGAAACAAACCATATTGAATTTCATGTAGAGTCTCTAATCTTCACTAAAATGTTTTTTTATAGAAAATATTACATCATTTTATAGGATAAATATCATATGCAAATGATACGTATGTATAGATTATCAATTTTTTACCCATCATATATGATAGTCAATTTCTTTATAATTTCAGTTTCGTTTATTATGATATAATAATAACTTGTATGAAATTATATTGTAACAAAAATTATTCATCCTATCACATTACACTATATTCTTTATTCATTGGATCTGATATGTTGTACTCGACTTACACAAATCAATAATTAAAGATGAAAACCTATCTTTACATTAAATTAATCTTTAATTATTGTTCATATAAGTCCATTGAAGGTAATGTAGTTCCTATTTAGAAATATTTTCAACAATATAGACTTTATCCCATAAAACCAATATCACATCAAAGTCAATGATAGATTGAAAATTATACTAGTTATGTAACCACATAACTGATAATTTAAATAAAAGTTTTATATGTGAAAATCTATTTTCATGTCATTAACTAACCCATTGATAACCATCCATTATAGATAATGATATTGTATATTCTAGTGGTAATCATATATCAATACATTGAGTAATATAGTGTCATGATTTTTAGAGTCCATCACATACATCATCAATAATTTTGTATATTGTGTGGTTGATGGGTTGAAAATGAAACCATGTTATCACCTATCATCATTTTATCACTAAATGATAAAAAGTTATGTCACCTATCTTGGTTACATTCAATTTTTTTCTTGTAAAAGGATATTCGCCTATCTTTTAGATGATTATAAAATATTTTAAAACTTTATCGACCACTCAAATATTATATTACTTCATGAAATAGAATATATATATATATATCATCACAAGAACATATAAACCTCATAATCAGTTAACAATAATAAAAATAATGTTTATAAATATAACTAAATCATAAAAATTATCACTTCATTCCATATTAACATTTAACTAAAAACCAATCCAAATTAATATAAATGTGATATTTTCTAATGTTTTTTAAAATTGATATAGTCTTTTACATCGAATTATCTAATAAATATAAAAAATGTGTATGTTCCATCACCCCCACAAATACATTTTTCTCTCTATGTTAACATATTCACGAAAAATAATTAACTTTTTTTCAATTAAAAATTTATAAATTAATAATTATTCTCGTTATAAATTTCATCATAATATATATCTAATACATTTTAAATTTTACTTTTCTAAATATGAATATATTTTAATGATATGTTTCAATATGGAAAATTTTATTTTATTAAAATTAAAAAATGACATATTTGTAATTATTTTAATATTTCTAAAACCATTCTAAATTTAAAATAAATTTCTATATATCTTATTTTTTACTAATTTGATAAAAAACCTAAATAACTAAAAAAAGACTTTCTATATTTTAATATAGATTAGTATTATATTTTTCAATTAATAAATTATTCATTTAATGGGAATATGCAAATATTAACAAAATATTTATGTTGTGATAGTTTATGTACAAAAAAAAATTAATCCAATGTTCTTCATAAGATAAAAAAAAGAATTATATATCATTATTAGTGTTCCACATCATAGAAATTTTCCTCATAAAAATAATTCAACCTAAATGATATTTAACATATTTTATGTTTTATTAACATTCTACAATGACTATAGGGGAACCATGAAATCCATAAAATGGTATAAAATCATATTCTAAATTAAATTTATAATTAAAATATTTTTTGTCACAATCAATTTCTTATAAATATCCATAAAAATTAATTTTCCCCATAAAAAATATAACCTATATTCAATATAAATTATTACAAGAGAATATGATGTAATGGGATTTAATTATTATTTTAAATCCGTCCGTGACATCCTAGGTTTATAAGACTTCAAGGGGATATAAATTAAACAACAGTAATCATGAACATAATGAGTTTGGAATGAATTTTTTTATCATCATAAAATTACACATAACTATTTGAGTCTATTAAAAATATATAGTAAATTTATAGATTGTAATTAATATATCAATATACCTTAAAAACAATTATTAATAAATTTTTGTGAATAAAAGATCCTAAAAAATCATGGTATAACGATCTTATCAGTGGATAATGATTACAAAATTGGTATTTGAAATTGATGAAAAATAATTATATACATAAATTTAAAATTATGAAATGTAACACATTATTATTAATATCATTATTTCATAAAATAGTCCAATCAAATATCCATAATTTTCTAATAATTTAATGTTATAATGTTTTCAAATTAAGCACAATTATGATAAAATTAAAAAACAATCCCAAAAATGAAAGAGTAACCAATATATAATCATCTAACATTCACTCAGATATGCTTTTCTATTTTTTGATTTAAATAAGGATTTATTTTTGATAAATATTATTTAAGTCATATATACTAAATATCCAATATAGATATAATTTGAGTGTTTTATTTTATGGTAGATTTAATCATATATTCAATGAATATTATATAAATTATTTTTTCCCTACTAATATCTAAAATCAAATAAAATATGAAAATAATATTTGAAAAAGAAACAATAAAAAATTATGTGATCCACCCTAATAGTTTTTTATCTAATACTAGAATGTTCCTAACGATCAATCACAATTAATATGTGTGTTCATTCTCATTAAATACTATGATAATTTAATTATTTGATATAATCTTATATCCATTGAATATATTTTTATGGACGACCCCATTTATCAAGTAATTTTTTACCACACCGTATCCAAATTTGAAATTTAAATGCATGATGTTGATTGATGTATGAGTTAACACCCTCTTATACATCTACTAGTAGTAAAATTAATGCCTACTATATATTTACATTGTATTCTATGGTATTATATCTCTCTACGATTATCGTCAGTGAATGATTATTTATTTAATTATAGAAATGTAATTTCTTCTTCATTTAATATATTCTTATATACATTTAACTTCTCAATATTTCCCCAATAAAAACCTAAACTCAAGATCAATTTTATAATTAAACATTTAAAGGGAATGAAACAATCATTGGTTTTGTGTTTTTTTTAAAATAAGTATAATAATTTAAATACTTTTGAGAAAAAATAAATCACAAATGAATCTATAATTCTATCATCTCCCTCTAATTTCTCATCTGGAATCAAAAATTCTATATTGAGATCTCTTATAAGGTAGATGGATTTTTTTAGTTTGTTGATTGTATATAATAAATAACATAGCCAAAAATGTTCTTTTATAAAATGTGAGATTAATAATTTATTTTTATTAAAAGACATAATATCCCTATTTTAAAAATGCATGATATTTTGTAATGTATTCCAATAGATTATAAGGTTATTTTGAAAAAACCTCATGTCACTAGTATTGAACAGATTATTTGAGGTCCTAAATTTGTTCTTGAAACATACAATAACAAAATTTTGACTTCCTAACAACTCTTACATCCATATGAGATAGTTTTTATTATAAAATTTCCTTATAAAATTTATTGATAGATAATGAAAAAACATGTATCACGAATATAATTATTGAATTCACCTTGAGCTCTCTTTGATCAATGAAATTTTTTGATCAATAAATATATATAAATGGGTTCATATAAAAATTAATTTTTAAATCTCTATGGATATGTAGTATAGTGAACATAATGGTCAAGAATATAAATATGATAGATAATCTTCCTAATGATTATTATTTATTATTAGTGCTAAAAAAATTATATTTATAAAAAATAATGAAGAAAAATTAACATAGTGTGGTTTAAAAATGATATACAAATATGAAATGAAATGATAACACAATGAAGATAGAATTAAAGAAGAAATCACATTGAATACTTCTTATTTTTTCTTTTATTGTCACTCAAAAATGATGTATATATATTAAATGAAAACTTTCAAAAAATATCAAGTGACAATATATCTCTATCTTTTTATGGTAAGGATAACCAGTACATTTATGCATCTGATAATGCAGTGAATAAATATATCCTCCATGGATAAAGTGTAATGAAAATCCAAAATCATCTATATGTTATCACATGTTTCCTAAGAATAATTTTCTATGAAAATATCATCATATCAAATGTCTAAATAACATTCAACTTGATCCAACTAAATATAGAATGAATAAATTTATAAATAAACCATATCAAGTAATCACATCAAGGGTGAGGAAAATTTTCTCATATACCCACCTTATAACAACCATAATTTTTAGATACGTTAATATAAATACTATACAATATAACTCTGGAAAAACTATATTCCCAATAAATTAATTATAAAAAAAATATTTATAATGCTATAATAATCCCTACTATGAAAAATCATTGATGATGTTTACCTTTAGAATTTAAATAATTTATATGAGTTAATATTGAAATGAATATTTCAAATAAAGTTAATATCATTTATATAATATATTATATTTTAAATTTATATTTTTACAATTTTTAAATTTTAAATTTGAAAAATTAAATTTCAGTTTTTTTTGAATAAGAGATTAAGATCTATTTCATTTAATTTACTAGAATATTTTTTTAAAGGTTGGGGCCGAAGCCTCATTTTTTATTATTAAATCAAAGTAAGGACCTCTTTTAACTAGGTAGAGGGAAACCCATTACATATCCCGAAGGCCCAGTGGGCTAATAGCCCATTATGAAGCCCGTAGGCCCAAATGTTATGCTGAATTCACATTTTGTGAATAGTAACATGCTGCTACAGTACCCGCACAGTACCGTCGCCGCTACATTGCTCTGCCGCCGCTACAGTACCCGCTGATGAACAGTGCCGCCACTACTACAGTACCGCTATAGTACTGCTACAGTACCTGCGCCCCATGCGTTTAGAAACCCCATTTTTCATGTATTATTAAAGGGTGGTTTCCACTAAGCCAAACCCCACCTACATTTTCAAGTATATTTGATTTAAGGTTGAATAGTTAAAAATACAATTTTCTAAAATAATATGTATTTTAAGAATCACACAAATATTATCAAAAATATAATTTTATGAAAATTTTCTATTGTCTAAATATATTTCAGTTAAGAAAAATCATATATTTTAAAATTTCATGTTGGAATTAAAAAGAAATATTTGATATTTTAGAACGTAAAAACTATTTTAGCAATATTATTTTTAATAGATTATAGATTTTTTATTTTGTATTACCAATTAAATAAAAATAAACTTATTTAAAAGGTAAAATAATTGGATATAAATTATTAAATATTTTTCATTTTATTTTTATGAATGGATATTCAGTTTTCATGGATACAAATGTTTTTCCTTTATAAATCGATTATTTTTTAATGTATAAATCATTTCTAAATTTTGGGTATTTTTTAAATAAAAATAATATATTTTAAAATAATTATCTAATATAAATTTATTATATAAATAATGAAATTATTTATTATATAATTTGTAATCAATTTTAGAAATGTATAAAAGTCATAAATATTGAATTTAAATTTTCTAAAATATTAGTTTTATATAATATTATAGATTTTAAATTAAAAGATTATTTTTTTATATTTGAATTTTTAATTTGACTAATTTAATCTTTAATTAATATTACCTATATAAAATTTTGATTATAAGGATGTAATCATGTTTTTAGAAAAAAAGTAATTGACATGGTTAATATCTAATTATGTGCAATAAGTGCTTAAATGACTAAACTAAGGTGGATCAAATTTTCATAAATTACCATCACCGTTAGACCTTATAGAAATAATTTTCTAGTTTTAATATATTATCCACATTAATTAACAACAATAAATTAGCTAAATCAACTAAACTTTATGTAATTTAATTTATACCCTATACATAACATTTATATCTATGGTAAATTCCATAATATTCACTTTTAAAATCGTGATCTTATCCACCCTTTCACTAATCCATTATTATTTAAAAATTTCATTGGAATAAAATCCAAATTTATTATCATTTAGTTAAATTAAATTCCATAATTCCCATGGAAGACAAAAATTATATGCAATCCCCAAAATCATTGTCCATGGTCAAGAGTAAGTTCATGGTCTCAACCTATGTAAAAAATATTATTAATGTTTCATTATAATAATTTTCTTTATAAATAAAACATAAATATATAATAATAATATAATTTTAAATATAGTTAGGTTTTGTATTATTATAAAAATAATAAAACCATTATTTATTCTCTTCTATATACTATGAAAAACAAGAAAAGTTGTTAGTGAAGATGCACATATTATCTTCTCCATTAAGTGACACTTTTATTTTATCACAACCACAGTTAGAAAATGTTAAAAAATATTATTTAATAAGTTAAAATATTATTTATAACATTTTAATTTTCCATATATGATTCTATATTTTCTCTCATATTTTTAGTCCAACCTATGAAAATAGAAGCATCATTTGTTCTTATGTGCAGAGTAACACATACACACGATGATGCCTTTTATTGGTTTTCCATGTCAACTAATTTGAATAGATATAAAATGTATTCAATATATTAGAATTGTTTTCAATAAAACATTTAAATTATTTATTTATAATATTATTCATTTGATTCGTGATATTAGTAATAAATGGTTAGAGTAAATATAACCTATAAAATTTGCATATTAATGTAACATTTATAAATTTAGTCCATTCATAGAGAACATATATAATTTCATAAATTATATGATAATTGAATATAAATTCAAATTATAATATTTAATTATATATATTTAGAGACTATTTTACCACAACACAGACTATGATCAACAAATCAAATGTGTTATGAAGTAATTAACCAAATAACCCCAAGTGATCGATGTGAGTATGAAAACAATTAAAAATATGTTCCAAAATATTAAAAAAAATCACCATAAAATTCAATAAATAAGAATAATATTTTTGGGAATATATATAATAATCATAATTTTATTATTCAATATGTTAAGTTCATGTGCATAATTCTATTAGATAATAGTAAGAGTTTTAGGTCAAAACATCATTATATGAGAAACATTTTATTTTCAACTAATTATTTCAATTTAATTATGTATATATTTTTAATTGGATATTTAATATTAAATAGTACTCGTATACGTACTATAAAAACATTAACATCAATATCTATTCATTTCTTATGCTTTTTTAGAATTTTCCATCAATGATAAGGTTTTTTTCAATTGTAATTCCACTTAATTGAATCATTTTTTATTGTAATGACTGAATTTATTATTTAGATGGTGTATATACAACTTAATAATGTATTTTGAAATTATACCTGATTTAATTCATTGGATTTTCTAAAAAATTTAATTTCCATATTATAGTGACATTTACACAAAACATTCAAAAGACATATAGGGTATTCGTCTCAAAATACGCTCACTATAACATGTTTTGTATTATCAAAAAAATATCATTTAATATGTGTTCATACTACAAAAATAAAATTTTTATTTTGAAATGCCCTCTATTTATTATAATTTTGGATGAATTTCAACATATATCTCCTTCAATGGTTTATAATTTAATACCAATCAAGTCGTACTATATAAATTTCAATCCATATTTTAAAATCATGAAATATAAAATATTTTAAACACTCATTGGTATTTTTAAATTATTTAATTATTAGAAATAAATCACTAAATTAAATTCCACTTATCTATATTGATTTTTTTCTATTATTTACAACTTTTAAAACAATATGTTTTATAATAGTTTAATATGATGTGGTTTTCAAATATTGTGTTTAATTAATGGAATTTTCTTTTATGGTAAATGCCATAATATTTTTTTAATAAATGTATCAATTAAAAAAATATTTTAGAAATATTTTTTTTACATACATTGATATTATTTTCATTTTTTATCATGTCACATAATGTTTCCCATATAGTTAATTTTTGTTGAAAATATCATATTTTGATGTTTTCATGTAATTGTATCTTTTCAAAAACTTTTTAATTTATAGGATACATAATATATATGTATTTATGGATTATAAATTATATTATTTTTACACTGGTATCATTAAATATTTCTTATAATATTATTTTAACGTATAAGGTTCATTTATTTTTTCATGCTGAACCTGTATTTAATACTCTTAACAAATGTTATTCATATATGTCAATATACATTGATATATATATATAATTATTCATCTAGGATAATTAGATAATGATACCATCCATTTTATTTATATTGGTGGATTAAATTTTGATATCCTCTATGAGATTACCAAAATCACCACATTCTTGATTCGTTTGGTTGAATGGGGTACACATTAATTCCATATGATTATTTATTAGAAATAGATTTTTACTTTATACCCTGTATCTATACATAGTAAATACCATATGATATATTATCCTAAATTAATGTTGTTTACATAGATAGTTACTTGATTCAATTGCATACCCATTTAGTTTCCATGTGGTTTTTATGAAATGTTGGTTATTTTTATTTTTCTGTTTTCTAAAACACATCTTATCTCTATTTATTACCAATAGAAATTAATCTATTTTCATTTATATGTTCTATTCAAACCTTTTAATTTCCATTTGTTATTTATATGGTGATTTTGGTAGTGTGATGAATCCAATTTTCATCATATATATTTTATATGATGCGATTCTCATTTTCAAGTGGCCCAAAGATATATGGATCATGATATCGGTGGGACCTATATCCCCATTCAATTAATTTGGTAAATAATTATATATAATGTGAAATAAATAGTATATGAATGGGTTTGAAAGTATCTATGTTTATAAATGGTGAGCTTGATGATATGATGCACATCCCAAAATTTTATGTGTGAATGACTTAGTGGGTTTCCATATTCATAGGGTCCAAAAACCCTATATTTATGATTACGCCAATTTATTTTTTTCATGTTTTATTGATCATGTCTTATCCCTAATTTTTATGACTCTTTCTTCTCAATTAGTTGGATTTCATTTCATATTACATGACTTATTTCCTAATCATTGTTTGGTATGTATTTAATTATGTATCTTGATTACAACTATATGCTCATCTTATTCTCAGTTATGATAATAAATTTTTATTTCATATGTTTTTATTTTTCTATGTTATAATGAAATATGTTATATAAGAAGCACTTATAATTTTATTTAATAACAAGATTTTATTCTACATTTTGAATACATATGGATAGAAAATATGTCTATATAATGAAAAAATAACTATTATTTTAATGAGAAGAATGTTTTATTAGTTTATATTTTCCTCAATTTTATTAATATATAATCCTACTTGGGGTTCTAAATATATTATACTAAATTTGTTTCATTATTCATGTAATTAAAAAGAGATTAGGTCTGAGGTTTCATATTTCATAACACATAGAGTTTTGATAACTATTAATATCATAATTTCATCATTTGATAAAATTTTGTGAGTTTTAAAGGTCATCAGATTTTGATAATTTAATGTTTATCCTTACTTAAAAATCATAGATAAACATTTGTGTTCATTGAGTTAATATTGAATATTTTGGAAGTTATGATAAGACAATGTGAGTGATATAATAAGGTATATGTATGTGAGATATTTGAATATATATGATAACATCTCACAGTGTTGGTCACATATATATTGTGTGGTGTTCCAAGAAATAACATCATATTCTGGATATTACATGTGAATAAAGGATCTAGAAATTCAATAGCTAAGGGTGATAATATTGAAAGGGAAATATTGGTTATTAAATCCATCATTACCTGGTTCAAAATAATAATGCCCAATAATAAGTATAGTTTGAAACTCATAGGGGATATACGTTGGCCGATTTCAAGCTAATTACAAACAAATATGAAGGAAATTAAATTATTATGATATGAAGTATTAGAGAATAGAACATAAAGTAACCCATATAAAACCATTATATTTATTGGATAAATCAGGTATATAAAATTTTAAATTTATGAATCATATGTTAAAATAAATTTTTTATTGGATAATACAACTTATTATGGATATTTTATATTCATAAACTATAATACATTAGGATATTACTATACATAATTTTTTTCTACTATTTGACTAAAATAGAATCACAAGGATAAGATGAAAAATTAATGTATCAAATTATATCTATTCATTATACAAAATACTAGAGAATACATAGTTATATGACTCTTAGTATATTATATTTATAAAGGAAATCATAATTTTCTAGTCTTACCATTATAGTATTATGTTTAATATTATAATATATACTAAATCTTGTTTCTATTACTTTAATTTATAGAACAAATATATTTCGATAACATATTGGTATAGTATAAAATTTGTTAAGGATTATGTAAAACATATATAAATTATTTTTTAGAAAGTAGAAAATATTGTTTTTATATACTATGTAAAATGAGTAAAATAGATATATATGAAATGAAAAGCATTAGGTTTTATTGAGAATATGTAACACATCACCAAGCCTAATCAAAATAAAATAATTTATTTTAATATAGATTTTATAACCTAGATATTAAAAACTATGGTATAAATATAAATAAGAACTTATATAATAGTATTTATAATTTTTTATATAATTAATATATATTAGTAAATTAGGACCCCATTTTTGGTAATGTTATTACATTATCTAAAAATTTATTTTTCATCAAATTTTTTTATTTTATTTGTATAACATATTAATATGTTTAATTACAACAACTTTTATAAATTTTATATTGAAAAATGAAACATATTTTTTTGATATGAATTTTGATATTTACATTGAGAGACATTTTAGGGTTTTCTAAAGGGCGACTTTTCAATTGATGGGGGGAAAATACAACTTGTTTTGGTAAAATAATAGTTCATTGCAATATAATTAGTAATTAAATATTACCATTATGAATTTAATTTTCTTTAAAACTTAATTTATTTTTTTCTTATTTTTAATCTAATAAATTATATTTTAATCATATTTATAATGTTTTTTTTGTAATTGTTTTATGCTTTAAACATATTATTTTGAAATCTATTTTGAAATGAATAATATTTCTCTCTATAAATAAAATAAATTAATAACTATGATGAATTATTTAAATGTTATTTAATGATTATATATATTCCTATATGAATTCAAACTCAAATAATGAGAACTACTAGTCATAGGGTTAATGTGAAGTCAATTTTTCTTTTAAAAATACATTTTCAAAGAACCTAATTTTCATCAAGATTTAAAAGAACTTATTAGAAAATATATTTTCTCCACATATAGATATTTAATTTTCAAAAGTCAATTAAATATTCTTTAACATCATATTTTATATTTTTTAATATTTCGATCTTATTTTTTGTTATAATAAATAGTAAAAACATTAAAAATTCATCATGACAAGTTAAAGGAAAAATAGAGTTAACCAAACATCTAACTAAGTGATAAGGGAAAAAATTCAATTTTAATTATTATTATAAATTTTAATTTAGACCATTATCACATCCTAATCATGGATATATTATTTATTTCTATCTTTCCAGGAATGATACTTATATAATAATTTATTAAATTAAAAATGAAAAATTTCACTCTCTTTCTTTTAAAAATACAATATATGATCACCAATGGATAAAAAATAAGTTATAAATAAATACTAAATATCATTTTGATAATAATTAAATTATATCCATTAATTTAATTATTTTATGTATTTTTGAACACATAGTTACCATAAATTGTTATAAAATGATGAAACAATGCCTGTAAAAGTATTGGAAAATTAATGGTCAATGAATTTAAAACCATAAACTATATTGTATTTTTGATAACTTTTCATTAAAAAATAAATATATAGTTAATATATATAAATATATATTATTGGTGTTGAAATGTATTATATTATAAATAAATTATTATATTGATATCATTAGGGACTCATAAGTGAATAGTTTCATAAATGAATCTAATGATAATTTAAATTAGAAAATATTTTATTAAATTTCTTCAAATTATTAAAACTATAAATTAAGAAAGTTATTATGATAAATGGTCTTAAATTTCATCCATTTTATATTAAATATTAAACAATACTTTTATATGTAATTTAATAACTCTTTTAGTTTGAAATAATTATTACAATGATTATGGTTAAAAAAGATTATTCGAGGATTAAAATAATCGATAAGGTTTAGATTACTATATAATTATATATAGGTCCTATTGTTTTATATATATCAACATTGTTAGATGAAAAATAACACTACCTTACCAAATCTATATATTTTTATTTAATATGGCCTCATTAAAATTTAATACCATATGAACTTTCAAAGGTGCCCCTACAAATACTTATAAAATTTCATCTTCCATAAAATAGAAAAAAACTGTTGTTTATGTGTATGGAAGAAAACTACATCGTGTCCCTCTGTATTTAATTTTCCATCACCACTTATTTAGGATAATTGTAATGATGGATATAATATATATATATATATATATTATCAATATATGATTCTAATATCATTTTTTATAATTATAAATATATAATATATCAATTTGTTTCATAACATCCACTCACTAAAATGGATAACATCATTTGTGTGTATGTGAGGACTACTGACTCAATAAAGTGATATGATTATTTTTATCACAAATTCACAATTTTGAAAATTTTAATAGTATATTTAAATAAATAATATGTTTTTTATAATATTATAATTATGAAAATTTAAATATTACTAACCTTATTTCTTTAATAACTATTGAAAAATAGTAATTCAACTAATGCGTTTGTAAGGCTGATAATCTCTATTATTGTATGGTACATAGTTTTTCATAAAAATATTTTATGGTAGTTTTAAATATATATTTATTTTGAAAATATAAAATTATTTCATGATAATTATTATAGGTATTATGGAATGATGTCTTCATTGAAAATAGAAAATATATTATAGTGATTTTGATCATATAAACACAATATCATTAAAAAATTGATGTAAAGTTAATTGGTTTTGTAATTTAATATTAAATGTTTTTAAGTATAAAAAAATAATTATGAAAATGAATAATATTATAAAAAATTTAAATAATGAATATGTTATTATTATTCCAAAATAAAAAGAACTTACATGTTGAGTCAGAGCTATCGTAAGGGATTTCATCTCAATTTTTCATTATTATGGAATATTTCCTACCAATACACATAATTATTATTAAATTATGTATATAAAAAAATTTTACTTGTAATATAATGAATAATTAACAATTAATGGTATTCAAACTTTCAATTCATTTTATATCATCTAAGTGGATTTTTTTTGATATTTAACTAGTCAAAGTGCTCCATAACTCAATTTCATCGTGTTATGTTACTTATTCATTGTCATTTGTAACATAAGTTTGTATGTTTAATTATTGTTTACTATTTTATTTACTATATATAATTTTATTATATTTTTTATATCTTCTAATCACAACCAATTTATTGATTAATTATCACATTAATGTAATGTTCTTTGTAAGAGATTTTTCCTCAATTTCCACTAAAATGAGATATATTTAGTAATTTGAACCTATTTAATTTTTATTATATTTTCTAATAAAAAATTTATAAGATATATGATAAATTTATTTTCATATAGGTCATTAAATAAATTTTTCAATGTTATTTTCTAAAGAGTTTTTGATTCATAATATACCAAAGCAGTAAGGGTTTATGGTTCAATATCATTTTAATCAGGATTATTTGTATTAAATTTACATTGGATTATGTTATTTTATAATTTTATAAAAGGAACCTTTAATTATATTCACTTATAGTTATTCATTAAATTTTCATGTAATAACACCATTTATCTCACTTTATATATATAAAATGAGTGCGAAATTATTTGGAAAAACAAATTTTTTTATCTAATCAATCAAAAAATCATTTTCTTAAATGATCATGTTTATTAAAAAGGGTTTCAAGAGTGTTTTCAATATTATAATATAATTAATTAATTTCATATTCCCAGGGGTTAATCGTTTAATAATAGTTTTAAATTAATGTTCTAGTCATTTTCTAAACAATGTAATTTTTTACTTTCTCCAAAAATGTGGAAAGAATCATTTATATATCTTACAATACATGAACTGAATTTAATAGTTTCCCTGACCACTCAATTCATTGAAGTTTCCTTTACATGTTTACATGGTTATTTTGAAATAATATGTTACTCCAAATATTATGTATATTTTTAATTTTTAATTATATTTTCACGTTGAAGAAATTATTTTTATCAAGAATGTAATAATTAAAATTTTATGGTAATCCTATTCAGGAACTATAATAATATATTATTTTACACATGCTACATTAGATAAATATTATAGCGATGCAATAATTATTTATTCTCTTGATGGATTACAATCTGATTGATCATAGAAAGTATTGGAAATCACTTTCTTAATTATTATTTTTTTCATTAAATTTCTATTGAAGCATTCACTTTCTTGTAATCATTAAATATTACTTTTCACATAAATAATAATATTTAATGACATGGATATTCATATTTATAAAAATATATATCATTTGAACAGATTGTGTTTTAGTTATAATGATATTCGATTAACTAGGGAATTATTTATATTCAATATTCAATATTCAATACAAAAACTTATTGAAATGGTTTATTTTTATGATTTTATTTTATAATTTAATATAAGAGGAAATTAGTGGACATGATGTGAAATGTGGGAAAATGTTATAGATCACCCCTAGACACATCAGCAAGTATTAGGAGAAAACCTAATTATCTATCAATAATTATGTTTAGAATTTATACCATCACATATTTTAGAAATTTATTATTCGTGTTTTTTATGGTATAGATATCATGATGTACGAGATCATGAAATAAAATATTATTCATTCCTACCGTTGAGAATTTAATTATTATTATATATGGTATTACTTAAATGATAATATCCATAGATAAATTTCATTCTAAAATTATTAAAACAATGGTATGTGTTTTCATTTATTTACATTTACATAGTGATAATTAATTTTTGGATCATGAAATATTCTAAAATATTTAACACATATTTAGAATCTGATCTCATTATTAATTTTTTTCATTTCTGTAGGATACAATGAATTATTATTTGAACGACTTTAATGATGCATAATAGTTTTAATTTAATTAGGTTTTATTTCATATTTTCAAATGTAGTTTTATATTCAAGTTTGTATATAGTTTTCCATAACTAATAAAATATTATTTCCTTCACAATGCGATTACATGAAAATTAAAACAAGGTAGTTATGTGACCACATGAACTTGAATACTGTGGATGCGGTTTTTATAGTTGGTATATGAGAGTTTTTAGTATAATCCTTGGGAATAGAATTTAGGAAAACATAAATTAGGTATGATAACCATATGATTGAAACTTAGGATAAATATATGTAATGGATAACATAATAAAATTTTTGTAAGTTAGATATTAGTTGGTTTTCTAGAAATACCTACATTTCTGGATACATCACGTGGAATTGCTTATGGAAAAGATTCTGAAATCGGAAAAAATCCCAAAAAATTATGGGTCCTGAATATCCGCACCACCACACTAGTGAATTTTGTTTTTTCCCAAAGTATTTATCTAATTTGGAACTCCTTGGGGATTTCATTATGTTATTATACATCTTCATTATGAATATTTGTGATGAAATAAATAATATAACTAATGGAATCCTGTGATATTCTATAGGGATAGAGTGTAAGACCTAAAGTTTCTAGGGATTATATTTCTAAGGTTATTCATATATATAAATACATATTTAGACATATTTAGTTTTTTCATGGATATTTAACTTGATTATGTATATTTAAGGTAAAATTTATTGTAAAATAACCATTTGAATTAATAAATGTTATACTAAAAATTCAACTTGATGAATAATATTTTTATATGGCTATAAGTTTTCATGTATTAATAAATGTCACATATAGGACTTATTTTAAAGTTAAATTACATTTATTTTCCATTCATTTTCTGGGAGTTTCACAAGCTTTTATGGAGGAATGGGTGAGTTTTCATGAATTGGGCGAAACCATGAGCCCAATTCGTGATTTATAAATAAATTTTTATTCCTTTATAACACCATTTTTTTAAAAAATATCATCCATTACAATTACTACCTGTAATCTCTTAGCCTTTGAACATAAAAAATTAATTTCGACCATTTAGATATATATAATCATGGTGGATTTTAGTTATAATTTAAGGGATTATGCCTACCCAAAAGCCCATTTCTGGCATTAAAAATAATTATTAATTCTTTAATAACTCATTTTATTTGTAAGTTTTTTCACTGATTCCAACACCCAACTGATCTCACATACCGACGCATGCCCCCATTTTCTCCTCCCCAAATTTTGATCTCAAAATCATCACGAAATAGGGTGAAACATACCAGGATTTCAAAAAACCCCTAGATTTTAATAGGTAAATTGATAATTTCATAAATACTATTTTTTACCATTTTCCTCCAATTTAAGTTCCTATATGACCTCCTCATTCTTGTTTAAAACTCCATTAAATTTTTATCTATTTTAAAATTCATATTCTAGTGGATTTTTCTCGTTTTCTTCCTGATTGTTTTGGGTAAGTGTTTCCCTCATCAATTCATTCCTTCTCTTTAAGGTTTCATCCCCCATTCATAAAATTATATAGTGTCTAGATGTTAGGGTTCATACCTAGGGTTTTATTTCGAGTAGTTTCTGTGAAATATTCTGGTTTAGTGGTCATTTTCACTTCCATGTGCTGCAGTGAAGGTGTGTTTTAGGTTTCACACCAAGATTTATGGGGTTTGACTCAAACAGTTTGTAGTTCCATGTGTAAACAATTAATGAAGATTTATCTTGAATTATTTACTAATTTTTCATATTCCTCATATATTGGGTGTGGGGAAAAAACTATTAATGTTTGATATCATTAAGTTATAAATTTTATAGTTTATTTTCAACATGATATTGAGTGTTTTCATGTGTAACTCATGGGGTATTATTTGGGTATATTTTTTAACTTGTGGAATTGGATTACTAAATGATGTTTGGCCTGAATATCCGTGTTTGGTAATTTATTAGTGTCATATAGTCCTAAAAAACGTTTTTGAATAGGTTTGATGTGTCAAACATTGTTATATTTCTTGAGATCATTTTACGAAAATGTGTGTTTTCATTTGTGTCGTATGTGGTATTTTCAATGTTATTTTGTAAAACATGAATGTGGTTTTATAGATGTATATAGGGATTAAAATTTTGTTATTTATAGAAATTGGTATGGTTTTGGTCTTAAATGGGGTTTTTGAAATGGTTTTTCTGTGGAAGACATTATTACACCCCTTGAGTTTGTTTTATGAAAATTGTAAATGTTTTTTTTGGTTAAAAAATGTGTGTAAAAGAAATTATATTTAATATTGGAGGGTTGTTCACATAATATAGGTTTTTTAAAGGTACGTTTTTTATTTAATAAGTTAAATATTTTTTAGAATGTTTGATAATGTGATGAAATATTTTATAAAATAGAAATAGAGCTGCAAAAAATGGTTCTGGGATGTTCTGTGAGAGTGTGTTGTGAAAAATGAATCTTGTTAATTAAATAGGCATTATATGATATTTGAGTGAGTTGTTAAGTGTGTTAAAATGACTTGTAATGGTTTATAAAAAATTTTAATGGATTTGTGGAAGTGTTAAGGAAATGTGAAAAGTGTTGCGGGCTATTTTGGTGTGAGTCGAAATTAAAAATCAATGTGAATGAAAAGTAAAATTTTGTGACTTGTGTGGTATTAATATGTGTTGTTTGGTCAATTTGTGGTATGGAAATGATATTTTCATGTTAAAAGTATATTTCTATACTTTTTGAACTTGTTTGAGCACAAAGTGAAATCTTGGATATCTAGGTTGGTGGACGTGTACTAGTATGCTAGTGAATCTATAGTGTTTGGCCTATGTTTAACTTAGAAATATTGATGCTAAAAACTCTAAATAAACTATGATGATGATTATTGGGGACCCCTAGGTTATTGGTATGTTCCTTTCTAGTGGCTCAGGTATGAGTACACATATTTGTGATAGTTATTCTCACTAAGATACGAGGTACCTGAGACCTACAACGAGCTTGTGCCTAGGGATTATTTTCAATTGCTTGTGCTCATTAGATCCCTAATACTAACCGTCAGTATATGGTATATTTGGCTAGAAAATTCAGTAGTTTTTGTATTTATTTTATAATTTTTGATTCTTTAAATTACCCACTTGAAAACTAAATTTTTAAGTTTCATCCTATAGAAATTGTAACTAGAAATTACATTTTTTTGAAAACATTCCTCCTTTTCATCATTGAATGTTTATCACATGGAATATATTAGTGTTGGTATCATACTATGAATTGGACCACACCCTACTTACACATTTGGGTGTAAGTAGACTTGGATATTTTTTTTTTCGCATTTTTGGAACAATTTTTTAGTTCTAGTGGTTCGTGTTTCTAGCAGGTCCTTGGTAGTGATGTCTTACGATGATGAATTGAGGGTGGTTCCCCTTTCCATGAGGGTTTTTGGGATATTTTCATTTGGTTTTGCACCATTTTGATAGTCTTATTGAGTTGTTTTAAAATATGCAATTCAATTCTGAATTTTTTTAATGATTGTTTGGTTTGAAAAATCTAAATTTGTATTATTGGATCCATTTGTTGTCATAAGTTTATAAACATGTGTAAATAATTCCCAATTTTCATTTGGTGAAATTTAAGAACTTGTGCCAGCTTGTGGGGATTGTGTATTATTTTTGGGCCTTGTCATGGGATGGTTTTGGTGTCAGTTTTGGCGGCGACCAGATTCAGTTCGTGACAATAACCCTCAGGGTTAATATTAACATTGATGGTACTATCATAATTTTTAATGTATTAATAACCCACGAGTGGAATATCTTCACACACAGAAATTTCATGGGAATGAATCCAAATATAATGATTGATAATGGTGAAATACCTATAATTATCCTATATAATGTAATGTTTACTATGAAAATGTTTTTACGGAAATTTGGTTGATAAAAAATAATGGAATGGATTAAGATGAACAGTGGGTATTTGTGTTGTGTTTTCAGAGATTAATTTATTATATGTTATTTCTTGTTCTATGAATTTTGGTTTTGGTATCTACAAAAGACAAACCGATATAATATTTCTTCATTTATGTATCGTATGATCTATCATATGATATCATCAATTTATTATAAATAAATAAATCTTTTTGGATATTTATTTATATCATTAGGAGATGATGTTGAAATTGATTAATGTACAGTGAAATGATGAATATGTTAGTATAAAATATAAATATATCAAGTATGTGTGATTCATTATGTTCATAATCAATATGTTAAACAAATTAATCTACTTTAGGAAAAAAATAATGAAAAAGAATTATCCCTTTACATTCATATTTATTTAGTTGATAGTCTTTCGAACCATCATAAACATATTAATTTTTGGTCATTAAGTTTCTCCTAATATGTTTCTCTATCACATTATATTTTCTCCTTGGGGATAATTTTTATTTTCCATGTCCAAATTCTCACTAACAACTACTGATAACTTATTTGGAAACATAGTTTTGTGTTCTTATAGATATCTATTGTATTTAAATTTCAAATCTTTTAGAAGGAAGAATAATTAAAACATTTGTGATTTGGGTTTTCAATAGAATACTTTTTTAATATAAAATACATTTTTTGGGAGATTAATTTTAATTTTCAATGACACAACATACTAAATTTCAAGATAATATTACTTGACCATATTTTAAAAGAACTCTATGTTCATTAGATTATATTAAATGAATCACTGATCCTGAATGAACTGTGATATACTAATTAAATGTGATTTTCATAACTTATAAATTACAATTGGTGGTATGAATAATAATAATTACTTTTTTGAAAATTATTAATATATAATTTTGATGAAGAAAATATACTAGTAAATAATGACACAATTTATAGTATGGACTTTAAATTATCCAATCACTAGTGGAGATGAATAATTTAACATCATTTTTTTATTTATTAAATCTATGATTACTATATGTTCATGACATAAATATTTTAAATAATTGTTTCTATGTATAATATTTTTTGAAAAATAATTTAAAATAATTTAAATAAAATAGTATTCTGGTCATGTTTTGATGTAGGACATAAAAAAAGTAATGTCAAAAATACATTTACATGTTGTTTTAATTATTTTAACCACTACTGAAATAAAAAATTTCTACACTTTCACATTTGTTTTAAAATATCAATGATGTATACAAATTCACATATACCATTACATGTAGGTTTTTCTTAAATAAAACATTGAATTTATCTTTTGAAATCTCGTTTTAGTGAAAAAATACAAAGAAATTAATATATAAATTTGATTCAACCAATTTTTTTTATAAAATAAACATAAAATATAAGTAATATATTAAGTCTCCTGATTTGATATTTTTTTATGAAAATATAAACTGAATCTTACATTCACTTGTATGAATAAAAATTAAAACATAGGTATGATGAGATCATCAAAAATAAAAATATCCCTGATATATTTTTTGAATATTCTCAATGTATAGTATCTTTTCCATATATGAGATTTCATTTGAAACATGTTAATATTATCCCATAATGATGACATATTGGATAATATATTTAGATAATCAGAAATGTAAATTTATATAAATTTATTAGTTAATGATAATTTTTATTCTTTTATAATAATTCCTTTAATTTTTGATTCTACAATATAAATTAAATATAAGAATAATTTTTAAATAATTTTCAGTTAAATTAATAAAATATTTAAAAAAATTATTAACATGTATGACATAATATAAAGATGCATATTTTTAAAAATGAGAAAATAATGAACAAAATATCCAACTGTAGTAGTATCCTCTTTAGTTATGGAAGTATATAATTTGGATTAATAATATCATGTACCAACACTCTTAACATACCTAATAACATAGGCTGTAGATTTAATTAAATCACCAAAATATGTTCATCTATATATAATACAATATCTATATGGGGATCTCTAGTAGGGAACTAATAACATATGGTCAGTTATGAATATTGAGGTGGTAGATATGAGTATATATGCTGTATAACTAGTGATTTTCTCATCATTTTATCAAACATATCTTTGACTACTGATTGAATTTTGTCATTCATAGAATGTTTTAGCTATTTTGACCTAGGTTTTGTGTAATATATAATTTTATCACTAAATTTCATACATTCATAACAGTTGTTTTTAATTTGAATACCCACCTCATTTACTCTAATGGAGATGTGGTGTTCTAGAATTTTTTATCAAATTTTTAGAATTTAATCCATCCCTTAGGGATGATATTCACTTATTTTCATTCTATTGATGTTATTCCTAAAATATTTAATTCAATGGGTTTATTAATGTTATTATTTTAAAAAATACCTGCATTCAAAAAAAAATCAATACTAATTTCTTACAATTATATTAGCGACTTCCATATATTGATCTCCTATATAATTTTTGTTTTTTACTTCTACCCCATTTCAATTTTTCATAGAGAGTGTGGGAGATAAAGTGGATTAAAATACAATTTTATTGAATGAATAAAATATTTATTTCATAATAAATAAAAACATCGGAAATAAAATTATTTTCAAGGTAATGATTCCTTCCATTTGATAAAGAATGAGGGTAGATATTCCATTACTAAATATCATTGTGAGATGCCATGTATGCCTATTACATAAAGATAAAATAATATGTTATCAATTAATATATAATTTTTTTACAATATATAATAATTATCATACCTAAAATGATTTAACAATTTGGTTGATGAAATATTCACTCCATGTAATTGCATCTTAAATCCCTTACTTGAGGTACGAGATTTCATAATGTAAATATGAAAAAAATAATTTTTTGTTATCAATTATTATTTAAAATCTATACGTTGAACCACTTATAAAGATGTATATATAATCAAAAACACATTCATTTCATGAAAGAATAATGTATCAACAGTTGAATATATTAAATATTAGTTATATAATGTATATAAATTTTGAATAATGATATAAAATTAAATCAATTTAAATATTTTACCCTTATAGAATCCCATAATGACGTATTCAAAATCATATAGAGAGACATCCTAGAAGGATTGTAAGATTAATCCTAAAATGGCTCTAAATGGAAAAATATATAATAAACTATGTTAGATTTTTCTAACTTGGGTAATTATTATCAAAAAACATTAACAATTACTATCTTTTAACCATGTGAATGTTAATGTTATGGTAAATGATTAATATCATGGGTACCATCTTTATGAATTATATTCTCTATTGAAGAAGATAAAGAATCCACTTTAAAAGGATCACCAATTGTCGTACAATTTTACTTTGAAAATTAATTTTTATATTTATTAAAGACTTTTAAGAATAAATATTTAATAATATGAAAAAAGATATGTACCATGACAATTTTTTATCATCATATGTGTATGTCATTGAAATAAATTAATATATTGATATTTTTTTACATTAAAATTATAAGGTAATTGAACAGTTAAAACCCATGAATAAAAAATATGCAATTTAAACAAATATGGTCACCCTTGTAACTGATTCAAAAATTAATAATGAGCGGAAATATATAGTTGAACCTAAACTTTTTTTTAAATGAAAAAATGTTCTTTCATCAAATCATCACATGTAATGAACATTTCCATTAATCCATGAATATCTCTAGCTTCACTATGAACTATGAACATTAATGATATAGGTATACTACTATAATCCACTTTATATATAAAATTAGTACATATCTCAATAAACTATTCCAATACACATTTTTAACAATATAGACATATGGATGATGTGTATTTATGACATATCACATCAGAATATTCATATATTTTCTAAAGGATTCTTCATATGTCAATAAATAGGATCACATATTCATATCTCTCACATAGAATTAATCACCAGATGAACCATAATATAAAAAAATGAAAGGAAATATTTTTCATTTTGGCGAAGTACGATCATAGATTCATTATCAAATATATATAAATAAATTGGTTCTAAAACATTGTTAAAAATAGATTTTAAAAAATAACATAACTTACAGATTTCCATTTTAATATGTGTTGATAAAATATATGATGTATTGTACTTATAGTGGTTATCGTATCAATATATATAAGTTACAAGATTTCCTAAATAAAAATTTTTAATCGTTAAAAAAATTTAAATTATTCACATTTCATGAAAATCTATTAGGTACTTTAATACCAATAATTCAAATAAATATTCATCATCCCACTCATACATAATTAGTGACACACTTCAGGTAAATAATCTCTATTTAAATTCATTGTGGGATCTAATTCCAAACATATTTTACTGGATATCATGCTTAATATATCATGAAATATATCATTTGTATTCAATTATATGTCTGGAAATTTTCCAATGAAAATGTCACAAAATAGTTTATCAACACACATAACACTAATGTTATGATTAGTATCGTAAAATATTTAATAATTTTGTTTGAATAATATTGGTTATTTATTCAAGATATTTTTTTTCTTACCATAACATCATTTCATTCCAACATTTCTATATGTATTCTTCACCATAGAGAAATATTTTTCAAATATAAATGGTTGTGTGGGAGATTATATTCATATAAACAATTAAATGTTTTTCTGTATATTAAAAAGATGATCAATTCAAAAACATATATAAATCCCTAGTTGAACTAAATATCTTTCGTTATATACTTTATAATCTAAAGTCTCTTTTTCAAAAATTGTATAGTCTTTCTATCCCTTAATAGTGTATGCAGATAGTTTTTCATATACATGAACGTCACATGTAGTGAAATTTATCATAAGATTATAAATAAAATACTTTATTTTATATATATAATAAATTTAGTAATTTTCACCCTTAGTAGTATTAAATATTTAATTGATGATGAATTATACACATCAATATGGGTTCCTATATGTTTTGGTAAATAAATCATCAATATCATAATAACATTTTTTATCATCATACATTTCTATAGGGATAAGTTTTAAGCTACCTATGAAATTTTCAATGATGTATGTTGTCTAGTAAGAATCAAATATTTATTTATTAAATCATTTCACAGTACCATTCTAATATATACTATGATTATCTTGTATGGTTAGAATAAAAAATCACATTTATTCCATTATAGTGATTCATAAGGGAGCTGTATGTTTCCATCAAATTTTAGTTCATATTTATTTAATCTTAAAATTTCCTTTATCATTTGAATTATCACATAAACAATTAAAATGATTAATTTTTGGAATCTAGAAAATATCATTATAATGAGGACTTATCACGAACCAGCCTGAGTTGACCCTGAACTAGTCACCCGAGTTAGCCCGTGAAAAGTCTCTAGAGGCATTCCCAATATTCCCGGGATGGCGACAAGAACCAATGGAATCAATATAGTACCAAAGGGAATGATTTTTCTCAGCTGTGAACAATCAAACAAACATCAGAATGAAATGGAAGCCCAAAATACATTTACATAAAAATTGTACTAAGCATTATTTGTAGAGGAAACTGAATGTAAAACAAAACCAACAACTCAATTGTCCTAGCCTAATAACCAACTAACTCCATGTGACCCCACTGTTAACTCTCAATCTCAATGATCAAACGTCACCCATGGGAATGAAACTCAACCAGAAACCTTCACATGGTCTATAAACAGAGGAAAACTATAAGGGTGAGTATTATAACCCAGTAGGTTAGCACGATATTCTATTCCCCTTGAACTAACATAAAAATAAAAGAATCATCAATTTCACAATTTAGATACATGTTATAATGGTACATTTTCAAAATGAGGTTCCATTCTATATAAATTTACCAGAAAAAAAACATGGATGTTTAGTAAATATGAATCCTAGTAATAAATTTTAAAGAGTTGAAACTTCAAAATGAATATATTATTCAAGAGTTATTATATAAAAAATACATGCTTTTTAATAAATCACACATGCTACTGAATTTACCAATCAAAAACATAGTTTTCCAATAGTGAGGAAAAAATAGCCAATGAGGAAAAGTCAGAGTAACACCCCTTGGAACTATTTAGTTGTTATCCAAAAGTACCTCGCATCATGGTGAAGAAAACCATAATAACTATTTGTTCTTGTGAACAAAGGCCACTAGTTTGGAGCATACACAGAACCTAGTGTCCCTCTTACAAGAACATCATCATAGATTAGTTAGTATTGTCATGAGAAAAATTTCTACGTGATATTGGGCTAAAATCCATGAGATCACTATCATACTATTACATGTCCACCCACCTAGATATTAGGGATTCCATTTAGTTATCAACCAAGTTGTATATATTATGAAATAAACTTTCTACATGAAAACTCATTTCCGAAACCATAATCACACAAACAACCCACAAAAATTCTTCACATTTCCATCACGGATCAATAAAAAATATATAATTTTCCAAAAATATTTTCGAAGTTTGTAATGAGGAATTATAGATAAACCTCATGAAAAACATTCATTAAGGATAAATTTACAAAAAAACCATAAAATTTTTTTTTACCTCTAAAAATATTTAATAAAATCATTTCATGGAACACCAATCAATCCCAATTGACAGAACATGGTTTATTCATGTAAAACACTCATTCGTTATTTTATGGAAAGGCCAAACGGGATAGTAAATATTTTTACAAAACTAACATTTTTCAAATCCAAAAATACAAAATTTTATATTTATGGGAGATCCAACCATTTAAATATTCAAAACATAGAAATAAACATTGAAAATATTCATATTTCGTATCTATTAGACATCCATTTTTATAAAAATTCCAAATGGGCCTTACATTAGAAAAACATGGAAAAATACCTTAAAACCAGTATAAAATTCTTTAAATAACCCAAAAAATTCTTGGAATCTGTATAATGAACCCATATTTTTTTCCTTCTTCCAATATGATTATAAAGACATACCAGTCATTTTAAAACATATTCAGCACATAAAATCCAACTGAAAAACTTACCGATCACATGACATGGATTTTATTTAACAAAAGAATTAATTTTAAGAACTAGAAAATGAATAAAAAATCAATCGTATTCCATAATCTAATTCAATCTACTGAACCATGTTTAGAATACAAAAACAATGTGTGGAATCGATGAAATCATTTGAATAAATATGCAGTGTTAACCATTTTAACAAAACTATATAACTTTACTGAAAAAGGTTTTAACCACTAGTAGGAAACCCAAATAATATATCCAAAGAAATAAATTAATGTTTTCTAAGTGTGAGGATGATGAAAATATAATGAAATATATTGATATTAAATAAAAAGGCCATGTTGAATGGGAAACTTACCTCAAATACTTTGTGGAATAGAAGAATAAAGACGAAATCCCCATCCACGAGTTTATAAACCCTAAAACAATGCATAAATTACTTAAATGAATTTAACATGAATAAAAAATAATTACATTACATAACCCTAGATCATGAATTAGATGAGGAGAAAAAATAACCATGTAATATTGGAATGAGGGGGATGGGGGAAGACAAAGGAGAAATAATATCTCCATAGAAACTAGAAAACATGCTATATTCCACTAGGTCCACACAAATATATGATTTGTGAATGCCTTGAAACTAAGTGGAGGGTCTCTGTAGGTCAAGATGAACCATGGGAAACAAATTTTGGGGGAATAGAGTAAGAAATGAATGATTTAAGGATGAAACAATTTACCTTTTAAAATCCAAAATATTTGAGGAACCCAAAGAATTTTCACTGAAATATGAAATAAAAATGAGCCCTAAATACGAAAAAAATATAATGAGGGAGAGGATAGAAATTTTGGATTCACGTGGGAGGTTGAATCAGCAAATAATTTTACAACATGAAATAGACATAAAAGAAACAAATTAATATTTTTTAAACTCGAAAATGGGCCAAGGGTTGGCCCAATAACTAAATAAGTAACCCATTGTAATCATGATTGTTAATTATTATTGGAAAAAAGGATATGGTGGTTTAAAAATAACAAGGTTGTAAAATTATTAAGTGAAATGGGTTCAAAATGTTGAAAATAAGTAGTTATAAAAGAAAAAAATTTGGGTTTTTAATCTTGAAATGGGCTCACGGTTCTCCCAAATAAGGAAATAATGACCCTATCTCCAAAAACTATCAAAAACGAAATGGGGAACACAATGTTGGATGAGAATAAATAGACGTTAAAAAATCAAAATTTATCTCTCCTAAAACCCATGAAAAGGATATTGATTTTCAATGAACGAGATCAGTCCCATGAGATGAAATGAAGAAAAAAAACTGGGTGTAAATGTTTTCACTATCATTATAACTTTCCACCCCCGAAAATCCAAAACAAATTACAGCAGCTTGAAAAAGACCTATGTATTATATACCAACAAGATCCATCCTATCAAAAAAAGAACATATAATTAACCATCAATAGAGCATAATCCATTTTCCCAAACAAAACACCAACTCACAACAATTTTGAGAAAAGCAATGGAAATGTGAGTCCTCCACCACCACAACCAAGATAAGAACCGGATTGTTGGAACATATCCCTATGAACCCAACAATTATCCAAACTAATGTTCACTAAATAAATACAAGTACATGAATGGGGGGGAGGAATTGGATCCCACTATTAAATCACAACTACCATATGATAAATTCTTAATGAAATGATCTTCATGGATCGCAATGGGTCTCCACGTAAATAAAAAAACTTGAAATGAACAAAAAAGGAATTAAACATGGACTAAAATAGGGCCTCACCCAAACAGGCCCACCAAAACTCTCCCACAACAACCTAAAAACACATGTTAGGAGGTTTACTACATGAACATCGAAACCACCGACTCTCGAAGGTAGGGAACAAGAATTGGTCCAAATATTTCTCTTTGTATCTAGTACCACAAAACTTGGGGAGGGGAAGAAAGGGGACCAAAAAATATTTCTACTAAATCATCAAATGAAAAAAAGATTTAACCATCATTATCCTCCTATGAACAGGTAAAACAAAGATCACACTTGATTTACATAGGCGGTCTACACAAGGAAATTGATCAGAAAACCACATCGATGAATTCATACCAATAGACACTGTATGAGGGGTAATTCCACCATGATCGTTATGAAAAGAGGAAATTCAAAATGATGTGGAACCACCATATAGTCAAAGAAAAAATCTTACCAAAATGATGGTGGTAGGATTCTAGTTCGTCTCATGACACCTTTAGCGATTTCCTAACTACGTGAAATGCTTCACTCTAAGACATATGGATAGATTCCTAATGAATAGAGCATATTATGTGCCAGAATCACGAGATAATAATCACATTATATCATTGAATTCACTAGCCTAAAAAAACACCAATACTGAATATAGACTAAGGGATACACACCACAATTATAATTTATATATAATGAGGAGTGAAATGAACTATTAAAACTATGAAACACACCAAAAATCATCAAACATAGACTCTATAACTGAAAGAATCATCATAACAGGAAGAAAATATAAGTCGATCAAATTGAGCTGTCTATTTCGAAAAATGGGAA
The DNA here is from genome assembly GCA_963277665.1 of Viscum album. Taxonomy (NCBI): domain Eukaryota; kingdom Viridiplantae; phylum Streptophyta; class Magnoliopsida; order Santalales; family Viscaceae; genus Viscum; species Viscum album. Next base: position 1,943,229,806 of record OY728165.1, read on the forward strand.
GAGAAATTATTTAAAGAGGTGGATCTAGGTTGAGAAACATGAGAATGAATCCTCATGATGATCCACTGAAAATCATGCAATCATAAAACTATATGTGGACACATCACAACATCAAACACAAATTTATAAACCCCCCGATGATTACTCAAAAACATAGGCACCTACAAGATCCCATATCAAGATGCAACAAGATTATGGCATCTAGATAACAAGGAAGAATATAGAATTAACAACTCCTCTTTGACATAGAAAAACATCCCACATAACCATCTTTTTATAACCAAATTCCACAATTATTCATCTTAAAAAACACTACAAAAACAAATTAACTGGGTGGATTTCCATAATCACTAATGTTGTTTCAATAATTATCACTCACATGAACATTTACATGTCATCCTAGGAACCCAACCACCATGCCGTATATGCCATCCATCCAGATATAAATGAACCCATGCATGTGAGCACCCTTGAAAACACTAAAGGATAAAACAAAAGAACATCATTCCTAATATCATGTACCTTACAAAGTAACACAATCCATGTTGTCAAAATCCCCTTTTATATTTCAATAAACAAACCATACATTATCAAGAACCATTTTTTTATAAACCTACCCCTTTTTATTTTTTAAAAAATTTAAAACAACGATGATACTTCAAAAACCACCTTCCCATTTTTAAATATTCATAATGATATATTTTAATAATTTGATAGGGATTAAGACCAATACCTTATCTAGGAAAACAGAAACTACTAAAAACTAATTTCCAAAAAAGATTAATTAGATTAAAACACTTTTCAACAACCCATGTCACCCCATTTAAAATAAAAATTCAGAACCACCATAAAATGATTCACACATTCCAAACATTTAATTTCAACAAACAACATGTTTAGATTAAGGAAAACCAAAATCCTGTTAAATCATTTTCACTTCTTCAAAATACATTTTTTCACAAAAAGCACAACCTTCAAAAACCATTCATATGTTTAATTTATGGAAACCCCATTTCCACTTTTCAAAAACAAAACATTTCTTAAAATACCATTATTAAAAATCTAATAAAAGTATTTTCACAATAAAATTCAAAATTCTAGAAATTTCAATAGACACACAAAAGTGTACAAGTTTTGGGGAGTGACATGACCATATGTTTCGAGGCCATATGTCAAACACACCACCAAAAAAGAGATTCGTATTAGGACCATGCATCAGATTTACATGGATTGATAGGCCCTATAATATCACTATGATGGGAATAATATAATACAAAAGGGAAAAATTTACCCCAAATATTAAAAATAAAACATGTAGTGGGAGAAAATGTACAACCCAAAATACATTTACATATAAAATTAATTGAACATTATATATAAAAAAACTAAAAGTAAAACTATCTGAAAAACTCAATTGGACAAAGATGATAACCGTCTAACTCTATGTGACCCCACTGGTAACAGTCCAAAACGATTATCACATGTCGCACAAGTTGATCGAAGTCATGATGAAACCTATACAAGGGCCAAAAAACTGAAGATGAATATAGGCGTGAGTATTAAAACCTTTTTGGTTAACAGAATATTTTATTCCCATTGAAATTAATTTAAAATAAAAGAATCATTAATTTCCTGTTTTGAATACCAGATATAATGTTATGTTGTCAAAATGAATTCCCATGTTATAAAAAAATTACACGACCAAAACATGAGTGTTTTATAAACAAGAATGCTAGTAACAATTTTCAAAGTGTTGAAACTTCAAAATGTAAATTGTTTTCCAGAGGTATGCTTCAAAGAACACTCACTTTTAAATAAATCACACACACTGCTGAATTTAACATCCAAACACACTATATGCTGATGGTGGGTATAAAATATCCAATGACCACAAGTCACATGAACACCCCTAGACATGGTTAGTTGTGATCCAGATGTAACTTGAATCTCGTTGATGTTAACCATAATTAAAAGCTATTCTTTTTCACATGATCGTCTAGGAGGGAGAATACCCATATCCTATAATCCCTAGAACAAAATCATCATCATTGTTCAGTTATTTATTTCATCTTCAAACTTCCTCCGTAAAAGAGGGGCCAAACCCCAGAGGATCACTAGCATACGAGTACACGTTAACCCACCTAGAAACACGAGATTCCCTTTAGTGCTCAATCAGGTTACACATTTTATCAAATACACATTCCCCATGAAAATTAAATTACCAAACCATAATAACACAAACAAACAACAAACATGCTTCACATTTCATTCACAGATCAATAAACCACTGAAATTTTCATAAATCAATTTCAAAGAGTGTAATGAGGATTTGTGGATAAAAATCATTCAAAATCACTCTTTTAAGGAATAATTCAAAATAAAAACATAACAAAACATATTTGGAATCCCTAAAAATAACTAATGAAATCATTTAATGGACCATAAAACAATCCAAATGAATTCCACATTGTATATACATATAAAAAATTCATTTATCATTTTTAGGAAAGGTCAAACAATACTTTATTTTTTTTACCAAACTGACATTTTTCAAATCCAAAAATACAAAATTTAAGATGGTTGTGAGAACCCATCATTTGACTATTTAAAAAATTTCTAACCAACTTGAAAATATTCAAATTTATTATCCACAACACAACCCTTTTTATAAAAGATCCAAATGGGCCATCCATTAGAAACACATGTCAACGTACCTTAAAACCAATACACCTTCTATGTAATAACCAAAACCATATTTAAATAAAAATAATATACCTAGAATTTTTTTCCCTCTTCCAATATGATTATATTTCCAAACCAATCATTTTAATCCATAATCAACACGTAAAATCCAACTGGGAATCTTACCGAACACATGGAATGCCTTTAAAAAAACAATTCATTTTATGCACTCGAAAAAATAACACATCAACTGAATTCCAAAAATTTATTCAAGATACTTATAAATGTTTAGAATACCACTAACCATGGGTGTATGCTAATAAATCAATGGGTAAAACATGTGGTGTGAACCATTTTAACTAAAATACACACCTTTACTAAAAACATGGTTTTAACCACTACTTGTCACACCAAAAAAATTATCCAATGCATAAATTAAAAATTTTCATGTATTAAGAAGATGAAAATAAAATTAAATAGAATGATTTTAAATAACTAGGTCATGTACAATGTGAATACAACCTCAAATTGATAGTGAAATGGAAACAAACAATTGAAATCTCCCACTGTGGGTTTATACAGACAACAAATTGGAAGAACGTCCCTAAATTAATATACCCCACCTAAAAATCATTAAAAAAATAAAACTATGAATTTAATGATCAGTTTAGAACAAACAACCAAGTGATAATGAAATGATGATGAATTGGGAGGGAAAAGGAGAAGAAATCTCACCTTGGAAACTAGAAAACACTTCATCTTACATTAGAACCACACTCTTAAAAGAGAGGGGTATTGGAGCTGGAGGACTAGAAATAAATAATTCTTACATTATTAATTACAAAATACATTATGACATATTTATTGTAATTCTGTATTAAAATTCATGTCATAAAGTCATAAGGATAACTGTTTCACTAAATGGTCATTGTGGATCCCACCTATGATGAGAACCCGTAAGTGCCATAAAAATGTTTTTAAATATAATTCTTATGTATGGATGATGTTTTTTGAGGGACAAAAAAAATACATGCCATTCGAGGTGAGTAATAATAAATATTTGAGTCACATTCTCATGGTGTACGACCTAGGTAATATTCAGAAGGATATTATGAGAACAACACCCGTGTGTAATAAATCCATATTTCATAGTGTCATTCGATGATCTTATCTTCTGAACTATGTTTTGGTCCTTATAATTTATTATTATTTAAATAATTTGGTATTAAAACTCATTCACTTGTATGTTTTGACGAAAACTATGATGATAGACTATTTACAGTGAGGTAAGATATGTTGGGGGTGTCCAGAGTAATACTGGAATAATAGATAATGAAAGAAAAGAAATTTCATTCTCTATCATAACAGAAGTAAATATTTCATTCCCTTTTATGGAATTGATATAGACTAAATAATTACATGTCCATGGTAAGAAATGGGCTAGTTCAATTCCATAAATTTGAAGAAAGAATAATCGAGCAGATGGTTTAATGGAACCTGTATGAAACCCGCTAAATTTTAGATATCGAGACAAATGGATTATATTACACATTAATCATTTTTAGGAGGTGACACGTCATTTCGGTGTTGTGTTCTTTCCCTACAGGTGCCTTGGAATGTTTCTATATGCTAATTTTGGACTTTACGAAGGCTCTACCTAATGCCACTGAGAAAGTGTCCAAGAGGGTCTCACACTATATGAATCCAAGTATCTCAGTTAAATATTAATTTAACATATTGATTAAATATTATTCGCTATTATATATAAATAATTATTCAAGGATTCCTTATCGCATTTATTTAGACACTAGGTATTTGAGAGAATATATTATGGGAGAAATAATATTTTTATTAGTGATTAATGTAGTGACGTTTATTTGAGAAATAAATTCCCATGATACAACATTTAATATATAAGGTGGATAAAAAAATGAAAATTGAAAAAAAAGTACAGATCATGTAGTTTTTCTAGGTATTTGTGAGAAAAAATTTTATTTATTTAATAAAATAATATAAGGTGTAATTTTTTGTGCACATGTCATGTAAAAATAATAATCAACTATTATTATTAGACATGGGGTATTAATAAGAATTAAAAGAAGTTAATAAATTCTTTCTAATAATTAATTCATTTTATTATTCTACATAATTAAAATCACAATTATTTTTTTATCATTAGCATAAAAATTCGTTAGGGTTGTGCTAAATGTATCTATAGAAATTACTCAAGATAATAGATAATTCTTTTCATCCATGGACGCCTTGATGTTAGGAGAGATATCCTCCTCCACCAAATCATGGAGAGCGCCTTGAAAGAGTCTCTCAAGGATATCGAAGGCAGACATTACAATTAACGTTTATTCTGTGCTAGCGCCTATAGATCCCATCAATAATGTCTAAAGAAACATGGAGCACATGTGGATATAAATAGAGGAATCCTAAACCTGGATTCTATGACGCAATGATAGATCAAATTGGATAATGACTGGAAACATCAACAAAGAGAGAATTACATCATGTTTGTTCTTTTCTTTTAATTAAATTAATTATAACCAATATATGGTGAACCTCAATATTGTTTTGGGACTCCCCAATTTTCATTGATTCTGCACTCTATTTGGAATATCTATCATTTTATTATCATGATGTATCTCAAATTGATCATCATTAATGGAATAAATTAATATTGGGGACACCCACCAAAGAAATTCTACTGCACCCAGAACCTATATGTTGTATTTGAGTAGTCATATCATTGATTATAATTACTTATTTTTTTGGTGAACTAAAAATTTAATAATTTCGTATATTAAATTAAAGTTAATCATTATATAAAAAATAGTCTCGATATTTATTTCTCCTCTTCCATTTCCCATTCACCTTATAGAAATTATTTTTTCTTTAAATTTTGAATAAAATAAAATAAATGGTCTCATCCAGAGGTTTCAAAGCATTATGGTCATACAACACAAAAAAACATGGTGTGCATTAGGTAGTACATGTTGTGTACTATAGGTCCCATGCACAAATATGGTCTGCAATACCACATCATGTCATTGAATTTTTTCTATATCATTATGACTCTGGGTGTTGAACATGAACATGTGGCACATAGTTTCCAAATTTCACTATGTATGGCCCACTAAACATTGTGTGTGGTGCCTTCTGGTTAGGGTTGGACCGCGTACCCTATATATGGATTTCTCAACTCAAAACCAAGTAATGCACATACTACATGGAATTTGGCCCACTTAACATTCCATCTATGCCGATGATTTTTGAAGTACATCTACATTTCATGTCCCCAAGAATGTACTTCAGGTGGATAATGAAAAAAAGTACACGCCATGTAGTTGGATCATCACGCCATGTACTCATCCAAAATATACAGATTTATTAAATTTTTTTATTAAATTATTCAATCCCTTGAGACATGTACCATAGTGCTTCATAAATTGGAGTCACAACATGTGATATGTGTTAAATATATATATATATATATATATATATATATATATATATATCTGTGTGTGTTTAATTTTACATCTGATTAATGTTCATTTATACTCATTGGGTAGTAATTAACGGTAATTCCCTATGTTTCCCCCAAGGTACAATTTACGTACAATATATTTTTAAATTACATTTTCTTATAATTATGATGGATTAAAATCTCATGGATATTTTGAAAAAGGGATTATGTAAAAGGATGAATTATTTAAATATAATTAAATAATTCATGTTCCATTTATCAGAAACATGAATGATTATAGAATTGAATGATAATTTTATTTTGGAGTAAATATCATTGCATATATGGATGATCATGATCTTGAACAAGACCTTTGTATGTGAATGGTTTATTTTAATTTATTTATTTAAATTAAATTTGTTTCCCGTTGAGCCTTATCCTCATTAATATGAAGGGGCCGCATGACCATGGTTTCTTTTATGTAAAACCCCATTTTACCCTTCCCCTGTGAGTGAGATAAAATCATATTTAATGGATGGAGCTCACATTCTAGTGGAGAGAACTCATGTTAGTATCCATGGCTATACCAATATAATGAGATACAAAGGTTAATAGGTGGGAATCTATAAACACAAACCCAAAAAGTTCATGTTGTTTCTCCACTACGTTTGGGGTTAGTATATCAACCTCTAGATTAACTAACAAATATAACAAGCTCATAATCATACCATTAATTTTATTTCTGTCAGTTTCATGGATTATTTGTTGTGGGTGTTTTTTCCTGATCACACCTTTAATGAATTAATAAATCATACAAGATGGAAATAAAATAAGTCTATATTATGTGTAAATAATATATTTGTCATAGTAAATCACCTATGAATATCCCACTTAATATTAACAAGAATGTAAGAATTAAAAAATATATAAATTTATCTATATGGATAAAATCCCTCAAGAAATAGTAAGTCGGTAGAGCCATCCAAATTCTTGGTTATAATTGAACCATAGTTTAATGTGCTTGACCATCCCTAGTTTGGGTGCTTTCAATTAACATGGTATTCTAATTTATTGTATTGGGTTGACTTGACATGGTCCACATCAATTGTTGACAACCACATCAATACATGATGTTACTATGTATAAATGGTTGATGAAATCCAAAATAAATGGATTTCATTATTGGGGAGTCCACTTAGTGGACCAAGGAGTTGCGAGTTAATGTAGTTATAATTTGTAATTCCTACATAAAACACTTCAAGTTTCATTACCAAACCTAGTTGGTGTAATTTGAAGGGAATTATAGATACATAACACTAGAATATTAAGGAAACATAATATTTCAAATTTAATAGTGATAACAATTGGATTTTGATAAAATCGTGGGAGACTAGTAAATATTACATTATTTATTTATATCTGTTTTATAATGATAATGTACTAAAACTTTTCTCATCTTAATTTGTATAAACATAAAAAAAATTACATAAAACATATGATTGGGAACCATACACAAGAAGGAAAACCTTCTCACCAACAACAATTTTTAGGAATGGTAGTGGTGTTTATGCATCATCCTATACGATGAGTGGAAATTGTATGAATTGGAAGATCATGTTATAGTTGCACTTGTAAAAGAGGCAACTGAATAGGAACTATATCTCTATATAGAACACATAGATGATGCCATTGATTTCAAATGGTTCATGTTATAATCCATGTCTTATGAGCTCTTAAAGCAAGATAAATACCTGGATTTGTATAGCATGATATATCACATTTAGGATATCTATCAAGAGAATGTGAGACCTGAGAGATATGAGATCTTCAAAGCATTTCTTATAACTAATCTCACAGATTATATATCGGTTGGGCCTCATGTAGTCATTCTTGTTGGGTACATTGAACACCTATACATATTAGTGATTATTTTCTCGGATGAGTAGTGTAAAGATCTCAACCTATCATCACTACCCAAGATCTTGTCTTGGTTTATTATCAACTAAAACACGATCAACAATGAGAAGAGTCTATTGGATGATATGACCATAATTTTTTATGTATATAAGTACATGGGTCATGAAAAACCTGTAATCCTTACAGTGAATAAGAAATGGAAGGAAAATTCAATGGGGCCAAGGATTCAGAAATGGTTTGAAACCCTGAGAACAATCCCTTAAAGAAAGGGAATATCTAAAGGCAGGACAATGAACGAGAGGTGGTAAATTTTTCATGTTGAATGCAAGGCCATTGGAAGAGGAACTGCACTATGAAGCATGGGGACAAAAAAAGGTGCATTCATTATTGAGTGGAATATCTACATTTCTACACATTGGGTATTAGATATAGCTTGTGGGATCACATATGTATTCCAGTGAAGGAAAAAAATAGATTTAGGATGACTGCTATAGTAGAGGTAGAAATTCGAGATTCCAATGGTGTGAGGTTGGCTATGTTTCCAATGGTGATTAACACATCTCTCTACCAACGGAAATGATTTAAGTTTTACGTAACTGTTATTAGGTTCCTAGTGTTACCAAAAACATCATTATTATATCATGTATGGAAATAGATGAATTTATTTTCATGTTTGGAAAAATGTGTTGTTTATTTTATAAGAACAATGTGTTTTATGGAATTGGGAATTTGAATAATGGTTTTTATATATTAAATTAAAAAAACTATTTAATAGAAATCGATAACAAAATAAACTCACATGACTCATACATCACCTAGTCAGGTTGTCACCATCTCAGTAATGTAAATGAGAAGCACTTGACAGTGATCTTCAAAGATAGATTTATAAACTCTAATGAGATAAACCACTTGATAAATGTTATGATTTTTGACATGGTAAAATGACCAAGACACATTTCGGAGGAATGGTTGAAAAGTCTATAGATATTATTGGATTGATTCACATGGATGTGTGTGGACTATTTACAATAGAATCTAGAGGGGGATATTCCTACTTCATCGCTTTTACTGCTGATTTGAGTAGGTATGGCTATGTATACATAATGAGGTATAAGTCATTGTCCATAGTGAAATTTAATGAATTCAGTAATTAATTTGAGAATCATATTGGAAAATAGATAAATAATCTTTGATCGTATCAAGGAGAGGAATATGAAAACCAAGAGATCATCAACCATTTACGGGATTTTGGGATTCTATCTCAACTCACTCCTACTAATACACCACAATGGAATGGTGTTAGTGAACGGAGGAACTGCACCTTGTTGTACAAGGTGAGGTTGATTATGATTCATGTAGATATTCCAATATCCATTTGGGGATATGCATAACAAACTGCAACGTACACATTAAATAGACAACCAAATAATGAGTAATCTAGAATTCCCTCCGAATTATAGAATCGATAGAAACTCATTTTGTCGCACACACATGCATGGGGATTTGAGGTATTTTTTGAGGCCTTCTAAGTAAATAAATTACACCCACAAGATATGTGGTGTATCTTTATAGGATATCCCAATGAAACGAAATAATATTACCCATATAACCATTCATATTATAATGTGAAAGTAACCATAAAATCAGTATTTATATAGAGGTATCACATCCTCAAAAAGGGAAGTGGGAGAATGATTTACATCAATGAAGTTGATGCTCAATATACAAAGGAGTTGGTACATGAACAAGGTTCCACAGGTCCCTGTTGAATAGGTTCTAGAAAAACAATTGCTACGTAGGAGCACAAAATAGGTAAGGGAACTAGAGTGATTTGTTTTACAAGTAACTAAGTATGGTGAATCACTGTTGTTTTAAAATGTTGATCCTCTCTACTATAAAGACTTATTAGAATTTTTAGAAGCTGTTAGTTTCCAAGAATCTATGAATTTGGAGATGGATTCCATGAATTAGAACCAATTTTTGGGTTCTGGATGACGATCCAATTGATGTAAAGCATATTGCATGAAAATTTGTATTCAAGAGAATGTTGGACATAGAAGGTCAAGTCATAACCTATAATGCATGGATATTAGCTAAAATATTTAGATAACTTCAATGAATTTACTATGATGAAACCCACTTTCCAGTTTACATTTTTAAATCCATAATGAGCATACTTTCAATAGTTACATCCCATGACTACAATATTGGGTAGGTGGATGTCAAAATAGAATTAAATAATAGGAATCTTCATGAAGATGTTTATATGACACAATCAGAAGGGTTTGTGACACGAGCTAAAGAAAAATGTGTTTCAATGTTGAAGATATCCATCTATGGATTAAAGAATGTATATAGGTCATATATCATTTGATTTTATTAATTCATAAAGAAATTTGGATTCATTAAAATATTAATGTGAGCGATGTGTTTATAATTGGTTTAATGGGAATGTAGTCGTTAGCCTACTAGTATATATTGAAGAAATATTACTTATTAGAAACAACGTACCTGTCTTACAGATATATAAAGACGGGTTGGAAAAGTGTTTCATCATGAAGAAAATATGTTAATCAGGATAAATTCTAGCGATAAAGATCATTCATGATAGATCCATCAGGCTGCTCAGACTATGTTAGGGTAAATTTGTTGACCAGAAACTAAATAGATATATTATGGAAAAATCCAACATGGGATCAGTTCTAGTGTCACATTTCCTACATCTTTCTATGAAAATGTGTCCTTAGACACAATAAAAGAATGATATGTTGATTATGATCCAATATGCTTCGGTTATTGATTTATCATGTATGCCATGTTAGGTACCAGGAATGATGTGTCCTATGTATTGATCATGGTAGAATGATTTCAAGTAGATCCAAGAGAACTTCGTTGTACTGTTGTAATATAAATCCTTATGTATTTGAGAATATGTAATGATATATTCCTAGTTTATGGAAGAGATACAGAGCTTGTCATCAGAGGGTATAATGATGTCGATTTTCAGAGATATCACAATTAATTGAAGTTGCAATATGGATATGTTTTTTGTATTAACGGATGAGTTGTGTGCTGGAATATTTCAAAGAAACTAGTTGTCACAGATTTTACAATGGATTTAGAATATATAGAGGACTATTATGGAGCCTAGGATGATATATCGATTCGGAAATTTGTATAGGAGATTAATATGTTGCCTATCAATATATATCCTATCTCATTTTATTGTGATAATAAATCAGAGGTAGCTCTTGAAAAAGAACAAATGTCACGTCAACTGAGAAGGTACATTCTCCAAAAATATCACGAATTGTGGTATTTATATCAAAGGGGTGATGTTGGAGTGGGAAGAGTGTCAATGGAAGAGAATATTGCAGACCCCATGACTAAAGGCCTATCTCAGCAGAAGCATGAATATCATGTGAGAGGAAGCGGGTCAAAAGTTGTTAGCAGTGGGATCATTGCCAAGTGAGAGTCTTTTGGAGTTGGTGGCCTAGAACCAACTTCTTTGTACGTTATTCAATAATATACACCTTATCACATCATGATTCTTCAGATATGTGACAATGCATGTGATAATTACCTAAGGATAATTGGTTCACTAGATGGCCATAGCGGATCCCTGCTATGATGAGAACCTATAAGGTCCATAACAATGTTATTAAATATATGTTCTATAGTCAGATGATGTTATTTTGGGGACACACAAAATATATGCCAATAGGTGTGAGAACTCCTAAAACGTTATGATACATTTTCATGGTATTCCCATTCTGTAATATCCAGGACGATATTATATGAATGAGACCAACTAGTAGGAAATCCACATATTATTGTGTCATTGGATGTTCCTATCTGCAAACATGTGTGTTGGTACATAGACATTAAGATTATTATTAAGGAGTATTTAAACATGCACACTAAGATGTAACAAGAACAACTTTGATGACACTCAGTTCGTAGTGAGTAGAGGATAATTTGGGTGTGTCACGAGTAATACCGCATTAATAGATAATGGGAGAAATAATATTTCCTTTCTGTTCCATAACGGATGTTAATATCTATGGGCCTTATATGGAATTGATATATACTAAATAAATCCAGGTCCATGGAATTGAATGGGAATGTTCAATTCAAGAAAGTCAAATAATGAATAATCGGGCACATGGGTTGATGTCACTAGTGTGCAACCCTCATTATTTGACATATCGAGACAAAGGGATTAAATTACACGGTAAGAATTCATAGGAGGAGACACACCATTGAGGCATGAAATTCATTTTCTATGGGTTCCATGGCGTGTTGCAAGATGATAATATTTGAAATTAGGATGGATCCACATAATTCTACTGTAAACGAGGCCTAGGGGGTAACACACTATGTGTTTCCAAGTATTATAGTTAAATATTAATTTATATTTTTGAATAAAGAATATTACTGATTTTGGATTAATAATTAATCAAGGATTCTTGATCACATTTATTTAGACAATAGTAATTCGAGAGAATATAATGTGGGAGAAATAGTATATATATTAGTGAGTAATGTAGTGATAATTAGTTGAGAAATAAATAACCATTATTCAAGGTCTATTATAATTTGTGGAGGTAATAATGAAAATGGAAAAATAATTATACATCTTGTATATTAATATACATGCCATATAGTTTTTCTATGGATTTGTAAGAAATAATATTATATATTTAATTAAATACTAATAGATCTAATTTTCTTGGAACATGTCATGTAATAATAATAGTAAAATGATATTATTAGACATGGGTTATTACTAAGAATTAAATGAAATGAATAAATGATTTCAGGTAATTATTTAATTTTTTTATTCTCTATAATTAAAATCAAAATTATATAATTCTCACTATCCTAGAATTTTTTTGTGGTTGTGCACAATGGATCTAGAGAAAGCTCTCAATCCAAGAGATAATTATTTTCATCCATCAATTCTCTCATGCTATGAGGGATATCCTCCTCCATCGGATGTAGGATAATTCTTTGCATGTGGCTCTCAAGGTGATCTAAGGCGAACACCACATGAAAAGGCCTTTACACATTAGTAGTCATAGTTCCCATAATCGGTATCTAGATATTCAGGGATCACATGTGGATCACTACTAGAATAATCCAACACTTGTATTCTATGACGCAAGGACAGATCACATAGTATCGAGACAGAAAACATCAACGAAGAAAGAATTCCATCAAGGCTATTATCATATACTAATTAAATTACATGTAACAAACATATTATGATATTCTATATGATTTGGGGACTCTCATATTTTATTATATTCATATTTCTATTACTAATATCCAATGTTTTAAATTCATGATGAATGTTGTATTGATCATCGTTAATAGAAAACAATTATAGTTTGGTACACCAACCAACGCATATCTGCTGCACCTGGAACCTACAAGGGTAATTATTGAAACTCAATGGAGGGTCTTCCTAGGTCTGGAAGAACTATGTGAATCAACATTGGGGGGGAAATAGTGAAAAAAGAATGAGTTAAGGATAAAACATTTTAGCTTCTCAAATCTAGACTATTTGAGAAACCCTAAGAACATTAGCCCAAATATGAGATGCTAAGGAGCTCCAAAGAGACAAATTGAAAATGGTAGTGAGGATGGGAATTTTTTCTTAGAATAGGAATTGGAATCACTGAAAAATATTCAAAAATTATAATGATATAAAAGAAAAAAATTACTTTTTAAATAAAATTGGAAATGGGCCCACGAGCTGGCCCAATACCTAAATAATTCCCCCAAATTTACCATTTTTATGAAATCATAATGAGTCCAAAATGACATGGTGGTTTACATATGTCAGGGGACTCAATGTAGAAAGTGGAATATGTGAAGAATGTTTTTTTAAAAAATATAGTTATAAAAGAAATAATTTTGGTTTTTAAATATTGAAATGTGCTCATGGTTGGTCCAAATCATTAAGTAACCACCATATCTAAAGAAACTCTCAAACACGAAATGAGGAACCCTCAATTTGATGATTAGACATATATGAAAGTTCAAAACTCCTAATTAATCTCACTAACATCCATTAAAATGATTGGGGTTTTCAATGAACCATATCTAAACAAATACATGAAATGAAAAAGAAAACCAGGTGTGACATGATTGCTATCAGTAACTAATAAGAAATCAATGTTTAATTTTTCTTCTATATTATATCATGGGTTCCAAAATTATTGATAATTTGATATATAATCATTTTCATTCCTCAACAGCACAGAAACACTGGAGAAAGATTGTATCATTTTCATACATCGGTCCCATTGTTCGTAATAAATTAATTTAATCATAATTGGAATTTGGAAGCACATTTACATTGAAAGAAATCTAGTTCAAAAGATCAATAAATTTATTGAATAATTTATCATTCCTCCTCATTATTTATTTATATTTAACTAATATCAAAACTATTTATAACACATTAAATTTTTAGTAAATGGAGTATAGCATTTTCTAATAATCTTTATAAAATTATTAAAATATTTCTAGTTTATAATGGTTTCAAAAACTACATTATAAATTAATTATTAGATATGATCATCAATATCATTAAACAAATTCACATCATCATTGAATCATGAATTTTCTGTTATTTCACCATTTAGATTTAATTTGTGATGTAATGCATAAAACCACAAAAAAATTACATGATCCTAGATTTATATAGAATTTAATTTTATCATATTCAAGCAACTCATGTATGGAAATAAAATCAATTAATAATTAATGAATTAATATAGTAATTTATTATTAATAATTATCACCTTTCTCATATTCATATGTGGTTGTTCATAAATTTTTAATATTACTATCCATTAATTACAAATCACCACAATATAAAATTTTAATATATTAAAACATATAAACATTTAAACGTATTTATTAGAATTTAAATTTTAAACATAAAGACATATATAAAACAATTAATTAATTTTTACATTTTTATCATAAAAATAATTATGAATAATAATCATAATATATAACTGAAAATTTTAAATAAAATTTTTTAAATATATATAAAATAGATAATTTAATTATGCATAAATTTTATAAAAAAAAATTATGTTAAAATTAATTCACAAATGAATAGAAAATGAAAATAAAATATAAATACCAAATGACATTATATCATCAAAAATAATAAATGAAAGGAAATTATAAAAAATTATTTCACACACCAAAATAGATAAAAAATTTATAAATACAAACAATAATAATTAATTATACTTCTAGAAAAATAAATTACTGTTGAAAATAATTTATATTCATCTAAAATTTATAATAGTAATTAATGACAAAAATAATAATAATTAATAATAAAAAGAATAAAAAATAATAATATGGTGAAGAAAATTTATAAATAATAGATAAATAATTTATCATTAAATAATTAAATTATTTGAAGTCTGCTAATTAAATAAAGATGTTGAAATCTGATTAACCAAATTGATGTTATTTGGAATTGGGTGAATGCTAAATGATTGAAAAAAGATATTTCAAAAAGAAAACTAACAAAAGAACAAACATAGACCATAAAAAATTGTATCTAGTCAACTAAATAGGATTTTTTAGAATAGAATAATATCATGGAATGTGAATCATGTATGAAGGATAATATATAGAAGAGAGTCGATATAAAACGATTATTTTAAATTGACTGAAATAGAAGACTGGCCATTCCCTATGGTATAGTGGTGACCTCACTTTTATAAAATTTCTATAGTTATAGTGAATATAATTAAAAATGATATGGTTTTCATGTTCCTAAAATATTTTTAAAATAAATTTATTAAAAGTTTATTTTAAAATTGACTATAATTTTTGTTTTCAAAGATTGGACATTGGATTTTTACAAATTATGTTGGATGTATTTATAATTTTTAAGTCCATTTTACAAAACAAAGTCATTTTATAGGTTATAGATATCACATTTAATATTTGATTCTGCAAAACCAATGTCAAATATTCTATGTAAAAGACATTATTTCTAGTTGTGAAAAAAATATTTTTCAACAAATTTTTAGGGATTTTTTGAGAAATAATTTAATTAAGTTCATCAAATTTTATAAATTTATTGTAATAAATTAACATTATTTTTTTAATTATCATTTAAAAAATATGTTAGGATTAAATTTTGGTTTTTTCTAAATGGAGTTATTTTATATCATGTAGTGAAAAATACCACTTCTTTTAAACTATCATTTCATTTTAAAAAATTAATAAATTTATTGTTACATTACAATTAATAATTTATTATAAATTTCTATAACTATTAAATAATTATATCATATATAATTAATTAAATTTCATTCATATTTATTACAGTTTTTTGTAATAGAATATTTTTAGTCGTTCAAAACATCTTTAAAAAAATTGTTTTTAAGTCCATAATGATTCTTTATTTTAATGAATTAAAATTAATCATAACGAGGAATGATACAAATAAAATTTATAGATTATATAATAATAGATTTAAATATAAATTTATTGAATTGATATTATTTTTCATAGAGTTAATTCAATATCACTTTTCCATGAAAAGAACATTTTCTAGACATTAATTTTGTCTTCATGATTTACATGATTATTATAAAATAAATTACTGAGACATATATAAATATTATTTTATTAAATGAATTAAATATATTTAACCATCATTATTTATATTATTTAATATGGTCAACATAAATTTTTGACATAATGAATTTTAACATTAGTAAAAATCTATCACAATGCTAAAAGGGTAAATCAGGTTCACATAGGATAAAAATGGTTATTAAATAAAAAAATTATCATTTAGTGCTTATTGAATGAAATTATTTTGACCCATATCACCCTATTCTTGATATTAAAATACTTATGGGATACCATTCACTATTTTTGACAAATGAAATAATTTAGGTAATGAGAATGGGAAAATAGAATTATTTATCCCTTAAATATTTATTATATGTTTACATGTGGATAAATATAAATTTCAAATGAATATTAAATGTTATTTTGAGTATGTTGAATATTTTTTATGAATGGTATCTTCTTCTAAATTTTTATTTATTAACTAGTTAGAATAAATACATAAACAATACTATCATAACATGTAAGAAAACTGTTGAAAACTAAATGTAAATAATTTTAAAACCATTAAAAGTATTGTATTTGGGATTATTTATCGTAATGAAATTTGATATTTAATAATTATATTTTTTAAAAATTTAAGTGAATAATAATATTAATTAACTATTATATTTAATTATTTAATGTCAAATTAAATGAATTGTTTTAAAATAATATTAATGACATTTTATGAAAAAAACATATTATTAATTTATTTAAAAATAAAAAATCACTAAAATAATAAAATTAGGATATTAAAAAGACTAAATTTAAATCCTTTTTTCATTTACGATGAAATTCAAATCTTATAAATAGTTTATAACCCTCTAAATTTTAAAATGATGTCACCATGGTTATGGATAAAACAGGATTACTAGGGGTTAAAAAATAATATAAGTGTTATTTTCATATATAATGAATTATAATTTCTATTTTTTGGCTTGTATCAATCATATCATATCCCTAATTAAAATACATTGATATGTTTATGAATTAAAATTCAATATGACCTTATAATAAATTAATACATTTTGTAATTCAAATATAGCCCCTTAGCTTACTTATAAAAGAGAACCACCTCTTCTTTATACTCTAAAATTTCATGAATAAATTTTTATCCAATACCGACATATATACCAATCTTATTTCACTACCCCTATCATTGAGTTTTTTTAGATCATTAATTCCATCATGGAAGGATTTAGGTATAATCCTAAAGATTTTTTCTGAATATGTTGTATTATTCTAAACAGACTAATTATATATTTATTATTCAATCTATATAAAAATTATTTAACCATGATAAAATATTTATATCATTATTCTCCGTATATGTAGTTGTTTTTATGTTTTTTATTAACTAATATCTATATTTTCATTTGTAAAATGTGGTTAAAAACCATTATTTGTGTGTTTATTAGACTACAATCTCTCAAACCAATATAATTCATATTCTACCAAATCCAAATTCATATCATTTTAACAATATATTTAATATATATATATATATATATATATTACAATCATAAATTTTTTTCATTGTTAAAAGATAATATATTTTTTACATTCTTACTATTCCACTCAGAGGAAAATTAATACATTATTCATTTGTATGTGTGGACTACTTCCAACATGAAGCAATGTAATTTTTTTTAATTACCACATAACATTGATGATATTTTTATAAGTATATTTAAATAATTAATATTTTACTTGTGTTATTATTATCATTTATGAAATATAAATTAATACGTACCTTATTTCTATATAAATTTTAGAAAATGGAAATGGAAATCCTATATACGTACAGATTACCTTATCTATGATTATAACACAAGTCATTTTTATTATGAATTATTCATGGTTGGTTAGAAATATATAAATTTTTATCAATTTTAATTATATCATCATTATAAATATATGTTGGAATAAGAACCATTTTTACTATAGCGAAAATAGTGAAGTAATTTTAAAAAAATGAACTCAATATCATTAAAACAACTAATGTGAAATAAATTAATTATTTAATTAATTTTAACATTATGTTAAATGAGAGTTACTGTATAATAAAAATGAAAATATTTCATAAGAAATTAATAATTAATAAAATTTCATTATTCAATAATTTGATGAACATAAGTGACATGTATGACCTAATATTAGTGATTTAATCTCAATTTAACATCATTTAGTAATATTTATTTGATATTAAACTAATTAGTTTTTATGTAGTATATACTAAAAATTTGACGTAAATTCATGAATCAATTATAATTTTGGATATATTGAATTTAAATCCATATTATTTTATCGAATTAGTTTTTAACTGAAAGTTAACATGTGGTACATGCATGATATTTCAATTTCATTTCATTTTGTTATATTACTACTTCAATATATTTAATATACAAATATTATTTGTATAATGTCATTTGATTTTTAGGTTATATTTTAAGTTTTATTTATTTTATATTTATTTTTTGATCACTTAATAATTTCATTTATTAAATCTAAATAATTAGATATTTTATAGTGATTTAATCTCAATTTCTACTCCATTGATTTATATTTTCTATTCTTTACCAAATTATTTTAATTAACTGTTTCTACTAAAAATTTTATATGTTATATCATGAATATATAAATTTTTATGATATTTAATCTTTCTTTTCTTGTTATTCCCTTTATGTGGGTTATGATTCAAATATTACATATGTGGTATGGTTTATAACTTCATTCTCTTTTTGACCAGGATTGTTGACACTTGAATTTACACTATAGATAATTATTTTATAATTTTCTAATAATCCCATTTATGTTTTTATACAATGTTAATTCATTATGATAACATGTAATATTTTAATTCAAATGTATTGGAGAATTAATTTCATTGAGAATATGTTTTTATGAAATGACAACATTATTTACATATATCCTAAAAAATTAATTTACATCCATATTTTTTATTAAAAAATTATTTACAATAATGTTTATAAAATTACCCTATGATTTTTTAATGTATGATTACCCTTAACAGAATTTAAATTAAATAGATATAAAGAAATATTCTTGTGATTTCCAATCAATGTACTTTTTTTAATTTTGTTTTTTAAAATTTGATCGGGATAATTTTTCTATCATAATGATCAGGAATGAAAAAATTATTTCATAATGACAAACAATTTTATATAATATTTCATTATAATTTTAATGTTCATTTATAAGAATAATATTTTCTTAGAATTTTGATTTTTTTAGTTTTTAGATTTTTTTTTATTGTGAAAATATGTATTCTAATCAAAATGATTTGATAATATTTTTATGGAATATATATTCATTGATGTCAACAAAAGATTATTTAAAAAAAAGTCAATTATTATATGTTTTAATGAAAAATTGTTTTTCTTTTTCCTGATTTTTATAATTAGTTTTACTAGGGAATTTTTTGGAATATACATTCTTGATTAATCATGTAATTATTTTGTTTCTATTGAATGAGTTACTTTTTTTGATCATAGTGAATTACATTTCCATTGAATACATTTTCCTTATCATGGATATTCAAATTTAGTACACCATATATATAATTTATATTTGCTGATTTAATTTGAATGTCTATTGACTGATTTGGAAAATATTTCTATTTTTTTCCTTTATTGAATACTTACATTTATATATAAGACACATTTTTAATTAATTCAATCGATCATTCAATATATGATGACTTACGTTTATATGAAGTAACAAGTGGGGACTAATTATAGTTATCCCCTCGATGCTTCTCTGAGTCTCATGAGAGATATTGATAAGCTATCATTAAATTTGTTTTTCGTGTATTCCTATGAATGGATTAAATTGTATTAACACATGGTCTTCATGGTATAGATATCATGATGTCTAATATTTTGAATTTCCGTTATCTACCATTTAGTTGTCATTATATTTGAGATTACGTGATTGATATTTTATAAAGATGAATTTTATCACTTGTTATTGATTAATTTGTTAGTAATTTAATTTAATTAATTATCAATATTAAATTTAACTCATTGATTTATGGAATATTATATTTTACATATCCTTAAATAAAATATACGATTTCAATTATTTTGATTCCTTTCCCCATGATCTAAAGAATAAATATTGGAATTATATTAAGGTTGAAGTTTTTTTACCTTCAATATATAGTATTTCATGTTTTCAAATGTAATGTCAGATTAATGCATGTATTTAGTTTATCAATACTACTAAATTATTCATTGCATAAAAATTAGATCACTTGTATCTTATTCCAAATTAGTATTGTAACCAAAAAGGAATGGAAACTATGGTTAGGTTTTTTAATAAATAATATAAATTACAGTGAGAAATGATTATATGTAAATGTTATATTTATTGAGATAACTATTGAAGAACACATGATTAAGGAGGGATATGTTTTATTTTACGTACGTATTTACTTTTGAGATATTTAAGGTTGGGTTGATTTTGAAATTAAATAATTTACAATTGATATCCTTAGGATTGAGGACAGTTCATGATATTGTTGGTAATGTTTATCGAATTTTTAAGTTGACTGTATATATTTGACAGTGTTTGTAAAAAATAATATTTCTTATGTCTTTATTTTTAATGTAAAGTTAATTTCAAATTAATATTATATTTAACAGTAGTTTTTTGAAATATATACACTGGTAGTATTAGATATGTTATACTATTATAAATATATGACTAGGGAATAAACGACCAATATTGTTTAAGGAAATATGATTATTATGATTTAGCTTAATAATGTTTGGTAGATTCCGTAGTCGAATTTGTAACTCTAATAATAATTATTTAATGAATACCAAATACTACTCTGAATAGTAGGAAATAATTATTATTAAAAGGAAATAACTTATTTACGATCTTATAATGTGATGGACTTGGATTTCAATGCATTTAAAATGCTTATAATGTTTTATAATGTGGGATTCACTCAACCATAAACACACATAATCAACAAAATATTAATAAGGAATTATCAATAAATCTATAATGTGCATATTAAATTTAAATTATCAACATTTATTACCTTTTGATGGAAATAATTATTATGAGTTAACATTGAAAAATTCATTTAAAAAAATCTTTTTTATTATATAATAATATATGTAAAAAAATAAATGATTATAAATATTGAATTTAAATTCGAGATATTCCATATAAATATAATTTCTGAAAAACAAAATAATCTTAGTTTAATTTTTTTATTTTACCAAAAATAAATGACTTTTAGTTTGAGGTTGGAAAATATGGTTTTTGAAAATTTAATTGATTTTATAGATTCACATGAATATAAAAATAACATAAATTGTATATATTGTTTTAATGAATATGTATATAGAGTTTAATAAAAATTGTATATATAATAATTTCATGATAAAATTACAAACCAATATTTTATATTTTTGAAGAAAATTATTTTCTTCATAAATATTTGTAACATATTATAAATTGTTATTTAAAAAATAATTTTTATAAATTGAATCAAATGTAATAGTTTTAATGTTTAAAATTTTTAACTTACAAACTTGGATCAACTAAGTCATCTAGTAAATCGGTCTGTTACATGTTAAGGAATAAAAATGATTACATAAACTAGTCTTGAGTATTACCATAATAAGACAAACAACCATGATACAATTTGAAAAACTGAGACACCAAAATATAAATTTAATTTAAGAAAAAATGATAAACAAGAAATATATAAACAAATGAATCCATAAAGTATCCATTTTTTCAATCATCACAAAAAATACATCTAGATATAAAGGTTATTGAAGGTAGAAAAGCTGACATGATACATGATACCCTTCCTTTTACCCGGATCCTATACTACAACATCCACAACCACCTTAAGGAAAACTCATTTTGTGAGAAACAATACCCGTAGGATACAAATATATGTTATATATATGTTTTAATAATAATAATAATAACATATGTCATTTATAATGTTAATAGTTTTACAATGCATTTACATTATCCCAAGCCCACTGGTACGTCATTTTCTATGGTTTTCATAAAATATATTCAAATTCAAAATGAATGATATATGAATTGATTATGTGGTAAAAAATACAATCAAAATTTTAAAACATAATTTATGAAAGCAGAAACATATAATCAAAATAATAGATCATGTGAAACAATGTGACATAATATCATTTGAAAATATGTGAGAAACATTCCACGATAAAATCCATCATGTGATGAACAACCAATAAATGAAAAATAATATTTTATCATGCTCTATACTATAGTATAAATTACTATTAATAAAATAAACCAAAACTTGATATATTATTTTAAAATTATTATAAATTTCTTTCATATTCGTTTGATATCACAAAACCTATAGTGGCATTACATACCCTACAATTGACATATATGTTTACGATGAACCCAAGGTTCTCATTGCGATTATCTTTTCTCAATCCATTTAAAAATAATTCATGATATTTATAGAAAATTTTCAATTCATTGAATTTATTATTCAGTGTTCTTAAAACCATTTTTGATCAAAAATCACCAATTAATAATTTAATCAAACTCGTAGTGTACAAAAACTCATTTAAAAAAACCCTTTATTAATTTATCTTCCCATGAAAGCCATTAAGACAATTTATGACATCAAGTTATTTTATAAACCAAATTAAATTTTCAATAAAAATAATATATTAAAATAACTAACCCATTTTATTGAAACACCTACATTAGGAATGTATATTGAATTATTCTACTTATATAATATAGATGGGAGAATAGTAGATATGATCCTCATGTTCTTAGAAAAACATGAAAAGAATCAATACTTTTTAAACCCCATTATATCTAGAATAAAAAACCCTCTTTGGATCCAAAATGATAAAAGGATAAGATATTTATCCATGTACTGTAAAGAAGAATTTAAATCTGATCATGAATGCAACATTAATTGAGATAATTCTTGATAAATAAAAAAAATTCACCAAGAATATTGATATATAAGACTCTAGACAAATGTTGAAGGTTTAGGTAAAAAAAAATAACATATGGGGGTTATTATAGGCTAAACCATGGACATGTGTATATTTTAAAAAATTATGTATTAAAAAAAATGTGTGCATGGTTTTCTAAGAAGGCCACATGGATTGGAGTAACAGTGTTCCATAACCGCACACCCTATATATAGTTCTTTATTATGGTGCATGGTTTTCCCATGCTTTTAATTTAACCATGATCTTATGGTTATTAACCCCTCTACATATGATGAATAGCTTTGAGGGGGGTTTAAATTTTTTGATAAACATTGTGTCCCCTTATTGAAGAACAAGCATGGTCTCATTGTTTCTCGGTACAAACTGGACAGTTTTCCCAAACTGTGAACTACACCAAGGGATCCCCAAATTTTCCGAATACTCTTAAAACAACCCCAAAGTAAGACTGAACAAAATAAATGTCCAATATGGGGTTAGTAAAAACCTATAAAAGATAATGGAACATTACAAAATTAGTGATCTAAATAATTTATTAACGGCCAATTTATTTTTATCTCTAAATTGTATGGATCCTTGGGTAAGTATATATTACCATGGTAAAATTGTTATTTTTTAAAAAATTATGATTTTATAAATATCATATATTTTTAAAATTAGTGGAATATTTTTTACATTAATACTCTAATATAATATTTAAAATAATATAAAAATTAATTTACTATCTTTTTATTGGCAATAAATGTAAAAAAATATTATGAAAACATGGTAATCAAAAAATCTTATTCTACAAAACAAATTCGTACCACAACATATATCAGAAATTAAATGGTAATTTTTAAAAAGATTATAACATTAAATAGGTAAAATTGATATCAAATTAAAATTTATCATTTTGAAATTTTTCAATAATGATATATATATATTTTTGGTCATAAAATAATTTTCATGATTAATATTAAGTTATGATTAATAATATTATAAATGTACAATTTCTAGAGATAAGAATTTTCCAAATTGAAATTTACTTTATAAATTATTTAAATACATTTAAGGTTATTAATTATTATCTTCATGTGTTACTAACCATTCATCACCTGGCCAACAAAAGTTTACTCAAATTCTGTTATTTCACTTTAATATACATTTTTATCCATAGAGAATAACCTTTTACTCACATGTAAGTGAGGGATCAATTCCATGCATTCAATACACCACTTATATTTAAAAATTTACAAGGAAACATATGTAAAATTCTACTAACTGAATTATTTGACACATAATAATTAACCTATTAACCAAAAATTAACCTTGTTACTTTCAACTAAGTCTTTCTTCAATATTATATTCATTGTCTAGAGATTAATAACTTAAAATTTTTAAATTTTTTTTTTATTATTTCTTATATAAAAAATCACAACCATAGTATAATAATATTCTCAACATAATATTTAATATTTTATTATAAAACTGATGCAAAAATATTTATTAAACCAAATCTATGAAGTAAAAAAAAAGTTAACAGTGCTTATTTCTGTGTGTGTGTGTGGATTACTACCTCCACAAAGCAACACACTTGGATACTTTTAACCACAATTAATTTATAGTTAAATAGTTTATTTACTATGAAAATTTGATATTTTTATTATTTAGATGATTTAAAGGAATAAAATAATTATTTTCATCATTCATTCCATTATATGAGAATATTGGTTTCATCCATGTTTGAGTGTGGACTAATGCATCCATTAAATTATGTTTCTCTTAAGTTTACCATATCAAATACATTAATTGAAATAATATTTTACATAATGATTAAAAATGTTATTTACTACACAATTTACATTATTTAATGATAGTATTATACATCTTATAAGTAGCATTGACAATAAATGGTTATCGTAAAAACAAACACTAAAAAGGAAAAAATAATGTATCTTTTATAAAAAGAGTCTGTTACTATAGATTATACATAAATATATTTTTTTACTAATATAATATCAATTGATATATTAATTTCAATTTATGTAGATAGTTAACGAATTTTATAATAAATTTTATCATATTTAATAAACAAAATGAATTTTAATGATAGTAACATAAAAACCATCTATGGCGTATCTAAGTAAAATACTACATTAAAATTAAGTATAAAATGTTAATAAATTTACCTTATAAAATTACATAAAGAATCATTATATTGGGCAGTACATATATAATGATTTTAATATAACCAATCACGAAATAAGGATAATATCTAGAAATAATTTGGACACACGTAACAGTTTCATCCCAAAACTTCCTTATTTGAGATAACTATTATTTTATACAAATTATTTTTTATAATTGATAAATATACTTCCATTTTTATATTTAATACAATGTAATATTTTTTCATTTTATTTTATATTCATATTATTTCTCTTTTCCTTTCATGATGTTTTTTCAGAATGTATCTTATTTCTTATGTGTTTTTTACATCATAATTTAACATAATTAATTTTTTTTACTGTTTTAAATAAAATATATAATTTAAAGATTTTATATAGTTCCCATGAAGTTATATTATAATAATAATTTATTTAATTCATCTTATCTATAAAAATATATGAATTTCATTTTTTTTATGACTTTTGATTCAATAAATTTTAATCCCAAAACTGATTTTCATCTCAAACTCCCCTATTTGAAACATTTTTGTATTAGGCACCAAATTTCATTAAAGTGGTGTATATAGTAAATAATTTAGATCTAATATCATAAAATAAACTTAGTCAATTATATTTTTTGTCTAATATAATGATATCTCCCATTTTATTTTTTTTAATTTGAATGTCACTCAAACCTTATGGTTTATATTTTGAAACACATTTTAAAATATATACCTCTAAAATATGATAAACTATATGGGGAATTTATAAATGATTTCATTATAATATCTCAATTAATAAATAATTTTTTTATTAGTGGTGATATTTTTCAACATTACATTTTTTCAAACCATACTTTTTATAACATATTAATGTGCTGTTTTTCAAAAAAAATTAGAAGAATACCCTTTGGCTAATATCCACATTTTTGGACATCCCTATATCTATTTAAAAAATTTAAAAATTAATTCTAAACTAACATAATATTATATTGAAATATTTTAAAGGAAAATCAGTTAATTTCTACTCAATTTTTCCGTTTTAATAAAGAAACATATTTTGTATTTTTCATGTACATGTATCATTATATATTATTTTCCATTTAATTTGGTCTATCATTTATATATTCCCATTAACTAATGTAGAATGATTTTCTACTTTGCTATTATAAAATACATTTGTTACAATAATATCTAATGTTTTATTTTCTTAATTACTTCCCATTCGAGTTGATCTCTACAACCCTAACAAAATAACAAATCTAAATCCACATCCTATGATTTATCTTATTCTGGATTGAGGGAATTTACAAAATTTTATCATAAAAATTATTTCTCTGGATGGATTATTTACTCATAACATCCATAGAAGGAGTGATCCATCATAGTCATTTTCTCTTGTAATCATTTTCAACATACAACCATAATATTTTCTTAAATGCCATTCCTCTATGAATATCGTATTCATTATTTTGTTGGTTGGAGGGTGTTCTCAAAACAAATATATGTTGATTTGGGAGAAATTATTGCCTAAAATTAATAACATTATTCTATATTATATAAATTCTTTATTCATTATTAATAACATTGAATGGTATTTACCATGAATGTTATGTGATTTCATTGTTTTTGATTATGATTCCCTAGGTCCATTATGTAAAGTTAATAATTTAAATTTTATTTTTTATTAACATTAAAATATTTTTGTTGTTTCCATATGATTTTTCTTGATTTATAATTGGATTTTCTATGAAACACATTTTATTTCAATGGATTTTTTATATGAAAAATTGAAAATAACTTGAAATAAATTTTATTTCTATTGGTTATATTATGATATTATGATTTTTTTCACATAGATCCAAAATATTATAAATTATGAGATTAGTTGCATGTATATCTTTGTGCAATGAATTAAGTAATGTCTTATATCTCATGAGTTAGAAATTATATGTCTATCTTAGTAAGTAGCTAGGTCAACTAATGGTGAGTGTGATGGAGTATATCACGACTAAAAAATTAAATAGGGAACAAGTTATAATATATCGACGTTTAACAGGATAAAAAACCTATATTTGTGATTGTTAAAGTTTATTTTAATATATTCCATGTACCATGTTTTATGATTCATGTGAAGTAACCCACGAATCAGATAATTGAGTAATTATTTATTTACGTTTAGCATATAAAATACGTGGGATACATTTCGAGTGGTTCTTAGTGGTTTTAGGTATTTTTGGAGACTTATTAGAGGTTAATGGTTATGGAATGATTATTTTAAACCATCCACTATATCTACATGATATTATAAGGGAATAATATGTTCAATTGGTAGCGACATTATTGGATTATGTTTTTTCAAACAATGGAAATTTCCAGGTAAAACTCTTTCTGTCTGGAATGTGAGGAAAATTATTGTGGTTTCATAATGTTCCTAACCAGGGAATATAACAATATAAAAGTGGGAAAAAATTTATTAGTAATAAATGATTGTTCCTTATTTTTCTAACATATATTACATTATTTGGGAACACTAGTTCATTGATCTAATTAGAAATAAGTCCTAACCTCATTTTTTATCACTCAGTCTATCATAATCTTGAATTCATTTTATCCCTAGAAAATAATGATGACTCCTTTAATATAGAAGTTATTATTATAGGAATAAAATCATTTTGGGGTTACAAACTATTCAGAATGTATATAAAATAAATGATTTAGATAATCTATGTTTCGTTCTTCATTTTTTCCAAACATTTAGTGATATGTGACTTCTCTCCCATTATACAAAAAATAGAAAATGGGGAATTTGTTTTCCTTAAATGAATATCATGATTTTTTTTTGTGAAAGTCATTTTTAATTTTTTTTATGTAAATCCGTTTTGCCTTTGGATGTGATATTTTAGGAATTGGATGGTTTTTGTAAAACACTCTTTGGGGATATTTTTGAAATTTTTTATTTAAAATAATTAATTTTATCAAACATGGAGAATATTTGATGAAATAATTTTATGAAAGAAGGATATTATGTAGATATTTATGGGCATGGAAATTTTGAATATACGATTTTGGTGAGTTTCTTTCTTTATATGTTACCCCAAATAATGGGCTTGTATTATTGGGGTACAAGTATGTGACCTTGGTTAATGGGAATGTGCCATCGGGGCACTAGAATATTGGTCACCTCTTTTTGACATGGGTGGATTGACAAGAGAACAAACGTTATTATAAAACTATCACCCGGGAATGCCTTGGTGCGTGTGTGTGTGGATACATTGTTTTGGGTATTTCAAATAATTGAAAAAGGTTTTATTATTATTGAAAAAATTACATTGATCTTTTTTTGTGGATTTGATACGAACTGTATTAATATTAAAAAAAATATTTATTATAAAATTTTCTTACTGGTTCTTGTCCTACTATAATAAGATATGAAGTACATGGGGAAATTCAACTTTGATTATAGTCACACCATTCTTGGTAACATTAATGTGTTCGCAAGTTTTAGATATCATTATATCAGCAATGTGATACTATCTCATTTCTTTTGTAATTCCTGTAGATATTTTAGGTGAGGCATGTATATTTAGAACATGGATCTAGTTGGAGTTAGTTATCATGAGTCTTTTAACGATTAGGAATATTATCTTATACATATTTTATAACTCTAATATTTTTGTTTAATGTTTTGTTTACATTTTTTTACTTCATTATTCATTTATTATATAGCGGTTTCAAATGTTGGTAGCTATTTGTTTGATATTTTTTGCATTTAAGGGAAATCATACCCCCATAAATCAAAAAGAACATGGAAATTATGGCTATACATTTGTATCTTGAGTATTCTACTCAAGGCCATTTCCACTACTACCTAATCTCCAGAAAATGATGTTGAATGGGATTCTAAAAATGGTATTAGTATTTTCATTACTTCAGTATTTCTTTGACAAATGATATCATCTTATATGATCCATAAGTTGAAAATTCTATCATTATATCTTTTTGATGTCATCAAGTGGATATGATAATTAATATTTCAAATTTATAGATAGAAAATACATATATACCCTTTTTTTATGAACATCAAACTATCATTTAGTTTTGGTGTGAAGTGTTTTAAGAAAATATTAGGTGAATTTTTTGCTCATCATCACAGGGTTTTCAAATTAGAATTTTATTGAATTAATTCATAGTTATACTTCCCATCATACATATATTATTTAAAAATATTATATTGTTGTTTGAAATGGATGAATTTTTTGTAATTTATAAAATTGTTTAAAGGGTTGATTTTAAAGGGAATGGATATAGTATTTCAAAAATATAATAGAATGAAAAAAATCGATAGTTTTTGGAGTTATATGATTGATAAATATGATTATGTGGTAAATATTAATTTATTATCCTGAAATTAATAATGAGTGAGAGTAAATTCTATTTTTCCAGTTATAGTTAATCATACTAGGTATGGGTCATTAAAATAAAAAGGAAAAAGGTGATGAAATTGTTTTTTCAACTAAGACATAAATGAACTCAGACCTAAATCAAAACATTATCCATGATTTCTTGATAATAGTTTGGGGTAATAAAAATTAGGATCCATCAAAAGTGGAACATTTGTATTAAGTCAAAAAATAAGTTCAAATAATATTTCATGGGGATTATGAGCTATAAAAACTATAACTATGGTTGAATATGATGAATTGAATCACTAATTTCCATTGAAAAATAATCAAGCAGAAAATGAAGATTTAAATGTATATACTAGTGGATCAAGAAATATAATTTTGGGGTTTAGTTTTCAATTATAAACATGGCCAATTAATCTCATCAAAGGATTTGAAAGAATTTTTTAATAAAAAAAGTTATCATCACACATTTGAAATTTATTGAACAATGGAAATTTTCAATTTGATGTAAGATAGTCCATTAGTAATAGATTATTCAAAAAAATATATGAATTTAGTCAACCTGGTGTTTGATATAATTGTCCATTTCTACATTATGTAATTAATTTTTTAGTTATGGTTATGGCCTAATGTTCTCTCAAATATTTTCAATCATTTAATAATACTCTATAAAAAAACTCTAACTATAGATACTAATATAGAAATATTTCTCTATGTGAATATAGGTGCATGGGTATTTTTTATTCCAACTACAACATATGGGAACATTTATACTATGAATCACAAGAAAGGGAGACCAAATTCTAGAGTAGTGGGATACCACATAATCAATCTATGAAATTTGAAAATATTCACCCTTATCAAAAATATAATTTATGATGATTTCAATGTGGTTTCTTTCAAAATATAAACTGAAATTTTTGTAACCAATAAGATAATTCATTAATTTTTATTATATTGAAAAATTCAATGATATTATCATTGTACTCCAAGGTGTGGTGTTAGAGGAACATCTCTTTATTTTAATAATTCACACCCCTCAACATAATGATTTTAGAAGAATAAATCCCTACCATTATAATTGAGTGAGACAAGGTGATTATATAAATACCACAACTCCTAAACCAAAAAATATCAATAGTGGAATATAGATAAAAGAACATTCAGTAAGAAATTGTATAGATATGAGAAGGTGATCATAGATTATCAACTGAGTACTATGATTATTTTGATTTCAACCATTATGTAAGAATTTTTTGATATAGTAAAGTCCTACTCATTTATTTCTTCATTTTTATATTTCATCAATGAGATTTTCCAATTTATATTATGCCTTCTATTTTGAAAATCCAAATTATTCATGGCCAAAGAGTGTATTGAACGTTTTTTTTTTCTAACGATTTTTTTAGATCAATCGATGAGACTAATTTTTTTAAGAATTTTTAGTTCATGATATAGATATCTATGATTTTATTTGAGTTATTGATTAGTTGATATTTTTCCACTCCCACATTTTTTGTTATGAGAGAATGGTAAGATTCCCATATCTTGAAGGAATTGAGAAACTCATTACGGTATAAAGGGATGTTAATCCATGTACAGTGGGATTTTTTGAACATATAGATGTAAATAACTATTATAATTTAGTATATAAAAGATTTTGATATGTTGATAATATTAAAAATTGTAATTTTACAAACATCATTAAAAAAATTCGATACTAATGACTTAATAATCTCTTAGGGTTGTTACCCAAAAGAGGAGTAGAGTTTTAGAAACACCTCCTTCGATGAATCAAGTTGATTTAAATTGAATAATATTTGATGGAACAAACCGAAAGGATGATTTTTTAGATTTAGTTGGAAGAGTTTTAATGAAAATATTTTTTTTACCTAGAAGGTTTTTTGGGTATCACTGGTTCTTTTCATTATGAAGTATTCAGAAATGATATGTTTTATGTGAATTATAATAATCTTAAACAAATTATGACAAAAAATTGGTACACACTTCCTCAAATTGATGTCATTTTATTTAAAGTATGGTGATACTAATAGTTCTAGAAAATGTAATTACATTCGAGATATCGCCTACTATTTCATAATAAGTATGATATTTTATAGAAAATAGCCATAAGTAGATATGGAAATTATGAATATGCCATTTTTTGGTCTTATAAATGCACCAAAAATATTTTAAACGTTGATTAATAAAATATTTTAATGGAATGTATATTACTTCTTAGTGGAGTTTTTGAATGTAATTTTGGTATATTCTCATACCATAAATGACAATGAACAACAATTTTATATAGTTTTGGGTAACATGTGGGTGAATCACATTAATGATAAGTCATAAATGTTTTATTTATGTATGAAATAGTTTTGATTGCGTGGCTATGTAAATTATAAAAATTTAATTTCAATAGATCCAAGAAATATAGATTCATTAGTATCTCAAAACTGAACAAATAATATATGCGAGATATATAACTTCCCTACCTTAGTGTCTTTGAAAAGAATGATTTCTTTATGATTTTCCATTTTTTACCCCAACTATTGAAATTATTTATATGTAATGATTCTTCTTTACAATGGAATAATGAATTCCATAAATCCTTTTAATTCGTTAACTTTTGAATTAAATCTTAAATGATCCTATAGATTCCATAGCCTAGACATGGCTATGTTGTATATTTTGACGTATTATGATCGTGTTTTGGATGGGTTCTAATACAGATATATCATCTTGTTTCATATTGTTCTTGTAGGTCATAGATGTATGATACTAATTACCCAACACACAATTTAAATATGAATATAATAGTCCATGATTTTAATACATGAAATCAATATATTTTTGGTGAAAATTTTATGGTGTATAGGGATTGTAAAAGCATGAATCAATTGTTTTCACAATAAGATTTTTATATAAGGAAAATGAGAAAAATTGAATATCATAAAGTATTTTAATTAAAATTGTTTTATACACATTGGATAGCATATTATGTATCATATTTCTAATGTAATAATTTATATTCTATGTTATCTAGAGTTGTTTCAGATTAATCTTATTGTATGATGGTTATTACTGATATAAATATGGTTTATGAATCAAAAGGATATTTTGTATTTTCCATTCTAATATGGATATACATATTTAATTGATAATTTATTAATGATAAAAATACCATCATAAATGTGTTACCTTGATTTCCAAACTAAATGGTTGGTAGATAATTGAGTGATCGAAGTAATATGGGTATTCATTATTGCAATTTAAAGACAAGAATGGTGTACTACATTATAGAACACATAAAAAGATTGACAAGTATTTTATTACATGCCAACATAGAATAGTATTTTATTACTTTACAACTTAGAATAGTTAGAATAAATGATAGAATATGTGTGACTAAATTATAGAACACATAAACAGATCACTTTATCATAACTCATAAAACAAAAATGGTGTACTACATTCACAAATTCTATATTTTTTATGTCATAATGATCCCCAATATTATAGGCAAGAATTAATGTGATTGAGAACCTCGTTACACATATCATTTTTTTAAATTTGTATAATGATCCATTGGAAATATATTATCCATTGTAACATTTTAATACCCTCATAAGGAAGGAAAATATAAAATGAAAATCCAAACATTTGAGGATATTATATAGGTGTATTTAAATGATTTTGGAGGGTCATGGGAGGAGTATATAACTTGTTTTTTTCATTCTATATTATTTATCAATATATAATCTGTATAGATCATTCAAAAACATTGTATTGGAATTCTTGTCGTTCTATAATTTATTATGTGTAAATAGGCGGTGATTCACCAAATACATATATTAATACAAGATATCCAATGTATAATATTTAGTTAATAAAAATAATGATACAGATGACTTAATTACATTAGTACTCAATTTTGGATCCCCATTAGTGGCCATTTTCATTTTAGGTTGCTGATCGTATCTTCTTGATAATTACAATGAGATTTCAACATCATCATTTTGGTATGTATATAATGTTGTCCTCATGGAAAATAGGAATGTCTTAAAAACATCAATGAGTTTATAAGGTGGTATATCAGTTGGATTTTTAGAATGGTACATATTAGTTCACAATGTATTCCATGTATCTCAATTGAAAATGCATTAACCTTATCCTAACCATATAAATCAATGTGATCACATTGACATTGATATGGTTGATACATTGATTCATTTTATGGTATGGATTTTTATAAATGAAGATTATATAATTCATTAGAAAATAATCAGTCTAGTATGTGTATTTTAGAAGTATGATCTAATTCAGGATGAAACGTGGGAGTATGAAAATGAAATATTAGAGTAATAGTCCAAACTACTTCAGGACAATGGAAATTATCATTATTTATTGGTATTAAATACTAAGGGTGGGTGGAATTTATCACAAAATTATTTATGTATATTTCTCTAAAATTATATACATTGGGATTATAATGGACTTGGGTTTACAATCGAGAGGTTTCAAAGGGATTTGGATTTTTTTAAAAACTTTTTAGGAGGCACATTGATTTGGGATTGATTAGAATGAACTGAGAACCATCTCTAAAAAACCTTTCAAGGGAGAAAATTGTTTAGTTGGCAGGCACCCATCTTGGTAAAAAAATTTAAATTTTAATGGAAATGGACACATGTCTAGATAGTGAGGAAAAGTATTTTTCATGCATGATTTCACTAACAAGGTGATCCAACCGTGTGGGGGGTAAACCATAAAATAGTTACACAAGATTATTGGAAAACAATTTTCCAATGTGTGTGGACATACCCTAATACATATAGTAGGAATTCAAATATTTTTGGATCTAATACGTATTATTATATGAAACCGTCTTTAATCATAGAATCATACAACATATTGCATTCACTATTCTCTTTATATTTGATCGATGAACCTCTTTGATCCTGAAAAAGTTGTTATGGGAATCAATTAATGTCGGAGGACTAGATTCATAAAAATTGATATCCATGAACATATATAGATAATTGTTCTATATTTATTCATTTTTTTTCTAGTGTTGATAGTTATGTAGATTCTATATCAACACAACATGACATGATACACTATTGTTTTGTATTTTTTGAATTATATTATTGAATTATTTTCAAATCTATGTTTGAATATTGATAGAATACTATTTTATTTATTCCTTTGAATCTATTTAAATTGGATGGTTCTTGGAAAATTTAATTTAGTGATATTATTAGTGTTATGATTTAATAATTATTTTTTTTGTTTTTATGCATTAATAATATTTATTGAAATGATTTAATGAAATTAAGATTTATGTGGAATGTTTTTGGCATGGAATACTGCATATGTAGTTAGACTATGTTCAATTATTTTAACATGACTGTGAATTAGTGGAATATACCATTAGGGTACATGATCAAAAAACTGGATAAGGGGAATATTCCCTTGGAAAATATTTGTATTTGTTACCTTGGGATGGAATTTTTGTTCAAAAATAGACCACTATTGATTATTGAAATGAAACCTATGCATGCATGGGTGGGTGAATTTGTGTGGAAACATGGTAATGATTCTTCCAAATAAATGAGGATAGTTTTATATTTTGTAACATATTTCACATAGAACCTGATTATAGATTTCATATAAATTGATAATCTATTTTTAAATATATATTATAAAATTATCAAATTGTTTATTATCCTAATAGAATGAGATTTGATGTCATTGGGGGACAATATAGTGAGTTTATAATCACCCCCTATTTGGTAAATTTGGTTCATTTGAAGATATTTATATGTCGTCATGGGTAAAGGCATCATATATAATTTCTTTAGTGATTATTCTTAATATCATGGTTAAGGAATATAGAGTTGGATCTTGGATATGGTTGGAGTTTTCTATCATGATTCATTTAAATATTTGGAATATTATTTTCTATATTCTTTTTAAATCTAATATTTCTAGTCTTTGGTGTCTTGGGAATGTCACATTAGGCTTGTATAACCACAACCCAGTCTCAACCAAATAAGAATGGGTTGGATTTTACACCATGAATGTTAATAGTATTTATGGGCACTTTTTTATACCTTTCCATATTCAATGATTTATGATCTAATATTAATGGGGTTTTTACTTTCTTACACATCTTGATTATACCCATATAATCCCCTTATAAATAATTAACTTATTTAATTATTATTAATAATGTTTCTCTTACAAGGTATCTGATCTCACAATTTTCTTATGTTTCTCTTATCCATCAGTTTTGAATAAAATTTATTTGTGATATTTGTATAGAAGGGTATATTCTGAGAATATTTTATCGGTCATGTTTATGATTTATTGATTAAAATATTTATTATGTAATGTAAAAATTCCAATTATTTTTAAAAAATGGCATGATTTTTTTAGGTATTTTTCCAAATTTTATAAAATGGTAAACCTAAATGGTCTGGGGAATGTGTTTTACTGGAATTTTTACTTTATGTAATTTAATTACCCAATTGTTAGGTATGGAATTCACACACACTAATCAATAATCTACAAAATATAATCAAAATAAAATAATTTGATTAGCACCATAAGACCTTTTTAAATCTATTATTTAATTAAATTTAATCATTTAAATATTAAACATTTCATGAAACACTAAATATATATTATTCTATATGAAAGAGATATATTTTTTCATTTAATACAACACCATGTCAATTTTTCACAATACTAAAATTTTAGGTTAGATTAAATTACACAAAATATAGTTCTTTTGTTGATTTATACAAAATTCTAAATTCCTTCAATAGATTGTGTTATATGCAATGCATATTTTTACCAAACATCAATATACTGTTAATGTTATTATTAAAAATAACTTTATAGTTATCATTTAGAAATTATAATGAAATTTATGAATTAGATAATCTAATTTTTTATTCTATTGTTTAAATATTTTTATAAAAGGAATCCATTGTTCATTGGTGAGTTAGAATTGTATGTAAAAAGTAATT
Organism: Viscum album; assembly: GCA_963277665.1. Classification (NCBI taxonomy): domain Eukaryota; kingdom Viridiplantae; phylum Streptophyta; class Magnoliopsida; order Santalales; family Viscaceae; genus Viscum; species Viscum album. The sequence continues at coordinate 1,943,267,158 of OY728165.1, forward strand.
GAAAAGAAATGACTCTTTATTTAAAACTATTTTTTATGTATAAGAAAATTTTTGTTTTTATAAGTAGAACAAAATAATTTTTCATAGTTTATTTAATAAAAAAATTATATTATATATTCATTTATATTTTTTAAACTCATCCAATAGATTTTATTTTTTTATTAAAATAGAACATATAATTTTAAGAATAAAATGATGTATTTTCCTAAAAGTTAATTTTAACAAATTTAAGGGTAGAAAATATTTTATATATAATTGTTGAAAATAAAATAATTTTATATTTAAAAATTTAAAATAATTTTTTAAATTGATATATCAGATATTTTTTGGCTGATTCTTTTATTTTTAAAAGAAGTTTCATTTTTTGATAGATAGTAAAAAAAACTAAATTTTAAATTGAAAAAATCTTCATCATATAATTTATTTATACTGAAAAATTATATTTTAAATTTGATTCAATGTATATTAATATCATATATATATTTTTAATAAAATTTATGTCATTTTACTCGTTTTTACATTGAAATTGAATATAAATCTATTTCAATATTTGGAATATTTTTACCTTAAAAACATGTTGTCTCATCTCGTATGATGGATTATATTAATTTGATTTCATCCGAATATGTGTTTAGAATATAGAATAATAGATTCATAATTTGAAATCATAATAATTTATATTAATTTAAACATAGTGTTTTTAACAAAATAATAGCTAAAGTAGGAAAAATTAATTATAGTGGTTCATGTAAAAATTACTTTTCCTAGTGGTTAAATATTATCCAAAAGATTCATATAGCCTATACACATGTAAAAAATATATTTTATTTCCATATAACTTCCATGTCATTACTTTTATATAATTTACAATTATAGGAGGCACGTGATGGAATAAAGATCTTTTGATAGTGTTTATCTATTTATATTTAATAGAATGTTACTCCTCTATTATAAAAGGAATCTCACCGCCTCACATATTAACAGCTATAAATCCATTTTAGTCATCCATAACATATTAAAATAATCTCAATACTTCCATAATCTAATCTTAAAACCCTTTATTTGGGCATATATCAAAACCAAGTTACCCCCATTGTGCAATCCAAATAAAAAAACCCATAGTAGAGGTATGATCCTTCAACATGAACAATTATTTTTTATCTTCATCCACCCATAAATTCCACATATTACATTATTATATAATAACCATATTATTATAAATATTATTATATTTTTATTATGTTAATTGTTTGAACTATACCCAAAAAACATCAATCAAAAGGGATATGATAACATTGTTATGGGTATGGCGGACTACAGTCTTGAAAATTAATGTCATTAATTCTTCCATTAAAACCATTAATTGTTAGGAATAATGATGGAATTAATGTATTTATATGATATATATTTTATTTATCAAGTCTTTTTATTAATTAAATATTATATAAAAAAATACCTTCTTACTTTCAAATTTTTGGGAATTCAATAACTTCGTTTGTGGATGTGTGGACTACCGCCTCCTTAAAGAGATGTAATTCATTCATTCTAAACATGGAATTTATAAATGATGGTTTTAGTAATTTTATATGATATTTATTAAAATAATATTTATACTATAATATATATATATATATATATATTTATTTAATTTATTTCATTCATTCAATATGATACTGAAACGAAAATAGTTTTCAAGCATACACACAAGATACCATATCCCTAAATGGTGTATTCCATATAATAATAATATATTTTGTATATTGTTATAAATACCAATATACTAAATAATTTTTATATTTATTTCATGTTTTTAAATACTTATTTATGTAAACCATTATCTGAGTACGAGTATCAAAAATAACAATTCAAAACATATATGAAAAACAAAGCAGTTATAACCAAAAATGTTACACTAAAACTAAATTATAAAGAAATTGTTATTATAATATAATAATATTATATTATATGGTATGATATATAATAATTTGTTTAATTTTAATATTCTTAATAAACTTATATTTATTATATTGGAGGACGGAACATGTATGAATAATTTCAATACTTAACGAAATGTTTTTATCGGCTCACTTTTATTTATATAAGATATATGATATATTTACAAATTAATATTGTTTCTTGGTCCTTGTAATACCATAAGAAATGCTATATCATGAATTTACATTATTTATAGATCTTTATGGGTTTTTTTTCTTTCATCAATTTCTCTCTTCAAAATTTACTCAAGTAGTAAGGTGGATTGTAGTATTAGTTTTATTTCTCTGAAAATAATACCTTAATCACCATTAATTTATTTATTCAGTTTTATATATTTTTAATTGTTTTATTCAATATTTAATATCCTTGAATTTATTACAATTTACATGTCTATTTTATTATTTATATTTCATGGGGTTTATTATTAAAATAGTACCAAATTGATAAAATATTTTTTTCTAAATTTTCTTTCTTTGTGACACATGTTATATTAGGCCCCAATATTATTTTAGTGGTTTATATACATACAATTTGAATGTATTATCATGAATATATTAATTCTAATTATTTTTTTATCTAACAGATTAAGTAATTACTTATTTATGATTAGGAGTAAATACAACAGTAGAAGGATGATTTTATTCATACAATGTCTTCATTTATTGAGATTATTTATTTTTATACTTCCACTTATTTCATTTTCTGATGAATATATAAATAACACTCAAGATTTTACTAATTTTTTGATTACTAATGATATCTTCATGTGTTGGACCATTATTTTACATTTTATTTCTTATAATAATTTTGAATGTGTTTTAGGAAAATATATCCACATTTCCTTCATAAGACATAACATTGTTTTTTTTTCAAAAAAAATCACTTATAAAAATAATTCTAAAAAATCTTTTAAAGGTACCTTTTAATATAATTTTCATTTATATGGATTTCAAAAGTATTTTAATTTAAAAAACATTTCAAAATGGTATTTGAAAATTTCTTTTAGAGGATTTTACAGTTATTTTCAAGAGAACATGTTTTTCAAAATGATTTCTTTTTGAAATGGTGTTTTCCAAAGATATAATCATATTTTCATCAAAATTTTAATATATTACCAATTCATATCATAGAAGTTTTTTATGTCATTTCTATTAATTTGAATTTGATGAAGTTTTATTCGATAAATATTTACTTTCAAGGAAAGGTTATTTTCCTTTTGAAATGATCAACGTGATCATTAAAAATACTTATACATATAATATGTCATAATTATATATATATTATTCATTCCTGGTAATACTATTAAAGGAAACTATTTTTATTATCTATTAGAATGGTTTATATTTATTATGAAATGTTTATTATGAAACTCACTACTCTTCCCCAAGTTATATGATGAAAAAATGATAATGAAACCTGCTACTTATCATAGTTAATGTCTTGAAAATATAAGTATAAAACCTATATCTTCTACATATGTTATGATATGGTGATATATTTTTAAAACCCGTTTAATTCCCTGGGTTTCTATATGATTTCTTATATTCTTGTGGCATACATATGTGTGATTTTGTTATCTGATGGTTGGGGCCCATATCTCCCAACAATTCATTGGGTAATGATTTTTATCTCATTAGATGGAAGCAGATATAATGAGGAGTGAAAATGGTTCAGTATGATATGGGTATAATTCTGAGTAAACTATGTTCTGTATTACATGGATGGAATTCTATGTGAACTCAGTTCAGTATAATAGGGCTAGAATAAAGATTAAACACAATACTATATTGTTCTACTAGAATTAAGAGTGTATTATGTTTAGTATGATAGGTCTATAATGAAGAGTTAACATAGTTCTATAATATAGGTCTGGAATGGAGAGTTAAATTTATTCAGCATGAAATTGCTGGAATGAAGAATGTACTCAGTTCAGTATGATTGGTATGTAATGATTAGTGAACGTAGATCAATATGAAATTCCAAGAATGAGTAGCTAATCAATTTTAGTAATACATGTATAGTGCATGGAGTGAACCTAGTTCAATAATAAAGGGATAGAACAACATGTTAACATAGTTAAATAAAATAAGTTTATAACATGATGTAAACTCATTTCAAGAATAAATTGTATCATCGTGGGTGGTCTTAAAAGAGAACATTTCCTACTAAGATAATTTGAGGAGTGAAATCATTCTAATATGATTAGCTTGGTAGTAATCATTTATAACTATGGAAAAAAAATTGCATGATTATGTGTCTACAACATTTCCATGTGTTATTCATATGGAATTATTTTATGGATCATTCTCTTGATTACCTTATTATTAATGTCTTATGATCTGCCTCTCATTATTCCCTAACTCATTTATATGATCTTTTTTATAGATGGTATTGTCATAAAATATTATTTTCATGTTCTCATACCCATATGCTCATGTTATTCATACAAATCACATTTATTTTCAATTATTAAGAATTTGAGATCGGACTTTCTTATCATTTATTTTCATAGGTTATAAATAAATAATTAATGATTAAGTAAAAACTGGGAAGATATTTATGGGAAACTGTGAATATCTGTAACCATGTTATAATATTGTGATCCTTGTTTCCAATTTCAGTAAATTAATATGTTCTTCCATTATTCAATTTAGTCAAATGTTTAATATTCATCTAAAATGATTTAATATCCATGAATTATAATCCTTGGTCGCTATAGTTGGTATCAAATGAAAGGATTAGTTATCCAATATAATCTAAGATGAGAAAACATTAGTGATATTTCAGGGATATTTATAAAGATATTTCTATGGTCATCTCTAAGAAAAATAAAATGGTTTCATTTATTCAAATTTTGGTTTCAATAATTAGTAATCCTATTTGTATTTTTTCATGACTCTATGGATTCTTTTATGACACATGTTTCTCACAATATTCATTATGTTCATAGTTAATAGTGGTAACCTGATGGAACTAGGCTAACAGTGAATGTTTGAAATGTGGAATGAATGGGAATTATAGAAATATATTTACTAAGTGGATATATCATAAAGAAAATATGAATGGTTTTATGAATACTGATTATACTACTAGAGAGAGTGAGACCACAAATGACATGTAATCTAAGGACCCATCTTTATTAAATTACATAATATTGAATTTTCTTCATGAACAAACATAATTTAACATTGAGGATCTTCTAAAGTTTATAGTTTTATATAATTGTTATATAATACATATAAAAATACCCATTTATATAGATAGGATACCACATAAATTGTATCCATTTAACTCAACATATAAAACATTTAAAATAAAATTCGTTTTCATTGAAAAATCATCAGAACATTTAACATGGGTTCGTTATTTTTCTTATACATCCTTATAATCACTGAGAATCATTTGGAAACATGTTGTGAGAAGAAAAATATTAATATGGGATATAAAAATCTTGAATGAAAACATTATTCAAAGAATACATACAAACATATGAAATCATTTTCAATAATATATACTTTTCACCCATATATACTAACACTGTGAAACATGATATTTCCAAGTGATTTTCAAAAAACATATTAATCATATAAAAAACATTAAAGTTATCGTGGTTAATATACTAAATAATATTGTTACCCCATTTGAATCTTCATTATTTCTAACTCTTTCTGTTACCATATATTGTAACCCTCATAGCTAATGTGTTTTGTAACCATCACAGTTATACATGGTGTTACTATACTAACGACCTCCAAAATACACATACCTAATTTATTTGAGGGAGATATAGGTACCACCATCAATCATAAACAACTATCTTGAACTATAACATAATCATATGACATGAATAATTTGATAATATCATTTCTTTTTAATTTTGTAAAATATTATTTTAAAAGATGATTTTAAAATAAAACCCCGTACAAATATAATATAATTTCTGTGAGATTTAATATAGTGGAAATAATATTCATATATACTATAAATACACATAATTAAACATATTTTAAACAAGATTCATCACAAAAAAAAATTTAATACAACATAACTAATGATGTAAAAGGTTAACCCAATGAATAAAAATTGGTTTAAGAATTCACATAACCTAGGTTAGTCTTCTATAAAACATGTTAAAGAATCTAGTATAACGTGTATAAAGGGTTCCATTAATATCATAAAGAGACATTTTCATCTTTATAAAACCATATATTATCATTTCATAACATCAGTACAACATTTAAATATTATTATTTTGTTCTTTCTATTGTTTCAGGTGCGTTCGTTACATGATTTCCAAGGATGGTATATATATTATTTTCTTATCATAATAAAATGAAATTTCATAAGTGAAAAGAAATTAAATTCATATATTTATATAATATTAAATTATGAAATAAATAAGTTTTTTGAAATGGTATCTGGATGAATTAATAGATTAATTTTTAGTGAAATCATTTTAGATCATTTTAGCTGTAAATTTATAATGACAAAGTAGTTTCATTATATACCCCATTTTATGTATATATATTAACTCCATAACATGAAAGTAGACATAAAATAAAATTTCTAAGATTTTACAGTGATTAATATGGTTTTATAATAGGTTTTTATGTAAGTATAGTAAATTGAATCCACATCATCCACGATGTTGGTATGTCGACACATCATAGATCGTGTTTTTTTATTTTAGTATAAGAGGAAGTAGAGAAAATGATTTATGATTATTTTATTCATAATACTGAAAATATTACCTAAAATAAATAATATTATAGCTTTCATGCCTCTTGGATAATGGTAGTAGAAGTGAGTATAATAAAATAAAAAAATTGTAATGAAAACACCATAAAATGAAAGAGGATATTTAACACTAGATCTCTTTTCCTTGAGATCCTCCTTAAGGCCCCAAGATTGACCTTTTCATAAGACCACAAGGTATTGGGTATGGGGGAGTGGATTTCGAGGATTATTCGGTTGAACATAAATAGGGATCTAGGCTTGAATTGTGTGAGAGGAAGAGGGAGTGACGGTGGTTCTTGTTGTGGAGGAGAAGAGAGGTTTTTCATTAATTAATTAATTTTTTATTTTATCTCAAGGATATAAAAAGTCTTGACTCCTAAGAAAAAACTATAATTTGTGCTTTTAACTTCATTCCAAGGGTTTCTACCTGAGTATAATTTCATAAAAACACAATAAATCATGTATTTAGCATATTAATTAATTTTTTTTTTACAATTTACCAAAAATTCCTATATATTAGAAAAATAACAAAAAATCACCCTAACCATTTTTCATCAAGAATAATTATTAAATTACATCCATTTTCTAAAAATCATTTTTTGAACATATTAAATTAAATTTGTAAATAAAAAATAATTTATTTTAAAATAATTATTTTAAAACTATAACACATTTTATAATACAATAAATTATTAATCATTGTATCCTAAATCATTCGAAATACTTTCAATGTTGAGGTTACTATTAATTTTGTCATATTATTATTCATATAGGTATGTTATGATTCATAAGGGTTGGTTACTTTTCAATAAAAATTTATGTTGTTCTATTAGACTCCATATAACATACAAATCACAACCGTGTCTATCAGAATTTTTAAGATCAAACCATTGAAGCAAAACAATCTTGTTTAATTCCATGTTTATAACTATATCATTACAAATATTTACATTCTATAGAGACTCGGTGGTCTATGCATTTCGTTAAATTTATGGGTAAAACCATGGGGTGTTAAATTCTCGCCACCTTCATGAAATTGCATCCTAAAAATTTTATATTTACTTATTAAAAAAATTGATATTCCATTCCCTCAAAGAAATTTATGATTCGCATGATTCATATTCAACCATGTGTTTTCTCTATAAAATCTTTATCTTGTGGATTTCCTTAATCCATAATACTTCTTCTCTATAATAAATATTCTGAACATTTTTTTTTCAATAGAAAAGGCTTTCTTTATTATGGATAGCTTTTGGGCTCAAACTTAATATGAATCATTCACAAGATTTGTAAAACATGAAATTTGAAGAAAAAACATTTGGTATCTCAGATAAACTTTGAGGCAAAGAATCTTGGTAGGTGACTGGTCCAATATTATCCATGACTTCACAATCTCCAATGAACCATGGATTTAGCATTACTTTCTTAATAAATTTCTTAAAAAAACTTTACGGTGAGATTCTATGAGAAAAATGATGAACTACCTAAAAAGAAAAGTCATTCCCCATATTGTTTCTATAATGATTTGGTGTACTTGAAGCTCCTCTAAAGTGTTTCCAGATAATCTACACTTTTTCAGCCACATAGTCTAGAAATTATGCTCCCATCAACTTCCTTTCCTCGACATTATCCCAAAAGGTAGAGTTCTCCACTACTTCCCATAAAATTCCTTGAATTGTGCCATATGTATTCTATAATGATAGATATTATTATAATGAAAAATAAAAAAAAGATGTTGATCCCAACTTCCCTTGTAGTATATTGAAAAGGAATGAAGCATATCCTCCAAAGTCTGAATCATTCATTCTGACTGCCAATCTAATTGAGGATGCAAAGCTCTACTGAAATATTATTTTATGCCCAATAACTTCTGAAGGCCCGAAAAAATTAATAGTAAAACTAGGATACTATTTATATACAATGGAAAGAGGCACTCAATTTAAAGAGAAAAATTAATTTTAGGTACAATCATAAAAGCTGATACAAAGATTGTATTTCTCGAATGGGAAATAAATTTTCATATTTAGATAGTCAGTCTAATATCACCCAAAATTTCATTATTACCTTTCTTAGTCATTTGTATACTTGCATCAACGTCCTTGGATATGTTTTCCCGTTTCCAATCTAGAACTGTTAATGTCTGAGGCATCTCCATCGATAACTGACACCCTGAATTAAACTATTTACACATAAAAAATTTCACAATAAAATATACAATATCTCTTTTCTTTCCATCCCACCAAAAATAGTCTCAATGGACCCATCACATCATGGTGCTTCCATGAGGAAGTAAAAAAGGGGAACTATGATATTCAAAAAACAATTATATGTTTATCTAAGAATGAAAAGGCACACACAATCTTTTTCCAAATCATAAAATAGAATCATTATCATGCTCAAATTATAGAAACATTAAAATTTTAAACTCTTCTACATTTTCTTGTAGCCACTATAATCCTTTTCTTCTTCCTTAATTGTATTAGATGTCAATTACTGCACTGAAAAATGAAACAATATATAGGTATTTCATTCACCATCAACATGTAATCCAATATTCATTTAATGATTAATAAAGGGACCATGTTTTATATATAGCATGGTTAATGATGCATAATGTTTTTGACTCAAGTTACCTAACACATTTTTATCTTTTCCAATATGGTAATTCAAAGTGAAATCATAATCCTTTATCTTTTTATGCTATCTTCCCTCCAACATGTGTAATTATTTGGTAGTAAATATATACTTTAGGCAATTTTGGTTAGTATATATATGTCATTTGGCCCATTATAATTGATCCCTCCAATTTTGCAAAGAAAAAAACAATGCTAATTTTGAATAATGTGTGCTTTAATTTACCTCTTGAATAATTTGTTTTATTGAATCATAGAAATTACATGTTCATTTTGAAATATAGAAAAATAATTTCTTCTAATTAATCTTCACTATAAAAGAAAAATTCACTATTTTTAGAAGGAACAGTCAAAACTGGATCATTCACCAAACTCTTCATTAGTTCCTAAAAACAACCATCCCATTTTTCCATCCAAACAAAATTCACAATGTTTCATATAAAATTAGTTATTGGGATACATAATTGTGATTTTTTAGAAAACCATTATTTTCAACCTACTAATCCAAGAAAAATATGAAATTATATAACATTTTTAGGCCTTCTTCATTTGTCAACCACTTTTGTTTTTTGTAGGATCAATTTATACTCCATCCATATTTACAATATTCCCATGAAGAGAAATATGTTGCAATAAAAAATAACTCTTACTTTATTTTCTAAAAAATTTATTTTCCTTTATGGATTAAAAAAGACATTATATATTTTTCATGATCTAAATAAAATTTATAAAATAACAGAATTTCATCAATAAACACAACTAGAAACGTATCCAAGAATCCTGAAATATTCTATTCATAAGATCCATGAATAGAGCAGCTGCATTAGTTAAAAAAATGACATATCAACAAATTAATTAGTTTTATATCTGGTATGCAATTTTGCCTTATAGATTTATGATTCATTTACTTTCAACTGATGGTACCTAGACCTCAGATCAACCATTAAAAAACACTCTACTCCATATAGTTGATCAAACAAATCATTGGTATAACGAAAATATAAGTTTTGACCAGTGATATTTTTCAATACTCTAAAATTAATGCAAAGTATCATAGAACCATTTTCAATTTTTTTCCAAAAAAATAGAACCACCACAGAGTGAAGTGTTAGGATAAATTAAAACATTATCAAGAAACACCTGTAATTGAATTTTCAATTCAGAATGATCCATTTGGTCCCTTTGATAATTTGGTTTTGAAATCATCATTGCACCTGGTACTAAATAAATTATAAATTCAACATCACGGTCTTTTATAACACCATATAAATCATCAAAAAACATCTAGATATTCATTTAACACTAGAACATCAATGATCTGAAATGATCCCTTATTTTCAGAAATATGAGTTAGAAAAATTTGATATCAATCATTGAATAGTTTTTCAGCTTCATGATATGTTATCAATTGTATTTGTTCATTATCTTATACAAACTAATACACTTTTTCAAAAAACAACTTCTTTAGCAGTATAATCAGTAATATCATGAAAACATATCCAATCTATATATATAATGACATCAAGACGTACTAAGGGAAAAATAAAAAATATTTCTAGTAAATTCATTCAACATAAAAATAATAAAAATATAGTTATATTACCACATTACTATTTTATTTACCCCTGGGGATTTTGACTATAATTTATAATATCATTTTATGTGATTATATTTATAATTTAGTAAAAAAATTCTCAGAAATAGATAAATATGAATACCCCATATCATATAAATCATTTGAAAAATATGATTCAAAAAACAAGGTATTTGACAAACCATTATTGAATGGCCCGTAATCCGATGAAAATGTCACAAGGGATTTCACTGCACCTATAATATTAATGTCTTGATTCTATACACCATATAGATTTATTTTTTGGAAGGAATTTCTATAATAAATCATCTCACATAATTTAAAAAACATCACAGTTATCATATTAAGATTATACATAGGATCATTTACATTAAAATTTGAGGCAATATGTCTAAAAATAGTTTATAAAAAATAGTTTTCAATTTTGGTAAGGCATTACCAGGGTTCTTTTTTCATCATTTTCACAATATATAAATTGGAAGTTCCTACAATCATATTTTGTTGAATAATAATTACACATCACTTGACACATGGACCACTTGTTCTACATGTTTTCAAAGTTCACATGATTATCAAAAAACATCATTTGTACCCTCTCAGCACATCAGAACAGATTCTCATAACTTTTGAACTCATTGTAATCCAATTCCCTTTGATATATCTATTTCAATCCTGATTAAATATTGTTGATTTTTCATTCAAGAACTGAAATAATATTTGGAGAATACATCCATAGGCGGATGAAGTTTCATTCATATAGAGCCAATGAATCTTCTTCCTTATTCTTATTTTCAACAAATTTATTCTCCATCAAATCCTTAACCACCATTGGAAAATATTATTCTAGGAAAATACTTTTAAATCCATCCCACTATAAGGATTTAATATACTCTCAATCATTGATATTATTGACCATTGACCACCACTAATCAGAATCACCATAAAAATGTTAATGGGATGACATTGATTTTGATTATCTGGAAGTCCCATAAAATAGAATATCTTATCAATGAATTTAATCTATATTTTAGCAGCAATTAGGTCAGAACAACTTTTGAAAGTAGGAGGGTTGTGCCTCAAAAAATGTTCTACTATAATCAAGTGTCACTGCGGTTTCCCTGGTTGTTCTCTTACATATATTTCATATCTATTTATTGTCAATGTGAACTAATAAATTACTATAAAAAACATCTCAGTTCCAATTCCCATCATTCTTAGTTGGGAATTTATAATGATTTCAACCTCTTAGATCATTCCCACATTATCTTCTTTTTTTCATCTTTGGAAATCCATCCTGAAAAAGAAATCCTTGTTGAAGAAAAATTATAATCATCAATTTGAATAACATTTCCTATTATACATAGTGTAAAATAATTTATCTTATTATTTTAAAATCATCATGGCCCCAAATGTTATCTGAACCATCCTGCGACAAAAACTATAAGGACCCGACCTTTTTACATTTCATACTATTGATTTTTTTTAAGAACTCACATTCATTCAAATTGAGGATATTATCAAATTAAGTTTCTTAGAGAATATGGACATAATAAATACATAACAATACAAGTTTATATAGAAAAAATAATAAAAAATATCTATTTTATCCAATATGTAAAAATTTTCAAATAATACAAGTTTTCCATGATAATTCATTACAACCATTATCTTGGCTTCCTTATTTGTCATAAATAGCCATATAACCAGTGAAAATTATTAAAAAACATCGGTTGAGATCCAAAAACATAGTACAATATATAAAAATAAAGAATGAAAATATTTTCTTAGGAATTCATGGAAAAGTATGAAATAATTTTCAAAATGACCGACTTTTAACACATATATACATACTTTTTGAAACATGATATATCCATGGTATTATAAAAACACATAATGAACATAAATAAAACCTTAAATTTATCTTGGTGAATTATTAATATAATATTGTAAATCCCTCAAATACCTCATAATTTGTAACACTCATGGATACCTTAAAATTTTACTCTCACATCCACCTTATTGTATATACATTTCTATTACACAAGTTGTAACCATACATCTGTCCTCCAACATATTCATTACCAACACATTGGAGGGAGGTATGCCCCCCTCCCTTCATCATAAAAATTTATAAAAACCAATACGTTATAATAAAAAATGAAACATTTCATAAAACTATTTCTTTTGAATTTTGTAAAATATAATTATAAATGATGATTATAAATGATAATACACTAAAATATTCCATTTATTTGGAAAGAGACTTAATTATGATGATAGGATAGTGATATATACTATTAATACCCTTAATTAAACATAATAAAAACAAAATTCATAGGGAATTTTTTTAATACCACATATGTAATGAAGTATATGGTTAACCCAATGAATGGAATTTGGGTTAAGAATTCCCTTATCGTAGTTTTGTATTACATAAAACATGTTAAAATGTTTTTTATAATGGTCAAAAGAGAGTTATTAATATCTTATTGAAACATATTCATGTTTATATCACATTATATGATCATTTAATAATAAAATTTCACCCATTAATTATTTGAATTTTATTCCTTATATTCTGTTATGTCGGTTCTTTTGAGGATTTCCATAGACAGGTTTTATTTGATTTTCATTTAATAGTGAAAATAAATTACATAATTAGAATGAAATGGTATTAATATGTTGGAAACAAATTAAATTATTCCATAAATACTTATGGTTATATGTAATGAGTATGGATCATTAGGTAAATCACAAATTATATTTGTTTATATCATTTTGGTGGTTCTTTGAAAATTAAGAAAATGTTTCATTATATTACATAATATTATGTTTATATGAAATCACCAGAACGTGATAGAGGATATACAGTACACTATAAAATATATTTTAACCATTAAAATGTTTTTATAACCATTTTTAAAGTATGTAACAAATATTGAGGACACATCACCCACGATGTACGTAAATTGGCAAATATTGGATCGTGTTTTAATTTTTCTGAATAATATAATGAGGAGAGGAAGAATGATGAGGAATTTTAACATAAACATGATCGAAATACATAATATATACAAAACATAATATTTTATGTCTCATGGTTAAGGGTAGTAGAATATAGTATAAGAAAAGAAAATAAGTGAAATGTAAACATAAGAAAATGAAAGTGGATCTTAACATCTTGATATCTTCTCATTGAAATTCCTTATCAGGCCCTTGGTTCTGGGAATTTGGTGAGGCCATAAGGTCTTTCATGTGGGTAGAGGATTGGGAAGATTATTTTTCCGAATATAGAAAATGACCAATGCTTGATTGGTGTGACAGGGAGGGGAAATGGTGATATTTATAGTGGATGAGAGGAGGAGTTTTGTATTATTTTAATCATTAGTTTAATATTTCTTCCCAATACTAAGAATAATATAAATCCCTTTTGAAAAAAACAATTTTTTATTGTGAGTTAGATCCATGTGATCTTAACTTAGTAGAACATTATCAATGGCTCAATAAATCATGAACATAACATATTTCGTAAATTACAATATTTTACTATTAACAAAAAATTATTGTTTTTAAAAAAATCACTAAAATTCACCCTAACAATTTTTTGACATGTAGAATTCGAAAATAAAATATATTTATGGAAAATAATTTTAGAAATATGTGAAATTTAAAATTTTAATAAAATAATAATTTATTTAAGAAATAAAACATTTAAAACTACAACTGATTTTATAATACCCTGAAAAATTAATCAAGGACTCGTAAATTATTTAAAATATATTAATTATTGATGTTATAGTTCATTTGATAATTTTAATATAGATAAGTGTATATTTCTATTCATATAGTTCTGTAACTACTCACAAAAAAAATAATTTTGACTTATCTTAGTCCAAATAACATACTGATTTCCATCTTTGAAATGAAATATTCGATATTAAAATTGCAGTATAAAGAAAATTATGTTTAACATAGAGTTAATAACTATATCATTAAGAAATTTTTTTATGAAGATACTCACGGTCTCATGAATTTCATTATACTTATTTGTATATCATTGTGGTGTTACATGTGAACGTGGTGGGATATTCTAATATTATTGATTACATCAAATAGAAGAACAATAATTTGATTGAGGGTGAATACCCTTAATATGTGATGTATATTTCATGTTTTATGAATGTGGTATTATGGAGAAAGATGGATAATTTTGAGTAATGTTTTAATAATAATGTATTATATTCCGTGTTAATATGTTTCATAATTCAATGATTTTTTTATATGACTAATGAAGTATATATGGTTTTTTGTACGTGTTTTTAATTATGAATTTTGAAGAATTTAAAAAATTATACTGATAACCTATAAAATATTTTCAATGGAAAGGTTACATTAAGAGATAGTTCACCATTAAATGTCCATGAGGATAAGAAAATTATATTTTATATGGATAATTGGATGATGATATTTATATAATAAATTTTTTAGTATTTATAACCTCATAAATTAAAAAGGATTCATTGACAATATATTTTATACTATCATTGATAGAGTTTATGGAATTTTAGAATTCAAGGAATATATCTAATTATCATTGTATTCACAAATAATGTATGTTTTCAATAATTTTTTATTTTACAAAGTATTATTTCAATGTTTTAAGGGAAAACACAATGAAGGTATTCATATATTTACTATGTGACAATAATGACATACATTATGATATCTGATGATCAATGTTAAGGTAAATTTTTTAAATTTAGTGTCCTTATTTCTAATGTTTTGGAATTTAATATTTATAAGGGTTATAAGATTGAATATATTAAGAATGGTTTAATTTAAAAATTTATTACAGTTTAAAAGATTAAACTATTATTAGATCATTTGAGGATTTATACATATTTAATGACGTGTTTTATCATTTTTTTTTCTGATGAAAACTAATGACATATGGAGTTACATATCCTTATACATATAAATCATATTGTCCATTAGTGCTTCAGGAATAAAAATTATACTTATTTTGTATAGTAAGAGTTGAAATGTAAAATTTTCAAGACAAAAACAATGGATAAATATCCAGAATATGAAGGGGAATGTAATCAAGTAAGTATATATCCTTGTTAAAAATTATATACTATAGTAAAGGGTTTATTGAATAAAATGGTGTCTTGTAATTATTTTAATAATATCAAATATTGTTTCCAAGAACCTATGGTCTATGGATTTGACATTGTTAACATTATCCTAACCATGTTTTCTATAACTCTCCTTCAGAACATGTATGTGAAATATATTTTAAATGTCCATGTTTTCACTTACTAACTATTTTCTGATTTGTAGAAATTATTTTTGAGATACTTTGGTTAACCATTATGTTTACAAATTTCTAAATTTAAAAGAAATATTAGTAATGGTTTTTATGATGTGGGAATATATGAATGGAACATTAAATTATGATTAATTTGATAACCTAGATTAATATCATGGGAGAAATTCAATTTAATTGGGGTAGAATCAAACACCATGATATTTGGTGAAATATTTTTTTTTATTAATTTAATTTTCATAGAATTATATATTTCTTTTATCAATGAATATAGTTTGTGTTATATGAATTAAATAAGTTTTTTATTCATTTCACACACCAACTAGTTAATAATTATTTTCATACAACCTCTTTATTATCTTATGTTTCACTCGAAATTATGTTACAATTGTATTTCAAATAATGTTGTATTTATTTGAAACCTTTCATTAGACGCCCGACTATGTTTTAGAAGAATAAAAAATAAAATTAATAATATTATAAAAATACTATTATAGTTATCACCTAGCTATTAGGATTTATGAATGAAATTATATTATCAATATTATGAATATATAATTTATACATGATTAAAAAATCAATCGTTTGGTTTTCAATTAGTTAGAATTTAAAGTCATTAATTTTTTAATATAATGAAATTATTTTTGAAGGAAAATTATATTTCATTGTAGTAAACAATTTAATATCAATAAATAGAACAAAAAAATCTGATAAAGATTTTAATGAAATTTATACATTATATAGTCTATCAATTTTTAACCTCATCTAATATAATTTATCTAGAGAATATAAGAAACAATACTATTTTTTGAATAAAAATACGTATTTTTAATAAATATAATTTTTCCATTTTTTAATGGAAAAACTATTTTAAATATAAATTAGGAAAATTTTATAATTTTTATTTGAAAAAATATATCTTCATTTTTTAAAATTTATTATAAAAATCAACTTTGGGGGAATATTTGGTTGTTTTCAGAGATGTTTGTTTTTTATTAATAGTGCTAAATATTGTATTTCATTTGAAAACAAAATTTTTATTTTATTTATCCATATAGTTAAATTAATTATTATTATTTTCTTAACTTATATCTAGTTTACTTATCCAAATAATAATACAAATTTTTTCAATGTAATCCATTTCACAATGAAATGGTATAAAAAACATCTCAATCTTTTGAACATTTTCATTATAAAATCTCATTGTCTCATCTCATAAATGGGGTTATTTAGAAAATAATTTCTCCAATTTATATGATTATAATTTTAGAAAATTAATTTCATGTTTTGAATGATAATAATTAATAATTTATAGAATGAAAAACATTTTGTATTTTCAAAAACATTAGTGTTATTAAATAAAATTTATTGAAGTGGTTACATAGGAAACAAGTTGAATTAGAGGTTAAACATTTAATTAATGGTAAGTATATCGTAAAAACATGTACAAATTATATTAGATAGATATTTTCACCTAGATACTAAATTAGATGTAAAATAAATCATTATTTGAATAACCATATGTAAGGGATAACTCTCAATAGTGTTTACCTTTTTATATTTACATGAATTCCACTCCACCTCCACTATAAAAGGTACTCACCCCCCCCCCCCAAACACAAAATTCATCACAAAACTAAATACATTTTAATTATCCAACCCCATCATAAATATGATAAAAAAATCCTTACAGTCATCTTAGAATCCACAATTTGGGAATAAAGAAAACCAAGGTATTCCTTTGGTGAAAATCAAAAGGAATTAACCATTGAAGAGGTAATATCCTTTAATAGTCACATTTATTATATTTTATTTTCAACTAAATATGTTTTTATTATTATTTTATTATATAATAAAATAATTATTCTCAATATACTAATATTGTTTTTATGTTATGGATCAACCATCACATTCCCACACATCAATCATATGGGGCAGAAAGTCAACATTTGTGCATATGAAAAACTACTTCTTTAAGAAGTGATATCATTTGATCTTCCATTACAACCATTAATTTGTTTGTAATAATTAATTACATAAAATTAATTTATTTTTTATGTGATATTAATTATGTATTTATACTTTTTTATATTTTATATAACACATAGCATCATTTAATCAATTTTGTGGGAATACGATAACTACATTTTTGTATGTCTGGACTACAACTTTCTCAAAGAGATATCATTCATTCACACTCTATATGGAATGTATTAATGATAAAAATAAATAAAATTATATCATATTCCTGAAATAATAACACTATTTAAATGATAATATATATATACATATCATTTACAGACTTTATTTCAATACAATAAAGAAATAGAATCAACGTTTATGCTTAGGTATGGCCTACGGTCACCTTGAACAATGTATTTCTTTTTATGTTTATATGATTTATAGAATACTATAAATAATAATATATAGAATATATATAATATTTAAATATTTTATCACACACTATAAACAATTAAATCATAATCATGGTATGGATATCAAGAATAACAATTGAAATAATATACGAAAAATAAAAATTTTATGAAACAAAACATAACATTTACATAGAATTATAAAATAATGGGTTATATGAAGTCATGATAAAATAATATTTTCTATTATATATAAGTATTTGGTTCTATGGTATATTCATAATAAACACATTTTTATTATACATGACGTTTGATTGTATACAATTAAAGTCCATCCATTTAGTAATGCATATCTCATATCACTTTTAGTTTAGTGACATATATGATATATTCAAGAATATTTATATCTGTATATATTATCATATGACATGTTATATGATGAATACAATTTATTTATTTATATTAATAGTTGAATTGATTTTTTTTCTTTCATGTATATATGGATTCCAAATGTTAATCAATTTGTAATAGGATTTGTTGGGTAACATTTTTTATATATGACTTATGCCATAACCAATACTCATTTTTTTCATATATATACTTTCCTTGAATGTATTATATTATGATAATCCATTAATTTATATTCATCGAAATATACATTTTATGATTAATATTTTAGGTGTTTTACATTTCATATGATATCATATCTATAAAGTAATTCGGTCTCAATTTTCATTCTTAGAGACACATGTAATATCATGCACATATATTCTTTAATAGGTGTATATAATTCCATTATAAATTTAATATATTGGAATTATTCAACCTTATAATACTTTTATATTTATTTTATATCATTCCTTCATGGGTCTTAGGATTTAATGTTACCAATTTAGTATGAGTTTGTTCATACAATCTCATTATTTATCGATATTGTTTGTGACTATGCATAAATTAGTGAAATTTACTGATCTATTTATCATAAACTATATGGAATTTTATCATCCTCAATATATTAAATATATTATCATGTACTGGTAACATTTATCCACCATTTTGTAATTATTGTAATTATAATGTGTTCTCATAATATGTGACATTATTTATTTCTTCATTCATTAATTATTTTAATTCAAAAAACATGTTTTGTAAAAATAATTATGTGAAAATAAAAAAAAACATTCATGAAAATGGATTTTAAACATATTTTATGATTTTAAGAATACTTAAAATTGTCTTTCAAAATTATTTTTAATGGTTTTAAGGGTTATTTTAAAAGAAAAAGGTTTTCAAAATTTTTTAAGAGTAAGAAATGTGTTTTTTAAAGAGAAAATGGTATATCAGATGATAAATATTTTAAAATATTTTAAAGCATATAAGAATTTTTTTATAAAAATATCAGGAAAAAATATTATTATGATATATTATGTATTAAAAAGTAATTTTCATTGAAATATTAATTTTCATAAGTAAATTTTCATGGGATATTTCCAAATCATTCCCCATAATATATGAAATCAGTTGATATAGAATATTATTTTAGAGAGATATGATGAATGCAATTCATTCATATTCCTTCTTATAATGATTTAAGGTTAATATGACATGTTTTTTATGAAACTCATTACTCATATGTTTGTTATAACACAAAAAAAACTAATGATACATGTTCCACATTTGGTTTCATGGATATGATATAATTGTTTATGATCTGGTAGAACAAGTATGTTGGATTTTATAATGTGACATGTGGGACCTATATCTCCCAATAATGCATTAGGTATATATTTATATCCCGTGAGATTGGATAGACTAGAAAAAGGAGTGAACCTGATTTAGTGTGGCTGGGCTCGAATAAGGAGTAAGCTCAATTCAACATGATAAGGCATGATATAAGAATTATCATTATTCGGTATGATAATACTATAATAAAAAGTACACTCAAATTATTATTATATGGATCGAGTGATGAGTTAAATCTTTTTAGTATGAGCCGGATGGAATGAAGGGTGAAATTTGTTTATTAATATAGGGATATAATGGGGAGTGAGCTTAGTTTAGTGTGGCATGGCTAGAACGGGGATTGAACATAGTTTATTATGACATGGATTCAACGAGGAGTGAGATAGTCCCAATATGATAGAGATGGAATGAAGACTGAATTTGGTTTAGGAATTCTGTGCTATATCATGGAGTGAAACATGATTATTAAAACAGGGGATGAATAGGAATTGAACCTGGTTCAGTTATACAATTTTGGAATGGGTAGTGAATATGATTCAATAAACAATATTTTCAACCAAAATGGATTTGGGAGTAAGCCTTAACTACTGATATGGTTTTGGGAGTGAACCCATTCCACAATAATGGCCTTGTATTTAATCCATGACTACTACAAAAATCATTTTTTTATATTTATGTCTCTACCACAATTCAACATTTAATTCCAATGTTATTCTCTTATGGATTAACCTATTCATTAACTTATGATTACTATATTATAAATTTACATTATTTATGTTATGACTCTTTTATATGATCATTGATTTTCTAGGTTTGGTCCTCATATGTTATTATCATATTATACTACACATATTCTCATGTTATGATTATGTATATCTGTTATTTACCCTTACTATTTTTTTTAAATCAAGTATTCTTATGATTTCTTTACATAGGTTATTAATAATGGTTATATGTATATGTATAAAAGGGTAAGGAATTTTTGGGAACATTGATGATATTTCAACAATATAGAATATTGTGTTCCATGTATTCAAAAATATTGAACTATTATAGTTCTCGAGAATGTAATATTGAAATGTGTTGAATATTGTTCTATAATAATGTATAATCATTTTATGTTAATCATGAGTTTCTATAAAGATTAATGAAAAAAACAAAATGAATCATCATTTTGGATTACTATAAAATAAACTCTAAAATTCATTTTTCCTAAATATAATAAAAATAAATCACTCTCTCGAGGAGTAAAAACACCAAATAAAATATAAATTTCTTTTTATTAAATTAAAAATAAATATCCTTCATTATAGAGTAAGAATCAATGTCATTACAATCTACTAGAGGTATGTATAATCAATTTTTATTGGATCCCATCTATATGTGTAGCTTTACTATGATTTTTATTCATTCATTAATTTGAAAACATAGTTAATCCATGTGAAATCTATTTTTATAACATAAAAGATATTCCAAAGAGCTTGGGTAGTTATCACTATAAATATGACTGATTTTTTAACTAATTTAAATCATATATAAAACATATAATAACTATTACATTCCATTTATACATGTTATATAAACTATTTAAACATTCTATTGGTGTAGGTGAAGTAGTATATATTCCTTAATTCCACATAGGGTCTTGATTATCCCCATAACCCAGTTATCCATTATTTTCCAATGATATATGTGTGTTTAATAACCCAATTATATATGATCTAGGATAAAATATTGTTTTATAATATTAGTCACATGTGTCATAATATATGGTTTTTATATTTAAGGGTATTGCGCAAATCGATTCGTTCATCATATGAGAATTTATAAAATAGAAAAGTCATAGAAACTAATATATGGTTATCTAGTTGAGAATAATAATCATAATATATTACAATATAATATTTATTAAAAAGCACATATTAAGAAGAATAAGGGATTTTCTATGTTTAATATTTTGTAAATAAAATGATATTATAAAAATACATTGAGTGCTAATTTGGAGGATTGTTGAGATATAAATAATATCAAATGAAATTTTTGGTTATATTTGGAAACATTGTTTACAATATTTGATTTAATATGATTAAATATTTTTTTGGGCATGGTGATTTCATTGATTACATGAAATTATAGACTATTACAATTTACTATTCATCCAAAAACTCACCAACCTTGCTGGAGAGAATAAAGGACATGTAGCCACTTCTGACGTGTGAATGTTCCACCTATGTTAGTATATCTTGGTGAAAAGGGTGTGTGAAGCATTCCCATGTAGCGGCTCAAGGGAATGGAAATCCATAGTGTGGGGGTGGAAAAATAGCTGATGAGAGTGTCAGTATGGTGA
The DNA here is from genome assembly GCA_963277665.1 of Viscum album. NCBI lineage: Eukaryota > Viridiplantae > Streptophyta > Magnoliopsida > Santalales > Viscaceae > Viscum > Viscum album. The sequence continues at coordinate 1,943,289,908 of OY728165.1, forward strand.
ATGGACTAAATGTATTCGGAGAGGACTGTTAACCAAATATGAATGGATTAAGACACATTTTTCATAAAAAGAACCACACATTGAAATGAATTTTTTATTTGGTACATAGTTCTGAATACAGTATAGGTCCATCATTAAACACACATAATGATTTTAGGTCATTTGAATAGATCATTCCACACTATAGTCTAACTAAAGCATGGTTTATTCATCATCAAAACTCAACAGAGGATTTCTACTCACTAGTTACATTAGGTAGTAATGCTTGGATGATCGATCTATTAACTCTGAGCTAAATTTTATCATATTGAAGATCTAAATATGACGAAACCATATAAAACTAAAATTTCATGTGCAATAAAACATAAAAATAATGAAATAGACTATAAAAAATTAGTTACCATGATTGTGATTTCTTTTGATGATAGAGATTAGGTAGTTTGAACGATGAGAGATATCTCACATGAGGTTCATTAGTGGAGTTTTCATTAATAAATACATCTCATACTACCATTTTTTATTGAGAGATTATCCAAAATTTTAGAGTAATTCAAAGGAGAAAAACCTAGTTGAGGTAAAATTATGAATTAGCAATGTTGTTTTAATGAGATCAATTTTTTTTCTAATATTATGCTCTCATGAAGATTGTGTTAGATTCTGAAATCCATTTCTGATGTTGGAAATTATTTTTTGGGATGGTGAAAAAATGATCATGCTAATTTTTTTAAAATGATTTAAAAAATTTATTCCTGAAATAATATTCATGCATGTTACTTGAATGAAAGTCTTAGGGTTTCTTATTTAAATTTATTGATGTTTTAGTTGAATAATGGGTATTTTTTGAAGGATCTATGAATGTATTTTAATGAGTAAAGAGTTGTTTATGGAAGCATTCATGTAATGAACGATGGAGTCACATGATATATTTACATGAAGTGAATTAGGTCTATTTGCACACATGGATTGAATAGTGTGTATACATATTTTTTCACAAGGAACATGAGATGATAATGATTCATACTTAATTGATATATATATAGTATTGTTAGTATTTAAGCAATAAATGTTAACGTGACGAAGAAAATATGGAATTTTATTATGCGTACAATATTCTACAGAATCAGGCACATGATATAATTTATAAATGAGTGATCAAGAGTTGTTTTTTGTGTTATTGTATAAATACAGATGTCCATGTATTGTAATTTATTCAGGATTTATGGTTTACAAGTTCCAATGTAATCTAATACTGAATCTGGTGAATTAAATCATAGGAAATTTATATCTATGTTCATTGGAATTTAATAATGTTTGGTATTCACCATAATAAATATTATTTTCACAATAAGGGATGTAATGATACAACTATCTATGTATAGGTGAACATTTTAAATTTATAATGTCCAAAATTAATGTAAATTTTATTTAATGGTACATCTGCTAGTATAATACAACATTCTCAGGTAGAAAGATCATGATATCATCATTTTAGTTGATCATATGTTTTTAAAATCATGATAGTTGAACAACTCATTGGGAATTTATTGTAGAACATGCCTTTATTGGGAATATGGGTAGGCTGGTGGGAAAATGGTAACACTATGAGATATAGTATAAAGATCATCCATTTATACACATGAGTTTCAACTGTAGGTGGGAAGTTGAATACTGTAGTGGGACTCTAGAGTGAAATACTAGGGGACATATTGATTCTAGGAATGGTACTGGTCATAGTTGTAACCATCTATATAATGTAAGGATTCTGTAACAAGGGAGTATAACATGTTTCTTAAAGATCATAGGTCCTAGTACTCAACCAGGTAAAAATATTATGTGTTGTGTTTTAATTACATTATTCATTTTATATAGGATCCCCTCAACCTAATGGGATATAGAGAATTTAATATAGTTAAGTAATAGAAAATAATTCATTACATCTAATTCGCACCCATTTCAATCACATAACCCCCACCCCTACCATTTAACTGCAAATTCCCTTGTACATTTCAGTTGGTATAGAATCAAATCCTACATATTGTTTCTTCTATTTTAAATATCATATTTTATATAATATATGTATATAACGTGAATATTCGATTTCATTAAAATTCAGAATTGATTCAAATTGAAATTCCTATAACTACTAATAATGTTAATAATGTATATGTTTTCATTATAACTCTGAGAAATAAGAAGAACTGTGTGGGAAACGAGTTGATATATATTTTAGTATTAAATGAATATCAGCAGCAAAATGATGGAAATCATTGGGGGAATTTTTTTATTGAAATTGGTTTTTTATAATATTGATCATTATTATATGAGATATCATGAACATGTGATCAATTCTAAAAATATTTTGAATATGAAGAATGTTAACGATTCCGTGGTCACATGTATGATCCATATTTTCAAGGACTATCTAGATGAAAACTAAAATCTAGAATAAAAAGATACTATATGGAATGTTAATTTAATAAAAATATTGTAATATTCTTACTTCTCGAAAAAAACATTTGTCAGAAAATGAAGAAATGATATCACATTCCAGAGAAAGATATATTGTATCTTTTAATGAGTTGATATTAATGTTTTGGAAAAGTATTTCATTGAAATTGAATTTGTAGTAGTTATCTATGATCTAGAAAAGATTCATTATATATCTATGAATGATACATAAAATTATTTGTATGCTAAATTATAAATAATCAAGGATCAATGATGTTTTTAATTAAGAAAAATTAAGTGAAATAATATGTGAATTGGTAGATGAAAACTCCATTGGAGGAATGACTGAAAACATTTTAAGACTAGAATATTTATCTTTACATAAAACTCATTGAACTAGAATTTAAACTGAGGATTATAGAATTGAAACAAGATGATAAATTTCAATCAATTAAAAAGAAATCATGATTTTGGGAAACTATTTGTGTTTTTAGAAGTCAGGTAAACCTTCAATAAATTATCGACATAAAGTTTTATTAAAGGAATATTACAATATGCAGTCATTTAGGTGGATAAAAGCTGAAGATATGTGGAAAAGATCACATTAGATTTCGAACTCACAGAAAGATAAATAATTCTATCAAGGAAAAAATAATTTACATATTTTATTTTTTAGTAGATGTGTATAGTATTAAAATGTGTGTTCGAATGTACTAATCAATCAGAATTTTTCTATTAATGTGAGTAGGATAAAAAAACAAAAAATTAAGCACATATTAATTGAATATGTCATGTCTTCAGTTGAATGTAAACAAAATAATAAGGTTTCATAACCCAAAATCCCAAGAGGTTTGTTATGAATGTTGTGAATAATGTCACACCAAGAAATGATTCGAATATTGCTATAGTAAAGGTCAAATCAAAAACGATTGGGAAATAGGCATGATCATTCAAAAATATGAAAATTATATGGAATCAAATAAAAAATTAATCCAAAATAGATATGATTCAATTGATTTTTGAATGAAATATTTGATGAGATATCATAAATTTAACAAAAAATGGATTACATGATGAATTCTAAATTTTTGTGTGATTTTTTTAATATGAATTAAAATTAAGGAAAAACAATATAAATTGTTACCTTGAAAAGAATACATCATTAAGATGAAAGTGAAATCATATGTGGCCACTAGTGTTATGGAAAATAAGTATACATAAAAATTAAATAATGAGGGAATTTGTAATGAATTATTTATCATATGGGAAGAACTGTTAAAAGAATAAATAAATAAGGTACATGTGGAGAAAAATGAAACTATTTCTTTGGTAAGTGTGAAGAATACATTTTTATCATACAATATTTCAAGGATTATGAGAAAATTTAATTATTATTTTTCTAAATGGGGAGCATTAAATAACACTCTTATTATCATATATATATATTATGTTTTTTTATCATACAAGAATGGATGGTGAATAATTAATCAGGGGTAAACCTAAATTTGATAAAATATTTGAACATCTTTTATCTAAAAAATTTTCCACCACAAAAGTCTATTGGCATGATGTTATCATTTTCAGGCATCTAAAATAACCCTAAAAGAATAATGAATTATATTAATGAAGAAAATATATACTGATGAATAATTATTTATTGTATCTATTGATTGGGTAATAGAAAAAGCCCAAGAAAACTCTACCTAAAATGAAATATCATGAATATCTATGGTTTTGGTGAGGTATGGCCCTAGTAATTGGTAATTCTAAATATATTGAGATTTAATAATGTCATAATTGATTTTTGTTAAATATGGTATCCAATTTTCATGTAAACAATTATGTTCTAAAACAGGGTTATTAATTAATTTATGATAAAATGAAAATTATTTTGAAAGGGGAAAGATTATAAAACATAAATGTTTTTAATTTTTTGTTTAGATGCATGAAAAAAGACTAGCTGAAAATATATAGATAGCATATGATAAAAAGATTCAATGTAAATATGGTATACTAAACATTCGTTGATAGTTTTTATTGATAAATTATTACTTTTTTTCTACATATATTATTTGACACATTTAATTATTGTTGATAAATTTTAGATCATTTTATAGAAATTGTTGATTCCATCCTTATTTGGAGTGAATCAGAATGTAATTATCATGAGAGAAGATGACTTTAATTAAATTAGAATATTAAGAATATGGAATTCGTCCCATTACTATATTTTTTTATTTATTTACAATTAGGGGGAAGATATCCATGAATTTTAATATAAAATGGTAATTGTAAAAAAATCCCAAGGTGAAGATTATTGGACCAAAGTGGATTAGTAAAGATAAAATTATTTTCAGTAACATGAGAATATGAATTTTTAATGAGTGTTAATTGATGATATGGACTTAAGATACAAAGACATGTATATGATTTAGTATGACACCATTCGTACTCTATATAAGTTTATCAGTTGATCTAAATTGAGTGATTTGGTGAGTTATATGATTTTATTAATGTGGTAACAATTTTTATGGAGTGAAAATAGAAAAACATGAAAAACACACAATGAAAACATGTGGGACCTACATTCACTACTCTGGTTGTTAGGATCAATCTCATTCATGACATAATGGATGAAATGTTCATGTCACGTATTCCCACCTTGAGGTAAACGGGTGGGGTGAGCAACCATTTTAGTAAAAAGAATTTCTAGATGAAAGATATGGTAATGGGATGTTCAAGAATGTAGTTGGAGAGGACCAATAACAAATTTTAGATGGCTAACATGAATCTTTGTTATAAATGGATATGTATTTCCAAATTATGTTTGTATATTTGAATATGTTTTTTGACACTGAAACTCTTCCATTAAATACACCATATATAATGTGGTAATCCAATCTAATCAATATATAAAATTTATTTGACCATAATGTGTCGTATTCTTATTCCTTCCTCAATAGAGGGCTGTTATTCACTAGGATTAATGAATCAACGCAAAGAACATCACTCCAGTGATTCATATATATGTTTGATCATCTTAAATATCATATCAATATTGAATCCACAAAAAACATCAATTTCATTTGTAATCATTGATTTGTTTATTAAATATAGTGTTTCTAATTTCTTTTATATTGATTTTTTCCCTGTACATGAAATGAGACAGTTCTCATGAGGTGATTAATTGAAAAGTTTTTCTATAAACACCTCTATGATGATAATTTTTTTATTGTTAAATAATTTCACATCTAAGAGTAAATATTGAGAGATGAATAGAGTTTATGTAGTTATTTAATTTATTAGTATTGATTCCATGTGATGTATTTATGTCATTACTCTTGTGACCACATGAAGATGGTGTGTGTTTTTAAAAACTATTTTTTAAAATATCACTAAGATTGTTAGGAGGAAAATGTATCCAAATAATTATGTTATGTGATGGAGAATGGAATTTTTTAAGGAAATAATATTAATTTTTTTATGGGTGATTCATATTAAGGTCTTTAAATTTACTATTTGATATGTTTGAAGTTACAATTGATCATGAGTGCTATTTAGTGGAACTGTGTAGATTTTTTAATGAAAAGTGAGTAATGGGAAGAAGAAAACATGTTACAAATAGTGGAAGTTTATGATATATTCTCATAAAGGGAATCATTTTTATTTAAAAAAGACATTTTTATAGTGAGCAGGTATACTATTTTCTTGAGGAACAAGATTTTAGAAGACAAAATCCAGATGTAAATGTAGTATATTGTGCAGATGTGGTGTACTTAAAATGTAGTAGTGAATATGAATGTGTGGTACTGTGTTTTCGTTAAACGATAAATATATAAAAACAAATGATATAACATACCCATAAAGTATTGAAGGATTTGAAACTGTTTTATTTTATAATGATAAAAAACCATTCATGGTATTTTATCCATTCAAGAGAGATGAATTGTGAATATGAAATATTTGACTAAAGTCACGATATTTTTTAGATGAATTTTATATATTTGTTTTTTAGTATTCAGTGTGGTCAGTTCTTTAACCTATGATTTTTTTTCAATATAGTGTTGTACTATAGAATTTTACCATTAAGATGTGATTTTAATTTTTTAGAAGGAACAACATAAGTGAAATTGTTCTTGAATTGTGCAAATCTAGTGTGACAAAACATGATTGTGGAGGACAAATGATATATCTTAATATTATTGTATTATATCTTTTGTGACTTAATATAGTGTAAGACTTCAGCCAACGCAAATGTAGAAGAAACCTTTAGTGTGACTCTGTGGTAGGCCAGTGGAATGCTTATAATACTGTTGGATATAGTATAAGGATCGTCTTGTAGGAAACAAGAGTCTCTATTGTTGGTGGGAACATGTAATATCTGGTGGGACTCTTGAGTGATACAATGTGGGAATTAATATTTATTGGAATGGTACTTTCCCTTGTTGAAACCATATGTATATAAAAAAGAATATATAAAAGGGGGTATAACTGGTTATATCATAGATGTAGGCATTAGTACCGATACTTGAAAAATAATTATTGTGTGTTTTGTCTATTTTAAATTTTTCATTAAATAATCGATCCACTCCTTTAAAAAAGTGAGAATGGATCGAATAGGGTTAAAAACATAAATGATTCAGTAAAACAAAGTCCAACCTATTTCACCCACCCCACCGCTCAATGTGGATTCATGATCCATTGGAAATATATCATTTATTCATTAGGATATATTCGTGTCATGGATAATGAATTACTTATTTTCTTTGATTTTCATTACCAAAAATTATTTTTAAAATTTTTATATCACTTTATATCAAAATATATCTATATATAGACACTACATAAAAAAAATAGATCATCATGTCCAATTATTAATATGATATTTTTTTATACATCCAAACACACTTAGTATCTAATAACCATCATTCATAGTTTCTAGAAAATTTTATTTCTTTAGAAACGAAATGTCAAAACTTTTGATAACAATTTCTCATAAATATTCACATCCATTTAAATTGTCAACAATTATTTAGTGTATTACATTTCTATAATTTGTTTAATAACATAATGATATTTACTTTTATGGTTTTGATTTAGGAAACTATATCATAATTTTAATTTCATTTATATCCCATATTCTATGAACGTTTTATTTCTAAATTGATATAAATAACTATTTTCATGTATTAAAACATACCATAAATTTCAACTATTAAATATAATTTTTAATTAATTCATTTCAACTCATCAATACATCATGAATTACATATAAATATCCTCATTATCACAAACCATCCAAAACTAGATTTTTTAGAAAATAATTAAATCATTGAAATATTCATTTTTATTTATATTAAAATGTATGTAAAAAATATTATAAAATAATATAAATTTGATATTTGAAAATATATTTCAAAAATTATGTGGTTATTATTTTAAAATTTAAATATTATACATTTTTTTCATTATATCCCCATACAAATATTTTTTACACGTGGGAGAAATACACACCAAAATGGAATTGAACTTTATCAAATTATATTTGAATAAATATTATATATAATTTGTTAATTTGGGATGTTTCATATATAATTGATTTCTATTTTATTGTTTTTCCTCATTAATATTTATTTTAAATACCTATTCCTCCCATGAATATTTCATTCTGTCCTTCTTGGATATGTTTAAATAACACTAAAATATAATTTACTACCAATATTTTAATATTTCACAAAATCAATCTTAATTTTCATGATCTTATTGAATAAATTATTCATCCATTAACATTATAAAATAGAATACAAATCAAAATAGTTTTTCATAGGTAGTTCTAGATATACTATTTTGTATCAGCACATTGAATCCAACCAATGTATCATGATTTGGGTTTCTATGTAACCTCCTAAAAAACTTCTTCTATGATTGAGGTTTCCCACTAATGGTGAAGGTCATATAAAACCTATAGGGATTTTATAGTTCTGTATAATCACAAAAACCCATTATATGTAATAGGAAAAACCATTTAAGTATAGACAACAAATAACAACACAGATTTTATAGTGGATTATTTAATATAAATTATAATAAATTATGCAATTAAAAATAAATCTTATTAAATTCCTATAGTCATACAAATAAAAAATAGATCATACTATGGTATATTAATCTAATAATGTAAAAAAATTAATGAAATTACAAAGATACAAAATTAATATTCTATACCCTACCTTGGACCAATATTCACATAAACTAAATGCTTCCCAAACAGAATACACGTTTTTTAATGGATAAATTCCTAAACTACATGCCAAACATAATGTTCTTATATACATTAAGGTCAAACTCTGAGGTATTAGCATACAAATAAAAAGGCCACAACCAATGGTTCCCCTAATAATATCCAATATATAATGTTATTAAATTATATTGTGAAATGAACATAGAAAACAAGAATAGACATCAACCATATAATTTATTAAGCTATTTCAAAGACACCCAAAAACATGAATCAAACCACATTCATCTATTATTGGCATAATGATTTAACATAAAACAAATATGGAATGTTTGATGCATAAATTCTATTGAATATAACAACTATATAATGATATTTGATATTTTTTCCAACTCAAACATTCATAGTCGTGTAGGTTTTATTTATTATCCTCCACCAACCCATCCAATCATTACCCCATTAGGATAATATTTTTTCCTATAAAAACTACCACTGATACATCACAATCTAGATACAAGGATTACCTATAAAAATCAATCCCCAATCAATCAAGACATGGTAACTGATATTTCCTTCAGTAACTCACCATTGAGACGTCACAACATGATATGAGGATAGTTTCCACTAACAATTATGAACTCATTCATAACTGGAATACTATGATAGACTCCACCCATGTGTTTGTGATCAGTAATATCTATGAATATATGTTAATTAATATCAACCCATTAATAAACATAATCATACTTTTTTTAAATCATGAAAACATCAGGCTTGTATTAATATAAAAAACATATAGAAATATTTACATAGTTAAAGAATCAGTAGTATAATAGTCATATATACTATGAAATTATCTACCTATCCATATCCATCAACTATAGATAGTAGAAACAATTCATATAACATATCATGATATAACCCTTCTTTTATATTTATCTCTTTCATCCGATCGATTATAACCACCTACACATCATTCATATGTATGATGTTCAATAAAATTTACAGCCCAAATCTAGTATCAATGGTTTTATCACATGCCTTTAGTTTCATGATAATTAAACAAAAAATCACCCATATTATTCTCATACATGAAATAATAATAAATACATCTCCTACCCCATTACAATTATAAATAATCTCAAATTTAAATATCTGATGGTTTCATAACATACATATTATTATCTAACTTGTATCCATTGTACTATTGGTATATCATCATTCATCATTGTCTACGAAAAATCTGATTCTTTAGTCTACATTCTCACATTTCCCACTAATCACCCATTTAGGTTACATTGCCTCTAAATCATAGCACTACCACTTTCCATTTCAAATCCCCCAAGGAAAATCACCCACTAGTGATCAATTACCATGTTTGTATTTATTTCTGTGTCTTTCATGAACATGAGGCCTCCCTTGATCAATTGGGATAATTCGAAACCCATATAATTGGTCACCACTCGTGGTAAGCCTTTTTCTAATATGATATATCAATAAAACCATTTACAAAACATCTATAAATCTCATATCCTTCTTCAATTCATTATAATCTAAAAACGATTAACCTACTAGATAATTCAATCCTTCTGCCAAGAATATAATCTATATATAATCTATAATCTACCTACATATAATGATTCCCCATTTTTATCATAGATAACATGAGTTTTTTATCCAAAAAATTACACTCAAACTACTCATTATGATCTTTCAAGATGACATTTATCTGGAATCTGACAAGGGAACCTACCTTGGTTTATATTTGGGTCATTATTAGTTTTTTACCTTCATTATAATATCACACATACATTAAATTTCGTTTAGTTTACTGAAATTAGGGACCAACCACAATTAAAATGTTACCCCTTATATTAACCATCACAACATATCTTAAAGAACCAATAAACCAGGCACTTGTTCCTAGTCAAGGCATGTTCCAATAGCAATATTATATCCACATTGGATAAAAAAAAGTGTCTACTCATCAATGAAGGTACATTGGTAGTGATTTCATGCAACTAAACATACCACTAATCTGATCCATGTTCCAAACATGACATTTCAATAACATGGGATTAAACTCTCCAAAAATAATTATATAGACAATCAATAATTGCCAAGAATAAAATAATAAAACATTTTGTCAATATAAAATACCACACATAAGATAAATGGTAACATAAACAAACATTTTCATCCAACCATTATCTAGGGAGAAGAAAAGGGAATAACCATCGGTATTGAACAATATATATAGGATGTTGAATATTCAATACAAACAAGTCGTTAACCAAACAAAATGTAAAACATCAGTTCCTAGAACAATGAGACATTACTTTAAAATCCTAATAATTTCACAACAATAAATTTATTATTTACTAGAAAGAATATATTCTATATTTATATTGAAATTTTCCATTACCTATTCGTATCTAAACATAGTTTATATGCACATATCATATGTTTTTAGTGTATGAGAATCACCATCAAGAACTGAATGTCAATCAATATGTGAATACAAAAAACATAGGAGATCATTCAATGTTAAATGGTATCACTTATACCATAACAATGTATCTAATAACCCCCTAGAGAGTACATAACATGGCCTAGTATTGTGGAATCACCCTCCCTTGAAAAAACTATGTTACTCTTTATTTTGTTTTGTTTGATACGTGATGTAATATGAAAAGGTTTATATAACACTACACTTGTAATTTTTGATACATATATTCCTATGAACATAGTCATTTCTATAAATTTTGAAAAAAAATTATAATAGACTCACATTAGTAATAAATTACACTTTTCCTTTTAAATAAAAAATATTCTCACCATGAGAAATTATTTTTCAACACAAGAAAATTTTATTTATAAAACAATGATATATTTGATTAGTCATCAAAATTTTTATATTGTATAATTAATAAATGTTAAAAAACCATTCAAAATAAAATAAATCATATTTCTTCATTGAAAATACATTCACATGAATCCAACATTCTTCCACCAAGGGAAACGTTTCTAATATAGTGAAACAACACATATAACATCCAATGGGATCCTATATATAGTATAAAAAACATATACCATAAAACTGAACCCATAAAATTAGTAACAAAAAATGCATGTTATTAATGACCATAAAAGAAAATGAAATTTCAAAATAAATAAGGGTAAAAACTATGGGGATTGGATAAGAGATCCTTAATGGAGTAATTATTTATAAACCTAGCCAAAGAAAAAGAAAATATTTTTTAATGGATGATAATGTAGAGGAATTTCATTCAGGTTATGGTGTTATTTTTCATGTGGTTAGAAAAATGGTGGTCATTGGATTTAACACAATTGAGGGTAGTAGATTGATATTCAATTTTTTTATGTTTCTAAATAGGGAACCTATATTATCCAATTGGATTTTTAAATATGTTAATCCCACTAGTAAAATGAAATGGTCACATAATAGACTGATTTTTTATTGTTACTCTTAATCATGCATTGAATACGTTATACCCACTACTATTTCAACATCATTTAAATTTCTAACCGAATAAATTTGAAATGAATTGATGATGAATTAAAAAATAATTAAAAGGAAAAATAATTGAATGGTACACATTGTATATGATAAAATCCACATAATACCACATTCATCATATTATTTCAATGAAATGTTCTATCATTTAAAAGATGAGGCCCATAATCTCTCGTAAGAGTTTCCTACTCCCAAGTTTCACATGAATAAAAATTCAGGTTCCATAAACCATCATCCAGCTAAAATTATTTACCACAATGAACCTTTTATTGGGTGTCAATATTTTTAATTGGCTCAATATCTATAAAAACATCAGTTTTAATCAAATTTCATTCCATCTTTAGAACATTAAGGGGGTCATTTTATAATTTATTGAACTATGAATCATTAAAAATATTATAAGTTATTGTAATTAATGATAGAAAATCATATCAATAATGTAATGTAGAACTCTTCTAGAGATTTTATAAGGTCCAATATTCCCTGGTGGAATAATTACATACATCCCAAGTATTCATTAACCCATGTGAGTTATAACCATTAAAAAACCAGGTCTCTAGCATAAAATATAAAAGGATGAAATTCATGATATAAATTTGACATCATAAAACCCAATACCATTAATAAATAAATCCAAATACTCCAAAACTTCACTCATGTCTCAGGGATGATAATTTTTCTTACAAATAATGTCATGCATACCTCTACCTAGCATAATATAGAAGGAAATTATCAACCATAAAGGGACCCAAAGGGATCCATTTTAATATAAGACATTTAAATATTGTTATAAGAAAACTCAACCATTCACCCTGGTAATCCCATAAATATAAATATTAGTATCACATGCCTGAACCATAAACTCCTGAATCAGATTGGTACATTCTATAATTCCAATTTTATAGGCGTAGTTAATCATGGTCAACATCAATTTTGAGACCATTTCCAATTAATGTCCCTATAGTAATTAGTAATTAATTTTACTGTTGAAAAAGGAGATAACAATTGAAGGAACAACATGTAGTCCCCAAAAATATATCATTTAGAACCTATGAGAATCATTTACAACATGTATTGCATGATATGTATGAAGAGGGTGGATTTTTATAACCTTTCAATAATGGACCTGAAATCATTAATCTATTATAGGATATGAGGACTGACTGAAAAATAATTTTTTTATTATAATAAAACTTTTGAGGAAATAGTGAGAAACCCCCAAATCAGTCTGAAAAAATGCATAAAAATGAAATATGAAATAGAAAAAAAGAAGAGGCATAAGAATACTAGAAGATCAATGTTTTTTTCTATTACATGTTGATAGGTTTAGAGTTGAGAGAAAAAATATTATGTGTATATATATATTCTTAACCTACATTACCACCACCTCATGTTATATTTCATATTTTTTGAACTGGGATAGATATTCCTTTATGTTCCATTTATGATTTTCAGAACTACTTGCCTCACTAAAGAAGAAATTTCATTTAAGTTCTTAAATCAAAAATAAGAACATTGATATAAAAACATATCTGAATGTCTATGCACCATATATACATTAATTACTGTTCTTGAAATTTCCATATTCTATATATTATAGAGATGTTCAATAATGAAGTAGAATTAAAAAAATATTGTAATATGAAACATAATCATGTTCTCATTAGTTACATCAATGTAGGACTCTCCGAGAAGACTCATGATTTTTCACACTTCATTGGAATCTATTAGAGACTATAATGGATATATCAAACTAATTTAATATATAAAATAATTCCATTTTCTAGGAATATAATAAATATTATAATCAAACATCTATAGATATTTATTCCAGAACCTTTGTTTGAGGACTAAATCCGATTTTGAGAATATATAACCCATGATTTCGGGATCAGGGCACATCAGGAATTTATTTCAAATTGATAATTCCTCTATTAGTTAAAACTTAACACAAGAGATTCCAGTTCTATTATACCAGAAGAATAATTTCTCCCATATGGTGAATGTATACAAGTCCCTAGGCTACCATATCATTTTGGGTGATCAAATCACAACCCAAACATATTATAATGGAATCATATTAAATATCATAACCATTTTGAAAAAAATCAACACTATAATGAGATTAGAATTTCAATGCAATAAGATATATAAATCAATTATATAATAACCATAACCTAATATGTATCTACAAAGTAATTTTTTTTGGACACCAAATTCCCACTAATGTTTACATACTTAATAAAAAAGATACATTTCCAAGGATAATAATATATTTTTGGGTAACATTATTTCCCCAAAAAATTCACAAGGGTTTTTTATACACCTTTTTTGTCCTTAAATTCTATATGAATTCATCAATGAACAAAAAAATTATTGAATCAAGGTTCTAATGGAATATTCAATTTATGAGTACCAAAAAAATCACATTGGACTCTATCAACTTTTATGGAATCACCATGTATACAAATTCACAATACCATACCCTAAACGATGTATTGGTAATAAAAAAACAGTCCCCAAACATGTTGATACCCATAATAGGGGATTATTTATGAGATCAAAATATCCCCATTGACTGGTCAAATATATTTTTAGTCTGTGGAATGGAGTAAAGTATCATAAAATTTACCCAGTTCTTATTTCAATAGAAAATAAACATGTCGAGTTACACATTTTCATTAGAGTTGATGTAAAATAGGGTACGCCAAGTTGATATTATTGGTTTGAAAAATACATTGGATTCAAGAAAATAATTTTAATTTTTAACTATTTGAGTTTTTAAAATTAAATGATATCAGAGTGTAATAAATATTTTGGAGTACCTACCCCTATCTTAATAAAAAACTATACTTCTTATTTCTATTTTTACACGAAATGTAATATAGAAACAAGGATATGAATTCTAATGTTATAGGAGGAATTTGATCTTCATGATTTCATTCAATAATCCCTACAAATATTGGTGTCTTATAACATAGTAGGCTTCCCACATTATAATGTGACAACCATTACCATCTTTATCGAGGATACTTATCCCCATAAATCAAATGAGAATTTCTATTAGTTTTATTAATGTTTAATTTTTTTGTATAAGTCTATCGAAATGTTGAACAAGACGATCCAATCCATCCAAAAAATTAATCTCAAATGTTTTTATCTTATGGATGAAGAATTCCAATGCAAGATATAATACTAAGATTAAGACAATATAATAATTAAATCTAAATCATTTATAATTTATCACAATAGTTGTTCAAATTTCCATTATACACAATATGATATCCATTAAAGGATTAAGGAGTTCCAAAACACTTGTATAGATAAATGATTGAAAAGAACTAATATAAAACAATGTAATTACCATGAACTATTAAATAAGATTGGTACCTATTATAGTCATGATTTATAATAGAGACTCCATTAGTGTTGTATCCATTATGTTCAACTTCTTATTCTTAGTATAATTCTGAGGCCTTCAATAAGAATAATGATTCATATTAAGATGAATTTTACTATATGATTATTCAATCCTACCTCCCATCCCTTAGTTTAAAGGTCCCATTACATTTTATTCTTCTAAATGAACAACAAATCTTTTTGTTGTTCG
Organism: Viscum album; assembly: GCA_963277665.1. Lineage (NCBI taxonomy): Eukaryota > Viridiplantae > Streptophyta > Magnoliopsida > Santalales > Viscaceae > Viscum > Viscum album. Next base: position 1,943,305,742 of record OY728165.1, read on the forward strand.
AGTGTATGCATCACTTTTGATAGAGGAACTCAATTTAATCTTCCCATAAAAATTGAAAAGGCATTCATTGTAATGGAAAACATCATGAATTTCTTAGTATTAAGGTCTCATATATATATATATATATATATTATAAAAAATAATATGTGTCATGAGATCCCCCTCATGATATTACTAAATATAAAAACAAGGTATGGTTCCGATATCCATTATTTCGTACCATTCATGGCACTTTATGTTTTTTATTCTTATTAAAATGACCAAAAATACTCCAACTCAGAAATTGGGTTTCCTAGACATCCCTAACATAATCTCCAAATTAAAACCCAGCAATAATTCCCAATTCCAATGAATAATATATTTTTGGTGCTTCATCATGAGGGCCAAAGATTTAATTTTTGACTAAATTCCAATATCAATGTTTTTATCCTTTAATTATTAATTTTATACCAACTCAAATGTTAATTTATTGGGAATAGTGAATTATTATGTATACTTCATTAAAGATTGGTCACCCTATTGGATGGAAATTAATACTTTGTAATATCTATTTTGATATAATTTGGATTAAATTATTAGGTGGATGTGACCATGAATTCGGTCTATTATAGGGTATCATGTTTCTTCACATAAACGATATAATCCCACTACCTTTAATTAGGTCATTCAAGTATGATGGGTTAACACATCACCATGACATATTATCATGTTCTATATAAATCAATGATCTGCTCGATGATTTTAGGTCCTTCATCAACATCATGTGGTTAATTGATTACCTGAAATATAAGAGGTTAATTCTTTAAAAAACCCAGGATATATCATTTTCAAAACATTCCATCTCCCCTAATAGGTGTGGGTATGTAAAACATCGCATGATCTATAGATTGATCTAACTGATCCACTACCATAACATGATTCTAGTCTAAAAGTTAGATTAATGGCATTATGTTGAATATTTTATCCTACGTGGGTTCACATGATAATTCCAAAGGGGGCATGATGAAACATAAAATAAAAAATAAATTGAACAATCAAAATAAACTAATTACCACAAATCCCCAAAAAAAATAATTATCAAATTTGAAATAAAATTATTATAAAAGTAATGGTATATACCAAACGATAATCACTTAAATGAAAATGAATTAATTCATGGTTTGAATCTCATACAATATTTGTAACTAATAAGGATAATATAAATTCCAAACTAAAAATCATTTCACCCAAAATCATGCTATCTTAATGGATGATAAAAATTGTGTGGTTGATATTTCTCATCAAACCTCAAAAATGATCCCAAAATTCTTAATTGATTTATATCCAAACATACTATGTAATAAAAATCAAAAACATGAATTGATACACATTTTTAGTAATAGATCATTTTCACCATTGAAATGGGTGCCTGATCCATGTTGGGGAAAGTCATAAATATAATTCCCAATCCTAATGGGATATTAAATTTTCTTGGGAATGGAAGAAAATACATTTGGAATCGTTTTACCCAATAAAACATTACAAAGTTCTAAACCATGAACCTTGATTTACCTTTTTTTTAACATGTCATAACATGACCCATGAATAATATAGAAATTTAATAATTGTTAATAAACCAATAATATAATAACATAAAAAAATAAAATACCATGTATAAGATCAAATATAATATAAAAAAAATTTATTACACATAATATATAGGTAAGTCAAAAATGAGGAACCCCATTTAAAAATAGGGATGTAGTGGATAATTAATTTGTTATATTTCAAAATAAAAATCCCAATCAAATGAAACCAAATGGGTACCCATGACATTGTGAAAAAATTCAAGTCCCCCACCATGTCAGAACTATTAAAACAATATTTAATACATAGAATAACCAACATATTAATACATTTATCTTAATGTACATGTGCCATTACAAACAAGGTATTCATACAACCATCTATTGTTTTCTTGGTTTCTAAAACACTATCCCATTTTGATCCCATAGTGTACTCAATATATAAACATTGTCATATAAAAACAATCATTCATTCTTTATATAAAAACATTAAAGTAAACCATAACATTGTAAAATATGAAATTATGCATACGATAAAAATAATTTAAAATGGAAAATAATTCCATAATATTAATCATTCCCTAGAGTTTTCTCAATGGGAGATACCTCACTATATTAATGTTTTTGGTGACATTATTTCATTAAATAATCTAGTTAACTGAAGATCAATCTAGTTGGGAATAACCTATTATTTTAATTTAATGAATTTATTTAGCAACATGGTATCACATTAGCCTCAAAACCATGTGTAATCACATACAAAGAGTTATATTTCTTGGCCCAGAGGTGTGTGATATATCTTATATGATACCACGAAAATAATCTAGATATAGTTTAGATTTTGAAGAAGAGTACTCAAAAAGGGATACTTAACACATGTATTCCCCCTTAAATAATAAAGTTCCCATGTACATAGCAAATTATAATCATATCATATACTATTTAAAAATGGAATGTCATTAATAATTCACAAGATTTTATCCGTTACAAAAAAAACATGTTTTCTTATGAAAGATGATTTTTAAATCATTATAAAATTATTTTGAAATCCTTGAGATATATTAATACCCAAAAAATATAACATACAATAGTTTTAATAGATAAAATCAATGAAAAAACAAGTTAACGTTATTAAAATAATACATTTACAACAGTATTTAATTAACACATCTCAATAATATCCACAAAACTCATAAACAAATAATATTACTATCCAAGAGACTAGCTATATAAACAACATATTTTATAGCATGGATTGAAATTTATAAATATACGTATATCTAAAAACCCTCTTGTAGAAATATCATTTTATGTAATCATAATAACAACAAATGCGATGGAATCCTAATAAAGGGAAGACCTAAAATAATTAGAAAGTTAAAATTATTAATAAATCATAACTATTAGCTCATAAAATAATGTAAAAACATGAATAATGGAATAATATTCTGTTAGAATATATTCGTATCATAATATGGAATCATAAAACATTAATTATCAATTTATATCATATAATAGAATCATAATACTAAATAAAGGTCACTACACACATGGCTTAGGTGTATATAATAAGAATAAAATAAAACAAAAAATTATAACATAACAATGTGATGGAGAAAAGTGTTGGGATGAAAAAAATAGATATAGAGGGAAAAAATATAAAATAAATATTTATTATTCTTATCAGAAAATGTATTTTTCATTAAAAATGGAATCATAAGTGAATATTTTACAGGTCTCGAACATGAATTACCTATAAACTAATTTAAAAATAAAACATAACATCTTCATTGGATAGATAGATAAATTGTGAATGATAATCGTTGAATAAAACTGATTAAGACTCAAGGAAATTATTTGAGTAATGAAAACCCTATAAAACATGAGGACCATTTAAATCAAATCCTTCTGAATGTAAAAAATTAAAATTAAAAATTACTTACCATTAATAAAATTAAAATTAAGATATAATATCCCAAAATGGGTATTATATAGTCCATATAAATGTAAATAGTATGGTAATAAAAATCTTGTATCAAAGAGTGAAATTTTATACAAAACCCCTTAAAAGTAATCAAAATTATAAAAAACCAATTCATAGAGATTGAGATTGATGATGAAGTTAAGATAAAATTAATAAGGATAAATCATGATAGAATATTTATACACACAATTGGATTTATAAAATCTATTTTATTGGAATTATAATCATAATGGAAAATTTGTCTGAAATAAGGTTCTTCTAAGACAAAAACATTACTTTTATCATGATTCACTCTTAGTATAATTGTATCTTTACAAATAATCAAAATAATGTTATTAGATAATTTTTTTAAAAAATTATTATATTAAATATAATATAATTTTATATATTTATGATCATATACTATTTATTTATTATTATTTTTTATGTTTTAAGGATATTTTATTTAGTGTCGACATATAATGTAGATTTTAGAAAATAGTGATGATATTTTATAAATATGGTAAATAATTAATATAAACATTTAAAATCCCAATAAATATATTAACTTCTGTTAACTTAATATAATATATTTATTTTGGTTCCCATAACCATCCAAGAACAGTTTTTATATAATTATTTTGTATTGGTGGTCCAACCCACCAAAACACGGAAACACTATATCTAAATAAAAGAGTATGGTCAATGAAGTGAATAATGTCAATATAAAATAATAATAATGTTATAATTTATATTTTCTATAACATTTTTATCAAATTTTATGTGTTTTATGAAAATATATAATAATATTATGAAAAATTAAAAAATTTAAATCATAGAGACGATAATCCTCACAAAAAAATGTTTTTTTATTTCTCCAAATGAATAATAATTGAGAAAACGATTCCATTATATTAATAAAGTGGAATTTAAATATTATAAATATTTTATTTGTTAATATTAATATGGTTATAAATGATATAAGAAATATTATAGTAACATAAAATTATATGACAATGTAACACTCACGTGAAATGCATGATTTTAGCTTAGATATCCCCTATGAAATAAAAGACAAAAGGAAATTAAAGGTGAAAATAATATTATTATAGTGGGAGAGAGTTATATAAGAATAAAATAGGAATATTTTCAAGGGGATATTTTAATGGAAGGAGATTCAAGATGGAGTGGTGAAGTTACTATTTTATATTTGAAGAGAAGGTTGCTTGTGTGAGTAACCATTACATTTTCCATAAAGTAATTTTTCTCTTCAGGGTTCAATGTAAAAAATAAGGTCTAAAATGTAATGAGAAAGCTATTTTTGGTCGATTCTCCCCACAAAAACTCATATATTGGATTGATTTAATAATATAGATCTTTTTAATTTAATTTTTATCTTTTAGCATGATTAAGATTTATATTGTTAATTAATTTTAAACCATAAGGACTAATTTTAATGAAAAAGAATTATATATTGTATATAATATATTTATTATTAATTTAAATTTATAATATATTAAATAAAATAATATTTTTATAGGTGTGAAATTTTATTTTAGCAAAAACAAACATTGTTTTTTAAAAATTATTTTTAAAAATAGTTTCTTTTTAAGTATAAAAATCATGTGTAGTACATAATTGTTATGATTATAAATTCCACATAAAAAAATGGTTAAATAAATTAAATAAAAGGTATGAGTATTTTATGGATATTAAAAAACCAAGTCTATCATTGAATATATTTGATATAAAGAAAAAAATAGGAAAATATTTTAATAATAAAACATTATAATAAAGTTATAAAAATGATGGGAATGTGATTTATATGTTCAAATTATATATTAAAATTAATAATTATATAAATTAAATAAATATTTTAATACTTAAATGGTTTTCTTATCTTATTTTCTATTTATATTCAGTGATGAAAACATTAAAATTGTTATTTTTTAAAATATTATACTTTTTAACTAATAATAAATCTTTTCATAAAAATATAAAATATAAATACCAAGTAAATTTTACTGTTTGGAATTAAAGACTAATTTTATCCATGAGTAATATTGTTTTAAATTTACTAATGAAATATACACAAATTTTGTATACCTTTGCGGTACATTACAAATGAACATATTTTCAATGAAAATTTTTATAGTTGCCATATTTTCTTCATATATATATATACATTAAAAATAATTCCTTCATTCTACTAAAACGTGGCTAGGAATATGTCATATCTCATATTAATTATTTTTCTAATGAATTTTAGTTCATGGATATCTTACTCATATAGATCTCTTTGTTTATTGGTGATCCTTATTATTAATTATAGTCTATGACATTTCATATTCCTTAAAATAATATTCATTTTTATATTTTCCAATATAGAATTATTTACTTTTAGAACATGTATTTTATTTTCAGTCACAAATATTTAATTTTATTTAAAAATTAAAATTTAATTTAATTTTTCTATATGATTATTCTAACGAATGAATAACTTGTTTTCTGATTAATTCATATCTGTTATGAATTATTTCCATATAAATATAAATTCCATTATATAATTTTAAAGAAATATTTTAAATATAATTGTATTTTCCGAAAAATTATTTTTCTTCCTAAAAAACTATAAAATTAAATAAAAACTTTTACAATAAATGAATAGAATAGTTTTCGATAAAATACATATTTACAATAATACACCTCTAATTTACCAAGGTTTTGTAATCTCTAATATAAAAATCCCACATAGAATGTCATAGGGGATCAATGATATATAATAACAACTGAAAACAATTAAATACAAATATATATAATTTAGACAACCCAAAACCCAATTCATCATGGAATTATAAAAGAATGAAACTCAATATAAAGAGAAAGAAGCATCAAGATTAATAGAGAAGATACCCTTACCTGAGTTGTTTTTAATTAAAAAAGCCAAACCCATATAAAAAATTACATAGCGTATTTGGGGGGAGGATATTTATGTGTGGGATACATCTAGTAGTCCAGTTTTGTGAAAAATATAGGGTGATTTGTTTTAATTTTAAAGAAGGATGTTTCATGATTTAAAATTTTTTATGATTCTGGACAAGTAGTATAGTATGGTCTCACAATGTTCCCATCTATGTGACAACATTATGAGAGAAAATATCTCACCTTATGACTCACACAGTCTATCCGCATGGATTAATAAATCATACACTAACCATTTAAAATGTAAATGTCATGTTATTTCACTATGAATGAATAATTTAATATTAAAAGACATAATGGAATATAACCATGTGATGACTAATTTGATGAAATACTTTGATATTTCAACCCAAATGACATGTCAATGAAATGAGGACGAATAAATAAAAAAGTAATTGAAAAATAATATCAGATTATATCACTATGGGTGAGATATTCAAAATTACCAATTACCATTACACAATCCCTATAAAAACATCAACCTTTATTTAGGCCTCATACATATACAAAATCTCTTATCTTTATCATGGACCCCAGTGAAAAAACTATAACAATTTGTTATTAATTTACAATATTTATAAAATTTAAAATAAAACTAATAAAAACAATGTGTGATGCACATTGTCAAGGCCCTTATCCTAAAAATTGAAGATAAATCCCTCTAATCACCCATCCCAAGGATTCATAAATAAAAAAAGTCATTAATTCATTAAGAAAATTTTATCAATTCAGGTGATATACATAAAAAGTATTTATGTCCATATAAAAATTTTAAAAAATCTTTTAACCATGTACATTCATCATTATTTTGTATATTTTATCAATACTATATGAAAACACCATCAATTTGGTTCGATTTCATCATTATTTACTGAAATCTCAATCCAAATCAATTTCTTTGCTTTACCATATTAGATGAAGAGGGAGAGTATTAATAAATGAGGAAAAAATTAATGAATACTCTCCCTTATCTATTAATTAAACACACATAGAATCCATGTATATAATTATGATGATGTGGGTAAGAATAAATTTATGGGGAGGCCTCATATCCATTATCATATTACTATAAAAGTAAACCATAAGCTGGTATTATTTTTAAAATTAATATATTTCATTTTCCCTCTAAAAAATGGATTTGGATCTTAAAAGTAAACAATAGTTCTAACTTGAAAACTAATAGACTCTAAAGATCACTCTACCTTATTAAAACCCCACCATGTACCAAGAAAAACATTACACAGAACCATGTGACTAGAAACACATTTTAAAAATTGACCGTATCCAAATTTATGACAAGTAAACCCCCACTAGTAATTTTTTGGTTCATGAGAACGAAAACTATAATACCACCTCCCCAATATTTATCACCCAATAATTTTAATATCCCATAAAACCTAAAACACATCAACATTAAAATTTTCTTAATTATTTAGTTGTAATAAACAATATATTTGTTATGTAATCAAAATATGATCCATAACCAATTCCTGTATACTATGTCAATTTTTTGACCCCACAAACACCTGAAAGTACTACCCATTTCAGACACCCAGTCATAAAACATCCTATACTTGATAATCCCATTCAAGTGTCTCCTAAAAGTTACTCGAACCACATAGATCTAATTAAAACTATAAAATTTTGAAATTTTATTAGTTAGAGCATAACACCCCAGTACCCAAACTTTTGAAATAAACACATTTTGTACAATTATCACGCTTTAGTCCATAATAGATGATTTTATTTCATCCATTAAAATCTCTTTAAAAATTTCCATATCTCCATAAACAATACTATATGAGATGATAAAGATGGTATTACACCATATCTATTTCATTTGATGTCGAAATAGAATGAACCATTGGTCTAACAAAAAATATCACAAGCCATACTAGCTACGAATGAAATGGGCACTAGAACTACTGCATGTAAGGGATCAAAGTGAATTATAAGTCCCCAATAGGATGGGTAATGATTCATTATAATAATGAATAATAATTTCAAACAGTTTATCCTAATTATATAATGAACGATCTCTTTCAGATAAACAATCATTAAATATTTGGATATTGGTAGGAAATTTATCAAGTTAATGAGTACCAAAAATCTCATAAATTGTATCAAAAATATATCATAATAGCAATTTGAATAATAATCTCATTAAAGTAATGTGAATAATAATAAAAGGAAAAAATATATTTTTCATATTATAAATACAAGGAACTTGATAAGAGTCAAAGAGATGATACATCATCATATAACAAGAAAAATATTTATTAATAAAATATTAATATAAAAGTAGTGACAACCCATAACCATGTTACTTGAAGGAAACACCATCATGTAATCTCTATTATCTCAAAAATTCTGAATAAGAACACCCAACACCTCCAAGAGGCTATCTTCACATACACACCTCCATATAAATGAATTATACATATATAGAATTGGTATATGTAGAGTGTTAGAATATTGATCTCATTGTGATATCACAAATAATTTTTTGTTTAACCTATGATAGGTCAACTATTCCATTCTAGATTTAATATATACATAAAATGAATGTTTTTATCATTTTAATAAAAAAATAACATATATTAAAAAATTCTGAATGTAAATTTCACCCTGTTTATTAGGACCCAACCTTGAAACATTAAATAATCATGAATTAAATGAATAATTCACATTAAAAATCATTTCATGTTTAGAGTTTTAGAAATTAGGGCATAACTATTATATTTGATTTCAAAAAAATAAATAAAAAATACACAGTTCTACTCAGTTTCCATTTTGTTTCACAAGACAAGAACTCTTGAAAAAAAGAGTCATGTCTAGTTCCATGTTAACGACAACATGAATATTCCTTTATCCCATCTATTAACCTATTCCACATTTTATCTTATAAAAAACATTTCAAAAACATTGGATGAGCATAAAAAGCTCAGTAATGGATACACAAATATAGAAAACTATTAGTTTTTCAAAACAATAAGTAATCCATGAATACAGTAACATAAGTAATACTTTTCACCTTTTTTAAGTAGTGAATACTCTTCAATAAATAAATTATCACTAATTATCCTTTTGTGACCAAAATATTACCTTAAAACCCATATAAATAACAAATAACATATAAAGGTAACATGTGAAATAAACATACTCAAATGGAATAACCATTCAATCGAATTTCACACATATCATTAAATTGAATATCCATATGGACTACTTCCATACATATCACTAAATGGAATAGCCATACGACTGACTTCCATAACCAATGCATTAGAGGCTATTACTTAACCACCCATTTTGGTTTATCACGACACCACCCATCGTTTTGTTTATCATGTAACCACCCATCAAATGTTCAAGTTCCATTATAAAATCATTACACATAAAATAAAAATAAAGAAAATAAAACATTTCTACATTTCAATCATAATATATCACATAAATATATTGACATAACTAATACATTATAAAAAAAATTTAATACCAAAATACAGATTAGAGTATATGGTATTTATTTTTCCTTAAAAAAACCTTTCGGGTCGTTATGGATGCCAAATAACAAATTGTAATCACGGTGGAAGAAAGGTTGTTGTCACCATTTACATCAAAAGAAACATTAAGTTTTTCGTTTATTAAAGTTATTGGTAGAAAATGAATCCCTTTGAAAAATTGATGGTGTTTATACATCGTATAAAAGTAAGTCGTGTATTAAAATAATATATTCCTCAATGAAAAGAGATTGAGACGAAGTCCCTTACCTCATGTACGATATGACGCGTTCATTCCTTAATATCTTGAATAATAAACTAAAAAAAATTTCAACTTTCTTAAGAACATTTTTCATTTTTATTATTTATTTTATATCACTTATTACAATATTATAAACATTATGTAATCATTCAAGTTTGTAATGTTCGTTTTGTCGATATTTGGTACTTGAGTCACAAATGAACACCATAAAGTCACAAGTGGATCACATGGTTAAAATTTCATTATATATCCAATTATATTCATCATTTAGATATCATATATATCATATATATCCAATATATATATATATATTTATAATAGTACATAACATTTGGAGGTAAGAAATGAAATGCACTGTTCGTGGAGACGATAAGCTGTATGTATGCATGAACACTACTCTCATTTCTATTTCGTATTTCAATTGAATTAAAACACAATGATACATAGTTATATTATAATTATTTTATAATATCATATATTATAGCATCAAATATATTATATGTCCCACGATTGGTATGAATGAGTCAGATCACTCTGAGGTGGCGGTACTCCACACTTCCTCAAATGAAATTGTCTTGTTGACCCATAATTGAAACCATTAAAATATTATTTAAAGAAAAATACAGAATAATAAAGAAAACATAAAAATATTATATATCATTTATAAATATTGTGTCATATTAATGGCCACCATGAGAGGTGGTAGGAGAAAATTGAACAATCATCGTTTTGTGAGGTGTTAGTTTTCCATCCTCAAAAATAATAAGTTCATCACCCATTAGATGGTAGTGTGTGTATGTGTAGTTATAATAATTCTCATAAAATAATCTTAGTATATTTAGGATACTTTTTCTTTTATAAATGAAAGGAATAAAAAGATTTTAGGGGATGGAGATATAAAATAAAAGAAAAAAAGTTAGGATAAACTCTTACCTTTAATTTGGGTAACTCTCTTTGGTTTGAACCAAAAATGATTGTTGAAGTGCCTGCTGCCTAAGGTAAGTCTTATAGTTGGAATAGATGGGTGTTGGGAGAATAATTTTGTAGAGTTTGGACAAGCCAAAAGGCTTGAGAGGTGTGAATAATTGGTTATAAATGCTCTCCATTTATAAGGTGGTGGAGGGGCTCTTTAGAATGTTTGCAAATATTATTTTATTATAATCCTCTATTCGGTTTCTAAATATCCAATGATCATTAAATATTAGTATATGATGACTCAGGGTAGAAATAAAATCATCCAATAAGAACTGGATTGGTTGTGGATGTTATTTTAATATTTATAACCTTATTTATTTAAATGATTTATCAATGAGGTAAACACTGCATCATTATTTTGTCATAAAATTTTAATTTATATGATTTCTTAAAATTACTAAAAGAAATACCATGATGTATTATGTTATATTATATTTCAAATTAACATTTTTAGTAAAAAAATATTACTTATATAACACCATATAATAATTAATATACTAAAAGATATTTGTTTATGTAATTTTTTCCCTAACTTTAGATTAATTAATCTAAAGTGTCATTATTATTAAGAAGTGGACCAATGGGGAACCAAAATCGACCCTAAGATGCCCATGGTCGTAAATGACTCAACCAATAATTTTTGGACAAATTTTAAGGTAATGATGAATTATTATAGTATTCTTTTTATTGTGAATTACCCTATTTACCTTTAACAACAGTAAATAAAAGTCAAAAGTTATTATTCACCAAAACATATTTTTATCTTATTGAACCACATTTTACTTAATAGTAACAACAATGTATGTAGTATTTTCAAAATTAAATTCATAGAAGTGGTAAATAATCTGTTTAAATGAAAAAAAGTCAGTTATTTTAACTATTACTAAGTGGTTTCACTATTCATCAAAAATTGATGTTTTTTAGAAAAATAGCAAAAATTAAGAATAAGATTTATCTGATATTCCAAATTCATAAATGATGTCTATTTTTCCAGATTCAAAACATAGAAGTTTAATTAATTAATTAAAATTTAATTCCCGTTGTTAATACAAATAGCGTGTTTTTAAGAAACAATTACCATAAAAAAGATTGACACTTATTTATGTCCAAATTCAATGTGAAATTAATTCCAATAACCAAAATTGTATTAAATGTTAAAAATTTATTCTAATTACACTTTAAACCCAATTAAAAAGTTCATCTAACCATATAAATAAGTTAGATTAAAATGCAGTTTTGAATTGAAATTCAATATATTTCACTATTCATTAAAAATGAACTTTATCAGAAAAATTCCAAAAATTTACAAAAAGTAATTTTTTATGTCCTTTAAAAAGAACAATTTTATTTGGTCAAATAGAATTTATTAATGTGACCAATAAATGATTTAATGAGGGTTCTCCATTTAAAGGTGGTAAATCGACATTTTAATGTAAATTATGATTAAAATCAGATTCGTTAACATTATAAGCCTATATCTTTTAATTGAAAAATGTAAATACATTTAACAAACATGTATAATCATATTTTAGTTTGTTTTGATCATTCCTTCCAATACAATTATTAGGATTTAACTACAATTTAAAATAATAATATAATATTATTAGTGTGCAACATAAGATTTCAAAGAAATACGTTGTTGCGTATCCATTACAGTATCAAACATAGCAGCCCCTTTAAAGTAAAATTAACATTTAATTCACAAATCGTAAAAAATATAAAATATATATAATTCTATATTTACCTTGGATGGTACATCATTCCCCCCTTTTGGAAATTGGATCATCACAATTTTTATTCACTTATCATAATAACTAGTTGTATTTAACCCTTATAGAATTTTCAGATTCAAATTGTTACCTCTTCAACCATAAGGTTTTTTCACAAATCCTTTACCTAGTTAATTACCTTATTCTGCAACACATTCTCTCTTCGATTAAAAATCTAGACTACTTATTCCTCATATGAGAGTTTCTCTTCCAACAAAACTACCTCTGGGCTCAAAACATGGGACGAAACTGGTATATATTTTCTCTACATCAAAACATGAAAAACATCATGTACCTGGGATAAAATTCGACCTAAATCAACTCTGTACGTAACTGGTCCAATTTTCTCCAGGATTTCATAAGGTCCAATGAACGTCAGAGTCAACTTTCCCTTATTACCAAAATGCAACACACATTTCCAATGAGAAACTTTGAGAAAGACATGATCACCTTCCTCAAAAGAAAAAGTCTTTCCTCTGGTTATCCCCATAACTTTTTTGTCTACTCTGAGCTATTATCATGTGTTTATGAATCAACTGAACATTCTCTGCCATTTCTTCTACCAATTCTGGACCAATCAACATCTTATCACCTACTTCATCCAAAAAAGCTAGATTTTGACAATGGTTTCCATATAATGCCTTAAATGGATCCATCTGTATACTGGAATGAATATTGTTATAATAAAAAAATTAAACCAAATAATTAAGTTGGTCCCAACTCCCCTAGAAATCCAGTGAACAAGCATGTAGAATATCCTCCAAGGTCTGAATTGTTCATTCTTACTGCCCATATGATTGAGGATTAAAAGTTGTACTAAAATTTAATTCAGTACCCAACGACTTCTGAAGGGATTTCCAAAAGATAGAAGTTAAACCAAGATCACAATAAAATACAATGCAGAGTGTAACTCCATGAAATCTGACTATATATTTACCATACAACTGAGCAATTTGATCTAGAAAAAAGTATGTCGAATAGGAAGGAAATGAGGATATTAATTCAATCGATCAACTATAACCCAGATTGCATTATTACCTCAAGAAGTCTTCGGCAATCCCAAAAAAAAGTCCATGGATATATTTTACTATTTCCACTCTGGAACCAGTAAAGACTAATGAATCACTATCGGTAACATCCGCTCTACTTTAACATACTGACGAGTAAAATGCTTCATAGTAAAATTATTAATATCTTTTTCATTCCATCCCACCAGTAATACTCTCGAGGATCATTATACATCTTAGTACTACTAGGATGAACTAAAAATGGAGAACTACGAGCTTCACATAACAACTCATTCTTCAACTATGAATCACAAGGCACACATAATCGTTTCCCAAACATCAAAACACAATCATTATCAACGTTAAAATCATGAAAAATACCCTTCTGAACCAACTCTACATTTTTCATCAACTCAGTGTCTTCTTTTTGTGCTTGATTTATTTTATCTGATAGAGAGGATTTCACTGACACCTTAGACAAAACATAAGAATTTTGGCACGAAAAACATATATTCCAATGTTTTTCAAATCAAAAACCAATACAGCTTGTTGCAAACGTAGCATGGTTAACGGGACAATACTTTTTTGACTCAAATCATCAAACACTTTATTTTCATTTCACAGATGATAATGGATCGTGAAATCATAACCCTTGATTGATTTTAGACATCTCCTCTGTCTCATGATTAATTATTTATAAGATAATATATAAATTAAACAGTTATGGTCAGTATATATTTCATATTTTACTACTTACAAATGATGCCTCCAAATTAGTAAAGCAAAAATAGCAGCTAATTCAAAATCATGTGTATGGTAATTTAACTCATGTGATTTCAACTAATGTAAAGATTAAGAAATTACTTGATCATTCTGCATAAGGACACTTCCTATTTCTTTTATTGAAGCATCACTGTAAATAACAAACTCACCATTTCTAGAAGCTAGTTTCAAAAATGGGGCATTCACCATTCTTATTTTTAATTAATTAAAACAATCATCACATTCATTTTTTCAAACGAACATAACACCATTTCTAGTTAACATAGACATTGGAATAGATAACCATGAAAAATTCTCAACAATCCTCTGGTAATAACCTTACATTCCAAGAAAACTATGGATCTCAGTTATATTTGTTGGTCTTGGCCATTCTTCGACAACTTTGGTTTTAGCAGGTTCAACAGTTATGGAATTTTTTTTAAACAATGTTACCACAAAAAGAAATTTGTTGTAACCCAAACCCACACATGCGGAATTTCACATATAGATTCATTTCTTTTAAGGTTTGCAAGACAACCCTTAAATTAATTTCATGTACAACATTACTTTTAGAATAAACCAAAATATCATCAACGAACACAACCACGAACATATCCAAGAACTCACGTAAAATTCTATTCCTATGATCCTAGAATATAGCAGTGTATTGTTTAAACCAAAAGGCATAACAAAAAATTCATAATGGCCATATTTAGTACGAATTATGGTCTTCAAAATTTCTGATTCTTTTACCTTCAACTGATTTTACCCTGACCACAAATCAATCATTGAAAAATACTGAGCTCCCTAGAGCTGCTCAAAGAAATCATCGATATGAGGAAAATGATACTTGTTATTAAAAGTGATTTTATTCAATGCTCTATAATCAATGAAATGTCTCATTGAACCATATTTCTTTTTATTAAAACAAGCTAGGAGAACCCCATGGTGATATGCTATGTCAAATGAAACCTTTATCTAATAACTCCTAAAATTGCATCTTTTACTCCAAAAGTTCAATTTGAGCCATTAGATAATGGAGTATTGAAATTTTCTTAGAATCAGGAACTATGTTAACGTTAAATTAAACTTCTCGATCAGGTATAATAACATAAAACTCATCAATAAAAACATCATGATACTCATTTACCACTGGAACATCATTAATATGAACAGTTCATATATTTTCAACAATATGTGGAATATAGAATTCATTTCCATCTTTTACTAGTTTCTCTGCTTCCTAATATGTTATAAAAAGAATAGGTTCATTCTTATACACAAACTATAAATCTTTCTGATATAAAACATATTTAGCTCTAAAATCAATCTTAGCATGATAAAGAGACATCCAATCCATTCCCAATATAACAACAAACTCTACTAGAGGAAAAACAATAAGGTTTGCTGGTAGATTCTTCCCACACACAAAGACAAGAAAGTTCTTATGTTTTCTTTTTTCTCTCAAAATTTCCACTTGTTTTTTTACCCTATGTTATGTATTCATATCTGGAGATGGAATTCCTAATTTACTAGAAAACTTCTCAGAAATTAATGAGTCGGTAGACCCTAAATAAAACAAGTCATTGTCTGGATTTTTTCCCTTAGTTGAGTTTTTCGCTGGACAGTCATTTGTATAATGAACAATTTTATTTCACATAAAACATATTACCAATGGATTTTCATTTCCTACTTGATCATATTTCTTACAGTTACAAGCAATATGACCAGACTTACCACACTAGAATAACATTTTAGACTTTCAGAAACATTTTCCAAGATTCATTTTACTACACTTCTCACAAGATCGATATTTAATTTTCTTACCTATAGGGTACTTTGATGAATTTTATCCCTTTTCTTTCCAACTAGACCTATAATTTTGTTATTTTTCAATGAACACCTGATCATCGAAAAACTCCATTTCCACCTTCTCCTCACATATAAAAATGTTTTCAGAACTTTTGAACTCACTAATGGCTAATTCTATTATATATCATGGCTTCAGTTCTGAGTAAAATCAATTTATCTTACAATCAATATCTCGAATGAAACATGGAGCATACCTTAATAGTCATGTGATTTCTTCTTCATAAGAAGCCACTGAGTCATCCACTTTCCTTAATTCTAGGAATATCTTTTACATCCTAAGATGAACCACCTTAGGAAAATATTTTTCAACAAATATACCATTGAATTCTTCCCAATAAATAGAGACAATATACTCACTATAGCTAATATTTTTCACCATCGACCACCACTGCTCAACTTCACCTTTAAAATGGTAAATATAGATATTATCCTTATAATTTTCTGAAATCCCCATGATATCAAAAATCTTCTTTAGTTCTTCAATACAACATTAAGCTAGCACAAGGTTAGATGATACTTTGAATGATGGCGGATGTTGCCTCATTAAATGATCCACTACTGACATGTTATTCTGTGGTTTATTTGGATGATCTCATGAATTTATACCACCACCAATTATTTTATGATTCAATTGTTCCATCGCATCAAAAAAACTATTCAGTTCAGATTCTGACCATCTCAGGTTTCAGATTTGGAAGGTTGTCTTCCTCCTGATATCGTCCCAATATAGCTGTCATGTTTCCTCTGTGGAAAACCATTCTGAATACAGAAATATCTTAGGCAAATCCACATGGTAATCTGTAAATACTATATAATTTTAATATCACCATAAATCAATTTATGGAAATTTATTTAACAATACCCTAACTCCTAAAGTTTTCAAAACTGACCTATGATACCCACTATAAGGACCTAGCCTTATAACATTACATATACATGAATTAAATGAATAATTCACATTAAAGGTATTTACAGTTTTATAGTTTTAGAGAATTAGGCCATAACTATTACATTTAATTAAAAAAAATACAAAGTAGACACTTCTACTCCATTTCAATTTTTATCACAAAATAATAACTCTCGAAAAAAATAATCATGACTAGTTACATGTTTAATACATAATGACTTTTCCATGATCCCATCATTGACCTTATTCCACAATATGTCTTGTAAAAAACATATATAAAACATGGGATGAGCATAAAAATCTTAGAAAGGGATACCCAAATATAGAGAACTGTTAGTTTTTCAAAACAATAAGTAAACAACGAATACTTTATCATGAGTAATACTTTTCACCTTTATGATGTAGAAAATCCAATTAAGTGAATAAAAGCTCACTAATTATGCATTAATAACCAAAATATTACCATAAAAACCATATAAATAACACATAACTTATAAGGTCAACTGGGTACATAAAAATACTTAATTGGAATAAACATATTGTCAAATTCAACAAACATCACAAATATTACAAAGTGATTTACTAGTGATGTATGTGGAATTTGACCATATGTTATGTGTTATTTATATGGGTTTTAAACAGTGAAAATTCAAGGTTGTTTATATATTTTATAAAAAATATAGTGTATTAAATCAAAATAATCCTCAACGAAAGGAGATTGAGATAAAGTCCCTTGCCTGAGGTCTGACGTGAAAAGTAGGTTCTTTAATATCCTAAATAATAAACAAAAGATAATTTATACTTTTTTAGGAACCTTTTTCAATTTTTCTAGTCCTTTTATATCACTTCTTACCACATTATAAACATTATTTAATCATTCAAGTTAATAATGTTTGTTTTGTTGATATTTTGTACTTGAGTCACTAATGAACACCATATAGTTACAAGTTGTTCACATGGGAAAACGTTCATTATATCTAGAATTATAATCCTGATTTATTTATCATATATATCATTTATATCTATTATATACATGTATTTATAATAGTACATAACATTTGGAGGTAAGAAATGAAATTCACCATTCATAGAGACAGTAAGTCATATGTACCCATGAATGCTACTTTCATTTTTATTTCGTATTTTAATGGAATTAAAACAAAATGATACATAGATATATTACAATTACTGTATAAAATCATATATAATACCATTAAATCTATCCTTTATATGCCCCACGTATGGCATGAACGAGTTATATCACATTGAGGGGGTGGTAGTCCACACTTCCTCAAATGAAATTATCACGTTTAACCATAATGGAAACCATAAACGTATGATAAAAAAAAGAATAAATACAACCTAAACATTATATATTTCATATATAAATATAGTTTCATCTTAATTTTCACCATGAGAGGCAGTAGGAGATAATCGAACAATCATCATTTTGTAAGGCGTTAATTTTCTATCCACAGAAATAGTATCTTCTTTCACCCATTAGATGGAAGTGTGTGTAAGTGTAGTTTGAATACATCTCATAACAACATAATATTATATTTAGGAAACACTTTTTATTATAAAATAAAGGAATAAATAGATTTTATGGGTTGGAGAAGTAATATAAAATAAAACAAGTTAAGATAAACCATTACCTTTAATTTGGGTAATTCCATTTGGTTGGAACCAAAATAGTTTTTTGAAGTGCCTAATGCCTAAGGTAAAGAATAAAGGTTTAAAATAGGTATTTAGGGATCTGAACTTTGGCATAGGATGGATGAATCAACCAATAAGGTTTGTACAAGTGTTAAGGGAAATTTGAATTATTATAGTATTATTTTTTCCTTGAATTACCATATTTATCTTTAACTACGGTAAATAAAAGTCAAAAGTTACTATTAAAAAAAATATTTTCCTCTCATTGAACCATATATTCAATATTAATAACAACCATATATTTAGGATAATCTAAATTAAATTCATAGAAGAGGTAAAATTTCATTTAAATGAAAACGTCGGGTTTTTTTAACTATTACTAATTGTTTTCACAATTCATCAAAAATTGATGTTTCTTCATAAAAATACCAAAAATTCAGCCTAAGAATTTTATGATATTATGAATTAGAAAATGTTCTCTATTTTTTCAAATTAAAAACATTGAATTGGCATTAATTGATTTAAAATTAATTCATTTTGTTAAAACAAATAGCATGTTTTCAAGAAACAATAACTTCCAAAAGATTAACACTTGATTATGTCCAAATTCAAAGTAAAATTAATTCCAATTACCATAATTGTATAAAATGGTAAAAATATATTCTAATTACACTTTAAACCCAATAAAAATGATTATCTGACTAGATTAAAACGTATGATTGAATTTAAATACAATATTTTTCACTATTCATTAAAAAATAATCTTTATCGGAAAAATTCCAAAAAATTACACAAAGTATTATTTATGTCCATTATAAAGAAGGATTTTACTTGGTCAAATATAATTTATTAAAGTTAAAAAAACTATATTTAATTATGTTTCTCCATTAAAAGGCGGTAAATCGACCTTTTAATGTAAATTATGTTTAGAAATAGATTTATTCACATTTTAAGCCTTTATCTTTTCTTGGATAAATTTAAATATATTTAACACACATGTATAATTATATTTTAGTTAGTTTATTTAATTTATACCAATACAATTTCTAAGATTTAACTACCATTTAAAATAATAATATTATATCATTAGTGCGCAACATATTATTTCAAAGAAACTCGTTGTTGAATATCAGGTATGCTATTAAACATAGAAACCCCTTAAAAATAAAATTATTATTTAATATGTGAATTTTAATAACTATGAAATATGTCTTATTCTTTATTTTCCTTGGATTTTACACAGTGAGGACTATGTCTATGGGAACCTAGATCTTCTATAACTTTAAATAGTTATAACCCCAAATAATCAAGTGGGGTTATATATATATCACTAAATTATATAGTTTATAAAATATAAAGAATATGATATATATATATATATATAAATACATCATTAGTTATGTAAAACCATATCAAGTGGAAGGGACATTGTTCAATCTAGGTTATCCTACCCATATATGATGATATTCACATGAAGTATAATTTATGTTTCATATGATAATAATAAGTAATTCCATTCAATAAATCTATTAACAGTTTCATTTTCTATTTAAACATTACCTTTCCATAATATTAATTCCAATGGGGGTATTTTAAACCTGGAGATCTATGTAAAACAAATGAATAGAATCAGACATAATAAGTTTTGATAAAATTTTAATATGAAAAAATAAAAGTCCATTATTATATGAGTACAATAAACATAATGGAAAAAATTAAGCACATAACTATTTGGAGTAAATAACTGACCAACACATTGATACCATATTAAAATAAGTGAAAAGTTACTTAAATACTAGAAATAGGAAAATATTAAAAATATTAAATAATAATATATTCATGAGTAACCCTAAACCATCATGGTTTTTTGGTTGAGTGAAATACACTATAAGAAATGAAATAGAAATAATAGGGCTATAAAAAATCACATAAATGGAGTCATTCAAAGATAATATTGGATGAAAGAGAAATAAATAAAACTGATTCAACAAGAGAGAAGGGTACCTATGTGATAGAATGGGGCCAAAATTGAGTGATGAAGAAAATAGAGGGGATTGATTTTTTTGAGATTATATTATTTGGAAAACTATATATTTTTATGTTTCTAGATTAGACACATGGTTTTCCAAACAATTTTGTAACAATAGAGGAAACACTATCAATTCGAGATACTCACACAAATGGTCCTCACATTAGAATAACCCATGGTCAACATGGTAATTTTTATATATTAAAAACCAAAAGTGTTCTTCATGGTAGTTTATTGGTGTGACATAACAATGTTCCAACAATGTGACAACTCTACTAATTACAATTTTTAATTTTTCCAATTGTAAAATTACATGTGAGATATAAAAAAATATTTAAAAAAAATATTTTATAAGAGTCATGAACATTCTCCCAACCATATATCATTCTACCCCATGAATGTCAACATGAAATTTTATGATTGTATAAGTGACCCCATTTTATATTTTATGTGGCTCATTATCAAAAAAATTCATAGGAGTTTCTATTGTGTTTCTATATGATCTTGAATAATGTAATTAACTTCAAACAAATAAAAATAACATTGTAATCAACTATATAAAATAGTATCTAAGTCAAAAATATCAATAACATGTTATATTCATTTTTTATAACATGGGATGGGCCAGGATTGAACTTATTTAGAAGGGATACATGGATTATTTCATTAATTTCATATTTATTATGAAATTATAATAAATAGTAAAATTTCCTCAATTATTCAGTATTCTTGAATGGACCCATAATTCACACGGTGATTTTCACCTTCTTTTGGAGTCATTGATGGCATAACTGGGGTGACCCCTTGAGGAATCCCTTCCCTAATTTTATAAGATATATAAATGTTAATACTATGTATGTTCAGCTCTGACTACAATTTTTTGATATAAATTCTTTCTGAGAATACTTGTAACTCCAGATTTTTTGGTCATTGTAGATCATGACTTTCTCACCCAAAAAAAATATTTCCCCCGATATTAGATAATATATGTAATGGAAGATAATGTGAAGTCTTCCGGAGGATTTTCCTTATATTTAATACAATTTTATCAAATGTTCCAATAAAAAATATGAGTATCATGCATCAATACTAATGCAAACCCCACAAAAAAAGAATTAAAAAAATAGAGTATAACACCGTTTTTTATGAATTATTAGGAGATGGGATGATGTTAAACACAACTTCAACATTCTAAAGAAAGCATCAATCTTAGGGCTTATAAGAACAATATTATGATCTAATTGATTATGGTCTAAAGATATTCTTGTTTACCATTTTTTGTAATAAAATATTAGTAATAACCTCATTATATGTGGAAGCCTCATATATGAAGGAAATTTTGATGATCCTCATAATTAATTTTTACCTTTATGTACACAGTATCATCCATAGTGCCCTATTTGGATAATGATGTTCAAATAACATAACATTCCAAATAAAAATAAATATAGAAGTATATCATTACACATATGTTGTTCCCCAAAAGGTTCCATGTATGATTTCGAAATTTCAGGCATGATCATCCCTGGATTTAGGTTATACTACAATTTCATCAACAAAAAACATTATGATAAATTTTAAGTTGTAATGAAAAAATTGATATGATAAACAAATAAATATTTTGAATGAATTGTTCAGACCAAAGGTGTTAATAACATACTCATTATCAAATATCTATTTTGAATAATTATTTTGAAAAAATTATAATCCCTAACCAAAGTTGGATATAACCCTACAAAATATCAATTTTTGATATCCACCATTCCCCCTTTAATTGATTAAAATGTTATACAATTTAATGGATGAGGTAATTACTTTTTATAGTAACCTATTTCAGTTTCAAAATATATATGCATAACTGAATTTATTCTTTGTTTTCTTGGAAAATTGATGTTGGGTGGCCCATAGGGACATAGTAGGTATAATAAACCCCTTACACTCTATTTAATCAAGATGGATCTTCAAATCCTTTAGTTTTATTAGATCCCTGTGATACTAATTTATTATGTTTTGATATGAACATCAAATCAAATAAATGGAAAACATAATAGCCATATTCTATGCTAAATTGGGGAAATAAAACGAAAATTCATCATGGAACTCATTAACCTTGGGAGGTAAGTCACTTACCATGCATACCTCGACATATTATACAACATAAGATGTTATATATCATATAAGCCTACAAAATTCATGAAGATGAGGCCCAATATAGAAGAAATGAAGATTTAAATCACATTGTAATGTATAAATACATCCATCAATTGAATTGAAACAATTATTTTGGTGATAAAATTCAATTTTATATTATAATGATTATATATATTCTATTGTGATAAAAATTCCAAATAATCGATTTCGAGGACATAATAATATTGGATATATCCATATTATTTATAGAAATGATACATGTGGGGAACTAGATTAAATACTATTTATTCTTCCTAATAGGAGATGAAAATTCAATTATATATGGAATTATATTAGAGAGTGCATCCAAAAAGGATTCCACAAGAATATTAATGAATGTGTGAGACAGACTAGATTCAAATGAAGAAATAACCATTGAAAAAGTAATAAACATTTAACCTATCACTATTAATGTAAATAATAATAATTATAAAAAGTATGGCTCTATATAATTTAATTATATTCTATTAACTAAATTAATGGGATTTCTTATCACTATTTGACCCATATGGGCCTTCATGTCTAGTGAAAATCAATGTGCGGCATTGAATGTCTACATATAATAGCTTGTGGGTTGGAGACAACGACCATTTAAGAAATAATGAATATGAGAGGCCTCATATTAAGTTCCTTTACACATAAAAAATTTTCAATCTACATTGATGAGATGTGAAGTGAAAGGTTAGAAATATATAGTAACACTATTAATGAATTAACCACCTGGAAAAACATCGATGAAAATATTATTGCACAATTTAAATAACATGGCAATAAATAGCCAAAAAATTTATATCCTGATACCAAAAATAAATGAAAAAATGTAGAATAAGGCGATTCTATCTCAAAATATATAAGGTTAACTTCTAATCATGATTATCACAGAGAGACAATAAGCTCTTTTAAAATGAGGTTCACTGCCATCATCCATAAAATTCCAATCATCTTCTCAAGACGCACTATCTGTGGGTGGATCTCGTATATAAGAGAGTTTATTCATACACAGTAGGAATCCAAATACCTGAAGACTACAAACAACAATAGAACTCCATATCCACATAAAACACATAATTAGAAGAATAAGGAATAATCCAACATTTTTTCCCATATTGAAACCAAAGAGATATATAAAGGGGATCTCCACCTCCAGATCCCGGCTTTGAATGATGAGTCATCATTCATCAATGAGGGGTCCATCTCATTTTACTATCAGCAAACACAACCATTTCCTAATATTTCCACTCCTTGCTATTATGATTCACAACAGAGGGAACACCTACTCCCATATAGGACCCACTCCCCACAAGAGTAAGATTATTGTGGAGTAACACTCTATAAATAGATGACCATCATCCTCTATATTATGGGTGTTTACTAAGAATACCTATAAAAAGTGTAAGGGTGAGCCGATCTCTTTTGATACATGGGTGTATCAAGCCATAAATCACTTGAGTAATCCATCCCGGTCTCTTAAAACAGCAAAGCATCACGGTGTGATGTGTCAGGCTTGTAAAACCAATTATCATATTTCTAAAACCCAAATTTTATTACTATCATATTATACATGAATTACCACTATATATAGGCTACTCAAGGGACTGAATTTAATTTATAATATATGGTGTACATAAGAAAGAAGTCAACCTTAATAAGAAAAAGTTTCCCTATTGGGTAATATGTCATCTACCATCCCCATGAGTCAATGTATTTTCCCAGACCACACATGGAATGACTATCTATGTGGGTGTACCTAGAATGTACCTAATGTAGATAGATTGCATTTGTTTTCACATCTTTAATCGTCTTCTTGATAATGTATATGATAATATAACTAGTTGTGTCCCACATAACTATCGTTTTCTACCAATCTACACTGCCATGTGGTAATGTTCCACAACCAGACATGTTCCCCGAAAAAAGTCATGTGGTCGCCAATAGACTATCTTCCCAAAATGGAAATAAATCACTACATGTTCCACTAAACTACATTTCATAGAATTGGGACCAGAAAATGGGGAGTCCCATTGATCACCATTAATAACCATTTTCACCAATTACATATAGATTATCCCATTGGGGTCCCTTAGTAGTAATAAAATTTCTCTATAACTCTTAAATAAACCACACATTTGTATTAGGTCAAAAAACTCAATATTTCACTACATTGAGGATAAATCACTAAATATATGTGTCTAGATCCAAACAAGGAAGCTTCTATACTATGATGTGATCTCGTCCATCATCACGAAAGAAGTCTAATAGCACCTCTACTCTTCCTAAATCCCAGTTCATCTATCATTCGTGGGAGAAAAGTATCCCTCTATTATTCAATGAAACCACTGAATTCCATAAATAATACATATTTATGTCACAACTAGGGTAACCCCTAAATTCTAGAAACAAATGTGGTGTTATGTTATTCATTTGGGGTCCAAAAAAATTTATAGAACTTATTCAAAAAAATATTAACATGCATGATAGAACATATTTAATATATCAATAACATTTCTCTCTAGGCTGCATAATCTAATGCTAACATATATCCTATATCTGAAAATATTCTTTATAATTTCTTAGAAGAACAAAGAGGAATGACAAATTCATTACATTTTCCTACACATCAAATAATTTCCTTGACAAATCATAATATAAGATAACAATTGGGGGCATTGATCCCACAACGGGCCCTCATTATCATAGGAACTCTCTTAAACACTCTTGTGAATCCAATAAACATTGACCAAGGGAATGGTCTAACCATGTAGTATATTACCCTATTTTTCCATGATCACCAATAAGAACAACATGGCGGTGGTTCCATTCTTCATTTCTATAACTCCCTTGTTAATAACATATAATGGATCATGAACCTATCACTTCATATGTAACACATGGATTATTTTTGGATCTAAATATACTTTTGAGGGTTTGTTAAATTGGTAAAAAAACCACACCAACAATCCATATGATTTGGAATGTCCAGATGAAATACAATGGTACGTTACATTATTGTCCAAATATATACAACCCTCATCATGGAAAGACTCCATGGAAAACATGGTATGTTTTCCTAAACAAAAAGACATATGATGTTGATATGTGTAATATTTATAATCATTGTTTAAGGCTTGTGTGTATTTTTTCAGGATTACACCACAATTATTTCCATATATGGATTCACAGTGGGATTCTCATGAGGATCCACCCCGTAATGAGGAATGAGTATGTGGAAACTTTCTTACAGTTTTACATATTTTTTGTATTCTTATTAAGACACCACATATTGAAAAGTAGGTAAATCCATATGATTAGGACAAGGCTGTTAAGGGATATGTTTTCTGTATGAGTTTCATAGACTTTGAAATCTTATTTAGCATGGTGATCTAAACCCCTTGGAAGCTAATGATTGGATTGAGATAGTCACATGTTTTTTCCATGTTATAACAACTCACAATTAGATAGTAGTCTGTGTGGAGATTATTCTATTGGGATCTTCGGGCTGATATATGGGTCCATTAATGCATGTACATGATGAGATGATGCTCACATGGATGGACTTTGACAATCACTATGGGGAAGAGTTTAATCCATAAATGTTGTGATCAGTGTGTTTCTTGTAGAATCTACATTTTTGGAATTATATTATAAACATATTAGAGTGTTTAGTGTTGTGCATATACCTCTTCTGACACACCCTATATATTGTTCAATATAATCTTTTTTCATGTGTAGACATTCATGTATGGATTATACTGTGATATTAGGGGTTAAGTGATATCATTTTCCATTCCCAATTATGACAATATACTATATAAATAAATGATTTTTTGGAAATATTTGGATATAAATACTTTGACAATTATTTTTGGGCATAATAAAGTAATGGACTTAACAACTAATAACGTTTGGTATGGTCATAGTACTAGTCATCAATGAAGATGCATGATATAATCCACAGATGGTGGGTTTAAAACATATGGATCTTAGGACAAATCTAGCTATCCATATGAGAGTGGACTTTTATCTTGTAAATTATGAGGATATCTCACATGACAATGTCTGTCAGCCATGATTCTAAGAGGGGGATGATCAATGGATCTCTATGGTATATGATGAAAAAATAACATGTCATTTTTCAGGATGGAGTATGTAGAAGAGTGGGTAGAGAAGTGGGAGATGGATTATTTTTTAATTTGTTTCCACCACCACCCCAAGGTTGACAGTTCCAGGAATAGGGATCTAGATAATAGGGGGTAATGAATACTATGGCACATAAAGGTCTCTGATCAGGAGTATCTGAGGTTGACAAGGGGTACAATTTTTATCCAATATACATATTCCATAGTATTGATAGATAGATTTTTTTGATACCATTTTTCCTACCACTTATAGCTCGTGGTTAATTCATGGAAATGTTAGGAATTGGTACATATATGTCATTGTGTTATCTTATGTATCATCAAAATAACTAGAATAGGGATTCTTCTCCCACCATGACATGTTCTTATGGCCTGTTAAAAAACTATGCAAGTTAATTATATCTACCAAAGATTGATACTAATGGGGTGTGTTCGATGAGTCTTTTGACTTGTTTTTTTGTTATGGATGGTGTGTAGGATCATGGTTAGGCCCTTTATTGTATGATTAGTGGGTAGGTGGAAATTACAATTATTAGGTGAATGTGGTTTATGTCCTAAAGTCATGAGTGTGAATTCAAGTATGTTAAAAAGATTGTTTCTCGACATATATTTACAACAGAGTGTGTAGACATTTGAGAGTATCCACTATTTGAGGGATAATGATACTAGTAGAGAATTTATGATCAAATATTATTCTTGTATGAACATGAAAATAGGACCAAAGGCCCTTCACTTCAATATATAATTTTACCTTACTCTGGTTGAGCTAGAGCCATTGATAGATTGTTCACGTAGCGATAGAGAGAGTCCCTATAGTGATTTACCAATGTGTAATGGTATCATACAATCCATGCATGGATAGTTTCCACTAGTGTATGTGGATGTTTTTTCAGTATGGTATGACTTTATCATACATTATTGGTTACTTATCACAGACCATGTAGGATGATTTCATCTATTGGTAGATACAACTATATCAAATCAGTTGTAAAGGATGACCCTTAGAGTAATGGTGATATGAGAATTGGGGAATAAATATAATGGAGAACATGGGTACCTATACCTATTTCTGTTCCATGATTACATAAACACTAAGAGTTATATTGTACATATACTAGAACCAAGATACTCCCCCAATATTTGAGAAAAAATTTCAGTTGTCTCTTGTATAACATTGGGAGCTATGTTGTAGTTGGAGGTTTGTAGAAGGAGGGATTTGTATGAAACAATTTATCACATGGTAATCCATATTTTTATCATTGGTACAATCATGTGATTAGTTTTATATATTCAGGAGAGACACTTTATGATGATATGACATGTATTTTGTTTTTAGGGGTATCCCCATATAATTTCTCAATGATTTTTGAATGTAAAATTATGATATTCTATTAAAAAGGTCATCTATAAACGAATATCCAATGGAAATATACTTTATCAATTTTCTATTGGATGAGAGTAAAATGACCTTCCAATGATATATGATGAAATCAATCTTGTTTTGAGATAATTTGTTTAGGGGTTTTTTTCCTCAATAGAATAACTTGTATAGTGGTGTTTCTTAGATGTAGAGAAAACAATTTTGTTTTTGAAGAATAATAATTGATATTTCATGTGGATGTGGTAAAGTTCCCTAGTGGATAATGAGAAAATTTGTGTAAATTTAGAACTTAAATCATTTTATCATGGTGGTTAACTTTTATACCTAAAGAAAATATATTGACAAATGGATTGGTCTTTTCACTAATCACAGATGTGGAGACGCTTGTACACATTATTTCATGATGTCGACAGAGTTTGCGATATACTTTGGGAATTTTTTTTGATATTTTGGTTCCTGCACGTGTGTTCTGTTAAACAACATGATAACTATCTGGTGACCATAAAACAACATAAGATCCAATTGATACCCTTATTTTTTTCCTTATTCTTAGGACATTGATTTTTTTGATTAAAATCCCAATTGTTGGTAGAGTGTAGTTAATATTTTTTTATATGTCATTTTGAAATTTAAAATAATATTTATGATTCATACCACTATGTGGGTATATAATTTCATGGAATGAATAGACTCTATGCATTTATATTAAAAATATTAATTCAATTAATCACACTGATTGTTTATTTGTAGTAAAAGTTTGGAATCAATAGATCAATGTTTCATATTAAAATAAGTGACTTATGTTGAGACATTTACTTGGTTTTTACACTAAGCACAATGTAATGCCTTTCTGAATTGGGTATCTAGTTAGAGGAATATATTGGGAGTGGGTGTTAAATGTTTTCTTATTAATGTAACAAAATTAAATAAATAAATGCCTCCTCCACATGGGGTTTCAAGCATGAAATAAATGGATCCTCCATTAATGATAGATTCGTCAAGGTTGAATCGATGATAGTTGGTCTGGTTGATCATGGACTGTGACAATGATCATTTTTGGATCAGGGGATAGTGTCTTAAGAGCATGGTTCTACACCAGAATAATTTGTGTTTAACATTGAGGTATTATAATTTATGATATTTATTTCATGATCCAGATTTATAAATATTTATGTTTTTATAAACCAATTACTATATTTTGAAATCTAATGTTGTATATCTATAAAATTTAGTGTAAAATATGTGGTTTTAGGTTGTTTGTAGAGGATTCTCATATGGAATTTATGATCACACACTCTGTAGTGTAGAAGATTAAACACCAAGTCTTTATCCTAGTAAACGATGCAAATGATTTTGGAATATATGATGTGTATGGGGGTAAAAACTATAGCTATCCCATGACATGTGAGGTCCTATCCATACATGTCATTTCATGGGATATGGTTGTGTGGATGTACATGGCCTGAGACACAGGCATGGGTTGAGAACATAAGAATAGTCAGGAACACAGTACAACACCCAAATAAGATGAATTCACTATTTATTGAGGTTTCAATCCATGTATGGAGACATGGTATGATATCCAGGAATGGTTGAGTAATCATATATGATATCAGATAAGAACAGATTCCATGTTGGGTGTGATACAGAAATGTAGACTGCTTTTAAAAACCAGGTACTTATTTGGGTTATGGATAGTTCCATATTTATAGAGATATATAATATAATATGGGTACACACCATATACTAACATGAAAAAAATTCTCCCATATGCATATCTATCTTCAGGATATGGATAATGGCCCATGAGTAGCCAATCCTAGGTATTTTTTTACACAGAATGCGAATGCGCCCATGGTTTTTGCGTTAGAGATCTGGCACGAGGTGATCAATTTTTGGTGGATTATTTTAGATACATGTAGATCTTTATAGGTTTACGTGGTTACCATGGTATATACCAACAAAGATATATTATTTTATAATATTATTATCAATTTATTTTTATATAATAGATTAAATAAGCTCTGATAGAGGTCTTGTATCCCACTAGGAGGTCAGGGATGGATCCTCTATCATATAGACATTCCCTTGTGGGGATTGTGGTATCTTCATGACTTTTGTTGGAAGATAAGAAATTTTATATGTAGCTAGATAGACCAATGTTTACTGTATAATAAATTTACATTTTATCAACAATTTATATTGTGATTTTTATTATTTTTTTTGTTGACATTGGTAGCATGATCCCTAAGTTAGTGGTTGGTTCTATTAGGGTTCGTAGTATCACTTTTTGTATAATTCCCTATAGGGATGTTGGATACAAAAGTTGGTATGAATTATCTCCTAGTTTTCTTAGACATGATATTTTTTATATTTATCATGGCTTGAGACTCATTAGAGTTTGTGGCATCCCCCAATGGTCATGATTGTGATCCACTATCCATGAAACATGAACTAATGAGTTAGTTGATTACATTTTGGTTTCCCCTATTTGTTATCGGAGTGATCCCCTTTTCATGTGATGAGATATGGGATTCCTTTATGTTTTAGGGAGTCCACCATCCATGAGGGGGGGGTCCCTATCTGATTATGAAGATACACTTTGTTCTAGAAAGGTTTTATTTATGAAGAGACCGGATGATAATGTTCTCTCAGATGTACAAAACCTGGTATGGTGGGGATGATACATCACTGTAGTGAAACGTGATGGATCATGTTATCTCAGATGGCTTCCAACATTGATGGAAGACCTATTCTCAATGAGTTAAATCTCCAAGATGATTTACAACATGGTTTC
The DNA here is from genome assembly GCA_963277665.1 of Viscum album. Lineage (NCBI taxonomy): Eukaryota > Viridiplantae > Streptophyta > Magnoliopsida > Santalales > Viscaceae > Viscum > Viscum album. The sequence goes on from OY728165.1 coordinate 1,943,337,498, forward strand.
TATTTCTCATGGATTTAATTACCTTGAATGAATGTTATGTTTGAATCTAAATTAGAATCTTATTGAAAATAGTGAGGTTGTGACCTCAGGTGACATGTTGTTTGAGACTATTAAATCTGGGTTATTCTAGTATTCCATGTGGTGATTTTACGAATAATGATTGATAAAAAAATGTGGATATGATCTATTAATTTATATAAATACAAGGAGTGGTTTAGAAGGATTTTCATTTTAATTCCCATTATTGGGTTTCGTCCACTAGATTATTATCATATATAATATGGTATTTTAGTTTCTCATGATTATATTGGGATTTTGGTGATGCATATTGGTTATTGTTAGACTCATAACTACCTTTTATTTTACAATATATATTGTGTCTTCTATAGAAAAAATACCTTTTTATATAGTCTTTAGAGTAAATAATCATGTCACAACATACTAACCTAGGAATTCCTAGGTATGTACCATTAGTTTAATTTGAAAATATTCCCCTCCATCTGACCTGGTAAAAATATTTTTCCTTTTTTTGTGGGATATTATGTTTGGAATATATTCTTTATAATATATTTGTACTATGTTTTTGGAAAATATGTATGTGTGTTATTTTTCAGATGTTCTTGATCTCTAAAATATTTAATGGTGATTTGTTTGTGTTTGTAGGTAGCATAGGATAAGGAATTCCATGTGTGTGATCTGTGTAGTTATTTTTGGTCACAAGTACCATTACTATTGAATAAAGTCAAAGGGTATTCTTATATTAGACACTGGTTGGTCTAGTCATGACAATGTTTTACCAATCAATTTAGCTAAAATATGTGGTTTCCATAATGTGATAGTGATACATTCATGTTTGGTGCATGGTTTGTTAAATCATAAAACTAAAACATTCAAATGGGAATAAATATTTAGAAAATTATTATTTTTAATATTACACACAAAACATATTATTCTTCATTCAAGGCCTATGGATATGAATCATGGGGACTTTTTTGGCTATATAAGGTGAATTCCTTCCCTCTGATGATCTAATCTAATGGATAAACAGAGGTCATTTCTAGTTATTTCATGGAATGTGGTATTTTTTCTTTCAGTGTAATTTTTATTTTTTAGATATTCTGTATTTTCCTTGTTTAAGAACCTATATCTAAGTATTCATGGTTTGATCTAAAAATGTTAACAGTATGTAATGATATTACTTCTAGATTTGTCAAAAAAGGTGGAAATATAATTTTAAATGGTACATATTTGAGTATTCTAGATATCCTTATTACATTGGATCTTGTTGGGTTTATTTAAACCAACCATATAATGTTACATGTTATTATTCTTGGTTTATCACCATTGAATCCATATATAAGGATTTATATTTTTTAAGGGATTGTTTGATTGAAATAATAATTAATTGTGCAGAACTAGACATTGGGCTCATATATATGAGGTATAAATCTCATTACCAAGATATAGAAATTATATAAAAATAAATGATATGAAATAACTGAGTGTGTGTGTTTTATCCATGAGATATTTATTGATTTTAAATTATTGTTCATTTGTGTGTTCCCAGGAATTTTTTTGATATTTCGTATTTGAGATTGTGTTATTGTGTCCTGTAGGATCATTCATGACACAAAATTATTTTATAATTGGGTGTATGTGTTTCTATGATATCTTTCATGATATGTAATTCATGTTATTTTGTATAGATCAATAATTTCTATTGTCTATCTTGTATATATATTCATGTGTGTGTGTGTGTGTGTGTGTTTGGTTCTTATATTTCTATAATCTAATTTCAATGTGATAGGAAGACACTTTATGGATTAGTTAATCCCATAGTTGGTTGAATGGGTGATATGGAGTGTAGTGACTGTGGTGGGGTAATGAATAATAGATGGCATGGAATATTAGTGTTGTGTTCGGACTTGAAATAGTTTGTGTGGGTGTTACGGCCTTGTGTCCAAACTTGTGATAGTTATTAAGGAATGTTGGTCTTGTGAGCTATCCTCAAATAGTTATTGGGGGAATTGTGGCCTTTTTCCCTAGCCCTATGAATTATGGTAATATATCATGATAGGATATTTATATTGTCCTTGTAAAATATTCTAGTATTAATTGAAACCAAATATAAATTCACCTCTTTTATAGATCCAATATATCTTTGGATAAGGTTTGTAATATCCAGGTTTACCCCAAAAGTCGAGAAACATTATTGGGTATATATTAATTTTTTCCCATAATTGCATAAAAATTTATATAAATGTAACAATTTGGTTAAGTACACATTGTTATTGAATCACCGAGTTTATATTTACAATTTATAGGGTTATCAACTTGTGGATGAAAAGATTCAAGAAGGGAACTAGTAATGTTATGGGACTTTCGTCAGAAGGATGATCAAAATGATTAGGGAAGATGGGTGGGATTACGGTTTACATATGTTATCATGATATAACATCACTTGTAATCTTAAATTTTTTCCTTAGTAATTGACTTACACATAGAGGATTATTTGAGGTATGAAAAACAGAAATTACCATGGCCAGAACAAAGATGAGGCCCATGTTTCCACTACCTCAAGTCCTCATCTGTAGAAAAAGGTCTTTGAACTGGAAACTATAGAATAACTAACATATGGTGGATTTTTTAAATGTAATGGTATATAAAGACACACCCATCTTGATGTATAAAATATGTTGAATAATAAAAATATATAATAAATAGTATGGAAAAACAAGAATATAAAACCATTAGATAGTACAACTATATGGTTCTGTATAATAAAGTTAATGGGGAAAAATACAAGCCCCTCCAAAAATATATTCTAAATATATATAACTAGAATGTAAAATGTTGAGATTACATAGCACACAATCTCCACATTTCGACAACCATACACTATCCAATGTGCCATATTCCTATGATCCTCTATAATCACCAATAACGTGTCATTCATCTTAATAAGGAATTCCATTGGTAAGAATATCCCACAAAAGAGTGACTATTACATACACAATAACGATCCATGATATATGATGGGGGATAAGCATCAGATAAAACAAGAAAAAAATATTTTAGGTGGGAAAAAGTATCCATGAAAAGGGATATTGAACATTGAAAAACAAACCAATAGAGAATGTAACCTCATCCAAATACAAATGGACCAAAATGGTTTGTAGATGACTAAAACATTGAATATTTCCTCATATTGATGGAGAGTAGAATCATCCATCCATGATAGGCTAATATGAAAATCATGTGACATACCAAATGAGTCTTCACAACCCATGGTAAGAGAGTAAACAAATGAAATTCTATTGTTATATATATATATATGTGTGTATATATAAATATATGTATATATATATATGTAAATATATATATATATATTAAATCAAATAAATGCCATATGGGAGAGATATTGGATCTCTGTATCATAGTGGATCCTAAGAAAAGAGACTACAATAGTCTTAGATGTCCATCAATGATGTCTTTCTTCTCAGCAATCTTTCCAAAATGAATAGTGTAAAGGTCCTCACATTTCTATTATTTCACAAATATTATGCGGCACAAACTACATGTAGAGAACCCTGTCCCTAATGCATCATGGGCGTTCCACTATATCAATATCGTTAGAGGACCACACCCATTCTACCGAGGGTTTCACTCTGGTTTCATGCCGAACCACACCATATCCAATGGGGGTTCTAATAAAAAGGTAGAGAACATGATCTTATGTAGATTGGGTGTTCCACTATATATTTCATGGACTGATTAGCTAGAGATGTAGGATCAAATATGTAAAAATGAGATGCTCAAATACAATACGGGTGGGGTGAATTGTATACTTTAAAATTTATTTTGGAACCATTAATGTTATGTTTAACAAGGTTAAAAAAACATTCACAAGACCTCTTAATGAATCCTTTTCTATTTTATTAAAATAACCATTCTACCTTAAAGCATATAGAATCTCTAATATAATCAGAGTAATAAAATTACAAAGTAGAAGAATTTTATACTTATGAACATTAACAAAGTTAACATATAATAGCAGAATTAACAGAACTTGTAATAGTAAACACGAAACAATAAGATTATATTAACCCAATGAAAAGGGTATCCAACAACCTTGGATAAAGGTTCCGTGATTTAAACATTCAAGAATGTTTGTCTTACCCAAACCCAGGTTATCCCTCAATCCAATGATCGGTATCTGTCTTGCTATCCCCACAAGTCCTCGATTTTAAAGGAATCTGGAACCTCTATCTTCCAAACCCGGAAGCCCACGATCAGCTCGATCAAATATATCACAAATCAAGTATCAACATGTTGTTCACACCTGATCATGTTTTTTATTAAATCCAAACGAAGCACTGAGTGTTGTAAGAGCCTCTCTCTCTATTAATCACTTCACAGATTTAATTTTTTAAAGTCAATTGATGAAGTTGAGGTAATGTTCTCATTCAAATGGGCTTGTATTTATCGTGGAAACTTCCTAACGGTAGACACCTCTCCAATGGTCATATTTCCCCTTAACATTCAGAGGGACCTGGACATGTGGAAAAAATTCAATAGTTAGTCTATAACAGATTGTACGACATCGTTTCAAGTAACAGAAAAAATGTTAAATTAAAGATAAATGTTAACTATAAAAAAACATACAATCCGATATCATTGGAATGATACATTTAAGCAAAACTAACATTATCAAGAAAGTGTACTCATAAAAAAAGTAAATAGGATTGTGAAATATGTATCTCATTTGTTCTGAAATCAAAATCCTATAATTAAAATCACATATACACTAGATTTGGAATCATAAAAGCTGATTCACATATACACCAGATTCAGAATCAAAAAAATTGAATCACATATACACCAGATTCAGAATCATAATAACTCAATCACATATACACCCGATTTAGAATCACAAAAACTGAATCACATATACATTAGATTCAAAATCATAAATCTAAATCATATATACATCGAATTCAGAATCGCATAACAAAATGAAAAATCGTAATGACAGATCTGTATGTATAACAGAATGGAAAATCAGAATGACAGATACGTAAGTCTACCAGAATGGAAAAACATAATGATATATTTGTAAGCATAATGGAATGACAATTACCGATCTTAAAAAAATACAAAACATTAAAACAATCAGAACATAGAAATAGTGTTTGTAGTTTTCAAAACATAAAACCATAAGGAATGGAGAAGTCATATGATATCCTTATTGACTGAACCATCTCCCCCTTTTTGAAAAGCACAAATAAATTTTATAAGGAAGGATATTTTGACATAGATAAAAAAGTATAAAAAACTTATCTCCCATTATGAGTACGATTTTAGATGAATATGACTAACTCCCCCTTAGGTTATGTTTCCCAATGATAGTATTCTTGATCTTTGAAGCTATGTTTTCTTTATGGAATATATCATTCTAATACATACATTTCATCTTAAAAGAAAACTCCCCCTTAATTTGACATTGTCCTTTATTGCCATATTCCCCCTTACTGGATTCTTCGTCGTAGAGATTAAATTCATCCTTTAAATAAATTCTCCCCTTTGTGATTTTAAAAAAGAGGGAATGAAATAGAGAAGTATAATATGTTCCTTTAAGGTTAAGAAATCATATATTTAAAAACAAAAGAAAGATATGCAAGAAACTTCTTTAAGAAAATTTTATAAATAAGGTTTATAATACCAAAAAATGTTGAAATGTTATGAAAAGTCATCTATTCTTATTTTTCTCAGACAACATATTCTTTATCAAGTCTTTGTGTAACTGTACATCCTTATGATATTCTTAAAACCTTTTCAACAAGATCTCATGATCCCGATTCTTCTTCTATAAAGAAAAGATACTTCCTTTTTGAGCATCCACCTTTCTTTCTAATTCTGCTCTGACTTCCTTCTCACTGCAAACATGTAACGTCCCGACCCGGCTCACCATCGACCCAATGGCCGGACAAGTCACCACATGGCCACATGCGTGTCTCCCCATATGCCAGAGGCTACCGAATAGCAGTGAGGGTCTCAAGAGGTGATAATGGGGAGACTATACCCTCTTATCAGAGTTTCAAAATGGTATATCAGATTAAATAACACTAGTAGAAGAAGCAGTAATAGATAAACAATTAACAAACATAAGTGGAAGACAAAGAGTGATGTTTTTATAAGTGGTGGACAAAGCCAGTTTACATGATACATGGATGATGAATGATACAAGCGGAAAACAGGAATCAATACATCATTCTCACAATACAATGAAAAATAATAAAGAAAAGATAGCAAGGCCCGACATACGATCTCTTGAGCATCCCAAGCTCTCTCTTGGTACTGTTATCCTAACTTCTCAGGTATAAATAGCACTTCACACAACCTAGGTCTTGCAAGCATGATGGTCTACTCGGGTACCCCAATGCAATAGCAGCCCGAGTAGGGTGTGAGATATAAATCTCGGTAGGTTGGAACCACCGGTGTCTAACCCAAACCAGATAGTGTAATATTAATTAAAGAAGTAAGTAGGTATAACATGATTCAATATGCAGGACAACATAGATAAAAACACCCATCCAGGTTCCCTAAGGACACCTGATGGCTATACCAGCTTCAGATTTTTTCCGGTAAAGTAGCCTGATCATGTCACCATATATATATATAAATGCATTTATATTATAGATGGCATGGGGTAAGAATTCCACCCACCCATTAATAAGATTTGTGGGAACGAGGTAAGAATGCCTCTCATCCCTAAAGGTCAACTGGAAAGGCGTAAGAATGCCTCCCTTCCAAACACGTATAGAGAATAGCGGGCACAAGGTAAGAATGACTCTCGTCCCAATAGGTCAACTGGCAAGGGGTAATAATTCCTCCCTTCCATACATGTATCAAGATTAGTGGGCTCGCGGTAATAATGCCTCACTTCCATATGTAAATTGTAAAGGAGTAAGAATTCCTCCCTTCAATACACGTACTATCACACTGGCTAGGGGTATTAGTGCCTCCCATCCAACCACACATCTATCACACTGATCACTATAGCTTTGGGTATAACTGCCTCCCATCCAGACACACAATCATCACCAAGTGACATCATCATGTTTTCACTCACATTAAAACCATGTTTATATTATAATACTTATGTCATTACCTCATAAGCATTCAAAAGTCATATCACAATAAAAAACAATCATACATCCCATATCCTCGTAAATGGTTATAATCACTTCCATATAAAGATACCTAAGGAAAACTATCTCAAGTATCATTACCACATTTATATAGGGTACATGAGGCAACCCGCTCATGTACTGTAATGGATAACCCCAAATTCATTCTTCATTACTCTTATATCATTTCAAAGACATATAGGGATTTACAAAGCATAAAGAGGCGTTATTAACTTCCCCTCCTACGTAAGTCCAGTTCAATAGATCCATTCCATTAACATAAGCTGTGCTTATTCCATTTTCTTAAGGCATGGTCATACCACCCTAATCAATTTCATCAAATGAGAACAGTTGTCATGCCACAACCATTTGGTACAATTTAGATAAAACATAACATAATCAATTATCACCAAAGAACAACATGAATTTAACAAGCAAGCATATGAATCTACTTCCTACATTTATCTTGAAGATAGCACACCACTGATCGAGGGGTTTTATTATTAAATCGTTAATTTAGTGACCAGCAAACCTCTTTTATCTCTTTCCTGCAATTCACATGATTTTCACAGAAGCATTTAATCGACTAAACTTTCATAATTTAAATAATAAAACAATGTAATACTAAACTCATTAATTTTTTCACATTAAATTAAAGGGCATGGAGAGGGATCCTTTCTCAAGGTGGATCTATCCGTCCACTCGGCTCATGGCGCTTTCTAACTAGGAGCCATTGTTGTTCCCCCACTGAGTTTAGCCACACTTATTCCTACGCAGGTGAGCTGCCTAGACTTTGGCAACTCGAAACCACACAAAAACCTTCATCGCACTAACTGATTAAATACATGGAACCTCAAAACACATAATGGAACCGTTCTAGGTGATGAGAAACCAAAAGTGCAACAAATACCCCACCTCGAACAAAAGCCGTAAAACTGAAACAAAGAGGAACCATATAATGAACCTCAACGCACTACAAACAACATGTTGGGAACTCATAAACACCAAAAGCCCCAAATTTAACAAGTGAGAAACAAAGAAAGAGGTGTAATACTTACCCCGAAACCATACCAATGGTCTGAAAGCACCCGAACTGATTCTCCATCGAAGATTGTTGCTGGAACCCGCACCAGTGAGTCCCAACGTACCTTCCCCGCCTACCTAGAAAAAGAAAAAATCGAAAAGTGAATCACCCTAAATAATCGGGCGTTCAACCGTACCACACCGGGTACCGATTAGGTCAAAAAAAAGCCAGAGGAAGGTTAGAGAAGCAAGAGGGGAGCTTACCATAGATATTCGACGGAGAATAGGCCAGAAATCAGGGGAGCAACCTTAACTGAGAGGAGGCCGGAAGGGGGTGTTGCACGCAGCTCACGAGAGAGGAGGGGGGCTACGTCAAAGAGATGGGTGAGGGGGAGTTAATTGGGTTTTAGGTTTTAATTTAAATTCTTTTTAAAGTTAATTAAAAACACAAAAGGAAGTCCACACACAGTTTGACCTGTAAGGTTTTCCAAACCGTGTGCAAACCATGCGGAACCCCACTAGACACCCCCGTGAACTCCACACTGGCTGGCTGCATGGTTTGGGGAAACTGTGCACAGGCCGTGCGGAGTCCACTGCCTCACTCTATTAGGCCACACATTTTGGGCCGCACGGTTTGGGAAATCGTGTGCCAACCTTGTGCCTACAACTAACCATTAAAAACTAGCTTTCTTCAACTCCAACACTCCCGAAACCCCTTGATCCACTTGGGAAACATAACGGGCATTCACCCATCTCCAAAAACATTAAAAAAAAGAGTTCAAACCGTCAAAACCTCATTCTGAATACCGATTCTAAAAACGACCGCTTCAGTAATTGAAAAAGTTCAATTTCCTCCACTTTTAACTTGGTTCAAAACACTGGCCATTAAAACCTTCCCACTTTGGAACTTCTCATCCCCGAGAAGCCTTCGGAAACAACGCACCTCACTCGACCTACAGGGGTTGTGAAGCTCTATTCCAGCTACTGCGTTATGTCTCCAACATCCCACGCACCAACGAACATTCACTTAAGCACACGGGGCATAAGCCATCAACACCCGATCCAACGCTTGTTCTCCAACCAAAACACAATGAAAACTCTCACCCGAGCCCGTAAACTCAAGGACACAATCACATAGTAACCTTGACAAGAAAACAATAAAAGGTACTTCCCACCTTAGATTTTTAATGTTAAGTGGTCAAACACAAACCACAACTCCACCATCATTCAAAAGGACTTTCAAAAGCACGCTCCAAGAATTCCAAATACCCACCTAGCGTGATTTTTGAATGATCTAGGAGTCGATTTCCCTAATGACCTCAAATCCCAGGCCGAAAAGAGTCAAGCCACTCTTACTGCCTATTCTAGAAGATGCACGGCTGAGACGGCCGGCGTTTTATAAGTCGAACAATGATACCTTCTCCCAAGGCATCTCACACTTACCACGAGGACATTCAGCGAAGCTCATACCCGACTCTCAATGACGTCTCAAAGATCAAACCAGAAGAGATACCATGCATCCCGCATGCCAGACCAAAAGAGAACAACCTAACGAGATAATCATCTTTAAAAAAAAATTAGGGTGGTGTAAGACTGACGCTCTCTTAGCGCATCCTGGACGAAAGCAAGATATGGGACATGCTCATCACATTACAAAGTATAGTATGAGGAATTTAAGATTATTCAAGTTAGTCATACCCAAAAACTAGAAAGGATAATAGTCTAACCACCCATGGTCACTCTAAAGAAGAAACTAAGCTTCACCTACCAACACATCATGATTTCTAAACCGATCCAAACGCCTTTTCCCGCAAAAGGCATTCCATGCTCATTCACGACTTACCACCGAGGTCCTCCCCGACCAACAATGTTTCTTAAAAGGTGTTGCATACACCTCCAACCAGATCAAGTCATGTTGTTGAGCAATCATCGATGCATAACGACACATGCAAGCCTTGATGGAATTCAAAGAAAACTGACCATTCCCAAATGCTCTTTCTAGACGCGTTCCTTCTACCCAGAAGAACACACTTCACTAAACTGAAGTGATGCTTCCCACCATAGAAGCGTCGATGTCACCAAAAGAAGAAAAGACCAGATTCTCAAAAGAGAACTATTTCATCAACAACTAAACGGACGTATGTCGATCCTCTGAGTCATGATCACCATGCTGAAATGTACAAGGAATCCAAAGCAACATGACAAGCCTGTTAACCACCCGAGTATTCCAAAAAATCATCCTGATCATTGGTACAACATGACTTCCAAATGCTTAGGTCACTATACCATGGAGGTGACCCAATACCATACACGGCAACACATGAGATTTAATCGAAAGTCATATCACCTTATACGGCCGTTCACATGGGAGATGACTTACCAATCGTCCATTTCCTAAGGAGTTCAACAGTAAACAAGAAACCAGCCATGCCCAAGGCATGTCTACAGAGAATTTCCCAATGTTAAAACCGATAAAAATATCAAAAGAAGAATGACCACCCATCCGAACAAGTGTGTCATTGGAAACCAAAATTCCTACAAGGGACTATGGTACACGCACGGAACCCAACGTCAAAAAGGTCACGGTACAATCCAACCACAAAAGCTATAAGGGTGCTACCAACCACAGGTTCTCCCCTCATGAAGAACAAGTGTTGACTCAAGAATTTGGTCATGCCAAACAAAAGTCATCAGGCTCAAGCCTAACGTTCAAGTCATTTTCCAAAATAAAACCAACACCCATGGAAAACACCTACGGTTCTTTCTCAGGGAACTGGAAAGAAAGACTCAACATACCCTCACATGATGTTTCAATAGAAGAAACCACTATAGGTTCCTTTTCCAATCCCTTTATATCTAATCACATTTAATTTTTTAATCACTTTAAAAAGTTCAAATCAAAACATCAAAAACCCTTACAAAACCAAAAAAACACTAGGCACTTGATCATTGTTTTTCAAATAGCTCAAATTAATGAAGGAAAGTCTCAACAAACATACTTTTAGCCTCTAATAATTTATCAGACATCTCGTATTATTCAAGAAATTCATCATAATAATTTAGTTTGAAACAAAATAGGTTACCTACGAGGTTCCGACATGCCAATTCACATAAGGTCAAAACCAAAATCATTTTACAATTTGACTTTAGTATCCCTTTTTAGAAATCTGATTACACAGGTTACCCTTTCCCATCTATAAGGCGCCCATACACCATACGACTGAAAATTGGCTCCCGTCGTATTTGAAATCATTTAATTTTGGTTAATGTATACAATTCCATAGTAACTAAACCTAGAATGTTAACGAATGTAGTGACACAAAAAACATGCTATATCACAGAATCATGGAATAACTGCAACTTCACTTATCACTACAGTGGGTATCAGCTAATGCACCCTAGATGGCATGAAATAATTAATGGCATGTGATTTCCAATAAAGTACCTATATGATGCATGAAATGGAATTCCCTCATATCATTGGGTTGCAATAGAAATGGAACCCACAATTGAATCAACATTATCAATAGAAACCTTGTGCATCACAAAATGGTGAAATCAAATCAACCATAAAAATAAAAATCATTAAAATAACAATTTCATTTGAGGAAATTTGGATTTTCCCTATACACAAGTTAGATACTCCCGAGCAATGATTATTACCAAATTCCATCCCATTCCTATCCATATCTATTGTTGCCAAATAGTAAACAAACGAGAAGAATAAACTCCTATAATAGCACTTTGTAACATCTCGGCCCCGCTCAACATCGAACTAGTGGCCGGACTGGTCTCCTCATGTCCTCAAGCACGTCTCATCGTACGCCATAGGCTGCAAAGTAGCAGCAAGGGTCTTGGGAGGTGATAGTGGGGAGAATATACCCTCTTATCAGAGTTTCACAGTGGTATCTCATAGTAAAAAACAGTAGTAGTAGAATCAGCAATAGATAAACAATGAAAAAATAGTAGTGGAAGACAAATAGTTATATTTTTATAAGAGGTTGACAAAGCCAATTTACACGATACAGGGATGATGAATGATACAAGGTGAAAACAAGAAAAAATATAGCATTCTCACAATACAATGAAAAATAATAAATAAAAGACGGCAAGGGATGACGGGAGATCAACTGATCATCCCATGCTCCCGCTTAGTCCTTTGCTCATAACTACTCGGGTACAAACAGCACAAAACACAACCTAGGTGCTGCAAGAAAGAAGGTCTACTCGGGTAACCTAATGTAATGGCGACCCTGGTAGGGTGTGAGATATAAATCCTAGTAGGCTGGCACCACCTGTGTCTAACCCAAACCAGATATTGTAATATTAATTAAAGTAGTAAGCATATATAACATGATTCAATAAGCTGGACAACATAGATAATCAACACCCGTCCAGGTTCCCTAAGGACACCCAATAGCTATACCAGCATTGGCCCATTTCTGGTAAAGTAGCCTGATCTTTTCACCCTATATATATATATATAAATGAATTTAGATTATAGATGGTGTGGGGTAATAATTCCACCCACCCATTAATAAGATTAGTGGAGATGAGGTAAAAATGCCTCTCGTCCCTAAAAGTAAACTGGAAAAGGGTAAGAATGCCTCCCTTCCATACACATATAGAGAATAACTGGAACAAGGTAAGAATGACTCTCTTCCCCATAGGTCATCTGGAAAGGGGTAATAATGCCTCCCTTCCATACATGTATCTAGATTTGAGGGCACGAGGTAAGAATTCATCTTTTCCCTAAGTAAACTGTCAAGGTGTAAGAATACCTCCCATCCATACACGTATTGTCACACCGGAATGGGGTATATCTGCCTCCCATCCAACCATGTATCTCTCACACTCATCACTCTGGCATGGGGTATAACTGCTCCCATATAGACACACAATCATCATTTGGTGGAATCAGCATGTGTTTACTCACATTACAACCATGTTTATATTATTCTACTTAATGCATTACCACATAAGCCTTGAAAAGTCATATCACAATAAAAAACAATGATACATCCCATATCCACGTAAATGGTTATAATCACATCCATAAAAATATACCTAAGGCAAACCATCTCAATAATCATTATCACATTTATATAAGGTACATAAGGCAACCCAATCATGTACGGTATTGGTTAACCCCCAATTCATTCTTCATTCCTCTTATATCAATTCAAAGACATATAGAGATTTACAATGAATAAAGAGGTTCTATGGACTACCCCTCTTAGGTATGTCCCATTCACTAGATCCATTATATTAACATAATCCTTGCTTATTCCATTATCATAAGGCATGGTCTTACCACCGTAATCCATTTCATCAATAGAGAATAAATGTCATGCCTCAACCATTTGGTACATTTCAGAGGAAAAATTATGTCATCAATTATCACAAAAACACAATAAGAATTTAGTAGGAAAGCATAAAAATCTACTTCCTACTTTTATCTTGAAGACAGTGCACTTCAGATAGATGGGTTTTATTATTAAATTGATAGTTTGGCGACCAAGAAAACTATGTTATCTTATTCCTTCAATTCAGGTGATTTGAACAGAAGAATTTAATCGACTAAACTTGAATAATTTAAATACTAAAACAATACAATATTAAACCCCTTAAATTCTTCATTTTATATTAAAGGGCGAGGTGAGGGATCTTGCCTCAAGGTGGATCTATCTGTCCACTCCAGCACTTGGAGCTTTCTAACTAAGAGTCGATGCTCCCCCACTGAACATAGGCACACCTAGGCTTATGCAGGTGAGTCTCCTAGATATTGGTGATTTGAAACCACACCAAAACTGTCAACACACTAATAGATAAAATACAAGGAACCTTAAAACACCTAAAGGAACCATTCTAGGTGATGTGAAACCAAAAGAGCAACAAAAAACTCGACTCCAACCAAATCCAGAAAACCTAAACAAGGTGGAACCACACAATGAACCTCAACGCACTACAAGCAACATGTCGGGGACTCATAAACACCAAAATCCCGAAATATAACAAGTGTGAAACAAAGAAGGAGGTAAAATCCTTACCCTGAAACCATATCAATGGTCCGAAACCACCCAAACCACTTCTCATTCGGTAGAGGTTGCGGGAACACACCCCCACGGAGTCCCAACGGACCGTTCGTGCCGACCTAGATGCTGAGAAAACCGAAAAGTGGATCACCCTAAACCCTCGGGCATTCGCCCGCACCTCACTGGGCACCGATTAGGTTGAAAAGAAGCCAGAGGAAGGGAGGAGAAGCAAGATGGGAGCTTAACATGGAGATTCAATGAAGAATCGGCCAGAAATCAGAGAAGGAACCTTGACCGAGAGGATGTTGGATGGGGGGTGTCGTGCGCGACTCGTGGCAGAGGAGGGGGCTACGTCGAAGAGAGGGGTGAGGGAGAGTTAATTTGTTTTTAGGTTTTAATTTAAATTCATTTTAAAATTAATTAAAGTCACAAAATTAGGGCATCAAACGATTTGACTCGCTTAGATTTCCAAACCGTGCTAAAACCTTATGGCACCCCACTGGACACCCCGGGCACCCCGCACGGGCTGGCTGAATGGTTTAGGGAAACTATGCATAGTCCGTGCAGACTCAAATGACTCCCTCTATTAATCTGCATTGTTTGGGCTGCACGGTTTGGAAAACCCTATGCTAAACGTGCACCTACAATTTTCCTTTACAAACCAGCTGTCTTCGGGTCCAACACTCCCGAAACCCCTCAAGAAACTCAAGACACATAACGGGAATTCTCCCATGTCCAAAAAAAAATTAAAAAAGGGTTCAAACCATTGGAACATCATTATGAAAACTGATTATAAAAACGACCGGTTCAGTAATTGAAAATGTTCAATTTAACCCACCATTTAACTCGATTAAAATGCGGGTCCTTACATAATAGATCAAGCAACATAATTGAGTTGACTAGATTTCTCAGATATTGATGTATTTACATTGTTATACTCAGCTTCACATGTATTAAAATCTCATGTTGTTGAATCCATGAAGTCACCGAAGTGTATTAATTAATTATTAATAGTTTTTTTATGGTTAAATATTTATTACGAGTCGCCTCTTTAGCTTTGTAATCAATCAAATTATAACTGATGTTTTCCTCTTGCTTAAAGACCATTTCCATAAGCATATTAGTCGATTATGATTTTTGATTTTGCATTTCTTTCATAATTTGACTGTGGGCATCTATGTTTTCAGGAACCGCAATGGTACTGACCAAATTTCATAAAGATGGATTGACAAAATCATTTTCAACAGATGAGGATGACTCGGATCCTGAAGTATCTTTTCCTTTCTCAACTCCTCAGAAAGTTAAGGAAGCTTTTATCTCTATTCTCTTAGATGAATTTTGAGGCATTTCCTTATCAGATGGAGAAACAAAAACATTCTTTCCTTTAAGAGGGTCTCGAGCTAAATAATTTTTATTTGAAACATGAAAAGCATTTAGATATTCCTGTTCATATTATTATTTTTCAAACATGTGATGTTGAAATCTTCCTTGTCCCTCTTCTTCATGAAGTTCTTCCTCTTCTCCACATTGTTGTTCAACCTGTTCTTTCATTACTTCCTCATCTAGTTTAATTTAAATTCTTCTTCATCTTCAACTTCATCCTCTTCTGAAAACTTTTATTTCCTCCTCATGTTCTTCTTCTACTTGATCTTCGACTTGTTCTACTGAAATAGTTTTAGAACTGTAACTCGAAGGAGTTCTAATAAAATATTCCACTTATCATAAAACATCATCATCATTTTCATCTTGGATTATACAATCTTCTATTTTTTGAACTGGTTTTGATAAGGCTACAACTTTTTTAGTTTTCTAGTTTTCTGCAGTGGCTACTAGTTTCTTATGAATAACCTAAGATTTGTGAACTTCTTGAGATTTCTTTTCTATAGATTTTAGTAGAGACAGACAAACATTATCTTTTAAAGATATGTTTTTCATCTTCTTCTCCTTCTTTTCATTCTCAATATTTTCATCCTGCATGATTCATAAGGCCTTCGACTCTACATGATTTAGACCAAATGAATAATCTCATTCCTTTTTAATAGCTGTAGTTTCTATCCACATTGTAACTGTTGCATATGAATAAGATTCTTGTTTCATTGCATGAGGAGGTGATGAAACTAGAACCGAAGGAACTGGTACAGGAAATCTCAGTTCATCAAGTTTTATTTTATTGGGAACTGAATTTGATGATTCTAGAATATCACCCTTATTCTGGACAACCATTTCAGTAGAGTTTTCTGATTTAGGAATAAACTCTACTATCATCCTCCATAGAGTGTCTTGACTTTGCAACAAAATCATGAATGGATTCGAGACTGATCGGCATGGAACATTCAGTTATTAAAGACACATAACAATTATCCTGTAAATAGTTGCTTGATACATAAGAATCTTAGATCAAATGTTTCCACCTTTTATTGCATGAATGACAAGAAAGATGTAATTCACCAAGTTGTTCTACTATAAGTTGATAAGAATATCTAAAATAAAGATATCACAAATCATTAGAGAATCGTTATCTCCCTTTCATGGAATAAGAAATTGTTGCATCCAAAGTTCTACCATCTTATGGTTCATTGAAGGATTTGTATTCTTCAGATTCTTAACATAATTAAGACTGAGAAAATCCAAAGCATATAATTTTTCAAAAGAGCCTTTAGCTCAGGGTGTTTCTAAGAGAATAGAATAACCACCCCTTCATATGTTATTTTAAGAAATATTGCTTCCTTATTGTAGGGGATTGCATATGATTTATCATAGTATTTGAACATAAATAGATCCTTACTGGTCTTTTTAATGAACATAACATATTCATAGAATTGAATAAAGAGGTAATGATAAACTAGATCCTGAGATTTCTCTTTAGCCACACAGACATATTCCCATCCATTATATCTTATCACCTTAAAAACAAGGGAGTCATATTTTTGAAAGAACTTAGGTCACACTATTCTTTCCCTAAAGATTGACTAATTCTTATTCTCCTTGATAACCGAAATCTGATTTGCTGAGCATTCCGGAGTCATTTAAGGTGATAGAGAAATTCATAACGAAATATTTGATGGCAATAAAACATCAACACTATGATCAGTAAGGATGGTGTTATACTGGAAAACCAGGCACCCCTTATATAGACATATTTATGAATTTTCAACTTTCATAAGATGATCATATGCCTACTAAACACTTGATCTGATCTGATGGTTGAGAATGGATATAACAAATAAGAATTATAATCTTTTGAAGTAAAGTAATTCGTAATTTAAGAAATTTTGAAATACCACAACTAAAACATAAGATAAAGTGTAAGAAATATTACCTTTTCGAGTACTCTAAGGGATTTATAGCTATTATAATAATTTTACTTGGATGTTTTCAAATATGATCTTTTAAATATGAAATTTTTAAATATGAAATTTTCAAATCTGAAATTTTCAAATCCAATATTTTCAAATCCAAAAATATCAAATATGATATTTTCAAATACTAAATTTTCAAATATTAAATATTCAAATCCAAAATTTTCAAATCTGAAAATTTTAAATACGAAATTTTCAAATCCAAATTTTTCATATCCAAAATTATCAAATCAAAAATAATTTCCAAAGGAAAGGAAAAAAAGAATTAAAAAACAAAACATATGTACTAAACTTGAAATAAATATTAGTATACTGTTAAGAAATGATTTAAACTAGATGTAGATATAAATTTCTATTATATAGAAGTCATTCCTAGCTTCTGTTTAATGTATTCAAATCTATCAGAAAGTTGAGGATTCGTAAAAATATCGGCAAGTTTCTCTTGAGTTCTGAAGAATTGAAATATAGTATCTCATTTAAGTGTGTGATCCATAATAAAATGATGTCTAATAATTATGGGATTTTCACGATAGTGATGTGCTAGGTTTTTACTAAGGTAATGTCACTTGAGTTATTAGACATAATTTGAGTTTTAGTAAAACTCATCCCATAGTCTTTGAGTGTGTGTTGCATCCACAACACTTGATCACAACAACTTCCCGCTACTACATATTCAGCTTCAGTAGTAGAAAGTGCTAAAGAATTATGTCTCTTGAAAGACAAAGAAACTAAGAAATATCCTAAGAAATTAATAGTTCCGGATATACTTTTTCTATCCATGTTACAACCACCCAAGATAATATCTGAAAAAAGATTATGTTCAAAAACATATCCAGAGGAATAAAATTGTCTCATATATAATGTTCCCTTTAAATACCGGAAAAAACATTTTATAGATTTTAAATGGGATTTTCTGGGATTTTCTTGAAATTTTTCACATAAGAATACTAAGAACATTATTTCAGGTCGACTTGCTGTTATGTAAAGTAAGCTTCCTATCATCTTTCTATATGATTTTTGATCTATAGGTTTCACTAATTAATCAATATCTAGAGTATTAGAGGATCCAATAAGAGTACCTATACTCATAGTGTTGTAATTCTTGAATATCTTTAGAATATATTTGATACACTAATGTTGAGATATGTATGTTCCCTGTAGTTTTTTTGAAATTTTAAAACTAATAAAAAATTTTAACTCACAAATCTTACTCATCTAAAACATAGATTTCATTAGATTCGCAAACGAATCAGTTAAAGATTCTTGAGTTGATCAGAAGATGATTTCATCGACATAAATTGTAATAATAAAAAAAAATTATCATTTTTCTTAATGAAAAGGGTTGGATAAGTAGTTCCCTTAACATAGTTATTTTGAATCAAAAATCATATAAGTCAATCATACTATGATGTTGGTGATTTTTTTAAGTCCATATAATTCATTGGTATGTTTATAAACATGATTTGGATATTTTGTATCTTCAAATCTAGAGGGTTGATCTACATAGACATCCTCATGTTCATAACCATTATGAAAGTCACACTCAAAATAAATTTGATAGAGTTTAAAATTAAATAATTCATTGAAGGATAGAAGAATACAAATTTCTTCAAGTCTAGCTACAAGAGCATAGGTTTCTACATTTTCTATGCCTTCTTGTTAGTTATATCCTTTTGTATCCCATCATGATTTATTTCTGACAATAAATCCATTTTCATCGCATTATTTTCTAAAAACCCATTTTACTCCAATAACAGAAGTTGTTTTTGGTTTCTCAACCATGGTCCAAACATGATTTCTTACGAATTCATTGAGTTCATATTTCATCTCTTTTACCCATTCTTCATCACCCAATACTTCTTCAGGAGCCTTTGGTTCAAGTTGAGAAAGAAATGAAATATGTTTAACTTCATTTATAAAATAACTTCTAGTTCATACTAGTTTATTAACATTTAATATGATATTATCACTAGGATGATTCCTATATAATAACTTACTTTGATGTTGAAAAACCAATTCATCAACATAAGGTAGATAATATTCAGAAGTAAATTTTTCAGAAACATTTTTTGAACATTATTCTTGTCTGAAAGATATTATATAAAATATTGGTGATTAGTTTTAGAAAATATATCAGGAATGTATTTAGGTTGATTGAAAACAAAAGGATTATTTTCATCAAAATTTACATGTACTATTTTTTCAACAGTGCAAGAGTTTTTATTAAAAACTCCATATGCGTTAGAGTTAGTATAATAACCTAATAAAATTCCTTC
This sequence comes from Viscum album, assembly GCA_963277665.1. Taxonomy (NCBI): domain Eukaryota; kingdom Viridiplantae; phylum Streptophyta; class Magnoliopsida; order Santalales; family Viscaceae; genus Viscum; species Viscum album. The sequence goes on from OY728165.1 coordinate 1,943,357,381, forward strand.
ATCAGATTTTGGTGAAAATTTATGTAAGTTATCCTTTGTATTCAATATTAATACATTCCAATCAAAAACATTGTTGTAAGAAACATTTGGTCTTCAGCCATTTTACAACACATAATGCGTTTTATTATGAAATGGTGTTATTAAAATTCTATATATAGTATAACGATCAGTACTTATAGCTTCAGTCCAATATTATTTAGCTATATATTATTCACCCAACATGGTTCTTGTCATCTCTTGGTGAATGAAATTTATTCTTTTAACAAAAAAATTTTGGTGGGATGTTCTTGGATCTGAGAATTTGTGAGTGAAACATTTTTTACTACAAAATGTTCCAAATTCAGAATTTTCACATTTGTCACCATGTTAAATATGAATATTTCTCAATGGTGGGTTTTTCTCATTTATAACATGAGCTATAAATATTTCGAAATAAGAAAAATTATCAGATTTCTTTGCAAAAAATATATCCATTTACAACTAGTATAGTCCTCAACTAGGACAAACTCATAGTATTTACCTCCAATAATTCCAGTTTTTGTTGGACCAAAAAAATCCAGGTTCACCAATTTTAAGGAATTTTAATTTGTAACATAACTTATATATTTATAGCTATATTTAAGTTTCTTTCTATGTTGAAAAGGATCACAGACATTCGAAGAATCAAACTTCAGTTTCGACAAATTCTGAACAAGTTCATTATTTGAAAGCATACTAAGATTTCTAAAGTTACAGTGTCCTAGTCTCCTATGTCATATCCATGATTGATCTTCAAAGGCACTAAGGTAATATAGATCATGAATTTTAAGGGATTCTATGTTTAAGGTTTACACATTCTCATGCTGAATGCCAAGGATAATAAACTTATCCATGGAATTATGAACTAAAAATTTTTTATTTAAAAAATTCACAAGGTAACCTTTATCACATAATTGGCTTATCCTTATGAGGTGGTGCCTATGGACTTTTACAAAAAGTGAATTTGAAATAATAGCTTTACAATGAAGAATAATGTAACATATATAGACAATATATCCTTGAGAGTAATAACCCAAAAGTTAACATCTGACCTTTTGATTTTAAAATATTTTTGAAATAGTCTTTGTTACCAGTCATGTGCCAGGAACATCCAATATACATGTACCATATGTTGTTGGTACTTCCATAGTTTTCCTGAAAAATAAAGTCTTTGGCTATCGGAATCCAAAATTTCTTAGATACGGAACTATTAGATAATAAAAGCGTGGGTAACCTTATTTGTTTAGAAAAATAATCTTTATGAAGCCCATGGGATTGAACATTATTTAAATAAAAATTTTTCCTCTAATGTCCACCACATTAGCATATAGTACAAAAAGGGGCTCTAGAAGAAACGAATTAATTATTTTTAAAAATACTTTTTTTTCATGAGAATAACCTAATCCTTGATTATTAATATGTGGTCATATCTGTGAATACATCTAGTAAAAATATTCCTTACCATATGTAAAATTTTCAAGAAGTTTTATCAAGGAAAATATTTCAGATTTTAGTCCCTGGACTAAATACTTATCATTTGGAAAAATAGACATAGAGTTATGTTCTTCCTTTAAAGAATATTTCTCTAAAAACATATTTTTATGATCCTCATGAATGTTATCCTTCTCAGAATTAACTTCCTTAAGTTTCTTAGAATGATTTTTTAAAAGATCATTTTTCTCATCATGATCTTTGAAAAGATCTGAAATTCCTTTTGTTAAAATACATTCTCTAGAGTTTTCTTTATCATGTTTCGTAGAAACATTACAATTTCACTTATCTAACAATTTAGAAAATCGAGAATAATCCACATAGGAAAGAAAATCATTATCAATTTCTAATGAAGAATATTCTTCATCTGATGAAAAACCTCTATATTGAAACTTTTCACATAACGGAATATTGGTTATGGATTCATCAGTTTGTACCATAGCAATAAGATAATGATTTCAAAATGGAGCTCTGGCTATTAGACAAATATTCCCTTTCCCATATTATTCATACTCTAAATATTCATAAGAAGAATCTCTATCACTGGCACTCCAAGTGTCATTAGACTTCAAGACTTTCTTATTCTTTGATCTGTATAACTTATTTTTACTTATTTCCGAATTCCTTTCTTTCTTGAATCTCTTCTTAAGCAAGGGAAAATCAGGTCTGATATGACCTGTTCTTCTACATTCATAACATGTAACTTCTCCATCATTCTTATCCTTTCCATCATTCTTATTGTATCTATATTGAATGTTTTTCGGTTGAAAAATCTTGTTCATCCACCAAGAAGGATTGGCTAACCCATTTTCTGACGTATCAATTTCAGTAGATTCATATTGAATAGCTACCTTCTTTATCTTTAGATCTTTTAATTATCTCAAAATTCTTGGCATTCATATGATTTTATGTAGTTTTAAAAGAAACACATCCATTTCAATTATTCTTCTTAATATCATCATCATCTCTATTAATTATGGTTTCATGTTGAATAAGAGTTCCAAACTGTTCATCAAGAGAAATCTAAGTAATTTTCCTATTCTCATCTATAATAGTTCTCTTGGATTCTCATTTTTTAGGCATGATGTCAATAATATTGACTATAAGAGCTACGCCATCTAAACCATTCTCACCCGTGGACTATAAGCTCTTCAAAATTTCCATGAATCTTTGTTTTACAATACATATAGGTTCTCCATAAGGAAAGAAGAAACCATGATACTCAACACTATTCATATCTCTTCTTGATTCAATAAAATTGGAAGTTCCAAAGTGAGTTACTTCAGGATTCTTCCAAATACTATTTGTATCTTCACAGGATGTAATCTGGCTATAAAAATTTCTAGTCATGGAAAAAATAAAAGTATTATGTACCATAAAGATCAGTTGATATTCCACATTTTCTGTATTAGTAAAGGTTTTATATTCCTTATTATGATTCTTATAATATATAGTTAACATAATGTAGTTTTCTACACCTGTGTTTATCACAAAAGTCTTCATTCTGTCTCTCTAGTACTCATAGTCATTTCCATTGAAGATCAGTGGTCTAGTAGGATTTATATTATCTAAGGATCCAATATGAATTCCTTCCATACTAAAAAGATATTTATTTTTACAAAACATATTAGTAGTAAAATTTTAAAAACAAATATGAAGAACATAATAAAGGGAAAACTCGAGAAGGAAAACTTATATGTGGATATAAGTATTTCAGAAACCTGTTCTGATACCAATTTTGAGATTGGTTCTTTGTATGAGGTAGCCTTCCTTTGATACTAAATGTAGGATTGAATATATAAAAATGAGATTCTCAAACACAAGAGGGGGGGGATTTATACATTTAAAATTCATTTGTAACAATTATAGTTACATTTAAAAAGGTTAAAAACATTCACAAGACCTCTTAAAGAAAACTTTTCTATTTTCTTAAAAGAAATATTGTACCTTAATGCTTTTAGATTATAAAATATAATTAGAGTAATGAAATTACAATATATAAAAAGTTTATAATTATGATCATTAACAAAGTTAACATACAACTACAGAATTAAAACAGCATGTAACAGTAAACATGTAGCAATAAGATTCTTTTATCCCAAATGGATGGGCCTCCAACAACTGTGGATAATGTTTCCTTGATGTAGACTTTCATGAAAGTCTGTCTTACCCAAAACTAGGTAATCTCTCAATCTAAAGATCCGTATATGTCTTGCAATCCCCGCAAGCCCTTGATTTAGAAGGAAATCGGAACCTCTATCATCCAAACCCAGAACCCACGATCAGCACAATTAGAGTCTGCACAAAGCATGTATGAACAAGTTGTTCACGACATCCGCATGAAGCACTGAGAGATGTAAGAGCCTCTCTATCTATAAATCACTTCGTAGATTTATTTTTTCAATGTAAATTATCGAAGTTTAAGTCATTTTATATTTCAAATGGGCTTGTATTTAAAGGCAAAATTTCCCAATAGTTACCTCATCTCGAACGATCATATTTTTCCTTGAATATCATAGGGACCTGGACAAGTGGCAAACATACAATGGTTATATTATAATAGATTGTACAACATCATTTCAAGAAACCAAAACGATGTTATGTAAATGTTAAATGTTAAGTATAAGAAAACATTGACTCTAATATCATTAGAATAATACATTTAAACAAATCTAACATTATCAAGAAAACAGATTCAAAAGTAAATGTAAATCAGGCTGTGAAATAGGTATCTCATTTGATCTTGAATCAGAATCATAAAATAGAGATCAAATATACACCGAATTTAGAATCATAAAAATTGAATAACATATACACCAGATTCTGAATCATAAAAACTAAATCACATATTCACTGGATTCAGAATTATAAACACTGAATAACATATATACTTGATTCAGAATCATAAAAAAAGAATCATTTATACACATGATTCAGAATCCTAAAAACTGAATCCCATATATATTGGATTCAGAATCATAAAACTGAATCATATATACATCAGATTTGGAATCATATAACTGAATGAAAAATCGTAATTACATATCTATAAATATGACAGAATGGAATATTTTAATGATAGATCAGTAAGTCTAACATTAATGAAAAATGTAATGATATATATATAAGAATAATGGAATTACAAATCACGATCTTAAGAAAAATACCGAACTTATAAAAAATTCAGAACTTAGAAAATGTGTTTGTGTTTTTCAAAACATAAACCCATAAGGAATGGAGAAGTCATAAGATATCCTTATTGACTGAATAAGAGTAAAAATTGGTTACACTCTAGTCATTGGTCTCCTTCACACTATTTTTTAGGGAAATCCAATGAGTAAGGTATAAAAAACAAAACCACGATTATTGGGTGTTAATATAATTAGGGAAAGGACACATACTCAGGAATGATATAGGCATACACATTGATTATCAATGAATCATTCCCTGTATAATATAGTGGGTGTGATCTAGTATATATGGTAAAGGACACGCGACCATGATAATGGCATGTTACACATTATATGAAGATAAGGTTCTTTCTAGTTTGAAATGGGGTTCTACTCTGGTCATCCAGGACCCACTCTGAATTCAATAAGATTTTTCCAAAAGATTAGTATATATATGGGTGTTTTCCCCAAGATGATGGGGGGGGGGGGGTCCACTCTATAACTCTGGTGATACATTTCATTTTAATTGTTAGTATTGTGAATTAACTAAATAAACATCATGCCTATTAAATTTCACATCATATCCCAAAATTCCCATTAGAGAGAACCTTAAAAGCCTGCATGATAAAAACCCTTGTTAGGCTACTCACAAGAGAAAATATAACTTCAAACTGTGGAGATGCATATGATTTATGTCTCTTTAAAAGTACATAAGGGTAACACGGTGTGTAAGGTGACCCACACAGTGTGTGGTCCCGCTCTTTCGCATGGACATTTACCTAGAGGTACATGGATTTACTATCATAGTAGGACCTATAGTGTGTCATAGATATACGTGTAATTAACAGGACACATGAGGTCCCTTCTGTATGTTTGGTTGTGTCTATATATCTAAGTTGTCTTATTGTACATTATCCCATATTTGTTTACATTAATACATGTAATGAATAACAGTTCATGGGACAATGTACTCTCATAGTAAACAACAATTCCTATAGAATGAGCTCACATGGTCTGTGGGTTTCCCAAATGGTGGGTATTTATTATAGTCCACATACACCGTAATTTTCACAACTAGGGTCCTACACGATGTGCGTTCTTTGAACTACAGGTCATGTAGTTGGGAATTTTTCAGAATATCAAATCCACACTCTTTTCATTGAATCCAACCATTCTGTCACAACTATTTCCTCTATTAAATATTATATTAATGGATCTAGTAAATATTTATTTATTTGGCCATATAGTGATTCAAAATTAGTTTTCTTCCCAATAGAGGACTATCATTCTATCACGTAGGTCTAAGTTTCAACAGGTTTTGATCATTTGAGATAAAAAAATTTAAATAGATCTTGAAAATCTTATAAATAAAATATTTATAACCTTAATTTATCAATTCATCCCTCACACTCCATTTAAATGTTTTTCCTGGCATTAGATCATGCTAGGTACCACCAAAAAATGTCAAAATAGTGCAGTGAGTCCGTACTAATAATGAATTAAAAAAAATTGATGGGTAAAAGAACAGGATATTCTTTTAACAATATATGACATGAATTAACTAATAACGATCATGAATTTAGATATCTAGTTATTAAATTCTATAAGATAAACTATTTAATTGTTACCAAAGATTATAAAATATCCACACATGGTGTTGATTAAATGAAGAGATTATATTAATTAATATATTAAATCAAAAAGTGTGTAAAATTGAAATTAATGAGTCCAATATGGATACTGGATTATATTTCATCAAATAATGTTATCACAAACAATAGATAGAACACGTTTAATTCGATGCATCCCAATCTGCTCCAATATAGAGTTTTTTTTATATGAGGTGATTTACCGACTAAACCCCAAAGGATAAACTCGAAACAGTCCCATGATTATGTGCTAACCCTAAGTGATTTTACCAGTAATTATTATTATATAAATATTATTTATGTTAAAAAATGAATTTATTTAACATTTTATTCTGTTAAAAAATTGAATGTACCACAATGATCAAGATATATGAACGCCCCACACCAACCTATTTTAGGTCACATGTAGGGTAAACTATGTGTTCATTAAATTAATGTGTCCTTAGATTTCTCTTTGTATATTATTTATAGAAAATATCTAATTTTTTATATGAAACGATGCATGCAAAATATAAAATATATTTAATATTTTTATAATATTTATTTAAGACACACTAGGCATCAGAATCTCAATGAGTCTCAGTTCTTGGCTCTAGATATATATGTAGAAATATTTCAATGACTTAGATAAAAAAATCGCTCTAAATAGCTTTATCCTAGATTATTTAATTTAATTATTTTTTAAGTTTTGTTTAATTTTTTATCACTTCTTAATGTATATTTTTTGATTGGAAATATATATCAAGGGAATTGTCACATCATGTAAGGATTAAGGCCCTCTCCTCTAGTTGGGAGATATTTTCATGCATGTAGACACAAATAATGTCATTTAAAACTATATAACAAACATAGAGATTCAGTTTAATGTAATTCACATATAGTAGATGCAATCATGTGAAATAAAGGAAGTGAAATATAAAAAAATAATCTGAAAAACCATGAAATGAAATTTTCATAAATACTCAAATTTCAATTAAAATGATAATATTACTTATAATAATCTCCTTTATTACATTATTGATCATGGAAAACATTAATTAAAACCAAACAATAAATAGTATTTTTTAATTAAAAGGATTTGGTCCAATTATTGGAAATATTATCAAATTTGAGTATATTTGTACCAGAAATCATCCAAAATTCAATAAATTCCCTAAAATGATGTCCAATATAAATATTATTTCATGTACCCAAGAAAACACAGTTTATAAAAAAAATATTAAAATGATAATCATAATTTAAAACAACACTCTATATATAATTAAACAATTATTAATACAATTAAATTGATAGGTTTTATTATTTATTCGGTGATGGAAATATATTATTATTCAAATATGTAAATTATAATTTTTAGATTTTGTATTATATTAGAACCCATGTAATAAATATATGTTCCATCAGATTATGTTATTGAATTGTTTCTCTCGAAAAACAATAATGTATGACCCTATGTAAAATGATAGAATCATTAAATAGAATTAAATAATTAATATTTTATTATCTATAATTTCATGAGTTATATTAATAGCATGGTTTCTTAATATCTAATTTAGTTTGAAAGAGTGTGAATGACCAAAATAAACTACTCTCTTATGATTAGTATTTTCATTGTGGAGATTATTTTCATTAGGAATTGTTTAAAAGGGTACAAGTCAAAATCAAATTCATTATTAAATTATTGAAACAAAAATAGTAATAAAAATAGGTAAATATATGAAAAAATATGTTTTGGTAAAATATTTAATGATATTAGAAACAAAAAATTAATAAATAAGAAGTATAAAATTAATTGGGGATCTGTTTTGGAAGAGATAATTTCCATAATCCATCCATATTATAATTGTTTGGTAAGGTGAAATAGAACCTCTATCATTTTTTACATCCTTAAAATTAGTCAAAAAATCCTTTCCATGTGTATAAAATTTCAAAAAATAGACCATGATTGGTATGTGATTTTACATCACAAGAATTTTATAAAAGAAAATATACAATCCAAATTTACACAATATTGAGTTTTATTTTTGACCAATATACCAAGAAAACCCAATTCCACACAATTTTAATGAAATGATAGAAATTTATTTTTTATAGATGTTAAAATTTCATCCAATTATAATAGTGGATGGAAATTTAATGGTTTAAATATGTATGTATGGTCCAATCTACCAATTTCATATATTTATGGAATTAATTGAAAATTTTCTTTCTTCAAAAAATAGATTTGTCTATCATAATCTAAATGAAAAATGTGTCACAATACATTTAGAATATAATAATGATATTTAATTTAAATCATCACATAGAATAAAATTTTATGATATTAATTATTTATGGAAATATAATGATAAAAAATTAAAATTTCAAATATTTTGCAAATTCAATATCAATAAAAAACATCGGTTAATTATTCAAGAAAATATAAAGATACAGTAATTTTTATATTATTATCCAAAAAATATTTAACAAAAAAAAACTTTTATAAAATCCCGTCCACATAACCTTTAACACGCCTTAGTTAATTCACTGTTACTGTATTATAAAAAAATGTGCATTTTGACACTTCTAAATCCATGAAATATTATGAGCAATGAATTAATAAATAAAAAATTTAATCTCAAGAAATTTTAATTCAATGTACCATAAATTTAATCTATATAAAAAATTATGACTTCAAAGAGAAAAATAAGATGGAATTAATTAATGAGTTTATTATGACACAAATTTTTCATGTGTTTCAATGCCAACCATTTAATGATTGTGCAATCTCTCATTATTCAGTATAATTTGAAAATGTAAATATTTGTTAACTACCTATTCCTATTACACCCAATGTATTCTACATCATATGAAATAAAATTCCAAAACAAACTCACATATGAATTCTATGAAGTCAAACCTTATTATCGATACTGAGATATACCCATATGTTGAACATTTCATTTCTCCCATTTTTATTGTATTTGTTTTTCTCATAAGGACACACAAAATAAATATATCATTTAAATAGGAATTGGTCAATCCAATATATTAATGATGTTTTTAAATAGAAACGGTCATATTGAATGATAATTTTTATATGTTGATAAAAATTATTAGTATGATTATACCCTCATATAACATTAAATAACTAAAAATTTATGAATGTATGGGGATTTTTTGGAGAGAGTAAATGAAAAATTTATTCTCATAATAGTCCTAAAATAAATATTGTATCAATATCATTGTTTTTTAAAAGAAATAATCATTAATATCATTATTCCCTATCAATATTCAATAAACTTTTCTACCAGTGGTGAAAACATTCCAATTATTAACAAGATTCCCATGAGTTATGTAAATCTTGAAATTAATTTCCAAAATATTTCATATATTTAATGATAATATGAAATGATTTTTTTATTATAAGAAAAAAACTAAAATAAATAAAAATACAAAAATCACCTAAAGAACCAAAATAAATATACCATTCCATCCACTATCATTAAAATTATACAGTTTTCTCAACGTGACACTATGAATTGTTAGAGAAATATAAAACATTTAATTCAAAGAAAGAGAAATAATATAATGGTTTATAGGTAAGAAATAAATTAATGTGATTTTTAGGGTACAAATTTGAGAACGGAAAACTATTTATCAACATCAGCATAAACCAATAAGTGTGTGTATATATATATATATATATATTAAAATCTAACTATAAATTAAATATAAAAAATCTGAATTACATACCCATATGAGCTTCATTTATGTTGGGTATAGCTATAAAGTATTTGAACAAAATCTTAAATTTGGATGGGTGTTGGTGATTATTTTTTAAGCACCACATCATTGTTACACCAGCACCCCTCACCAATTACATATTATTATATACGTACCTAAATCTAAAGAAATTTATGTCTACTTCCTCAGTAATTTAGTTTGATATTAGGTGTTGTAGAATGTGGATTTATTGTTCCTTCATCCTCTCTCAGTCGTGAGTAATACTATTATCATGTTGATATTAAAAAATCACGATGTTGATATTATATGAATGATTAATTTAAAAAATAATTTAATGATATTTTATGTGAGTATCATTTTATACATATTTCTATATAAATAACATAAAGGTTTCTTCATTCCATTCATCGAGATGGATAATGTGATTTGTTCGATCCTTTTTTTTCATCTTGAGACTGAAATAATTCAATTGACCAATCCATTTTAAAAGATGAATTTTTAGTTTATAATTTTAAAAATTAAATTTCAAATGATATTTTTTCATGATATATTAAATATCATTCAAATTAACTTGATATTATAATTTTCTTTTCTACAAGAAATCCATATGGAAATAAATTTTTCAAAATGTTAAATAATGAGTTTATATATATATTTATTCAACTAACTCTATAATTTCATCATCATAAACATTGAACCCAATTATTTAATTATTCTCCTAATTTAATTCATGTTTTTAATTCACTTTTTTCCTTATATACACTTGAAGGGAAGTGGTCATTTGATAAATATGTCTCTTTATTTCAACAATATTATATTTTATGTTATAAAATATAGTTTTTACACCATATATCCATTATTATTTTATTATTTAGCATTATATATTCTATTTTTACATTTTAAAATAGAGCTGATATTTTCCCGATTGGAAAATATTATATAAGTTCGGTAATTGGTTATATTCAAATACTTTTTTTCTTAATCCTCTATTCCCGAATTGAAAACATATTATTATGAGGGCTCAATGAATTATAGTCAAATATTAACAAACAATATTAGATAATATTTCAAGTTATTGTTGGTAAATTATATATTACCAAGATAAATCATCCAAAAATCTGATTTAAAATGATGCTTTAATTCATAGTATCAATGCCAATTTTATGAATATTTTTGTGATTCAATATTTTGTATGATATAAAATTGATACTATGTACATCAAATTTTTCCACATGCTACACCTAATAAAACACAACATAATATTTATAATAAATTATTAATAAATCTAAAATAAACACTAAAACTCTAAAAAATAAATATTTTTTACATTAAAAGATAAATAATTACTATGAGTAAATATTGGATTTTTTTAAAAAAAAAAATCATATATATTATTAATTTTATAATTAAAAAATTATTTAATAAATTTGAAATTTAAAAATTAAAAACATGAAATTATTTTGTAATATCTCATTAAATTATTATATTAGGATATTATTGATATTATCAGAAAAAAATTATTTTTTATGGGTATAGTTAAAATACTCAATTTATAAATTTCAAAAAAAAAATTATATTTATTATTACATAAATAAATTTCTCAAATTTTCATACCATATTATTAAAATAATTTATGTTATAATGTTTAATCTAAAATTTTAAAAAATTAATTTAAATATGTAAACCCATGATATATATTTTTAAAATTTATAATTCATTTTTAAGAAAAATGTTTTTTGAATATTGTTTTAAATTAATTTTAATATGAAGAAATTATGTTTATAATTTATTTTATAAATAATATTTAAATAATAAAAAAAATTTATATTCATTGGAGTCAATTTCAATGATAATTTTTTACAATACCGAAACCATATTTCAAAAATACTCTTTTCTAAAAACTGGGGTTTTATGATTTATGTGAGGAAATGTAATGATTGATTTCCATAAAAATAGAAATTCAGAAGGTTAAAATGATTATTATATTTTAGATAGTTATTTTAGTATAATTTAATATATACATTTTTATTTTTATGTATAATATATAGTTTTTTATGATTAATTCTTATTACTGTGATAATTGTGAAATAATAATTTTAAAATTAATATTTTAATGATATTGTGGAATTTATGTCGAATAAATGAAAATTAAATAATTTAAAAAATGAATATAATATTATCTAAAAATATTTAAATTAATATATTAACATTTATTTTATTGTTAATAAATACTATATATGTTTAAGAATCCTCAATCTTATAAATTTCATTTCAATTCAAAAAAATTTGATTAGTACACATTATATATTTTAATTTAAAATTTTATTTTTAAAATATAGTAGTGTATTTAAGTTAAATAGTGATTTTCATTTCCACCACACCCAAATTTGGTTATATTTGATATTTTATATATTTAATTAATCATAAATCACATAGTTAAACTCTATTTACAAGGTTTAAAAGTAAAAAAAAATTTATTATCTTAAATGAAAAAAACAATAACATTCTTAAAAACATGAGGAAACACATGGTTGTGACATTATAGATTAAAACCAACCACAAAATCATTATTTATAAAAATTTCAGTCATTGAACTAGAAATGGAGTCATGTAATTATTAAAATACAAACGGTGTCTCTGGAATATAGATTTTCATTTATTATAAAACATGATCATTTACCCCCTTTAAAAAAACACCACTCAAGTGGATTACTGCATGATGCTATTACCAACAACATTAAATAAAACCCCATCCCAAAAATCAATCCTCTGGTCACTAATATTTATCACAAGCCCTTCATTTTCGTGCGATATTCTGTGAAAAAATCAGGTCTCCAACATAAGTATTTTCTTTTTTATAAGTTTTTCTTCTTATTATTTCTCCTAAAAATATACTATCAACAAAATTATATGTTGAATTAAGTATAATTATTATAATAAAATGTTTTATATGAATGGTATAACCCTTAAATATATTCATGTTCATCCATTTTGAAAAATAATTGTATATCAATCATTTGAGTGTAAATATTACATCCATTATAAAGAATATTTTTTTTGTTTTTTCTCTATGTGTGGAAATTTCTATCCAACCATCATAAAATAATTTTTATATAACAAAATATTAAAAAATATCAGTATTCATATTTTATAATTATTATATTTCAAAATAAATACATTCATAACCATAGAATTAAATTTTCGTAATGTGTATTTATATTTGGGTCAATTAAACAACTTATATGTATAATTCATTAACATATAATTTTTGATGAATATTGTAACAAATAAAAAAATATAACTATAATATATTTGGGTATTTTTAATTTTTTTCCTTTTTTAATTATTACAGTAATTATTTATCTTATTATTAATGCATCATTTCTGTTCTCTAAAATTACATAAATAAGTCGTTATCAATTATGTTTCCACATAATGCATGAAAATCACAATTGGAATCAAAAATTAATTTTTTTAAATCAATATAATTTATATATTAAACAATAATAAAAGATATATATATTATCATAATGGAATAAAACCGTGGTTAATGATATCAAAAATATTAAAAAAGAGGTAAATAGATCAAAATATTCACACCCAAAGGTCATAATATGCTATAAAAAATTAATGTAGTAATGATAATGTAGTTTTAGAAGGATTAGAACATGGGCCTTAGCCCAGTTGGTAAGGACTCCATAATTACCTCCAAGTGACAAGGGATCAAATCCAGGCATAGGAAGAATTTTGGGGGCACTATAGCCATACTGTAGCAATATTGTAAAAGGTATTATAGCCGGTACTGCAGTGGGAACTGTGCATGACTGTAGCATGTACTATAGAGATAATTGTAGCAGTCACTGTTAGGCACTGTAGCCACATGTAATAAGCCCATGTTTGGGCCTTCGGGCCACCGATTTGGTCCGTGAGTCCTTTAAGGCCTTTGGTTCGCCCAAGACTTTGGTTCTGTAAGGCCTTAGGGCCACCTTAAGGCCTTTTGGAAACCTTTATGTGCAGATGCAAACTAGAAAACCTATAAGGAACAAGCTCTATAAAGAGGATGAGCAAGGAGCTTTCACCACATCATAAGCTAAATGGATTTCAAGAATCAGAGAGTACGACACCTGCCATCGGGACAAGCCTGTGCATGCACGAGAATGCCTAGCCGAACAGCCATACGAATGTGGAGAGCTGATTTCATGATAAAGATGCTGGGGTGGAGAAGTTCCATGTAGTTATTCTGGGTTATATGTAATGATTGAAGCCTACGGGCAATGAATTCCTCTACGGCCAACAGGCCATGTAATACTTACCCCTATGCGCCTTGTTGGGGTTCCACCACACCCCTTGAAAGGTGGATTATCAAAAATCAATAAAAAATAAAGGCTTCGGGCCATTGGAGGATTTTTAGAAGGATTATATAATGATAATATTTATGCATAATTTAATGAAATACCTCAGTAATATAGATATTTTCACAGTATTTTAGTGTTCCATCAACAAGTAGAGGAAAAAGGTAAGGGTTTTTCATAACCCATTCACTATTAATTTAGTTATAAATATTATTATTATAACCCCATTATTATAAATTGAATTATTTTATCAAATTATTTCCTAAAAATTTATTTCTATATTCCTTTACTAATATTTACAATTATTTCATATGAACTTATTTTTAAGGGACAATTAATTCAAATATTGTTATATTTGTTTCAGTTTCATTGTCTCAAATTTGAATATCTTAAGACATGTTTATACTACAAAACATGATTCTATTTTAGTGTGTTAAAAAATTCCATATAACCATTTCTATCATGTTCCAACTATAATTCATGATATTAAATATTATATTTAAATTTATATATCTTGGGGAGTTTTATATAAATTAAAAAATGTATGTAAGTGTTTTCTGTGACTCATATATTTCTCTCATGTCATAATCACTTCATGTTGACATCAATTATTCAGGATTTCTATGTTCCTCCCTTAAAATGATTTTATGTTTTAATTCTACTCTATTATAAGGTGAAATAACATTTCGACCATAAGTATTATTCCATGAGGATTCTATTGTTTCATTAAAATTATTTTTATTTAAAATAATTATAATTAATTTTAATATTTTTTAATCCAAGTCCATGTTTTTACAGCAATCCATTGTCTCATTACATAGTGGAAACTAAAATTTTATTTTTCTGTAATGATCATTTTCCCCATTATTAATTTTAAAAAAATGTTTATCCATATTTTAATTATGTGGGTTTTGAATAAGGTCATTGGAAAATTTTCAAAATGTTTTTCATTCGATTATAAATAAATAGTTTTAATATCAACCCCATATTCAGATTGTATCAAATTTATGCCTTGTCAAATTTACCATTATTGAAAATTATTTTCTAATTAAATGTCATCAATTTATTTTCTCTTCCCCTTTATAAAAACAATATTTTATTTTTTGTTATTGATTATTAACTATTATTTTTAGATATAAATGTTTTCAATGTATTTTTATTTCCCCATTTTAAAAAAATTATGTGTTTTAAAGTCACTACTGTTAAAAATACTTTTAAATATAATTTTTTAAAATATTTTCACTTATCCTTTTAAAAAACTTATGTATTTTCAAGGATATTTTTTTTTAACTATTTTTAATTAGTTTTTCAAAAATAAAACTCTTTATATTCTCAAAATAATTTATTGAAATTTGGACCTTATCATTGATAAAAATATTTAAAAATGTTATATGAAAAGTATTTTATTCTCTCTTATATTTTTAATTCATGTTTTATATCCCATGAATTTAAAATTTAATAATACTAAATATTTTAGTATCATATGAATATTTTTGGTAATGAGATTTTTATATGCTATTATTTCTTAATCTCATGGAATGTGATATGTGTTAGAATCCAATTATTTTTCATCGGTTATCTAATTTAAAATTTTTATTGTTTATATGTGGTTGAAATATGTATTTATGGGGTGGTATTGTGTCCAAGATGACTCTCCAATACATTATTTTATGTTTATATTCTATTATATAGTAATTCTGGTACCTAACGAGTTTATTTAAATGACCATGGGAATACTGTGTTTGTTCACATTTATAAGCATTGACAAAATGATTCTATTATAATAGACATGGTAATAATTGGTATCATTTCATAGGTATTCATTTGGTTGTTTCAAAATTATATTACATTTCCCATTAAATGTCAAATTTACCATTGTTTTTCAAGTTATTATAATTTTATAGATGGATTGAATTTATATTACGTACCAAGTTGACATGATTAAGAATTTCAATAAATACAAAAAATAATTTATTATTCACATGTTTATATATTCACTATTATATATATTTTATGGTATGTTTTTTATATTAAATTTCTATAACATATATTTTGATTATCATATAAGTTATTTTGATTTTTTTATTTTTATATTTATGTCTACATAATGTTTTTCCTCATGTAATGACATGTTTCACCTATACTGAACATCCAATCTCTCCCATTTCTCATATTTTCAATCCCTAGGTAATAGAGATGGTTGTATCACGTTATTTATTTTTAAAACTGTATATAACATCCTAATTGAGGATAAATTATCACTACTTCTATTAAATAATATGCCTATAAATATAATTTCAATGATAATTAAACATTAGGTCCATGTAATATATGAAACACCATGGGATTTTATGATATTATATTCAAATTAATTAAATAATTTTTATAATTTTTTCATTATGAAATAAATTAAGTTTTTCATATTTGAAACACTATGTTAATATTGTATTGCACTCAAAAAATTAATTATTTTATGTTACACGAATGACCTAGTTTGACAACCTTTTAATTGAATTTTTTTTAATATTTTAATGAATTTTATTTGGAAAAATAAACAACATTTTTGAATAAAATATGGTGAAATTAGTTTAGGAAGGGTTTATGGATTTTAATGAGAAACATAATTTTTTTATTGATTTTAAAAAATATTGTATTGTAGTTTTAAATATTCTCTTCATTTAAAAACATGATAATATTTAATTTTATTATAGATTGGTTAATAATGTCAAATATATAAATATTGAAATTATTAATCCAATTTAGGTTGTTTTCGTAATTTTCTATATTGAAATAATAAATAAAAAGAAATTGAACATTTAAATGTTTTTACAATAAAATCCCACATTCGTTCCAAGTTATTGAGACATCTATTTATCTTAATTTTCTGTATTATATGATTTGAAATTTAAAAATTGGAAATATGTGGTCATAATTAGTATAAATTATTTTTTCTAAAAAGATAAAATTTATTTTTAAACAAAAATATTAGTGAAAGTGATTAAAATAAATTATGACAATTTAGTTAAAACTATGATTAATCAGAATGTAAAACATAATTTTAATGAAAGCAATTACATAGATGCACATCCAAATGAAATTGGATTTCATTAATTCCACCATATAACTATTATTTCTAATTTTTGTGTTATTCTGATATTATTAAATGGGTGTTAAATATATTAATGTTATGTAAAGTAGATGAAAAAAAGGAAGTTTCGTTAACTTTTACTTTTATCAAACATTAATATATGTACAAGCCATAAAAGTTTCAGTTATACATTTAATTTTGAAATATAAAATGATTTTTTATCAGAATAATATATTATTAATATTTAGTAAGGATTTAGATACATAAAATGAATAATAAATTCCAATGTAGTGATTATTTATTTAATAATAAAATAAAATAAGTTCTACTATAAATATTAAAAGTGATGAATATTTGTTTAATTTTTGACACTTATTATTTTTTTATAAAATATATAATGTTAAGAAAATTTAAAATTAATTTATATTAATTTCAATACTAATTTTGGTATTTTATAATTAAATATAAATAAATAATCTTAAAATTGGTATTACTGTAATTTTACAATAAATGGTTGTATTTTGATGGATTTATTAATAATAAAAAAATGTTTTGAAAAGTGACCTGTAAGAGTTAGTAAATATTAAATATGGTCAATAAATGGACCAATTTATCTTTTATAATTGACATATCAACCCATAAATTGTAAAACTATTTGTGTCACAGTTTTGGTTTATGTAGGGGTTTTCCATGGTACATGTGCTTTTTTATAAAATAATTTCTAAAACAGATGATATTTTTATTTTTAATATTAATTATTATAGTTATAATTATGAGGATATATATTGTCAAAAAAAATATCACTTTAACGTAGTGTTAATGGTTAAACTACATATGTTATAAATCCTATGTCTTTTATGAAATCAAAAATGATAAAACTGGGAAAACATTGGTGATAATGGATCAAATTATTAAAATGAACATCTATATTTGTGTAGCATTATTTTCAACACAATGATTCATTTTAATCTATTATTTTTTCTGTTGCGGGGCACATTAATTATTGTATATATAACAGGACAGAGGAACACCCTATGTTGGTTGGTTGTATTGGGGTGTCAAATTTGTATTTTATTGTGATGGATCTTGTTCCCACATTGGTAGGAACCTCTAAACTCTATCTGTTGGTAATGTATTGTAAATTAAATTTTCAAATTAATATGTACCACAAATAAATTTTACATGGTTTACCACTGAGGCCTAATCCATGGAGAATATTCCAACCGGTTGTCAGTCGTACCAAAGACCACTAATCATAAATAGTTGGGGATTAAAAATGATTAGCATAGTTACTACAATCCTAGCACACATCCTTTACAAGGTTTTATGGATATCACAAAATTCCCTTGTATCACATCCTTTGACACCCACTTTATCACTGCATTAATGAGAATATGAAATTAGTTTTTCAAATTTATGGTTTCTTCAATGTGTTGGAATTAAATCATGATTAATCATCTATAAATAGAATATTTTTTGATGCCCTAATTTTACCCATATATGCAATCCACTTCTCTTTGCAAATATAGATTGAAAATTGTTCCTCTATTAACTGGACTTGTTCCTCTAATAACAAATCTACTCCATGTACCACCTCAATGTAATATCTCTACAAACTGCTTATGCGTACGACATTTATGTAACAATTATTCTCCATTAACCTAATCTAGTTATACTAACTATATTCATTGAACCATCATTAATTTACAACCTTATGTTAACCATTTTCACTTTTAGGCTTTAGTTCCCCACCCAAACCCTTTGACTAAATTTCTCCACATACCACCTCCCCTTTTCCGACTTATATCTTCTCATTATTCTTCCAAACTCATGGGAATGAATTTATCCATTCATCTCCCCTTAAATATAAACCCAAATAACCTTTTATTGAATGTTTGTTTCTCAAAACACCCTCCCTCTATATTGTATCTCCCCCATAAATAGTAATCAAATCCACAAATAGATTAAAATAGGTAAAACAACTAGGGAGAGGGGAACAAATGAAACCTCCTCACACACTAGGAGATGGTTGAAAATTGATGTTAAAATGATGTATCCCAGACACATGTTTTTATAATGTCTTGGTCAACTTGTCAGTCACTTGATCATCAATTCCAACATAATCTATTTTAATCATTCCTTGATCCAAATTTTCCTTTATAACGTTTTATCTAATTTCAATGTATTTTATATGAGAAATTTCAATATTATTATTCATTAGAAAAATTATTCTTTTGCTATAATTGTGAATCACCACTGTCTATTGGACTGCATCACCAATATTAGTATATTTTTCATCATCCAATGTTGTTTATTGTAAGACCTTGCAGTAGAAATATACTCATCTTTAACATTACTGAGGTAAGTGCTTTCCCGTTTCATATACAACCAGCACACACATTTCATTCTAATGAAGAATGCTCCACCATTTCTGCATTTACAATACACCACTTCTCCAGCCCAGTTAGCATCAGAAAATAATTATAATTAATTATCTATTCCATTAGTAAATTATAATCCATACATGTGAGTACCATGAATGTACCTCATTATTTTCTAAAATTCATCCATCAGTTCTTATTTTTTGATTACTTTTAATGGGGGTGGCTAACGATATTGATAATGAAATATTTGGTAATATTTTGGTTAATTAAATTTATATTCTGATTATTCTCATTTACATGGTGGAATATATAGTTGTCTCATCCACATGAATTCGAAGATCAGCTCCAACCACAATTAGAGTCAACATTGGTTTGAATTCATGCATAGTGAAATTATTTAGAAACTCTCTTGCATACATTTCCTAAGAGATTAATGTTTATCATTTACGATGAATAATATATATTCCTATAATGTATGGGAGTTGAAAAACAATAAGCATTTCAAATAACTATTTCTTATGATTCTAAAATTTATCAACTGATTCCCGCATGAATCTACTAAATATAATATTATCTATCAAAACCAGTTACCTGAACTCATCAATTGATAATTCTTTACAAATTTATTTTGATCTAATCCTCATTTATTAAATTCAATATTCTTTAGATAATAATCCTGCAGAGGGTTTCATGTCTATTATGCCTTTTTCAGATGATATATATCATTATTTAATCAGCAATCCTTTATTTCATCATTACCAAGAAGAATTTCCACTGGTTGTTCAGTATTGACATAAAATTCATGAAAAATATTTTAGATAATGTTCTGATATTCATTTGATACATTTTTTATACCATTTTAATTTCCATGTAAGGAAATAGATTATTTGACTCTATTCTAGAAACCTAAGAAAATATATCTTCAGCATGAACATCTTCAATCATTAAATAGAATTTATAAACATTTAATTCTTTATTTATGATCACATTTACATTCATGTCTAATTTATCTTCAAAAAAATACTAATAAAAATAAAATTCTTGTTATAGGGTCTCTTATCTAGATCCAATCGTTATTGAATGATGATCTAATCCAACTCTCCATTAATGGATTTATCCAATGATTCATCTATTTCAAATTATTCTAATGAGGACCGGTCCACTACTTTTATGAATACTAATTTTTCATTATTCCAAATTTTTTTAGTGTGGGCCTTATCCAATCCAAAATCAAGTACCATTGATCAATTTCTACTCTTAAATTTCTTCTCTAGGGATGATGAGAATTTTTAACACCAATGGTTTCAACTATTAATTCTTCATCTAAGTCAACATAATGATGTTATTTGTGTGTTTTCTTAACACCTTATTCTACTTATAAGTTTATATATTTTCTATGTTGAAATTCTTCCTCATCTTCTACCACTTTAGAAGAAAAAATTCATGATGTAGTTTTGTTTTTATAGTCAATGATCATTACATATGTAATTTCCTCAATTATTCCATGGTGATATTAAATCATTTTTGTGATTTTTTATTCAATTAATATCTTAGGTGTATTCATTAATCTATAACATCACCATAATTTAATTTATTTCTCTCTAAATTTTAGAAAAGTCATTTACAGCTGAAAACACAAAAATACTTCAAAGGGATATTCCTTCCATTCCATATCTAATAGGATGGATTGTATTCCCCATTATAAATTCTTATTTTATTTTGAATATAAATTATACCTTGAATATCCCTTTATGTTAATAATGAGATTTATTACTGTCAATCAGCATAGTTCTGGCCATATAATTCACCTATCAATTTTGGAACTCAACGACCCCATTTTCATATTGTGTTCTTATAGAAGCCACCTCATGTTTTATTCCATTTTTCTCAATTTAATTTTCAAATTCAATTGATGTTTTTTCCATTCCAATGTCATTCCATAGAACATTGATTTTCTATCTAGTATCACTCTTGGATATTCATAAATATGTGTTCATACAATCATTCAGTTTTTGTTTATTGTGTATTACAATCAGACATGACATCTTACTATAATCATACATTAAAAGGATGAAATAAATTTCTCCAGATATTCCACCAAAATTTATTGTAAAACATATATCTATAAAAATGAGATCAAGAATATTTGATGTTCTTTGATTCATTAGAAAATATGAACAGCTCTCTGACATTCCATGCATGAAATCATTACATGGCATCTCCCAATCAACCTTCATATTAGGGATATCAACAACAAATAATAAGTTTAGATTACATTTACTTATATTTTTTATTGATTTAACCAAACCATATTTCCACAAGTTGTTATCTTATTTAAGTAACATGTAACAGATATTTACTTTACTATCAACCATATATAAGCTTCCATTTTTCTAATTAGCTTCATGAGATAATTCATTGTTCTTCCATTTAATGTTCACCCATTTTGATATAATGTCAAAAATAAGTTCATATTCACAGAGTTGACTCATAATCATGAGATTGTGATGAAACCCATCCATTTAACTATGTTCTTATTTAGCTCTCCATTGGAATGTTCATTATATAAAAAATCATTGATCATAAAAGAACCATCATTATCAAATATCAGTATTATGTGACCCTTTTTTTAATAGGTATTCATTTCCCATAATATGGGTTGAGCATCAACTATTAGGAGTCCATTTTGTTCGATTGTTTTAGCATTTAGTACTAAATATACAAGGTTACTATTTTATGATTTATTTTTTTTCAAGCCATGAAATATTAGTTTCACTGACATATAAATATGTATTTTCAATACTACTTTTAATTTTCATTGGTTCATCATTCCCACACCCTTATTCTAGGGAAGATAAAATATTTACCAGAACCAAAATGTCTCATTGGAGAGTATTGTTGTCTCCCTATGATCTATAAAATATTTTCATGCCACTCTATTTCCTAATATCAATATCATTATATGAAAAGTTATTACAGTGAAAAAATATCTTTAAATTCAATTTATTGTACATGTATTTGGATATGAATCTATAATCTTCATTAACTCCTTTATCTTACCTATTTTAATCGCTACTTACCTCATTAATGTATGACATGGTATGACCCTAATATCCACACAATTGACATTTCATAATTGTAATTTATTTTCAATTATATTCCTCCTCATGTCGACTTCTTTAAAAGGATTGTTTGACTGCCAATCATCTTGAGAAACTCATGGAAAATTATATGTTCTACTTTTTTTAAATTGTGGGATTTTTTTTGGACATCAGGTGTCTTTATGATATGTATAAAATTCATCTTTTCATTTTTTTCACCAAATTTACATATATATGTTGATGTTCTAGCTTCTCAAATATTCTTGAGTTTTCAATTCATTAGTTATTTTGATCATTAGAAAAATTTTCATCTATATTAGATCCACTCTTATCTCTCTATAGTATCTCAACATCTAATAATTTTCTTAACTATATTTTCTTCATTATTTCAATTGTTCATTATTTTCTATCATGTTTACTCTTAATAGTAACAACTTCTAATTCATGTCCCTTAATAGTTTTTGAATAATCATATATTATATTTGTAATGTAATTAATAACCTTTTCCAATTATTCATTTATGAGATTTAGCTTGAAAATAAATTCATATCATTCAAAATAGGATTAATATTCTATTACTACCTCACCAAGTCAATAAATTTCAGTTTCCAATATATCAAAATATTCTAATGACTCTTCAAAAATTTCACAATAATATTTCTCATCTCATTCATTGATTCAAAATATTACCAAAAAATCCTTATATTAAAACTTGATATCTATATCAGAGGTCAAATGATTGTATTTATATTTATCTCTTAATGATTCTGACTTTTTAATAGAAACAATAATTGATACATGGGTTCCAGATTTAAATTCTGGTTCTTCTTCCTCAATGTATTCACTATCACCATCTTTTACTTCAAAAAAACTATTTATCTATATTTATTACTAGACATGAAGTCTCACTTTTCAAAAAACAATATCTAAGGATTATAAATATCTCCAAATTCACTTTAATTATCATAGATAATTATGGAACACCAAGATAAAATATGTCCAACTATTCAAAAATGATAACATTCTAGAGGTAATGTGCTTTCAAATTTCCCTACTCCCTTATTGAATTTCAAGTAAATTGGGGAAATATATTACATTTCATTATTTTCATCCCAATATTATCCCTTGAAGTTTCATGTTTTCCAATGGATTTGAATTCCATTTCCAAGTTTACGCGAGTTGTAGTATATTCCAGTTTGACACTCAACTCATATTCTACCAGGATTCTGTGTAGATAATCCATGGAATGTTTTTAAAATTCCATTTCCCCAAAGGTACACATTTTTCCTTCTAATGAGGTGAAATTATTCTCTATATTTTTTTTCAATATCAATGTCATTGATTTCCTCATTAATACATTGTATTTCTCTATCAAAATCAGTAATTCTATTGAAAAATATATCTCCATTTTCATTAGGATACATCATCTGACCATTAAAACTATTGTGAAAAAAAATATTTTCACCTACTTCACTGTGTTATCACCTTTATAAATATTCTTCTAATTTTCACACATTAAATTTTCTGATGTATAAATCATAACCTATAGAAATATTTTATTATAACGATATGAAGTTATGGGATTTAATTCATTGTCATATGAATCATGCATTTTATTATATATATCAATCACAAACAGAATATGTATATCAGTGACCTAAATATTTAGTGCATTGGAAATCATGAGTTCTATTCTAGGAGACTTCAGATGAGATATCATCTTATTATTATAGATATGAATGGAAATACTATCAAATAGGGGGCTCCCCAGACATTCACTATATTCTCCATTGTAGAAATGAAGGGAAGATTTATCGATTGTAACCATTACACTCAAATACCACATAAAGGACCCTAGAACACCCTTTTAAGTGAGGGGTGAATAAGGGTGGCCACATTTTATTCTAAAAAACATGGATCTTGTTCCCACATTTGCAGGAATATGTTTAATCTGTTCATTGGTAATGTGTAGTAATTTCATCATTCTCATAAATAAGGAGGACACACAAATTTTAATTGGTTGAACACTAATTCTATACCAATGATCATTTGAATGGAGTTTTTTTCAAAGCAATGTATACCAATCATAAATAGTTATGGATTAAAATTGTTTATCACAATCACTATGTTCTTGGTGCACTACCTTGACATGGTTTTTGAGATATAACATTATGTACCTTTTATCACAACTATTTTCTCAACCTTTCTCTATGTGTTTGATGAATCTGAGCTCGTTTTATCAACTAGATGGTCACTTCAATGGGATTTCATTAAAATATGAATCCTCAATGATATATATATGTTTTTTTTGATGTCCCTCTATAACCCAAATACATAATTCAATTTTCTATGGAAATATATTTTTTGATCTATGAATAAAAAAAATGGACCTTCATCCACCGAAAATTGTACTTCTTAGTGTACCATATATGCGTACTACCTATATAAATCACCTTTTTAAATAGTGTTTTTTTAACACTGATCATACTTTCACCAACTCCTCTTTGGATAACATTCTTCCATGAACCACCTTATAATATCTATATTCTTATTTGGGATTCAGTTCCCCACAAAAATCCCTATAACATAGTATCTCCACATACCATTTATCCTTTTGCAAAATACTTCTCTTGAAGCTCTTCACCTTACGGGGTTTGTCTGTCTACCATCCACTTATAGAAATCAACAAATTTCTATCAGATTTATAATAATAGTGTCAGGATCTAATGATGGGATTATTGATCCTTAAATAGGATAAAATAACTGTGTAATTTTCTAAACCAACATTTACCAAATAATCCCCATGTATCATTCCCCTATGAACCATTCTTCTATACAATGTCCTTGTACAATGTTTTCCTTCACAAAAACCAAAAATACTATCTCTTTTTCATGAACGACACACCATCCCATGAACCATCTATGTAACAACCCGATATTTTATAAGCTACATTCTTTTTAATTTCATTCATATCTTCTATTGTACGACACACCAAGATTATCTTGCGCTACACGCATCACCGTATTAGCTTGCAGTATACGCAACACTTTTCTTGGCTCTTGTTACACACAATTTCAAGTTCGTTTGATAGAAGTTATTCTACGCAACATTGAGTGTATATATATATATATATTCAATGTATAAATAAAATATGGTTGGATTCTATTATATGCAACAACAAAGGAGTCGTGCACTACACGCCACCCTGACTTGGCTTGCATTACATTCAATCGTGACCTTCCTCTATAGCGTGTGTTGTATGCAATACTGCGTTTTACTAAACAACGATATATTATTATAATATTGTTATGAACTAGACGTTATGAATAGTGTTAACTAAATATTGAATTTTATAACATTATTATTCATCTTACACATTTCTAGAACATGGTATAAGAACAAAATAAGTTTTTCAGGTAAAATAAGTAATTTTCAAAAAATGCAGTTTTGACGCCTTTTGATGGCGCACCCACTTTAAATCTAGTTTTTTTTTCATGTTTATAAGTTCAATTTGACAAAATAAAATTCTTCTTTTGAATCAGGATATAAAAATTTACATTAGATAATGTTTTGATATTTTTCCAATAACTTTCATATTTTAATGAATAGTAAAAACACGCTATATTTTAATTAAAAAGAACATTTTTTCATCGTAATATATTACGTGGTTAAATTATAATATTTAATGGTTTTAAAGTATAAATAGAATATATGCTTACCTTTTAATATAATTTATGTCATTAGAATTGATTTTACCTTGAATTCGTAGGTTAAATCAATTCAATCTTTTGTAATGTTTTAAAGAAAAACCCGTTTTCTTTCGACAATGGGATAAATTTTAATTTAATTTCTGCATCTTTTTTGTATTTAATTTGGAAAAATGGATTCCATATTTGGAATAAGTGGATCCAAATTATGTTAATAAGATAATTTTTATTTTTGGGAATTATGATTAGTAACTACGGTAAATTTTATTTATCATAGTTAAAGGTAAATCAGGTAATTAAGGGTAAATATAATATTATAAAATTACCCTAACACAGGTCAAAATCCTATTGGATAACTAAAATTCGACCCATATCACCTATGGGTCGGATTAGATTCATTTAATGGACTTTTGTCCATGAAAATAATTAAATTATTATTAAAACCAAAGAATGTGACAACATGTCACTTTTTTTAAATCTTATAAGTATAATAATTATAAATTAGTGAAAAAATTCATGAAACCTCGAACATGAATATTCTCCAGAAAGAGAATACAATTATCTACATCATAGAAATTTTTTAGAATTTTTATGTATTAAATAATTATCATTTATTATTACACAAAGATGATGCAGTAATTGTCTTATTAATGAAATATTGACATAATTGATGTTATAAATGCCCAAATAAATGTAATTTGAGACTTTTTAGACTTACACTAATTTTTTAGGTTAATATGACATGTTATTGTTTATTTAAGTAATTTTTTTAGAACTTATCGTTCTGTTAGGAATTTCATAAAAATAATGTACCAAAAAGTGTCAAAATTGACATAAATTAGTTATTATAACAAATATTATATTATTAATTGTTATTTATTTCCTAAAAATCTAAGGATCCTCCAAATGACTTATCTAAAGATAGATATATTAATACTAAACAACTTGGGGTTCATTTGGCTTGTTATGGTATGTTTATTAACTATATAGTGTAAGAAAAAAAAAGACACGGTAAAAGTTAAATTATTTAACTTAGAGTTAAATCTAATTTATAAGGTTAAAAAAATAACCTAAACATGTCTAAATCCTATTGTATGAGATACGATCTACCAATACCCACTTTATCTTCGAAATAAGACCCTTTGGAACCATTATAATCCGAATTTGACCTTAATATAAAATAATATTTTGAGATTTTCCTAAGGTGCCCCTCTCCTCCCTTATAAAAGGGCACCTCCTCCCTCTCCTCCTCACACCAATTTGAGCATTCAAGCTCGGCCAACACATGAAAAAATCTCTTATCCACTTCCCTAGTAGCATCCTAGAGATCCTGGTCTTCTTCAAAGACCATCCTTAGTTCTTTAAGTGGAGGTTAAGTGAAGGCGCGTCAAAAATAGGTAATATCCATTACCGATCTTTTTCAATTTTTTTCCTTTTCAAATTCTTCTTCTTTAGTTGTTTCATGGTAAAGTAATAACATCAGTATTTATTATATACTTATATGTTATTATAAATATTAAACAACTCTAATTAACCTTATATCCATCCTACAGAAAAAGGAAATCACCGCGCATGCGTATGTACGGAATACCGTCTCCACGCCGTGGTGTAATCTATTTTCCTCCACCACCTTAATTGGATGGGTATAATGGTGTAATGAGTAACTATATATGATTATTATAAATTGATATTGATACTGAAATAGTATACATACACTTCAACACAATTCCACGACCAAGGGAACGATATCATCTCTCGTGCGTACGTACGGACTACCGTCTCCACGACGCGATGAGATTCATTATCCATGTTAACCTTTCCAGAATGATTATAAAGTATATATATTGAATAATAATGAAATATATGACATGGTAAATCTACTGGAATTATGTATATATATATTTATGTCATCTACTTAATTCCATTCAAGACCATAAGGAAAGGAAAACAGCGTTCATGCGTACGTACGGACTACCGTCTCCATGAACGGGGTGTTTCATTTCATTTATCTATCTATTATATATATATATATATATACTGAATATATATGATATATAAATCATGTTTTATATTCTGGAAGTAAGTAAATCATGATTTAAGTAATAATAATGTCAAGAACAACAAGTCCAAACACCTACGATAAATGAAACGATTTTACCCAAAACGCTTCTTTAACATGGAATTTACAAAAGAAGGGGTAATATAAAGTCATAAGTGAACCATATATGATATCATTACAATGAATATGATTCTGTAATAAGTTAATGACATTACTTAAATCATTATACAGGAGGTTCAGATATGTACAAAGCATATCAGACATAAGGTAATGGAAATATCACAATCTCATTTTTATCCGAGATTGTTTATACTTTGGTATTTACTGGGGTGTATTTTATCATCCACATCCATGTTTCCTCAATATGTAATATTTATATCCTTATACAATATTTTATATCCAATTTTACCCTTCGGTGAGTTTTTAGTAAAGGATATGAAAGGAATCTTTTTTCGTTTTTCGTACGAGGTACTTTTTGACTTTTCCGACAAAAGTATGAAAAATGTTTTTTTAACTTCTACGGAATGAATGGATTTTTAAATCATTAATTCCAAGAAGCATCCTTTACAAGATTTCAAGTTTATTTTTAATCAACATCTTTTAGTTTAAAATTCTATGACATGTTAAGAATGGAAAATGTTTTTGAAGTAGAAAGGATATTTTCCTCAAGAATAGAGTTCAAGTCTTTTATCAAAATTATTTTCCATATAAGATAATATAGGGTTCTGTTTCTATACCTATTATTACATTAACATGATTATGTTGTGATGGAAATATTTTTAATTATTCCTTTATCTTATATGAATTGTTTTATGATGTCATGATGTTTAAGATTCCCATTTTTATTACATGGGTTATGCAATGATGTATGATTTGTGATTTTGTGGCACACATAAGAATGGTATCATTATGAGATGGGTGGGACCTATATCTCCCTCCAATGCATTGGGTAAAGATTTTATATCTCATGAGATGTACATGGCTGGAATGGTAGGTTATACCGGTTCAGTGAAACAGGACTGAAACGTGGGTGACTCGGTTCAAAAATGGACTTCGTCCACTAAGATAGTATTGGAAATGAGTCTTGACTAATACAATATGATTATCTATGATTATGTGAGTATTCCACAAAGTTTCATGTTTTATGTCATGATTATTGGGATTTCATTTCACTACTATGATTTATCCCATGTTATGAAATTACGCTCTCTTTTGCAGGTTAAGATTTCCAAAATGTTATGTTCTTATGAATATGATGTGATTGATATTTATTTTGTTTACCCTTACTGAGAATTTGAGATCACCATTTTATGTTTTCGTTTCCCCTGGATAAAATGAAAGGTTTTAGGTAAAAAAAGGAAGATCTTTATGGGAGATGTTGAAGATCTTTCACCACGATTAGAAGATTATATTCCGAGCTTCCAAAGACACTAAACTATTACGATCCTTTTGTGTGTGTTTATGTTATGTACTAAGTACTCCGAAAAAGTAATGTAATGTCCTTGTACGTCAGGCTTTGGGTCTCTACAGATGGTATCAGAGGAAAGGTTTAGTCAACCTTTGGAAAATAGGATGCGAAAACATTTGTGAGATCCCTAGAGATATTTCTATGGTATGTCTAGGGATGTCTCTAAGGTTAAGTATACGTATAGGTTATAGTACTAGAAATATGCTAAAGATCATAGAATTAAACCTAAGATGTTAGATATTGAAGGTACTCCCCCCTTTATTTTGTTTTTTTCCCTATTATGATTTTTTCCTCTCACACTATTCTTTTTGGGTTTTAGAAAATGGCTGGAAACAAGATGATTCACGATAATGGAGGATATGATGGACAATGAAATGATATTCTTCATTAGCAACCAAATGAAATGGGATTTGGAAGTCCAAACATCATTATTATGCCGAATTAGCAATCTCATAATATGATCAATAAAGTAAAATTTGGTAAGTTTCCTGACTCGGCTAATAAGAGAAAGACGGAAGTTTCATGATGATCATAGAGGAATGAATGTTCAATTTTCCCTATGTAAATCATGTGGGAAGACGGATCAAGGAGAATGTTTCAAAGGAACTGGAAGATGCTTTGGGTGGGGAAAAGAAGGACACAAAGCTAGTAAGTTCAAAGGAAAAGGTTCAATTAACACTAGGGATGAGGATAATGGTATTCCTACGATATAAACAATGGTTAAATGTTTTAAATGTGGAATGTATGGGCATTATACAAACCAATTTCCTAAGGGAAAGTCTCATGAAGAGAATCAGTATAGTCGTATGGGTAGTATTTATGTGGATGATGATGAAGAGACTACAAATGATATGTGAGATGAAATAATTTTTGAAGATCGGTCAATTGTTTAAGAATGTAGTGGAATGATTACATGTTTATCATGTGAAATGTTGTATAAGTAATCTCATGGTACTATGGAATAAAATAGACATCTGATGATTGTTACACTGTTGTCTTTCCTTGATTTTTGAAAGTGTATGATTAATGTTACCAGTATCCATGAAAGGTTATTCGGATATTTTTGGAATGTAGATGATATCTGCATAATGAAGGGATAAAGAGATAATAAAATGTTTGATAGTATTCATGAGCTCATGACTGATATAAGGAGAAGGTTATATCATGGTTTGAGTATATAGAATTTTGAGGATTTTGATATGTGGAAAGTGTTAACATTTAACTGCATTCATGTTTTCACTGAGGTTCAATGGATATTCATTTTTCAAGAGAATACATGATTAAGGCCTTCGAATGTTTGGAATGTGACCCACAAGACATATCTCATGATATACGGGGATCACCGATGGTATTAACATGGTTGTTATATGAACTCTTTGGTAATCGTTTTCACTATAATATGTGATTGGACAACAGTATTATGGATAAGCCTAAAGATTGGAATGGATTATGTTGGACATATGTTAGTATTGTTTAAGGATAAAACTTTTTTTGATATTTTTGATGGGATGTTATAGTAATATATCTTTAGAAAATGGGAAACCTGCAGGGTGGGTGACATCCCATCGCATCGGACAAGGCCGTGGGAATCGAACCCACAACCGAAGTGTGACTGGCCTTTATCGCCTATCACTGGCCTACATGATGTCCCTGTTTAGTAGAAAATTATTATATTAATCAGTATGTTATATGATGTATAAGTCCATTTTAGGAACTATATAAGATTAATCTCACTATATATGGAGTTATGTATTTTTTTTGAGATAGATGGAATGACCCATCATTCTATCACATGATCTGCTAACACATCACGAATGACAAATTCAACTTAATTTCTTTAAGAGATGAAGTGGAAATTGTCCAAAGAATGACAAACGGTGAGACTATACCAAAATCATGCAAGTATTTCTTCTAATTCCAATTTCATCAACATTAGGGAAATGATCTTGAAAAACAAAAATGTTGTCCTACTGCCCTTATATCCGATGAATCAGATGGTACCTTAGATAATCACAAATCTATGGCTTTGTGATTTTTGGCTTTTTCATAGCCATGTTCTATACCACCCTCCATCAGAACATTATGGTTAGATTTCTCTTCCATATCCATATTTTCACCTATGTGGGAACCCAGGGATTAGTTTATTTGGGTAACCGTTACGTTTCATAATTTTGTTTTTAAAAATTGGTTTTGGTATTCCTTTTTACGATGTAGGATTCTATTAAAGAAACTTTCGAGTATTAAAGAATTTATAACCGCGGTGAATTTCGAGGGCGAAATTCCTTTAATGGTGGGTAGAATGTAACAACCCAAGAATTTATAAGATACATTCTTTTTAATTTCATTCATATCTACTATTGTACGACACACCAAGATTATCTTGAGCTATATGCAACACCGTATTAGCTTGCAGTATACGCAACACTTTTCTTGGCTCTTGTTACACACAATTTCAAGTTCGTTTGATAGAAGTTATTCTACGCAGCATTTAGTGTGTATATATATATATATATTCAATGTATAAATAAAATATGGTTGGATTATATTATATGAAACAAAAAAGGAGTCGTGCACTACACGCAACCCTGACTTGGCTTGCATTACACGCAATCGCGACCTTCCTCGATAGCGTGTGTTGTACGCAATACCGGGTTTTACTAAACAACGATATATTATTATAATATTGTTACAAAATAGCTGTTATGAATAGTGTTAACTAATATTTAAATTTATAACATTATTATTCGTCTTACACATTTCTAGAACATGGTAAAAGAACAAAATAATTTTTTTGGGTAAAATAAGTATTTTTCAAAAAATGCAGGTTTGCCACCTTTTGATGGCGCACACACTTTAAATCTAGTTTTTGACATGTTTATAAGTTAAATTTGACAAAATAAAATTCATCTATTGAATCAGGATATAAAAATTTACATTAGATAACGTTTTGAT
Organism: Viscum album; assembly: GCA_963277665.1. Classification (NCBI taxonomy): domain Eukaryota; kingdom Viridiplantae; phylum Streptophyta; class Magnoliopsida; order Santalales; family Viscaceae; genus Viscum; species Viscum album. Next base: position 1,943,390,547 of record OY728165.1, read on the forward strand.
ATTTTTCCGATAACTTTCATATTTTAATGAATAGTAAAAACAAGCTATATTTTAATTAAAAACAACTTTTTTTCATCGTAATATCTTATGTGGATAAATTATAATATTGAACTGTTTTAAAGTATAAATATAATATATTTTTACCATTTAATATAATTTATATCATTAGCATTGAATGTACCTTGATTTCGTAGGTAAAATCAATTCAATCTTTTGCAATGTTTTAAAGAAAACCCCGTTTTCTTTCGACAACGAGATTAATTTTAATCTAATTTCTGCAACATTTGTGCCTTGAATTTGGAAAAATGGTTTCCATATTTTGAATCCGTGGATCCAAATTATGTTAATAAGTTACTTTTTATTTTTGGGAATTTTGAATAGTAACTACGGTAAATTTTATTTACCATAGTTAAAGGTAAATCGGGTAATTAAGGGTAAATATAATATTATAAAATTATCCTAACACATGTCAAAATCCTATTGGATAACTAAAAGTCCACCCATATCACTTAATGGTCGGATTAGATTCATTTAATGGACTTTTTTCCACGAAAATAATTTAATTATTATTAAAACCAAAGAATGTGACAACATGTCACTTTCTTAAATCTTATAAGTATAATAATTTTTATTTAGTGAAAAACTTCATGAAACTTCAAACATTAATAGTCTACAGAAATCGAATACAATTATCTACATCATATGAATTTATTTATAATTTTTAGGGATTTAATAATTATCATTTATTATGACACAAAGATGATGCAGTAATTGTCTTATTAATGAAATATTGACATAATTGATGTTATAAATGCCCAAATAAATGTAATTTGAGACTTTTTATGACTTACACTATTTTCTAGATTAATATGATATGTTATTGTTTATTTAAGTAACTTTATTAGAACTTATCATTCTGTTATGAATTTCATAAAAATCATGTACCAAATAGTGTCAAAATTGACATAAATTAGTTTTTAAAAAAAATATTATATTATTAATTTTTATTTAATTCCTAAAAATCTAAGGTTCGGCCAAATGACTTAGATAACGATAGATATATTAATAATAAACAACTTGGGGTTTGTTTGTCTTGTTATGGTATGTTTATTAACCATATAGTGTAAGAAAACAAAAAGACACGGTAAAAGTTAAATTATTTAACTTAGAATTAAATCTAATTGATAAGGTTAAAATAATAAACTAAACATGTCTAAATCCTATTGGATGAGATAATTGCGACCCATCCCCACATTAGCTTCGAAATAAGACCATTTGGAACCATTATAAACCGAATTTGACCTTAATATAAAATAATATTTTGACATTTTCCTAAGGTGCCCCTCTCCTCCCTTATAAAAGGGCACCTCCTACCTATCCTCCTCACACCAATTTCAGCATTCATTATCGGCCAACCCATGAAAAAATATCTTCTCAACTTCCATAGTATCATCCTAGAGGTCCTGGTATTCTTCAAAGACCATCCTTAGTTCATTAAGTGGAGGTTAAGTGAAGGAGCGTCAAAAAGATGTAATATCCATTACCGATAATTTTCAATTTCTTTCTTCTGCAACTTCTTCTTCATTAGTTGTTTCATGGTAAAGTAATAACATAAGTATTTCTTATATACTGATATGTTATTATAAATATTAAACAACTCTAATTAACCTTCTATCCATCCTACGGAAAAAGGAAATCACCGCGCGTGCGTACGTACGGAATACCGTCTCCACGCAGTGGTGTAATCTATTTTCTGTCACCACCATAATTGGATTGGTATAATGGTGTAATTAGTAACTATATATGAATATTATAATGTGATATTGATAATGAAATAGTATACATACACTTCAACAATGTTCCATGACCACGGGAACGATATCATCGCTCGTGCGTACGTACGAACTACCGTCTCCACGACGCGATGAGATTTATTATCCATGTTAACCATTCCAGAATGATTATAAAGTATATTTAATGAATAATAATGAAATATATGGCATGGTAAATCTACTGGATTTATGTATATATATATTTATGTCATGTACTTACTTCCATTCATGACAATAAGGAAAGGAAAACAGCATTCATGCATACGTACGGACTACCGTCTCCATGAACGGTGTGTTTCATTTCATTTATCTATCTAATAATATATATATACTGAATATAAATGATATATAAATCATGTTTTATATTCTGGAAGTAAGTAAATCATGATATAAGTAATAATAATGTCAAGAACAACAAGTCCAAACACCTATGATAAATGAAACGATTTTTCCCAAAACGCTTCTTTAACGTGGAATTTTTAAATGAAGGGGTAATATAAAGTCATAAGTGAACCATAAATGATATCATAACAATGAATATGATTCTGTAATAAGTTAATGACATTACATAAATCATTATACAGGAGTTTCGGATATGTACAAAGCACATTGGACATAAGTTAAGGGAAATATCACAATCTCATTTTTATCCGAGATTGTTTATACTTTGGTATTTACTGGGGTGTATTTTATCATCCACATCCATGTTTCCACAATATGTAATATTTATATCCTTCTACAATAGTTTATATCCAATTTTACTCTTCGTTGAGTTTTTAGTAAAGGATATGAAAGGAATCTTTTGTCGTTTTTCGTACGGGGTACTTTTTGACTTTTCCGACAAAAGTACGAAGAATTTTTTTTTAACTTATACGGCATGAATGGATTTTTAAATCATTATTTCCAAGAAGCTTCCTTTAAATGTTTTCAAGTTTATTTTTAATCAACATGTTTTAGTTTAAAATTGTATGACATGTTTTGAAAGGAAAATGTTTTTGGATTAGAAAGGATATTTTCCTCAAGAATGGAGTTCAAGTGTTTAATCAAAATTATTTTCCATCTAAGATAATATAGGGTTCTGTTTATATCCCTATTATTACATTTACTTGATTATGTTGTGATGGAAATATTTTTATGAATTCCTTTATCTTATATGAATTTTTTTATGATGTCATGATGTTTAATATTCCCATTTTTATTACATGGGTTATGCAATGATGTATGATGTATGATTTTGTGTCACACATAATAATGGTATCATTATGAGATGGGTGGGACCTATATCTCCCTCCAATGCATTGGGTAAAGATTTTATATCTCATAAGATAGACATGGATGGAACGGTAGGTTATTCCGGTTCAGCGAAACAGGACTGAAACGAGGGTGACTCAGTTCAGAAATGGACTTTGTCCACTAAGATAGTCATGGAAATGAGTCTTGACTAATAAGATATGATTCTCTATGATTATGTGTGTATGCGACAAAGTTTCATGTTTTAAGTTATGATTATTGGGATTTCATTTCACTACTATGATTTATCCCATGTTATGAAATTATGCTCTCTTTTGCAGGTTATGATTTCAAAAATGTTATGTTCTTAGGAATATGATGTGATTGATATTTATTTTGTTTACCCTTACCGAGAATTTGAGCTCACCCTTTTAGGTTTTCTTTTACCCAGGATATAAAGAAAGCTTTTAGGTTAAAAAAATGAAGATCTTTATGGGAGATGATGATGATCTTTCACCACGATTAGAAGATTATATTCTGAGTAAACAAAGACACTAAACTATTATGATCCTTGTGTGTTTGTTTTTGTTATGTACTAAGTATTCCGCAAAAGTAATGTAATATCCATGTACGTCAGGCTTCGGGTCTCTACAATCTATTCCACAAAATGATCTCCAGCTCATTGTATCCATTGAAAATATATCATGAAAATTATTTTCTTTCTACATAATTTGAACCTTCTCACGAACCATATCAAAAACATGAATTAGTATTCATTCATAGAAATCATACCAAACATTGAAGCCGCATAACGTTGCTACTCGGAAATCCATCATTTGTCATTTTTTATGATAGACCTGTGTACCTATTATACGGTCTGAAAACTGTCATTTGAATTCCATGAAACATGATTTTAAAAATCCATTTCATTAAAAATTCAGCTGAAAATTAATTAACTCTCGATTTTGTAGTCCAAAAATATAGAAAACCCTAGGAAAATGTGCTCCCTTCATCACCTTCGTGGGCATGTATTATAAGAATACATGTCATGAAAACACCTTGATCCACCCAACCTGAATTGATAATAAACAATCCAAACTCCAATTATAGCAATGAACAACCATGGTTATAATATACCTCCCCTTAATTAATAAATTTTGTTATTTACAAGAGTTCAACTCTCATACCACTATAAAAAGGAATGAAATATCAACTTACACACTAAACTATAACAACTTATGTTTGGAAAATATCTTCCAGATATAGTTCCCAACATCAATATCTTCAACTGAGATGCCTAAAATTGTTCATAAATCAATGAAAGTTATCCCACTATTGAAAACCAAAAGGAACTAACACATGAAATGGAATCAGTATCTCTCATGCTCCTTTATCATATTTTTGTTCTCCACCCTCTACACACTCTTTATTCTATTATTATATAACAACTCTAGTATCATTAATATACTAAGAGTTTTCTATGATAATGGTTAAACCTTAACCTATACATACATTATTATAATGGTTATAAATCATATTTTTAATGTGCATGGAGAACTACTTCCTCCCAAAATGATTATTGTCTGGTTTTCCATTACCACCTCTCATGGTGAGAGTTATGATAGAAATTGTTTTTGGTATATACAATATAAAATTCGTAAAATTATATTTATCTCTATATAATTGGTTTTAAACACATACCTTTATTATTTTTATTATTTGTAAACATGACATGTTTACATGAGGAGGTGTGCACTACTTCCCCCTATGTGATTATATTCATCCACACAATACAACGAATATTATAAGGATTGTTTTTATATTCATATATTCTATATAATATTTAAACATTATAAATTAAAAATTATATTTATGCATATATATATATATATTCATTTTCTAGACAATATATTTATTTTAATACAATATTAAGACAGATACATCGCTCATGCTTATATATAGCCTATCATTTCCAAGAACAGTGCATTAATTTTATGCTTATATATACTATATTATAATATAATGTAGATATTATTAATAAGGATGATATTTATATAATTTTTTAGATTATGAAAATCATTATACAAGTATATGAACGAATGATATAACATATTGAGAGACATGTGAAAAAAAATCCCAATACTACCTGATTCCTAACCTTAACGTGAAATTTTTGACAACCAGGTAGTATAAAGTCGTAATCAGACCATACATGGTATTAAATTTATGATATGATTATTTTATAGATGTGTAATAAAATAATATTACATTATATTTGATATTTGAACGATTCATACAATATTGAATACATAAGATAATGAAATATCATCCCACTTTTTATATATATGAGATACATGCCATTTTCACTAATATTTCTTTTCTCTGGTAATATTTACAACCCATGAATATAATGTATGAATTATATAATTAAATATATGAGTAATTACATATTAATTATTATATTTTATTTCATGGGGTTTATGTTTCAACTGTTACAAAATCTGTAAGACAATTTCATTTTAATTTTCCTTCATTGAGACATATGTTTTATTATGATCTGACGATATTTTATGAGGTGTATATAAATCAATTTGAAATGATATATCAATAATATCCTTATTTTCATGATATTTTAAAATTAATTCTATTTTGTTTTCTAACATGGCGTTTGTGATTCAATGTTAACATTTGGAAATTGATTATTTAAAAATTATAATAATTTAACAGGATTGTTTATTATTATTCGTTGATTAAAGAGATATTATGATCCATCTATTAATAGAACTCATGATTTTTCTTCCATTGCCTATTCATGATGTATTAATGTTTTAGTACAATAATTCAATCATTTCTTTTGATTTTATTTATAAATGGATTTTGGGAAAAAGATTTCTCATTTATCTATTCGGTTAGAAATCTGTTTTATTTAAAAAAATATTTTCATAAAATAATTTAAATAATGTTTTCAAATGATAATTAATGATAATATTAAAATAAAAAACGATTTTAAATTTATTTATGGTAATAAATTATTCATATATGTGTTTTCAATGAAAAATATTTACAAAATGTATTCAAAAATTAAATGTATATTTTTAATGTATTTTCAAGGATATTGTTTTAAAAAATAACCTTCTTTTATATTTTTTCAAAGAAAAGGAATTTATAAAAATCAAGTATTATTTATAAATTTTATATGTATATTCAAATAAATTTCTTTCAAATAATTTCAATGATAAGGTTATATATTTTCAAGGAAAATGGTTTCCAATGAAATATATGTTTTATAAATATATTTCCAAGAAAATACAATAATTTTGTCAATTCTTTTTTTTGAGAATTTCAATAAAAATTATTTCCTATATATGATGAAATTCATTAGTGATTCTTATTCATTTTTTGGAAAATATTATTGGGTTCCATTTTTATTATTTCATTTAATGGATAATTTTTTTATTATATGATGTTTATGAAACCTGTTTCCCTTCCAAGGATTATATAATTTTGAAATCCAATTATTTTCATTGTTAATGCTTTTGATGAAATGATTAGGAAACTTCTATCATTTTAAATATGCAATGTAATAATTACATGTTTATGATCATTTAATTATTTATTGGTTATGATATTATTTTTAATGATCTTGTGACACATTTTTTATGATTTCACTATTGGTTGGGTTGGACCTATATCTAACTCTAATCAATTAGGTAATGATTTATATCTCATGTAATAGTCTAAGATGGTATTTGGAGTGAACCTCGGCTACTAAAATTCCCTTGGGAGTGAAATATGAAAACTAATATGATTTGAGGAGTGATCACATTGTACTGTGTTGGCCATGGAATTGAACCATGTAATCCATGGCCACAAATATTACATAATATATATTTAATCGTGAAATTTAATTTATTTAACAGTGATATTCTTTTCAGGTTTAGAGTTTTATTGAATTATTACATAAATGATACATAACTAAACAATAAAATACAATGGGTAGACATATAAAAAATTATATATATTAAAATATTAAAATAAATCATGATTTTTTAATCATAAAAAATCATCAAAATATTCATCTTGACAGCAACATTTTTATTACCAATACATATACCCAATAAAAAACATTTTAAAACTCTTGATCATAAAAAAAATCTGTAAGGGATAAAAAATTAACAAAATCATTAGTACATTTATAAAAACAAAAACCCATGAAATCATTGTCATAATGTAATATATTTCACTCTTAAAAATTAATAAACACATTATTTCAAAAATAAAATCATTTAATATCTATTTTTAATTAAATATATGACCCTAAAACTTATATCAGGAATATAAAATACAAAAAAGTTATCATGGGGAAAAATTTATACATAAATAGAATAATCATGTGGTCGACTTCGATACACATCACTCTCACTAGTGGAATAAGCATACAATAGACTTACATTCTAAATTTATTAGTCTTTATAAGTTAACCACCCATACATCATTTATTATGAAACCACCCATCCTTGGATTATCATGTTACTAGCCATAAAATGTCCATGTGAAATTAAATAATGATAAAAAATAATACTTTGAAATGGTTATCATTTTCACTCATTAAATTTCAATTTAAATAATAATAAATCATTTTAATACATTGAAATAATCAACCATTTATCAAAAACATTTTCTATGCCAATATATCATAAAAAATGGAATAATGTATTAATTTTAACGTAAAAATATTGTGCCTTTTATGCGAATCCAAATATCAAATAGGTGTTATTAAGAGAAAGAATTTGTTGGTGTGGTTTTTGTTACAGAAAAAATTCCTATCATAATATTCTAAAATGATGCATATAAAAATGTAAAAAGATTATTTTTTTAAATAATCGAAATAAAATAAGAATATTGATAAAATTTCCTCTAATATAATTTTAAGTAAATAAAATAAGTATGTAAACCAATATTAAAAAAATTTAATTGGAGAAAAATTTATAACAAATAAATAATAAAAGAATATTCGCATACCAAAGAACTTTAACCTTTTAAATCATAACATAATTTAAATTAGAAAAAAAACATGAAATAAAATATTTATAGTTAAATTATTTTTCTAAATGCTAAATGGGATAGTTATAAACCTTATAACAGTATAAATACTCATATAATCAGGAAATTCCATAATGATGGGTGATTGAGACCAAATCCCTTTCCGATATCATTTTTTAATTGAATAGATCTGTTGTGTTTATTCACAATGAATACCCATAAAATAATTATTAATATGATATAATATAAAAAAGTAATTTTTTCCCATAATACATCACTACATAATCATGATTTTTAAGATTATCCCAATGAATGGAAATTAAGTCAATAAATTCTATTACCTAATGTCTTGACTATATTTATACTCATAAAAACCTCTTGTATAATATATATATGTTATTGACACATATATAAAATAACAATATGCATTCATATATTATAGTATAAGATTTACCTATGACATTATATCTCTCATTTATTATTAACACAATCTGTAACATCCCATGTAAATAAATAATAATACATTCTAATGTTTATCAATATTTGAAAATAAAATGTTAATACTACTTTAAAGGGAATACTATGCTCGATGGTGTACCCAATACGCAACAACGAGTTTCTTTGAAATCTTACGTTTCACTATAATAATATAATAATATTATAATATTTACCTCCTATCCATTTTAATGGTGGGAATGAACAAAAATAACTACAATATTATTACATATGTTTGTTAAATATTTTTACATTTATCCAATAAATGTTAGAGGCTTAAAATGAAAATGAATCCAATTTTAATAATAAATCTTCTAACATTCTTTAAAAATTATGTTAACCTCCTTTTGATGGAGAACCATTTTTAAATATAATTTTGACAATTTTATATGTTTTATTTGAGAAAATAAAATCCTTATTTATAATCCGGACATCAAAATTTTCTTTGAGTAAATTATAGTTATTATTACAATAAAGATCATTTTTAGTGAAAATGATGCATTTAAATTCCAAACCTCATTTTAATATGATTTATTTATATTGATAGATTATCTTTATAATTTAGATTAATTTGTATTTGGAATATATTTATACCATTTAATCCAATGGTGGTCATTGGAATTAATTTCACTTTGAAATTGGATTTAAACTACTATCAATCTTTTAATAGATATTGTTTCTTAAAAACAAGCTACTTGTTTTGACAGTGGGAATGAATTATTAAATTAATTAATGAAACATATATGTTTTGAATTTTTAAAATAGACATCATTTTTTAATTTGGAATATCAAATATATCTTAGGGTTAATTTTTGGTATTTTTCTGAAAAACATCAATTTTTGATGAATAGTGAAACAACTAAGTGGTAGTTACAGAAACTGATTTTTTGTTTAAATGAAACGTAACCAATTCTGTGATTTTATATTCAATAATCCAACATGCATTTTTGTCATTGAGAATTAAAATGTGGTTCAATGAGATTAAAATAAATTTTTGGTGAATAGTAACTTTTTAGTTTTATTAATTGCGATTAGAGGTAATTAGTGTAATTTTAGGTAAAGATAATGTTATATTAATATGAAATGACCTTGAAACATATCATACCTTTATTTGATGAGTCATGGCCGACCATAAAAATCCATGGGTCATCTTGGGGACCCCATGGAGCCACTTTTGATGGAAAATGACATTAATAACTTTTTGTTTAAAGTTAAAATTAAAATGTCACAAATGTGTATTGTATTACTATACCAATTTTTAGATGGGGATATAAAAGACATATTTTTTACTATAAATTTTAATTAGAAATCTAAAAATAATTCCTAGATAATTAATTTTTAATATAATTTTTAGACATTAAATAAATTATTTTATTTATGAAATCGTGATGATGCATTGATTAACTAATAAATGAACGATTTAAATAAAATGAAAAGTAAGGGTAAAATATAAGTCCTAAACCTGTCACAAACCTATTGTATGGGTGGATTTAGAAACCTTATCACATTACCTAAAAATATATCCTTTTTGGACCTTTAGAATCTGAAAAACATTTTATAATAAAGTAATATTGTACAACATTCCAAGAGTGCCCCTCCTCTTCTCTTATAAAATGCCCCCATATCTACCACCTTTCCCACACATCCCAAGAATTTGGCTCTGCCAAAACCTACCCATTTTATCTCTCTACATCCCTCTCTTCATCATTGATGACTATCCTTTCGCAGAATTCTCTTCCAGAAACTCTTTTGGTTCAAACCAAGAGGAGTTACCCGATTTAAAGGTAATGTCTTCACTTGTGTTCTTTTTGTTTATTTTACTTCTCCAAACCCCTAAACTCTTTTTATTAATTTATTTTATAACAACACCGATATCTTAAATACACTAGGATATTGTTATGGGAAGGATTCATGCTACACTTACACACACCTCTGTCTAATGGTTAAAGAACATACTGTTTCTGTGGATGACAAATTACTGCCTCACGAAACGATGATTGTTCAATATTCTCTTAACACCTTTCATGGTGGGAATTATGATGTCACTGTATTTTATATATGATATATATTGTATTTATGTTTTCCATATGCTTCTGTATTTTATGTTTAAAACATACCTTTATGCTTTGCATGTTGTGAAAATGCGATAATTTCATACGAGGAAGTGTGGACTATCGCCCCTCAAGTGATGTGACTCATTAATGCAATACATGGAATGTATAAAGAATGAAATTAATGAAATTATGTTACCTATAAAACATAAATATTATACTGTAATTATAATATCTATATCTCACAATTATTTTTAATTTCATTAAGATGTCAATGAAATGAAAGAAGCGTTGATGCGTACGTACGACCTACTGTCTCCATGTGCTGTGCATTTATTTATTTTAATCTCCAAATGTTATGGAATAGTATAAAATGAATATTTACTGGATATATATTATATTTAAATCATTAATACTATTCTGGAGATGATTTACTTATAACTACATGGATAATCATTTTCAAACACGTTCATTTTTAACTCATGTACCAAACATCGACAAAAACAATGATATGAACTCACATTATTAAACAATTATTATAACATTATAATATGTAATATGAACTGAATAATAATCATTAAAGGAGGAACTTATGAAATTAGAAATGGACCATAGTTTATTATTCAGGAATATAATGAAACGAACAAGAAAATTCGGACTTGAGTTAAGGGATCATACCTCTCTCTTTCTTTTTATGTACTTTCTTTTATGTAATTTCTTTTACGCTCATCTTTCTTATGATTAGGGATGTTATTTTATATTCCAAATTATTTACTTTTTATTTTCATATTATTAGAGACCCTATTTGATCTCATAAATCAATTTTTTGAAGTTTTAAGTGGCGTCGTTAGACTGCCAAGTTTTTATAAGGGATTTATTCATCTCACTTTTATTTCCATGAGATTTATGCTACATTTTCCACAATTTTCATTTATTGGTGTATGTACTTCCCATTATTCTATTATTTTTGTAAAATACATTGGTTTATTATTAGTTACATCATATTTTTTATAGTCCTTCTTTCATGGGGTGTACGTTTCGTAAGTTACCCAAGTCGGTAAGAGAACCTTTCACCCTCCTATTTTAAAAGGACTTATTTTTTTATGTCTTTTAATTTACATATTTTTATGTTAGGATATGTTATTATATATCCTTATTGATGTAAATTTTATTTCCAAGTGATGAGATACCATTTTCTATCTCATCAACTAATTTTATGAATTTTAAAGTGACACCGTTAGGCTAACAAATTTTACCAGGGGATCATTTTAACCCAATTTCAATTTCTTTGGGTTAAACATTTAGTTATTGAATATGTCATCCATTTATTATGTGTGAATGACCTTTGATTGTTTTACAGTTAATATCCACTTATGTTGGGTGTATTTATATTTTTCACCAATAATTTTGAGATTGATTTATGCTTAATTTAAGGATACCTTATTTATAAAGGATTTCATCTCATTTTAAATTTCTATTAAGACCTCATTGTTATTATGCTCCAATTCACACTTATATGGTCTATATAATTTCCTTTGGAATATTATATTATGAAACCATTTATTCTCATGATATTATAATGTTTTGATTAAATGTTATTCCTCAATTATTGTATTCAAGTGTCTCTAATTTTGGTAAAAACCCTTTAAATAAAATATCTCTTTAAATGTTTTAATGATTTCTTCTTATTAATATCCATGTTTTCAAAATGTTTTTAAGGATTTATTTATATGGATATTAATGGTCTAAAATTTTAAAAGCATCAAGGTGGTATGGGACACTTTGATTCAAAAATTTCATTATTAAATGTTTTAAATGGTTTTTAAAATGTGTTTTTTGAATGTATTCATTATGTAAATATCTTAAAATTTTATATTGTTATTGAAATGTTGTAATTTTATCTTTCCTTTATGCTTAAGTAATGTTCTATTATTATGTTTTTTTTCTTGGCCATTTTTTATGAAAACAGGTTGTTCCGTGATAAACTAAGGGTGGGTGAGTCTGATATAGCTCTCCAATGAATTGGGTAACGTGAAGGTGTTAAACACTATGGTTTCTCCAAAGGGATTTATGGAATATACTATGATGGGTAATCCAAACGTAAACATGATGGTTACTCCCTACGTAAAAACGTTATGAATTCATCAAGTTACCTTTACGTCTTATGATTTCTATGAGTTATTTGTAAATCTTATGATTTCATTGGGTATGTTAAATTGCTTATGCTTTACGAGTAAAGTATGATTTCATTGATTCTTATGTATACAAGGACAAATATTTTCTTTCCATATTTTTATAACCCTTACTGAGCTTTTTATGCTCATCCCAAGTATTTGTGAAATGTTTTTCACAGGACATAAAGTTGAATAGGGTCAAGGATGGGATAAAGGAAATGCCAGGCTGTCTAAAGTAAGGAACTAGACATGACTCTTTTGTTCAAGAGTTTTTATTTTTGTGAAAAAATGAAAGTTGAGTAGAAGTGTATACTTTTTAACCTTTGATATGTAATAGTAATGTCCTAATTCTATAAAACTCTATTCTTGAAAATTTCCTCACTATGAATTATTCATTTAATTTAATAATAAGTATTGTTTAAGGCCGGGTCCTTATAGTTGGTATCAATGGACAGTTTAGATAACTTTAGAGGTTATAGTGTTAAGTGAAAAGTTGTGTATAACCACAATGGTTATTATATTAGATAGAGTCATTGTTATTTTTGAAGGTTGGAATGAGTTTGAGATAACTTGGATAAGTATATCTTAATGTTTATCTTCCTCTTTAGTACATAATGATTTTGTTGACATACTCACATTGACATTTCTGGTTTTAGTAAATTGATGGATCTAGCAGGCACCAAAGTGACAATGGGTTTGATGGAAACTATAGTGGTTCTCTGATCATGAGACTAGATGAAATGGGGGATTCATTGAGAAATCATGTGGTTATTCTAAACCAACTATCAGGAGTCATCATCAACCACTTAAACCTTGGTGAGTTCTCTAATGCATCATGTACGAGAGAACCAACTCGACATGGATGTTCAGGTAATAATTATAAAGGTAACCATTAGGGTTTATATGAGCCTTACTTTTGAGGTAATTATGGGATACTATATGTTATGGTGGAATATGAACGACATGGGATACAGTTGAGGTTAAATTATGTTATAATTATTTTTGGAGATTTTATCTCATTTTGAGGAATGTTTTAAGAATTATATTGTTTTGGAAAAAGAACAACGTTCAGACCTTGTGACAACCCGTCATGTCGGACAAAGCTCTGGGAATCGAACCCACAACCAAAGTGTGACTGGTATTTATCACTTACCACTTGACTACATGATTTCCCTATTTAGTTTGACTAATTATTTTTAGGTAGATGATTTTATGAATCAAGATTATGTTGACTTTGTGTTATATATGGAAATTATTAACCTATCATGGAGGATATGGGATTCGGTTAATTACTTTTCAGTATGATACTTTCAGTGAAACTAATGTTATTTACAGATAAATGTTAATTTGTACCTTGGGAGACTATGTGATTAAATCCTTCAAATATTTGGGTTTCAATCTTAGTTAGGTTTACTTTGAAGAATTTTATGGAAAAGTTTTTTATTGAATGGTCTTTGTTAAACATTGGGTTTTGTTTGACAAATTTTGGAGATTAGGAGAAGTTTTTCTTTTTGTAAAAAAAATCATTTTTGGGTATTATCTAATCTCATACTAAACATTTTGGTTTGGTTTTGGTTGAGATATAAAGACATGGGAAATACTGAGTTCTCTTTTGTGGATTTGGTGATTCTTAAGAAGTTCATTATAGTACTCTTAATGCGAACAAGTTTTCCTAAATACTCACCTTTTGGAGAATATATGAGTTTGATTAAGGAATCAAGTAAAATTTGAAAGTCTACATGACAAGTATGTATGTTTCATTATGATTTAGTTAAGCTCAAAAATAAATTCCTCAATGAAGAGTAACTTAAAACAAAATTTTTTTCTATTAACTTTTCTTACTAGGGAATCAAATACCGTTTAACCCATCACATGTTTGTGATATTCTTGTGGTTAACTTTCTCCTAGAAATGTTTACTATAACTCTCCATCAGAACATATCCCTTTGTTTTCTCCTCCATATCCATATTTTCATACTTGTAATTCTAGTATGGGTTTAATCGGGTGAACTATGTACTTCTCTCCCTTCCTTTTAAAGTGATAGTTTTACAGACTCTTGTTCCAATGTGGGAGTTTAAATGATGTTTCCAAACCCAATTTTGAAATTGCGAGTACGCAATTCCCAAAAGGGGGGAAGGATCTAACATCCCTGGTAAATAAATAATATTACATTATAATGTTTATCAATATTTGTGAATAAAATGTTAGAACTACTTTAAAGGGAAGGATATGCTCGATGGCGTACCCAATACGCAAAAAAGAGTTTCATTGAAATCACACGTTTCACAATAATAATATAATAAAATTATAATAGTTAACGCCTAGCCGTTGTAATGGAGGGAATGAACATAAATAACTACAAAATTATTACATATGTTTGTTAAATATTTTTACATTTAGCCAATAAATGTTAGAGGCTTAAAATGCAAATGAATCCAATTTTAATGATAAATATTTTGATATTATTTAAAAGGTCGATTAACAACCTTTTGATGGAGAAACCTTATTAAATATAATTTTTATAGTTTTATATGTTTAATTTGAAAAAATAAAATCCTTCTTTAGAACCTGGACATCAAAATTTACATTGTGTAATTTGTTTTCCAATAAAGATCATTTTTAGTGAAAATGTTGCATTTTAATTTAATATCTACTTTTAATATGATTTATTTATATGGGTATATTATCTTTCTAATTGATATTAACGTTTATATATAATATAGTTTTACCATTTAATCCAATGGCAGTCATTGGAATTTATTTCACATTGAAATTGGACATAAACTAGTGTCAATATTTTAATAGATATTGATTCTTAAAAATATGCGATTTGTTTTGACAGCAAGAATGAATTATTAAATTAATTAATTCAACTTTTGTATTTTGAATTTTTTAAAATAGAAATCATTTTTTAATTCAGAATATCAAATATAACATAGGGTGAATTTTTGGTATTTTTCTGAAAAACTTCAATTTTTGATGAATAGTGAAACCACTAAGTGGTAGTTAATGAAACTGATTTTTTGTTTAAATGAAACATTACAACTTCTGTGATTTGATTTTAAAAAATCCGACATACATGGTCATCATTAGGAAGTTATATGTGGTTCAATGAGATTAATATAATTTTTTTGGTTAATAGTAACTTTTAAGTTTTATTAATCGCGATTACAGGTAATTAGTGTAATTTAAGGTAAAGATAAAGTTATAATAATATATAATGATCATGAAACATGCCATACCATTATTGGATGAGTCATGGCCGACAAAGACAATCCATGGGTCAACATGGGGATCCCATGGAGCCACTTTTGTTGGAAAATTACATTAATTACTTTTTATTTAAAGATAAAATTAAAATGTCACAAACATGTTTTGTTTTCCTAAAACAATTTTTACATGTGGATATACAAGTCATATTTTTTACTATAAATATTAATAAAAAATCTAAAAATATTTCCTACATAATGATATATTTTGTTTATAATCTCTAGACATTAAATAAATTATTTTATTAATTACACCGTGGCGATGCAGTGATTACCTCATAAATGAATGATTTAAATAATATGAGAGGATAGGGTGAAATATAAGTCCTAAACATGCCACAAACATATTGGATGGGTGGATATAGAATCCTTATCACTTTATCCTAGAAATATATCTTTTTGAGACCTTTAAAATACGAAAAGCATTTTATAATAAAGTGATATTTTATAACTTTCCAAGAGTGCCCCTCCTCTTCTCTTAAAAAAGGCCCCCACCTCTACCACCTTATCCACACCTCTAAAGCCTTTGGCTCGTCCAAACCCTGACCATTACATCTCTACACATCCCTATTTCATCATTGAAGCCTAAATTTTGGCATAATTCTCTTCAAGAAACCCTTTTTGGTTCAAACCAAAAGAGTTACCTGATTTAAAGGTAATGTCTTCACTTGTGTTCTTTTGTTTTATTTTACTTCTCAAAAACCATAAACTCTTTTTATTAATTTATTTTCTAACAAAACCAATATATTTAATATACTAGGATGTTTATATGTGAATTATTTGAGCTAAACATACACACACCTCTGTCTAATGGTTAATGAACATACTGTTTCTGTGGATGGCGAATTACTGCCTCACGAAACAATTATTGTTCAATCTTCTCTTAACACCTTTAATGGTGTCCATTATGATGGTAATATATTTTATATGTGATATATATGGTATTTATGTTTTCCATATTCTTATGTATTATATATTTAAAACATACCTTTATGCTTTGCATTTTGTGCAAATGCGATAATTTCATACGAGGAAGTGTGGACTACTGCCCCCTCTAGTGATGTGACTCGTTCATGCAATACATGGAATGTATAAAGAAGGAAATTAATGATATTATGTGACCGATAAATCATATATATTATACTGAAATTATAATATATATATCTCTCAATTATTTTTTATTCCATTAATATGTCAATGAAATGAAAGTAGCTTTCATTCGTACGTACAGCCTACCGTCTCCATGAATGGTGAATTTCATTTCTTTTTATCTTCAAATTTTATGGAATAGTATGAAATGAATATTTACTGGATACATATGATATTTAAATCATTAATACTATTCTAGATATGATTTAAATATAACTACTTGGACAATCATTTTCAAACATGTTCATTTTTGACTCATGTACAAAACATCGACAAAAACGTCTGATATGAACTCAAATTATTAACCAATTATTATAACATTATAATATTTAATATGAACTGAATAAAAATATTTATAGGAGGACCTTAAGCAATTATAAATTAACCAAAGTTTATTATTCAGGAATATAAAGAAACGAAATAGACAAGTCGGACTTGTGGTAAGGGATCCTACCTCTCTCTTTCTTTTTAATTACTCTCTTATATGTCATTTATTTTAATCTCATCATTAATATGTTTAGGTATGTCCTTTTATATTCATAATTATTTAATTTTTATTTTCATATTATGAGAGAACCTATTTGATCTCATAAATCCATTTTTTGATGTTTTAAGTGGCGTCGTTAGGCTGCCGTGTTTTCGTAAGGGATTTTTTCATCTCACTTTTATTCCCGTGAGATTTATGCTACAGTTTCCACCATTTCCTTTGAGTGGTGTATGTACTACCCAGTATTCTACTCTTTGTGTAATATATATTGGTTTATGAGTGTTTACATCAATTTTGTATAGTTCTTCTTTCATTGGGTGTATGTTTCAAATGTTACCCATGTCGGTAAGGGAACCTTTCAACCTCCTATTTTTAAAAGACTTATTTTGTTATGTCTTTTAATTTACATATTTTAATAATAGGATATTTTATTATATATAATTATTGATGTAAATTTTATGTCGTAGTTATGATATACCATTTTCTATCTCATAAACTAATTTTATAAATTTTAATGTGATGCCGTTAGGTTGTCGAATTTTAACAAGGGAAATTTTTAGACCAATTTTGATTTCATTGGGTTAAACATGTAGTTATTGAATATGTCATCCTGTTAATATATGTGAATGAACTTTGATTTTTTTGCACTTAATATCCACTTATACTGGGTGTATTTATATTTTTCACAAATAATTTTGAGATTTATTTATCCTTAACTTATGGATACCTTCTTTATAAGGGATTTCATCTCATCTTACATTTCTATTGAGACCTCATTGTTGTTATGAACCAATTCACTATTATATGGTGTATATACTGTCCTTTGAAATATTATATGATGAGTCTATTTTTTCTCATGATATTATAATGTTTTGATTAAATATTTTTCCGAAATTATTGTATTCAAGTGTCTCTAATTTTCGTAAAAACCCATTAACTGAAATATCACTTTAAATATCTTAATGATTTTTTCTTATTAATATCCATGTTTTCAAAATGGTTTTACAGATATATTTATATGGATTTTAATGGTTTAAATTTTTAAAAGCTCTAAGGAGGTATGGGACACTTTGATTCAAAAATTTCATTATTAAATGTTTTAAATGGTTTTGAAAATGGTTTTTTTGAATGTATTCATTATTTCAATATCATAAAATGTTATATTTTTATTGAAATGTGGGAATGTTATCATTACATTATTCTTAAGTTATGTTCTATGAATATGTTTTGTTTCTTGGGAATTGTTTGTGAAAACGGGTGGTTTCGTGATAAACTAAGGGCGGGTGAGCCCGATATAGCTCTCTAATGCATTGGGTAACGTGAAGGGGTTAAACTCTAAGGTTTATCTGAAGGGATTTATGGAATATACTATGATGGGTATTCCAAACGTAACCATGAGGGTTACTCCCTATGCAATAATGTTATGAATTCCTCATGTTACCTTTACATATTATTATTTCTATGAGTTATTCGTAAATCTTATGATTTCATGAGGTATGTTAAATTGCTTATGATTTATGAGTAAAGTATGATTTCATTGATTCTTTTGTATACAAGGGCTAATGTTTTCTTTTCATATTGTTATAGCCCTTACTGAGCTTTTTATGCTCATCCCATGTATTTTTTAAATGTTTTTTATGGGACAAAAAGTTGAATTGGGTCAATGATGGGATAATAGAAATTTTAGACTGTCTAAAACAAGTAACTAGACATGTCTCTTTTGTTCGAGAGTTTTTATTTTTGTGAAAAAATGGAAGCTGAGTAGATGTGTCTACTTTGTAACCTTTGAGATGTAATAGTTATGTCATAATTCCCAAAAACTCTAAAACTGAAAAGATCCTCAATTTGAATTATTCATTTAATTCAATAATAAGTAATGTTTAAGGTCAGATCCTTATACTATCTTTAAGTTATGTTTTAGGTGATATTTTCATTATTAATTGTATATATTTTCACATGATATTTTGGATTATCCGTATTTTATAATTTATAGAATATAAATAGTGATATAAATATCCCTATATATTTAATATATAATTTCATTATAAAAATAATTGTAGATAAACAAAAAAACTATTCCTAGAGATTTTAGGTCATATGTATGCATGAATACTATTTTATTTTTCATGTCTTATTGAATGAATGAAATTAAATGATAGTTATACATATAAATATATATTTATTATATCTTTTATATATAATTAATATGGAAAATATATCATATGTTTTTACAAAGACAATCATTATAAAACTTCACATGATGTTTGAACGAAACACATCACTTTGAGAAGGCAACAGTCCACCCACACAATAATTATGTTATTGTATATCCATAATATGAGTGGGAAGTGTAAATCTGTTGATTTTATAGTTGAAGCTGGACCGACGCAGAAGAAAACAGGTGAAGGTAGTGGTAGGTAATTTCAATCACAGTGGATGGTGGAGAAGGAACAACCAAAAGGTTACTAAAAAAGGGCAGTTGAGGGCACTCAGGGGCTGAAATTGGGGAGGCACATTATGTATCCGCAGGACGAAATGACCAAATCAAGCAGACCTGAGGGGATATCACTGTAGTATGTGGAGGTCCCTAAATAGACCCAGGGGATGGGGAGTAAGGATATAGTGGAGTATGAGGCAGTCAGTCCGGACTACCCTGCTAAGGCTTCTAGTTCAGATAGTGCTCGATTGAGGAGGGGAATGGAATTAGAAAAGGAGGTCATCCATTCATGTGATGGGTAATTTTCTCTGTGGTAATAGTCTCAGAGTTTTGGTAGAAAAGCTAGGTGTGAGAACCAAGTGGCATGTTTTTAGGAGGATCCTAGAAGAGTATTTTGTGGGGAGGTGGCTAGAGGCAGCAGAGACCTGGAAAATTGAAGGCAGGGATCTTCACTGGATATGGAGGTCCACAACCCAACTGGTAAGAAAGGGATTTATGAAGCAGGGAACCAATATGAAATTTAGGGGAATAATAGATTTGATGTAATTGTTTCAACTTGGGAGTGCAAAGAGGGGAACATTGAAACTAGTAGGAGTTATTCTGTAGGGGAAATCAACACGAGGATAAAAAGTGTAGGGTGGGGGGGAGGTAAAAAGGACTACTCATCCTTGCCTCCTCCTAGTAAGACGAGGTCAGCTAAAAAGAAAGTTGATGAGAAGATGGAAAGTGAAACCATGTGCTAGAAATCATCTGGCCAACCTGAACTTTACATGGATTTGATCTCATGTTCGATGGATGAGGTGACAGAGCAGGTGATGCTCGTAAATGTTTTGGAAGAGGAACTAGGCAAGGTGTTGGGTCAAGACATTATACTAAATCTCACTGAGGAGAAACACAACGAGTTGATAAATATGACATGATAATGGTAGGGTGTTTCAATAAAGGGCTGATTAGACTCGAGTAGTATATAGAGAATTGGGATAAACTGAACTCCGCATTTGAGGTCCTACTAAATGAAGAGCTGCACTCTCAGGTTTTCCCTATTTCCTGGAATCTATTTAGAGATATGGATTCTAGAAGAATTGTTTTTTGTTTCAATGATGATGCTTTACCCTTTGATAATTAATATTTGGTTTCTAACTCCAGCTTTCTTGAGGTGGGGTTGTTTACCAGTTTGTGCGGATGGAGGGATTTTGGGAGGTTCTTTCCCAACATTTTCCTGTCCTGATTCAGATGAGGTTCAAAGAACAAGGCCACGACTTTTTCAGGACACTTGTAGTAAATGACTCAGAGGGTATGGCATGGCCATTGGTTCTGTGCCAGTGTATCCTCTCACTGGACTGGTTGTTGAGTGCTCATGCATGGTGGGGGCCTAAACATGATGTAGCTGCTGGGGTGAAGCAAGACATGTTTTTTTTTGGGATATTATGTGTTGTTACTTTGGTTATTTTAATGGACTCAGGGGTTCTCACTTTTCTGTTAAAAGTAATTTGATAATTAAATTAAAAAATAATTTCCAGTTAGTATATCCATAATTTGGAAAGCATGAAGGTATTCATAATATAAAATTCCCTAAATATAAAATATAAAAAATATAAATATTAAAAAATATTTAGAAATAAAAATAGATTTATTATCAGACAATAATGAAGTTTTGGAATAAAGAACAATGTATTTATTGATGGAAGAAATTTACTAGAAGAACCTGAACAACAATATTGTTACGTTAAATAAAAGGCGATATGAAATGGATTCTATATGAGATATTCAAATGGAAACATAAAAATATATTATATACATAATTATATATCTATAAATATTTTATTGATGAATTAGGTGAATTTAAATGAGAATGATAAAAGTAATTAATAGAGGTTTATTGTAAAAAATAACTATTCAATGTAATCTTTTTGATAGACTTTCAAGGACCATGAAATATTACTTTTGTAGATATCCGATATAGTTGGACATGGGGATAGTTATGATATGTGGTTAATGAATATATTGAAGGATTTAAAAGTCTTTTTGTGTAAATAATGATGTTGTTATGGGTGGTTATTATACATGAGTAGAGGTTGGATTATGTGGTTAAATTATTGATTATTTTATATATAATTCCTACCATAGTAAGGTTCAACTAATTTAAAATAATCATATTTTCTTTTAATGTTGTGTTGAATGGTTAGGTTCTAGACATTAATATTCAATCATTTATATTTTTACGTTTTTTGGAATTTTATGCCTTTACCCTTTAATACCTTAACATGTTTCACTTTATACCTATATTGCAGTAAGTGATCATTTACCATTGTAAATTTTTAGTCACTCAAATAAAATTTACCGTAGAAAATAATTTTTACATTATGATTAAAATATTGGAATAAATTATCAATTATTCTATTCACATATATGGAATAATTATATTTAAAAATATTTGAATAGAAAAAATTAAAAATTAGGGTTTTTAAAGTGAAAAGTTCAAATGTTCTCAGAGTTTTCATATCTAGTTTTAATGTGATATTGATTCCAGTGACCAAATTTGGTTTCATTAATGTATAATTCAGCTATTTATTAATTAAATGAATTATAAATATAATTTATCTATATAAATAACACTAATGAAAAATTAGTTTTTAACAAATATTTTCTATTATTCCCTACTAATAAAATATGAATATTCTCTGAAAAATACAAATAATTTAATCTAAAATAATTTTTCTGATTATTTTTTAAATATATTATTTAAGGATTCATTTTTAAATTATACATGTGAAAAAATTTATATTAAAAAGTTATTTGTAAAACAAAATTTGTTATAAACCCTTTTAAAAATATTAGTAAATTTTATACCAAATAATATTTTTCAATCATCTAAATTTCAATTTATTTATGTAAAAGAATTTTATAAAAATGTTTAATATTAAGAAATTTAGTTATATACATTAAATAAATACAATACCATGTTGATAAATTCTACGTAAAATTAAAATCTAATCATTATATTATTTTATGTTAACAAACTGTCGTACAAACAATGAATGTTTTCTAAGAAACACATTGTTGGTTGTAGGGAATACATAAATTCATAGAAATATATTTAAATAAAAATTATTATGTAGTTCATGAATTTTAATATGTATGAAAATTTATTATTTTATTGATAACTGGTCACCACATAATTAACAATATTACATGTGTGAAACATATTTTATTAATTTGGTTATTATTGTTCACTCACACTATTCGAATAGCTAGTTTAATTGTATAATTTGAATAATAATATTTATTCCTTTCATTTAGTTTGGATGAGTAATATAATTTATTCTACCAAACATAATATTTACATTCTAAAAAAATTGGGATGTCACATTCCTCCCCTTTGGGAAATTAGTTTCTCATAATTATGAATCTCAGATCGAAAACAAGGGGTTATACTTTCCATGATACCAATTTCATAATTCCACCTCTAAAACGGATTCGATAAAACATTCATATTAAAATAGACATAAGTAAAGAAAATGGTCTCTTGAGATAATACATACCAATGTTCCATGAAGGATAACATGGACATAAAAAAAGACAATATCATTCATGATCTGATATAGTGTGATAGAAAACTTGGTTTGGATAGAGTCAACAATCAAAAAACCATAAAAATTTTTTGATTGAAAAATCATAAATAGTATTTATAAATCATTTTACATTCTATGAATATAAGTACATATTATTACTTTTGTATATTTTTTTAAATACTATTTCATCCCATATTGTTATATAATAATAAAAATAACCCAAATTACCAATGTAAATATAAAATATACAGTTTATTAATAAACATAAATAATCATATCATAATCTAAATTCACATATATCAATAATCTAAATACATTCAATAACAATTAAAAAACATATTCTATAATGGTACTTAATAAATTATGATCACATCACATAAAACATCATATACAATGTCTAAAAATTTTAGCATATGGCTAAGAATTGAAAAATACTGAGCTCCCTTGAGATTTTATCACTTCAACATATATCACACTATCAACAACATTATCAGAAAATGATTTTAACACACATTTTTTGTTTCAGAGAATGTTGATTTCCACTCTTTGAAAGTAACTTCCTAAACACATTATCATAATTTACTAACTCAATGGAAATAAAAAAATCAAACTGTTAAAATCTATATTATTTCTTGATCATATCCCTTGATGTAATGATATATATGACCAAACAGACCACATAAGAAGCATTTATCATTCATTGCAAGACAATAAACATGATGATTTTTACCACACTTCTCACAAGATGAGAATTTAGTTTTATTACAGTATATATTTTTTTGATGAGACATATCCCATAGTCATCCAACTAGAAATCTTACTATTCTTGTTTTCCTGGGACATATTATTATCAATATTATTTATTTATACCATCCTATCACATCAAAAAATATTCAAAAACCTTTTTAACTCACAATAAAATAATTCCATTTGACATCTCAACATAAATTATAAGTAAAATGATTTATCTTAGTATCAAGATCCTAAGAATAATTTGGGACGTACCATGAATAAAGGGTGAAAAGATAATATTAAGAAAAAAATATTCTCATTTTTTCTCAATTTAAATAATTGATTTTCCATCTTATATTGAACTGTAATATGAAAATATTTCTCAATGAATATATTATTTAATTAATCTCCTTATATTCCATCGGTATCTTTTCCTCCTCTGATTTTATTAACCATTCACCACCACTAATATGTATCACCTTCAAAATAATAAATTTTAAGAGTTATCACTTTGTAATCTAAAAAACCCATATTGTAGTATATCATTTCTTGGGAATTAATCCATCATTCATCTAGTATGTGGCCAAATTTTCCTCTTAATTATGGGGTTGTATCCTTATGATATATTCCACAAATGTCATGTCCCCCCATAGTATATTAGATTCTTCTCTAACTTGAATACCACCACAATTTATATGTTGTTTGAAATGATCCATAACTGTAAAAAATAAATCATTTCAAATTGAAACCATCCCAGTATAATGATTTGAATGCAGTTTTTTCTCTAGATGCATTCCCCCCAAAACTACCATTTTTCTTTTATGGAAACCAATTCTAAATAGACAAATCATATTTGTACCAACAATTTAATATTAAATTTTTACATAATTAAATCTTAACTATAAAGGAAAATTTTCTATTGGAATTTTATTAACACAATGTTATCTTATGAAATTTTATAAACTTTTCCTATAATACCAAATATTAGGTTTTTTAAATAAAAATTACATAATATTACATTTTGTAAAAATATTCCTTTATTTTACATATTATTTTTAGGTATTTTTTCCATAACTCATATATAAAAAATCAATAAATTATAAACTGGACACTTTAAAATATTATCAATTTTTTCAATATATAACAATTTTATATATAACATGTTATAATAATATAATAGTTTTCACCATTATTAAGTATTAATATTTTTTAAATAAATTCATTTCTTACATTTGTTTTAAAAAATATTCCCATAAAACACATATCACTGATATAAAATAGATATAGGTAACATGGGAAATAAATTAAATTAAATTGAATAACCATGCAATGAACATAAATTCATTTCACTCTTACCAATGGAATAGTCATATGTCCAACATCCATACCCAATATATTGGTAAAGTAGAGCACAAATAACCTTCCTTGGATTATCAAAAAACAACCATCATTGGTTTATCATTTAAAACCCCATCATAATTTCTTGTACTATTAAATAATCATAACACAAAAAATATTGCAATTTTTAACATTTTATCTAATAAAATTTCAATTGATATTATAAGAAATAATGTCAAGGTATTGAAATAATTATTCCATTTTCATACCATTTTCAATATCAAAATACCAAGGCAATAAAATACATGATGTATTTTTATTCTAAAAAAATTACATCTTTTATATGAAGAAAAATATCAAATAATTACATGACTACATATATGTTCATGTCACCCTATATATTAAAAAATATTCATTTTGTCATTTGTCCAACCATTACGTATAAAATAAATACAATTATTCTTTTCGAAAACCATTTAAAAAATTTATAAATATAGATAAAATGTAATTTATAGTAATTTTATATCAACATAATAAATATATAAAATAATATTAAAAATAATTACATGGAAACAAATATTTCACAAGTAAATATTGTTTACATTAATAATCCAAATCCACATTGAACATACAAATCAAAATCCACATGAATGAATAAATTTTCATTATACATTAAATAACATGAGAAATTAAAAAATATGGATATGAAATTTCATATGGGATATATATACTCCTTATAAATTAATAAATTTAACTACAATCAAGAACTCATATAATTAAAGGTGACTTACACGAATTCCCACAAAAAGATAATTTTGTTAATCAAATAGATAATTTATGTAAAGACATAGAACCCAGTACCCATAGATGGTATCTTTATTTTTTTACATTGTCATAGATAAAGGACATGAATACCATCTGATCTATCAGTTTAGTAGTTCTGGGAACAAGATTATATACATTCACTTTACATTACATCTTGATGGGAAACCAATATAGAAATTTCTCTAGAAGCACCCATAATCTCTTACATTATCCCCTCTACAAAATCATAATATACATATTGACAACCAGGTTAATAATTAAAAAAATTAAAGGGGTGATCATCATTTATAATTGATAGTGATAAATACAAATAACACTTCCTTAATCATAATGAATAATTCATGGTGAAAAAATAAAAATAGATGTCACTAATAAAAACATTTGTGCATAATTTTATAGTAATAAAATAAATTAATATTTTCTATAATAAAATATTTATATAGAACTTATAAAAGGTGAATAATCATATGAACTATCAACTAATATTTTTAATAAGGGAATTCATAATCCATATTTCATACATATACCATCAAGGCCTCACCTAAGACACCAAACATAATGGGTAAAAACTAAATGTTGTTTGTCACATTAAATCTATTTATGAATCAATGGGAAACAGAGGGATCCAACAATCACTTACAAAGTAATATTTTTTCTTAAAATGAATTTTTTAATCACCAATATCATATACATTTTAAATGTTTTTATCTTTCTCTAATTTGTTTAAATAATTAGTAACCATTATGTGAATTATGGTTAACTGTATCATGATAGAACAACCACACTAAAACAAATCAAAAATAATTTAATAAAATATTGTAGATAATAAAAATAATTTATAAATCTCTTCTATACTTAATATTCTAATTATATTTTAAAAAAATTGAAAATAATCTGAAAAAATAATTGATAATATCTTGAGAGAAATACTAAATTTTACTTTAAAAAGAACAGCCTTTTCCTGAATATTTTACCATGGTAATAATTGTTTTTATGAATCATGAAATGAAAAAAATATAGTTTTTAATGAAAGTTTTTTAAATAATTTGAATAATGGAGTCATAAAATTGATAAATTATGGTACATAAAAATGGTTTTGATGTCGTGATGTTACCCTTAACCATGTTTTCTTATCAGGAAGAATTTAGAAGTGAACATTGTAAAATATGTATTTACACATTAATTTATGATAAAATGATCTAGATATATGAATTTGTGACATATAAAAATAATATACAACAAATAAATAATAATAATGTTGCTTTACATTTGGGAAACTATAATTAATTAATTTCCCAATTGAAAATGGTTGTTTGTGGAGAACCCCTTACATTATGTCCAAATTTGTTATACACATGACATTAAAATCATTGATTATCACATTATATAATTTAATTAATTTTTTAATAACCATATATAAATTTGAATGAGATATATATATATATATATATATATATTAAGTTAATTTCTTGTAATTTTTATTTGTTATAAGATACAATTTTATAATCCCGGAGAGATCATTTTCTTTTATGTTCATGATCTGTTCTCTTATTTATAGGTAACGGAGTTCATGTAAAATAGATATAATTATAAATACCTGAAATTATAAGTTATTTAAGATATTATAGATGCGTAAATGGTTATATATATATATATATATATTATTTTATATGGTATAAGGATGAATCATTAGACAATACATTCAATGATAATAGTTTAGATTATTATAGAAGGTTTTGATCATAATAAACAAATTTTGTTTTACTTAATACCATTATATAAATATGTTACATCCAAAACATTTAAAGTGTTATAAGAATAATATTTTAATTTTATTCAACCATTAAAATTGATTCATTGATATCTTTGAATTTGGTGAATGAAAATGAAAACATGTCATCCTCGAAGGGGGTAGAAGAACGCCTCGTGGAGAACATTTCCACTTTTAGAATAAAATGGAGACGATAAGGGAAATAATGATTTATTATTCCATTATTATAATAAAAATATTTTATATATATTATACTAGAGTTTTCATGCTATTATATTAGGGTAAGAGGGGAAATAATTATAAAATAATGGAACATGAAAAAATATAAATGAAATAGGAAGAATATTTTATCTCATGAATTATCCACCATGAGATCCTTTATAGGGATATGGTTTGGGTAATTTTATGATTCAAAGAGCTATTATTTGTGGGGAGGTACTGGAGATGTTTATTAAGATTAAAATGGGAAAGGATAACTCTTGGAATTTGTGATGTGAAGTGGGGATGAAATGTGATATTTATATGTGAGGAGAGGGGAATCATTGAATATTATATTAATTTTTGTATTATTTTTTCAATGGACTATTATTATATATATAATTATCATTAAAATATATAAAAATAATTAATTTTAGTTCTAAATAATAGCATTAAATATTTCATAAATCACGTATGACTCATAAATCTTATGTTTATCATTTATAAAAAATTATTATATTTTACTATTCACAAAAAATTCATGTACTTTAGAAAATAACCGAAAATAACCCTTTCCATTTTTAAATGTTTATAAATAAAAAATATGATCCATTTTATTATGATAATTTTTTAAATATAAGAAATTTTATTTGTCATTAAAATCATCACTTACATGAAATTTATTTTATTAAAATTTAATACTGATTGTATAACACCCAGAAAAATAAAATTAGGTCTCATTAAATTATCCAAATAATGATAAAAAAAATCATTGATTTTTGAATAAAATATATAAAAATTAATTGTATTTTAAATATTTTTATCTAATAATACATTTTAATTAAATATTTATAACTCACAAAAATACTAACACTTAATTGATAAATTTTAGAATATTATTTTACTTATACTATGATATAATTATATCATACATCCATTTATTGGATACCTAATTTCTTATATTATCTTGAGTGAGGTTACTATTAATTTGGCCTATTTATTATTCATTTGGTTCATATTACTACTCCTATTGTCTACAAAATATTTCATCTTTATATCTACCTTAACTCCGAGATATACCTCTTATTTCATTCATTATTAATTTATAAATGTTGTATCATTTTCTTTGAGTAATTTTATTTGATTTATAATATATCAACGAAAAACAATAATAAAAATATAATTAATTTAATTCTATCTTTTCACATTCTCCCTTTAAGAGAAAATTACCCTCAAAATTTTTAGAATGTCACCTCATTAAAAGAATAGATTATTAATTCATCATAGGATTGTCTGGCTCTAGTGTAGAGTCTTCAATTATATGATTTTTACAAGGTTCATATTCCAGCCATGTTTTTCGATTCCTAAAAAACAAATCTTTAGTGTACATAGATCAGATAGTCTATTTAAATTAATATAATGATGTTTCTAAATAAATCCATTTAGAAGTGAGGATATGTGTTTGGTCTAGAATGTACATTATTTACAAAGAGATTTGGATGACTTTGTGTACCATAGAATTTCATGGTGACATTTTCAAATTATAATCCAATACTCCAATAATGTGTATGATTTTAAATGGAACAATGTACCTCAGTCTCAGTTTCCCATTCTTCCCAAATATTATAAGACTCTTATATATATATATATGTGTATATATATATACTATTAGGAAAAATTAACCACAGACTTGAAATTCCAAACTCATCAATTATCATCATATATCTTTTACCAACATTGAGCTTTATTGATATAGGAATGAATACTATTTATATTTTTCATTTCTCCTCCATAATATATATGTTTACAACAATCCTTCCACAAAAATCACCCCCAACAAGATGGTGTATGACGTCTCATTCCATAAAATTCTTCATATAGTTCCATTAGAATAATACAATGGAGATAATTATTTAAGTAAAACTATAACAATGTATAATACTAATCCCAAATACCTTTAATATAATGTCATCCTGATATCAACAATATTTATAATATTTCTATCATCCTTTCTAGCTCCTTGTTAATATTATGGATATAATAAGTACTCAAATTAATCTCTTTATCCATATAATTATATATACATTGGGATAATTACAATTAAAATAGTGGATCAAAATCATTCACAATTGATAGAGGTGATATGTGAACTCATACATAATTATTTTTATAGAGTTGTGTAGGGCTCCCCTGTTGAAAATCCTCTGTTATAGAGAGGAAATATGATGATTTGGTATATCAAGGAAAAAGTAAACAAATTTAATCATTCATTCTTATAGTTTAGGTTCTTCTAATGACAATATAGATAGAGATATCATCTGATTTCCATGTAGGGATGGGATTTGATTTCAATACTCATTGAGAATGTTGTCTTTCAGCCTTCATTAATTTACAATATAAACATCATGATACAAAATTAGTAATTTCACAATTCATATTTCCCACTAGAAATGTTCCTTCAAATATCGATAAATATTAGTTCTACAATGGTGAATATATAAGTCCATACTGTGTGAATCGTCAAATTAATCTATTTTTAGATTGGGTATATAGGGAACACATAGCCTCCTCAAAAAAACATAATTCCATTCTTTGACTACAATTACCTCAACTTTTAATGATTCAGAGATTTAATTTTTTTTTGTGATTATCACCATCAAGATGAAAACATTTTATTAATTCCAAAAATGAATGTTTCGAAACCAATTGGAAAAGTAATGATGTTTAACCTTCTATGATAATTCCTATATCCTTCTTCTATAGATCCATATACACATGAAACTTATCAATATTCATTTTTTTCAGAATTCTTTGATACATCCTTCATAATAAATCAACAGAATTATTCACCATACTTAGATGGTATTGGATTGAAAAATTATAATCCCAGAGTAGTTCGATCCAAATATTTTTCCTTATGTGGAGTTCATTCTATGAGAAGATATATTTGACGCTCTTATGATATATATATATATATCTCACTCTTTCTACATAGGGATTTTGTCTCCTAATATTTCTGTAATAATTAAAACAAATAACTCATGATAATGATTTTGGTATATCTATTCAAGAAATTTTTACTGCGTAGATGAATAGGAAATAACAATACCCTTGTTCATAAGGACAAACCTGAGTACTTTCTTTAAAAAATCACTATAAATGGAAAACCCATCATTTCCCTATGGTAGAGTCATGATTAGAGATTTCACAAATCTCCACTTAAATTCTTAATAACATTACTCAATTTATTTTTTTCCATATGAACATAACCAATTTATGGTTAATCTGGATTAATGGATCAGATAATTACTATATGTTAAAAATTAATTGATGAAAAAATGATCTAATGAAATAAACTATGTACCTTAGTTTTTTTCAATAGTGTAAGACAATCTTTCACTACCATTTACTTTATAAGAAGAACACAGATTCCTCCCTTAGTGAAAATATTTCTATGAAAATAAACTAATTGGAACCACAATTATAGACATTCAAAACATATCATATTATTCATTTTTTCTACGAGTCATCAGAATAATATGATAATTTTTATCTTGAACTTCATAGAATTTGGTGTATACCAATATATCATCAATTAATAGCACAAAGCATTCATTAAGATATTCATTGAAAACAGTTCTCATTAATTATGTTAAAATATAATTTTCTTTAGTCCGTACCAAAGGAATTAATATAAAATTTTAATATATATACCTAGTTCAAGAAGATATTATTAGAATATATTCAATCCTCACACACAGCTGATGTTATACATATCAATTGTAAATTACAAAAAATTATTGATCCCTATGTGGTTTACCACATAATCATCAATTTTAGGTAGGAGATACTTGTTTTGAATTGTAATAGTAATGATTTCCCTATAGAAAATGAATTTCCAAATGGATACATATTTCTTACTGACAAGACGAACCTAGGATCCCCATCAAAAAACACTAGGGTGATTAAATCCTTTATAACTCAATTCATCTTGTTTTTTCATCAATTATACTATTTCCATAGTGGCCTTTCTATAAAGAGTATTTGATATAGGTCATTCATTAAGAAGTAAATCAATAGAGAACTCCACAATACTCTTTAGAGGATGTCTTGAAAAATACTACAGAAATACATAAATATATTTTGAACATTAGATATATCATCTATATGAATATTAATAGATGAGTTTTTCTATTCCTCCATGAGTATTTTATTTAGATGTTCTACTTATGTTCGATCTGGATACTAACTAGTTGATGATTATTTTCATCTAAATATTAGAGATTCAATATTTTCTTCAAAAATTTAGGCTTCCATATTATATTAATATATTTTGACCTATTATTTTGGAAGCCAATAAATAATATGGATTATATAAAATTAAATCATAGGATTGATGATAAGGTCAGTAACTAAAAACCCTTTATGTTTCATTAAGGGGAAAAACTAACTAATCATTGTTGTAGTGATACATCCCTAAAGAGTTTTAACTAAAAACTCTAATATTAAATAAAATTGTAAATTTATAATTTTAATTGAAAACATGTAGGATATAATGTAATTTGATGATCCAAAATAAAATAAAAAATTGGATATGTTTGAGGAAATAATTATATTACCTTCCACCTCATCATTTGGATCATCAACCGAAACATTTTTCATATCATAATCTTGGCCTCTCTCTCCTAGCCTTGTTTAGGGAATGTTTCATTGAAGCTTATGAAAATAATTATAATAATTTCCCAACACATTAAAATTTTATAATTTAATATTTGTATATTATTTAATTCCCTTGAATTTATATTTTTTGTTGTCTTTTCATCCATATATGTAACAAACAAAAATTACCATCATGCATACACATGGGTGTTTCTTCACTCAATTTTTGTAGGATGTAAATTAAAATCTTCCATTATTACCCTTAAAATTAATTTTCTTTTCCATATATTTCAACAGCCCTAATATTTACATTTTATAATTTAATGTCATCATAAATAGTGAAATATTTTTTTTTCTTGAATTCACATGATACAATAGCGTGTTCTCTTATACCACGTTTTTTTGTTGGGAAGAACCTCGCACAACATGTACTCTACATATACACAGTGTGTATTATGAATACATTAAATGATGAGACATATAGTTTACTATCTTTGATTCATGGCCTTGTTAATATAGAAAAGTTGTGTTCGTGTGGTGGTTAATGCACACAATATTATGTCCTTCTGGGTGTACCTGATATGTCTGTAGTCTTTTAGGAACACCCATGAACACTAAATTATGAGGTATATGTTGATTCATATGGGGTGGGTCACATTCTAGGTGATAGGAGTCATATGGCATGTGATCATTTACTCTGGAAAAACCCCAAGCACTACAGGCTTGAGGCTACACATGGTGTGTAATTATGAAATACATACTGTGTTGGTGGGAAATTTCTAGATCTCTCAAAGAACTCTTTCGTAATGATCTACATTCCATTGTTATATTTGATTGGTCTAGAATGTATATATTTGTGATTGTTCATGCCTCTAATGACATGATCTATGGGTTTCATGTTCGAATCATCTTGAAAATCACCATAATCGATCCATATGTTTTGTGCGTCAAAATTGGCTTGAACATGTGCCAAAAATATGCTTAGATATACATTTTTTCATCTAAAATATTCATGTTTTTTCAATATCACCATATTTTATGAGCCACACATGCGGTGTTGATGCATTGCGCCAAAAAACAGTCATTCAATGGTCAATCATCATGTATTTTTCAAATCATTGTCTAAAAGGAAACACCCAAAATTAAAGTGCAATGTCACAAGGGAGAAATAAAAAATCATAAAATAGTAGAATGAAAAAATATTCATAATTTGTTATTGGTTTTGATTCATTATCAAATGACTATAATCGATCAGGGAAAATCAAAAAACCATAAATAATTCATTCAATGCAAATTAATTATACCAATGAAACATTGATAAATTATTGTTCATTCAATTGAAAAATGTTTGTTTGGGATTGAGATCGGGAAGGAAATCACATGATTGAAAATGATAATTATATCTTTAGATTCAACATTAATGAATAATGGTTTCATTTCTATTATTAATGAGATCCTCTAACAATTCTTGAATGACAATCTGTGATTGGATCATGATATTCTCTCATTCTTCAAGAATTCTCCCCCCAATCGATGTTTTGGACACCATGGTTTACATTCCAACTATAATTAATATAAAATATACATATACATATATAGTAGAAATTCACAATTTTGAAGAAATATAAAATATAAAATAATTCATCTAATTAATTTCATTACTTTATTTATCCTAAAGTTTTTTCCCAAATGAACCACACTAATCTATCTTAGGTTGTGACCAGGGTAACCAAACTATTATGGATTCACCAGTACTCTCATATTCTTGATACGTGAAATTGTTTTGGAGTTATTATAACATTTCCTGAAATCTTCCCCCACATTAAATTAAATATGTTAAAATATTCAAACATTGAATTTAGGCCCACTAGGTCTCATGATTTTACATAGTCTCAAGACAGATTCTCAAAAAAATATACATATATCATCAAAAAATAAAAAATAAAAAATATGAGATGTTGCATTTCCTCACCATCAGGATTTACATCACAAAAAATTCAAAGGTAGGGAAACTCATATATTTGAGGACAAAAATGATGAATTTTACCCTCATTCTCCCATGCACTCTCCTGTAGATTCCCAAACCGCCACCAGAGACACACCAGAGGAATTTATGTTTCATGAAGGATCCCCACCTACCAATACATGATATGTAATGGGTAATCAGCAAAAGTCTCCCCGTCCAAAATTTCTAAATCACCTCTCTTCATGTGTGTGATTATTCTTTGTCATATATATTCATCTTCTACACATGAAATAAATCATGTACCCGATCTAACTATAGAGTCAGAGCCAAACAATATTCCGAAATTTTCATCAATATGTAGTATCTGGAAAGGGATGATGAAACTTATAGATAGCATTTCTTACATTACAAATATTCACTATCCACGTCAAGTTTAATCCCAATAGAACATTTTGTATCCTACTTCAAACATTAAATGACTATGTCTCTGGTCTACATAACACTTATGATGACTATTTGCAGTCTCCATCATCTTCTAGTTGATCTAACCATTCTATGTATTTTCTTGCACAAACTCACTGATGATGCTTTCCGACTCTTCTGGTTTATTCCATCAATGTGTGGATCTATAGGGAGATCCATAAAGAGCCACAAATAGTGTAATACCAATGGAGGAATTGAAAGAATCTTATGAATCATACACCACTAGTAGTAGGTGATACTCCTAAATATTATTAATTTATATTATGAATTCTTATAACATGACTTCTTGAAACAGGATAGTCTGCTCAGTCTGTTCATCCGTTTTTGAGTGAAAATCTATTCTCAACTTTAACTCTATCCCAAATTCCTCATGTAATATATTCCATAACCGGGATGTAATGAGATCATCCCAATAAGAAACAATCAGATACGGAACTTGACGGAGTCGAACTATATCCTGAATGTTGTGGATTCCAAGTCCTCTATTGAAATCTAATCAATATATCTACGATGTGGGATGACATGGTGAGTCTGTCAATGATCCAACAGATGGAATTTTTTCCACTTGAAGTATGTGGTTAATCATTCATAATGTCCATCGATATCCCATCCAGCATCCATTCATGAACCTCACGGGTTTGACATAAATATGATGCACCCAAGTGTTCATCCTTCACCTGTTGGCATGTATAGAATTGGTAAATGAACTATATGATTCCATTATTTATACCCATAAACCAAAACTAACGTCAATGGTCCTGGTACTTCTTCTCCATTTCGGGATGTACCACTAATGGGTATATATGAATCTTCCTTAGAATATCCTACCACAAAACCAATAATACTACTACAATTACTTTGGAAAGAATGAAGTGGCCACCACATATTTATTATCAATTTTAATAATTCTCTATAGATATCTGATCATGTAAAATATCATAGTCAGTATCCGCTAGTTATCTCTCCCTGACTCATTTTATAAGAGGAGGAGTGGAAACCATCAACTGGAGGCAAGTTAATCAATCTCCATCGACAAATTTAAACCACAATGAGGCCTATTACATTGATTCTTAATTCAGTAACATTGAAATAGATCTCTTGGTTAGTGAATTTCCTCATCTTACCCTTCCAAGGAGTATATAAAATCATAGTGTCATACTCCTAGATCAACTCTAGCCATCAACTATGTATCATGTTCATAACTTTCAACTAGAATATATATATGAAACTATTTTGGTCATAGTAGATAGTGATTCTCTTTCCCCCAAGCTAGTGTCACCTAATCTTAGATGTGAAAACTATTATTTCTATCTCAAAGTAATTGATCATGTATTTAGGCTCATGTGGACTCAACTGGTGTTAACTATAGGCAATCAAATCATTACACTTCATCAAAACATAACCATGAAATATTCTTGTTGCATCATAGAATACCATATACATGACACCTCTATCTGGTATCCTAAATAATGTAGATCTCTTCAACTTATTTCTCAACTATTGAATGCACCATTGGCACTTCTCCATTCACAAAAAAGGCATCCCTTTATGGGTGATGTTTTTCAATGTTTATACAAATCCATAGATATTGGGTAAAAACTAATGATAGTTCACTATCAATACATGGAAACTACACACCTTGGGAAAACTATTGGTGTGGATCATATGCAAGCTGTAACTCATCATTCACTGAATCAACATCAACTCTAGTCTCCAAAATGTTGTGTCCAAAAAATGTGACCTCTCAAATAAGAAATTGGCACTTTAAATGATTCCTATAATTTGGTTGTACTTGTAGTGTTTCAATATCCATCCTCAAGTGTCTCACAAGCTCCTCCTTGAACACTATATACTCTAGGATAGTTGTTCATCACGTTTACTTGTTTTAAGAGTAAAAAATATGTTATTACAGTCACACCCCTATAAACTAATCAAATAGTTCATCAATAATTGGTAGAAGATTATTTTTATTTAAGTTCACATATTTTAGGAGTCGAAAATACAGATATTAACTCTTTCTCCCATCTGCCTTCATAGAAAACAACATAGGGTCTACCCAGGGAGAATCATTGTGTCTCCTGAATCACTTATTTTGTATGTCCTCAAAATGTACCCTAACATTATTAATCACTATAGTATATAGATGTTATTTATGCGTTGATGTTAGTATAGTCACATGGTCTATAGAAATTTAAATTCATATCTCCATGAAAAGAGGTAAACCTATAAAACGTTCAGGAATGAGGTATCTATACTGCACCACCATTATATGAAACTGTGGACTCCTATCATCCATTACAATGAGTTTCAGGCTATATAACTAATGAGTAATAAGTTATACCCTCCACTGCATCAGTTGATCCTGTGCTCCTAGGATTTACTTTTCACCAAAAAATTATTAAACACGGTCCCATCAATGTGAACACACAAAATAGATAACCAAAAACATTAAATATATACATCAACTATGGAAATGTAGTCCATAACATGATTGAAATTGTATGGTATTGACATAAATACCAAGAGATAAAAACTAAAAATCTAACCTATAAGATTCATGTCACACTATCTGCACTTGGGTTTCATCATTGTGTGTCGTCCCGTAGGAGTCTCTAAGAAAAAGTGTTGAGTAAATAGTTAAACCATAATCTACGATTCTATAAAAAGATTCCTGTAATGAAAATAATCACTAAAACATATGCCTATAAAATTTTGTTATAGTTGAAATGAAACATATCATACCTAGTATCATCCATGTAGCCTCATGGTTATATGAATTTGTAGCCTGTAGTTGGCCACATCCAATCAAACCAAATCCATAATCATCATTTGGACAACCAGGGGTGGTGGTGGTAATATGTCAACCCTCTATCAACCTCCTACATACATGACTTCTCCTATACCATGTCTTATACCTTAATGACCTTACAAAAATTGACAGTGTATCTGCCTAAGAGATCCCTCGACCATATCCTAATCAGTAATACAATAAATCACAAAATTTCTTTCTAGATGTGTCTGACCATCTTAAGAGAAACACAACTATTCATATGGATAACTCAAGTCCCCCCCACCGAGAACCTTGAACCACTAAACCTGATTCATGGGATCACTCTATGAGGTACCTAACCATCTTGGAAACATAATATTATCATCATTTACCTCCTATTAATGCCTCAGCTATCAGGTGACCAAAGTTTGCTGCCATGACTTGTGACATCTCTGAATAAATTTTTTTTCACCAACGTGGCTCAATAATGTACCCCATAATATTTTTAAACAATAAGTGATAATCATTATTCCATGATTTCATGGAATAATACCTTCTTGATTTTCCTTTCACTGAAGAACTAGTCTCAATACATATACAATGAGTAGTGAGAGAGACCTGTAAACATTTATGAATACATTTCCATTGTCATATTGTCATACTAGAGATGCACAAGTCCCTAGTTGTGTACCGATCACAACATGTATGGATAGATCTCCTCTCTGAAGATTTGCTCATTGTATATCCAAAATAGAGTTATATTTTCATGTAACTAAGACACCAATCCCTACCATGACACTGTAGATCCCTAAAATAGATCAACCATTAGAACTATTGTCTGATCGCCAATCCTCCACTTTTGGAGGAAAAAAAGGTCGGATGAATCTATCCAATCCCCATCCATCTGGGGGACAGTCTCACCCCGAAACCTGGGAGGACACTAAATCTGAAACTCATGAAACACACAGAGCCTACAAGAATCCTCAAATTTTAGTTGTGGTACTAGATAATTGCCTATGAGTGGTGCTAATTCTGGAAAACAACTTGATGTTTTTATCTCTAGTACATTCCCTTGAAATGATACCTCATCATATAACAGATCATCCTCATGATCATGTGGGATAATCCTAGATGGATTTATATATAGAGTAATCCTAGAATAAAACAAGATGTGGCACATTCAAGAGAGTATATCTAGATATAAAACTCGAGGAGTACATGAAATCCACAACAATTCCAATATGATGCACGTACCAATAATTTCCCTTGAACATACTATTCTCATGTACCGAGTTGATAAATAATCTTATCAAAGTCATGGGGAAGTGATTTTTTTGCTGTTACACTAACACTGGGGTCCCTAGCCTAAATATTGATCTCAAAACAAATAACACTATTTTCCAAAATCAATATCACAAACTCCCGATACTAATGTAGAAAAAACCCACCCATATATTACTTTGAATCATAACTACCAATAGGGGTCCAACTAGTCACTACCCCAATAACACATAAAATAGGTGTGGGGTTTGAGACCAGTGCTAAATAGTCTTATCCCATAAATGGGATTCATTATCCTAAATTACCAATAAAATCTCTCAAATCTCCATGCCACACAATGTTGAAATGTATATATATTAAATTAATACATACATTCATCTATTATCCCACAACCAATGTATGACCAAAAATAAAATAAATACTAACAAGGCTAAATATACACCTACTATAAAGAGAGTCTTTACATAAGTCCAACTAAAGCTGTATAGAGTCCAACATGATCCATTGGAAATTAGTAAGTCAATGGTATTCTCTTGATAAATATATTAGTCTTCCCAGTACCAATTTTACCACACCTGCTCCCTATCCGCTTAGAACACCATAAAATGGCCTCCTTTTAACAAGACATGACAAGTATGGGAAAGCCCATGCATGGGTGTGTGTAATGATAC
Organism: Viscum album; assembly: GCA_963277665.1. Taxonomy (NCBI): domain Eukaryota; kingdom Viridiplantae; phylum Streptophyta; class Magnoliopsida; order Santalales; family Viscaceae; genus Viscum; species Viscum album. The sequence continues at coordinate 1,943,430,980 of OY728165.1, forward strand.
CCAGTAGGGAACCCGAAAAACATTAAAAATTATGCACCAACTATATTCATCTCAATACAAGGTAAGAAATAATATGTATAATAGACACCAATTTTAAAATAACCCAGATATACTTAAGAGGGAGATCACACCATCTGGAGGACATAACCAACTATGATCCATAGCATTCTTCTTAGAGAATCATTCATTCTGGGAGATTGAACTCCCTGATCCAAACTGTCATAGGAGAACATCGACGAAGTGGTATGGTTAATTTGGGCCCCACCCAAAGAAAACGTATTAGTATAATAATACTCTGACACATTGATAGGGATCATTCCTAGAACCACTAGAGGAAACTAAGAACCCAATCAAGATCACCCACCAACATATATGATAATATTAAAATGATTCCGCAAGCCCTAAAAATGTGGAAAACTAGTTGAATGATAAAATTCCTACTTTGTTCGATCACACAGATTCAAAAAACTCAACTAGGTATGATAGATGATTGAATTATAGTCTCGTGGAGGGATTCCAGAACTCTATATGTGATGCAACCTACGGAATGGATTACAATACATTGATGTGGATACAATTCCACATTATACCCTTAGGAAAAATGATCAGGATATCACACACAAACTATAATTGTTTGAACTAGGAAATTAAAGAGTGTAAATAACACATGATGGGATTAAATGACATGTTCAAGGGGGGATGTAACGCCCCGAACTTAGTTACCTAGAGTCGGTGCATTATTACATAACATTGGCATGATCAAAAAGAATTAATGTCTCGAAATACCAATCAGTTTAGTATTTTTGGAAACAATATTCATACATAAGTTCAACATTACAACTTGAAAATAAATACAACGTGAATTTATTCCATTAGATATATACAAGCCTCCTAGATTATGCCTGCAAGTCACTCAAAACTAATTTTTTTATATCGTGATAAAATGAAACATAATAAAGGGGTGAGTTCAAACACTCAGTAAGGGTAGGAAATACAGTAGAAGATAACATAAATATTATGAATCATTAATAATTGAAACAATATGACATTACCTATAATAATCATGAATTCTTTTATGGCAGGAATATGAGTTGAGTAAATAATGCCATAATAAAACTCAATCAAGGGTATTCTACTAGTCTAATGACCCCATGAACTGTCAATATTATTTTCATAATGAGGGAACTTATAATGTCATACATTCTGAAACATTTTCTCAAGGCCTTGGCCAAGATGTCTAAAAATGAATAAGGCCTCGGCCAAAACCATATATCAAATTGGGAATGTTCTCTTCCAATTCCATGTCTAGTTGTCTCATGAGACCTACCGATTCCTTGAGGAGATATATGGGGCTCCACTCGTCACTTATTAAGTCTAATACATTCTTCATATGATAAGGTTCAAATATAACATAAACATTCATATTAAAACTAGCACACAAAATGTCAATACATTAACTATAAACCACGATTGGTATATAAATAGCATATCCACTGTCAAACATATCAATAAAACTTCAATAAATTATGGAAGTTTTGTATTATAATAAATAAACATTAAATAAACCATAAATCCATCAAAGGATGTTGACATAGATGAAATCAAAACCATTTTAGATAAATATCTCTTTCTCTTATGAAATCATTTAAGAGTCACATAATTATAAACAAATGCATTTATTTTGAAAATATTCTTATAATACTGTATGGGAAGCTTCTTGTGGTGTTATAATGACTGAAAATAGCCGCACCCACCGCATATGTTAAAAAACATTCTTACATTAGTTTTGTCGAAAAGGTCATAAAGTACATTGTTTGGAAAATGATGGAAAGATTCCATTATAAAAATCTTATAAAAGTCAAAAAAGGTTATAAAAGATTTATTCCCATAATATAGAAAATAATAATAAAAATTGTAATACATTTTTAATAAATATGGATGTGGATGATAAAGTGGTCCCAGTAGATAATTATGAATAAACAACCTCATATAATAACGAGATTTGTAAATTAACCCTTACATTCTAATTTTACTTGGTCAAGAGTAGGTTAACCACTTGTATAATGGTGAAATAATTATTATTAAATTAAACAAGAATCATATACATTAATATGATATCATATATGATCTTTTAACAATGCTTTGCTAATAATATCTTTGTATTATCGTCATTTTTGGTGTTAACATATTCATTTTCCATTATATGATTTGTTAGGTAAGTAATTTTTGTTATGGGTAGGATGTATCTTATTAATATTCAGAATGATATTAAGTCTTTAAATTTTTTTATTCATCTAATGAACATTAGTCTTGAATGGATACGATAGAGAATGAATCTCATCGCGTTCGTGGACATGGTAATCGGTACGTACGTACGAGCGACGATATTAGTCTTTTGATATTAAAATAATGTATAATTGGATGGTATATAATATATAACGAATAATTATCATGTTATATTAATTATTTACATCAATTACAAATCATTATTATACCCATCTAAATAATAATGTATTAAATAACAATTACTCCATGACGTGAAGACGGTATGCCGTACGTATGCACGTATGGTGATATTTCATTCAAAGGGTTGATAGAATAATAAATATTGTTGAACCATATTTATAATAACATCACAGTATATAGAATATACTGGAGTTATTATTTTAGAATGGGAACAACAAAGAAAGAGGAAGTCGAAGAAGAAAGGACCATGAAAGAGGTGAGGAATTATTTACCTTTTCTTAATGTTCTTCTTTTTGATTTGTTCAAAAGTTCCCCATAGGATTGATTTTTGACTAAAATAAGGCCTATTGGATAAAGGGAGGATAGTTGAGAGTGTATTTGGATGGGTTTTGGCTGAGTTAGATGGCTTTGAAGGTGTGAATTTTAGAGAAGGTTTAGTGGCCATTTATGAGAGAGGTGAGAGACACATTAGGGAAAAGCTAAAAATATTATTTTATAATAAATTTATTTTCCATTTATAATGGCTTGAGAATGAATTATTTAATGGAGAAGGTCTGGATTTGTTTAAAACCCCTCAAAAAATAGGTTTTAGATAGGTTTGGTTCACTATATTATCATTATCTATTAGATATAACTCTTAGTTAAATAGTTTGGAATTTACCATGTCTCTTTGTATTTTTATATTATAAGGTTAATAAACATACTAAAAACTTCCAAGCGAACCCAAAGTGGTTCATTAATTATACACCTATCATTATATATGACATTTGGCCTATCTTTATATTTTTAGGAATAGAATATCTATTAATAATATAATATTTGTTTTAAAATATTTTTTATGTCAATTATGAAACTATTTGGTATTTTGTTTTTTCTAAATTCATTAATACATTATTACTGAAAAAAATTCATATAAACAACCGTAATATCTAATATTAACCTATAAAATTAGTGGGATTTATTAAAAGTCTCAAATTAGATTTATTTGTATATTTATAATGTCAATTATTTATATATTTCATTAATTATGCTATTACTGCATCATCATTGTGACATAAATAAATTAAATTATATTATGTCTAAAAAATATAAATAAAATACTATTTGGTAGGAAATATTTTTAAATTTATAATTAATATTTATATTTGAATTTATCTTATGTGTAATGATATATTAGAAAAATAATAGTTTTTAAACATTAATTTTAACTCTTTTTTCTCTTCTTTGAATTAAATAACAATAAATGACCTCATCAAAACAATGTGGAGAAAATTGGTTCATATTTTATTCCTAATGTTGGTTTTGGTTGAATTATACTTATCTAATAGAATTAGGAAATGTGTTAGGGTAATAATAATATCATTTTTTCCCCCAATTATCTTATTTACTCTTAACCATGGTAAATAAAAGTAAAACGTTACTATTCACCAAAAAATATTTTCATCTTATTAAACCACTTGTTACATACAAATATCAAGCATGTCTCTTAGATTTTTGAAATAATACTCATAGTAGTGGTAAAATTAAGTGTTATATAAATTTATAAATGCTCTTAGGAGGTGGGTAAATGACTGTAAAAAGTTCAATAAAATTTTTCTATATCTAAAATTATTATAAAATAACTCCAATGAATCACATTGAACATATATAGGCATTATGTATCTATTATGAACTAAAATAAATTTAAATAAAATAAATAATTATTTAAAAAATCTGTTTTAAACTATAACTCAGTGTTTTTCACTATTTATTATGAATTGAATGTTAGATGAAAAGTACCAAAAATTCACCCTAAGCTAATTTTGACATTATGAATCCAAAAATGAAGTCTATTTTGAAAGATAAAATTTATAAAATTTCATAAAGTGGGTATTACTGTACATAACAGCTAGTTTGATTGGTTGTTTTTTGTTAGAACTCAATGTTGCGTATAACAAACGATATTGTATTATTCAAAGAGAAGCATACCGTGGAAGCTTGGGGTGTTTCTGGGTACATTGTTTGTTCACTATTATATTTCCTACCTCTGTGGAATATCCTCATAAAACATGTACTTCCATATTAAAAATTTTCATTATGAGTTCAATGAAAGTATACACACACATTTCTTTACTCATGTCGCATGGTTGTGTCCATGTACTGAAGCCAAGTCCATGTATGGATGTGTGTATGAAAAGCCATATCTATGTAGTCGTACACTGTGTGTTTGTGCCTGTGTAACATAACCCATTCCTATATTCATTAGATGTACACGCCATGTTATACTAGGGGGGGTCACATGCCTTATGATAGGGGTCACGCATCGTGTGATCTGTAACTCTGGTTGACACCTAATCATCGTAGATTGGGGGAACACATGGAATGTAATTTTTAAATGGATTCCATGTTTTTTATGAATTTAAATATCCATATTAGAACACCTCCACATTGATCCATGCTCAACTAGATCCTCCGATCTAGGTGTAATCATCTGATCGGGGTTCATACATGCCTCTAATCTCTATATCTACATGTTTCTTTTTCTAATTTTCTCATAATCATTGTCGATGATCTACATGTGTTGTGAATCAAGAACATTCTTGAAAACATGTCATAAACCCATTTATATCTACATAAGTTCATCCACCACTATCTTTTCATCTCAATCATGTCACCTATCATGAGTCAAGATTATTTTGAGGATCAATTGTAGAAAATAATGGTTGTGAAATTATTAATGATTGGGTGTTTTTTTGAATCATTGGACAAAATAAAACACCCATGAAAAATGTGTAATGATTTGAGGGAGAAATCCAAAATCATAATTTGATGAAAGTCCCTCAGCCAATGTTTTTTTCTCCTCAATTAACTAAGAGATATGTATAATCAAAGGGATATAATCAATATACCAAAAATAAATAATTTTATTAAATGAAAATATCATAAAATTTTCTAGAGAAATTATATTTTTACAGAATTGAACCAAGGTCATTTGAGATCAAGAATGGGAAAACATCAAATGATAAAAAAATCCAACTGAGTGTTTGGATCAATCAATGACAATTAAATATTTAATTATTATTGTTAAGGAGATCCTTCAACCCTACTTGGATTCAGATCCATGGTTTGATCATTATTTTTTTGTCATACACAGAGAATGATCTCCCCAAAAAACATCTTGGTCTCCAGTGTTTAGATTCTAAACCCGATACAAATACTATTTTTGTATACTTATTGAGGTTCAAGTCTTTTTATTGATGATAAATAAAAAATATCATTAATTTAAATTGTTCATTTAATTTCACACCGTTGAAAAAAATTTCATAAATGAACCTTTCCAAACAATGTTATGTCACACCCATGTTAAAATTAATTTTCAGGATTCGATGGTTCCTTCATTTTTTTTATCTAGGCACATGTTTATGATTTACTAAGATTTTTCCGGAAAACAACAAACACCATCTATTAAATATTTTATTATTTTTGAATCATTTAATTCAGTCCCAACGCGATTTATAAAGAAAAGACATCTCAGTGTCTGGCCTAAAAAATAATCCATAAAATATCTTAATGTATTACATGTAAAATAAGAGGTGTTACAATCAACTTATATAAAATAGCCGTGATTATTTTATTAAAAATTATCCATGTTCATTCAGCTTGATTTTGACCAACCACATTATCCCAATAACATTGTTTCATACTGGTCATGAACAATTTACTAGGTATCATTTATCTCAATCTCATATAAATGTTAATTCCAATATTCACCCTAATATTTTGTTCAAATTCAACTAAAACTGATTTGGATTCCATTAGTGTGATATGTGATGTCTGATTTGGTATTGTTTGTTTCTTTCTTGTCTAAATAGATGTTTTTTTTGTTTTCCAATGATGTTTTCAAATTTCATATTTTAGTATATTGTATTATATTTTATATATTTTATTCTCATGTGAATTTCCTCATATAGATACTTATCTATGATATTTATTATATTTTTTGGATCACATTTATATTCAATTTTTCTATTGTCATTGTAGGTATAAAATTAATATTCGAAAACATTATCAATAATTTTTTATGAATGTAAGACTTTAAATAACCCTCACATCATAATAATCCACCAATATTTACAAAAAATTATCCATATGAATTTCACATATTATATTCGATTAATATCCAATGAATATTTCTTCGTTCAATTATTCATTAGATATTCCACTTACAGATGTTTTATCAGAAAAAATAAATGATGACAAAAACTATAAAATAATTTACTTAATGATCATTATTATAACAAATCTCATTGATATTTTTTCCCATATTATTTTTAAAATTAATTTTTTACATTAACAATATTACTAAAAATTTATCTATATAAAAATGTATAATGTTCATATTATCTACCTTTCTTATTTAAATTTCTAAAAAATTCAATTATTCCAATACAACAATAAATTTTTTTAATGAGTGTATAGAGAATTATAGAGTTTTTTTGTTATATGCTTCTTTATATAGAGTTTAAATCCATTTCTTATGTACAAATATTAGTATTCAGTTCTCAACATTAGTTTATAATCACTCATTTATCAATAAAAATCCCTTAAGGAATATCTAAACATTTTCGTAGAATCCTACTTTTGATTATTAAAAATTATGTTGGTCAATTTACTAAATGAATCAATAAAAGTAATGAAGTAAAATATCCACATATGTAGATTTATGGGTCATTATCCCACAAATATTTTATTAAATGAGATTTTGTGGTCCGTTTGATTTTATTTAAACATTCAAATGCATTATTATTATAATCATCCATTTTTTATGAGATGAAAATATAATAATATTTTCCATTTAGTTGTGGTATTTTTCTTATAGATTTTCCATATGAATGTTTTCACTTTCACTTTTCCAAAATATTCTAAATTTTTCAATACATTAATTTTTTTCCTCCATTTCAATAAATAAATTTCATTAGAAATATATTCAATATGAAAAATATTTATGATTTCCCATTCTACCTTAGTAATATTTTTTCATTATTTCAATATTATAATGATACACAAATCATTATAGAAAAGAAATTCATTACCATCATCCTAATATTTTCTAAAAAATGTATGTTGTTTTTTATCACATAGCCATATAAATATTTTTTTTACAAAAGCCAATATTCTTCAATGGTGGTTTTTAAAATTATTTGAATATTTTAGGGACTATAAATTTTTAAAGTAAATTCTCTTTATTAATGATCTTCTACATTTTTATATATTATTATATCAATTTTCTTGTTTATGGAACAACCGCTTTCAAGGATCCATGATTTTCTATATTTTTATGATTTTAAAGAAAACTGATTATTGAATGATATTTAATAATGTTTGTTCCTTCACGAATCCACTTATTCTCCAACATAGACATTTATACAAGATTAATTTCATTAATTATTTTTAAAATAGATATGGTTTATCACATATTCAAGAAAAATACTCTTGGAATCCTCACTGGTTTTTCATATGAAACATTCTAGTAGAATTGGATTTTTAGTTTCACTTTATTTATTTATTTATTGTGTTTATATTTTTTCTTTAATTATTAATCCCCATTTTTTCAAGAATATTATTTATGGGAGACATAGTGTTGTAATATCTATAATAAGATTTCCCAGATATTTCCTGGTAGTAACAAAATAAATTTAGTCTCTATCTAATATAGAAAAATTATTTTTCATTTTATGATGTTTTTTAAGGATTTTATATCTTTATATATTCATTTTCTTCTAGCATGGAAGATATTTATTAATGGGGATTTTTTAAAATTTTATTTATATGATGGATTTCTGATATCCAGAATCATCCCAATATTTCTAGGAATGTTTTTCATACACCTGCATACATAGAAATATCATTTGAAAATTTATTTTTGGTGTGAAAAGTTGTATCATGATTCTTGGGAAGAATATTATAAACAATATGATATTATTTTTATTTTACCTCAAAATACATTCTGAATATTTTTCTCAATATCATTATGGTTCTTTCGACCTCATGAACTCTCAAATGAGTTTTACAATCCACATTTTCTTCATATAATCTTCATGACTAACATATTCAATCATATTTCACTATTATATCACTTTTATTTTGAGGTTCAAAATATATTAAATGTACAGGTAAACCAATTTAAGAAGATATTACATTATAATACTCTTGTTCACATATAAAACAAATTAATCATTCTTATTAAATTAGATTTATATTTTTCTCATTCTATGCCACATGATCTTATATTTGCTATTATTCACTCTTTATGTTTTACCTCATTCTATTTCAATGTTTTATGAATAATCCATTTCTCAAAATTTTATATTTTTTCGGAATTTTTATATATTTTCAGCTTCTAAATAATTATTTTTATTAGAGTCATATTTATCTTTATTACTCGATATACTTATTCCTTTTCTATTAATTTTTTTTCATACGTTAGTTATATTTTTTTATATTACATGCATGTTTTTCAGCACTTATTCCGCCATTTTTTTATTAAAAATAATATTTGTAATCAAAAAAATATTATTAAGAAAATTAATAATAAAATACCCAATTCGTCCACCTAAAAAACATTGAAGTGGGAGTTTCCCCCATATTTTCCATTACATCTATGATAATTTCGGGAGATATGAGACATTCATGTACCATTCATTTCATTATATTATTTTCCATTATGTCACTATGATTAATAATATCACTATATTGTATTTTTCCATTCTCAAGGGTTTAATGTCCATTTCATATATGGTATCATTTTTTACTATAGAAGCTTTTCACATATCATATTCAACTATAATGGTACATAATTCATCAAGAGGTGTGTTATATTTATCTTTCATGCTATTAATTATAATATCAAAAATAACTGTAAATATTCAAATAATTTTATGAATATTTATACAATATTTCATGTAATATTTGAATATTAGGTTGATGCAGACAATTTCATCAAATATAGTGAATTACTTCTCAATAATTTCTATATCAATCGTCATTAAATATTCGAACATGCTACAAAAATTTTTTATATTTTTTCAATTAATTTGGAATTTCTTTCAAATATATGTTTTGGTTTGTTCCATGTATCATTATATGTTATCATACCATTCACCTTTACAAAACTAATTTTTGAAATAAATTAGAATATAATTTCTAACATTACCATAATCCTCCATAAATATTTATAAAAAATTATTGGAAAATTTTTCTCTATGGGTTGAAACCCAATTGTAGTTGAAAAATTACATCTAGGACATGTGATAAAAGATAGGGTAACTTTTTGTCCAACATTGATATGATTTTAGGTTGAATGATTAAATTCATATTTTTCCCCTAATTTGAGATTTAAAAATACAATTATATGGAAACTGAACATTGGATCTAATAAAAATTGATTGTAGATAGGATCGTGATAACCACATAAAATGGGAGAGAACCATTGTTGATCATTTTAGATACTTAAATTAATTTAATTTAATCCCTAAAACATTCTTTGTTTATTTTATAAATAAACATTATATAAGAATCTCACAAGAATGATTTTAGATGAAATTAAAAAAAGTCTCATACAATTTCAAAGTTTATCACATAGTGTGGGTGACTACATCCCTACAATGGAATCTCTCATTTTCCACTGAAGTTCACTATTATAGAGAGGATTATTCAATGATTAAACTCGCATATGTCTCTTTGTTTCTCCAAATAGGTTTTATTGTTCTATATCCTGTGAGTTTATAAAATATTTGATACATATCTAAGAGGAAAAAAATAGTTATGAATATTTTCCCATACATCTCATTGAATATTCATCATGATTTCATTCATCTAAAATGTATAATTGGCCATACTCAATGAAATTTATTTCGATTTACTAAAATTGATCTATTAGATGTTAAAAAAATTATGCCCTAATATTTTTTCTTATCTATCTATGTAATACCTCTGGCAATTATATTTTTCTACTAACATAATTAGAGATCCTTGTTCGCATATAATGATAGAAACCTCTATCAGAAGTTTTTACAGGAGAATCATTTTGGTTGCTCTAATTCAACCAAAACAAATCCTAGAATGAAACATGTATAACTAAAAAAATCAAAAAATCAAAATTTTTATACTTGTGAACAATGTATGAATTGTTTAAATTTTCATCACCTATTTATAAGTTATCCAAAAGTAGAAAAATTTTGAAACCCAAAAAAATTTATTTTTCAACCCAATTTAGTGGGAACTTCTTAAAAATTAAATAATAATCATGAAACTCTCTAAAAATTACATGTCTCTATATTTCATCTATTTTATTTATCATATGAGTTTTGGATTTTATACAAACATATGTATCTCGGTAGAATAAGAAAAATTGATATATCATTATAATATTTTTGATATAATGACATTTAAAATATTAAAAGAAGATTCTAGAAATACATTTCTGATAGAATCTATGTCTAATGTCTTCATTATAAAATCCACTATCTGATGAAAACTATTCACATCACCCCTTTTAATTATTTTAAGAACTCCACCTAGTCATCCTGGATCAACTCAAACATCATATATTTCTCTTTTTCACAAAATTAAATCTAGTAAAACATATTTAAATCATCTTTCTAAAAATATTGTCATTGATTATTCAATTTTCTTATGTCTAATAGATATTTTTATAATTTATATTTATTATACAGTATCATCATGACAACCCACATTCGTTAGTGAATCTCATGAATTTTATATGTCAATCATCATATAACTTTTAAAAAAACCTTTCAATATTAAAATACATACAATATTTTTATCTATAACATGTATATTTTTGTGTCTATATAACATGTTTTATTTATGTGGAGTAACATGGTATCAACTTCTAAATAATTTATTCACATGATTACTTATTGGTCTAGTTACAACATCCATGGTATTTTTCTTATATTTGATTCATGTATTACCATGTATAGAATTTTTACGTTTAGAAAGTCTCAATATTGTAACAATATGAATACTCTATCAAGTAATTTTTCTTTTTTCCATCTGATGATATCTTCCATGTTGCATTAATTTTTTTAATTGTTATTCACATATACCTATTAAAATCAAAGCACTAAATCATTTTCTACTAACTATGTATGTGGTCCATCCAAATAAACTATGTCCAGTAATCTTTATCTAGTGGTTTGTGTCGTATAAACTATATATTCCCCTTTGACATCAAACAATTTAAAAAAACTTGTACAAATATTTTATTGGATCATGATTTAATTCATGATGTTAGAATAATTAATGAATGGGTTAACATCATCTAACATGAAGATTTTTTATTATTAAACATATGGAAAATTCGTTCACCTTCTACCATAACATCTTACGAATAATTTTTTTTAAATTTAAAAGCTATCCTCTCCCTAATTTAATAAAAACATTTACAAAAAAAGTTTGTTTTCAAAAAACACAAAACATTGTTATAAAAACATAAAAAGGGTTTTAAAATGCAATTATGTTTTTAATAATATATTGACTAGTTTTTTTATTAATATAAAATAATATAAAATATTGAAAATTACAATTCATTTAAATATAGGAAACTTAATTATCAATTTAATTTATTCTTAATTTTTGAATTTTATCATTTATTTCCAAATTTTTAATCAATACATTATATTAAATTCTTCATTTTAAATTTATTTATAAATTGAATTTAATAAGATTTCTAAATAAAGAGGAATTTTAATTCATAAATGATTATATGTTTATATAATATTATCAATAACTTATAACCACCCCAATAACCCTCATAAGATCAATGGGTAAATGGTGGTTATCAAAGATGGGGATCCCTCAATCATGGGTCTCACTATGATTTATGCTAGATTAATCATCTCTTACATGAAATGTTTCTCATGTATTACATGTAGATGACCTTCAAGGGTTTGGTATATTAGATAACATAGTTACACCAACAACCTAGAACAATTGAAAAAATTATCCTCATAAGAAATAATCCAATTGATTGATTCCATTACATATCTATTATACATAGATTACATAAAAAGAAAAATTGTTTTATACTAAAAATTCATAAGATATATAAATATTCTCATATTTAATAGTTATAATTTTTTTAATATTTCATGGGTTGTTTTAAATTGGTATTGAAATTGATACAAGCTATTAAATATATTATGTATTAAAAGGGTTAAACATAATAATATCTGAAGGTGTTACATAATTTGGAATATATTACATGCCACTGAATATTCTAAAATACATTATCTTATAACATGATTTATTTTCTACAATATAATTCCAATTCATAAAATTTTGAGTTTTAATAATCTTGTTCCTCATGATTAATATTATGACCTTCCAAGACTTATCATCAATTATCATAATCAATAAACAACCTCTATTGTAGGAAGAAACACTAGTGGGAAATAAAATATCAATGTGGGAACAATTATGGGGGTTTCATTCATTATATACGAACCTCTTAAAACATACCTGTATAGACTAACATTGTACACAATTCTCATAAAATTGAATATCACTAAAAGATTTCTCAAATAATATCCCCATATTCATAATCACGTCATGTCATTAAATACTCACATTATCAATTATCTTATGAATAAATGATATGTTATCTAACATTGGGACACGATAAGAATTGATATTATTCATTTGATACCATCCATGAAAAAATAATTAATCAATTATATAAAGTTTCAATCATTATTATGAGGGAGTCATAGATAACTCATAGACTACTAGAATCAGAACAACATTTATAGTCATTTTGAAATATAATTCCAATGGATATTATGTTTCACATTACAGTGGTTACCCAACTATGAAATTAAATGTTATTAATCATCATATAATAATTTTATATTTAGATATATAAATTTATAAACTTGTTATGAAAAATTATATTTATTATTTCAAATAAGCTACCACTGATTTAATCTCCATTAAATTAATGAATCATTATATTTTAGGAAACATTTGAATGGAGTATATTGAGTCCAAGATATAGTCCTCCAAGATGACACAACAATATACATTTTACAAAACAAGTATTTCAAAAACATATTATACAAAAATTATGGATCACTATAGTTTTATTTATAATTTTTCATAATGTAAAATTTTTTTCTCTTTATATTACTAGGTATTGTACATTAGATACATTTAATCACAATATTCATTGATTTAGGACAACTATTTCTAGATAGGACTATCTCCATGTCTCTTCCAAGTCATATTTTAATTATTTCCTCTAATATATAGTCACGTATCCTCACCCTTAGAAACTAAATTATTTTTGTGTTCCTTAAATACTATATATTTTTTAGACTTTTCGATTTTCATTGAATCTCTATATTACCTCAATCTGTCTTTGATAGAATTTAATGACTCGCCCAATAGTGCTAACAGAATCATATCTATGTCCCCACAATATATTTCGACATCAATATTTTTAACATATATTAAAATTATATTAAAATATCCAATATGGTCTTTAAATGTATTAAAATAATTACTTTTAATGAAATAAAGTTATATTTTGTTATATAATATTCAAAATAATTATTTCTTCAGGTATAAGGATTAAAATTTATAGTAGATAAAATAATCAATTTACTCAAATGAAACATTATAAATAACACTATTTAATAAGGAAAATAAATATATGGTTCACTCCTTAATAACATTATGATTTTCATCATTATATATAAAAACATATTTTGATGGGCTAATAAAGTGGAAACCATATTTTTAATACCACTAAATTAATAAAAATGATTGTATTAATAGAAATGAAAACTCATGAAAATTATAAAAATGCAAATTATATTTACAACGGAACATATCTATCTAAAATTTCATAGATTATTTGTATTGCACCACCCCCAGAATCCCAGAGTTGGTGTGTTATTAAATATCATTGGCATGATCACAAAATATCATGTCTCAAAATACAGATCAGTTTAATATCCTTTGAAGTATTAGATACATTCATAAGGTTTACATTATATCATAAAATGGAAAACTACAAAAACATTGTTTCCATAGAAAACATAGAGATCCCATAAACTATCCCTGCAGGTTAGTCATAATATACTTCTTTGAATCTAGGAAAATATAAAACATAGAAAGGGGTGAGCTCAGATGCTCAGAAAGGATAAAAATATAACAGAATCATTCATTAATAAGCATAAACATTTAAGGAAATGTATAAATCTATAAAAATTGAATTTTAATCCAAATCCACATCATAATATTAAAAATATGAATAAAAATAATTCCATTTACATACTCATATAGATATTCTACTAGTTGAATAATCACATGAAATCTCAATAGACACTTTCATAATGATGAAATCCATAATTCCAGACATCATAACAACATTGTCAAAGACTTGTTCCAAGACTACAATTATGATTTTGTCAAGGCCTTGTGGAAAGACACTAATTTGTATCATTAGACCTCCCAATGCATCGAGGACCTATATTAGGGTCCACTTTCCACTTACAAAGTCCAATGCATTCCTCATTAGAAAAGGTTTAAACATAACATAAACATTCGTATTAAAACGAGCTTATTAAATGTCAATAATTTATCCATAAACCATGAATGGTATTAAAAAAACATCCATAATCAAACATATCACAAATCCTTCAATAAAATATGTAATTTTTGTGTCATAATAAATCAACTTTAAATAATCATAAAATACATCAAAGGATGTTGAAATTGATGAAATCAAAACCTTTTTTAGACAAATATCTCTTTCTATTTTGAAATAATTTAAAATTCATATTATTATAAAAGGAAACACTTATTTCTGAAATATTTTTATAATTTTGTAAGGTATGCTTAGACGATGTTAAAATGGAGGAAAATTTCCACACCCTCCGTATAAGTTAAAAAACATTCATACCTTAATTTTGTTAAAAATGTCATAAAGTACCTTGTTTGGAAAATGACAGAAAGATTCCATTCAAAACCTATAAGGTCAAATATGAGTATAAATTTCATTACCCCTTTTTATAGTAAATATTTAACATGTATTGAAATACATTTTTAAGAAACATGTATGTGGATGATAAAGAGGTCCCATTAGATACTTACGTCAAAACAACCTCAGATAAAAAAGATATTGCAGAATTAACCCTTACCTTGTACATTTCCATGGTCGAGGGAGGTTAAACTCCAATATAATGGTGAAATAATTGTTATTAAATTATAATGGAATAATATATATTAATATTATGTCTGATATGATCTTTTAGCATTTCTTTACTAATAACATCTTAGTATTATCGTCATTTTAGGTGTTACCAGATTCATTTTCCTTTATATGACTTATTACATAAGTAAAATTTTTTAGGGATAGGATGTATCATATTCATATTCATAATGATATTAATTATTTAAACATTATTTTTAAACATGTAATGAAAATTTGTCTTGAATGGATTACGATGGGGAATGAATCTCATCGCGTTTATGGAGACGGTAATCTGTACGTACACACGAGGAATAATATCATTATTTTAATATTAAAATAATATATTATTGGATGTTATATCATATATATAGAATAAATATCATGTTATATTTATTATTTACATAAATTACACATCATTATTATACCCATCTAAATAATAATGTATTGGATAACAATTACACCTCTACGTGGAGACGGTAAGCCTTACGTATGCACGTATGGTGACATTTCATTCAAAGAAATGATAGAATAATGAATATGGTTGTACCATATTTATAATAACATCAAAGTATATACATTATACTAGAGTTATTATTTTATAATGGAAAAACGAAGAAATAAAAAGTTGAAGAAGAAAGGAACTTGAAAGAGGTGATGAAATATTTACCTCTTCTTCAGTTTCTTCATTTTGGATTTATCAAAAGGGCTCCATAGGTTGTATTTCTGACTTTAAAAATTCTTATAGGATTAAAGGAGAGTATTTGAGAGGGTATTTGGGAAGAGTTTTTTTTAGAAAAATTTCTTTTAATGTTTTAATTAGTGAGATGGGTGAGTGACCTTTTATAAGAGGGGTGAGGGAAACCATAAGAAAAGTTGGAAATATTATTTTATAAAAAATAATTTTCTATTTCTAATGGATCCAATATGAATTATTTTAATGATAAGGTGGGGATGGGTCGAAAACCACTCAACCAATAGGTTTTATATAGGTTTGGGTCACTATATTAACTATATCTTTCAGATTTAACTCTAAGTTAAATAGTTTGATATTTACCATGTCTCACTGAATTTTTATATTATATGGTTAACAAACAGACTATAAACTTCCAATAGAATGTTATGTGGTTCCATAATGACATATATAATATTATTTAATACCTTTGGCTGAATTATACATTTTTTAGGAATAACATATGAATTAATAATATAATGCTTTTTTTAACAACTCTTTTATGTCAATTTTGTCACTCTTTGGTATTTTGTTTTTTCTAAATTTATAATAGAATTGTTAATTCAAAAAATTCCATTTAACCAACCCAAACATGTTATACAACCTTATAAAATTATCATAATTAATAAAAATTCTAAAATTACATTTATTTGGATATTTATAATATCAATTAATTTAATAGTTTATTAATTAGGTAATTACTACATCATCATTGTGTCATTAATAAACTATATTATATAATTTATGAAAAATATAAATAAAATAAAATTATATAGGAAATATTTTTATCTTCATAAAAAATATTTATAGTAGAATTTAACTTATTTGTAATTCTATATTATAAGTGGATAATTTATTAATCGATGAATTAAACACTTTTAACTCATCATTGAATTAAATTATAATAAATGACCTAATCTAACAGAATTGGAACTAATGGATCATATTTTATTCCTAAGGTTGTTTCTGGTCGAATTAAACATCTCCAATAGATTTCAAATATTTGTTTGGGTAACAATAATTTCATTTTTACCCTTAATTACCCTATTTACTTTTAACCGTCGTAAATAAAATTAAAAAGTTACTATTCACCAAAAAATATTCTCAACTTATTGAAACACATTTTAATTGCTGATATCAACATTGTCTCCATAATTTTTGAATCACAAATCATTGAAGCGGTAAAAGTATGTTTTATGTAAATTCTCCAAATCTTAGAGAAGGTGGTTAAAAGATAGTAAAATGTTCAATAATTTTTTTATATATCTATATTTATTATAAACTAAATCCAACGAATTACTTTTAACATATATAGGTATAATGTATCTATTTTGAACTAAAATTAATTTAAATAAAATAAATAATTATTTAAATAAAATTTGTGTTTTAAACCAAAACTATGTGTTATTCACTATTCATACAAAAATGAATGTCTTCAGAAAAATATAAAAAATTCCTTGTTAGATAATTTTGATATTCCAAAACCAAAAATGAAGTCCATTTTGAATGATAAAATTTAATACATTTCAAAAAGTGGGTGTTACTATTCATAACAGCTTGTTTGATTGGTTGTGGTGTGTTAGAACTCGAAGATTCATAGAACACACTCTATTGTATTATTCAAAGAAAAGCATACCGTGGATGCTTGGGGTGTTACATTACTTATATAAAAATCATGTAGCCTTGATAAAAATTATTGAGGAATGTGTTTGGAATTATCTTCCTCATAAATGGATAAGATTCACTAATTTTGTTATGATGTGTTCTGAAATGATTTTTATATTTTCTTTATAATGAAAAGTGTGTGGAGATATTATGAAACAAAAATAGAAAAAAAATTCATTAGAAATTGAAATAAAGAATATAAATTGACCCTAACATAAAATATTCCTCGGTTAACATTGAAACTCTGTGAGTGGGGAGGGCACCAACATATAAATTATTTTATTATATAAAAAATATGTAAGAATAAAATATATGCTCATGAAAAAGATGTGAAAAAATATTCTAATGTGGCAGACTACAGAAGTAGGTGGCGATTGTTATATTTTTTTAAAGGAGATAGAACCAACAACCTCAAAATGAACTCACACATGAATCTAGCATAAAGGATGAAATAAAAAAATAAAACCAAAATATTAAATTGGTAAATATCCTAATAACTATATAAAAACTCAGTTACAATTGAATATGTTAAGATATATTCCACAAGTCCTCATTCAGCTTTCATCTTACTCTATAAAACCCATCATCTACCCCAAATAAATACCAAAAGTGAAATATAGTTTAATGGGATATAAATACAAAAAGATATAATGAAAAGTAAAATAAAAGAACAATTTTTTTTATTATCATTGAAAATTCATAGTAAAATCCAATGATTATTATTTAATTCTGTCTCTTATTGAAAATAAGAACACCTGAGCACTATTGATGTATGAATGTCGAAAGTAAGAATATGGGAACAATCACAGATCTCATCCATATTAATGGGGACAATAATTTAAGGGTGTATTTTCTTTTCCTGGGTTTCTTGGATTTTTTTTTAATATTTCAATGTCAGAAGAATAATTTCATGTCAGAAAGTTAGTTGGTCACTTACAAATTCTTGATTTATTGAATGGTGGTATGGGGTGTTCATATATTTCATATCAACAATAAAGATTGATGCCAATGAAAATGTTAGTGGGGGATGCCACCATTCTTTTAAAATGAATAAAAAAGTGGCATAGGAATGGATTTCTTTCTTGTAACATAATGATGTAAGGTGGAACCCCTTATCGACATTCCATTAGTTCACTATAAAAGAGATCCCCTTTTTCCTCCTCATTTCATAATTCATAAATCTATCTAAATTTCAATACCTACCTATCTATAAATAAATTTCCCTTGTGCTTGGTGATTTAAAAGGTCTAAAAATTGTATTGAATTTTTGTTAGGAATCATTTAAATATATATTATTTTATTTATTTATTTATCTATTTTTCTATTTAGTTAAAAATTTGATATTTATTTAATTGATTCAATTATTATATATAGTATAAAATAATAGTTATTATTATTAATGATTAAGTGTTGATTTACTAATGAATAAATTAGTATTAGAGAATGATAATATTTATTTATTAGCTAATAATAATTAACTAATAATTAACATATGATATGAAAATGAAAGAGTCAAAATAATTAAGGATTATATAAAGTTTGAATAATTATTTTATATTGAATAGTAAATTATTAACATATTGTTAACAAATGATTAAATATTAATTAAAGAATGATTTAGAAATTATTATGTAAATATTAATTAATTATTAAGAAATGAAAATGGAAAAATTAATATTTATTAACTAATGATAGAGTATTTATAAAATAATTTTCTACTAATAATTATCTCAATATTATGCCATGACTAAATTATGATAAAATTAATATTTACTAATGATTTAGTAATGATTAATTAATAAATACCTAATGATATGAGGTTGATTAAATAATTGTTTTAAGGATTAAATAATTATTTTGGAAGGATTTGATATTTTTTGGAAATGAGGAAAGGGTCATTAAAAAAGTATTAACTAATTAATAACAAATTATTATACAATGAATAACTGATGATTAACTAAGGAATAAAGAATGATAATGGAATGATTAAATAATGTTTTTAATTGTAAAATAATTGATAAAGAATTAGTAATCAATGATTATATAATGATTAAATAATTCTTAATTAATGATGAAGTATTGATTAATGAATTTTTAAGGATGGATTACAGAATAAATAAATAATGATTACAAAATGAATAACTAATGATTAAATATTGATTGTATAATTAAGAATGAATGATTGAAGAATAATTAAATATATATTAACCATTGAATAATGAATGATTAATGAATTATTAAATAATGATAAACCTATGATTAAATAATTATACAATAATTGTTATAGATTTAAAAAAGAATAATAAACTAATGATTAACTAATACTAAATCATGAAATTAATTCACTTCCAATGTTACATTATTCTCATTTAACTCTTCTTTATTGAAAATATTATAGGTATTTATTGAATGTTATAAAGAATTAATGTTTTTTTATAATGGGCTTATTCTTGTCAATTTCATTATATATGATCATTATATTCATTTTATCATGCCTATATTAACTTATTCAATATTTTTTTCATTTTACCCTATCTTCAAAAATATTATGTTAATTATTATCAAATAAACATTTATATAATGAAATATTTGAATCTTATATTAGTATTTAGAAAATAAAAATGTAAAATTTCATTCTCTTAATAATTATATTGTCAACCCTCCTAGTCAATATTACATAAACTATCAGAATAATGATCTAATGTAATTTTTTATGTGTAGAGTAATTTTCTAATGTTTCAAATACTACAGGGAGTTTATTCAAACCATGCAAGGTGCATCATATAGTAAAAAGCAAAAAGTCTATAGGAAATATGATTTTATAACCCTATGTGATCTTTAAGAAAAAAATTGTGGTTGCTTAAATATTGGACCTGATCATGATATCATGTATAATAAACATTGAAATTTTCAATTCCCATATATAGAATGAAAACTTTTTTCCCCATTAGTTGCTGATGAAATGATTTTCTAAGATAAAATAATATTTCCAATGGATACCTGTTTCCATGAGGGAGTTATATGTTGACTTTACTAGTTTAAAAAAATAATTTTCAATTGTACGAAAACATATACATAAAAGGGATGTTGAATATGGCGCATCCCAAAAAATTGAGCTTCTTCCAAATTATTAGGAAGAGAATATCATAGATGATCTCATGAATAAACATGTATATCTGATTTTTAATGATGTTTTTTAATAACCTAACAAACAATATAAAATAGTGCAAACGAGGAGAAAGTATCAGATGTTAGGGATGAATATTCTATAAATATTTCTTTTTTAGCATCTTTAAACTATAATAAATCATTCACCAAACAATGAATCATGGTCGGATGAAAAAAAGTTTTTCTAAATTCAAATGTAATTTTATTAGTCCTACAATTGTGTATCATTTGGTTTTGGTTGAACGGTTTAGTGAGATAGACAAAAAAATATATGTTGTAATGTTTATTCCATGTATTGATATAATGAAAAAAGTATAAAATTATATCATATTGAGAGACTAATTAAATTTTAATTTTAGAAATAATGTCATAAAAAAAACTTATACTATGTGATACATATTTTGATGATTGTAGATTCCTTTTGATATGGATTTTAGACTATTAATTTGGAGGATGGATCATTTCAATTATTGGGGCCTCTCTTTATTACATTTAGAAAATCCTAACATAATATCACATATCAGTGGATGCTTAATTTCTGTTATATATTATCAACAAAATTATTATGACCTTCCAATATATTATATAATCCCATGTGAGAGAGAGGATACCATAAAATTTTGGTTATATTACTTCCTATAATAATACATTGATTGATTAAAAAAAGAAATTGTGATGGTTTATAGTTATTGGGATGATTTGTATTATTTTCTACCACTATTACTGTCTATAAAAAGACATAATGAACATGTTTTATGATATATTAATAAGAACAAACTTCTTTCTCAATATAGAATACATGATCAATCTCATGTTTAATATTAGAGGTTATTCTAAGCATTCATGCCCTTTGCATATGTATTTCATTTCAATAAAAAGATCATATTGACTAATGGAATGCTTCAATTTGAAAAATATAAGTGAATAACTTTGATTTAAAAAACCCATGACAGAATCCACTAACCTCATATATTAGAATTTTTCATTTTGGATATGGAAAACTACGAATCAAAGAGTTGGTTTTTTCCATGTATTAGAAAACATTCCACCCACTTTAGGGGAATATATTTGATATCATATTGGAATTATGGAATCAATGATGAAATCAATTTGAATCCTATTACACAGTGACCCAACAAATTCATGTCATTTTTCTTACATCTGTCCTATTTCTTGAAACATGAGATTTGAATTCCTTAATGAACTAATGAGGAAGGCAACCACAATGCATGGAATTCAATGTCAGAATTATTATTTTTTTACTATTTTAACATAAACAAGAGTATGATTATATGATGATGATTCCAAAAATAATAATTGACTTTGTCATATATCAAGAGATGATAAACATTCACATTAACTAAATCATTTTTATTCAAATAATGTTGCCCTCATAAAGAAACACATGTTACTTATAATCACCCTAGTTTAGGATATATTTTTTAATTGCATGAATTACATTGATGATAGATAAAAAGTTTCATCAGACAGGATTCACCCATGGCTATGGTATGAATGAAACGTTTAATGAGATATTGAAAATATTATTGAAAAATAATTTGTTTGTTTATTGATCCTTTTGAGCTGATTATATTATCAATTTTATGTTTACAAGTGTTAAGACCCAATCAAAAATAGTAGAGGTTAACAGTATGGTGGTATTACAAAAAGAAATGGAAATATAAATTTGGAAACATCCAAAAATTAAAGTTTTTGTCCGCATGTTCTATCACAACATGTTTCTATATTAAAATATCATTGGAATCCTATATTGATATAGTGACCCATTGATGTACCATATCTAATTATTATGATTCACCATGGAAACCTATTGGTGAGATTTGATATTTCATAATTCCCGATGACTAGCTGATATTTTACATGACATAAGTAGTTTGTGTCAAAGAGGGTGACTAAAGTCTTATAGGATGAAGAATATTATAGAAATTCCATAAGAACAAGGGAAATGATTAAGTTGTAGTATATGTCATCCAGAAGCCTGTATTCATAAAAAATTCCCTAACATATATGGATCGTGTTCACACTCTAATCCGAAATGATGTATTGACTCTAATGTGATATTATCATAATTTTTATTATATTGTGTTAATATAAGATCCCACATTTTTTTTAATTTTTTGAAATTTCTATATATATTTACTAATGAATAATAATAATTCTTTAGCTATTGAAAATAAATGTAATATGACATGAACGTGTCCTTATAAATGAAAGCATAATCAAACAATCCATGGATATACTATAAAGCATTCATTTGAGGAATGAATCATGAAACCAACCCACATGTGAGAAATTTTACATAAATTAAAAGGCACAAAATCTGAGATCTGACGTATTAGTTTATGTCAATCTAATATTATTATGTGTTATGATGAAAATATTTTTTCTTTCTTATCAAAATGTTAATGCGAATATATGTGACATAAAAATTATAAAGTTAGGTAAAAAGAAGAGAAAAAATAAAATCAACTTATTTATATATTATGAAAATTATGTTATGATCGTATAATATAAATTGAAAGTCAAAAACCCAATTAAATAAAACAATATTTCTTTACAATATTTTGAATAGCCCAAAGGCCTTCATTTTGTATTCAATATTTGTAATCCAACTTTCAAGGGTTGATGGGGAACCCTAAAATTACATCAACTGTAGGAATCATGACATTACAAGACCTGATGTTTTTTATAAAATACATCCCTGACTATGACTACAAGAAACATCCCCTCCCCAGTGCCTTCATCGTGATTAGTTAGCTGTCATTACATGATTGTTCTACTTGTTATATAGTTCAAGGATGCATAGTCCAGGTAACTATGGAATGTGACATACCCTCTAATTATTCAAAAACCAATTGCTCTCCTCTGCTGAACATGCACATTCTAATTCAACTTCAATAAATTTTTTTCTTTTAGAATTTTTCTATTTTTCATATTCACGTCATGTTTATTGAAGGGCTTGAGTTGGCTAGATGTCCATTAGTTGTTCAGAAAGCCTTAATGTCCTGAAGGCATGGGTTTCCTGCAGTCCTTAAGGACCCCAATCCCAATTAGTGGCATAAAGATGAATAGTTCCAGTTGATATAGTAACAAATATTACCTACTACAGTCCCTGCTTCAATAAATTATATATTTTTTCTATAGTACCGTAGAAATATTCCGCCACTTGGAATTGAACCTATGTCTCATGGATGTAAATGACGAGTCTTCACTGATCAGGAAGAGCCTCGTGTTATCATTACAAAAATGATAATGATGGTAACAATTTTCAATTGAAAAATTTATTGATGTGATATGCCCGACTAATGCAGTGAATAAAAATACACCTTTTTTCAAATGATTGATTAATAACATTCTTTTTACCATAATTTTATATTTACATTTTTATCAAAAGATGAATTTAATGTTTTTATTATAAAAATGGAATATAATGCACTAGTCACTAAGAAGAGTGTTCATGTTGCTGAAGATAAGAGAGTAGGTCATCAATATCAATGGATCATTGTATGTTGAGAAAACCATCATATTCAAATTATACCTCTAGAAACTATTATACCTTTCCAATTTTGAGACGGATTCTACAACATTGTAGTATTTTATTTCACATTTGTTAATCATATACTAGTTAATACCCTCCATGAGATATTTACACTATGAAAACCTACATTCCACTAGCATGAGGGAGATATGAACCTCCTCCTTGATAATTTAGTAGTCATACATGGTCGTCCTATCCATGGGGAAGCAGTTATTGGACCCACAAATGGAGACTAGTCTGAACTTGTACATTGTTTGGTAGGCAAATAAATTTTGGTCGATCATTTGGCTATAGATTTTAATTTGATGTGTGTGAGATGGAATGGGATGTAATTTGAATATGTAACTAATTATTCTAAAGATAACACTTCCTCACAACATGACCATGTAAATATATTAGGGATCAGTGGAGGGACAAAGTGATATAATCAATTAGGATTGAAATTTAAAAAGAAGTACTAGGGGATACTACATAACATTGTTCATTCTGGGAGCTATAGTTATGGATCCTCATTCATGGAGTACAATTACATATCATTATGCACCAAATTCCACCAAAATCAAACATATACTATCAGATCTGTCATCGTACTTAAAATGTGGGAAAGGGAGAGATTCTCGTGCCTATCCCAAACTGTTTTTGGTAAGGATATCCCTATATATGGTATACATGATTTTCCACATTTACACTGGGATGTTAACTCATCCCAATCTGTTTCTGATGCTAATAAGAGTTGTTGAATATAATTTATCATTAGTCATCACATTGGATTCTCTATTATATAGTTGGTGTCAGGAAAACCTCATCATCATCACTAAAATACATTATTTGAATGATTAGTATATCATGTAGGGTAGGATACTACCCAATGAGGAATGTATATAAAATTTTTCATTGAATAAAAAATATCATAATATTATCGTATTTTTATTAGTAACAAAAATTGGATGAGATATCTCATATGTAATTTAGGATATCATGGAATCCATAATGGGATTTATTGGACTAGATTTCAAAAATAATAAATTGTTATACATCATTATTCAATGGATTTTTTTTAAACTCATTCAATTTAATATTATTAATTGGAACTGCCTCATAAGAAACATGAGTATGTTTGGTTGTGTTCAGAAAATTTCGTTTCCATGAAGACTCTCACCACTGCTTCATTCTATGAATCTGATAGAGAGGAATGATTTTAACCAGAAAAATTGACATGTTGAGTATCAAAACATATAGGGAAGATGAGAATCACTACATATCCGGGGTGAACGTACGATATGAATCCATATATAATAGTAGTTTAAGTATGATCTATAGAATCATTTGATGTAAATATTTATAAAACTCTATAAGAAAATGGCATTATGGATATGGTATGTCAATAAATTTCCATTTATTTGTTTATTATTCTATTTTATATTTAATTTTAAAAATCCTAACTACATACTACACTACAACCAATTATCTGCATGACTATTATTAATGAGGATAATATTTCTACACCAGAATTGATTTATACTATAACACATGAGATAATTATATCTTATTATGTGTTTCCAGATAGTATTCGGTCTCTTTCAAAACTAGTAGATGACTCTTTGTCCTATGTAGTGGAGGTTCCACCTCATGAACCACCTATAAAATATGATGATGATTAGAATCCATGATTAAAATGACATAGATGGCATCGTGTTGCATGGGATGCCTCCACAATTCCACTGATTGAGGTCGGACCTCTTCCAGTACAACATCACCTAATTGGAAATGTGGATCCGGAGGCATGGGATCCGTCTGACTGGAATGATATCTTCAAGTTTCTATGTGTGATGATTGTTGGTGTTCATATCATGGTTTATTTCCCATCCCTATAACATTCATTTCAAAAACCTCATAGATCATATGGTTACCCTAGTAGATTATGGAAGGACCTGTTATACACAAAGAATAATAATGATTTTTTTATTGGACACCAACATGTGGACACCTCCTTACATTGAGACATAGGTAGAGCATCCAAAATTTTGTGTCCCAATTCCCAAGGATCATCCCTCTCAAGAAAATAATTCTCCAAGACATCATAGAGGTTGATGATATCAATATGGTGATACCATTCGCACACCACCATGTGGGAGATACCACTACATAGAGAGTTACTTTACTAATTAATTTATACGTTTTTTATCTATTAAATTGATGAATGACTATTTTCATTCCTTA
The DNA here is from genome assembly GCA_963277665.1 of Viscum album. Taxonomy (NCBI): domain Eukaryota; kingdom Viridiplantae; phylum Streptophyta; class Magnoliopsida; order Santalales; family Viscaceae; genus Viscum; species Viscum album. Next base: position 1,943,458,049 of record OY728165.1, read on the forward strand.
ATTTGTAATGTTTAGAATCTTTTTAAAATATTATTGTTAAAATTAATATTTATAATAATTCAATGCAGAAAAAATAATCATTTTAAACCTTATTAAATTTCAATTAGGATACATTAAGAATAATAAATTAAAATTTAAAAAAATATAAATATAACATAAAATGATTCTTAATCTCTAATGTATTTGAGGGAAGTATTAATAATTTTATAAATGTTACAGATCAAGGTTTTAAAAATAAATTTAATATGGAATTTTTGCAACACTGAATGCCTGAGAAGCATACTAATTTTTATAATGACATAATTATAACAATGCTACTAAAAGAAAGTTTCCCACTTCCATGATGTGAATTTTGAAAAACATACACACATATTTGTGATCTTTATGATATTTAATGTTTGATTGGATCAATATATAGTGATGAGGAATATTAACATATCATTATGAATAAAAACATACCCTTATGAATAATAATGTACCCTTATTCAAATAAACCTAACCCTTGTATGTATAAATAATACTGAATCACCACGTAAATGAGAGTGAATATTTTATAAATTAATAATTATGTTTTGATATTTTAATTAGTAATAATCATTTAATTACAATTTTTGAATTTTAAATTTATATAAAGTAAAATTTACATTCCTAAAATTTATTACCCAATAAATATTTTGTATTATAATAACATTAAGTTTAATTTAGGACACCATAGATAATTTTTTAAATTATTATAAAATAATATTTAAATAGAAAATATGTATTTTCAAGTAAATAAGGATTTTATTTAAAAATAAACATTATTTATTTAGAATATTATTTTTATAAAATAGCATTAATTTTTTAATTATACACATTAATAAATGCATCTGGTGAATTTTTTGGTTTTTCCAGAAATACATGAATCTTTACTGAATAATGCAATTTGATATTTTACGAAATATGATAAATAAATGAATTTATTAATCATTCATGTGTAATGGATCAAAGAAATGGACATAGATTCAAACTCACATGAAACCATTATGATTTTTTTATAGTGATATTTTTTTTCATTTCATGATATAATTTATAATATAATGAATTAAATATTAAAAAATCAGTCATCTCCTCCTAAATAAAAACCACACCTCACTCCCTCGTCTCTTAACCCATCTATACCTTGTTTATTCTCAATGTTCTACCCAAATACACTTCACTATAATCTACCCATGTTTAAGAGCATTTGGTCTTGAGAAAATACCAAAACCACATAGCTTAAGGAGGTTCTCAAGGTGGTATACTAAAGAGGTAAAAGAAACATCAATTTTCCATTATATTTCAAAGAATTTCATTGTTTTATATTTATCTAACAACATCCTCTATAAAAATGATTGTGGTAACTCTAGAATCATCTATATTATATAATTATAACTTTATAATCAATGATACATCATCAATATATTTAATACTCTCCATTATTTCAACAACCAAATCATCATCCGGAAGTTGATGAATTAAAACCATCATGGATGATGACGTTGTGTTCATAAATTTCATTTTCATGTATGGTCATAAACCAATTTTTTTATTTTAAAAAATTTATAAAATATGTTTTATTTATTATGTAATTATTTTTGAACAATTACTTACATAAGATATTACATAATATTTCAAAACAACATCATTTTGATCTAAAAAATTAAAAATATAATGAATTATTAGTCACTTTTATATCTAATGATTCATAATCATAATATATAACCAAATTCCATGTATAATCATTTAAACAAATGGATCATCATTAATATCATATTTTTTATATATAAATATAACTATTCCACATGAACTTAAAATTTCATAAAAAATTACACCGATCCTGAAGAGCAAGGAAATGAATTATCTAGAATGATGAATTTTTATTTTATAAATCATCAAATGAAAATAAATGAACATATTAAAATAATAATGAATACAAAAATTGTAAATAAGGGTAGGAATTAATTAATTAATTGATTTAATTACAATATCCATGATGTTAATATCATCAAAAGTATACATTCACACACAAGTTATATGTTTTCTACCTAAACCTCCATTTTCATTCATGTTACTATTTTTCTCACTTATTCCCATATAAATTATAAATTATTCAAATTTAGAGCAACTAAATTCTATTTTATTGTTTTATATATGTGTACCAATAATAATCCATGATTATTAATTGGGGTGTTAAAGATGTTTTAAGATATTTTTTAGTTCTTTTCGATAAAAAGCATGATTCAATGGAACTGCTCAAATTTTGAACTATTTTCGAGGCCACTATATAATCTATTTTATTCTGTAATTATTTTATACGACCAATAATTTTATCATGACGAAACGATCTGAGTTAATTTCTAGATTTATGCACAAATTTTTCGTAAAATAACTATTTTTTCAATGTAAAAGTGTATTTCTCTCAAAAATTACGTGATTAAATTATTAAAGTATTTTTTTCTACTACAAGACTAATGTTTTATTTTTTATCACATTGTGTTTATTCTATTTTACTTATCATCTAAAATATTTTATTATGTTTTTTATGAAAAATTTTACCATTTATGTTCTATATTAATACCTTTCACCATACTACTCTGAATAGATACTATTTATGTGTACAAATTCGGGAAGTTTATTTTATATATTCATGTTGTTTATGTTTATAACCTTTCATATGAATAATGAATTGGACTTACAAAAATAAAAGTGGGTACCTCTATAGTCCCTTAATGAATCAATATGTGTCATAAGACAAAAAGGTATACAGTTTTCACCGAGGCCTTACAATAGTATTTTCAGACATCATAGTTGAATCCTTTATAATATGTTTCATATGACTGACATTATGCATTTCGTATTTATGGTATTAATAATTTACAAACCATTTAATCATTTTACTATTATAATAATAATGTTTAGGTTTCATTCTGTTATGATCATTTATATTCAAATATATAATCATTTATAATTCCTTCCATATTATCCTCACGTATAATTTTAAGAATCACTTGTTTTTAGTTTTTCACCATTCCTAGTGTTTAGTTTAATGATAACATACACTATACTACATACCCTTACTGAGAAATTGAACTCACCCCTTTCTTGTGTCATTTTTCCTAGGTTGTGAAGATGAATATAATGAATGACTTGTATAGATAATATAAGAGTCATCAGAATTTCCAATTCTGTATTTCATTTCAGGTTCTAATGCTGAACAAATTTATATATATATATATATTTTAAACTGTTAAACTATTCGTTTATTAAGGATAAGGAATTCATTTAAAATTTCAATTTCATTAAAATAAGTCACTGACACAAGGCTACTGGGATCAGGGCTATATAGTTTCTATTAGAGGGTGTTTATTTGAAATGACAGATACTATATTTAGGAAATATATATTTGAGAACATAACCCTAAGATTCACATTAAGGATAAACATTTAATAACATCCTAGAATTTTGGTAAGAAATATAATTGGAGGACCTTGCTAGAAAATACATTCATGTTTGGATGCTACATGTGGATGTGGGTCTATAATATATTTTTCATGGAGTAACAACTATGACACTATATTATATAACTCACCAAGGGTAAACTGGTAAATGACAACTGGCCTTACTACACCCAAATATTGACACTCCCTAGGGATATTTAAACGATTATAAACATCTCTTTTATAAGACATTATGAAGGATTTATATCTAAATATATCCTTAAAGAAACCATGTTAATGATTATTGGATTGGTTATGCATATGATTTAATTTAATTTTTTTATTCTACAAGTTGAGATTATGAAATATGACTCATAACATAATATATTTTATGCCCTAATTTATAAATTTATTATAATGTAACGTATGAAAATTTCATTAATGCATGTATCCAATGTTGGAATTTCCCCGCTATTCACAATAGGGATTTTAGTTCTAGATCTAAAACATATGGTTGCGAAACGTAAAACAATATTAAGAATGGTAGGTTAGGTTATGAAGAAGAACCATATCAATATAGAGCACCCTAAAAAATAATGTGGATGAGAAATGTTAGAGCACATTATGTTACAACTTCCTCCATCATTAAATGGCACTACAATTCAATTCATTTCAGAGTAGTGGATAAGGTCATTAGAATAAATATTTATCACATTGGGAAGAAACTAATGGGAGAATTTTGTCATAAAAGATTACAATTTATCAAAATATATTGATCTATAGTGGTATAAAATTCAAAACAAAATGTATGAGGAATATAATAAAATATGGAATGACAATATTTTAATAAAATATTTTTATTAAAATAAAATCCTCCAGAACAATGAGCAGATATGAAAATGCAGTTTCTATACATATGGTAAAAATATTAATACAATGTTTCAATGTATGTAGCTAACATCACAATGTTATCAAAGGATATCAAATACTACATAAATAATCAAAGAATGAATTATTTATTGATTCTGTAAGGTTTAAAACCATTCCTATAATGGGAAACATATTCACTAAAGATATCGTTATAGGAATATATATTCTCATGTGAAATCAATACATAGGAATAATTCTCTAATTCTTATGACATTTAAACAAATCAATAGAATAAGTGGGTTGTAGAGAAAAAAATGGATAAACTTAATAATAAAAAAAGAGATTTTTCTAACAGGTGATAATTGTTGAAATAAACCCACTATAGACAACATAAAAGGAAACAATGATTATTAAAAATATGGAAAAAGAGACCACCAATCTCCAGATTGTAAGGGACTGATGGAAGCTATGAATGTTAAATGATAAAATTGTTATGATATAGGAAATTATGAAAATTATTGTATTTTGATTAAATGTTTCATTTTATAGATAAGGAAGAGATAGAATGTTCAAGATTATGTGATAACAATTACTGATGTTTCAGTTCCTAACAATGTGGTGGAAGGTACTATAATCATTTCATCAAAGATGGATAATGAATTTTTTGATTCTAGACTGCAAAATGCCATCATATATTCCCAATTTTATTTTAACATTGTTATATTCGAAATTCTCTATAATAATAGATTCATCATCCAAAACCCATATGGGACATTTCATTGAAATAAAGGCATTTGAGGATCTCCCCATTATGGCATAAAAATATGATTACTCTGAATATTTTCTCATCATGCCTATGGTATACATTGATATAATCTTTGGAATGGATTATCTATCAAAATATCATGCGAAAATATCTTAAATGAAGAACGATATTATAATTTTTGTGGAAGGTGAAGGCACCCTTATATATATAGATGAAACATCCCTATTTTATTATTATGTATATCCACCCCCAGTACCTCTATGGAATTCAATTATTTTGGAGGATAAACACCAAATATCTATGAGCTAGAAAAAAAATTCAAATTTTCTATTTAACTATTATGAATGAATATCATGATTTACATCCAATACATATACCTGGACTTCTTATGGTGTGGGAAATTCACTTTTAAATTTATTTAATTTCATGTACTAGGAAAATATCAAATACCCATTATAAAATGGACACAATAAAATTAGTATAATCATAGAAAAAATTATATAAAGTGAGTGATAAAGGATGTATCCTCCCTTTTTTCACCATGGGGAGCCATTGTTCCATTTGTCAAGATGAATGATGGATCATTGAGTCTGTGAATTTACTACAGATAAACGAATGATATCAAAAAAATGAACAGGTATGCCCTTCCATATATTGATGACTTATTTTATCAACTTCACAAGGACCCATATTTTTCTATGATTAAAATTTTATCTTGATGTCATCAGTTGGGTGTGTGGACAGAAGATATTCCAAAAAAATCAATTTGAAAAATTATTGGGCATTACGAGGTTATATTAAAGCCTTTTGGACGGAATAATGAACCCTATATTTTCATGAATCTAATTAATAGAGTTTTCATGGAATATCATGACCTCATTTTATTTTTGTATTTATTGAGGGTATCATAGTATGCTCCAAAAGATATAAAAATTTTGTGAATCAGATGAGAATTATTACAAAGACATATAATATTAATGAATTATATGTGAAGTTCATAATGTGTAAATTTTTGCTATAGTTACTTTATTTTCATGCACATATTGTCACTAAGGATTGAATCCTAGTTAATCATATGAATATAACAATTTTCAAAGAATGTCCTACTCTAACGAACATAACTGAGTTACATAGTTTCAATGGTTTACCTTGTTATAATCTGAATTTTTTTTAAGAACTTCAATTATTTAGCCAAGTTTTTTACCAATAATACCAGTAATGGGGTTAAGTACATATGGAAAAAATAATGTGAAGAATTTTTTGAAGAACATACATGGATGTGTCCACATGATGAATTATATAGTTAATTTCAATGCATTAAGAAGTTTAATATTCACAAATAAAACTATATAACTCATGATCTTGATTAATCAGCTATGATATTTTCATTTAATATATTGAGACACTATCAGTATAGTGAACGGTGTGAGATATATAAAGCTAAAAATAGTTTAAAATATATATTCTCATAGAAGTAACTTAACATGAGGCAATGTAGAAGACCAAATGTACTCAAAGTGTATGATTTTTCAATACACTACCACACATGAATAGAAAATAAGGTTGCTGATGTAATGAGAATTAAAGAGAATAAAGTTTTAAACACAGTGATTATTTAAAGGAATCATTTACTAATGTATCAAGTAAATATATATATGTAAATTATCAATTGAGGTGAAAAAATTATTTATTTTTAAATAGTTTATCCTACCATCATTGTAGGAATGAATTAAAACTTCCTTGTCTGATAATGAGAATCATAAAAAATTAATGGTTTAAAATATGTGAAGATGGATGAAATTGTGGGTGAATATGGAATATATTCATTTTAGAAGATAATATTGGTTCCCTCTATACACAAGATGATAAGGGAGTCATTGGATGATTACCATATCTTAAATATAAAAATACTCCCTGGTAGAAAAAAAATGTATAAGGTTTTGAGGGAACATTTTTTGTGGGAAAAAAGGAAGCGGGAAATTTCTGATTATATATCAAGATGTTGGGATTATATATAAGTGAAGGTGGAATGATAAAATTGTATTAGATTCACGCATCATATATTTATTCCTATATATAAATGGGATCACATAACAATGAATTATTTCACTGGATTACCCAAAACACCGTAAAAATAATGAAGCAGTATGGGTAATTTTGGATCAAATGATGATATCTGCACATTTCCTCACAATAAGGTAGGATTTTTGACATGAGGGCCTTGTATTACTATATATCAATGAGGTTGGATGAATTTTGGGATAACATCTTTCAATTGGGCCTGATCGTGATACATGATTCACATAAAAATTATAGAATCTTGTTCATGAAATAATTTTTACCGAGATTATATTAAGTACTTATTATCACCCTCAATCTAATGGGAATTCAAAAACAATGATTGAAACGTTAAAAAATATTTTTATATCATGGTCACATGATTTTCCACGATTTTGGGATCACAATATAGCTTTTAAGGAGTTTAACTACAATAATAGTTTACATTCAGGTATTTTAATGGAACTATATGAAGCATTGTATGGAAAAATATGTCATACACCAACTTGTTCAGATGAAGTTGGTGAAAGGAAGGTTGTAGACCCATAGATTATGGATGAAACAAAACCGATGGAAATGACTATTATAACACCTATCAAATTAGCCCATTATTGGTAAATGATCTATATTGATAATTGAACGAACGAATTGGATGTTTATGGGGGAAATAATTTTTAGTTAAAAGCATCTACTGGGAATGATGTTATAAAAGTTGTGAAGAATGGTAAACTGAACCCTTGGTACATTGGTCCTTTTAAATTTTTTTAGAGAATTGGATATATAGATTATTGTTTGGAAATTTTTTATAGCCTTTATGAAGTACAAAATGTGTTCCACGTCTCATTGTTGAGAAATACATGATAAACGCAACACAAGTACTCAATTATGAAGGAATATAATTGAACCTATATTTTTCTTAATCTGAAGAGCCTATATAGATTATATACACTAAAAAACACATATTGGGGAATTATAATAATGAACTGGTAGATGTACTTTGGAAATATCATAAAATATAAGAGGTGATATGGGATTCTGAGGAACATATTATGTTGACCTACCCAACTCATTTTAGGATGTATCATTATGGTAATTTTGTTGATGAAATTTTTTTAAAGCTATAAGAATTTAATGCCCAAATGTTTTACAAATATATTTAATATAGAATGAATGCAACAATGATACCTTGAGAAAAAGACATTTTTTATATGATGATAGTAATAACGTACTGTCTAAACCATGTTTTTTTGCTTCTGGGATTTGAATTTCAAAAACCTGACATACATGGATATGATTAGTATGATATTAGGTGTTTGATAGCATAAAATTACATTTTTGTGTGAATAGTTACTTATAATTATGAATAGTAAACTATCATAAAGTGTAGTAACTTATCATTATTAATAGTAACATAACCTTATGAATAGTAATTTACCCTTATAAATTGAAACATGGCCCATGTATTCATAAATAAAATTTAAGCACCACATAAAATGTCAGTGAATATTTTAAAAATTAATAATTAAGTGTTGATAATTTTTCTGTAATAAAAATTAATAAATTTTATAAATTGATAAAAAAATTTTAAAATGAAATTAATTTTAGTAAAATGTATTTGTCATGAAATTTTTTTTATCCTATGATTTTTGGGGATTTTTCTAAAATACCTGAATTATTAGTGAATAGTGAAATTTACTACTTTATAAAAATATGGAAAATAAATGAATTTATGCTTCATTATTGAGTAATGGATGAATTATATGTAAATTGGATCAAAATCACATGATAACATTATTTTTGTTTTCAAAATTATCTATCACTATTTCTTGTTTTGAGAAAAAATTATAATATAATAGATAATATATTAATAAATCCCTACTCTCCTCCACTATAAAAATCATCCCTCACTCCCACTTCTCGTTATTTATATATGCCTTTAATGTTCTTAATTTTCTACCTAAATACTATTCCTTATTATAACCCCCCCCATCGATGAGATCTTATTATTGCCAAAAGACTTAAACCTCTTTCCTTAAGTAGGTTCTCAAGTAGAGGAACTCAATAGGTAAAACCAACTTCCTTTTTCCCTTTCAATATCTTTTAAGTTCCTACTTTTACTTTTATATATTCACCTACTCTATTCAAATTATCTTGGAAACTTCAGTATCAAATATAATATATATATATATATATATCATGTTAACTAATTAAACATCATAACTGTCCTCACTAACTTTTTTTGGAAAACAAAATCATCATATGGGAGATACTGATTTACATCCTCCAAGGAGGACAATGTTTTGTTCATCAATTTATTTTTTAAGGATAAATATGACACAATTTTTATAGTTCAACCAAAATATATAGTATGTAATATATATTTTGTAATGAAAATAGAAACATAATTTATATATGATATTAAATAATATAACAAAAGCAATTAGTTGTGATGGAAAAATCACAAAAAATTATAAATTACTTCCCCATAATGTCTTCTCTAATTTTTCATAAGCACTGTATATAAAAAAAATTATAACCATTTAAAATATTTTACGTTCATAAATATTATTTAAATTAAATTATATATAATTATACCCATTCTACAAGGACATCTATTATTATAAACAAGTATCTAGATCATGAAAACCATGTAATCAAATAGTCTAAAGAAATCAATTTATTATATTATAACTCATCGAAAGTCAATGAATAAACTTAATAAAATATTTAAGAATAAAAAATATGTAAATAAGGATTTTAATTAAATAATTAATGTATTTAATTTTATTATTAAGGATGTTAAGGTCATGTGAAGAACCAAAATTTACATAAGGTATGGGTTTCTACCAGAACATCCATTTTCTTTTGGGTTACTCGTTGTCTCTATTAATCCCTATTAAATTATTAATTATTCTTATTTAATCAGAACAAATTATTCTCAAATTTCATATATATGTGTATAAATCACAATCCATATTTAATTTATGTTGAGTTAATAGTTTTAGAAATATATATGAAAATTTTTCTCGATAAAAATTCCTGATTCAAGATAACTTTTAAAATTCATACCTATTTACAAGGGTGCTCTATATTTTTTATTAATCCAAATCAATTTTTCATAAACTAGTAATTTTTCCATGGAAATTAAATATTAGTTCATTTCTTGTTTGATATGATTTTTTTCCAAAATAACCATCCTATTCAATGTTAAATTGCATTTCCCTAAAAAAATACTCGATGGATTTATTACAATATTTTTTAATATTTAATCACCTATGTTGGATTTAATGTTATATTGAGGTTAATATCATTTTTAGGATCTAACATATTATTTTAAATATTTTATGATCATTTTGAATTATGATTTCCTATCTTGATACCATTTAATATAGTACTCAGAATGGTTAGTGTTTATGCATAAATATTGGGGGATGTTATTTCATTTGTTAATTTTGATTATGATTATCCCCATGATTATTATGAATTAATTAGACTTATATAGTGATGGTTGGGTCCTTCTATTGATCCTCGATGAATCAATATGTCTTATAAGATATAATAAATTTGGGTTTTCGCTTTTGGATTAGAAAAGTATTTACAAATGTCTTATCCAAGGACTTGACAAATGTTTTAAATTCCAATCATTATGAATTACATAAATATGATATTATAAATTGATGAACAATATAATTATTCTTCAATTACAATGTCAATTTTTATGTTTTATTATTTTATGTTCATTTATATGGCCATATTTAATCTTCTTTTATTACTTCCTTATTTTGATCATGTATATTTTCTAAAAGAATTTTTTTTAGTGTTTCACAATGTATAGTGTTTATTTATATGAAAACATTCTATGTATTACATTATTTAGAATCTATTCTCACCCCTTTATTGTGTTTTATTAACCTATGGTCATGTCGATGAATATTATTAATGAATTCTAGTGACAATCTTGGAATGATATGGATGTTCTATTAGGTATTTCATTTGATGATGTAAATATTGAACTAATGTATTTATCTTGTTTTACAAACAACTGAACTATTAAATATTTCAAGATACAATATTCTTTTAATCATGGATATTTAATTAAATATAGCACCTGCTCTAGGATAATAGGGCACGATCATTAAAATAAATATAATAAATAATAAAAAATTAATGGTATGTAAAATAAGTTTATAAATACCAATGAAATAGTTTAGAATAACGATATAAAATTCCACAACAATAAGATTTAATTAATTAGTTTTGAAAAATAATTTTCATTTAGATATATTTTTTGTTTGTTCATTAAGTGTTACAAATATCATTTAGATTGTATTTATACTTAATAAGTTATAGAGTTCCAAAGCCACTAACATTAAACATTTTTATGTTTCATATAGTGAAATTGAAATCATATAATATAGAAAAAATAAATATAATGTAATAGATATTTAAAAATTTAAATCAACATATGAACCATAATTGAAAATTCACCAAATCAATACTATATTATGTAACTTGGATTTTACATTTCATGATATTTATATATTAATAACATAACAGTTTAACATTCAAATATTAATTGAAATAATTCTAAAAAAGTTAAAATAAACATAATATATATATCATAGTATACAAACATATATATATTTATATATATACATGTATTTTTATAGTAATTTTAAATATTTAATTTACTGATAGAAAGAAATTTCTAGGATGTCTTTCAACTTAATCTGTAGATGGATGGGCCTAAAATTATTTTTTGATAAAGAAATATATTATTTATCTAGTTTATGTGAAAGAAATACACAAAAAATTAAATATATAAGGGAATGAGATGAATGAAATGTGTAAAAATGGGATGAAAGAAACAATTTTTGTAACAACTCATTGTATATCTCAAACAAATAGACAATATCATGGGGTTTACCATGAATCAAAGGCACAATCTGATCCATTCCATGAGAAAAAAAATGAAGCACACTAAGAAAGAACAAATAATCTTATGAGGTCCTTCTGATGGATAATGATCAATATTCTAATACTGACTAGACCTTGATTGACATATAACATTGAAAATGAACCTAGTATTAATCATAAAATGTATTGAAATCAAATCAAAAAATAGAATCATTAAAAATTTGTGCATTCCTTTGAATGTGTATATATAGTAAAAGGTAATGCATATGAAGTAAACATGACACAAATGAATTAAAATAGAAAACATTTAATTATAATAACAAACAATACAAAAAAAATATTTTCACAGTATAAACAAAAATACATAAGATAAATAAAATAAAAACATATTAAATAAATAGATCATATATATTTGATTTCAATTAATATTAATTTTATTAATACATTAAAAAAATTATAAATATATATATAATTTTTTTAAATATATATATTGAAATGTAAAAATATTTTAAAAATGAATTAGAAACAAAATATATAACTATTTAAAATTATTCAGATATTCTTATAAATAAAAAAAATATATGTAAATGTGTGTCTATATATATATATAAGAAAAATAGATGGTTCTATTTTTAAAGGATTTGGTATTTATAGAGATGTTAGAGCCTTGAATCCGTACATATTTATGTGGAAATTCAGTGAGGATTATTAGTTTATTTATGGAATTATAATTAATAAATTTCGCTGCAATGTGGTTAGAGGTGATTCTTGGTGGAATGATTTATAATTTATAATTGAAGAATAAATTTAAAAAATATATTTTTAGTTTTATTGGTGATATAATTTAACACTTATAATGTGTTTCTTTATCTTTTCTTTTTTTACCTCTTATAAAAGTTATAGGATTGAAATATTTATCAAAATAGTAGCACCTTTTAATTGATAACATAGGTTATTTATAAAACAGTAATAATTATAAATAGTAATGAATGAAAAACTATTTTAAAAATTTCTCATTTAGGTTTTTTCTAGTATAGAACATTTTACATAAATTCGATTTATGATCCTAGGATAGAATTCCTCTATGAAACATTAATATATATAGTTGTGTCATGGGACATGAATCACATTTTAAGGAATCAATAATGTTGGTGGCTAGTTAGAGGATGAAAGATGTTTTGGAATCCCCATTAGGATAAAACTATGATAATAGATATTAGAACCAAACATAATGGTTGTTATATATCAATAATTTATCATCCATTTATACATGAATAATCAAATAAATAAGTGAAGTATACCATGAAAAGAGGTATGAATAGTGTGAAAATAACTTATTTGAATTTTTTCTTAAATAAATAGTTAAAAGGAGTTGAGGTTGAATTTTATATAAATACTAGAAGTATGATAATGATATTATATAGGATTCCTCTAATTAATGTATTGTAATGGAGACAAATGGTGGTACAAAAGCATGATGTTTGAGCTTTCATCAAAGATAATTTATATTGTTCTTAATAATCATTCGATTTTTTTATCTTTCGAGTAGGTATATTATGTCCATATATTATTGGTCTTAGGGGAATCACCCCTTCTAAGAATGTGTTCTCAGATTGTAATGATTTTACGTTCTCCCTATATCCAAATCCTGATATTAAACTATATCGAGGATAAGGATAAATAACGATGTCATCTTCTTCATTAGTTATTAATTGTGATTATTCTTTTTTTATATTATATTTCATATTCCATTAAATAAATAACTTATATATATATTGGATTCATATAATTTTATGGCATAATTATATGAATTTTTCATCATATGAAATGTATTCCTTTATTTCACATGGAAAATGATTTTGGACTGTATATTATGGTTATAGTGCATTGTTACTATATTTGATCACAAAAAAATTCAGATCATAACCAAATTGATTCCAAATGATAGATTGAGTGAGAAAATAGAAGGGTAAATTGATTCATCAATAACATATATGGGAATAAATAGGTGGAATCTCCCTGGATTTACCACATTTTTCTCATTGAGTTTTATATCATGAATTATTTTACATAAGAATAAAATGTATAGTCCAAAATATTTATAAAAAGGTCACATTTATGAAATAAAAAAATATTGTTAGAATATTTCTCTTGAGATAACATATATTTTTTCATTTTCTATATTTTTAGGTATTTTTTGTGATCTAATATGCTTAAATATTTATCACCTTTGTTATAGAGGTAATTCAATTGGAAATAGGATTTTATTATTTCATTCTTATTTTATTATCAATTTTTTTAAATATTAAAAAGATCTATTACTAAAAAACACTTTGAATTTATAACAAAGTTTGAGTATACATTTTTTATAACAACAATATAGTTATGAGAAATAGTACATATTGTTATTTACATGATTAATATGAATATAATTTTATTCTTCTCATAACACTAATAAATTTTAGTTAAGGTTGTGTTTGGTAGAAGAGAAACATGGATATAATATGTTAAAAATAAAATGAATTTTGAATTTTGAATCTTTTTTTAGCGAAAAAATTTTCTATAGAATCATAATTTACATCATATAATAAAAAAATGATTCCATTTTGGAGTGGTAAGATAATTTGGACATCAATGAGAAATAGAAATTTCAGACCTTACTATCCCTATAAAGGTTATAAATATGTAATGATGTATCCCAATATATATTTTTATAATAATGATGATGATGATAATAATAATAATAATAATATCATTAAAATTAAAATTAATATTTACAGTAAATATTTATAATATTGATAATATATATATATATTTTTGAATATTAATATATTAATATTATCACTGTGATATATTTAAAAAAATTAATATAATAATATTTTTTACATGAATAATATATTAAGATATCAATATGTTAATATGCTTTTAATTTGTGGACAATTTATTATACTTATTACCAATTGTAAATAATAAATATTATCCATGGTTTTCCAGGTGGCTTCATCAATTGGTTATGGTTAGTTTGGAAAGGTTACACTTTATCAGGACATCCAATTTATGTGGTTGAATAATATTTTTGATGATTCATTAATAATATAGTCAATATTGGACATTAGAAACAAAATAAAGGCTAGTAGAGGTAATTCTACACCCCCATGCCTTTTCTATCATGATGAAATTCTTCTTCTTAGATTGTATTCTTGAAAATATTATCTATCATCAAGGCCTTGATCACTGTGATGGGGTGTTTGGACAAATAATATTGTGGAAAAAAATACTTCATTTCCATTAGAAATGGAATATCAATGATTATTAAAAATTGGATTTATAGGAATCATGTAGACTTGAAGGGGGTCCTTTTACTTATATTTGTATACCCATTTCAAGGGTATTTTATTATGATGTTTTATTGATGACATGTAATCTGGAGTCCTCAAACATTTGGAAAAATGGATGTTAAAATAAATGACACACATAGGAAGAGATAAAATTATAAAATAGGCAATTACATCAAAAAATTTGAACACATTCACTCACAAAAGATGGTCTAGAATCCATATTAAGGAACTCCACGGAGTGGTCAGGAACATCATATAAACATTGTCTATTCATGAATGAAAACTGATAGAGGTGACATGGATGGATTTATTTAAACTAAACCACATGGGATTCATAGGATTAAATGATATTAGTGTTTTCAATGATGTATATCTCACCATATTCCCCTAATTTTTTTTAATTCTAAAGATCCATCTCATGATTTTATATCTTTTATGTTCAGCTGAAATTCAGGGAATGGATACACATAATACATGGCCTCATACATATGGATGGACAATAAGAAATATTTCAATGGTCTGATGGGATGTTCAAAATGGATTTTATATAGGATTTACAACCTAAATTTTTATATGGATCATTGGACTATTGAACCACATTAAGAATCTATTCATCTCCCTACTTCTATAAAACACCTCTCTATTGATGATTTATTTTTCAAAAGACCCAAAGATTATGTGATTGTGTCCCCTTTTTAATTTTTTTTAAATAAAATGGTACAAATTTCATTGTTAGGGACATCCTTTCCTAGACATTTAACTTGAATTATAATTTTAATAATAAGAACTTTTAAAAGATAAAATATGATGGAGGACATAAAAATCCTTCAAGAATTCTCAAATTCAGTACATCTTCCATTCATCCTACCAGTGCTATTCTCCTCTAGAAATTTTTTTCAACAGTGGATATCATAATATGACCAATTACATGGGGTTGAGATTAAAATTTCTTATTACTATCACATATGTATGGAACCTATGGAATGTGAAAAATATTTTTCGTTGTTTTCTTATTTTCAGAGTTATGGGTGTGTATCAAGGGACTCTTTGGTGCGATGATAAGAAGTGTGAATCACATGGAGCACATTATGACTTTCATCACAACTATTTGTACACAAATAATAGTTTTACAACTTGCTACTAGTGGCCACAAACTCTGATACTTCACACACCCAGGCAATAATGAATAAAACGTTATAATATAATCAATATCCCACTATTTAAAAAAGTATAATGGCCACTCATAAGGAAATCTCAGTGGAATCTCATATTCAAACCTGATCCATAAATATTTCTTTTTTTGATCTCAATAGAATTCATATTTTTTTTGTATATTTCAAGTAAAAAAGTCTTGTTGTCATGAAATTAATCTTCTAAATTCCCCCAATATGTATTTGGATAATGTGAAATATTTATGTTTTAGACATTGGCAAACCAAGTCCATCGGACCGTGGGGGTTTATTCTGCACCCACTATGGATTTTAAATGGATCTTTCTCACATTATACTGATTTTGAATCACCATATGAAGAATAACAGTGGGGTTTGATCTATGTTTTCATAGATGTTTTACACATATTGTATTCTGCCTTAGTAGATTGATTGTATCCACACCATTACTCTCCTTAATTAGAGGGATTAACATTCTTATCGAGGATTCATAATCATTGAGAATACATTTTCAAGGAGGGAGATTATGGATATGAGTTTGATTTTGTCCTTCCAGAAACCAAACTCCTTATCATTAATCATCATTTATTGATGTGGAGATACATGGTGTAATCCATTCTTGTATTTATAAAAACCATTTTAATGGAGAAATTATAATATTAATTTTATAATTACATTTGAGGATCTTATTTCACATGTCATAAGAATTTTATTTATGGAGATGAATTTTAGATGAAGGTGTATGGTATTTAGGATGGCCACATAATGGGATATATATCTATTTATTTGGTATATGATTTAGAAATACAAAATATGGAAGGGGGTTTCCCTTGACTGAGAAGGTTGAGATGACAATTTTAAGGAGGATTCACCTACTTGTGTTGGAATTTCATGAAGGAATTTCTCATCACTATAGGGTTTAAATCTAGATAGTATTATTAGGAAAGGATGTACTAGAAAAACCATATCTAATCAAGAAGCGGCCTTAGTTTAGTTTAATACATTAAATAATTCCATCATTGTGGTGATTAATTTACCAATTAGTGTAAATCCATATAATACCATGGATATTAGTGGTCATATTTTAGTCATTTGGAGATTTAAAAATAATGTTTTCATATGTATGTGAATAATTTTTGTTCATATAATCTTTTCTTCTAATGATAATAATAGAAAAATATGTGGATCAAGATCAATTTCAATGAAACTGCACAATCATTTCCTTCATGAATGGGGAAAAAATTTCAATACATTCTTAATAAGAAACACTCATGATGTTTTCTTTAATTCGAGTGACATATCAAAATTAAGATCATTAGTATCCCTGAATAACGAATAATATTTCATCTCTAGTTATTAATTTTATCAATATGGATAGAGAAATTGAAGATACATGATTTTAGAATTGTGATTGGATGTTGGTTTAGGTTGAAACAAATTCCATGCTTATTGATATGTGACTAATAAATACCCTAGAAGATAAACATACTTTGAAAATATTCATTAAAGGATTGTCTTAAATTTGGTTATTATTTCAGAATTATGGGCTTCAATAATGATGTTAGTCACTATGATTATATTTAATCTCACTATTTGGTGTTTTAGCTTGACTAAATATACTTCTGTAAGGTGAAAATGTTGATGATCCATTTTGAAGTTATTATTATTAATTTTATTGATGATAAGAAAATACTTATTGATCAAACAAGCTGAATATTCCACATATGGATGGAGTTTTGTGAAATGATATCATATATTATTATACAATTTTGGTAAATATTGGATGGCATTCTTAGTTTCCAAAAGTTGATGTAGCTATATGGACAGAAGCAAATAATGGGTTTCAAACCAACTATTGTTTTTTTCATATTGATTGTGATAGAGATGAGTCAGATTTAATTTAATTTATGCACATTAATGTTGATGATCAATATAGACATAGAAATTGTTAAAAATATGATGTTATTATCAACAAAACTGATATAGATTGTGGAATTTGGATTAAGAATGTTTTTGGTGGGGATGGTTTTGTTGTGAGCCTAAATATACCAGTTGTTCACCACTTAAATGGATCCAATTTCACTAAATTGTAATAAGGGAAATGACTTTGATTCTCCTATTCTAATGTAAGTCCAACATGGTCTGGATATACATGTTCTTCATTCTATTGGATTTTATCTCTTTGAATTATCATATCAGAGCAGAGAAGAGGGTTTTTGAGTTCAATATAAATGAAACTGGATGGTGATCATTGTCATGGTATTTATGAACATGCATGGGACCATATTAGACATTTATTTACTCTCATATTTTTGAGAATATCAACTAAAAAATGAATATGGACAAGATTGAATGAACCAGGGAATACACGGTGAATTGAACTACATCCAAAATGAAGCACAATATATATGAATTCTTTGTTTAAATATTGATTTTGGATGATTATAAAATATTCAAAAAAGGTTACTCTCATGAAGTCTAAGAGAAAGATAATTTTTTACTAATTGGAATGACCAATGGTTATAATATCTCAAAGAGAATATTTGTTATATTTCTAATTAATTTGATGAATTTGATTGTGCATATAACTATTCATATTAGATTCACATATATAATTTCAATTTTATTATCAGATATGTTGAGGACCTTTTATCTTTGTTGAAACCTTCTATCCCTCCACATTAATCCCATTCATTGCATTTTTAATAAATATAACTCCACCATGTTGGTCATGGTCTCAATATGTATCAATTATTATAATAATTAAAAATAATATATATTTAAATATTAATATATATTAATATTTTAATAAAATAATATAATAAATTCATTAATTAATATAAATTTACAAACTATAATATATTTATAATAAAATTAATAATCATAATAATATTATTATGGATATTAGTGATAATATTATTGTTTTGAAAAATATTATTAATTATAATTTTGTTAATAATATTATTTATAGAACTAATAATATTACTATTGATTATAATAATAATATTATTATTATTATTAAAATTTTAATATTAATATTATGAGTAATATTATAATAATAATGTAATTATTATTATATTCATTGTTATATTATTACTAATATTATTACCTTTATACAGAATTTTTTTTACAGAAACCATGCTTTCAAACACAATTTTTATCCCATTATATATTTATGTTTTTCAATTTCTATTTGTCATTAATTTTCCTTCAAAATACATTCATAACAAAAAATGAGGCTTAAATATAGATGTTGACCACATGGACACAATCATAACAAATTTCGATCAAATAAATTGGTATTTCAGTGCACATAATTTCATTAACATGAATAATCATATTATTATTATTTTTAATACCTTAATGATGATGTTTCTTGCACCTTAACAATTTAAGTTTGTTCCATCCATGTTCAGGACATAGGAGTGTGACGATCAAATCATGATTTTGTTTTATGCATGAATGTGTGGATTATTAATAATGTGGTGCATACCATGGATCACATTTCTATTCATTTTTAGTCATTATACCACTAATTTGTGTGATATTAGATAACTAGAGGCCATATGATGTCAAATATATGGTCATATATTTTATCAGCAAATCATATGGATGTTATGTAATAATATGTTTTCCTCCAAATTTACATGGCAAACAAAATGAAGTGGAGGAGTATATATATATAATTTTTTTTAGGTTGATAGTGAAATGTAATATTTTTCTTCATGATGCGACATGAAATCATTATTGGTCAACAGTGTAGAATATATAATGTGGGTTAATCCATGAATGAATTTGAATATATTTTAGATGATTCCAATAATCCTTTAAAATTTTATTTTACTAGATAAAATGGGTGATGAATATTAAATATCTGGTGTTTATCCAGAATAATCTAAACTATTTCTCATACACCTTCACCTTAAATGTTTTTCCCAAATCATATGATAGATAGTAAAGTCCCTATGTGTGTGGTACAATGATCCTCTAATATTTTAAACCATATTTTTCATCACTTAATGTTCTTTTACTATCGTTTTATTTCACTATTGGTAACATACATTGGGGATTTTTATAGTGAATAATAATTTGATATTAATGATCATTTATTTACAAGGAATCCCTTAATCATTTTAATGTTTTAATTTCCCAAAGATAAACTACTTCACATACATTAACGTTATTTTTTATGTGAGAGTGCATTTGTAAAAATGTTTTTTGATTTCCTTTTTTTCAAAATAGAAATGTTGTGTGGACATATATTATGGTTATAATTAGCTGTTATTCTATTATTTTAGAAATAGATAGATGGTTTTTTTGTAGTTTCATTCTCATTTAATGTCTCTAAAACGAGGAGGAATAATATTGAGTTTTACAATATTGATATTAGAGTGATGGAGTATCTGATGATAATTAATTATTTCCTGTTTAATTTTTCATAATAATCTAATTTACTTTTGTTTTAAACTGAATATTCAAATTATTTATCCTTAATTTCATGTCCCCACCAAAAAACTGAAATTCAAGTGTTATTATTATCACAACAAGATGACCTATAGGGTTTCCAATAGTACATTATCTAGTAAGATTATGTGAAATTTTTTGCGATCTCCTGACATGTGTCTCAAATACCATTCTAGATTGAGCGTACCTCTATGTGTTACACTTACATAAAACATGACTAATTCCACTCTGATGAATTAGAATGTTTAATTAATATTAAAATTTTATTTTCTATTTTTCTGACTCTAGTATTTTTCACGTGAGTTTCGGTTTTAGATTTTTTGTAATCCTACAATCCTTTATTTTTATTATAAGTAAATTTATTTTATTATAATCAGAATCAAATATATTTTTAAACAATAAAGAAATGTAAATATTAAATAATTATCTAAAAACTATTTTCAAGTGAATTTTGTTTTTTTTATTTAGAAAAATTACTTTCCTGGTTATTAAAAATTTTAATTAATAAATTTTTTTATTTATATTATAATCATAAAATATAAAATTTAATCATATTCCTAAAAATTAAATACTAAGGTATAAGAATTATTTACCATGGTAGATATTAGTTTGAGAAAAGGGATAATGGTTAATATTGTAAGCCATAAAATGATAAAAAGTGACTAAAATATTAGTTTATGTGGTTAATCTTTACCCATAACAAATATTATATACCCTTATCTACCTTTTGTGGCCTTTTATATTTGAATTGTTATCTGTTGATATTGAAAATGTAAGAGTTTCTCCAATTGCTACCATTTATTTAAAAAAACATTAACTTCTTTACCACTGAAAGACACACATATGAGTAACGTTAATCGAATAAACACCAATATTTATCTCCTACCACAAACAAATACTATTTTAAAATTATTTTTTTCACCATTAGTAATTAAACGGCCTTCATTTCTATGGTGACTTCCAAGGAAAATTCAACTCCTCGACAAGATTATATTCAAATAATTTGTTTTAATTATTAATATTTTCAATAATTTTTTTATATAATCTTTAATATAAGGATATAAATACAATACATACACAATAATGTTACTACATAAAGGGTATGATCATTGTATATTCTTATAAAACATCCATTATAAAAAAGAAAAATCTTCATTTGTTTAATGTGAGAACTACCTTCTCCATGATATAAGGTGTTTTTACCATTCATCAACTTATAAGGATGGATATAAAGATGGATTTCATGGATAAATATGATTTTTATTACATCATTAATGTTCTAGTTTGTAAAATTTAAAACCTATAATTGATAATATCTATATACAATATCATTAATATATGCATTTTTAATAACCATATTGAGAGGATAATTCATTATTTAAATCAGATAATGTTTTCATATTAATTAATTATAATTATAAATCCTTGTAATTTGTATTATTCAAAATAATAAATACTATATAATATATATGATGAATTTTTAATAATTATATTACAAAAAAATCACATCATAATCATTAATAAAATCCTTACATGTTCGTGTTTTTTTTGGTTTAAGAACATATTTGAATGGCATAATCAATTTATATCTTGAATTAATATTAGAATGTATCTACTAGTATAATATTATTAAAATGTTTAATTGTTTTATTTATTCTCAATATTTTATTTCAATATTTATATTACCAATTAAGAAATAAATATATGATTTCTAAAATTCACTAAAAAATGTTTTTCATCAATTTAAAATTCCATCATACATACATAAATACACATTAATGGATCTAGGAATATGAAAATTAATTAAAAATTATCTCCATATGTAATTTTAATTACCAATTAATTATGAACATTAAATGAAGAATAAACATTGAAATCACTATTATAAAACAATTACAAAAGTTTAAAACTATATACATCTGATAGGGATAATTAGAAGGATTCATGTAGAGAAGAATTATTTATGAATCTATAATCAAAATAGATCAGTTGATGGATATAGATTATGTAATTATATTATATATTTTTGTAATACATGAGTTTGATGTATGTTCATGAAATTGAGGAAAATAGGTAGGGGATTTTTTTCCAAAATTACACCGTTTTTGACATGTTTTATATTATGAACTTATTTAATTTATATGGCGTATATAATGACACTTTGATATATAATATCTCAAATTATCATAAAATAATGGAATTTTATGTTCAATTACAATCCAGCTATTTTAATGTGTTTTGATTCGAATGATTTGATTGTCATTAGAGTTTTAATCTCAAATTCATCTCTTTAAAAGATGTTTGGTATTATGCACATAATTAAAATCTTGTTTTATATAAGCAACCTAATTATTATATTACATCTAAATTATATTTTAATCATGCGATTTCAAATTCAATTAAAATCCTATATTTGTGTTCCATGGTGATAAATATTATTATTAATCTATAATGGTTTTCATCTCAAATTTATTTATTTAATAAACCTTTTGTTTTACACACCAAATTTCATTTATGGGGTATACATACATACTATTTGGGATGTTGAATCATGAGTTATATTTTAATCATGGTACAATATATTCAATAATAAACACTATATTTCATGGATAATTGATTAATATTTTACAGAATCTGTATTTTTTTCATATTCTTAATTATTATTAATTTATATTAGTTACATGATTTTCACCATGTTACCTTTTTTAAGTTGGTCAATAAATTTACTATCACATGAATTTTATATATGTTATTTCATTTTACTTCATTTTGTTTAATAACCAAATCATGTTCCCTCATTAAATTGATTATTTATTTAGTTTTCCCCTTTAGTAATGATTTTCAGTTTCTCAATTCTCGTGCATTGATTTATAATCATTATAATGAAGTTATTTAATATAATTAGTATAGATTATTACCATTAATTTTATTATGTTTTATTCTATCACTGTTTTATGAGTACATACATTACATTCACATATACCCTTTGATGAATATCACATACTTCTTTGTTTATGATCTATTAAAATTAACTTCCTTATTTTTCTGAATGTCTTATTATAATTTTATTAAAGTACCAACAGAGCTGTATACCCACTACTATAAATGGTGTTGATATCATTTTTTTTACAAATTTAGAGTTTATTATGTTCACCTAGAATATTTATTTTTTAGTTTAATATGAGAAATATATTGAAATTTTATATGGTGTTATTAAATTTTAAATTATTATTGGATATTTTACTATTTTTTTTTCCATCCACACTACTCCTTCAAGTATTTTAGGTAAATGTAATCACCTGTGTTGTTGTGATATACCATACCCACACTTATTATGATTATTGAAAAATATTCCATGTTTATCTTGTAATGATATTCCATAAAAATCATTATACGGATGAATATTTTTTTATTCAATAATGGACTCATTAGAGAATGGTTTGAAAAGTCTTATTGGATCTTATGGTGAATGAATTGTAATTAAACAAGTGTTGGGAAAAACTGATAATTATATTGATAATCGATACAATAATATATGTCCTGAGAAAAAATATTTTTGGTTATTTTGTTTTTTCCTAATAAATTAAAAAAATATGTATTAACTACGGTATCACCGATAAGTGAAGTCTCCTGGGAAAGGGAAATGACAACAGGTTTTTGAGGAATGAAAATTTTCATTCACTAAATATTATATCAGTATTATTGGAATCAATATTTTCATTTATTGTCTTAGATTCATCTTTATTATAGAATTATATTGTATATCTATTCCATCCATAATATTTTTTCGATGTGTATTCCCCAATTTCATCATTTATAGGTTTCCATTTGATGGTTGATTGATCTCACCCCTTATTATTTTATGTTTTTCCAGATTATGAGAAATTATTTTAAAATGACTTGTTTAGAAACATATCTTTTGTGGAATAGATTATGTGAAATGTTTAATACATAACACTAATTATGTATATTCTTAATAATAATAAAATAATAATTATTTGATAATGTTATTATATTTATGATATTATGATGTGTTGTAACTATTTAAATACCTAAAACTAAAATGATACATGATATTTAAGTGATTTAAAAATATTTGTTAATTTTTCAATTAATAATGGTTATACCCAAGATTCTATAGATGGTATAAAATATATTATTTAATGTATAAATTTTTGGGCACCTTATTTTGAAGTGTGTATCTAGGGTTAACTAATTGGGGGAATGAGATTGGAAAAAATACAACATTATTTTTAGAACTCTTATATTCATTGATATATATAAATATATTTTCTTGGAAATAATATCAATATTTGCATTGATATGTAATACATAAAAAAATAATTTATATTGTAAATATAACATCATGTACAATGATAGTTTATTATGGCTATTAAATCATACACCTCTAATAAGAGCACATTTTTCTGCAGTCAATATGAGAATTTTGTATGGTAAAAAAATTATTTCCCTCTAAAAATATTCAATTATAGTGACACATATGATACAATCACTCGGTAATCATATTATATGCTATTCTAAAATTACGTGTATTAAACAGTGGAATACATACTATCATGATGTATTCATTTTTAATATTTTTACATTAAAATACATACCATGTAATAAAGAGATTACTTCGTAGAATTTTTTCCTTGGTAGGAATATATCATTTTAATGTTCAATAATAAAATAGTTTCTTTTATATTCTGGTGTTTCTAAGAATATTACATTCTCCCATCACATATTATATAAAATATGGAAACATTATCATCACCTTGTTTTTTCAATTGCTTCATGGGAATCCATGTCCCCCACAGTACCTAAATGAAAATAAAATCATAATTATGGTTATTCGATGACTATATAGTTTAAAAATATCATTAAATTACCTAATTCATAATTTTTTGTTATATTTACATTTATCTAAATAACACACCAGTATAATATTATTTTTATATTCTATAAAACATATAATTTTTTTTGGATATTTTCATTGAATTATATTTTAAAAGTATTTAAAATTATGTTTTATCTATCACTATGAGGTAATGAAAATCATGTGCTATTTCATTAAAAAGGTACATATATTTAATGAAAAATAAATAATGAATATTATTCTATAGAAAATTAATCAAAACCAAAAAATATATTTTTAATCATACAATTTTTTGTATCCAATTCAATAATGTCACCTTTAAAATATTATTATATGACATAATATATTGCATTCTGATTTGTTATAACCAAAAAATATATCAAAAACAACTAATCCATAAAAATATTAAAAAAAATTATGAATCTTCAAAAGATAATAATGAAATGAATTATCTTGATATTGGATGTGATTTAAGAGATGATGAAATATATATTTCAACATTCAATGGAATTATATTTAGCACCTTCAAAACCTATGAAAAATAATATAATCCTTCTCTAAAACTCAATAAATTATATAAAAATAAATTCATAAAAATTATCCCCATTTGTATTTCATGATCTCCAAAAGAATATAAAACATATAAATTAAAATACTCAAACTTAGTTGTGATTCCTTACTAAAAAATTATAAGCTAGTATTAGTGTACATTGTGTATAAAAGAATAATGATTAATAAAAAACATATTTATATAAAATAAGAAAACATATATACATTTAATATCTAATATTTTAAATAAACATCCCTTAAATACATTATAATCTAATTTTTTACATACATACTCAAAAATAATATTTAAATGTTTTTAAAAAACTATAGATCAATAAAAAAAACTCACTTCTTTAAACAAAATCCCACCCATATTAATAGTAGACAATTTATTTTCTATTTTTAAACCATTATAATTATATAATCCCATATACTGGTATATTTATTCATCATAAAGAAAATATATAAATTATTATAATTGTATTAAACTCTATTAATTGATGAAAACAGTAAAAATAACAACCATGTTATGTGGTAGATATACCACACTTTATCCTTTAAAATATTTTCACAAAAGTCTCATAAAATTCCTTAGATTTTTAAATATATCTATTTGTAATTGTTTGGTAAGTACATCTACAATGTGACTATTATATAAAAGGGAATATATAATCCAAGATAAAATCATTGATAAAATATTAATTGAAATCATTGTTATTCCACTGAATATAGTAAACTATATTTATTAATTGCTTGTTGAAACAATGATTATCATCTCTCACTAACAAAGGTAGCTCACCTTCAACTACCAAGTCACTATTTTCACTCTTTATCTACATAAATTGTGTTTTCTCATGTGTGAAATTAATAGATTATAATTCATTAATATTCATTGTTAATTAAGTGTACATATTTGGTATCATATATATATATCCCATAAAACACACACATCCAATATGGAATTTAAATAATCAACACCTCTATCTCATTATTACTCAAAGTAAATATAGGGATCGAGATTTTATTTTCTTCTATTAACTAATACCTATGCTATAAATCAATTATTAAAAAATAAAAATTAATTTTTCATTATAATTTTGCTCTATATGTTTACTTTAATATCATAAACATAATTTAATTGTTTTGAAAAGATATTTTCATGAACCCTTAATTTAATGATATCTCCCAATAATATAACATAACTCATTATGACCACTCTTATTTAAACATTATTCATATATTAATTTGTTTACCAATGAAATTAGATTATAATATTTCATCTCATTATCCATATAAAAACACATAATTAGTTCATCGATATATTTTGACTATGGAAATAGAAAATGATAATTCAATTGAAATATTAGTGTTTTAAAAATTTATTATTCTCTCCAAGTATACAAATTTCAAACATATCTTTCATTTGAGTCAAATATTCTTTATAAAAACCAATTTCATTTCTAGAAAATATAATTTCATCGGAATCTGTGATAATAGAATGTGATAACTCCACACATTCTTTAATGTGGACGTTGATTCCTAATAATAAATTTTAAAATTGAGTGACATAAGTCAATCTAAAACAGAAATGGGATACATTATTCACACATTCTTTACCCACATTCGAAAATTCCGAAGGAGGGAAAAATCAATTACATTAATCAGTGATGTCATCTCCTTGATAAAAACAAAATGATAGAAAATTGGTTCTTCCATCTGCATAATCATTATTGGAAATAATTTCCAATTCTGAGTCTCCCTTATTTTTTTGATTCATGTTTGTGAAACTAATTATTAAATCTATATCTAGTGGTTATTCTATTATTTATGTCACTTTTATCTCAATTGGGAAACAACTGTCAGTCAATTGAGGTTCTATCATTGGACATGTCTATGAGTTTTTAGATGTTTCATAAGTTGGGAACCTTTAATGAAATTTACATTAGAGGTTTGGTGAATGTCATATGACTAATCTAATGCATAATACCATATGAAATTTCATGTTATTATTAAGGTAGTTTATAGTTGGGGTGTACTTATATCATAAATTGTAACCTTAGGAATTCCATTTTATTTTTATTAGGTAGACATTCTGGAAGAGGTCACATGTTTAGTTTTACATAGAGATAGACTAGGTCATGATTTTATAGTGTTATGGTGATGGTATAGTGATGAAAATTCTTCATAGGTGGGAATTTTTCACACAAGATTTTTGTAAAGTGTGTCCCCCACTAAAGGGGATTATTCTACACAATGATAGAGGAGCATGTCTCCCTAAGGGGGATTATTTCACACTTGAATGGTCAACATTGTATTATTATATTGGAAAATTTAACACATGGATATTTGAGTGTGTCCCATTAAGGGGGGTGATTTCAGACAATGATGGCAGAGTGTGTACACTTAAGGGGGAATATTTCACACATGGATTTCGAATTGTGTTCCCCTATATGGGAGGATTTCACACATATAGTCTTCCAGATTGATCCTCAAGGAGGTGTCCTACATATCCTTTTTAATAGTCAAGGATCAAACCCACAAATCCTCAAGTCGTATTTTATGGTCTTGTGACAATAACATTCAATGTAGTTCAACTTCATGTTGTAAGGAATCTTGTGTCATGAAAGGATCATAAATGAGTGTTGTTGTAGAGAATATGTGTAGATGTTTCTTGAGAAAAAGTTTTTTCCTGTGTTAGGTGAGGATTTCAGTAGAATATGTGTTTGGAATCATCCCTTTGTGGGTGTCTTATCCCATGGTGCTTGGAATGGCCAAATCAAATTATGATTGTAAAAGGGATATCTTGTGTCCACCAGATAAAGTAAGTATATAGTTTTTTGTCATTTTATGAGGACATTGTCATATATTTTAGAATCTTATAACTTGGATTTGGTGGGGTCTTACAGGCTGATGGGGACTATTTCATAAAGATGGGAGTATTAAGAGAAATGGATATATACCAAAAAATTAATTTTTCCTTGAGTGATGGAACATTAAATATTACGTGTCCACTAACCATGTTCATGTGACACTTAATAGGGAATAGTGATTACATTTTCATAGGGTACTGGAAATCTGTGTCCCAAGGTTAATGTGTATATGGTTAGTATAAAAACTCATTATAGTAGCTTCGTATAGGAGCAAATGGTAGAGTTGCTGGTACCATCCACTTTATGGATTCCAGTGTAATTGAACAGGATATGAATGATCAGAAGGGACATGAAAACTCAAATATAATTAAATGTGATCAGCTAAAATTATTCAACATGGGGAGGCTTGAAGGATGTGTTTAGAGAACATTTTTGTTTCATGACTATTTGGTGCTTCGATAAGACTCGAGGTGTTGTGGAGTAAATCTTATGTTTTTTAAATTGAAATATTTAAATGATCTACATTATCATCCATGGAACACTATTTCATCAATTTTTTCATCAAAAAATTTATCCATATCATTATTTTTTCAATAATTCCTAATATCTATTAGGATAATGTGATAGTAACCTCAATATTCTATCTAAATGTAGCCCTTTATATTTTTATTTCCATCATTTCTTAAATCTAATTTTAGGATATATATTATAATTTATTATTTTAACATGATATATAATTTAATAAATTTTATATACGACTTTTCATTATAACTAAATGCATCTATTACTATTTTTTATTGTTACGTATCCTAGAATAATTTTTGATATTCAGTGGTAGAACATTCTTATATTAGACTAGTATAATACTTTATGAAAATGTTATAAACCATGTTTTTTTAATTTAATGTAACACATTATATCCTTTATCATAATTATGTATCTTAATAATCTAATTAAATTAAAGGGAATCCATCTTTACAATATATTTTTTACCTATCATTAATTATAATCAAACAATATTTATAGAAATTATTTTATTTATAAAATATCTTATTGAGATAAAAACCAATTTTGTTTTAGGAAACAAAATTTCAGTCCATTTAGTAGGACAATTTAACAAATAACTCTTTTTTTACTATCACAGATGGAATTCTCATTGATTAGAAGCATTAATTTTTAAAATTAATATACTAATTAAAAAAACTCATTGATTTGTTGTGGGAAATCAAAAAAAAATTAATTTAATAAATATTCAGATAAACACTTTTACCATGGATAATATTTTTATTGATATTCAATCATTAAACTAATTATCGAAGAAAATTAATCATAAATCATTTGTGTATAATTTATCATCTCATAATTGTTCTGAGAAATAATTCGTAATCAAAAAATTTCTCATATTATATAAGATAAATGATATGTATTTACACATATTTTACTTAGATTCATTAAATGTTGATAAAATAATTTATGTTTAAGTCTGTGATGTCGTAATTATTTACTACATCTCATTTATATAAACTAGATGCTCAGCCAACTCCACCATTGATTTTGAACTACTATATTTTTACAATTGTTTATAAAATATATATTTATTATCATAAAAATTTTAATGTATTGTTATTAATATCAATAGAATCCATAAATGAAATGAAAATTCATTATCATTTCCAAAAATCCTTCAGTAATATCATTGATAATCCAAACATATTGAATAATTAAACATCATTCTTTATAACCCTAGGTTTCAATTATTCTTATTCAATTCCAAAAAAAACATTGTTAAATTTGTCAAATTACTTTTCTTCTTATAGTTTGATCTTTTACCTTCTTATATTGTATATATATAAAATATAAATCTCGATATCATAAGCATAGTTAATGTTTCTTCTAAACATTTTTAGGAATATTGCGTAATAAATATTTTAATTCAATAATATTCTCTAAACATCATAATGGATGGAAAAAAGTATAAATTTTATATCCCTAAAAGCTATTTTTAGTCTCCAATTAAATAATTTTTTGAAATTAAGCAAATATTCAACCATGTATGTTAAAAAAACTATAAAATTTTATTCAAATAAATTTTGTATACAATATATTATAAACTGATAAATAAGATAAAAATACACATCATATATCATGATTATCTTATATCCAAATATCTATGTTATCTATAAAGAAACACTTTTTATCTATTTCATAAATGGAGACATCAATATCTAGCCTTCAATTATTTCCCAAATTAAATTTTTTTTTCAAATAATTCTAAATATATAGTTGATATAATAATTCAGTTACAATATTTTATATTTTTCTATAATCATTAATGTTTTATGGAAACACGGAATCTTACAAATTCATTTAGAAAAATCATTCATATTGAATGTCATTTGATATACCCTATCATATTAATTACATGAGACTAAAGATATTAATATAAACTGTCATACTAATAACATTAGTGGAGGATAATATTCATTTGGTCATTTTTCATCTAATACCGTAGATATATCATATGAATTACAGTTTTTATCCACAAGAATCTAGATTTAACTTGAAAAAAAATTCAACACATGGTTACTAATGAATGAAATATAATAAAACTTATAAAATTAAATAAGAACATCCCTTAAAAACATATTATATGTTATGAAAAAAATTTATGTTACTAGAACTATGTTAAATTTACATGAATATTAACTTAATTGATGTTTAATTACATATTATATCATGATGATTGAAAAATTATCAACAAAAAAGTAGATTAATATGAGTTACATTTACTATTTACATTGTTATAAGAACATAAATTAAATGGGATCCCGCTAAAATGCTATCTCATTTAACAAAAATCATAACTATTAGAAGGATAATATACATATTTAAATAATCAGTGAGTCCTCATGGGAATTTATACTTTAACATAATTATGTAGGTATGGAAATTTATTAATACTATCATATACAATTCTAGGAGAACATAGTGGAAAATATCCGATCCATCATACTTATATGATAAAATATATTCCTCTATTATCCAAACCATTTGGGATTCCTGGTGGTGTGCTTACAAATGTAAATGTAAAGAACATTATGATGATGAAAAAACCACAGGTACCCAATATTTGGAATGGAAGTAACCGACAAGGCAATACCAAGTCACTTAATACAATCTTTGATTACAAAATACCACATAGTTTCACATAAATATATTAATAATATACATAAATAAAAGATTTAGGTCATGAAAAGGGCCACATTGGATGGAATGACACACATAACACTTTAAGGGTATTATAGTATCACTATTAATTCTTATGTTGTCATCCATTTGGAATGAATTCATTTCACAAATCTTTTTTGAATCACTTTCCTTCCCCCAAATAAATATGATCAATCCATATGGATTTGAAACTCTTCACAAAACCAATAAATTTTTTTAATCACATACAATTAAAATTAAAACAGATTCATAGATAACTTGATTCGGTATATGCATATGGTATATAAAAATTTCATGTAAAGGTATTGAGGTATTGTAAAGAAGAAAATATGGTCGCCACCAAAAACAACACCAAACCTAGACTATGATAAGGCCTGAAGGGAATTCCTAGTCCCCATGGGCTGGAACAGGTGCTTGAGAATCATAAAATGAGAATTGGGAATGATTTGACTGAGTTTATAAACATAAAACAACTAATGATTCCATTAAAACAAATGTGGATTTTTCAAACCAAACAACATTTTACATCAACATAGAACTGAATTTCATAGTTTACAACAACTCACCAAAACTATTACAAAGGTACAAAACCAATGGTAAACTACCCAATAACCCTTGTGGCAAGGGGCACCGGCCTCAAACCATCTCCAGAAGACTAATCCACCGAGGAAATGGTAAAAACCCAAACCAGTGGAACTAAAAACTAAACCCAACATATGATAACAAAAAAAATTCTAAATACTCCAATGGGATTATGTATCTTGTGATCCAATGATCAGTCAGATACCACAAATATGATATTCCTTGTGATAAACATTCAAAGATGAAAATCATTCATGTTGGCATAAACATTAAATACCCGTTACAATTTCTAAAAGATGCAACATAAAAATTAAAATAGTTTTCATATGGGCTATCCATAACAATAATCAATTATATACATAATTTCAATACTAATTAATTTTTCATACTACCATACCATATGCCAACAGTAATCACAATGTAATTATTGAGCACATGAAATTGGAAATTACCCCTAGGAACTAGCTCATTGTGGGTCCTAGGTACCTTGTATCTCGGTGAGAGTTACCATCATAATATCAGTTCTCATGCACGAGCCACTAGTAGGGAACATACCTATTAACCAGTGGTCCAATATCATTATCATAATAGTTTAGTTAGTTTTTTAATCGTTGATCTTGAAACATGAAACTGATTTCAATCCCCTCATATTCACTGGCATACAATTGCACGTACACCCCCTAGATACTCATGTTTCCCCTTGTGCTAAAAAAATTTCTACAAGTTAAGAAATATAATTTTCACATGAAAATATTATTTACATATCACATGTTCACCAAATAGACCACATGTACATCACTCAAGTCACAAAATCCACATTTTGATTCAAATGAATTTTGAAATCATACTCACAACAAAAATAGCACACAACACTTTTCACATTTCATTAACACTTCCAAAAATCCTTTAAAAAGTTTTATAAAACAATTCCAAGAAATTATAACACATATAACCAACCACTCAAATATCATAAAATACTCCATTCTTAAAAAAAATTATTTTCCAAAATGCACTCTCAGAAAATTGAACAATACCATGTTTCAACATCACTTGTTCATTTTTCTAAAAAATTTCATCACTTTATAAAGAATTAAAAAAAATTTAAATCTTAAATAACAACAATACCTTTCAAAAACCAATACTAGGTTAACACACCCATTATAAAGTACATATACACCATTTTGACAAAATTTTAAAATTAAAAAAACATTCACAATTATCATAAAGAAATCCCCAGGGGTGTAACTATGATTCACATAGTAAATCCCTTTCAAATATTTCATTGAATTCAAAAATCAAACCAATACAAATCCTTAATTTAATTTTCATCCCAAAAAACATTTCTTAAACTACCCCCATGTGTTATAAAAATACCTCAATTAACACCACAAAAACCCCATTTCAAGTCCCACACTACACTAAGTCATTAACAAACCAAAATTGGAATCCCTTTTAATCTCTAATCAGTCCCATTCGTGTGTAATAAAATAAACCAAAACATTTCCCCAACAGTCACGAATGAAAATCCACTAATTTCAAGCCATAATGCAACTATAAAATTAAAAGCATAACCAAATCCATAGAAAAAGGTTTTGGCGTCACAGTAAGAATACGAGAAATATTTTATCATGTAAATCTAAAAAGATAACTCATCAAAAATTTCTTACACATGAAACCACCAACCTTTTGAGTCAAAACACTTTAATCTTGCTGTGAAACAATAACCACATCTCCACTTCACCCCAAAGAATTTAAAACAAACCTAAACCATAATATTTCATCACAATGACCCCAAATCAAACCATAGGTATAAACCCTAAATTATGGACACTCTATAAATTCATGAAAGAGGGAGGAACCCTAAGGAGAAAGAAGGAAATGAAGATATAAACACTTACACAAATAAATTGGGAATAAAACGACCCGAATACACCAGTATATGAATTAAAAAACCATAAATTAAAGTGAGGTTCTAATAAGGAATAGAAGGTCTTGTAGGAACTAGAATGTGAGAATAAGAGTAAAAATATAAATAGTTATGAAAGGATAAATTTACCACTTAAAAAATGGAGAATTTTTGAAATGCAGAGATGTTTCACCCAAATTCACTATTCGATGGAGAATCAAATTGGTGTAGAAGAGTAGGGGTTCTTCATGGGTATGTGTTCTTAGGTGAGTGTTGGAATCAAATAAATAAAATAAAAATGGAATGTGATAATAAACAATTAAAACAAATATTTAAAGTTTGAAATGAGCATTCAGGCTGGCCCAAACCCTTAATAAAACAAAGAAATCCATCATTATTATGGGAATATGAAGTATAAATGGATATTTTTGTTTCAATATACCATGTTATTCCAATTAGTAAGTGTAATGGACGTAAACTATAAACTTATAAAAGAGTTATAAATGAAACAATATTTATTTTTAAATCTGGAAATGGACTCACAGTTGGGCATGAATTTTGAAAACCTACCACATTAACTTAAATGAATTGAAAACCCCCATAGCAATGAATATCTGGAAAATAAATGAAAAATTACATTAAAATAATTCATTGATGTGACAATTCTACCAACCATAAATCAATCCACCCAAGGAAACCCACAAAACCTCTAGTGATCTATTAAGAAAATAATACGCTCATTAACCAAAAAATATATCTATTTTACAAAACAATCATGATCATTTAGAATTTATCCAAATAAAGAAACTTCTAAAAACTATATAAAAATTCACAAACAATATACCCAAATGAAAAACATCAAAAAACAAGGTAACACTTTCTTTTCATTAAATATGACAATGGGCACTCTCTAATCCCAACATTTACCCCTGGAAGAAGTTGGTTATTTGATTTCTCCATGGGATACTACATCCTACCAGGCCATGAACAAGGACTAATCTGAGTTACTAGTATAGGGAGACATAAATGGCCTCCCCAACATATGAGAAAACTTATATTTTCTTGAGAGAGATTCATGACACTAACATGGGGAGGCCTGAAGGGACTCTCCATTTCAAAGGGTATACTTCCAATAAAAAATTACACAAGAACATATATAAAAGTAATATTTGGTCTCCCACCATATGAAACAGCCATCTTAACTGACCATAATGGGGTTGTACAGAAAGACCCCATATTTTAAAAATTTTGGACCACCGCACGTTTAGGCCGCACAGTTCGGGAAACCATGTACTAACTGTGGGTATCCTTCAATCTGCATGGGTTTCTTGGGAATGGTCACTACTAACCATATGGAAACCATGTTCTAAACCTATATAAAAATATATCAAACTATTATACAAATACCTTGTCGATACAAATGTGGGACTGTATAAACTCAGTCTATAACATGGAAATGAGGTCCTCCAACCTCTACAACCAAATGAGAACAACATGACCATGATAATGACACTATATGTTTAAAATATTCATATAATTAATACTAATGATGGGACTTTGTACTAGGGTTTAAATGACCCTGGGATTTTCGCTAACTACGTGAAAGCATCTCTCCGAGACCTGTGGATGGAGATCAAATTATTGATGCATCATTGGACTCATAGTTAGTCTTTTGAAACAACCTAAATAGAACTTCTTCTTCTGGTGATAAAAACCAATACACATCAATCCCTGATAAGTTTTCCAAGGCATTACACATTCAAAACTCACTTTACCATAACCCAACATTTCCCTGAAACACCGTCTTATTAGATGCACACATCATACCTTTTTTCATCATGTGAGAAACTAAAAAATGAAATGATGCATATAAACATATTCCTATGAAACAATGTTTTTTGAAGTTTATCCCCAGGAGATATAATCCCAACATAACATTGATGCTCGAAGTATTGAAAAAAAATCCCATTTACAGTCAAAAAAGCACATTACATCACAAGGTGTCACCGAACATGACCATTGTGACTAAAATAAACAATACATGGAACAATACATTATGTCATGTCTCTACACGACACACATGTCTAGTATGTGGCCATAATTTCCTCTCATGACCAGATTGCCAAAACATGTGGTTTAATATTAAAACCTACTTCAAAGTAACTGAAAATAACCCAGAGGTCCTTTTAGACACCATCAGGATAGACATCCACACAAACAACCCCAGACCACTTCCAACTTTAACAAATTAGGAAACATAAGATACTAATGTCTCTTTCAAACTTCCATGAGAATCTCCCAACACAAGAGGATTCAAAAATCAATGAATAGAATTGATTTAGAATCAATAAAAAAATATCGATTAAAGATTATATAAATTGATCAACTGGTTGATTTTTCAATGGCAGGACAATCGATGTTTTAATTAAGTAGTGCATTAACCTTTAATGTGGGATTACCTTATCCAACGAGAGAACCCAAGGACCCAACCTAGCAGTTCCATTAGTCAATAAATTCCACAAAAAGGTAAAAACATATGAAGGGAAACACTTTAATGGTGTCTTAAAACATATATCATAAGATACTACTAAGCAGTCATTCTACCTAGCCTACTGACCCTACACGAACCCATTATACGGTTCGAGAAGAAGGGGTTCTGGACTCCAAACATCCGACAACATCAAGGTTTTCCAAAAACACATAATATACACCATTCCAGAAATTTCATAAAGACATCATATTTGTCTTTAAAAATATTTCTTTGAAAACAAATGGTTTAGTGGTTAGAGTATCCACTAATGGTATCCCATGTGCCACAGACATGCACGTTTTTTTGCCACACTAAGCACCCTCATCATATCCGTCATAACACTCATCCAGTCATTGTAACAACCATGAATATTAAAATATAGTTCCATGTAAGTGGTCTATAATGGAAATTCCAATGTTTAAAATGAAAATTCATTCCACTTTTCAATACCAAAATGGTCAACCACCACATCCTTTTTATCAATACCACAATCCAAAATATCAAAAATGAAATAAAAATCTTACAAAAATAATCATAAAGACACTACCATTTAGATATAAAACCAATTTCATGTTATTTTCCACACTTTCTATACAAATTATACCATTAAAACACCCTTTGATTATTTATAAAACACTATTGGAAACACATTTTCAAAACCAACTCCAATATAGTTCTTTCTTTCAATAGAGGTGTATTCACACCATTTTCCATTTAAAACAAAAATTAAAAAAATATTTTCCACCATTTTATAAATGAAACCATTCCCACATTATTTTAATATAATTTTAAAAAAAAATTATTCCTCGAAAGACCATGTCACTTTAAAACCAAATTTCCATGATTTTAAAACTAAAGAACACAGGACGACCTGATAAGAAACTAGTTTCAGTGGGTGACATGGAAATATAGTTGGTGGCCATATTCCAATCAATTCACCTTTATATAGAGTGTTCAATGGAATATCCCCATCTCCACAGGGCTTTCCTGGACTTTCAAGCTCACTGAGACCATTAACCCAACTCTCTTTTCATTTCATCTAATCATCATAAAACCAAGAAAACTAAATTATATAGATAAATCCTGACATCCCCTGGAATCTTGAATCCCTTAATAAGGTGTGGTGATCAGGAAAAATACCAATAACTCAAATACCAATTACCAAAGATCCTAACTCCAGACAATCCCGACTCTTCCCCAAATAAAACGACCCTAATAGTTAACATGAACCACCATTGATATCATTTTGTCCCAAACCAAATATGGTCGCCACCGAATCTATCACTAAACGTAGCCCTTAAAATGTACTGAAGGGCATTTCTGATCGCAATAAGATGGAAAAATTGCTCGAGTATCACAAAATGAAAAGTTTGAATGATTTAACTTAGTTTATAAACATAAAACGACAAATGAATCCAATAAAACAAATATGGATTTTTCAAACCAAACCCTCTTTTAAAAAAATTGTGAACTAAATTAAATAGTTTAAAAAAACATACCAAGAATATAATAAAGGTGAAAATCCAAATTGAAACAACCTAAGAACCCTCATGGCTTCTGGAACAAGCCTCAATCTATATTAACCAAACTTAACCACATATGACCTACTAGAAACCCAAACTGCTAGCACTAAAAACTGTACCCATCTTGCGACAAAAAAAATATCCAATTCCACTTCCACTAAAACGTGTATGTATAGTGTTATCATGTACCTAGTCAGATACCACCACTATTATTATTCATTTTATAATCATTCAATGGTGAAAATAATCCAGTTTTTTATAAAGAGGAAATGCCAGTTCCAATTTCTAAAAAAGGCAACTTTAAAATTAAAACATTTTTCATGTAGGATATAATTAAGAATGAAAGCATTTAAAAAAAATTCAAAACTACAAAATTTCTCATCCAACTATTATGTATGTTGATTTTAAGCACAATGTAACTACTGATCACAAGCAATAAGAAATAACTCTTATGCACAATCTCATTATGAGTCTCATGTACTTCATATCTCATTGAGAGAAACATTCAAAATATTCGTTCTCATGAACAAGCCACTAGTAGGGATCATAACCATAAACTATTGGTCCCTAGTAATCATTATTAATGTTTAGTTAGTGTTTTATGAGTCAATATTGATACATGAAACTGAGGAAAAACTCCACGGATTTGGTTGTATAATAGTACACATCCACCCACCTAGATACTCGTGTTCCCACTTGTTTTCAAACATGTTCATCAAGTAAAAAAATTACTCTTAAAATGAAAATATCATTTCCACGTCAGAAGCCCACCAAACAAACCACATGTACATCACACAAGTCACAAAATCCACTTATTTCATTTAAATGCATTTTGAAATCATAATCACACCAAAAATTGCACACAACAAATTTCATATTTCTTTAACACATACACAAATACTTTCAACAATTTTATAAAACCACTAAAAGAAATTACAACTCACATAACAACCCACTCAAATATCATACCATACATCTTTCAACAACAAAATACATTTTTCACAACACACTCACACAAAACATCAGACAACCATCTTTAACGACTCTCTTTCCATTTTATAAAACATTTCATTACATTATTAAACATTAAAAAAAATATTTCACATCGTAAATAACCACATTACCTTTCAAAAAAAAAATATTAGGATAACAATACCACCATATATTAAATATAAACCCTTTATCCCACATTGATTAACCAAACAAAACATTCACAATTTTCATAAAACAAACCCGGGGGGTGTAACTATACATCGCACAAAAAAACCATTACAAACCCCTCTTTCAATTCCAAAAATCATACTAATTCTAATTCATAATATAATTGGCTTCCCTGAAAACATTTATTAATCTACTCTTAAATGTTATAAAAATACTTCAATTAACACCACAAAAGACAGACATGAAAAACATTTGTTTTCAAAAATAACATCCATGAAGTACAACTTGGTTTTACACTTTGAAACCATTCAAAAACACAATTTCACAGCCCACATGAAACTAAATAATTAACAAACCCGAATTGGAAGCTTCTTTAAACACCAATAAGTCACATTTTAGTGTCATTAAACACACTAGAACATTACCCCAAGTGTCACCAATTAAAAGCATAGTATTTCGAGCCATAATGAAAACAACAAAATTAAACGCTTATGAGAATCCATCAAAAATGGTTTTTGCACCTCAATAAGCATATGAAGATCATTTAAACCAGTAAATTAGTCAATTAAATAATCAAAATTTCTTACACATGGAACAACGTACCTTTGGATTAAAAACCCATGAATCTTTGCGGGAATCCCCAACCGTACCTCCACCACACCTCAAGGAAGTGAAAACTAACAGTAAATCATATGATTTGTCCAAATAGACTCCAAATCAATCCCAAGGTATGAATCTATACTTATTTAATGTCTATAAACTGATGAATGTGGGATGAAACCCTATGAATAACGATGTAAATGAATATAGAAACACTTATCTAAATAAATCATGAAAAAAACGACCCAAATACACTATTATTTGAATTAAAAAACCATAAATGAATGTGAGGTAATAACAAGTATTAGGAAGTCATGTAGGATCTATAATATAATAAATAGAGTAAAAATTGAAGGAGTTAAGAAATGATCAATTTACCTCTTCAAATTTGGGTAATTTTTGATATCCAGAGATGGTTCACCCAAATTCAAATTTCAATTGAGCTCCAATTTTCAGGAGGAGGTAATGGGATCTCTACTTTGGTATGTGGGACAATGTGACAGTTTTAATCACTGAAAGAACATAAAAATTGAATTAAATATTGAATAATTAAAAGAAATATTTGATGCTAGAATTTGGATTTTTGGTTGTCCCCACACTTTAATAAGACACCCAAGTCCATTATTATTATGGATCTATATGATGTCCAATTGGATATAGTTGTCTTAGTATAAGCCTCTTGGTTGATATTTATTATGAACATAGTTATCTCTAACAAGAAATATTTTTTTCTTGTGATAATAAATAGTATCATAATTCTAAAAAATTATTTTTAGTAATAATATTCAATAACGAGAATAAATTTATTAAGTTATATTAAAAAAATTCATAGGTTATAGATAAAATAAATTCATTTTAGAGTCAATCATGAAAATTAATGTATTTTACTATTATATAAAACATTTTTATCATATAAATTAAAGCATACAAAATATTCGCATTTCATAAAAAAATATGAATATATATTAGAATAAAAGGTACGTAATTTAACTATTCAATTTTTTTAACTTGTGACAAATATGTATGGAAAATTTTAAAATCCAATCTAATAGTGAACAATTTTATAATATTACACTTTACGTTATGTACATTTCACTATTTTGAATTTAAAACATATATATTCATTTGAATACGAACTATTTAATAATTATTTATACATTGAATTTATACTTTAAATGTATGGTTTTATAAACAATTTAAATTCTAATATCTTTTATTAAAATAGATTTCGTAATTTAAAAGTCACATAAAAAATCATTGTTTAATAAATTTTATATATATCAACAAAATACATTTAATCCGCCACAACTAATAAAAAATAATGCCCCTTTCAATTTTTAACTATTAAAAATAATCAATCATGAAAATTTCCATTTTTAATAACAAATATATTATATTTGGGGTTCCATTAATAATTTATAACATTTCGAAATTATTTATGATTTATATGTAATTAAATTTATTTATCAATCATATAGTAACCGTGTAATTTCGAAAAATAGTATTTAAAATATTGACATTAAATATTCTAGGAAACTAATTTATTAATTATTAATTAATTAATTATAAACAATTAATTAATAAATTATTTAATTAAATAATTCTTTTGAAATTAAAATATCCCAAGAATATAATTATTTATAT
Source organism: Viscum album (assembly GCA_963277665.1). Classification (NCBI taxonomy): domain Eukaryota; kingdom Viridiplantae; phylum Streptophyta; class Magnoliopsida; order Santalales; family Viscaceae; genus Viscum; species Viscum album. Next base: position 1,943,500,561 of record OY728165.1, read on the forward strand.
GAATTGTATAAACAATTAAAAACATTTCAAAATTTAGAAATATTTTGTAAATATTTTTGTTTTTACCATTATATAGGAACTCATTCCTAAATAAGGGCATAATCACATTATCATTATGTAGTCGATCTAAATAATGGTATAATGACCATTCTTCTTATTTGAAATCCATGACACATGGGTATGGAATAATCAAAAGTTACACAATCTCCCACGCAAGGGTAATATCATTACACAAATCCCATAAACAACACCTTATGTTTAGATAAACCCATTATAGAGTACACATACATAGTGAATCACAATAGAGTAAATCATGTAATTAAAATTAATCAATACTATTACTCACATGGTTAAGTGGTTTATTACAATTTTGTATCAATAATGTAAATTTGATTGCACATACAAAATATATTATTGTCTATGGTGGAGGCATTGTGACCCATACACAAGCAGATCTACATGTGGGAAAGGAATGATTACCCTTACATATGCCAATTTTCATAATTTTAAATCCCCGTTTACACTTAAAAATATCTTTTGTGTGAGTTTAAGGATTCTATTACCATTACATAACCCAACTACATAAGGTTGAACACTTTTCTTTGAAATTGAATTTCATGAATAAATAATATGATAATTTACTTTATTTTCTTCTAAATTTCATTTATAATATCCTAAAATTTTAATATAACATCAATGTGATGCCATTGATGGTTTTTCAGTAGTATAATAATAATAGTCAGATCAAGTAAATGAAACAAATCCATTTATATGAGGATCATTTTAGCAAGAAAATATAAATCCTGAAAAATTAAAAAATATATGAATTGTTGTAAAAAAAGTCATACAATTCACTAAATATCCATATAAACCATTCATTTTCTTCTTTATATGTAGTTTATAAATACCACATGAGAGGAAAACAATAGCATCCCATCTCTATTGTGTATCTATTGGACAATTAAATTACATTTTGTATATCCAGGACATTCCATCCTCTCCGAAGTGCTAGAATATCTGAATATAATGGATCTATAAAAATAAGTGATATATGGGATGATGATTCATTAACATATAATAATTATATCCTCACCCCAGAGCCATCATATAGATATTTATTTACATGTATAAATTATTAACCACATGTTATGTCATTTATTCATGAGTTAAAATTCATGAAAAAATCAATAATCTAATATATATTCATTCATTATAATAATATTTCGAGTAAAAACATTTAATCTCATGAAACAGTATAACTAATATCAGACAATAATAAATGATACTATTTTATCTTGATTCCGCATTCAGTAAATTCATCATCTTAGAAATTTTAATATTCATGCAATATGGTATTGGGGACATATATATATCATATACACATATAAGGTTTGAGGTAAATTTAAAATCTAATACTATCTTATTTATTTTTCTATTCCATGATCAAAATCATCTACATTGAGAAAGAGAAATTAATGCTCAATGTTATATATTAATGATGAATAAAAACTAATCTTACATCCAAATACAATATTACCATATTTTTTTTATTCCATTAATAACCTTTTATATATATATTTATAATAAAAATATTATGAATAAATATATGGTAATAAATTAATTCAACCATAAATAATGAAACTCATTCATAAAATAACATAACTATCATTATATTCACAATAAATGATACCTTTAGTGAACTGGACACACATAATTAGCATTTAATCAGTGAAAAATTCATAATTCAACATTGTGGAAATAGAATGGGTGATGAAAATACATAAGGAAGAAAATCATTGAGATTAATTATGAGGAAATTATATATTTATAACTCAAATTAAAAAAATACATGAGTCCATTATTCTCTCTAAACATATCCCGTGACTGTAATTAATTAATGAGATTTATATTTTTAAAAATTAAAATGTTAATATTATTTTATGAGATCCATGGTGTCATGTTAATTTAATACTATGTTTAATGTATGTTCTCAGTTTCATATATCATTATTCTACAACAGTCTCTATTTCATATGAATTTTTATCTCTACCATATAATGTTACTTTTCAACATTGTGATGTTTATAAAAAATACATTATATTAAATGGAAAATACAATATATTATTTTATTACATGTGGAGAAAAAATTCCATCACATTTGAATATTAATGATTCATATACCAATAGAGAATATGTTGTTTTATAAAGTAATGTGTCATTATTCATTTTTTTAAAATATTATTCATAACATCATATCAGCCACGATATCTCCACACTATTATCTAAGAATAGAATATATATATTTATATTAATTAAGAACCATGGAATATTATAGGTTATTACATCATTATTTTTGTATATTTATCATAAAATCCACCTGAACAACATTAAAAATAAAACTATTTATATTTATAATAGAAATGAATATAAGAGTACACAATTATGATGTACATAATTATCTAACCATAAACACGTGAAATAATATTTATAATAAATTAGGTTTTCATAATGAATAAGTGTGTTTGATGGAAAATGAAACATGTAAAATAAAATGAACATAAGAAATTCTATCTCACACATCACTATGATTTTTCAACCTTTATTATAATTATTCATAAAAGTTAAAGGTTATTTAGTTTTTTGGTGAAAACTCATTCAAATCTAATGGTACATTGTTAATTTTATTTCCATGAAATCCATTCATTATACACTTTTAAACCGATACCTCAATAGCACATCTCTCTAATACTTCATTTATATAGTCATATAGATATTATTATTTTAATAATATTTTTCTTTTTATTATTATGATGAAGAAATCAAATCAAAATCAAATTTCCCACTATCCATCATCGATTAAATTCCATGTAATTATTACGAAAATTTTATGGTTTGGGATGTTATTATATTTATGGGTACTACATATATTTTTTAATAAATGAAAATTCTATCATAAATCTTATTGTGATGATTATTAGAAAATTAAAAGATTAAAATTGATTAATTTTTATTATAATATTCATTATTTACTAAAATTCATTTTTTTATTAAAACAATTCTTTTAAAATATGTTATAATAACATTGAAATCCATCAATGAATGTTTATAATTAAATCATCGAGTTAATGAGGACCCATGGACTATAATATAATATATTCAATTATTAGAAATATATAATATATGATTTCATGTTATTTTTTAATTCATTTTATTTATGTAATATATATGTGTGTTTATGAGATATTGGTGTAAAACCATATGTTAGAATATAAATGGTTAACAACTATAATCATGGATTTGTCACATATAAAATTTTGTAACAATAAATGGAAAATCATGAAAATATTTGTTATAACAGTAGTGGAAATGTAATAAATTACAAATATTTGGTTAACCATGGACAAACGAATCATTTAGAATTAGAAAAACATAGATTAAATTTTCTGAATAAAAATATAATATAAATATAATGGTAAAATATGAATCAAGAAAGGAAAATTATAATATGTATATGAATCGTTATAAATGAACTACTAAAAAACATCTAGGTTCATTCTTCTCATACATGTTGGACAATTTTCAATCAGCCGCTAAGGAAATTTGATATAGCCATTGGCTATAAACATAAACAAAATCCATAAAATATAACAATATAGAATCATTTATACCACAAAAAAAAGTAAATTAATATATAGACTCAAAAAAGTGTCTGATATGAGTTCTCCTTACAATGGAAATAAATTATGAATGGATAAATAGTTTAATAGTTATAAAATATTTCATACATATAATAAGAAATTAAAATATGACAAAATCTATATGTTAAATCCATATGAAAATTATAGTAAATCCACATAATGTGTATACATTAAAATTTACCAAAATCAAGGAAATGTGCATAATAGGTATATGCACATACATCAATAAAAAATCATTTCTCAAAAAAAACATATGATCCAACTATCATAACCAATGATTGCTCTCTAATTATCATTCCCAATGATAAGAATATGGGTAATCTAAAAAACCACCTAATGAAGTGATACATTTTCATTATATATATTAGGTAATATAATGTTTTCACACACTTAATGGTTGTATGTAGGGTGTGTGAATCATTACAGTAGGTTAAAAACCTAAATAAATATAATTAATTTATTAATTAAAATATCTATTATTAGTTTTAATTTTATTTTATGTGAATGATTTTTATAAATGATAGAAAAAAGGGTTTATGGTAAGTTTTTTTTCGAAATAAAAACAATTTTTAAGGTAATATAGCCCTTGGTATTATAAAATTAATTTAAGTATGATAATGTAAGAAAAGAATTGTCATGTAATAAAATATAGAAATTGAGTTTTTTTCTTGACTATTCTATCATTTTCAGATAGACAACATAATTATAATATATTCTAGGATCAAATGTTTATGTATCTTGGGAATATATGCACGTACATCAAATATACATATAATAAAACAAATATTATATAAATAATTATATATTTGACATCATTAAATCAATCAAATTCAACTTATTTAATGTAATCTCCTATAGATATACAAAAAAGAATGTTATGAGGTAAAATTCAAGTATAAGGGGGAATACGAAGGGAGGAATAAAGGATATGAATAAATAGTACATGGGTGAGGATAATCAACATCATTATATTATATATATGAGATCATCATAATAATTACCTGGGAGAAACTTGGGAATTGTATATAATGTCGCATATATATAATAATGAAGCATCCTGAAATTGTGAAATGATACCACACGTAATTATGATCGATGATATAATCATGTTCACAAATAACATATGTATAGAAATCATAAAATAATAAATCATAACATTGATTTCACAGTTTCATACATAATACACATGATATATTATAATAAATACCACTACCCAATAAATTAGAGGTATATATAATTCTGGGACTATCCACCATAACAAAAAACCATTATAATCATGCTTTCCACATTGGAAGATAATATAAAACAATCATTTTAATGAAATAAAAACATATAAAGTAATGAGTATAAAACATGATTTAACATATTATACATAATATATTTACATTTATTGTTCCATATATGAATAAGGGTGAAAATTATTAATAGAATATTATTACTCTATTCCTGATGAGGATTTCTCAGAAGGGAATTTCAAAGTATCAAACATTAACATACAAAGTTAAAAATCAAATTTCCAGGATGTTGTTTTTGTAAGGAGGGAAAAATGTAACACCATAATAGTTTAAAATTATTTTTATTATATAATTCGTGAAATATTAAGTCTCTATAAAACACCAATTTCTTATAACATAGTCATGTAAACATAATTTTTCCACCACATTGATTTTAATTTTTATAAACTGACATACAAGGTTGTGTTCAATAAGATATGTGTAGTCTGATAAGATAAACATAATTATTGGTGAACTGTATCATACCCTTGTGAATAGAGACATACCTTTCGGAATAGTAATGAATAGGAATGTATATTAAATAATATAAATGAAAAATATAAACAACCCTAATGAATTTAAAAATACAATATGGACATCATAAAAGTGAAAAAATGAATATAGTATATGTATATGTATTTTTTCTGCTATAAATATTTAAATTAAATTTTCTGATTAATTTAATAATTTAATATGGCAATGTATTTTTATAAAATTTAATGACTTATTTTTAATTAATTATCATATTATTACCAGATTATATGATAAGACCTTGATTAATATCTCAATGTCTTGTAAAACATGTTATAGTTTTTATGTGGTTTTATTAGAATAAATTATGATTTTTTTTAAAAAAATACATTATAAAATTTAGAAAATTATTTTCAAATATATAATTTAATTTTTGAATTCTATAAGTAGAAAAATGGTTTAGGTGAAATTTTGGATTTTTCTAAAAAAATGAATTTTTTATGAACAGTAAAATTACAATTTTGAGTTTTCAGTTGTTCAATGACATCACAATGATATTATAATTAAAATAAAAGTCTACTCTACTAGTTTATAGAAAAATATGATATTATGTGTCCCAAAATTCTAATACAATGGGAATATAACTTGGGAAATCCCAGGGATTTATAAAAAACTCAAATGATGGGTCTTTTTCAATTATTATAGAACTCCCTCTCTTTCTCTTAAAATACCTACTCATCCATTCGTTTTAATTCATTAATAATAACTAATTCTCAATAATGTGGTGTTTTTAACTCTCTAGGAGTCATCTCAAGGTGTCTTTAGTCCCCCATGGTTCCAACATTCATGTTCTAGGAGTTACTCAACATGATCAGGGAACCATTCACCCTCCTCTTTTAGTCAACACCTCATTCATGAAATCTCTTGGAATTTCCATTATCATATTTTGGTGTATTATATTAAGTATTACTCTTATGGTCCTTTTTATTTCCATATTATGATATACCAATTTTCACTCATCAATTTTTTTATGAAATTTTATGTGACATCGTTTGGCTGCCAAATTTTCCTAAGGGAACTCTCATCTTTTGTTTTGTTTTCAACTTCATCTGTATTCTTTTTATATCCACATCCCCTCTATCCAAATGACAATGATAACTCTTATATAATCTATATAATGAAACTATATCTTGTTAATTTAAGAATAATAATCAATATTCTTACACTCTCCATCGTATTTTTATAATTGAGAGGAACGTCCATGAGGTACCAATTTATTACGTTAGGGGATGACAAAGTTTCTTTCTTCAATTTCTCATTAATTACTGTTCATTAAATAATTTATATGGTTTATCCAGACTATTATATATTTATTATAACCTAATTAACATTCATGAACTATTATATGTTCATATTATTAATTTTTATGATAGAACTAGTTTATAATAATTCTAATACCGCCAAATAATCGATGTCATTGTCATTTAATGATTCATCCTCATTCCTTGTAACCTAATGATAGAAATGAATATGAAAATTTCTGGATTTTCTTAAATAATATTAAATTTCAATTATTGATATTTTAAACAACTCCACATGAATTCCAATAATTAAAAACAAGTGAAACCTTTTTAAAAATCATGAAAACAAATACACTATAATGAAATAATTCAATATGATAACTTATAAATAAGAACATAAATGAACTAAAAAAAATATTATAATATAAATACATGTCTATTATGTTATAATATATGATATTAATATGTATAATTCCATATTCCTGGACTTTATGTTTAATAGAAGGACTCATTCAGACCTAAGATAAGGGTTTCGTTATCTCACTTCCATTTTAGTGAGATTTTTTGTATTCACTACTAATACTCGTGTATTGTGTATATATAGATCCCATTGATTTAACATATCATTTATATATTTATTTTTATATAATTGAATTTATAATTTTAATATTATTTATTTTTGGTCCTATGAATCGATTGATTACCAAGTGGTAATGGATCTTTACTCAAACCTCCATTTTTATTCGGGTTACACATATTCTATAAATACCTCAATTAAATTCTTATTTATTATTATTTACTCCATATAAATTACATTTAAATTTTTTATTAGGTTTACTATATATAATACTTTTTTATTTTTTGGGGATTTATGTTTTTAAAAGCATCGTACAAAAATATTATCATGATAAATAGACCCGATTCCCGGGATATTTTCAAATTCTTACCATTTTTCATGTGTACATGAGAAACGGTTTTAAGACACCATTATTTTTATAAAAATACTCATTTTATCATGAAAAATAATCATGGGTAATTTTAGTATTTAATATAAAAAAATTTCCTTTCTTCTTTAAAATTCACTCTAATACATTCCTTTAAATGATCTAAAATTTTTTATATCTAATGAATCTTAATATGTCTTTTTACCCGATTTCACTTCAGTGGAACATCATTTAGGTCTATAATATATTTTAAATGTCCTATTATTATATTTTTGGGGATATTAATGTTTAAAATGTTATTATATGTAAAATATAAATGATTATCCAAGTGAACTTTTCATTCTAAAGAAAATAGTATTTTGTTTTCATCTCACGTTAACTATTATGAGATATAGTCATTTTTCACCACTAATTTTTTTCTTGTGGTGTATGTACTATCCTTTTTTATATCATATAAATATTATCATTTATCTCAATATATTATAAGGGATTATTATTTTAATTATTCATGGTGGTATGGGACACTTTAAAATGTTTAAAGATTATTTCCTCAAAAAAATATCAATGGTCTCATTTAAAAGTATCTTAATTTATGTCCACGTCCTTTAAAAAATCCATATCAATAAATATATATATAGAAATGTATAAATAATATTTTACTTGTATTAAATCTATTTATAATGAATTATTTGGACATGCAGTGGGGGGTGTCGCCCAATATATCCCCACGATGCATCAACTGGTCTAATGAGAAAATCTTTTTGTGAAAAACATTCAATTTTGTTTCCAAAAATTAAATGGGTTTATACCCACTGACATAATCCATTTAAATATTATTTTGGGATAATGTGACAGATTCATGACATCCAAATAAAATGAATTATCTTTATTAATTTTCATATATTAATATCCATGAGGGTTTCACTATGAAAAAATGAAGGGAAGTAGTTTCATTCTCAGTTTATTAAACTCATGTGTTCTGTATTTATTCACCATACCATATTGAGTATAAATTTTTATTAGGATTTAGTTATTATTGACTAAGGCTTCTACTATATGAAACCCTTACAGAGCATTTGAGCTCCCAACAGTCATTTGATTACCTTCAACATGTTATGAAGAGGAGATCACATATTGAGTTTCTATGGATGAATTTTTTAGTTATTGGTATTTATAATATTATGATACCTTTACCAATATAATTTAAGATACATATATTTATTTAAATTGTTAAATACTACTAAAATAATCGGCCCTTCAGTATTTTATTCCCTGTAATCATGCTAATGTAATTAGTAATGAACCGGCTCTAGTCTAATGGGGTCTGAGCATTAATTGGGGGTAACGACAAAGCTGGAGGTGTATTTTCCAAGCCTTGTGATGTTTACCACATACCCTCTGATGAATTTGACATATTTTCTCATAGGGTAAATGTTTTCTCATTTCATCTTATTTCGGATGGTGTGAAGAATATATTATTCGAAAATGATTCTATAAAAATCTTTCCCTTCCAACACCTCAATATCTTCTTCAGGCGTTGTATTTATGATCAATGTCCACCATTGATTAGCTTCACCCACCATATGATATGTATCTAGAAGAACCCTCTCTTTTTTGTAACAGTAATGGATGGAGATGATCTTCTCAATGGAGTTGATCCATTTTTCAGATATTGAGGGAATAAATGATCCATTAATAGTATGATATATTTCTCTCATGAAGCTCTTCATTGTGGATTGTTATTTCTTAGGGGGTGGACTTTCCTCTTGACACATTTTTTTAATAAAAAAAAGTTAACAGAGATATCATCATGACAATGATTAAAATTATTACTCTCATTGGTTTTTGCATCTCATTAGAATAGTAATCACGTAGATCTTCACATTAGTTATTTTCCTGAGTCACCCTATTACTGGACATTGACTGGAATGAAAGTAATGATAGTGGTATCACATAAAGGTGAATTAAAATACAAAAAGGGATAACATAAAAATTTAATTTATTCTTTTAACATATTTAATTATAGGCTTAAATCTATGTTATCCATGATAATAATTTCCAACATATATTTTTAGGGTATTTTTTCCCTTAATAATGGTTCATACTAGGACTATGAATATCACAATGCATATCTCAAGGGAGTGTCGAACCGATAGTGCCGCAAGGCCTGTTGTTGTGTAGCAGTTCTCATTCGAATGTAGCTCAAAATTTAGAGATTTTTTTCTTATATTTAGTCTTATACCTAATGAATTCACTATGGTTTTCAAATACAAGTCAAAAAAATTACTAAACCTATACTCTTATAATTAATACAATAACCCTGCTCTTTATTACACACATAAACTTGATTTATTAAATAAAAATTCACTAAAGACAACTCTGATGATCGTTAGAACTAGATTCTTGTAAAATTAAAAACATTTCACAACAAATTAAAACATAAAATACAACATCGTTATTAAAAATATCTTTTACATGACCCTAACATTCGTCCATAGATAACATCACATGGGATAACATGAGGACATACATAATAATATGGGGAGGTATAAAGAACTTCATGGGAGTATAAAAGTCAACACATAAAGAATACAGTACATGTTAGGATATAGTCTTATCAAGAGATAATACAAGAAATATTTAAATAAAGGCATGATATAGAATTACTATCATAATAGGGACATTTGGCTACAACCTACCACATGATATTAGAATGAGCCAAGCCTCATTTCACAAGGATTAATACGAGTAAACTATAATTGAACTGTAATTTGCATGTTCAGACCCTCATTACACATATATTATCATGAGAAAACCCTCATTTCACATGCCATATAATGATATAAAATACTACATAATGCACTAGAGTTCTATCAATAGACACCCTTTATTATCATTTTTTTCATCCATAAGTGTGCCTCATGGTTCATATGACATAAAATAATTCAAATTCATCATTTAGTCAAAGATAAAAAAAATTTGAATACATAAAATAAATTATATAATCAAAATTTATATGTGTGGTAATGTGAATACCATTTATAGAGAAATTGGCATTGTATTAACTACACAATTATTTTAGCATGGAAAACTATGGTGATTTTTTTGCAGCCACACAACATGACATAAAAAATTAATAAAAATTCTAGATGATAGAGAACAAGTTCTCTCATAATATTTACATAAAATGTTTGTTATGGGGGTCCTATATAAATATTTCCATGTACATAGAATTTGGAAATAGATGGTGTAACGTAATAATGAATCATGAAACAAGAGGAGAAATGGAATAACAATTATGAAATGTTGGCATGCTAACAGGTGTATGTAGGACAGATTAAGTATATAGGAAGAGGAATATCGTAATTCAAAAATAATGAGGGTATTATGGGGTAGGATATATATCATACCCAAATTTTTTAAAATAAAAATATATGGTTAAAACAACATAATAAATGATTGAAAAAATGAAAGAGTATATAATCCATTATAAGACTATGTGAAATAACATGATTGAGGAAGGGCGTAATGAGAGATTGGGTGCTTTGGGAGAATTATAGAGAGAGTCGAGGAGTTTTGGGATCTACTAATAAATGTTTGAGTGAATAGAATATTGGTATTTGGAGAGTTTATATTGGAAATGATAGGGGAATTATTTAATATTTCACAAAAAAAGGTTTTGGAAGCTACATAATTAAATATTCAAAACCAAAAAACTCCCCATCGCTTTTGACGATGTTATTTTTATAATGTGGAGTAGAAAACATTATTTTATATGACCAATGGATAAACATATTAAAATATTAGGATTTCTTATGTGTAGGTGAGTCACACTCTCAAGGAAATCATTTTAAAATGTTTAAATATTTAATAATTTTTAGAGGGTCCACAAAGGCATTGTAATATTATTCCAAAAAAATAAAATCAATTATATAAAAGTTAATAAATGTCTTGGACTAATATCCAATTTATAGTATTTTATTATATATCCCTTTTTTCATTATGATGTCATAAAACATATTATATATTTTTAAGGTATTAAATATTTTTTCAAAAAATATACTGTCTCATAAAATTATAAAAAATTTGATGTTGGATAATTTTGACATCCTGATTCAATAAATAATATTAATTTTATCTAAATATTTTTTTAAATATGTGAATTTTCACTTTTAAAATGAAAATAGTCATTTATTGAAAATTCATGGGTTTTAAAAAGAATAGTTTTCAAAACATAACAAAAATTACAATTGTATTCATAAAAATTTAAGGATCATTCATTTTTAATAAAAATTAATTTATTAATAATACTTTTTTAAAATATTATTTAATTCAAAAAATCCATTAATTCACCAAAATATATATTCTTAATTTAATTTATATATTACCTAAATATACTACTTGGAATATACATGATAGTTAAATGGACGTTTATTTTACTACCCATGTGATTGAATCATAACTAACAATTTAAACTTAACAAAATGAAATTGTATATCATGAAAAAGTAAATTGTTAATAAATGAATTGAATTTAAGAAAACTAATATAAAATTAAATTAAAAGTGGAATGTGTTATTTTTTTTACGGAAACTAAATGACATTATATGTGGCCTAAAATAATATCTTACTATATCTATTCAAGAGGAGAAAATGACGATATTTAAATAATGTTATAAAGATTAATGATAATTAAAGAAATATGATTCATATACATTTTTAGAATTTCAATACACATATGAGTAAATTGATAAAAGAAAATAAAAACTGATAAGAAATAAATTTAAAATAGGTTTATGGAAAATACCTACATACTAGTTGATTAAGACCCTCTCTTATAAAAAATTAATGTCCCTTAATTATTATTCATTATTTCAACATAACCTTATAATCCAGAGTAGAAAAATATATTATCATCGCTCTTTATTTCCAATCATACCTTTTTATTTTATTTTCATTAGTTTCACCACCACAGCCCCATATAACAAAAGTAAAATTACTTATTTGGTTAAATTATAGAAACTAATTTTTAATGATATTAAAAATAAGTAGTGAATTCAGATACATGATGATATTTGAAATATATTTTTTAATATATTATACAAAATTATAATATAAGTGATTTTAATTATATGTATATAAAATATGGATAAACATGAAAATTATAACATTATGTATAGTGATGACTAAATAGTATTTTTCATCAATATTTTTGAAAATATTTAGCATATGAAAGAATTGAGTTTTTTGGAACATACATAATAAAGAAAAACAAAAGTAAATTGTAGGAAAATATATTATTTAAAAACATAATTATTAATATATATATATATATATATTGGGATATTTTTTCCTTCATTGGTATATATATTTGGTAAATTCCATTATAGGGATTAATAGTAATTATCAAATTTTGGTATTCAAATAGTTAGTTATTAGAAAACATATAAATAATATTAAATAATAATATTTAAATATAAATTAATGTAACTTATCAAACCACATATGCATAAAATTTATAATGTTACATGATTTAACCTAAATGATAATATATCGAGGTATTGAATTATTTCCACATGGATAGTATTCGATGTGTTTTTTTTTTGAAAGAAACAAATACCTAAATACGTTAATCATTTTATTAAATTTATATATATATATATATATAATATGATAAAAATAAATTAAAATATATCTCAATAATAAAATTAAATATTTTCAATCATATATAATTGGTGGACCTTTCTTATGAAAATTATATTATCTTATGTGAACTTGTTTCATTACCATTTTATTTGATATCGAATGATTTTCATGAAATTTTTATCATAATATGTTATAGGTATAATAATAATATATGATAAATATAATATAATTCTTTTATATAAACATTATATAATAGTACTGACTGATTTTTTAATTAATATATAATTTTAAAAAAATAATATGTCGGAAAAATATGCATTTATTAAATATGGAAAGGGGTAAAAATTTTAAAAAATTACTTTAAAGATGAAATATCAAATGATTTATTTTTATTAAACGAAAAATATTAAAAAACTCATGATATATTGAATAAGTATTTATTTCCATATTAATTAATTATAAATTTAACATCTAACTCAAACCTTAATAAAACATGTTAATTAACACCATTAGGCATTATATTATAATAAACATTTTAAATTAATTCCCCCTTAATTTAAACACCATATTGTGCATAAATATTTTTCTTATAAATTAACAAAAAAATTATTTAATAAGAATTATTCACACTGGTAAACCAATGTCCCAATGATATATAATAATTGTGAAGGTTAATAAACCAACAATTAACAATTTTTTCTTCTTATGTAAAAAATTTATTATTAATTTACTACATCGTAAAATTTTTATTTTACTTATAACTCACAACATGCCAAATTAGATTATGGAACACCAGACATTGTATTTTAATAATCATTGGACCTGATTTTCATATAAAATGAATATCATTTTCATGTTAAACATTTTTACAATCAGTTACTATACCATTTGAAGCATTACTACTTCACATATGAAAATAAATGAGATTAACACTTTTGTGATTAATGATAGTATTATATTATTATTTTTTCTAGTGATTTTGGAAATTATTTCATAAATAATAAATAACCAAAAACCATTGGTTCCTCACAAACCATAAATATGGCTTTATATATTACATGAATTTAAAATAAATATTATTAAAAAATAATGTTCATTAAAATGTACAAAATGTAAATTTAATTTAAATGTAGGCGCCTTTTATATTTATTGAAACCCAGAATACTGTAATAATTTCATGATCTATATTACAAAATCTGAAGATGCATACCATCAATTTAGATACAAATGAATTGAAATCAATGTATTAATGTATAAAATATTAACCTATTTGTGTATTCTTCTTGAATTGAAAATTAGTATAATGAATAAATAGATAAAATATGGACATACAAATACAAATAATAATAAATAAATATTTCATTTTTCAATAAAATGATGGTGAGTAAAACTAAAATTTCAAAAAGCTAAAAATATCATTACATATCAATTGATATTGAAATTTAATTTCAATGAAATATTAGTAATCTTGTATGAACTAAATTTCCATTAAATTTTTTTAAATATTGAATCTTAATTACTATGAAAGTGGACTTTATATGTATGAACTAAAATTGAAATATACAAGAATGGAAAAGTGGCATCACTTATTATAAACCTAGGATTACTAAAAAATGTTCTCTTTTTTGAATTTATAGAAACTACAACATGCATATACAAAAATAAATAATATTAAATGCATCACAATTTATATATTAGTGTATCTATTGAGACAATTCACTCCTTTATTTCTCAATCTCAAAACAATAAACTACTCATATCAAATTTGGAGGGAAAAAGAGAAGAAAATCCACCATGAAAAATAATTTCTCTAAAAAATAAGTATCTTTCTAGTAACAAATTGATCAAAAAATATTTTATATAAATAATTTTACGATGTATAAAATTATCAACGACATCACATAGCTTGTAAAATAATTATAAATTATTAATTAACTGAAAAAAAAAATTAAAATTATTGATTAATAAAAACATAGTAATAATTATGGAATTAAATTTATATTTCATTCATTCATTAAAAAAATTATAATTTCAACCATGATTTTTGATAAAGTTTCAGATGATTTTTTTCATTTTAATGGATTACTTATCATATAATATACCTTATTTCATTGGAATTCAATTGTTTATAAAGATTTATTCATCACCCTAGAGTAATATATTCACATGGAGTCTAGTATAATAATTAAATTCCACATTATTTGAAATCTTAATTAAATTATAAATTACTTATAATTAATGTATATTGTAATTATTTATAAAAAATAAATATTATGATAGAGAAATAATAAATGAAAAAAAAAATCTAACACCGTTTAGTGAGTTAGAGATCATAATTTGGATAAATGTTTAATGTTATTCTTAAAATAGAGATAATCCTTTAATTTCTATGCATCATAAATATGAATAGTTCAAGACGAAACATATTTATTTGTCGAAGTGGATACACTATATACTAATGTGTAATTAGATACATATCACACTGAGGAATGATGGAGACCCATGTGGTAAGTTTCAATTAAAAATATAATAAACAAAAAATTAAGTAATTGGACCTATTAGGGTGGGGATGTCTTGTAATTAGAAGAGAAGTCGCATCTTGATTTTGTAATTTCGTCTACTATATGTTTAATTTAATAGTATGAAAGATATTTTTATTAATATACTTTTCATATAAAATTGAAATACAAAAATATTAAGAAAAAAATGGAAGGATCAACATATCGATTCAAAACAACCATTCCATTATATAATTTTAGAAAATTTGATAATGTGAGAAGGCTCTTGAATCACCAATTAGGAAGAAGAGGTGATCTAATAAAATATTTCTAATAATGTAGTGGATTAAATAAGTAAACAAATCATAGTTTAATGAGGATATTATAACCAATATTAAAGGGAGGTAAAGGATTTGGGGAGGATGGGTGGCCATTTTGGATCCCTACCGGAGAATCATTAAAGCGATGTCAGGGTTGTGCATAGTCACATCAAGAAACATAATAGGAGGAAGATCACGGGGAGGTTGGATGGCCTTGTTGTAGCCATGTAGGATTCATGTTGGGGAGGATTTTATGGATCTACATTGACATATAGGTGGGATATCAATGTGAGAGTAGTTTTGTTGGAGGATTGTTGAGAGAAGATATGCATTGGAATTGGGTTAATAAAAAACAAGGGATGTTCTCTACGGGAGAATTTTTTGTGGGGAGATTTATCATGAATATGTTTATGGGTGGTAGGACTAAAGGACATTAGAATGTATTTACATGGATTCAAATAAAATGTGGCATTAGATAACCTATTTCCAATATGTTACTAAACTGAGGCTATATGTATACGTAAATCAGTAATTTTTCTAGTGTTTATATCACCCTACATTGAATTAGATAATGATTTATATCTAATGGGATAAAAAATAATTTAAGGGGGAGGGAACCATGTTAATTAAGGGACCATATCTACTCTTATATATATGGGAATGAACATTAACTATAATAATGGTTTTGGAAGTATACACATACACCTATGTTAGCTTTGGTAGTATGCCATGACTATTAAAAAAATTATATTTTATGCTTATGTGTGTTCCAAAAAAATATTTTTCATACTATTGTTCTATTTCTGTGGTTAATTTTTTTGCTTATTTATGATTCATCCTTTATAAACTATAAATTTATATATAATGAATCCAGTTTATGATTCTGATACGTAGGGTATAATTTTCAATTTTCATCATCTTTTTTTCAAACACATATTGTATTTTTATGTTCATATCTCTGTGGTTTTCCAATAATGATAATTTAATCCCACTCTTTCTTATATTTCTATTCCCCAGGTTATTAATGATGAAATTATGTATAAAACGTTTATTAAGATTTCTAGTAAGGATGAACATAGAGGGAATTTATATATTCAACTTATATAAAAGTTATTTATATATATCTGGGTATTAAAAGGCCTTAGACGTAATCAATTATGGCATGGATCATATACGAATTACTAATTTTATAATAATTTATATAAATGTATGAATGTGTGGGATATTTCTTATTGTATTAGAGAAAGGTTTAGTAAAAAAATTGAAAAATATTATGGGGAAAATTTTTGAGAGAACCATAATGTTAATCCTAAGTGTAGAAATTTATATAAGAATTTTTTTGAATGATATAGAGAGTGGATTCAAAGAAATGTTATATAAGTCTAGATTCTGCATGTGTATATGGAATTGGATCATTTGTAACTGGGGTTAATAACACTAAAGAGGGTGAACTATGCTAGACTGGATCATTACCTAGTGCATGAAAACATGCCTTACTTCAAACGTAGATTTAAATTCATACGGGATTTGTTTTGTGAATCAAATAAATCATTACAAAAAATCATAAATTAAATAATTTTTACCCTTGATGACATAGGATAAATCTAATGTTCCATAAATTTAAAAAAGGTATCATGGTTTATAAATCCTATAAGTGATTCTTTGTGATTAGGTGATTCATCAATATGAATATTGTTTCTTACACTATATTTTTTTAATAAATGGTTTGAAGAAGAAGAAATCACGTTAATGATAATAGTGGTAGACAACTTAGTTATTTTTTACATGATAAACCTAATATTATGTTGGATGGATTGGAAAATCAAATTTCAATTTAGAGAGAATATTTTTAATCTTTTAATCATGTTGATAAATCCAAATGAGAAATATAAGAAATAATATTCTCCAAAGTCGATTATGAGTCAACACACACCATAATATAGTTATTATTGGAATCTATGAGTTTCTAAAAAATATATCAGTAACACTGAAATGTTATCTTCCATACTCACTATTTTGTGGATGAATTTTTTTAGTATTTATAATTTGGGAGGATAAGGAGATAAATGGTGGAAATTATCATGAATATGATTCAACATGATGAATGAAACTAATTTTAATTTAAATTATTTTATATGTAATATTTAATAAATAAATTTCTAATATTTTTCTGAATAAAATTGAGGCATTATTCATTGAGTGAAATTAAAATTATTATTATTCTTTAGTAATATATGTGGTGATTTATCAAAGTCATTCATGATATCTTTCTTTTTTTATGATTTATCCCCAATGTGAGGATGGTCGATTTATCTATTGCATAAACCCAAGTCTCTATAGGTTGGTGTCTATATAAGACATAAATATAAATACATAAGGCATTCACAATGCTATCAACATGGAAATCTGGATTGGAGTTAGAAATTTGATACATTGTTTTGAAAATAAAATAAATATATAGTTCAAAGGAAAATGTAATATCAATTTTTAGTAGAAGACAATATTTCCACCATTCATAAATTGTGGAATTCATCATGCATTAAATCATATTATAGTTACAATTAATTTTATTATGTGTGGGAACGAATTTAATTGTGAAAATGACCGCAAAATTGAACATAATAGTTTATTGAATAATAAAATCAGAGATATAACTCCACATAATATAACACCTACAATCCATTGTCTCTAATTGAAAATGGTGAAATGTAATAAATCATTAAATCGATGTAATGGAAACTATGAGTATATAATTATTCCTTTTAATAATATCAATTCCCACACTTCATTATTCAATTTAATTAATTGAGTATTTAGAAATTACTTTTATATGTATTTTTAGACATTATATATGATATTATCATTTATTTAATAAGAAAATAAGATCATGCAAATTATTGGAGAATTATTGAATTACTATAATGAATGGTAATATGTATAATTTTTTTTCTATATTTTATTTTTGGATATAAATGGATTTATTTTTATGGATTATATATTAACAAGATAGGGTATAATAGTAGAATAATCAATTTTCTAGGAAATTTATTGTAGGCTTAGACATTCCATTGTGAATGAAATCCTTAGTAATCTTATATTATATTAATATTATCGATGTTTCTTGGAAATTTTTATAAAAATAAAATCCACACTCAATGTTAACTCAATAGGGATCCACGTTCATTTGGAATGTTGAATGTAAGGGAAACACCATGGAACTAAAGATAATATTAGTTATCTATAATTTTTTTACATAATAATCAATGGATAAGATTATTGTAATCAATAGAGATTAATACAGTGTGTTATTTGGATTTTTTCTCAAGAATAATTTCATAGTTATAGATTATTTCTCTTTAAAAATAATGGAACAATGGTAAAATTACCCTACTCATGTTTTGGATAAAACTACTGTAGTTTTTATGATAAATTTATGGTGGAATTATATTTACATAAAAGATTATGCTATATATACTGATCATACATTTTTAATGTTCATATTCACATAAAAGGAGTTGAATATGTGATATAGAATATAATTTAATGTTATAAAATATTACAACTAATCCATACATTACCACCATGTGAATGAAAATAAGTTTCTTTATTCGTTGAATCGAATGTATCGTACTACATTTTGAATAATGAGAATCAAAAAAGATATAATATTAATTTCATTATGAATGATGGATGAAGAAATCATGATGAAAGTGAATAAATCATATATTGATCAAATTTTTTTCTACCATATATCCATGAGAGGATAGAATATGCATAGATGGATGAGATTGTGATAAAAAAGAATGTGTGGAATGTTCTTGAGTGTTACCTTGATCCTGAAAGATTGATAATGTTCTGGAACAATGTATGTGTTCTATCCATAAACTATTTGAAGACTGATAGGTTAGAGTATACTAATATTTCTTTATTCTCTATTCATCTTAGATGTGAAATGATTCATATATATCTGAAAGAGTATTTAATTTGGGTTGGAAAAATAGATAAATTGTAGAGTTTGTATCTTGGTTCTTATTATGTTAGTAAGTTATGGTTAGGAGACAAAATTCTATGGGTGATTTAAAACCATTTCTCACACACAAATGGAAATGTGAAAACATCACCATGGATTTTGTCATTTGAGACCCAAAAACAACTAAAGGGAATAATGATATATATTTTTTATAATTATCCCTAAAAAATATCACAATTAATTAATATCAAAGAATATTTTTCATTGAATCATCTATCCAAAATATTCATTAAAAAAGTGGTAAGGATGCATGGGGTAATAATATAAATTTAATCTAATTGAGGTATGAGTATTAGTTTAATGTTTTTATGAAGTATTAAATTGTATATGAATATGGAGTTATGTTTTAGAAAATTTTATCATCATGAGACAGATGGAAAATCTGAGATAACCATTAAAACCCTAGACTATATGTCGAAATATTTTTCAATGGATTTAAATGAATGTTGAAATTAACACCATATATTGGTCATGTTTTCATAAAACAATAACCATCATGATAATATTTGAATTTTTCCTTTTGAATATATCTTTTGAAATAATGTGTACAACTCCTAAAAAATAATAATATTTTTGAATAATTTTATTGATTCTTGTGTTATCTGAATAAATTGAAGATATTTTTAAAGATATTATTCAATACTTATTGGAAGAATAAATTATATTGAAAAATTTTGTTTAAAATTGAGTATGTGATCTAAAATTTAATGTTGTAAACAAGGTATTTCTATGCATTTCTCTATAGAATAAGGTAAATATTTCAAAATAGATGGTAAAAATATTTCCTAGGTATATCTCTCCTATCAAAATTAATGATCATATATGGATGGTATCTTATCTATTGATGAGTCCATTGTACCTCACTATTATCTACTATGTGTTTCATGTATCACTCTTAAGAAATTATATGACTAATTCTTCACATTTACTGAAAACGTTGTCATATCACCTGATAAATATACTTATTATTGAAAATAACCAGTGGAAATTATTGATCATAGTGAAAATTTTCTACTAACCAAAACCACTCACCTAATCAATGTTTTTTTCAAAAATCCACCAATTTGAAAAAGGTATGTGGGAATCAAATGATATGATGTGGCATTAAAATACTTATTTTATTACCAGATTGATGAATATAGAGGGATAAATTCACATTATGGGTCATATGATGTAAAATATTGATAAATTTATTAATTTGTTTTTGAATAAAATTACTTTCATTGATTTAAGGTGTTACATAAAATATTGACATTTAATGAACCAGACATACCTATTATTATTTAATCATGACTTTCATAACCTAGTAATTAAACATTAATATATGAATTATAATATAGAAATATATACAAATAGGTATTATGGGTTCATATAAATAGAATATACTAATTAATAATTTTTAATGTTTTTATTTAGTTTTTATATATTTCGAAATATCATTTTTACCTAAAAGAATTAATATTTACTAATTTTTTTTCATGACATAATAAAAATAATTTTCAGTCATTAATAATATGTATTTTAAAAAATAAACATATATTATATAATTAAAATTTAAAAATTATCTTAGGGGGGAATTATTTATATTTCTTAAAAAGATAAATTCTGAGAAGACTATTCAAAAATCTCAGTTTGTATAGGAATATACATTGATATTTATAGAATTAATAAGGTTTTATTTCATTAAATAATGTTTTAAATGTATAATAAACTCATTTATAATATACTTAATAAAATTTAGAAAATTTTAACCAAATTTGTATTGACTATTGATATAAAATATTTCACTACTTATGGAAATGTTCTCACATGAAAATATCTTTTTCATAGCATATGTGGTGTTTTTCAATAACATATTTTTTCATAAATGAATTGAATTTTCAAACTTGTATTACATATTCAGATTAATTATAATTAAAATTTTATTATAAATAAAACAATATTTTTTTTCAAAATTAATATTAAAAATTGAAATAGTTATTTACTACAATTATGGTTATCATAGGATTTGTAAGGGTTAAAACAAAAATATGATGGGTCTGAATGCCTTCAAATAATGATATTTATGACTTCTATAATAAATGGTTATATAATGAAACACTATTTATATTTTTTTAATTTTTTAATTGTGGTTATAATTGATTATTTTCAAAAATTTCATGTGTGGACTATCTATCATATATAAAATTCCACCCCCTCTACTTTACTAAGATCACTTTCCAAACCCATTGGTATGGAAAATTACTACCCCAGTGTGTTCCTTAATTTCTTCACCACTTATTAGATTAATTATTCATATTATGAAATCCTCTTATGAATTCTTTTTGTTCTCACATGTGGTTTTTGTCTAAAAAATTATTAATATCTGTAACTTCTCATTTTTATTTTATTTTTTTATTCCACATACATAAAACTATATTTAATTATTTTGATTAAATAATATAATTATTTCCAATATATTGATATTTCATTTGGATAATGGTATGACATTCATCAATATAAAATTCTATCAAATGGTTAATGAGAACCTATGACCTATATGGAACAAAAATAATACTTCACAGATTATATATTATATTTATTTATTATTTTAATTCATCAAGTGAATCGAAAAAACATTCTAGTGTATGTAGGAAATACCCCCTCCCTAAATAGTATACTATTTTTATATCTCTCTATTTTATAGATGACACTAAATACGTATGTAATTACTATATATGATATTTATTTCATTTATGAAATTTGAGATATGATTCAAACACAGTAAAAAATGGACAAAAATATCCAAATGAAATCATATAAGATAAACAAAGTAGTATTACCCTAAACGATATTTTAACAATAAATTATTAATAAATGGGTAAAAAATTTATTAATAAATAGAACATGGAATGAAATATAAATAAATGGATCTATAATATATTTATTATTAGTGATTTTTTATCATTATTTATGTATTTGTAGACTTAATGTATTGGACATTCATAAAACTTTTATTTATAATGGACATATTCCTTATACACCACTTATTTCTTTTTTGTGATCCATACACATCTCATGAATTGATATTATTGGATTTAAATATCTTTCTAATTCTATTTATTTCAAGGGGATTAAAAATCAAAATATACTGACATTGTAACTTCATTATGATACAATCTAATTTCATAAAATGATTATTTATGATGATGCTTCTAATTATGATATCATATGATAATACTATCAAGAAATACATAAACATTATTAATGTATTATTTTTTCATAAAAATCATTTTTACATTCATTTCCCCCAATTAAGTATTTAATTAAGATATCAAAATATTATTTTTAATAAAAATTTAATATATTTCTCTCTTTAGTCAAAAATATTTTTTCGTCCATGTCCATCCTTTATAAAAATCTTTTAAAGAAATATTTTATTTATATCATATTATTTAATAAATAAATTTTCAATAGAGTTTTCATTTTTCAAAAATTTTTAAAATTGAATATTCATTTCATTAGTTGAATGAGGATTTTGTTGACTTTTTTAAAAAATATGAATGGATTATTTATTTTATTGAGTACGTCATGAATTTTATTTTAATCTATAAAGAATAATAAAAATTTTAATTATTCATTTATGAATTATTGATATTATTTTAATATAAATTTATTTTCATTATCTTTTAAGAAATTTTTCTTTTAAAAAATTTGATTTTCAAATAGAGTGTGCTGTTTTCCTCAAGAAATTATATAAGCAACCATCAAAATTAATTTTCTATCTAGAATGATATAATTTTATATTTCATAATCTTTATTGGGGATATTTTCTAATTATATGATCGTTTTTGTTTATCTAGATGGTTTTTTGTTATAATTTAAAGTTGTTTATGAAACTCAGTCATTTTCTACATGTTCTGTTATAAAGAAATTATGATATGTTTCTAAAACATAATTATTTTCATAAGTTATAATATAATTAATTAATCATTATCTTATAGCACACATATTAATTATTTTCATTATATGATAGGTGATATATCTATCACAATCCAATTAATATTTAATATATTAACATATCATGCAAAAAATAAGACTTTAATGGGGACTGAACACAGTTAAAAAAGGAAATATGTCCACTATGACATTATTGGTCGTGAACATTGAATTCTATGATAGTTTGAGGAGTAAACAAATTAAATAATAGTATTATTTTTGGAAATATTTGATTACTAAGGAAATTAAATTTTTTCATATCTATACACCGCATATATTTGTCTTATGCTAATGTTATGTTATTATTAATCATGTTATTTGATCCCATTATGATTAAATAATAATGAACTAGTACTATTTAATCATGGTATCAATTTTATGATCTATGAAATGAAATTTAAGGTATTACATTTTTATTCCATATTTCACAAAATATTATACCTTCTTAATGTTGATATATCCATTTTTACCCCTTATATAGAATCTATGTACACATTTTATTATGTTTGTTTTTTCCATTTTGTTAATAACTATATTATATTTGTCATGTTTATGAAGGGTTCTAGTTATAAAGATCTAAATAGGTGAGAATATTGTTCACATATGAATGATTTTTTTATGTATATTAGTTTTCTATGGAATTAGAACAAAACAATTATAATATAGATAGAAATATACTATATTGAATATTCATATAAAAATATGTGATACCTTTTTATGAAATTGTTTTGTAAATATATTTATTAATATCGAATAAGAAACCCGTATAACCATTTTGAACAAACATTTGTCAATATTCTATTCCAACGTAATGTCAAATCCATTATAATAGTATATTGATAAACATAATGTCCAATATATTTATTACTTTATATAAATAAATTTCATTAAAAAAATTATATTGTATGATATTGTGGGATTTATTTCATTTCATAATGAATCTTATTTTATACATAATCTAATAACATAACATGTATAATATAATTAATCTAACTAATTAGTTTTTTATTCAAATACCCACTTCAAATCATATAAAACATTCACAATCTTATCATGATGATCTATTATATTAAATTTTATATTCATGACAATAAAAAAAATTATTTCATAAAATCATGTTACCCTCCTAAATCAAATATAAATAAAGAAGTAACTCATTACTTTGGAGAATATAGAAAGATCAATTTCTGTATAAACCCCATTTAGATTTCTAAGTAAGACAAAAATTTATAGAAATTTTAGATAGTCAGAATTATTTTCTCACAACAAACAATGATCACTCAACTTTATACTATTATTGGTGATATATTTAAAAAATTTAATTTTATAGATCATATCATCAATTTTTAAATTTATAAAACATATTATATTTTTAATTAGGCAAATACAAACTCCCACTATAATTTTTTTTTTCATTTCCTATTAGTTCTCTAGATAATATTCCAAATAATCATTTAGAAAGACACTATTATATTTATGTAATTATGTAAATGTAAATATAATCTATAAAAAGGGAATATATTCATCTATTATTCTAGTATTTCCACAACATAATCAATATGCATCACTCAAATAATCCAATACTCATATTTACATTATTTAATAATATCAATTTCGATAATATCACAAACATGATATATAATCTAGTGTCTTAATGTTACTAGATACAACCACAAAAATTGAAATATTTTAAAAATTGGAGTATGAAGTATTTAAATACATCATGATAATCACATGTTCATCATTTCCATGTTTAAATATGAATTATAATGAAAATTATTATAAATATATCACAAAAAGATGGAAATATTAAAAAATAATCACATCAAATAATCTATAAGTATTTTTTTATAAATTAGACTATAATATTTTAGAAGGAAAATTATAACATACATAGTATGGAATGTAATAAAATAACATATATGATATATATAAATATTTTTAATGTAACAAAATATTGATTGAATTTTTCACATTATAAACAATTTTGTAATTTATTATACTATAATATAATATTTAATTGATAGTTATACATACATTATCATAAGGAATAATTCATCCCAATGTTTATCCACCACCACTATAGTTGGTTTTTTGAAACCCTTATACAATGTGCATGGGATCACCTAACCTATTGACAATTTCTCAATAGAGATTCTATTTCTATGAGTTCTATCCATTCTTCCACATGTAAGGATTATATTTCACTATATAAAATGCATTTTCTAAATGACCATCATGATGTTATGTTCAAGGGAAAATTTTATTGGATATCTATTTATCTTCATGAAATGGTCATATGGTTCTAATCATATAGTATATATCTGATATTTATCATTATTATATTCTATGCCTAATATTGGTTCTTTTCAAACCAATGTCTCTAGTATTATTACCAAACAAATAATAATGGCTACTTAAGGCTTATATTCATTTTATATTAATTTGAATTATATAAAAAATATTAAAATGGATTATCTGCTCCACAATTATCATACACCTAAAACATAATATGAAAAAAAAATCAACAACAAAATTCATGTTCATAAATAAAACCATCCAAATTCATAGTAGAATAAGATTAAATACATTGTCATAACTAGAATAAAACTCTTTTGAAACATGTATCATTACATTGAAGTACATTCAACACATTAAAAAAAACAAAACAAATATTTATATTACAATAGTCTTATAACTAAAAATAAAAAAATTATAGAACAACATTTTAATAAATGAAAAATGTATAAATTTAATCTTAATATAAAAATTTATGAAAAATTATAAATAATAATTTATTATAACAATTTATAATTTAGATATTCATTTCTGATATTCAATAATATTTAGTATAATCTAATAATATTCATTTGATAATATAAACAACTAATTATTAACAGTTTCATGGAATTACACATTAAATATTTTCATTTAAATAAATTATAATATATATTTTTTTCAATTTCTATTTTGTAAATTTATTTTTTATTTTATAATTATCATATATTTCAATATTATTTATTGAATGATCAATTAATTAATTAATTAATTTTTTGATGTGAGATAAATAATAGACCATGAATAATCCTTATATAATTTTAACAATTAAAACTAAATTTTCCTAATAATTCCTAATTTTAATTGTAAACAAATTAAATTTTTCCATACATTTAAAATTTTTAAATTCATTGTAATCGACACTTATAATTTCTTTATAAAAATTTTATAAATAAATTTTTACTCGGGTTATATAAATCATTATGAGTTTTAATATGATGAATTAATATTATGGAATATATATTAATAAATGATTTATAAATATATAATAAATTAATTGAAACCCCTATATATTTGATTAAATTATAATAACATTGATATATTTTGAAATATCCAAAATAACAATTTCATTTACGTATAAACAATTGAAAATATAAATAAATTAAATAATAATAGAATTGTATGGAAAATCTCCAATAATATTATTTTACAATATAATCAAAATTGTAGAATACACGAGATATAATTATGGTCCATAAATATAATAAGCACTATAAGTGATACATTATGACATATTTTTATTTTTTCTCCTAAGAAAATAGGTACCTGTACAGCTTTATTTATTTTATCACCATGTTAAAACATTAGTTATACAGTGTGGTACCATTGTGTATCAGTGGTGAAACCCTCATACATCCTTAATATAAACATTAAAAATAAATGTAATTTTATTTTCATCATGGATATTTCTGACGATATATGATCTTCCTATTTTTATTAATGGTGTAATCCTACCACTGAATAAAATATTTTCATATAATATGGTACAAATAAAAAAATTCAAATGATCACTACTGATACGTTAATTAGGATATCCCAATATCAATTCATTGATGCAATAATATAGACCGAAATATCCAACTGTAACTAATGATAGAAAATAACACTATATAAATAATATTTTTCGCAAGATTTCTGGAATCAAATTTCAACGAATTTCTCTAATACCCACTACTTTTATAATCATATTATGTACAACTAATTCCTTTAGTAAAATATTCCCACTAATTTTATAACCATCATGTGTTCTTGAAAAATATTAAATGACATGCTTCCAGATGATATACCTCCTCTGGATATACTAATGGATTTTGGTAAATCAGTCGTCCTATGAGCCAAAATTCTAAAAACCCAATGGTTTCATAGTTCCTAATTATGTAAATGTGAAAGAGATAGTGAGATATATAAAGATACATATACATATATATATATTGATTTTGGAGAGTTTAGTTTTCTACAACTACATTAATGATTCCAAAACATATCCAATCTAATGGGTACAACTACATTTAGTAGAATCTTCATGGATACTCATATTGTGTTAATTAATTTACTCAAGTGTTATAGTTAATGATTAAATGTTATTCAACTAATTAATGAATACATTGTATGGATACCTAAATATATTTTCTGTTTTGTCATTTAAATCAGCTCATAAAGTATAGCTTTCATGTTAGAGATGTGAGTTTTAACTCATTTACATTATAATTCATCTAGTAAATCATGGTTCTGACAAATGAATCATACCAAACAGTTTATGGAACTATTATTACTCTTTTTTTCATAATATGACTATCTAAGGTAGAATACAAGATGTCAATATATCAAATTTGATGATATGTTAAAAAATAATAAGTATAATATACCCTAAATTTATACATGTCATAACATATAATTGTATCTATAGTATCCTAATAAATAGGATAATAAATAAATTTTGTCATATTTAGTGTATATATCCATCAAATATAACCATCGCTAACTAATATATTGTGTTTTGGTTCACCTTTACTCATAATTCTGGCATATATACATGATATTTATTTGTATGATACGCTATGATCTAGATGAATTCCATAAATATTATTTAATCATGAATGTGATAGTTTATATATCATTAAATACGATTCATGGAATATGTGAGGTAATTTGGAATGGTAGGGTAATATAGTTAGTGGATATTAAAATAAACTTATTTGATCATGTATTTAAAAGTTTCTATTATATATTTTCAGTACATTTCAATTTTTCTAAACAATAATACATCCATTCCATTTTGATAAATATTGTAATCCATATACCTTGACATACTATTTCATGACATTCATCTAATTACAGAATTAATTTTTTTTTAAAAAATGTGTTCATATGATTTTATTCTTTGTAGATTGTATTTTTTTATTATATCTTTTTATATTATACACCTAGTAATTTGCATATTCCAATAATGTTATAATTTTAAATATTTTTTCAAATAGATACTTTATAATATGAAATTTATATTTTTAAGTATATATATTTTTTTGGAAAATCTACCAATGGTTGGTGTAAATCCCACATTCATTATAAATTTTGTGTGAATGAACAAAAAAAATATTTCAACACAGGGGATTCTCATCAATTTTCTTTCTAAAAGAATATGTACACACTCTTTCTTCCGATCTTCTATTTGAACTTGTTAGGAAATTTAGTAAACGAAGACCATCGATATTATTCATTAGAATGACCCTTGAAAAAATTTGTTTTGGGAATTTTCATATCAGTCTATTACACTAATCACACTTCATTTTTGGAGTTATAAATAAAAATTGAGTATTATAGGTTCTGGACGAGGGGTGCCTGGTCTTTTAGTGGTTTTAAAATGACGGTATTGAAGTGGTATCTAGATTTCTGCACTAATTTTGAACCCCCAATAATCTTTATTTTTCTTGGATTCCCTAGTCTTCTCTTACGTCTTTTTAAGAAATATGACCTTTTTTCATTTCAAGTTGATTTGGGAATCCCCGAAAATGAGACTATACTATTAAGAACCATTCACATCTTTTGATCTCTAGAATATATGCGGAAGTCGATATTTCACACCCATTTCCCACTCAGTTTATAATTCAAAATATAGAATACCTAATTGTTCATGAAGTTTTATTTTAAAATGTTCCAAATTATTTCCAAAATTGCTATTTAATGTTTCATTCAGGAATGATATGTGTGAGTAAACCACATGATTTGCTCCCTCTTTCACACTATAACATAATCTGGGTCCAAAAAGATGGATGAAAATATTTGGAAACTACTTCCATAGGTCCCCAAGGGAATTCTTCTACTAATAAAGATAACAATAATATCTCTTGTTTCATTAATATCTCCCCTTCTAATATCATGGAATTTTGGAGGCAGTTCAAAAGGCTCAACAGATCAACGAGAATAAATTTCTTCCTAATAAATCTGATCCTTCTGAACATGAGACAACTAAAATGGCTCACCACCCACAAATTGAGTAAAATAGTGATCAATCAAACTCTATGTAATGTTCACATGAATATTATGATAATTCTTGTCAAATTGATGTTGACTTCAAGCTATCCAGTGCTAAAAATGGTATAAATCAACAGGATGATGCTGATGGATTCATCACTCAAAAAATCCAAAAGTGTCGAAAACGTAGAGATTACTATAATTTTGAGTTAACTATTGTCACAAGATATTTATAAGATTCTAGTAATGCTAAAATCAACACCCCTAACATCTTGTGGTTACTGAACAATTTTTTCATCTTCTGAAAAAACTGATTTAGATTACAGTAGTTTTAAAGATGATGATGAACCTGTAGTAAGGGATACTTATCAAATAGATGTGAAATTGGACTTCTCTAATTACCATGAGTTTTGGATGGAAAATCATGATGCATTTCTATTCTGTCAAAATAAAAACGGTGGTATGTTTGCTGAGTACTACCATCAACTCAAAAAAATATAATTTTTATTAATGTAGTGGAAGAATTTAAGAAAAATATGGAGGTCGATATCAAAGAAATACTATGGAAATGACTCCTCCCAGTCATGCATACCCTTATTGTGACAATTCAAGACTCAATAGATATACATTCACTATTTCTATGTATGATATTCCTCATCTGTGAATTATATTTTGAGCTTGGGCTATCTTAGTGATGTTTTGGTTTGTTTATGCTCTGAACTAGTGAGGCTTTTATCATTTTACTGGTCCATTCTAGCAGGAATTTTTTGAATATTCATATAGATTTCCCCTTCCAACAGTATGAAAGTCCTGCTTCGGGTTTTTTTGGAAATTCTATAACCTTTTTTCAGCTATTAGGAGACTTAGTTTTTAGTGTTATAAACTCTTCATGGCTGTTTTGAATACTTTTATGGAGATGACCTTTAATTACTTTTGGACAACACATAATTCTGGTTTAGATCAATCCAATGTGTAATTGAAGAGGATTCATTGCACTGGTCTGGTGGTTGAATACTCTTCCTGACCTGGTGTTGGCATGTCAGATGGGCTAGAATTTCTCGATTACTAAACATATACTTCCTTTTAATAATCAATGCATCAGATTGTGACTTCCTGTTATGATGATCTATTCATGCTATGAAGATCATGCAACCTATGTATTTCAAAAGGATGACGCTTTGATTTTATTTAAGACTCGTTGTTCCTGCATTTTTAATCAGTATGTGTTTTGTCTTCAATATCATGTAACTACTTTGATTTTTTACTGGTGCAGCATCGTTAAACCACGAGACTGAATTTTAAAGAATTACTTTTTAATAAATTATGCAGGGATATGTTTTTGGAAAGTATCCCATGTCTCACATTTATAAAAAAAATATAGTACCAAAAAATACCACAATAATGTTATTCCTCATAAATTATGATATATACTGAATTTTTTAAAAACATGTAAGTCATTTTATCCCAATCTACCTTTTTGGGATAATATCAATTTTTCATTGCATTTTTAATTAAGTTGTTTTTGAAAAAAATAACTCAAAACACTAAATTTAATTTATATGGTATTATCTATTTAAAAAATGGAAAATACATATTTTTAGTGAATTTATATGTCATTAATAGATATTTGTTATTTTGGATTATAGGATTTCATTAATCATTAATGATGAATTGAAATAAATAATCACATATATTGTAAAAATTATTTAAGGGTTTCACTCAATGTGGGATACATCAAAGGAGAATGGTAGAAAACTACACCACTCAATGTACTATTTTAATTTCATTAATTACAAAAAAACATATTATGAAAGACATGTATTAATTTCCATTTTTGAATTACTGTATTCATGTTTAAAGATGTAAATTAACATAAAGTATATATTTGAATAAGAGTAATACAATATATGACATAATTTAATAGATTACATGATTACACTATCATTTCAATATTATTAGTAAAATACTTATTTTTCGATGTGTTGACTACTCTAAAATCCAAAATATCTCTGCATATTGAACACATTGTTTTTTTCTATCAACTATGTTATTAATATCACCCTAAATTGATTAAATTTTAAATAATAACATTCTTTTACAATATAATCATCATATAATCCTCCCATTATTATCATGTACCCTTTAAAAATCATGATACACTTATCAAATAAAATAACTGAATTCAAACTAGTAAACATGATCTTTTCCATTTTTTGGGGAAACTAATAGCCCATGATCTTCACAAACATCGATATGCACCATGAAATCCGTAATATTTATTAATGGATAAAAATGATAAAAATACAAGAGGAAGATAATTTAGTTCTCTATTATTATTGATATTTTTTAATTATCTAATCCTATGGAGTTAGAAACCATATTGTTGTGTTTTGTTTATATTTAATCTTGGTTTATACCATCTATTAACACTATATTATATTTTTTGGCACTATAATTTTCTTAAAAAGCAAGAACCTAATATTTTATTTGTTAATTGTATAAGTAGTCAATAAATAGAAAATATTATATTTTTTAATGACTGTAATTAATTAAAAAAAATTAAAAAATAGAAAATTATATTTATTTTAATTGAAATGAATTTATCATTTTTCATTAATTATATCTTATCTATTTGAAATTTCATATGATTATAAATAAATAAGTAAATAAATTGATGTTTGTGTACTTATGTGTGTATATATATATATATATTAATAGACTTTTTTCAAAACTAAAAATAGTATTATGTAACATACAATAATTATAAAAATTTGTTAATAATTATTCTGTTATAAAAATGTATTCATATTTTATTATTAATTACTTATTAAGAATTTATAATATTATTTCGTAATGAGAAAATATAAAATAACTATTAATATATATGAATTATTATCTTCTAATTAGTAACAATAATGTAGATATGTATTTTTGTGTGTGTAGATGAATAAATATTTACCAATATTTATATACATTTATATATATATTCCAATATATAAAAATGATATAATTACAAACACAATGAAATGTGAATATATGAATATATTTTATAATGTTAGAGTAAATTTCTAAATCTGTGTTTGTATATATATTTTAATTAATAATTAAAATATAATAACTTATAAATAATAATTATAAATTAAAAATTAATTAATCAAGATTAATAAAGAGTTAGAAGAAATTAGTAATAAGTATTTTATAATTTATAGTAAATGTTAATTAATTCAAATTTTATTAATATTAATAAATAATTAATACATTCAAATTTTAAAATAATATATATTTATCTAATAGAAAATACAAAAACAAAGTAATTGCTTAAAATATATTTAAAGTATAATTATTGGTTATTTTTATTTAACTTATCAATAATGATTATTAAATTGTAATTATTAACTAAAAATATGTAATTTAAAAGTAATATATATATATATTCATAAAATAATCTGTAGTTATATATATTTAATGAAATATATATATATACAGTTTATCTTTATTTATATATAATTATACATACATACATACAAACATACATACATACATACATACATACTTACATACCAACATTTATACATATATCCAAACCCAAATAAAAACATTCATACTTACATACATGAATATAAATATTTATATTTCATATGTATGAATTAATATATTTAATTTATAAATTAAAAACAAATTAAATTATTAATATATACAAATATGTTTATGGTGGTTCTGCATAATGATAAAGAACATGAATTTATTATATGATAAAGTTAAAATAGAGACTTGGATGGGGGATTGAAGATTATTATATAAATTTGGATAATACTATCATATAAATCATTGATATTGAGGTGGATAAAACTATTTATTTTATCATTATAGTAAAATAGAATGAACAATTAAGTTAATTAGTTATGTGGGAATTGATCTTTTTGGTAAACCATAAATCTTTTTTCAAATAGAGGTTCCACATTATTAATTGTATCAAATTTTAATGGGTTGATCATTTTTTGGGATTGGGATGAACATTTTTTAGGTTTAAAATCCCACAACTTTTTATTCTCGAACAAGACACATAAGTCATATAATGAGAGATATAAAATGACATTAAGAATAACAATCAATTTTCTTATGGTAATCATTATGATTATTTGTGTTTTATTCATTAATATTTGATACATCTTATTATTATATGTGTTTCAAACCACAATAATAATGGTTTTTTGGTGTTATTTTCATTAAATATATATATATATATATATTAATTCATCTTTAGTGAAAAGATGATCGAATTCTTGTAGTAGTGATGGATTTGTAAAATAAAAAATTTATGTTATTCATATCCAACACAAAAATATATAATATTAGCTATTCATGGTTGTTTTGGAAAAATGTTGGTCGTATGGTCTCTAACGGCATGTGGGTGGGGGCATCTAAGGATGGTTGTTCCATGTCATGGATAATCAAGATAATAAAAAACTATAAAAAATATAAAACAATTAAACAATATTTTGATAAAAATTAAACAATTAATAATTTAAATACAAAATTATAAAATAGTAAGAATTTGATTAAAATGTTATGAGAACTTTGGAATAAAATCAATATGAAAACTAATAGGAAATGATTTTAGGTAACTCAAAAATCAATGATTTTTTGAGACCAAAGCATATCATTTATAAGTAGTTATAATCACCTAAAAAAATATTATAGTATAATATAAATCCATTTTTTCCCACATAAAATATAAATCATTCCTTTTATCCAAAAATGTCTATTAATTATTTTTTTCATGTAATATTATAATGGATATATTGGAACAACACTAATCATTCATGTAAAAGATAATTGAACTGAACTCCATGTAACCCAAGAAGTGATAAATGATTAACTCTATCTATGTAGCTACCGTGTCTAATGATATTATCTTGATGGTATCTATATGGAATCATTCATTTTTATTATCATGTAAAAAAAAAAATTTAACCTTCTCATATTTTTTATTTCATACAATGGTAGAATTCGTGATCAAACTAGTGTATATATCATGATATATATAACATTAAAAATAAATAGATCCATATAACATCAAAAAATCAATCATAAAATCATTTTGACATTATTATAAATAAAATAATGTGGGATACATTAAACCACTAATATTTTCCATGACTTACTCAATCAATAATAATATATTATTACATAATCAAAAATGGGAAGTGTAATTCCATTTCACAGTGTCTGGTATCCATCCCTTATGGATAAAACAACACTAATACTAAAACGTAGCTTATTTTTTTAATCATAAGATGAGATAAAACTAATATTAATCCTTCATATCTATCACTTTTACTAACATCCCTTAATTGTTTCCTACTATTTTAATTTCCACTTTGATTATTTTTCTATGAAGATCATCGTACTTCCTATATTTACCGTACATGAAATATGAGATTCCATACCTTTAAACATGATGGGAAAAATCACTCAACATATACTCTTAGTATGTTTTGTGTGTTTTTTTTAAGAAAATTATATATAACAACAAATGAGTATGTTTGGTGATTTCCGAAGATAGGTTATTATGATGGCGTAGTTTCCAAGTGTTTACCCTGTTTTTGGGCATGAAACTCTGGAGTTTGATGATGGAAAATGAAGTATTTTATCATATGAGCGAATTATATAATGATGATTGATGTAAATTCGAAAAGTATTAGAACCAAATACCATATTTCGTGGACGGCAATCCATGATTCGTTATGAATACACAAAGTTTCATCAAAGGTACACAAGAGTTGGTCACGAAACCAAAAACGGTTCGCAGAAGAAGGAGGTATAGTACGGGGAGGTCTTGACATCAATGGAGGAGATTGATTTCATATGAAAAAATATAATATGAGGAATATATTAGAAAAATAGTTTACTTGTGGCTTGCATTTTGATGTGGTGGAGGGATTATTATGTGGTGATGGATGGGTTGATGATTTTGTAAATCATGGATTAAAAGATTTTTCATGTATAATTTCCATTATATGAATCTATAGTCCTTATTATTACTATTGAGTATGAATATTATGAGATAATAAATTTTTTGTTTAGGATTTTAGTGAAGTCCAAAAAAGGTTCGAGAGGGGGAATTCTGTGAAAATTGATGTTGTCCGGGAAGATGAGATTTCGCAGAAGTTTTTTCCCAAAAACTATTATCCTCATAGGACACAATATGTGGAGGATGATGGCATGGTAAGAAGGTGGTAAGAACATGAAATCCATGAGAAATGAATATATCATGGATAAGAGGGGTTTTTTTGTGGAGTATCACCTGAACGGTACTTGATACGCGACAATGAAGGAGGAAGAAGTCTACAGATGAAGGGAGGTTCACAAAAGCAATAGCACTACGTAGAGGGGGAGCTCTGTATAACAGTCTTATTACATATTATGTATGAGAAGAATGTGTTTCATGATTTGATGAAGGATGTTTCTGAATGTTTCAATTCAGTTTTCGAAAGTATTTTCTGGTACCTAGAAGTACATGGAATGTTGGACTTTATCTATGGTTGAAAAGGGAACTTCAATAGAGCATCTAGTTATAGTTGAGGATGCATAAATTCATAAATTTAAAGGGACCTAGATTTCCATAAATTGTGTTTGAACTACAAGTAAATAAACAATGTGATGATTCCATTCCCAGAGTAGTGACTAAAATAAGTAGAAAATAGTTACCCTTTTCACCAAAAGTGATCTAATTAAATAGTCTTAGGGAGTGATCCTTGGAGATATAGTGAGGAGACCCTATCAATTTAAAATGTAGTGAGATTTAGCATTGAAGATCTATCATGATCATTGTTCTCATTATGGGTAGTGAGCCATAGTTAATTTTTTTACATCGACACATTTCTATTTTATGCTTCATGGATGTATCCTAGTGAGGGTGAACCAAGTAGAAATCAATATGTCATGATCATGATTTCATATCTGTTCATATTTTTCTATGGGATTAAGAATAAATTTTTTTTCTGACAACAATACAAGATCCAAATGGGAGAAATTGTTTTCATTCATTCCTTGACCCCCCCAATCATTGTTTTAGGTCCAGTGGACATAATAATTTGTATAATAGGGATTGGATGAATGTTATTTTCTATATCTCAGAAGATGAAATTGAGGTAGTCAATCGTAAAGGAATTACAATATTTGATGGAAGTAATTTTCAACTATGGAAGAATCAAATGCAGAACTACTTCCAATTTTTACTGATGGATGTCATCATAGCATCTATGTATGATATGTTAGCTAACATCAATAATGGTGCTTTATATAAAGATTAAATAATGGTATTAGATTCTGATAATAAAGGGATCAATGATTTTGGGAGATACCAATTCAAAGAAATTTTTATGCTGGTTATTTACTATAAAACATCTAATGCAATATGGTAATTTTTTTAAAAACAATTCTCAGGGCAACACAGAAGTCTGAGATGAAAAGTTGCAGTTTCTATGGAACAAGAATGTGGATCTAAAAATGATTCCCAATGTGACTATTGATGCATTCGTAGATGAGAAAAATATTTTTATTGAATATATGTGGGGTCTTGGAGAATCATTGAATATATAATTATAATGAATTGTATCTTGAGGAAACATCCACCATGGTTCAATCTGAAAGTTCCAGTGTTGGATGACAAAAACCCAAAAGACCTAACCCTAGATTACCTATATAGTACCATTGTAGAATATGAAATGAAAAATAAAGATAATAATGATGTGGAAGATGGGAACTCTACAGAAGTAAAATTAATGGCCATAAAGAATCTCTCTGTCGAATATAGTCATAGTAGGAAAATATGGATGATATCATGAAATTTCTCTCCTCCAACATATAATTGGAGAAATGGAAGTTAAATGTTAAAATTCCAATTTTATTCGTTCTATGAAGAATGATTTGTCATTTTTCAGATCATTTTACAAATTTGTTTGATGATGTAAATGATGAAAATTATGAAATTACTCAACAAAAGTATTTATAAAATAATATTGGGAGGATATGTACCATGAAAATGTTCATCAAAAAGAAGAAACTACTTTCAATAGAGGATGAATGTTTAGATGAATCTGAGCTAGAATTGTTGGAGGGCTACAATGATTATAAAAGTGTTTCTTTGGTGGAAGCTGTTAAAAATTTATTCATAATACAAGAAAGTGACAATAATGAATGAGAAATTGAGTGAATTATTGATCATCATGCATAATTAAGAACTCCCCTTAAAGAGGTATATATTTTCATAACTAGGCCAATGAAATCTAAAACAAGTTTACACGAATCCAAATGATTTATATATCTATGGTTACAAAAGAATTCTTATCTAAATGATGAAATTGAAAAGATGAGGTATTCAATGCTAAAAAACTCAGAAAAAGTGATTGAGTACAAAATAAAAATTAAAGAACATGAAATATATATTTATAGTTTGAGTAAAACTATAAAATAGAAAATCAAATGTATTAATCAACTATAAGAGGAAGTATTCAGTCTGCGGCGTACAAATGATGATCATTAGAAACTAGAAACTCTCAGTTTAAAATTAGAAATGAAGATAAAAAATGAAACATAAAAGATGAGAATTGAGTATATTTTTCCATCAGAATAGATGGAAAAATAAATTTTGAATTATAATGCAAGGATGTGGCTTGTTCTAAATTAGAAAGTAGATATCGTTTAACTCAGGCCATAAGAACTCGCTCGAAGATTGAAAATTGACTTGGGTATGAATCAGAATTAGATGAATCAGAGCACCCAAGGCAGAAATAGAGGCACATCCTCACTACATATGAATGTAACATGCATAAGATTTTATTTTTGTGGTAAGATTGGAAATTCCAAAAATGCATGTTCCATAATAATGAGTTTCCAAGGGGAACAATGTCAAAAAAATGTAGTAATATAGATCTCAAAATTCCATGTCATTATTGGATGATCATTGTTTCAGGTGTGAATGACTCTTGTAGATGAAATTATATTGCAAATCAATATTGGATGATAATGTTCCAATGCAGACTAAATATGTTCATAAGAATTTTTCAAATGAATAATCAAGATAGATAAAAAATAAAAATTTAATTATAACTCTACATGTTTAAGTTGGATCTTCATATACTAAGAAAGTTCCATATTTTCATTCCATGTTGAATATGGAACCAAATAATTGGGTCAAAAATAAAAGTTTATAGTAGGTTGTGGTTATAGATGTTTAATTCAAGGAATTAGTTCACACTTGGATATGTATCTTTTATAGTGGATGAACAAACCATATGATGGAAAATAATGATCTAGTAACAAGAAAAAGGTATTATAAATAAGGAATAATATGATTTTTTTAATGATGAGGGAAATAAAATTATTGGATTTATAAAACCCATTTTTTTAGGAAAAGACATGAGATTGGTATATTTCTTGGTTTTTGAGGGGTTTAGTCACAACATTTTTAGTGTTAGTCGATTTTTTCACTCGGGAAATGCCAGATGTTTTCTAAGATTTTATGTGTCATAAAAACAATAGTATGTTTATATTGTGTTGAAGGAAATCATTCAAAAGGGAATCTATACCTCACGAGTGGAGAATAAGATATGTGATTCCTATCTAAGGGAAATGTAAACAAGTTATAGAAATTCTTTTTAGTCACATAAGCCAAGATTCCTTAGAAGATATACTAAAATATGATGTTGATCCAAATCTCTCTAGATTATCATGTGATCGTACACATAAAAACGATGCCAGTCAAAAGTGTAAGATCAGTTGAATGATATTTAAGACAAAGGTGAAAATGTCGACAAGATTTCTTGACATGGTGAATATTCATATATGTGGGAAATATTTACCCAGGGATATTGATTTGAGAACATATTATGGTATATATATTGATAAATATAGAGAAATGGAACGGGTTTCAATAATCACTCAAAAATTGAGTTGTTCCTTTGAATTACAAGGTATTGATGGAAATGTGAATTGATTCGTGGTCATGAAATCTAACAAATTCGAAAATATAATGTAATAGAGTTCAAAAATAACCAAGTGATGTATTATCTTGAAATCCTAGGATAAAGAATCAAGTATAAATTGATAGAAATCAACATTAAAATGGAGTAGTGGAGAGAGGAAAACTGATTCTCAAAAACATGGCTAGTACAATGCTTATTGGAGAGACTATCAAGATACATTTCGAATGGAAAAAGTTATGAGAGTATTATACACATAAAATAGTAATTTTCTTTTTCCAATAGTGGAGAATACTCCAAATGAGTAGTGGTAAAGAAGGAATCAATCATTGAAAAACATTCTCTTTTTAGAAGTAATTTTCTCATTCCCGATAATTGGAAACATAAGATGTTTGAATCTAGTTGAGATGATGGAATACTGTTGTGCTACATAAAAAAGAAGAAATCATATAAATGAGTTAATAAGAGGCTAAGAATAATAGTTTAAATTCATGATGAGATTATAGTGGAGACTAAACAGAATCCTCAAGAAATACATGGTTATACATAGGAGGACAGGGATGAGGATATGAGTAGGTTAAGAGATTCTCCAAATCCATACAATGATTCTGAAGAAGAGTAAGATGATAAGAACAAATCAGTGTCTTCCTAAATAATAGTGAGAAGAGTTGAAATTTATTGGACGAACATTATTAGTGATAAAAAATAACCAATGAATACAATGAGGCTGAAGTCTCTACATGAAGCATCATATGTACCACAAGTTGAGTTTAAATTCTTTGATAAAGCATCTGGAGATGATAATTGGGTTCAAGAAATGAATTAAGAGCCTAACCATATTGAGAAGTATGAGACGTGGGTGATTGTTTCGAGACCACAAGACAAGAATGTTATATGGACATAATGGGTTATCTATAAACAAAATGAATGAGGAATGGTTTTTTATTTGAAACAATGCACACCTGGTGTGAATAGGGTAATCTCATATATAGGGTATTGGTTTTGATGGGAAATTTTCAACTATATTATGGCTAGATACAATCTTATTTTTCATGGCCATAGTTGTGAAATGAATTTTGAAATATTTCCAAATGGATGAAAAGTCAGCATTTTTTAATGGATTTATAGAAGAAGAATTATATATTGATCAACTGGATGGGTTTCCAATTCATGAATATGAGAACATAGTTTGTCGGCTGAAGAAGTAATTACATGGCTTGAAGAAAGAACAAAGATCACGTTATTCAATGCTTGATCAGTTTTTAAAGAATCTCGATTTCCATCATGTTATTGATGACTACAATTTATTTTTCCAAAATCAGAGTTGATAATGGAAGATGATTTTGGATTATATCGATGACATAATCATTGGAATATCTGGTGAATCCCAATGAAGAATGCCTTTCGAATACATGGAATGTGGGATTGAAATTTAGATAATTGGGAAGCTAATGTTTTTAATTGTGGTAAAGGTGATGCTAAAAAGAAACGGGACATTTATTTCTCAATATAATTATGCCGAGGAGGTTTTTAGAAGTTTTTGAATAGATAATTCAAAATAGATTAATTCACTGATTGCAACATGGGTGAAAAAGTTACTGGATGAAGAAATAATGGATGTTAATACCACACAATATAGGAAAATAAATGGAATCTTGTTGTGCCTGACAGTGATAAGGGTTGATATTGTATTTTCCACTTCCAATTATGATAGGTATAAAAGGAATCCCAATGAGAGAGACATGATTTGTGTAAAATTATTTATTCAGTATATCACGGGAAAAATAGATTTTGGACTACTATATAATGTGAAATCATAACAAGAGTTAACAGTATATACCAATCTGGATTGGGCAGGTTCATTGGATGACAGGAAATCAAAATTTGGGGGAGTGTGAAATATAACGATGCTAGAGTAATCAACCAATGATTAGATATCAATTTGGATTAAGTTCATGATGAAATTTGTTCCCCGGTATCAGTGTATCGGTACAATATTAGCAGTTTGTGAGTACATATGAAGTGGTTCATTCACAAAAATTTCATTTTACTCATGTTCCTCA
Organism: Viscum album; assembly: GCA_963277665.1. NCBI lineage: Eukaryota > Viridiplantae > Streptophyta > Magnoliopsida > Santalales > Viscaceae > Viscum > Viscum album. The sequence continues at coordinate 1,943,543,078 of OY728165.1, forward strand.
CACCGAGAAAGGCTCATGTGGGCTTAGAGTATGTGTTGAGTAAATCCTTGATCATTGTCGTAATCGCATAACGTTAATGCTGGTTGATGTATGAAAGAGTATTACTATGTTATCAAAATGTTCATAATTTTTATGAGAAGAGCTATGAATAAACCCAAATGGGGTTATTGATGGGAAATTTTTTATGTGTTATCTCTGTTTGTTTTGTGTGTGGTTGTGTTTGTTGACAAAGTCATATGGCCACAAATGATTTTTTTTGGTGTTTAAGAAGGCATTTTTTTAACTTGGAGAAGTTTTCCATTGTATTCCATATTTTAGGGCCAGAAAATATGGAGTTTGATGTCATAGAAGTATGTATTTTGTCATAGGAGTGGTTTTGTAGAGGAGGTTCGCATGATCAGTACGTGGTGGTGGTACATGAAAGTGAATGAAAAGTTATTCTATGGATGAAGTGTGTTCCACAGTAGCAGGATCAGTACGTGGAGGAGGTGTTCTCATAAAAATCTAGGTACACAGTATATGGGAGGATCACGTGGATCGTGATTTGAATAGGGAAGTCTTTGTAATCTTCATGTTAGTTTGAAAATGAATTTTCCCGTAACAAGATGTACTCAGGAAGGTGTAATTCATCTACGGGTAACAACAGAACTCAAAAAAGCATCTACTTATAGGTTAGGATGTATAAATTCATTAAAATTAAGATAACTACATTTCCATAAATAGTGTTTGCCCTACATCTCGATAAATTGTGTGTGGATTATCCTCAATGAGAATTGAGCAATAGAATAAGAATATTGTGACCCTTTCCACCTGTAATCGGTCAGAGAAAGAGGTATAGAGTGTGATACTTGGGGATGTAGTGAGCATACCCTAGAATTTGTAATGATAGTGAGCCTGTGAATAAATGAGAAAGCATGAACGTTGTACTATTTATTTGTACTGAGCCTTGCTGAATTTTGTACATTGGCAGAATTCTATTGTATGCTACATGAACGTATCCCATTGAGGGTGAACCATGTAAAAAAATTGTTCCTTATGCATGATTATATATATGATCTTATATTTCTATGGGTGAAGAGAAAATTTATTATTTTTTACAATGAAACAAGATCAAAATGTGAGAATTTTTTAATCTTTCATACCCTGATTAACCCCCCTCCTCCCTCTAATGGTATTCGACCTAGTGGTCCTTACAGAACTCTCTATATTTTTTCAAATTTAATAATAGATGTGCATTGCAAAATATTTATAAAAATTATTCGATATTTAATATCATGAATTTTTTTATAATTAATTTATCCAAATATATTCTAAATGTCAATGAGATACAAAAATTTATGTTCTAGATTTATTTGGCTTTACTTTATTCTCATAAATAAACATTTTCATCATCTGGAATGTCTCCAAATAATAAATCTTATAATATAGGACAAAAATAACATCTAAACATGGTTAAAATATACCAAAATACGTTGATAATAATACGATCTAAAAAGTTCCAAAGAACATGTGTGTGGTGATCTATATAAGAAATAATCCATGTTAATTGGTTGTTTATTGTTTTCATGAATTACTCAATGATTCAAAACTTCTATTTATTGAATAATAACGTAGATAACAATAGGATACCAAGTATTTTAATATATAATCATTAAATGTATATTTACAATTTTAAAAAAGTATTAATTTGGATTCAGAATAATATTATTTTCCATGAATTATCTTAGGATTTCGGTATAATGGTTTAGGATGATATTTAGTGAGTATGTCAGCAACATGATCTTTTTTGTGAATAAATTCAATATACATTATTATCTCAGAATAAGTATATTCATAAAATTTTATTTATTATCATTTTAAATTTTCTTATGGTATCATACATGATTTTTCCTCACATTTACTTGACTATTATTATCATAAATTATATATATAAATACACACCGCCATATCTCATCAAAGTTAATAATTTTCCATTATATCCATATAAAACTTATTATAATAATGAAAATAAATAAATAATTTTTTTTAGTTTTACTCATTGAAATATTCTCTTTCTTAAAATAAATCCTTGAAATATAGGGATCTCAAATGAAGAGAACTCCACATAAGGAATAAATTATATTATCTTTTAAGAGAACCCAGTAAACTACTTTTAATGGAAATATAATTTATTAAACATTGATATAATTATAAAATCATTATTGAAATTACACTTAATGTATTTTAAATCCTATTTACTATATATAGATTATAATCTATGAGTTCACTCTAAAACATTACAGGATCATAAGTAAGATAGACAACAATCAACCAAGATTCAATTAAATGAATAAAACTTCCAATAATTTTCCTGTATTTATTGACATCCACCTCTTACATATCTTCACCATTAATTAAATTACATATAATATATAATATAGTTTTTATTGTCTTTAACTATCTAATATAAAACATTTTGAATAAAATATTTTCAATATTGTAATTTATATTTGAATTTAATATTTGGATTCAACCTAATATAGTGCCTCAAAAAATAATTTCAGTTCACAAATCAAAATCAACTCAATAATTATTTATGAAAATAATAATATATATAGAATTAGATATTATTGATACTGTAATGATTCTGTTATATATAAAATATTATTCCATCATTTGGATATCATAGTTCCTCTTTACATATGTTTTGTGTTCAAATTATCCATTAAATATTAATTATATTAGCTAATCCTCATCAATGGAATAACTATCCATGAGTTCCTAATATATTATATAAATGTTTTTTTTAAATATCACTCCTTAAATCTACCCTCAATAATTTCAAATCAGGTATTATGATTGATATTAATGTATTTTTATAATATTTGATGTTGAAATATATAATTAAAATCCAGTTGGTATTTTTTAAAATTCATTTTACAATCATTAATTTGAATAATTTTTTTTCATGATATAATAAGAAATGATTCATCGATATTTATACTATGAAATTCTACATACCCTTGATAAAAAAGATGTATAATCATCCATGAAACCAATTCTTCTTCATTTTTCTAGCTCTTTTATAACCATTGGGATCATAACATATTATCATATTTAGTTATGCATATAAACTACAAAATATTTATACTCTATGTTTCTGACATATTAATTTATATTTTTGATCAACTTCTAATACCTGGTATATTTATAAATGAATTCTTGTTTAATTTAATGAAATATATAATATTATTTTTAATTATATTTGATATATATTCAATAATACTCTAATCAAAAACTATTTTCCCTTAAACAATTTTTTTAAAAATGTCATCAATTTACTATTTTTATAATTTTCTCCATCACCATTAGTGCCCACTTTAGATTCCTTATTTTCATTAGAAGAGACCATTTATATTGAATTTTATCATCATTGCATTCATAACCATAATATCATATATCTCATTTCTACTTATATCCTTAATGAAGTGAAATAATATAATTTACACCTCATTGATTTATTATACCATTAGTTTATTTTATCATTTACTTATTCTCTATGGAATATATATTCATCATTCTTATTTTAACCTTTCCAATTGAATTCTTTAAACAATGTTTAATGGTTACTTCTAATGAATATATATTTTTTTCTAATTTTTTATATTTTAAATTGGTGTCCATAGGGAGTCATTTTTTCCCATAGAACCAAATATTAATATCCTATATGTTCACTATAGTTCGAACAACCTCTTTCAAATAGTATACTAGAACACAACTAGAGAGAATTGTATCTCTATACATGTTTTTGAATGGTCTATTTCAACACTTTACTATACCAAAATAGTAACATTTGATTAAAATGTCCGTTATAAAAAATGTTCCATGCTTTTCAAGATATTTCTCTAGAATGAGTTTATTAAATTAATCCACATTATTAGATACCAATAGTTTGATCAATACTCCAATTATCATTAAAACTATTATAATATATCTCTATATAGAATACAATTAAGTATCATTATAATATATATTAATTATTAATAATATGTTATTATTATAATAAAAAATATATTATAATATATTTCATATTTAATGTACACGTACTTTATATTTTTGAAAACATTATCATAAACTATATAGATTTCTTTAGGTTCCCTCTAATATTTTTATTGAAAATATTACTGTCATAAACATTTATACAAAAAATGGATGGTGTAACAAGAAAGAGAAGATATGATGAGAAATATATTATACAATTAAAACATACCACGATTAAAAAATTAATAACAATAAAAAAACAAGAATGGTGGGAATCATGTGGATTAAAATTTATATAATACATCCACCTGGATTCATTCTTGTCGGATCTCATGTAATAATTCTATGACCTCTAGACATTGGAAGATGAAATTTATTTATTTCTCATAGTGGTGTTATGATGAGAATATTCCATCTATGTTTTGGATTTATTCATTGCAGAAGAATAAAAATCCTTATCATCCTTTATCATTCGCTTTTCAGATATACGCTAATAGGGTCACCTTTGTAAAAAATCAGCATCATCCAATTACTCAAATTACCATCAATTTGTTTATGCTAACCATGGATATTGAGTTATGATATGTGGTCATGTCAAATGTTAGCATCAAAACTTATGTCTACATAAATAGGGGTGTCATTTGAGGGTTGTTCCTACTTCACAACTTGATCAAAGTTAGCATGGACATGATAATGTCTTGAATGGGCGTCAGCCATTAAATGTTTCATCTTGCTCTCAATATCCACAACTAAAGTAATCAAAAAATATATGTATTGAACCTTCATAAGAAGCTCTGAAGTTTCTTGACATCCTAGAAAAATGTAAAATGGTTCTTCTACTAGTGTGGACCTGGGGGAACATATATATGTAGTAGTACCCACTATGGTAGTCTATATACCTTCATTTTCTACCTATAAATTATTTTCCTTCCTAGATATCATATCCTTCACCTTCCCTTGAATACTATTATCATGTAAATTAGACATTTTTATTTTATTTATGTCCTCACTTGCCTACATTTCCTTTCTCTAATTGGTCCCCCTCACATGAAAATGGTCCAAAACATCCTTTTATATTAATATTTGATTCATTCATCCTACCTAATTCTGAATCATGTCAACTTATTGAATACAAGAAGTATCTAATTTCCCATATAAATTTATCCTTCACATGACCAATGATCATACAATCAGAATAGATGTCATGAAGTTTCCAATAAATAGTATTAAGAATTATCTCGTAATCTTTTATAGATGGTATCACTAATTCAGTATACCATGAATTTGAAACCACATCAATGAGAACCCCAAAAAAGAAATGAAATATTTCTTGTTAATACATTCTATTTATTTTAATAGTAAATATAGTTGATGAAGCAATATCATATAAAATTTGTGGACCAAAAAAATCAATTTTAATGAAAAAATATTTAATCAAAAATTAGAAAGCGTTTTTTTAATTTTTGATGGATTTAATGTTGAGCTCTATTCATTATTCTGTAGAAAATATGGTCTCAATGAGACCCAAAAAATTCCTTGATTCATAAAGGAACAAATATAACAAAATATCACTTTTTTATTCATTATTGTTTTAACATTATTATAAAACATGATATTAATTATCATATGATAGGGAAACCCATCATAAAATATTATTGTCTCTTTATGATCATATTATTTTAAAATAACATTGACTATGTGACCTGTCTAAAGCCTTCTTCTCAAATTCATCTATTTTAAACAAGCATACCACTCTAATAATTTTTATGTTATCCTTAAATGTGTGGTCTCATAGTATATTTATTCTTTAATATCATGATCATCAATGTAATTGTATATTATTAAATTAATACAAGATTCATTGCATGCATTAATTATTAATTCTAAATAACATTTTTTAATTACACATTTTAAATATTTTCGACAGATTAAAAATATGTGACATAAATTGATTCTTATAAAACAATATATTTGAATGAATAAATTATACATTAATAAAACATTCAATTATATAAATATTGTTTCATCCAAATTTCACATTAATTAAATATTCTAATGATATTCTTATTAATTTCACTATATTAAATCCATTTTTGTATAATATAATTTTTCATATTGGTGTGACGTATTATTATTTCAATAGGAATTTGTTTCAAAAATAATAGAGCCCATGAAAGGTTTATTTATTTGTTTAATACTGTATGAATCATCTTTTAATAACTCTCGATACAAGTTACACATGATCAATCATGGTTAATATATATATAATTATTTGTAATGGATTGACAGTACGTGGGAAATGTTATTTTTCTAATACACTCCATAAAACGAGGTATTTTTTTAGTGATTATTTGTTTTCCAACGTCTACAAAAATTTTAGTATCATTTACCTGATTATATATATATTTAATAACAAGATGATCTCCAATAATAATCCATTTAATCATTAATTATTTCTGCATGATCTTCTTTTTTTCATCTATATATATGCATTACAATTTTCAACTACAGGATCTTATAATGATACCAATTAATCCCCTAGACGGTTTATCACCTCCTCCTTTTCATGCATGACAATAATATATTCCTAAATATCCATACTATAATACTTAACTCATCGATAGGATTTTCAATCTCATATAAGACATAATGATTTAGAAATATTATATTAACAATTGTGTTATTTTATAAATCAGTTTCAACAACTACATTTTGACCTGATATTTATTAATGAATTAATTAAAAACAAATTTTTCTCACTCTAACCATACCCATTATCTTTTTCCATGATATTATTTTATTTGTATGTCACTATATTTCTTCAATTTTTCATTTTTTTTATTTATCAATAATACAGTTACATTATCTTCAAAACATATTCTTATAAATTATTATCCATGAACATTTGTTCAATATATTTCAATGTAACTTCTCTAGGATGATTTTATTATTTTTTAACAACATTTTGTATCCTAATTCCATAAAACAATAAAATGGTTAGTTATTTATATGTTGATATGGTATTGATGTATTTTTATTCATTTAAATATGAATTTTAATTAAATTTATGTGTTAATATCATTTATGTTCTCTTAAAAATATAGATATAGGTTATAAATTATCAAATACCTCTAATGGTATAAAAATAGACATCATCTCCCTTATAAACAGAATTCATAGGCTTATCTACTCTAATCATAAGATCCACTAATGCATTTTCTTATGTTATTAATAAATAATCAATAAATTTTAACTAGAAAAAATAATTACGCACCAACATAGAGTGGGGATGAAAATAAGGTAACTTTAAAATAAAATATAATAATTCATTCCCATTCATGTATATTTGAAAATTCAATATTAAAAACCATGTGGCAAGGCTAAGAAATTGTTAGATAAAAATAATGATAATTATATGTGATATTTATTACATGGTTCACTCAAATTCATTATTGACAGATTAATATATGTTTTCCTATAGTTATGATCCAATTTTACACATCCCAATCTTATTGTTGATAATTTATAACATATTGAAGTAAAATAATTGTCCAAAAATCAATCATAATGAAGAATTAAAAATTATATTTTTTAAGAATATTATTCTCTTAAAATCCTTTAAAATTTGATACAATTTATGATCAGATGTGTACAATTTTTCCTTCTATTAAACACAATAAAAAAACATTATATTACAATTATTATAATGTTTCATATATTTCTACAATGTTTCTCATCAATTTACTCTATTAATATACACTTATAAAATCATTATAAATGTTTTGGAATGTCACAATACATTGTTGAATATTGTGTTTCTAAAATTATATTTAAGAATTATAGATAAATTATAATTTTTGTCTTATTAAAATATTAAATAAGAAGAAATAAAATATTCTTACATGGGAGTTATTATATATAGATCTTATTAAAAATAATGAAATATTTTTAGATCATCAATAATTCTAGAAATTTGAAAACAAAATATTATGGTGTGTGTAACAATAATAAAACATTCAACATAAAATTTCAAATATTTTAATGCACAAAAATTATTTATACTAACACATTTTTTCTTGAAATACATCATTTGGAAGAATCCCAGAAAATTATTGTATAGAAAATATTCTCTAATTTAAGGTCATGTATACATCTACAATGATACTAGCATATATAATTAAAATCATAGTGTAATGGAATGATATCTAAAAATTTTTAATGTCATTATACCTCAACATTAATTATATTTCAGTCATTGAATATTGTGATGTAATTCATAATCATAAAAATTCCTTTATTCTTTTCCACCCAACAAAACACCCAACAACTTCCAACTCTTCCTTGTTGATTTTTATAATAAATATGACATAATAAAATAGAAAATACATTTTAATAAATCATATCATGGAATAAATAACATGTACTAAAAATGTTATAGTATTATAAGCATCTTACCATTATATAAAATGATGTTTTTAGTGTTTTATAGATATCATATACCATATAGACCTTTTCTCAATCTTCGTATTCATAAATACCCCATTTCATCTATAATTTTTGAGATAAATTTAATTTTATACAATATACAATTCTTCCTCAATTATCATCTCCATTAAAGATAAATTTGTATTAATCTTCCACCATCATGTCCTAATGCATTGATTTTTTCATTATCATTTGAGTTATTTCCTACGAATATTAAACATGCTTTGGAATATAATGTAACAAATTTAATTATATTTTGATTCATCATGTGTCAAAAAATTTGTATTCCTTTCATGAAATATGAACATCAGTAATTAAAATTTCAATTTCTTTTGTAAACATCATAGCCAGAATTAAAGAAAAAAAAGAAACAATTTCTCCTTTTAATACCATATGATATAATGTTGTTAATAACATACATATCAAAATATCTACTATTGTACCTTAATGTGAGAGTCATTTTTTTCATAATGATTGGATTCTAAATAAAATTTAATATTTAATAAATTTAAAAATAACAGAATTGACTGAGATACATTTATATTTCATTAAAATTGAATACATCATGTCATGGATGGAATTTAATTTGTTCTATTTGTTTATTATAGAGTTTGATTTAATTATTCATAAAAAACATGTTTAAAATATACTCTTGTATTCATCATGTGAGGAGAATTAAAACTACCAAATTTTATAATACTTTTAATGGAACAATTGTGACATATTTGATGATTATTTGAAAAGGATTCAATATTGATAGGTCTTAAAGGGATAAAAATTCATTTGGACACATTATATTAATGGTGATTTATTACACTAAAATTAAAGTACATCATAAATATTTTTGTATGGAATGAAAATGCATTGTCGGGAGTGATATATATGTGAAAGAAGTAACATATTAATTTTAAAATGTTTTTAAATTACTAGGAATAATTAATCTATGTTAAAAATTTATTACGTATACTAAATAAAGAAAGTTAAAAATTTTATATAATGTATATATTTTATTTTATTTTATAAATGACAGAATAATAATTTTTTAGTCTATAATTTGTGATATATTTTTTGAACGACCATAAAATGTAGATCATGAATATCTCATTTTTAAAAAAATTCTCATCATAAATAATAAGGTAACATATTTATTATAATGGATACGTCCCTCTCAAAAAAGAAGAATATATGTAGAATTAATTTTCAAATTCTCATTGAAAATTCACCTTCCATTCTATTATATTATTTATGAGAAATCATACAATGATCAAGAAGTTCACAACCCATAATTTATTCAAGAATTCATTAGTTAGAAGAAAATTTAATTTTCAAGAAGTGGCCACATCATTTTGAGAACAATGATTAAAAATTTGGTTCTAGAATTTGTAATATTTAATGTGATTTTTTTAGAAATGGAATGTATCTTGGAAGTAATATAGTCTTCTACAGTCTGTCTCAGAAGATTCGAGTTATGTTTCACAAATTTGGTAGGTTTTTGTCGGGTTGGTATGAGCAGTTTGGGGAGACCATGTTAACCCCTAATCATGAGGTTGATTTTAATTTAAATTATATTGAACATGGTATAAAAACTTATGTGGTGAAAATATTATCGAAAAATATGAGAACATTAGAGGGAGGATGTGTGGTTTATGAGACATAGTTCTTGGTACATAGTAGTTCCATATTCAAAAAATAGTTTCAGATAAAATGTGATGTAACACCCCAAGCTTCCACTGTACGTTTCCCTTTCAATAATGCAATAGTTTTCATTATACGCAACTTCGAGATTCTAACACACCGTGATCAATCAAAGTTGTCGTTATGTATAGAAATGCCCACTTTTTTAAATTTAATACATTTTATCTTTCAAAATGGACTTCATTTTTGGATTCAGAATATCAAAATTATCCTAGGATGAGATTTTGGTACTTTTTGGATATTTTTTAGATTTTAATGAATAGTAAAAATTACTAAATTTTAAGTAAAAACAACCTTTTTAACCAAAATAATTAATAATGGTAAATTATTAATTTGAGTGGTTTTAAAGTATATTTATAATATATTTTTATCATTTAATACAATTTTGGTCATCAGACATAATTTTACAATTAAACCAGATATAAACAATTGTTAATCTTTTGATAGTTATTATATCTTAAAAACAGGCTTTTTTGTTTGACAACGAAAATTAATTTAAAATTAATTTCTGCCACTTTTATATTTTGGATTTGGAAAAATGGATTCCATATTTAGAATCAGGATTTCCATGTTGTGTAAATAGGTAACTTCTATTTTTATACAATTTTAATAATTACTTCGGTAAATATTTTATTTACCGTGGTTTAAGGTTAAATCCGATAAATAAGGGTAAAAAAATAATATTACAATAATAATAAATCACCATAAAACATGTTATAACCTTGTTGGAAGATACATGCCCAACCATGGGCATAATTTGGCCGATTTTGGGACCCCATAGAGCCACTTGTAGGTGATAGGGAAATTATATATTAATTAAGTTTAAGTAAATACAAAACTGACATAATCTTATATTTTTTAGAAACACATTTTTTATATAGTGTTATATATGTTAAATTTAAATAATAAATATTCATTAGAAAGATAAAGAGATTTCATACATAATTATATTTTATTTATAATTTTAAGACATTGAAAAAGTAAAAATATATATAACACAATCATGATGAAGTATTTTCCATATTAATGAATGAATCAAATAATTGGTATTATAAATGTTAAAATAAATATAATTTGAAAGTTTTGAGGGCATACACGAATTTTATTGGTTAATATGACATGTTAGGGTTTATTAAATGAATTTTTTTCGAATTAATAAAGTTATTATGACTTTAAAAAAAATCAATTTTTGAGTTGTGTCAAAGTTGACATTAATGAGTTTTTAAAACTAATATTATATTATTGATTTATATTGTACTCCTAAAAATCTAAGGTTATGAAAAAGGAATAATATCATAATTGGTGTATCATTAATTGACAACATGGGGGTATCTTGGATGTATATAGTATGTTTATTACCTATATATAATAAAAATACAATGTTACATGGTAAGTGTTAAACTAATTAACCAAGAGTTAAAACAAATGATATGGTTAATATAATGACCCAACCCTGTATAAAATCTATTGGTTGAAAGTATTTGGACCCATACACACCATATAATTTGAATAATCCACTTTATATCCATTATAAAGAGAATATAAATTTATTATAAAATAAAACATTAAGTTTTTCCTAAAGATCCCCTCACCCCTATTATAAAAGAGAATGTCCCCTTCTCATTAATTAACACCTTAAAAGCCATTTTTCTCGGCCAAAACCTATAGAAATATCTTCCCAACTTACCTCAATTCATCCTAGAGTCCTTAATTTTATCAAAAATCAAGCCTACGGAGCCCTTTTGATCAAATCAAAAGGAAGAACCTGAAGAAGAGGTAACGTCTTCACCACCCTCTTTAAAGTTTCATTCTTCTTAAACTTATTATTTCCTTGAAACATCCATTATAAAATAAAAGCAATAGTACATTCTATATACTATTATGTTATTATAATTATGGAACAATAAAATTCATTATTATATCCATCCCTTGAATGACATGTCACCATACGTGCGTACGTACGGCCTACTGTCTCCACGTAGTGGTGTAATTGTTATTCAATATACTATTATGTAGATGGCTATAATAATGATTTATAGTTAATGTAAATAGTAAATATAAAATGATAATGATTCTGTATAAATGATATAATATCCAATTATATATTATTTTAATATCAAAAGAATGATATTGTCACTTGTGCGTACATATAGATTACCGTCTCCACAAAGGCGATGAGATTCATTCCCCGTTGTATACATTCAAGACTAAATTTTATTGTATGTCTAAAAATAAAATTAAAGGACTTGATATAATTATGGATATGAGTATGATACAACCAATCCATAACAAACACGGCTTATATAAAATATAACAAGTAAGTTAACACCCAATACATCGATAATACTAAGATTTTATTAACAACGCGATTTTAAAAGATCATATATGATATCATATTAATATATATGATTATTTAATAATTCAATAAAAATTATTTCGCCATTATACCGGAGGTTAACCTACCATCAACCAAGTAAATGTACAAGATAAGGGTCTATTTCACAATCTCTTCATTATCCGAGGTTGTTTATACGTAATTATCTTCTGGGACCTCTTTATCATCCACATCAAAGTTTCCTAAAAATATATTTCAAAACATTGTTACTATTTTATATAATATGGGTTAAAGTCATTTATACCCCTATTTGACGTTTTATAATTTGTTTATAAAGGAATCTTTCCGTCCTTTTCCAAACAAGGTCCTTTTTATCATTTTCAACAAAATTAAGGAAAGAATGTTTTTTAACTTATACGACGGGTGCGGCTATTTTCCTCCGTTATAACATCATCGATGTTTCCCTAACCTTATTATAAGAATATTTTAAAAATTAATATGTTATTTATGTGACTCTTAAATGATTTCAAAATATAAATAGATATGTCTCTAAAAAAGGTTCTGATTTCATCTATGTCAACATCCTTTGATGGATTTTAAGTTTATTTGAAGTTGATTTATTATGATACAAAACATCCATATTGTATTGATGTTATTGTCATATGTTTGACTGTGGATGTGCTATTTTTATACCATTCATTTCTTATGGTTAAAGTATTGACATTTCGTATGCATGTTTTAATATGAATGTTTATTATAGGTTTAAACCTTTTCATATGAGGAATTTATTGGACTTAGTAAGTGATAGGTGGAGCCCGCTATAGCTCCTCAATGCATCAGTAGGTCTCATGATACAACTAGAAGTGGAATTGGCCAAGACCCTTTCCCAATTTGTTTTATGGTTTTGGATGAGTCCTTAATCATTTTAGACATCTTGGTCAAGTTCATGAAAAAATGTTTCAGAATTTCCGACATTATACATTCACTCATAATGAAAATAATATTAAAGGTTCATGTGGTCATTAGACTAGTATAATACCCATGAGTATGTTTTATTTTGGCATTATTTACTCTTCTCATAATATTGACATAAAATTATCCATGTTTTTTATTAGTAAATGCATGTGGTTTTCAATTATTTACAATTCTTAATATTTATGTCATTTTACGCTGTATTACATACCCTTACTGAGAATTTGAGCTCACCCCTTTCTTATGATTCATTTTCCAAGGATATTAAGAAGTTAGTTATGAGTGACCTGCATGCATAATCTAGGAGGCTTAGAAGCTTCTAATGAAATATATTATTGTTGTATTTCTCTTCAAGCTGTAAAGTGGATCATATATATGAATCTTGTTTCCAAGAATAAAAAACTGATTATAATTTCGAGAAATGATTTCTTATAATCATGCCAATGTTATGTAATAATGATCCAACTATGGGTAACTGGGGTCGGGGCATTGTAGATGGTATTAGGGGAAGTTTATTACAAACCTTTGAAACTATATTTAGATAAACTCTGATTAGAGAACATATCCCTAAGATAGACTTTAAGGAATATTATTGAATAACTTCTTATAATATTGGTATTGTAGTGATTTTGTGGGTTTTCTGAGCAAGACATCTCTGTCTGGATACGAGCAGGTATAGGCAACTCTAGCACAAATGTACCTATGGGTAAAACCCGAAAACACATCTTTGAGATTGACTGAAACGGGAACTGGTGCACGACAACGGGTCATGCTGCACTCTTGGTTACGACACTCCCGGGGGATATGCTTAGGATATTTCTCATTTTCTTTACCAACCATTATGATGGGTTATGAGTATATACTTATCAAAAGAAATTTTTATTATGATTATGGATTATATCCATAAACTGTTGAATTTATGTTAAGTGTTTTAGAATTTTGCAATTATATATTTCCATTCCTTAACTAATCTAGTTTATGCCATTGTTTATAAATGGCACCTAGTGGAAGTAATGGAATTATATCAACACACACACTCCATATAGAGATTTCCCTCCAACTCAAGATAATTATAGTGGTGCTAGTGATGCAACTGGTGTTGATCATCTTATCAACATACTGGGACAACTCACTCAGGTTATGAATAATAACCTGACCTGTATGGAGCACTAAGATCCATAGTGTGGAGGATCAATGTTATATCATTTCATGAGGAAACAACCACCGACATTAAATGGGAGTAAAAATCCCATAGTAGCTGAGCAATTGATAAATCCCTTAGAGAAAGTTTTCTATTCCTTGGGGAGTAGTGAAAGGGAAAAGGTTTTCATGGTAGTTTATCGCCTCACTAGTGATGCTGATCAATGGTGGTCATTGATACAAAACAAGATGAAAGGTGATGAAGTATCATATATGGATTAGAGAGAGTTCAAAGATATGTTCTTAGAAAAATAATTTCCTCGAGACCATCGAGCAGTTATGGAAAGGAAATTTATGAGCCTAAGGAAGAAAGAGGATAAGAATGTCACAAAGTATGAGGTTAACATTACAGGGATAGCGAGGCATGCTACTGATTATATACGTAACCCAAGGAGTAAGATTGATTGTTTATTTGATAGGTTACAAAAATTTCTCCGCCAAACACTAGTCTCGCAAAACTTCTCATCATACGAAGATATTGTCTCGAGTTCTACCAAGACAGAAATGGAATTCTTTATGACTTATGACTTTAAATCAAAGCAAGAGAAGAAGATATTTTCTGAACAATCATGGAATGGAAGTAAGGAAACAGGGAAGAAGGATAGAATTGAATTTCCACACTATGATAATTGTGGAAGGAAGCACCATGGTTCCTGTCTAAAAGGAAAAGGAGTATGCTACAAATGTGGACAGAAAGGCCATCTAGCGGGTGATTGTAAAGGAAATAATGACGCTACTGATGTTTAATGCTACAATTGCAGGGAGATGGAACATTATGAAATTGAATTTCATAAGCACCAAGGAAACATACCTTAGAAAAGGCCAAGGGATCAAGTCCAAGCGTATGCAATCACTACGGCTGAGGTTGAAGCCCTGAAAGACATGGTGGCAGGTAAATTAATGGTTTCCTCAGGTTTAGAAAATGTATTATTTGATTCTGGCTCATCACATTGTATCATATCTTTCTTGTTTTCTATGAAAATTATATATTTCCATTTTGATTTAACAAGAGAGTTTACAGTTAAAACTCTTAAGGGAACTATCATTGCATTGAAGTTTTGTGAATAAGTCCCCGTTAGAGAACATAAATGTTCATTATCTGCTAATATCATCATCATACCTATGATTGAATTTGATATAATCCTTAGTTTGGATTGGATTTTGGACAATGATGCGAAGATTTATTGTAAGAAGAAGGAGGTTACGATTCTTGATGATGATGATAAGGAACACATTTTTTTAGAGAAGAATTATCACCACCTAATTTTTATCTAGATCCACCCCCAGTAGCTCAACTAAATTCAATTATCAGAGAGGAAGAGAATGAAATAACTGTGAGTGAAGAAAGTAATATTCAAATGAGGATTTACCTATTGTGAGAGAATATGTTGATGTGTTTCCAGAAAATTTACCTGGACATTCTCCAGAACACGAAGATGAGTTTTCCATTGATTTAATTCCTGGTTTATGGCCTATATCAAAAACCCCTTATATAATGGAAACTATGGAATTAGATGAACTAAAGAAACAACTGGAGGAATTGACAAAAATGGATTTATTCGCCCCAGTGTTTCACCATGGGGTGGCCCTGTCCATTTTGTTAAGAAGAATGATGGATCTATGAGGTTTTTCATTGACTACAGGGAGATAAATGCGATTATAATAAAGAAAAAGTATCTCATACCTCTCATTGATGATTTATTTTACCAACTAAATGGAGCTCAATACTTTTCGAATATTGACCTTCGTTCTGGATATCATCAGTTGTGTGTGAAGAAGGAAGACATTCCGAAGACTTCATTTCAAACTAGGTACAAGCATTACGAGTTTATAGTAATGCCTTTTGGGATGACTAATTCACCCTCTATATTCATGGATCTAATGAACAGAGTTTTCAAGGAATATCTTGATGACTTTGTAGTGGTATTTATTGATGATATCTTGGTATGCTCCAAAAGCTACAAAGATCTTGAAAATTACCTGTGCATAATATTAATGACTCTGAGAAGACATGAATTATATGTGATGTTTAGCAAGTGTGAATTCTGGCTTTAGGAGAATTCTTTTCATGGCAATATTTTCACTAAGGATGTAATCTTTGTTGATCATTCTATGACCAAGGCAATCCACGAATGGCCATCACCAATGAGTATAACCGAGGTACGCAGTATTATTGGTTTAGCAGGTTATTATCGACGTTTCTTCCATAAAGTTTCTCGGTTGGCTAAACCATTAACAAAGATCACATGTAAAGGGGTTAAATTTGTATGGAAAAATGAATCTGAATAATGTTTTGAAGAAATGAAGAGAAGATTAGTCACTGCTCATATATTGAATCTACCATCTGGGAATGATGGGTTCGTTATTTATAGTGATGCATCGAAGAAAGGTCTTGGTTGTTTCCTTATGCAGAATGATAGATTTATTGCCTATGAATCGCGACAGCTGAAAATTCAAGAGAAAAACTATCCTACTCATGATCTTGAGTTACCTTCTGTAATATTTTCTTTGAAGATTTGGATATACAATATCTATAGTGAAAAATGTGAGATTTATACTGATCACAAGAGTTTGAAATATATTTTCTCACAGAAAGAGATCAACATGAGGCAAAGGAGATGGCATGAACTACTCACGGATTATGATTTCCCGATACACTACCACCCGGGGAAGGAAAATAAGGTGGTAGAAGCTTTGAGTAGAAAAGATCACAAAATTTTGAAGAAGATGAGAGTAAAAAGGATCTTATATACATGGATCTAGTAAATATAGAAATGGGAATCACCATGGAAGGTGAAACATCAATACATTTTCAAATTGTTGCCAAACCATCGTTACTAGAAAGGATAAAGAGTTCTTAGAATGATGAATAAGAGTTTCAAAAGAAGATTAAAGCTATTAATGATGGGAGATTGAATGAATTCATGTATGAATATGGAATTTTGATGTTTGTGAAGAGACTTTGCGTTCACAATATACCTGATCTAAAAAAAAGATTTTTTGGATGATTCTCATAGTTCCAATTTCTCTATACACTCTGGGAGCACCAAAATGTTTATATATTTAAAGGAACAGTTTTGGTGGGACAACATGAAAATGGAGATTGCTGAATTTGTGTCACGATGTATGGTTTTTCAACAAGTAAAAGCTGGAAGGCAACATCCTGGAGGATTCATGAAGCCTATTCTCATACCTGAGTGGAAATGGGATAATATTACGATGGACTTCGTCATTGGGCTACCAAAGACTCCTAGAATGAACGATGCAATATAGGTCATTGTTGATCATCTTACCAAGTCAGCACATTTATTTTTATAAGAGAAGATCTACAAAATGAACATCTAGAAAGACTATATATTAATGATGTTGTGAGACTTCATGGAGTTCCCCTATTGATTGTCTCAAATCGTGATCTTCATTTTACATCAAGATTCTGGAAAACTCTTCAGAAGGCCTTGGACACTGAACTTCATTTGAGCACTGCTTACCACCCTCAAACAGATGGAAACTCAGAACAGACTATTCAAACCTTAAAAGACATGTTGAGATCATTCTCACTTGACTTTCATGGTATGTGGGATCAATATTTACCACTGGTGGAATTTTCCTATATCAATAGCTTCCATTCAAGTATTTAGATGGCACCATATGAAGTGTTGTACGGAAAGAGATGTCGCACATCAACCTGTTGGGATGATGTTGGTGAAAGAAAACGTGATGGCCCGGAACTAGTGGAGGAAATGATGGAAAAGGTAAAGGTAATCCAAAACCACATCAATGCCGCTCAAAGTAGGCAGAAGAGCTATGCTGATAATTGAAGGATGGATTTTGAATTTCATGTAGGAGATAATATTTTCATGAAGGTATCTCCATTGAAGGGAGTTATACGTTTCGATAAGAAAGGTAAATTGAGTCACAGTTACATCGGACCATTCGAAATTCTAGAACTGATTAGGGTTGTAGCTTACCGATTGTCAATGTCGCCAAGTCTCTCCAATGTACACGATGTGTTCCACGTATCACTGTTGAGAAAATACATGCCTGACCCGACGCATGTACCCACCTATGAGGAATTAGAACTGGTTCATGATCTATCTTATTGCAAAAATCCCTTCAAGATTCTTGATATAAGAGAATAAGTGCTGAGAAACCGGATGACTCGTCTGGTAAAAGGTTTATGGAGAAACCATAAGACGGAAGAGGAAATGTGGGAACCCGAGGAATTTATGATGAAGAACCACCTGAGTCTTTTTATACAGTAATTTTCTATAAATTTCGAGGATGAAATTATTTGAAAGAGGAGACAATGTAACACCCCATGCTTCCATGGTATGTTTCCCTTTGAGTAATGCAATAGCTTGCATTGTACACAACTTCGAGATTCTAACACACAGTGATCAATCAAAGTAGCCGTTATGAATATTAATACCCAATTTTTTAAATTTTATACATTTTATCATTCAAAATGGACTTTATTTTTGGATTCGGCATATCAAAATTATCCTATGGTGAAATTTTGGTACTTTTTGGATTACTTTTATATTTTGATGAATAGGTGAAAATTACTAAATTTTAATTAAAAACAACTATTTTAATAAAAATAATTAATAGTGATAAATTATTAATTTGAGTGGTGTTGAAGTATATTTAGAATATATTTTTACCATTTAATACATTTTTTTTCATTCTACATAATTTCATAATTAAACCGGATATAAACAACTGTAAATGTTTTGGTAGTTATTATATCTTAAAAATACGCTTTTTTTTTCACAGCGGGAATTAATTTTAAATTAATTTCGGCCACTTATTTGTTTGGAATATGGAAAAATGGAATCCATATTTGTAATCTGGATTTCCAAATTTTGTATATAGGTAACTTTTATTTTTAGACATTTTGAATATTTACATTGGTAAATAATTTACTTGCCATGGTTAAAGGTTAAATCCTGTAAATAAGGGTAAAAAAATAATATTATAATAATAATAAATCACCCTAAAAGATGTCCTAACCTTATTGGTGGATATATGGCCGACCATGGTCATCTTTGGGTCTATTTTGGGACCCCAAGGAGCCACTTTAGGGTAATAGGGACACTTTATATTAATTAAGTTTAAGTAAATACAAAAATGAGATAAGCTTATATCTTTTAGAAAAACAATTTTTACATAGGGTTATATATGTTATATATTCAATTATAAATATTCATTAGAAAGAAAAAAATATTTCCTGCATAATTATATTTTATTTATAATTTTTAGACATTGAAAAAGTAAAAATATATATGACACAATAATGATGCAGAATATTTATTATTAATGAAAGAATCAAATAATTGGTATTATAGTTGTTAAAATAAATATAATTTGAAACTTTTGATGACATACAAGAATTTTATTGGTTATTATGACATGTTAGGATTTTCTAAATTAATATTTTTTGAACTAATAGAGTTTTAAAGACTTTAACAAAAATCAATTATTGAGTAGTGTGAAAATTGACATAAATGAGTTTTTAAAAGAAATATTATATTATTAATTTATATTCTATTCCAAAATATCTAAGGTTCTGCCAAAGGACTTATATCATTATTTTTGTATCATTAATGGACCACTTGGGTATATCTTGTATGTATATAGAATGTTTATTATCTTTATTTTATAAAAATACAATGTGACATGGTTAGTGTTAAACTAGTTAACGAAGAGTTAAAACTAAAAGATAAGATTAATATAATGACCCAAAACTATCTAAAATCAATTGGTTGAAAGTATTTTGACCCATCCCCACCTTAGAATTTTAATAATACACATTGGACAAATTAGAAACTGAATACGATTTTATTATAAAATAATACTTTATGTTTTTCCTAAAGATCCCATCAACCCTCTTATAAAAGGGCACTTCCCCTTCTCATTAATTCACACCATCACAGCCATTTGGCTTAGAAAAAACCTTCCAAATATCCTCCCAAATTCCCTCACTTCATCTCAGATTCCTTATTTTGATCAAAAATAGAACCTATGGATCCCTTTTGATCAAATCAAAAGGTAGAACCCGAAGAAGAGGTAACGTCTTCACCACCCTCTTTAAAGTTCCTTTCTTCTTTAACTTCATCTTTTTGTGTTTCTTCCATTATAAAATAATCACTCTAGTACTTTCTATATACTGTAATGATATTATAATTATGTAACAAACAAATTCATTATTCTATCCATCCCTTGAATGACATGTCACTATACATGAGTACGTACGGCCTACCGTCTCCACATTGTGGTGTAATTGTTATTCAATATACTATTATTTAGATGGGTATAACAATGATATATAATTCATGTAAATAATAAATATAAATTGATAATGATTCTATCTATATGATATACCATCAAATTATATATTATTTTAATATCAAAAGAATGATATTGTTGCTTGTACGTATGTACGGATTACCGTCTCCACGAACGCGATGATATTCATTCCCAATCGTATCCATTCAAGACTAAATTTTGTTGGATGATTAAAAATAATATATAAGGACTTAATATAATTATTGATATGAGTATGATACAACCTATCCATAACAAAAATGACATATATAAAAGAAAACAAGTAAGTTCACACCCAAAACGACGATAATACTATGACTTTATTAACAAAGCATTGTTAAAAGATAATATATGATATCACATTAATATATATGATTATTGTATAATTAAATAACAATTATTTGACCATTATACATGAGGTTAACCTACTATCAACCAAGGAAAAGTACAAGGTAGGGTTCTATTTCACAATCACGTCATTATCTGAGGTTGTTTATACCTAATTATCAACTGGGTCCTCTTTATCATCCACATCCATGATTCTTAAAAATGTATTTCAAAACATTATTAATTTTTTATAGAATATGGGTTAAAGTAATTTATACCCTTGTTTGAATTTTTTTAAGATGTAAATAGAGGAATCATTCCGTCATTTTCCAAACAAGGTCCTTTTTATCCTTTTCGACAAAATTAAGGTAAAAATGTTTTTTTAACATATATGGTGGGTACAACTATTTTCCTCCATTATAACATCATCGAAGTTTCCTTTACAAGCTTATAAGAATATTTTTAAAATTAATATTTTCTTTATGTAACTCTTAAATGATTTCAAAATATAAAGAGATGTGTCTATAAAAAAAGTTTTTGATTTCATCTATGTCAACATCCTTTGATGGATTGTAATTTTATTTGATGTTGATTTATTATGATACAAAACATCCATATTGTATTGATGTTTTTTGATATGTCTGACTGTGGATGTGCTATTTTTATAAAATTCATTTCTTTTGGTTAATGTATTGGAATTTCGTATTCTAGTTTTAATACGAATGTTTATGACTTGTTTAAACATTTTCATATGAAGAAAGTATTGGGCTTAGTAAGTGACGGGTGGAGACCTCTATATATCCTTGATGAATCGGTAGGTATCATGAGAAAAATAGATGTGGAATTGTTTGAGGCCCTTTCCCAATTTGATTTATGGTTTTGGCTGTGGCCTTAATCATTTTAGACGTCTTTGCAGAGGCCTTGACAAAATGTTTCAGAATATCTGGCATTATACATTCCCTTATTATGGAAATAATATTAATGCTTCATGTGGTCATTCGACTTGTAGAATACCCATGATTATGTTTTATTATGGAATTATTTACTCAGCTCATAATCTTTCCATAAAATTGTTATTTTATATTATAGGAAAAGTCATGTGTTATTCATTTATTTACCATGCTAAATATTTATGTCATTTTCCACTGTATTACTTACCCTTATTGAGCGTTTGAGCTCACCCCCTTCTTATGTTTCATTTTCCCAAGATATAAGAAGATAGTTATGAGTGACCTACATTGAAAATCTAGGAGTCTTGGTTGCTTCTAATGAAATATATTATTGTTGTATTTCTCTTTAAGCTATAAAGTGGATCATATGTATGAATCTTGTTTCCAATAATACTAAACTGATCTGCCTTTTGAGACATGATTTCCTTGTAATCATACCAATGTTATGTAATAATGCACCGACTCTGGCTAACTGATGTCAGGTTGTTACATGTGAAATGTTATAAGACAATATAGTTTTAATTCACATAGTTAGAACATGGTTTATAAAACAATGTATTCTAACCATGTGATTATGGTTCACATGGCTAAATCCCACCTCACTGTTTGGAAGCAGTTTGAAAAAACATTTATCAAAACAATACTGTTTATTCCAGTTGTCTTTTTTATCATTCCTCTTAGGAATTTTTAAAGGGAATCTCCATTTTTATTCCCCTCTAATCCACATGATTTTCATACACTATATCCCATATATACCCTTAATCTACTATTTTATTGTATGTTTTGAGACATTTTTGTGTGATTTGATGTAAGCATTTCCTTTCATCGGCCACAATTTAAATTCTCTTCCCTCACTCTCTAATTAATAATCATATATCTAGGTATTTATTTCTGATTCTAGTAATAAATAGTGGAATATACTAATAAATATTTTTATTTCACAAATATTATGGACACAGTGACTCAAGAAACAATATAAATCTTATAGATAATCATTTTGTTGTGTTACATTACATTATGTATTTGGTATAGGTGTTTATTTACGTTACATCCATCCACAATCCATTTTTTATTTTACTGAAAATTGGCATTGAGGGTGAGTGGGAACCTAGTTTTTATTTATGTTAAATTTGTTTAAATATTCAAATGGTTCTAAAATTTATTTATTTTCTCAAGAATTGTTTTTTTTGTCCCTATATGAAATCACATTAATTATTGGAATTGTTTTTATTTTGAGGGTTTATCTTAGTGGGTTATCCATCATTAAGATGAGATTGAATGTTTTTATTTAAACTATTATTAATGATATAATTAATTATTATTTTTTTCTTGTCTTGAGATGGGAGATTGAGTTGTAAAGGTGAGATCTATTGATCATTGATACTCCATAACACATACTACCTTCCAAAAGAGAAAATTGAAAATGCATTGAAATTTTATTGGTGTACCACCATACTATCTCAATGTCTTATAGGTTGATTTTATGTATCATGATTTTTGTATGATCAAAACCATAGGTGAGACATGTTTTGATTAAATGTACTATTAATTTTAAATTAAAATTTTAAATTAAATTAATTTAGTAGCATAAAATGAACCCCAGAGATGATTTGAACAATGTTTACGGGCCATGATGGTTGTTTTACACTAACATGATACCATGGACACTAATGGTTGATGTATTTCCAGTATAGAGGTTTAGATCTACATACCCATTGAGTGGGGTGACCGAGCAATATGATACAAAGTCGTCAGTGGGGAGGGACATTCATTCCCCTTGAATGAGGTGTGATGTAACTAGATTTACCAACCAAATAGTGATTGGTGGGCCCTATAGAAAACATGGAAGCTTTTCAAGAGCTAAGTCGGCTTGTTATACCATGCACAAGATGAGGTGGGTCGACAAAAGGTAGTAAATGTTTTGGATGGGAGAGCATACTAACTCAAAGTGACATTGAGAACTATAATAGATTATGGGACATATCTTGGATTTGTCATTTATGGTGAGTCCTGCTATAGATGGAGAAGCCATTCCACTTATTGGATGATGTTGGGGGATTTTTATATCATTACCATCCGGTGTTGAACAAGAAACGCAATTGATATAAAAAACCTTTTTTGGTGCCTCTTGTACATAAATATCGAGGGGAGCCAATGGGATACCCATTTATTGGTCAACCCCAAACAAGAATCAATTGAAATGGGTATATAAAATTGACAGTGTCCCCTAAAACCCTAACTATGGTGTGAGAATATGGGGAAGATATGATGATTGAGTTAAGAGAATTCCTCCAACCATTGTATTTTTATTTTCTAATTTTTCGTTAATGAATTTTCCCTGAGGGAAATTATAACATGATTGAGATTACACATTTAGATCCAGATATATGGATAGACATTCCATGGAGTTGGATTTCATAGATAAATCAGAAATGAAATGTTATATTGTTTAATGTTATGGAAGGAATGGATTTGGAATTAGACAGACAAGCAAAATATTTATGGGTTACAAGATCCATTATGATAGGATTATTATTTTCATTGATTTGGGACCCAATACATAAAAATTCACCATAAGGGTCATTAGAGTTCTGATATTATGTCTATGGTACCACATATTAAGAGTCAAACGTATGGAATATCAAAGGATGATCCCCCGAACCATGGGATAAATCATTATAGATTCCCTGAAATTAATTCATATTTATATACATACATAAGATGAAGCCCATAATCATTTTCAATTATGGTGATAGCTTCAAAATGGTTGGATATGGACAAATTGATTGAGCTTTCCTTGATTTGGAGTTCATATTTTTTGACTTCCATAGGATGGGACTTTGATGTTATTGGGATCAATTTGAAAATACATATATTAGGATCCCAATTTTTTATTGGGAGACACATTCATCCCCATTTGTTCAGAGATACACCTAAACTTGTAAAAACATGTATTTTTTTATCACAGTCAGGGACCTAAAGTTAGAAAATGATTCATTTAATTTATTATTCTAAATTTATATATATTTGAATTGAGAATATGATTTCCACATATCAATATAAATAATATTTAGAATGGGACCCCATT
This sequence comes from Viscum album, assembly GCA_963277665.1. Taxonomy (NCBI): domain Eukaryota; kingdom Viridiplantae; phylum Streptophyta; class Magnoliopsida; order Santalales; family Viscaceae; genus Viscum; species Viscum album. Next base: position 1,943,568,477 of record OY728165.1, read on the forward strand.
AGAGGTTCCCTGGCATGTTCTGTAACCACACTTTCTCTTCCACCACTATTTATGTGTACCCAAGAAGAAAACAACATGTTTTTAGGAACATGATTAGGATGATTCCAAGTATAAAATTTTCACTAATATGAGTTCATGGATATCAATAGGTGTTATGGATTAGGGATATCATGGAGTCATTCATTTATCATATTTTATTATTATAATTGTTTGTAATTTTCTATTTATAGGTCAATTTTATTAATGGTATTGATGCTTCTATATTTAATTAATGTCATTTAATATTATTTTTTGTTCCAATTTTCTACTTCTCCTCAAGTCATTTTTTGATGCATGCAATTTTGTTATTATTTTATTACTACATATTCTCATTCCAGGTGTATATTAACCCCATAATATCAACTTATAAGCAAACCTCTAGATAAAATCGTATTTGATATGTGGAGACATACATGCATTACAACGTCTAATGTTAGTCTAGGAATCAGTTACTATTATAGGGAAGTGATAAATTATAAATTTATATCATATCCTTTAATCTAATTTTGTATTACTATTTTTTAATTTAGTTGACCAAGGATTTACTATTGTGTAGTCGCCTATTGTGGATATTAGACTAGTGCATCATGAAGAATTATTATGGTAATATATCTAGGAAAATATTATTATGTGACTACATTCTTTGTTTTTGAAGTTGAAATTTTATATGACGGTGAGCTCATGATATTCACATGGAATTTGGAGCTTTATGATTTATTAATGGATTTGGATCTTCGACTGTTTGTATGATTCCTATTTTGAGTTTGAATCATTTCTTTTAGATTTAATATTTATATTATGGATCTTACTAGGAAACTATGATTCACCTGACATATAGCCATGCTAGTGTCCAACTTCATTGATTACTGAGGATCATTTCATAGAATGGAAAACAACTATTATATGATATTTTAGGTATATGTAATTTTTTGGAATTCTTCCAAGTTGGGATAACATTTATATATATATATATATCATTCTGATGGAAGGATATATAGATCTATGGTTAGCTTCACATCGAGGATTATTAATTTATAGAACAATGTGCACATGTGTTTATGTATCCATATAGTGTTTTTATAACCATTGATGTTGAATTCTAAAACACATGTGACCATACAATTTTATTTATGATTATTTAATGTGATAGTAACAACCCATAAAGTGTCTCAATGTATATATTTTAATAGAAATCTACATAATGATTAATTTAATATAATTTGACTAGATTTATGTTATCCATGATAGTAATGTAATATGAGGTATTGTTTAATAGTGAGTAATAAAACTCGAGGGTGAAAACTAATCTATTGATGTTAATTTGGATGGGTGTCATAGAGCACGAGGTGGTTTTTGAAGATCATTATTTTTTATTTTGAGACCATATAATGGGTTTTTTAGAACATTACAACACATTGTATTTTTATATTATAGCATGTATGACATCACAAGAGACATTACATTAGTGAGATGATTTAAATAGGGATTGTTGGCTGACGGATAGACCCTTAGACAGTTGAAGACCATAGTAGGTCATTTTTAAAATTTATCGATGGTGAATGATAACGGGGTTATACCATTTTTAAAGTAACATCATATATGTTAAGAACATGAATGTTCATTGGATTGTGAATAGTACACGTGAGATTTTTGGGGGTTGTGTTATTTACAAAATTATTCCTTGGGGTTTTTTTGGGATTATCACTACAGGAGGAAGTTATATATATTGTGATGATCATAAAATTCCATATTATTTCGAAATTTCCATGGAGGGAATTTTTGTTTAGGTTCCATAACCTATAGTTAATAAAATAATTTTTTGTATGGTGAGAGTGTTGGTGGAATATCATGATTGGAATGATGATGGTTGATGGAAACGTGTAGGTTTGGATTAATGAATTGAGATTCCATGGATCATGGATTGTGGGTATGGTTCATTATTCCTTGTTATGGGACTCAAGGGAGTCTGAGGCTGGTGAAATGACCAAGTGGTATGAGAACAAAAATGATATTTATGGATGTGATAAAGATGAAATGTGCTAGTTATGAATGGTACCCATTTAAATTGAAAATCTATGATTGGATTTGTGTGTCTGAATGATCAATGTATTTCAGGAAATTACTATGAGAATTTACACATATGATAAAGATGATATGTTAAATTTCACTCCATGGATGGAGATACAACAAAGTGGGATCCGGTATGGTACAATGAGTAATCAAAATGATATGGCTTAGGTATTAGAGAGATGAGGTCAGTGTGGTATACGGGGAGTGGTATACAGAGTGTTGTGGAACCTGGAATGTGTTTTCCAACGTATATATATATGAATGTCCAAGTTGATGTGAGTATGGAAGTGGATAAATATTCGTGGTGACCCTTGTTATGAGTTGTAATTTAGTGATTTCCATGGAAAATTTATTCATAAAATAAAAAAACATGAGAAATAATGTCTTGTATTGTCACTCGTGTATGATTGGTAATGCCCACAGAATTCATTATGTCCTATAATGGGTACATGGTGGTCTAGGTTGTTATTTTTAGGTTTTAATGGGATTAATACAAGGATGACTGAATTGTAGGGAGTGTGATGTTTTGGGTGGGTGACATGACAATTGTTCAATAGTGGTGTGGGTGCATTATATCAACAATAAGAAGATCATTTTTACATTTAAAAACATGTGGATAAATAGACACATAAGATACTAAATTTCATAGTGAATTCTATATGTTAATTCAGATTCAGAATCAAGTGAAGTCTGATCATGGGTATTAGTCAGAGGATAGATCATGATAACCTTAATATGTTGGATTGGAAAATATTATTACTCAGGGTTTGGACAAAATGCACGATCAAATTATTGTTCCTCACACAATGGGATTACATTAGATGTTGGGAATACACATTAGTGATAATTTTCTAGTTATCATGGGATTAATTTAGGGATAAATCAATAATTATCAGGTATTAGTGACGCTTCGATAATAGCAGCATATCATTTTTGGAATGTCAATATGAAGTTGGTTGAATTGGTTTTTTTCAGGTAGTTGGATATAGTGAGTTAGAAACAACATTAATAAATTCATATTGGATTTGATAAGAGAATTTTATGGATTGATCATGCCTTTTTGAGAAAAAATCAGAATTATTTGGTTTTGGGAATTGACATTTGGAATTTGAATGATTTAGATTGAATTTGAACGTATGTATAGTCCTATTTTTTGAATCGATATATTGATTTCAAAAAAATGTATGAAGATATTTTATTATGATATAGGCTTATATCAAATGATTTTTATTGGAATGGTTTCAATTTTTTTAAATTGTACATTAAAAGATCGATCCAATGGTGGGAAGAACCATAATCCATATGATGAATTGGACAGTGATGAGTTAGTTTTTTGGGTTAGTCAGAAAAAACATATGTATTTATTGTTATTTTTTTGGTGGATGTGATCACTGGATATGATTTAATGATTTCTGTAATATCATTTCATTGTGATGATTTCCAATCACAATTTGTGTATGATGATGGTGCATGATTGTTTAGTTGGGATATAAAAACTAAGATGCGTCTGTGTATATGTCTAGATTTCCAACTAGAATTTTTAGGGATTATAATTATTATGATAATAAAGTTTTAAAACATAATTTGTTTGGGAATTCTTAAATTTTTTGATAATTGAATTTTAATAAAGTAGTAGCGTCATTTTGAGGACCGATATTTGGAATTGAGTTTAGAACATCGAAACATCATATTGTATATTATATAGAAATGAACTAGGTATTGATATGTAGAATAAGTGCCAATGTGTGTTTTAGAATATATTTGTTATGTTTCAAGATATTTATACTGGTTAGGAAATGATACATGTTTTTTTGTGCATTCATTAGGTGATATGGTGTGACATCTAGAGAACATGGCGGGTTTTAGTTAAATTTTTTTTTAATTGATTATATCAAATATTATGGTATTGATTATTAGAATTTTTTTTGAAATTAATAGTAAAATATATACTGATTATAATACATGGGTATTAGACCATTGTTGTTTAATATTTGACACCCAGTAGAATAAAATATTCTGGAAATGTTATCAACCATCAAAATGAATATTCAAATATATGGTGATATATTTGAAAATCCATGAAAGATTACCATCAGATAGGGTTTTTTATTGGCAGTTTCAACCACATTATTAGCATCAATATTGGAAAACCATGTTGTAAAACCATGCAGCTCATTAATGGGAACGTTTTTTCTTCTAATTTTTCCCTATGAAATTTTATGGCTCACTAATTCATTCTCTTATCCTCCTCCACATATGATACCCAAACAACATCTCTACTCTCTAAAATTCATTTTATTTTTTTGGAGGATTTTTTTAGTTTCATAGGGTTTTTTGATGTATGTATCTCTTCTACATGAAAATATTTACAATATCGTTCACCTCACACTGATTTATTTACATTTTTAGGTATTTAGTTTCAAATAAATAGGAGAATTGTATAATCATATGAGACAAGAAGGGTGTTTACCCTTTATAGGATGCCTGTGACTAGGGATGATATCTAATCATTTTGGATCCTTTTTTTGGTTTAGGTGTATATCATAGTAAAATTTTTTGGGAAGTTACATTTTATTTTAATTTCATTAATTAAAAAAATATATATGGTGTATATGGAATTATTTAGTAATTGTATCAGATTTCCCCATCATATATCTTTTGAGTAGTTATATGAGGTCTTACAGTGACATAATGAACAATGTGTTATCAAACATTTTATTGTGATATAATTGGTTTATTAATTAATTTTAAATGTCATAATTAAATGACTATTGATGATTTCCATTAGTTAGGTGTTTAGGTTTTTGAAAAGATCATAGTTGATAATGTATGGGGTTGTATGGACTTCAACGGGAATTGGAAGCTGTCTTACACCCATTGAGAGATTTAAAATTAATTAAAATGAGTTAGGTTTCCTCATACACTAGAGAAATATATTGTGATTTCATTTAATGTGATATGTGGGGAATAAAATTCCCATAATGGGACAATACAAATTTTATTAAATGAATTATTCAATTTAAAGTGAATGATAAAATTAAAAACATTGGTGTTTTTTATATAATGCCTTGGATGAAACCAAAAACATGTAAATGCTATGAATGTTATTGTGCACTAATAGGATGCCCGAAATTTTTCTGAATGCGTCATTTAATGCATAAAAATTATGACCTTAACACCCCATTATTGAGTTGACTTGAACATATAATACATAGTTGTCTAATAAAATGATCCATTTTACCTATTAAAAGTTATGTATGCTGATCTCAATGGGTTTATGTGGTGAATTGGTGATAACTAGTGTCTTCTAGACCTCTTGGGATGTATTGCAGACAAAGGGTTCCTTGTTAGCACTTGAAACGTCATTGGTGGATATGCTGAAGGTAGATCAGAATCGTGTTGGGTGAGAATACATACCCAATGTGACAATGAGAACTGAGATAATTCATTGGTTATATCATGGTTTTTTATAATATTATTTCCCCCGTGATGTGACTAAATATATGCTAATTTATTAATTATATCATGGGACATAATATCCCAAGAGCATTGAGTGTTGACTCGACACTGAAATTGATAATTAGGACCCATGTGAGGGTGAATCTATTATACAATGAATGAGGGGTTCTAGTAGGCCCCCCTTTGACAAGATGGCAATGATAATTCTAGTCTAGAAATGGGTAGAGATAGATTCAGAGTAACCTATACCCAAACCAACATGTGAGATTATGGGGTTGTAAGGATGATAGTGAGTAAGGGTGTTCATACATTTATCGTGTTTTCATTAATTTATATAATATTATGGAATGTACCCTCATGGAATAGGTGACATAGTTGAGATTCCATAATTTGTTCCCAAATAATAGTTTGGAAACACCATAATGTATTAACTCAGTGATTGTGCTACCTTGGATTGGTACATAAGGTATGGTTATGGATTTCATAGATTTATAGCCAGACGCATGTCATTCAATGGGATGGATCTCTATATCCATGTGGATGTGGATATAAATTACATGAATTTTGAGTTGGATGCATTAAATTTCATTGGATGAATCCCTAATGTCATGAGATTATGGTTGAGGATACCTTATATTAAGATCTAGATTCACCCACTACCAAGAAATACTCACTGAATCCATTTGATAAATCATTATGGCTACTAGATGTCTGAGTCAGATGCATGGACTGGTGTAGGATGGGCTCCCGATGCCATGAGTTATATTGTAATAGAATTCATGAGTTTTAACAGGACACACATTTGGTCATATCAATGATTTCGATCCTACATATTAGTTGGAGGAACAATCACCACAATGTGATCAGAGACATTGCCACATAGGTCATAGAATTTATGATCGATAGTGGTTACAATCCTAAGGATCAAAACTATTTTATTTATCTTATTGTTGAAAAATTATTTATTTATCAGTTGGTCATATCACATTCACAAATTTCATCATATGAAGGTTGAAACAATTAAACAATGGTGGTTACCTCATGAGTATTTTACTCACACCCCGATTGAGTCACCACTACATATGTGTACTCATGAAAACATTCACTTTGTCACAAGAAAAAATATGGGGTGAGGTACAAGATAGCATGTATGAAAGGGATGGATCAAGGGTTTACATACAGACAATGATGAGGTATGGATCATGGATTTTATCATGTAATGCATTTATTTTATTATATAATTTTTTGTATATTTAACCAGCCTAGTGGGCGATCAATTATCTATAAGGTAGGGCTTTTGGGTCCTTTCTAAATCTTATTAAATACTAGGATTACTAGTGTTTATGTGCTTCTTATTTCCTTTATTTATTGATGTATGATACATGGTTATTATTTTATTACTGGTCACATTGATTCATAGGGTATAATTTCTCCAAAGTTCCATCATAGACTCATACTACTATTCAATAACCTTTTGCAAATGGGGACATGCACTTATGACATTATAGTTACCATTGGTATGAGAATCGATTAGAGGGTTTCTGCAAAGACACATTATAGATATTTTGGTTGGGATTTAATTTTTTGTATTATTTCCTTAATGTAGATGTATTATTATAAACATTAATTTACAATGTTTATTACTTATATATATATATATTATTAAACATTTATTGATACTTTTTATCATTAATAAATTTTTCATTAGTAGTTTAATTTATTAAATTGTATACATTAAATTTAATTAAACATTAGTATAATTTTCAATATTAATTATTTTTTATTATTAAATAATTTATATTATTAATAAATACAAATATTATCAGAAATTAATCAATTTAAATCTATTTTTATTTATATTTATAATTTCTTAATTTAATTAGTAATTATAAATAATTATAATTATTAATGTTTCAATTATAAAAATAATAATAGGTAATTATAAGTATTAATATAATTACTACATATTATTCGATTAATATTTTGTTAAATTATTAGTTTCTTATTATAATTTATTTTCGTAAATAAAAATAAATATAAAATAATAGTAATAATATTTTATATATAAATATGTGTAATGAAGAATACACATTACAGATCATTTTGAATATATATATATATGTATATAAATAAATGAAAAAACATAATAATAAAGACTAATATTAATATTAAAATTATATATATATTATAATAATTGAAACATTATAATAATATACTTATTATAGTTTATAATATATTAATATAAATTATTAGTTTTAAAAAATTATTCTATATTAATATATATATATATATATTATGAACACATAATAAAAAATATACTATATTTTTAAAATGCGATTAATGTTTTCTAAGATCTAAAAATATTATGCAATAAGATAAAAAATTAATATTGAGTAAATATTCTTTGTAAAAAAATAGTAATATTAATATGATTTTATAAATGTAAATTAAAATTATTAAAAATTAACGCAAATTTATAATTTTATTATATAAATTTAAAATTTAAAATTTAAAAACGTATTAAATTGATAAATATTAGTATTAAAACCCTAAAATATAAAATAATTAGTAAACTTTAAAATTATCAATTTCATTATTTATATATAAAGAATGCGTGATTTTATTTAGAGTAAAATTAAGTAATAATTTATAATAAGGTAAAAAAATTCAAATATAAAATTTTATACTCTAAAATAATTAAAATTTAATTATATTTTAAAAATTTTAATAAATATATTGAATTTAATAAATGTAAATATTAAATATTATTTTAAATTATTAAAAAAATTATTTATTAAAATAAATATAAATTATTATATATAAATTTAATTATAATAAATTAATAAATAAGTCATTCCAAATGATTAAATATAACAATGAAAAATAATAATAATTTATAAAATTATTTAAAATGTTTGTAAACAATAAGAAATATTATAATATTAAAAAAATATAATAAAGAGGCATACATAAAAAACAATTTATTACAAGTTAATATAGAGTACATATGTAACATAAATAAATAATAATCTTATAAATTGATATTTTCATATGTTTTCCTAACGTGTTCAATTAATAAAAAAATTACACACTAATTCCAATAATTAAATTAAAATTTTATTAAAAATTAATATTTATAGTTTGTATAAGTAAAAATTTATCATATTAAAAAAATGGGAAACGTAAAAAATGATTACCATAATGAATGTGAAGCCTTAATAAATAATAATAATATTTTTTTATTATGTTATTTGAAATTGAAATTAAAATAAATTATCAGTATAATATTTTGAAACTAATATATTTTTTTAAACATCAACATTTATTATTTTATAAAATTTTTTATTCAAAATATATTTATATAGAAATTAAATAATAATTTTGATCACGAGATCATGATTGAATAAGTAAATCAATTTAGTCTACTTGGTTCTGGTATATTTCACATCATTTTTGAGGATGTTCATGCATTTTTAGATATTTATCATCAAATATAGAATTTTTATATGAAAGGATAATTAAATTCCTTTGTAAGAAATGCGAATTATTTAGATTTAAATCATATGATATTGTTCTATTTCATTTATTGTGGTTTGGTTTTAGGAAGATTATATGTCTTGGAATCATAATGGGGGATATAATTCAGATGGAATCTTTATTTTTTTTCATCATCCATAACAATGTCAAAATTATGAAATTTATTCTTGTAGATCTTATTATCAATGGAATTAAATATATTAAGTTCAATTGAACTCAAAATCGGCATAATATAAATTTTAGTATCTATTTATACTTTCAATAGTTTTCATATATTCTTGAAACAAGATAATAAAATTAAAAAATGTTAAATGATTTTATGTCATTAAAATAATTTATAATATGAAATAACTGTTTCAATTTAGTATATTTTTTTAAACATTAATTACTTAAAAGAAATATAATTTCTGAAATTTATAAGAAAAAAACTGATGGGAATATAATTTGAGTCTTAGGTATCAAATGGTTCATATTTGTTTCAGTGATTATGTATCATATTATTGTGATTTTGAGACATTAGATAGTAGATTTATATGTTTTTTTCAACATATGTGTAATTACATCAAGGAAAATCAAAATAGTTTCTGGTCTAAAAAAGCTGTATTTTTCTATTACACATAGACTATTGTTTCTGAACATCCTCATGGTTTCATTAATTACAATAGGAACACCATAAAATAAAATTATAAAGTGAATAAAACTATAATAAATAAATCATAAATTAAGTGGCATTGGATTTTCAAGTCTCGAGGATGACCCCATATGGATAAGCCTTTAAATTGAAAATGTTCTGACAATAAAGATTAAAATTTATAAACGATTTTTATAAAAAACAATTTACTAGAGAACATATTCTTGTTAAATAGAATTGGAGGAGAAAATATAGAAATTGATCACCAAGAATTGAATATCATTGTTCAGGTACTTAATACTGTGGAAGGATAATGATAGTAATAATTTTTATTCATGATGTTCAAGCATGCCCCGTAGTCTAAGTGAAACTCTCCTTATCATTAACTATATCCTTTACCAACAGTAAAGATATTTCAATTAATTAATAAAATACGAACATTAATACATTTTTTAAATTTATAATTATTCCATCAAATTGGTTAAAGAGATGATAGATTTATAGTAATCAATTTTAAAACATATCTCACTTAATTCTTATATCAATGGTCAATAATAACAAAAGATTAAAGGGAATTGAATGAAATGATTAAAAATGAAAACCAGATTTAAAATAAATATGAAAAATTATTAAGTTAATTATAATTAAACTTCACATCATAACGTGGAATTAAATTAATCAACCCTCATTTTAGCGAAGATATTGTGTGATAACTGATAAAACAAAATCTCTTTTGAAAATATGTCGATGTCCAGAAGGAACAATCTCTTGTTTAGCCTTAACTTACCCCATGCTCTAATATCCATTTCCTATGGAGGATCACTCTATTAGTGTACTTTAATTTTTAAATTCACCCACGGGTGTGTTAAAATAATTAATATAATATTTTTATTGTATCTATGTCAATACATGTATTCCATAATGAGATAAATTCATAACATAAAATTTAATCATAAAAAATTAAAATTCCTAAATTCACATCCCCATGATTTATGTTATGTCTAGGGGTGTCATCTATGATTTTTTGGGCTTCACCACATGTTTTTATTCTTTATTCAATCAAAATTTATATATTTTGAATGAATTATGTGTTGTTAATAGTGTTTCCATGAGGTGAAAAACTATTTTATAGTGAAAGATTCATCTTTTCTTTATAAATATTAAACTAGGATCCACAAACACCATACTTGAATTTTCTTATAACATTGAACATCTATCAAATCATGAATTCTATATCTCTCCTTTTCCATCATCCACATTCGATGTAAAATTCTCCTAAAATAATATAATAAGACATTTAATATATTGGAATGAATTATATATGTATTAATAAATTAAAAAAAATTATTTCGAAATATGTATTCCATAAATGAACATATCAGTTTCAGAAATTTATCTAGAAACGTTGTCATTCACAATGATGAACGAATGCCATATTTCAATAAATTAGAGCATAAATAATCATTATAATGGTGTTTCATGGATATAATTTTTATATTTGGTTTTTCAATTTATTCAAAACATAAGAATGTATGTTTCAGTTATTCAGTATATAATTATATCAATTATATTGACTATGAAATTCTATATTCTTGTTTTCTATGTTTTATTACATAATTATGGTGTAACAACAATTGAAATGGATTGAAATAAATTTAAATTCAGAAAAAAAAATTAATATATAAATTCAATGAATTTGTAACACTGAGTTGGTTATCTTGAAAAAATAAACATGACGCAAAATATTATTCATATTTTATAGATTATAGTAAACAATTTCTGAATTTCAATGGAGGTAACACTTGTTTTGTCTTTATAATAAATATTTTTGGGAAGAACATCGTTTTATGAATAAAAATATCATTATTAATGGTATAATTGATTTATATTGAAAATATAGTGTTCATTGTTATTAATGAAATAAACCATCATTTCATATTGAAAAAATTTAAAAAATACGTTTTATCTAAATATATATATCCTATTCAAGGATATAATGATATTGACTATGTTAATTTAAAATTAATTGCTTATATTGTTGAATTTATTGATAATATAACTATAAATGAATAAAAAATAATGGTTTATGATCAAATTAAAGAGCTTATGTAAATTATCGATGTTAAAGAAATTGATTAAGATCAAATTTCATATGAATATGAAAATGACGGTGATAGATGAGTTGCTGAATTTTCATTTCAATCATGATGAGTACATATTAATTATTTTAGATAACAATTTATAATGGTTCCATAATATTTACAATAATAAAATAAATTTAAATTAATTTTAATAAAAAGTTTTATTTTACATGATAGGAGTTTGATGTCTTCCACAAATGCTGATTCAAAATCATACATTTAATTTTTCTATGTATATTGATTAATATACTCATTTTAAGAAGTAATATAACATATGTATTTTATTTTATTTTCATTTTAATGTATTAATATTTTTTATATATATTAATTTTTCTATTTTCTTCACATATATCAATCACTTATGATTGATTCATTAATGGAATTATTTTTCTTCAATACATGACCGTTTTAATTTGTTTTTACCCAATCTTCTAAAGAATATTTTTGATAAAAAATATGTGTATATCGTTCATTTATTTTATGTGTTTCATCATCCAAATTGTATCGTCACCAATGTATTGGAGGAATTGGTCACCTATATGATATGACATTATTTTATGTTTATAGCATCTTATAGATGATATTCACAAGATATCCATGATGTCTGAGATCGAGTTAAGAGTCAGTAATTTTCTTACTTTAATAGTAGTTTGTAAGAAGAATTATTTTATTAATTATATATACATTTATTAATATATCTTTGTATTAATTTATTTAGTCTCCAAATCATTATACTATAATATAGTTTGATTTATATATGAGGATATACACCCATCATACAACTAGGTAGATTTAGAGTGAGAGGTATCTACATATCATGATTATAATTTTCTTATAATTTTACTTTTAATTATATTTTGTTTGCCTTATTAATTACTATTTACACATTTATGTGTGATGTATGGGATATTGACATCACATATATAAGAGAGTAAACCAAAGATGAAGTGTGAGGTTGATGATTCTTCATGTTAGTAATGTTTTAAAAATGTGAATTTGATATAATGAACTATTAGTTATATCGTGAAAGGGTTGGTGATTCGTGTTGGTTCATGACTTCTGTGATCCAATTAGTATAGAAATACATGGTGATCGTATTACATCATCATCATATACAACTGTAGAATATCATGACTTAATGTGGGATCTAAAAAACAATTTAGAGGGACTAAACAAATATTGTGAAGATTAGAATCAGTTGTAGTGTTAGTAGTACGTGAAACGACATCAGAAGTGGGTGAAAAAACATGAGTATATGAATTTTACACGTTGAATAATGCACACAGTTTAGGGGTGTTAAATTTACCTGATAGATAATTTCTCCCACCACATTAGTGTCATTATTGTTATTGTTATTGTTATATTTTTGTTTTTTTAGTTTTTTTGAAGGTCCATCATAGTTTTTTAATTTTAGTCAATTTTCATAGGTTTTGAATTATTTTTCTTTGGATTTTTTATCATGGTTATGTAAATACATTATAAATACCATTATAGGGATTTCGGGGTTCATCAAAAATAATTAATCTAATGGATTACCAATTTTATGGAAAACAATATGACCCATTGGCATGGTAGTGAGAGACCATCACAAGTACTATTAACTGCAATGCAGTTTTCCCCAACAAGCTATTTATGAAAAACATATCTCTAAAATATATATTATTTAAAATGAGATACATCACTAATATCCAATAAAAAATTATATTTAAATGTTTATAGATATTTAATATACTATATTAGTTGATGTAACATCCCAGGTAATTAATGAATAAATAATTTTCATATTTATTAATATTTACGAATTAAATATTAATTTTAAATAAAAGGGGTTTCTACGTCTGATAGCGTACTCGATACGCAACGATGAGTTTCTTTGAAAACTTACGTTGCACACAAGTAATAAAATAATATTATTTTAAATGTTAGTTAACAAGTACCAGTTGTACTGGCGGGAATGGATAGAAATAACTAAAATATGATTATATATGTTTTTAAATGTTTTTACATTTACCCAATAAAAGATAAAGGCTTAAAATACGGAAAGAGTTCAAATTTAGGCATTTATACCCTAATTATCACTAAGGGTTCACTTATCACCATTTGACGGTGAACCGTCATTAAATATAGTTTTGATCAATATTATAAATTATATTGGACCAAAAATAACTCTTCTTTAGAATCGGGACATCAAAATTTACCTTGTGTAAATTTTTTGTACCTTTCCGATAAAGTTCATTTTTTAATGAATATTGTAAAATGTTGTATTTAAATTCAAAACCTCTTTTTAATCTAATTTATTTATATGATTAGATTATCTTTTTAATTGGTTTTAAAGTTAAATTAGAAAATATTTTTACAATTAAATCCAATAGTGGTCATTGGAATTAATTTCACTTTGAAATCAGACTTAAACTAATGTCAATCTTTTGATACTTATTGTTTCATAAAAACACGCTATTTGCTATGACAGCGGGAATTAATTATTAAATTAATTAATGTGACTTATATATTTTTAATTTTGTAAAATAGACTTCATTTTTGAATTCTTAATATAAAATATAGCTGAGGGTGAATTTTTTGTAATTTCCTGAAAAACATCAATTTTTGATGAATAGTGAAACCACTATGTGGTACTTATAAAAACTGATTTTTCCGTTTAAATGAAATTTTTCCATCATTGTGTTTTGATTTTTAAAAATCTGACATACATGGTTGTAATTAAGAAGTAAAATGTGGTTCAATGAGATTAAAATAATTTTTTTGGTGAATAGTAACGTATTAAGTTTTTAATCGCGATTAGTGGTAATTAGTATAGATTAAGGTAAAAATAATATTTTAATAATATGAGATGACCTAGACACATGTCCTACCCTCATTGGATGTGTCATGGCCGACCAAGACAAGCCATGGGTCAACTTGAGGACCCCATGGAGCCACTTTGGTTGGAAAATGACATAAATACCTTTTATTTAATGTTAATGTAAAAAATAGCACAAACATGATATGTTTTACTAAAACAATTTTTAAATGGGGTTATACAAGTCATATTTTTTATTATAAATAGTCATTGTAAAGATAAAAAGATTTCATACATCATCGTATTTGTTTTATAATTTTTAGACTTTAAATAAATTAAATTATTTATGAATAATAATAATGATGTAGCGATGACATCATTATTTGACGATTTCAATAAAATGGAATGATAATGTAAAATCTATAAACTACACATGTACAAAACTTATTGGATGGGTGTATTTCGAACCCTTATCACCTTATCCACGATTTATATCAATGTGGGGCCTTTTAAAACCGATACACATTTTCAAATAAAGTATTATTTCCTTACTTTCCAAAAGTGCCCCTCCTCTCCTCTTATAAAAGGCCCCCATCTCTAACACCTTACACACACTCCTCAAGACTTTGGATCGGCCAAACCCCGACCATTTACTCTCTCCACATCCCTCTCCTCATCCTAGAGGATTCCCTTTTGGAATAGTCCTTTCAATGGAAGCCTTTAGGCTCAAATCAAAAGGCGGTACACTTTTAAAGGTAATTCGTTCTTTCTTGTTCAATTTTTTTATTTTGCTTCTCCAACCCCCAAAACTCTTTTTATTTACTTCTTTTGTAACAAAAACAGTATCTTCAATATACTAGGATGTTTTTATAAGATTTATTCGAGCTACACTCTAACACAACTACATCAAATGGTTAAAGAACATATGGTTTCTGTGGATGGCGAAATTTAGCCTCCCGAAATGATGATTGTTCAATACTTATTTAACACCTTAAAAGGTGGCCATTATGATGTCACTATTTTTATATATGATATGTAATATGTTTATTCTTTCCTTAAGCTTCTGTATTTTTCATTTATGGCATACCATTATTTTTTCCATTATGGGTAAACACGATATCTTCATTTTAGGATGTGCAGAATACTGCCCCATGAAAGTGATTTGATTCGTTAATACCATATGTGGGATGTGTAAAGGATAAAGTTAATGATATTATATATGTTATTATACTGGAATTATAATATACTCTTATATAATTAGGATTCCATTCTATAAAATACGAAATAGCAATGAAAGTAGCGTTCATGCGTACGTACGGCTTACCGTCTCCATGAACGGTGCATTTCATTTCTTACCTATAAATGATTATATAATATTATAAATACATGTATATGATGGATATATATGATATATATGATATCCAAATCAGGAATGTCATTCTGGATATAAAGAACCATTGACCACACGAACAACATGTAATTATAAGTAGTCCACTTTCGACTTAAGAACCAAATATCGACAAAACAAACATTATTAACTTAAATGATTACATAATGTTTATAACATGGAAATAAGTGATATAAAATGAATAATGATCTTTAAAAAGGTTCTTAATCAAGTAGAAATTAACTCAAGTTTATTATTCAGGACGTTAAAGAACGATCGAGTGAAGTCGGACCCGAGGTAAGGGACTTCGTCTCAATCTCCTTTCATTGAGGCATATTTCGTTTTATACACAACTTTCTTTTATACGGTGTATAAACCCCTTTTACTTTTACTTTTATACAAAAGGAATCATTTTATATGAATCGTTTTACTAAACGAAAAAAAGGAATGTTTTTTTAACGTACGTGGTGACAACGTCCTTTTCCGCCGCCGCGAGTATTATTTGGTCTTTGGATTCCTCAACAAGCCGTTATGTTTTTAAAATGAAATAAATACCATATACTCTTTTATGTATTTTGGTATTGAAAATGGTTTTGATAAAGGATTCTATTATGTAAATATATTTATGATATATTGTGATTGAAATGTGGAAATTTTATCATTCCTTTATATTGGTTTTATGTTTTATGATTTTATATTGGTACTTGGACATTTTAACGGATGGTTATGTTATAAACCATATGATGGGTGGTGCCGTGAATATGAGGACGGGTGGTTACGTTATAACCTCCAATGCATTGGGTATAGAAGTTGTCCATATGGCTATTCCATTATTTATGTATGGAAATTGGTCATATGGCTATTCCATTAAGTGATATGTGTGGAAGTCGACCGTATGGTTATTACACTTAAGTATGTTTATGTCCCAAGTTACCTTTATATATGTTATGTGTTATTTATATGGGTTTTATGGTAATCCTTTGGTTACAAAAAGGTAAGTAATGATACTTTATTTATTGAAGATTTTTTACTACTTCATGAAGGTGAAGGTATTACTTTGATAGAGTATACATGGTTTACTTGATGTTTGAAAAACTAACAGTTTTCATTCTTTGTGTATCCCTTACTGATCTTTTTATGCTCACCCCAAGTTTTTTTGAAATTTTTTTCACATGAATTAATGTGGAATAAGGTCAAGGATGGGATCAAGGGAATGTCATGCTATATAAAACATGGAACTAGACATGTTTCTTTTAAGAGTTTTTTTATAGAAACTTAGTAGAGGTGACTACTTTGTAATTTTTTGAGATGTAATAGTTATGTTCTAATTCTCTAAAACACTAAACCTGAAATGTTCCTCAACGTGAATTATTCATTTAATTCAATATTAAGTAAGGTTTAAGGCCAGGGCCTTATAGTTGGTATCAGAGGTTGGTTTAGACAACTTTAGGAGTTAGAAAAGTGTTACATTATAATATGATTGAAATGATATAGCATTTACGGATTACCATGTTGCTTCGCCTAAGGTATTCCAGTGTTAAGAATGGTTTTCGTAGAGGAAACATAGAATATTTTTTTTGGATGGCATACAGAATGAAATGACCTTCCGAACCAGTATCCTGAGATGGTCAGAATTAGAACTAAACAATTTGCTGTAGTGATGGCTCAGTTGAATCAGGTGAAAATTGTTGGTTGTTTTTATTGATGATATTTTGGTGTTTTCTAAAAGTAAAGAGGAGCATGAAAGACATTTAAGGGTTATCTTGAAAACCATAAAAGAAAAGAAACTATATGGAAAATTCAGCAAGTGTGAGTTTTGGTTACAACAAATTTCATTCCTAGGTCACATTGTTTCAAAAGATGGCATAACTGTTGATCCTACTAAAACAAAAGTTGTTGAAGATTGGCCAAGACCCCCAAATGTAACCGAGATCCGTAGTTTTCATGGTCTGGCAGGTTACTAAAGAAGGTTTGTTGAAAAATTTTCACGGTTATCTAGTCCAATGACTAAGCTAACTCGTAAGGGTGTTAAGTTCATCTGGAAAAAAGAATGTGATTATTGTTTTCAGTAGTTGAATAGAAGATTGGTGAATGCTCTATTTTTGGCACTTCCTTCCCGGAATGGTGAGTTTGTTATATACAGTGATGCTTCATTGAAGGGACTTGGCTATGTCCTTATGCAGAATGATCAGGTAATTTCTTATGCTTCACGACATTTGAAAACCCATGAGGTAAATTACCCTACACATGATTTGGAATTAGCCGGTGTTGTCTTTGCATTAAAAATTTGGAGGCATAATTTGTATGGAGTAAAGTGAGAAATATATACTGATCACAACAGTTTAAAGTATATATTCACTCAGAAAGAATTGAACATGAGATAGAGGAGATGGCTGGAATTAATCAAGGATTGTGATTGTACAATTCATTAACATCCGGGAAAAGCAAATAAAGTGGCTGATGCTTTGAGTCGAAAAAGTAATGTTTCATTAGCAATGTTGCGCTTGGAACGTGATCCTTTGGTTAAAGATTTGATGAACTTTGGAATAGAAGTTGTTGGTACATGATGTTATTCTGTTTTGTATCAGGTATCTGTGAAATCTTCTCTATCAGACAGAATCAAGCAAGCACAGAAGCGAGACAGTGAGTTGAAGAAAAAGGTAGAGCTGGTTCATAAAGGTAAGTTGCCTGAATTCAAAATTAATAATGATTGTGTTTTGAGGTTTGGGAAGAAGTTATGTGTGCCTTGTGATTCACAGTTGAAGAATGAGTTGTTATGTGAGGCTCATTGTTCCCCGTTTTCAGTTCATCCTGGAAGTACTAATATGTACAGAGATCCGCGGGAGTATTACTAGTGGGATGGAATGAAAAGAGATATTGCTGATTTTACTGTGAAGTGTCTGACTTGTCAGCAGGTTAAAGCAGAGCGGCAATTACCGAAAGAGATGCTTAAGCCTTTACCAGTGCCAGAGTGCAAATGGGAAAACATATCCATGGACTTTTTTGTGGGATTACCGAGGACATCTCGAGGTAATAATGCAATCTGGGTTATTGTTGATCGCTTGACTAAATCTGCTAATTTCCTTGAAATACGAGATAATTTTTCCCTAGATCAACATTCCCGTTTGTATATTAAAGAGATAGTCAGGTTACATTGAGTTCCCCTCTCCATTGTATCTGATCGTGATCTCAGGTTCACATCTAAATTTTGGAAAGGCCTTCAGAAGTTGTTGGGTACTGAATTAAATTTTAGTACAGCTTTTCATTCTCAATCAGATGGGCAGTAAGAACGAACAATTCAGACCTTGGAGGATATTCTACGAGCTTGTTCGATGGATTATCAGGGAAGTTGGGACAAACATCTTTCTTTGGCTGAGTTTTCTTATAATATCAGCTTTCATTCCAGTATACAGATGGCACCATTTGAGGCATTATATGGGGAGCGATGTCGAACTCCAGAATTTTGGGATGAAGTGGGTGAAAGGAAGCTGATGGGACCAGAATTGGAAGAAGAGATGGCAGAAAAAGATCAGTTGATTCAGAAGCACATGAGAACAGCTCAGAGAAGGCAGAAGAGTTATGCGGACAACCAGAGGAAGGATCTATCTTTCGAGGTAGGTGATCATGTTTTTCTCAAGGTTTCTCCTTGCAAAAGTGTGATGAGATTTGTTAAGAAAGGAAAGCTGAGTCCAAGGTTTATTGGACCATATGAAATTCTGGAGAAAGTTGGATCAGTTTCTTACCGAGTAGCTTTACCTCCGAGTTTATCTCATGTACACAATGTTTTTCATGTTTCAATGTTGAGGAACTATATGCCAGATCCATCTCATGTTTTGAGTCCAGAGGTAGTTCAGCTGGAGGAGAACCTATCTTATGAAGAACAACCAGTCCAGATTCATGACCACAGGGAGCAGGTGTTACGGAATAAGGTGATTCATCAGGTAAAGGTTTTGTGGAAAAACCATGTGATTTAAGAGGCAACGTGGGAATCTGAAAATGCTATGGGGGATAAATACCCCCACATATTTTGATAAGTGAATAAAATTGCGAGGACTCAATTCCCGAAAGGGGGGAAGGATATAACATCCCAGGTAATTAAAGAATAAAGAATTTTAATATTTATTAATATTTACGAATTAAATATTAATTTTATTCAAAAGGGGTTTCTACATCCGATAGCGTACTCGATACGCAACGATGAGTTTCTTTGAAAACTTACGTTGCACACAAGTAATAAAATAATATTATTTTAAATGTTAGTTAACAAGTAGCCGTTGTACTGGCGGGAATGGATAGAAATAACTAAAATATGATTATATATGTTTTTAAATGTTTTTACATTTACCCAATAAAAGATAAAGGCTTAAAATACGGAAAGAGGTCAATTTTAGGCATTTATAACCTAATTTTCACTAAGGGTTCACTTATCACCTTTTGACGGCGAACCGTCATTAAATATAGTTTTGGTCAATATTATGAATTCTATTGGACCAAAAATAACTCTTCTTTAGAATCGGGACATCAAAATTTACCTTGTGTAAATTTTTGGTACCTTTTTGATAAAGTTCATTTTTTTAATGAATATTGTAAAATGTTGTATTTTAATTCAAAACCTCTTTTTACTCTAATTTATTTATATGATTAGATTATCTTTTGAATTGGTTTTAAAGTTAAATTAGAAAATATTTTTACCATTAAATCAAATAGTGGTCGTTGTAATTAATTTCACTTTGAAATCGGACATAAACTAGTGTCAATCTTTTGATACTTATTGTTTCATAAAAACACGCTATTTGCTCTGACAGCGGGAATTAATTATTAAATTAATTAATGTGACTTATATATTTTGAATTTTGTAAAATATACTCCATTTGTGAATTCGTATTATCAAATATAGCTTAGGGTGAAATTTTGGTAATTTTCTGAAAAACTTCAATTTTTGATGAATAGTGAAACCACTAAGTGTTACTTATAAAAACTGATTTTTCCGTTTAAATGAAATTTTTCCATCATTGTGTTTTGATTTTCAAAAATCCGACATACATGGTTGTTATTAAGATGTAAAATGTGGTTCAATGAGAATAAAATAATTTTTTTGGTGAATAGTAACTTATTATGTTTTTAATCGCGATTAGTGGTAATTAGTGTAGTTTAAGGTAAAAATAATATTTTAATAATATGAGATGACCTAGACACATGTCCTACCCTCATTGAATGTGTCATGGACGACCAAGACAAGCCATGGGTCAACTTGGGGACCCCATGGAGCCACTTTGGTTGGAAAATGACATAAATACCTTTTATTTAATGTTAATGTAAAAAATTGCACAAACATGATATGTTTTACTAAAACAATTTTTAAATGGGGTTATACAAGTCATATTTTTGATTATAAATATTAATTGGAAAGATAAAATGATTTTCTACATCATAGTATTTTTTTTATAATTTTTAGACATTAAATAAATTAAATTATTTATGACATAATAATGATGCAGCGATGACATCATTATTTGACGATTTAAAAAAATTGAAAGATAATGTAAAATCTATGAACTACACATGTCCATAACTTATTGTATGGGTGGATTTAGAACCCTTATCACCTTATCCGCATATTATATCAATGTGGGACCTTTTAAAATCGAAACACATTTTCAAATAAAGTAATATTTCCTTACTTTCCAAAAGTGCCCCTCCTCTCCTCTTATAAAAGGCCCCCACCTCTACCACCTTACACACACTCCTCAAGCCTTTGGCTCAGCCAACCCCTGCCCATTTACTCTCTGCACATCCCTATCCTCATCCTATAGGATTCCCTTTGGGCAGAATCCTTTCAAAGTAAGCCTTTAGGCTCAAATCAAAAGGAGTTACACTTTTAATGGTAATTCATTCTCTCTTGTTCATTTGTTTTATTTTTCTTCTCCAACCCCCTAAACTCTTTTTATTTACTTATTTTGTAACAACAACAGTTTCTTCAATATACTAGGATGTTTTTATAAGATTTATTCGAGCTACACTCTCACACAACTACATAAAATGGTTAAAGAACATACGGTTTCCGTGGATGGAGAAATTCTGCCTCCCGAAACGATGATTGTTCAGTACTCATTTAACACCATCAAAGGTGGCCATTATGATGTCACTATTTTTATATATGATATTTAATATGTCTATTCTTTCCTTAAGCTTCTGTATTTTTCATTTATGGCATACCATTATTTTTTCCATTATGGGTAAACACGATATCTTCATTTTAGGAAGTGCGGACTACCGCCCCCTGAAAGTGATTTGATTCGTTAATACCATATGTGGTATGTGTAAAGGATAAATTTAATGATATTATATATGTTATTATACTGTAATTATAATATACTCTTATATAATTATGATTCCATTCTATAAAATAAGAAATAGAAATGAAAGTAGCGTTCATGCGTACGTACGGCTTACCGTCTCCATGAACGGTGCATTTCATTTCTTACCTCTAAATGATTATGTAATATTATAAATACATGTATATGATGGATATATATGATATATATGATATCCAAATCAGGAATTTAATTCTGGATATAAAGAACTTTTGACCACACGAACAACATGTAATTATAAGAAGTCCACTTTCGACTTAAGAACCAAATATCGACAAAAAAAACATTATTAACTTAAATGATTACATAATGTTTATAACATGGCAATAAGTGATATAAAAGGAATAATGAACTTTAAAAATGTTCTTAATCAAGTAGAAAATAACTCAAGTTTATTATTTAGGACGTTAAGGAATGATCGAGTCATGTCGGACCCGAGGTAAGGGACTTCGTCTCAATCTCCTTTAATTGAGGCATATTTCATTTTATAGACAACTTTCTTTTATACGGTGTATAAACCCTTTTGACTTTTACTTTTATACAAAAGGAATCTTTTTTCTACGAAGTGTTTTACTAAACGACAAAATGGAATGTTTTTTTTAACGTACGTGGTGACAACGACCTTTTCCGCCGCCGCAAGTATTATTTGGTCTTTGGCTTCCTCAACAAGCCGTTATGTTTTTGAAATGAAATAAATACCATATACTCTTTTATGTATTTTGGTATTGAAAATGGTTTTGATAGAGGATTCTATTATGTCAATATATTTATGATATTTTGTGATTGAAATGTGGAAATGTTATCATTCCTTTATATTGGTTTTATGTTTTATGATTTTATATTAGTACTTGGACATTTTAACGGGTGGTTACGTTATAAACCATATGACGGGTGGTGCCGTGAATACCAGGACGGGTGGTTATGTTATAACCTCCAATGCATTGGGTATGGAAGTCGGCCGTATGGCTATTCCATTATGTATTTATGGAAATTTTCTGTATGGCTATTCCATTAAGTGATATGTGTGGGAGTCGACCATATGGTTATTCCACTTAAGTATGTTTATGTCCCAAGTTAACTTTATATATGTTATGTGTTCTTTATATGGGTAATATGGTAATCCTTTGGTTACAAAAAGGTATGTAATGATACTTTATTCAGTGATGAGTTTTTACTACTTCATGAAGGTGAAGGTATAACTTTTATAGAGTATACATGGTTTACCTGATGTTTGAAAAACTAACAGTTTTCATTCTTTGTGTATCCCTTACTGAGCTTTTTATGCTCACCCCAAGTTTTTTTGAATTTTTTTTCACAGGACTTAATGTGGAATAAGGTCAAGGATGGGATCAAGGGAATGTCATGCTATATAAAACATGGAACTAGACATGTTTCTTTTAAGAGTTTTTTTATGTAAACTTAGTAGAAGTGACTACATTGTAATCTTTTGAGATGTAATGGTTATGTTCTAATTCTATAAAACTCTAAACCTAAAAAGATCCTCAACGTGAATTATTCATTTAATTCAATATTAAGTAAGGTTTAAGGTCGGGGCCTTATAGTTGAGACCTCACCCAATTCATCTATTTTGAGCCTCTTCAACCACTCTCATGTAACATTTTATTTTGATAAATATATATCATTATGGATTCAAAATAGGAAAACCAAGAATGATTTCTAAATTACTTATAATTTATGATTAATTAATTTTAATATAGGTTGAAAATTATTAACATATGTTTCATTTTGTCTTTAAAAAAATAATATTGTCGACATAAACATTCATAACGAGTTTGTTTTTCACATCTCCCATAATATAAGTACATATATCCTCATATTATTTCATGAAATTCATTCTCCTAAAATTCATATACAATTTAAAATACCATGATAATAAAGATTTTATAATTCGATATAATTATTTCTTACTCACGTAAATGAGAAACACATTTATTATCTATGAAATTTCTTGACTGAATAATACTAACCTCATCCTTGAGTTTTTAAATTTATTTTTTCGAATATAAATGAAATTATAAATATTTAATATATTTTAAATAACATCATAAGTATGATATAAATCATCTGAATAATTGAAACTATATTAACATTTTTACCAATGACTATAGCATCAATTTGAGTTTGTCCTGTTAAAATTAGTTAATCTTTATTTCATGTAGCTTCTAATTTATCATTGAACTTATTTTAAAAAATAATATAACCCCAAAAATATTTTATTATTTTTACATTTGATAAACATGATGGAGACATTATTTATAATATTATATTAAAAATTATTCAATTTTTATGATTTTATCCCAATATTTCATTTCGTCTTCATACCTCATATGTAAAACAGGTGAATGTAAGCTGGTATTATAATAATTTTTTAAAATTTATTAAGGTTAAATAATTATTACAATCTATATATTGTTTTTTAATGACACACATGTTTTATAAATATTTACAACTTCGATCCTTTATACACATAGGCTTTCTCAACAATATAAATTTTTGAGTCTATATGGAAATATTAATTTTTTTCAACAAAAATGTCATTCCTAGGATTCCAATAATAATATTTTTGGGTGTATTCCATATCATTATTAATTGTGAATGATATTTTTGATATTCCATGACCCTAATTTCTCATATATATTCTTACAATAATTTAGAATATTCATGACTAAACAGTATTTTAAAAATAATTGATAGATTTCTTTCACCATCAGTTTTTATGCGAATTAAAAATATTATCATTTGACTTTATTGAAATAATATATTATTTTATATTAGTGAAAATAATAATAATTATTAGTATAATAAATTCAATAACATATAATTTTAATAACAATCAATATAGAATAATTGTTTACAAAAATACAAAAAGATTCAAATAATAATTAAAATGCTCTTAGCAATTTATTATAAAACATGCTTGATTAAATCAGAAATTATAATGATGTGTTTAAATCATATTTTGATTTAATATTAATTTTATTCCTATAATATGGTTAGTATTCGTAACCATAGAAGCCTTTTTTTTAAAAAATATTAAAATTTTCTCTTTATTCCTATCGATCATAGCCCCCGAATTGAAAATTTGATATATGATTCTCACACTGAATTCATTGACTTCT
The DNA here is from genome assembly GCA_963277665.1 of Viscum album. Lineage (NCBI taxonomy): Eukaryota > Viridiplantae > Streptophyta > Magnoliopsida > Santalales > Viscaceae > Viscum > Viscum album. Next base: position 1,943,594,052 of record OY728165.1, read on the forward strand.
TTTATAGAATCCACCAATAAATTTTACAAGAAAAAATGGTAATAATATAAAATAATATATTTTAAATGTAAACCAGACATAAGGAAAAATCATATTAATATAACTCAAAAGAAAATTACAACAGCATAGAATCACTAGACATGAAACAATAAATTTTACATCATCAAAATAACAATAAACATTTAATGAATTAATTAATGTGTCTCGAAAACTTTTAATACCCTTTTAATTGTCTGTAAATATTGAATACATTTATAGAAATCATTGTAATTAAAACCAATTTTAATTATTCATAATTCATTGTAATATATTACAGAATTAGAAGCATCATTAGTTCGATTTAATGAACTCATTAAAACATATTATATTAATATAATTTAATATATTAAATTACATTATTAATAAAAATCTGATGAATGTAATCATCCCAGAAACACCAGATCCTTATATTTTCTTAAATAGTAATTTATAATTTTATCGTTATTTTAATATTGTTTCACAATAAAGTCAACATTAACAAAAAATCAAGTTCAAAAAAAATTTGTATAAACTATATAATCATTTTAAAAATGAAATAAAATTCTGTGCCATTGAATAAAAAATCATCTTATTTTTGAAAAAAAAATATGATACAGATTAATTAAATGAGATTCATAATCATAAATATAGAAATTCATTTATTTTATAAAATAATAAACATCCCCATCTTCGTCATATAACCACGTTAAAATATATTATATAAAAATATATAAGTATGTAGAGAAATATTCGCATATTTTATCACATACATTTACAATTTGTTTTATAATTCCTCTCCTTAATTTGTTTTTCCAAATATCCCCATTTAAAAAATATTATCGTAAAAAATTGATACAAATAAAAATAAATTTTCTAGTTATGGATGAATAAATTTTCACAGGGTTTAATATATTGATAAATATGTATATATTTAAACACACTTTTTTATTATAAAATATAATTATTTAGGATGATAAATATTTTAATACATAGTTTGGAATTCTTTCCATTGATAATATTTATCCCCCGAATAATTTTTCTACAAATGTACATGAATAATCATTTTAATGAAACTACCAAACATTATAGTTTTATATATATAACATTTTATGAGTTATCATTTGAATCAATTATGATCAAACTCACCTAGAAAATTTAGAAAAACGTGAAAATTAGTAATATATAATAGTATATAACTATGCTCAACATATAATATTTCATTTGATTGATGAAAAATAGATAAAACTAATAATTTAATATTGAAATAACATCATACATGGAAATTAAAATAATTTACATTCAATTTCATGAGATGTATTTATGCAGAGATAAGATATTATAAACAAGTATTAAATTGAATGTCGATTTATGTTTATCATTCCAAACATTTTCTGATATATTTCAATTCATAATATTTTAACGTTATTTATTAATATATGGTCCATTTTATTTGTAGTTCAGATAATGATAATATTAATATCAACTTTTTCACAATATCTAAGTAATATTGGATGTATATATGGGTAATTTATAATTGAATATTATGTTGGTTTTATTGAATAATAAGAAACACTTGTGAGGTGCCCATGACAAATACTAGTGGTTATTGTGTAAAAAATGCACATTATAAATAAATAATGTGGTACCAAGAGAGACTATTTAAATTAAAAATACCTATTATTCAAATTACATATCCAAATATTATAAATATTTAAAGAAATATGGTTATAGATTATTTGAGTAGTAGATACTTATTAGTGTTTTAAAAAATAATCGTGAAAATTTATATATTATCTAAAACCGCATTATTTACCCCATAGGTTATACTCAACATCATAATAATTTTTATAGAATAATAAGAAATTTTTTACCTCAAATGCTCTATACAGGAATATATTTAGACATTTCATAGAGGCTTATATCATAAGAATATTAGAAAAGGTGATCATAGGATAATTATAATATCAAAATTAACATGAGTAGAAAGAGTTATCTATAACGTATGATATATGGTCACATAAACCTAAATAAAAATTCATATGCAATTGTATAAGACTGTGAAATTAAAATATAATAGTCTGGTTCCATAAAGCATATTATAGGAATGTAATATCGAAATTAAGAATAAGAATAAGAATAAAAAATCCTAACTTTGTGAACATAGTTAACCATATCACATCCACATTAAATATTATGAATGTACTAATTACATATTTTATACAAATAATAATATGAACATATTTAAACAAATAATGTTGACATTCAATCATTTCAAAATAGGTAACCACATAATGTCCACTCTCATTCTTATGAATGTATCTATCCATATCATTCCATTATCAATCTTAGGGTAATAGATTAGTTCATCAAATCTATGCTCAATATTATATATAGATTTATCAACAACAAACCCATTATCAACATATTAAATATAGTGTACCATATAATTTCATAATTCAATCATTAGAAATTATCCAGATTACTAATATTAATACTCATTCATATAAACAGTGATAACTATATCATATACACTTTTAATCATATAAACATAGATTACTATATTTTGTTAGGGCTCAATCATGTGATCATATAAATACAATTCTTATCTACACAAAATATAATTATCTCTAGAAGAAAAAATCATTAACCATGGAATTTTTGTGACCAAAGGGCCAGCCCATCATATAAAAATCATTAACAATTTTTTCACATGACACAAATCAACATAATATAATAATGAATGAAATGAAAGTAGGATTAATTACATTTTCAAATGGAATCATATATAATGACTTTTATGGTTATATCAGTTGATAAAAAAAATTCATTATCCCAAATTTTTTATTCTAAAAGGAAATATTTAATGTGATTCATTAAACTATATAATATATGAGATGAATATTTAGGAGATAAAGGAAAAAATTAATCCAATTAGTAAATTTGTTTAAATTAAAAGAAATTTTTATTTTGTAAAAATAAATTGTTATGAGTCACATTAAAATTTTATTTTCATTGTAGAATAATTATGTTTTTCTTTGTAAAAATCACTTTAATTGAAATTAATATATTAAATTAATTAAAAATAGATAAATTCCCCCAAAAATTGTAGAGGAGAATGTAGAAACATGATCTTAAAGGGGAAATCCTTTTAAAATTTTGAAGACATCATTATTAAGAACCCACATTAAAAAGATAACAAAACAATCATTATAAAATATGAAAAATTAATTAAATGATAACATGGTATAAAATTATTTTTTATTTTAGAAATTTTAAAATAATTCATATTAAGAAAATGTGATATGAAAATTGTGGATAAATAATTTTATATGATGATTGTGTTTACTCTTAATGATGTACAAATTTTTACAATGAATGATCCCTTTTATAGAATTATAAATTATATAAAAAAACATCAAAATCAAAATTTTGGGAATAAAATGTAAATAAATAGAAAATGTGATAATGATAAATATTATTTAATCATATGTAAGGGTTTACCAATATTATAAGATCAATGTTCATGAATAATTATAATTAATCCATGATTTTAAATTTAGTGAAAAGCACAAATATCATTCCTAACCTTCAAATCAAAATACCTTGAATAAAACAATTTTTTTAACATGTAAACCCCATAAAGTGCATTAATGATATGGTAAATGAAATTCCAATATTAGAATAAACAACTTAAAAATGAAATTAATTGGTGGTTATAAATCATATAACAAAAAAATGTGGGGATAATAAAACCCTTTTGAATTTAATATAAATTAAATCAATCCTCCATGAAAAGTAAATACTGAAATAAAACATCATGTACCATGAATAATATTGAATCACTCTAATTTTTTCAAAAAAAGCAGTATATACATTTCGAGTTGTTTCCCAAGAACAATATACCTCATGCATTATATTACATGGATATTCAAAAAGGATATTAGTATAAATATATTATCAAATTTTGATTATTCTTATAAATAACATTGATGTTGTAATTCCATGGAGTATATTTGTCATTGATATGTTTATATAAGTTCCACACTTTTATCAATACATTTCAATTACAAGTTCATATTCATAAAAATAGTTTTATGGTTTGATAACATACTATGACTTAGATCCTAGTAAATTCATCTTTAGATGTGATTAATCAATAAGTATTTTTTTATTCTCATTAAGTTCACATATAGTAATCTAAAATATAATGTGTTATCATAATAAACCCTCCATAAGAAATTAAATATATTTTAGGGTAATCAAATATTATTATATATGAGTCTAGGTAATAGTCCTTAGAAATTAAGAATATTATTTACACATGTTATAACTTATACACATAGGTATATTTCATGGAACATGTTCATAATAGTATATAGTTATGATTGATATATATTATGGGTCACAAATGACATGTTGTTTAATATTAAGTTGATAAAGGATTTTTCTTCATCATCATTAGGTTATTCAATATTTAATCTCTTGATTGAAAAATAATGTATTAATTAAATTCCATTAACATGGTGTTATGAAAAAAAATTAATATTTTTGTAGAATGATGTATCAAGAATTTAAGATGATAACACCGATGTTAAACCTTTTTTATGAGATATTGAGACAGATATATTACATTATATAGTGACAATTAATTTGTTTTTGTAAATTTTGTATCATTAAATTAATTATCTTGAGTGCCTTAATCCATTTATAGATAGTAATCATTAACATAACGTATGTTCTCCCAATTATATTGAAAATGGATCCTATAAGGCCACACATTATGTTCTTCCACTGATCTCAATAAAATTTTATTTGAATTTAATTATTAACATATATATTTTTCTAATATGAGAATTTAAATTTTATTCATGATTTATTGATTTTTAATATTCAAAAGGGAATGATTAATTATTTATTCATTAAAGAATTAATTTATTTAATAATGTTACAGTTTACTAAATATTTATTTAGTGGCTTGTGGATAAAATATAAATTGTATTATATAATATTTAAAATGTATTAATTCACTAGTTTGTGAATAATATATTAATTTAAATGAAAAATATATCTACTTATTTATTAAATAAATTGTGATTATTTTGAGTAGTCGAAGATCAGGTGTGATGATAAATATTAACTATCAAGTGGTACTATAATATTTATCATTTCTTGATTAATTTCACACCAAACAATTATAATTATTATTACAGGACAAAGGTTTTATTGTGGTTTTGATTTTTATTTAAAGGATAACAAACAATGAAATTTTAATTTAATATAATCCCATGGTTAAATAAATAAAAGTATATTTATATGATGTGGGGTTAATTGAGAATTGATAAGCATTTCACATAAAAATATTATTCCCTCAACACCTCCTTTAAATATCATAAAAAAGGATGGACACATGTAATCCAAAATGATCTTACGATGATCAAGTTGGCCGATATAAGATAATCAATTGATTGTTCTAGAAAGAAAAAATACACTAGATTATCTTAATGATGAATTGACCCTTTTGGATAATAATTAGAATGATTATACACATGAATCACAGAAGAATGAAAATGGTAATACATAACAGGTTTTTATGATGATTAAAAAAATTATTGAAATATTTTGACCAGGAATACATTTATTTTGGTCATATATAATTGAATTATTATATTTCATGAATTATCACCTATAGGTGTTTAAAGAAATTAAAAATTAAAATAAATTATATTTTTTCATCCACCGATGATTCTTCTATTATTTCTAGAACATTCATGTCATATCAGAGAGACCACATTTTAAATTTATAATAATTTATTTTATTGTAGCGTAATATACATAATCAGGAATGAATTTATCATTTCATATTATTCGATAAATAATTATAGTTTAATTATAATAATTTATACATCAAAATGTATTCATTAAACACCTAAAATTTCTTATCATTACTCAAAGATAAACAATGATGAGAAATTTATTCATGATGAGGCATGAAATATGGTTGGATAACATGGGATTTCTCAATGTCTATCTTGTATACATGATTTATACCTTAATATATTACATCTCTCTATGTCAATGGATAAAAAAACACAATGTGAAATTTACATGTGGATCATTTATTTCCAACCATGTGTATATTGGGCCATTTTAGAACATGACATTTAAAATTTCATGTTGTGTAGCAAGCCTACATAATGTTTCGTCTATGTGCGTTAATGTAAAAAATTAACAATCATTATAGATGTTATTCAGGGTAAAACTGTGTGATATTTATAGATAAAATCATTGATGATATAAATGATATTTTTGTGGTTTTTCATTCATGTAGTTCATAATTTCATACATATAAAATGTGTGTCGAGGAATAAAGTCATTTATGCATACAGAAGACATTAATTATACATAATGTGTAACTGGTTCAAAAACATCATCTATTTACGATCGATGAACACTATGATATTTTTGGTGGGTTTTTGGGACACATAAAAATAGAGATACACCGTGTTTAAATTGATTTAACACTCCGTATTATTCAATCATGTTATGGGAATGAATATCTAGCCATTTAATCTGATTACATAGCAATTGAGGTACATAACATGAAACTCCTAAGTACATGCATTTTCATCTCCCAAAAAGGTAAAATTATTAAATTATATTAAAATTAATATTACAACATTAAATAATTATTTTTTTTCAATAACATAATAGTATTAATTTTCAATTTTTTTGGTTTTGAAATTGTTTAATCACTCAAATGTTTTTAAAAAAATTATGTGATTATTACATTTTATCATATATTTTTCAATAATTCCAATAATAATGGTTATTAAATAAGTAATATGATTTCTCAATAATATTTTGAGGAATTATATAAATAAATAAATAAATAAATAATTCTATAATGATTGTATTAATAATAAAAAACTAATCAAAATCAATGATATATGGTTTACTTTGTGAATTCATTTCATGCATCATTATTCATGAGGTTAACGAGGAATTATTAATGTGTGGTATGTTTATATTTAATTTATTTTTTGTGTTCTTAATTATTTAATATTTAATTAAATTTTATGATCTATGTTTCACCCCTCCTACAACTATTATTTATGAAAAATGTTTCAATAGTTATTTTTGTAATGATTATTATCAAATCATTTGTTTTCCATCACTTATTTGAGTTCAAAATACCTGTAATTAATGAACTCTCCCATGGTGCATGGAAGAGGATGATGAAAAAAATCACAATTAATTAGACTCAACTGATACATATTTGTATAGGTGTAATTATCTAACTTATTCAACGAAATAAATAAGTAATTTTACCATATGAAATGTTTGATTTAGTATCCACTCAATAATTCAACAATTACATATTCTCAAGATCATGTCATTAATTATATATATATTTAAATATTATGAATTATATATTTTATTGATTCAATTCTATTATAACATAAAAAATGAATTAATGTAATAAAATTGAATTCAATTAATTGGATTATATATAAAGGTTTTATCAAACAATGGTAATTAAATAATTAAAAAACACCTAATACTAACAGGTTATTTTATGGAAAAAATAATATAAAATCTATTCATAATAATCTAAAATCTATTATTTTAATATTATTTCATTAAGAAATAATTAATATAAATTATGATTAACCAATATTTTATGGGTTAGTGCGGCCTCTATCAGGTGTAAACCACACCCAACACAAGGCAGAACAAATTTATTTTTAAATTATTATAGTACTAACTATGTAGCTAGTAGTAGTCAAGGTCGATTCCATAGAAAAAAGAGACAATGTAATTTTAAGAAATGAGTTATTTAGGTTAATCGGATTATACATAAAATATAATCAAAATGAAAATGTTATGAATTGTGATACTTTTTGTGGGAATTCTATTTGATAAATAATATGGGAATGAAAAATCCGAAAACATACATTTTGTGTTTGCAATATGATTATAATATTATTAAATGTTACTTATTTTGTATACAAATATTTGATGAAATATTTTTATCATTGATATTAACATAGAATTCTATATCATGGTCTAAATACAACTATTTTAATATTAAAAACTAATCCCTATGACCATCAATTAAACATTCAATTACAAATTTTTCGATCATCACCGCAAAAACATTGGTAATGGGCTCACCCAATGTTCATGGCTTATCGTGTTGAAATTCCATTAATTTTCACTGATTATTTCATTCATTGTTTGATTTGACCTAAATGGTATAATGTAGAATTTTATAATTAAAATAATTATAATGTTGAATTGTAGTAATATATATTATATCATATGTTCTATTACATTGTTCATATAACCTTATTACAACCGCAACACTATAAATTCATCCAATTATTACCATGGTCTGAGTGGTTGGATTGAGAATAATCTCAACTCTACCATATATATGATATTAAAAAAGTGGAAAGGGTAGTGTTAAATAAAAATAGATAGAAAATACAATAAATTACCCTATTTTATTTCGAGGGAGAACAATGTTTAGAGTTGAAGCATTTACCCCACAAGTTATCAACCCTAATATTGAAGCGAATTCTCCAAATTTTAATAAAAAACAAAAAATTAAATCTAATCTGATGTTCATAACATATAATTTTTCCAATATACATTTTCCCTAATTTCGATGTAGGTACGTGAACATCAATGTCCCATGTTGAATTTGAAGTGAAAACAGTTACTTAGTGGAAGAACATGGTGTGTAGAGCCACTATTCAAGGTGTTTAAAATCTCAATCACCAACCAACTACTTATAGAAATCCATACATGACCTTCTATTGGGAGATACATAGTTCATTTGTCTTGGTCATATATATGGGACACTAATAAGGATTGTGAATCCAATCATGGTAATGGTATAAGGATGGTGTTAATAATGTAAATCTCATGCTTGTTGAAATTCAATTTCCTAACATCCACAGATTGTTAATTTGACTATAATATTATATAAAATCAACCAAAACACCAAAATAAATAATTTGATCCAAAAATAATATGTATCAAATAAAAATGTGTAACAAATATATAAAATTTATGTATTAGTATACAAATATCTCCCACAATGAACTCCCCCACAATTAGTCATTTTCTTTCTCTCAAAAATAATTTCATCATCGTATTAAAAGAATACCTACCCTTGAAATGGATGCATTAAATTAATTTTTTTTAAAATATTAAAGTCATAGTAGAGGATATCTCATGGAAGAGAATATATATATTTTCAATGATACTCTAATTTCCACGAACCCACCTAGGTCAACCCTAAACAGGTTACCCGAGCAGGTCTACAACTAGTCTTCAAGGGAATTACCTATCTCAATAGAATGGAAACTAGTAAAGGTCATTAAAAATAAAATATGGGATTATTTTAGAATAAAAAGACACAATGTGTACCAGATAAATATGTATAAAAAATTTAATAATTCCAAAAAAACATCAGTTGAATATTAATTAAATATAAAACTTATTCAATCATATGATACATCATAACAGACTAAAAACTAAAATGAGTAAGATAAAATTTCTATCATGCAATAACTGTGTGACCATATATTCATCCACATCCTCAAAAATAGATTTTATATAACAATGTGAAACTAAATAATTATATCCTACGAATAACATAGACTACATCTGAAAAGATAAAGTATTCATGGGAACATAAATTCTCAGTATGAATTCAAAATATAACCCATTGAATCCAAGTGTTATCTTTACCAAAATAGTCCATTATCACATGTTTGATATATAGTTATAATGTCACACCCCGACCGCGGATGTCCATATTTGTTCTCCTTTCTTGGTCCCGATTTAAACACCCGGCGTTTTAAATACTAATGTTTTTGCGTTGACATTTTATTATTCTCACTATTTAAATTGTGTTATTACTATTGTATTTATTTTTAATTTTATATGTGTTTATATATGAGTATATGTTATGTATATATATATATATATATACATATATGTTTGTTGTATTTATGTTTATATGTTTTTATAAAGGTATATGTATATACATATGTCTATATATATATATTTGTGTTTATATATGTGTGTTTTCTTATTATTATTATTTTTTTTAGTGGTTTTATTATTCTGAATACTTTGGTTATAATAATTATTATTATAATTAGCTAACTTATTATTTTATTGTTATGATTATTATTATAAAGTTTTATTATTATTATTATAAGTTTTTACTAATATTTTTGTTATAAATTTTTATTTTTATTAAGATTAGTTTTCATTATTTTTATTTATCCTTTTATTATTATTATTATCAATTATATATATATATATATAAACCTACTCTAACCCTAGCCTACCTCCCCTTAGCCGCCACCCCGTTTTCCCCCCTCTCTCTTTTGCGCCGCACTCCCCTCCCCCGTTTCTTCCCTTACCGCGCCCAGCCTCTCCACCCCGGCTTGCCCTCTCCCAACCCCGCCGCGCCGTCCCGAGCCCTGCACCCTTCCTCCGGTGTCTCCCCGTCGCCTCTCCCTGCTCGCCGTCCCGAGATCGCCGTGCCGGACTCCTCCACCAGCCGACCGCCGGCCTCCGCCCTGCTCCTCCGCCTTGCGCCGACCCGCACCCCGTTGCCCGGCCATCCCTGCGCAACCCGCCCAGCCGCCAGCCTCCCCTTTCGTCCGGCTCCTGCTCCCTCTCCCCCGCGCGGCTCCCCCTCCCCTCTCCTGGCATCTCACCGCATACCCGGTGGCCTCCTCCTTCAGCGCCGCCCCGGCTGCCCTCTCCCCTGCGCACCGCTTCCCCCGACGCCGTCCCGGCTTCCCCTCCGGCGGCAACCCCCCTGTCCGACCCTGCTTCCCCTCTGGCGGCAACCCCCCTGTCCGACCCTGCTTCCCTTCCCCGGCACCCTCCTCCCGCCGAATCGCCGCCGTCCGCTCCCCTCCTGCTCCCGCCGCCGCGCCGCGTGACCTCCGAACCCCCGACCTCCCCTCCGGTCTCCGCCCGCATGCCTCCAGCGCGTCCTGTACCCCGCTCGTTCCCCCCTTCCCTGTAAGTATGTGTTTATTTTTATTTTTATTTATTTATTTTATTTTATTCTTTTAAGTTAATCTTATATAACTTTTATTATTTGTATCATATTAATAATATTATAATTATTTCATCATTATTATGTTAATATTATTCTATTAACATTATTATTGTATTACTATATTAGTATTATTATTATTAATGTTATTACTATTATTATTATAATTGTGTAAAAATATTGTTGTTATTGTTATTATTATTATTATGATTACTAACATATTATTAATATTATTTTATTATGTCATTATTATAATTAATGTATCTTATTATAATTATTATTATAATTATTATTATATAATTATTGTTACTATTGTTATTATAATTATTATCACATTAATATTAATATGATTATTATTATTATCATTATTGATATAATTATTATTATTATTCAATTATAATATTATTATTATTATTATTATTACTATCATATTATTAATATTAATATTATTGTTACTGTTATTATTATAATTATCATTGTGCTATTATATTTATTATTGTTCTTGTTAGTATTATGTCATTATAATTATTCTTATTTTTATGTTAATATAATTGTTATAATATTATTATTACTCTTATTATTATTATATTATTATTATGTCATAATAATAATAATTATTATTATTATGACATTACTATTACTACATTTTGGTTATTATTACGTTATTGTAATTATTATTAGTATGTTGTCATTAATGAGCCTGCTTAACGGCCTATTGTTTTAGGACCAGTTTGACGACGCAATACGCTACGACCTTTACGCAACAAGAGTTTCGCGTCGTGCCATTCTTCGTTCCGATCCGAGGTAGGTCTCCCTATGCACTTGCCTCTAAATTAAGAATTTATTTATTCCTTGTCCATTTATTAAATTTCAGTAAATTTAAGAAAATAATATTAAGTAGTTTTTTTATTTGCTGATAATGCAAACTGTTTAATTCTAGCATTTCATTAAAAGTGTTTTCTTGGTTTCAATTGTGGGATTTCATAGTAATGTCGCTAAATGGTTCTTCCTGGGTAACGAAAGACATGTTGAATTGGGTTTTGAAATGTTTTTGGCATGTGTAAATTAGTGAATGTACTGTTTATGGAAAATGGTGTTTTCTTATAACCTTGATTAGAGAAAACGTCGTGTGACCTTTTGGAATTGTTTTTGGAAACATTACGTGTGGTTCTTGGTTGACGAAGGATGTTTTCCCTTGTTGTGTTATTAAAAATAATGCTTTCTGGGCTGTGAAAGTTGTTTATGTTCTTGTCTGAGTGTTTCCAAAAAGGGGTTTTTGCGAAATGATTAGGTAATGACATTTATATTTTCAGAAAGGTATTTTTGACGTGCGCGAGTTTTGAAATATTGTTTGGGTGTGGAAATGGTGACTTTTGTGTGCGATATCTGGTTTGGCCTGCGATATGAGGAAGTAATATACTATGTGAATGTGAAGCTTCCTTGAGCACACGGGAAACCCTGGGTATCTAGGTGGGCGGACTAGAACTAGTGTGCTAGTGAGCCGGATGGGTGTCTTCCCTGTTTCACTTAGCTGGATTGACGATTGAAACACTAACTAAACATATGATATATGAGGGTCGTGGCCTTCTAAGCCACGTGTTCTGAGGGTCGTGGCCTTCTAAGCCACGTTTTCTGAGGGTCGTGGCCTTCTAAGCCACGTTTCACCGAGACACGAGGTTCTAGGGTCCCACGCGAGCTAGATGAACCTTAGGGGATTTACCCATAGTGCTCTACCATCTCTGGCATGGTGCCTTCTGTCGGCATACGGGGGACCACTTGGGTGTGAGTTTGTGCGTGTGTGAGTATGTGTGTGTGTGTGAGTGTGTGAGTGTGTGTGTGTGCCCATGGTTATTGCTGATAACTTCTGGTTTATTTTTTTACTTGCACTTGGTTCTCCTTGCCTGTTTATCTTTACTTGCACTTGTTTTCCCTGCTTGTTGCTTTCAGTCATATTTCACAGCCTATACTGTTAGACTTTGGGAAAATGGTTTTCAAATGAAAATTTTTTATTCTCTTTGGGTTATCTTTGAAAATGTAATACTTTGCTTTTCAGAATGAGTTTAAAACTAATGAAATGGATCTAACTTTCGAGAAGGAAAAAGGGAAATGTCTCGTGTTTGATTTTCAAGTAAAGCATTATGAAAACATACTTTTATATATTAAAGTTCAAACCTGGATTATGTGGATTCTTTATTTACTGGCAGTGCATTGGGATTTGTTGTGGGGCTCACCTACTGAGTACTTTTGTGCTCACGCCTATCTTTTACCTTTTCAGTTGCAGGTTCCTTTTGTTCAGGTTCTCCGGCTTGAGTCGCTCAGTGTGGGAGCGACGTTGGTTGTAGTTGGGTGGTGACCCGCGAGGTCACATGGAGGTATGTCGTGGTATAGTTTGTTTATGTCTTTAGTGTCTGTTTGTTTGTTTAGTTCATATTCACTCTTTCGATCCTGTTTTTAGCTTGGGCTGAAATCGTTCCCAACGATTAAAGTTTCAATGCCCGGCACTTGTTGCCATCCCGGGGGGATCGGGAACGCCCCTCGGGACTTGCCGCGGACCGGCTTGGGTGACCGGTTCAGGGTCGACCCGGGCTGGTTCGTGACAAAATGGTATCAAAGGTGGTTCTTGTTATTTGGGTTGTCCGGTAGAAGGAGATTAGGACTGTCGGAACTCGAGGGGTAGGTACGGGAAGAGCGTCGCGAACTCTTGCTCGCACTGATCCTCGAGTTACCAGGGGTAGTTCGGTAATTGTGTCCTTGTCTTTCTTGTTTTGTCTTGGATTGTGGGAAGACAATGGAGGCAAGCCGACGTTACATCGTAATTTCACATGGATTAGTGACCCATGTGGAGTACGAGTACATGGATTGAATTCCTCCTAGTGGTCGATGCTGACTTGGGACATGCCCCACTACCATGTCGCCAGGTTTAGCATGACTACTAGTCTCTCATTTCAGTGATTGATGCAAATTTGGATGTTGTTTCCATTTTGGTCTGTGTGAGTGCGTAGTTGGAAATGAAAAAGGGTTTTTGAAAATTAGACTGGTTTCTTTTAAAGGACTTTAAATGTATAAAATGGGTTTTTAAAACTGAAATCTCTTGTTTTGAAAATCTGTTGTTTGCTTGGAATTGGTTAAGAATGATTTGGGGTGAAACCTTGGTTCCACTTTATGAACGTTCGCACATGTGTGAGAATGCATGGAAAGTGTGTGTTGATGCACGTATGAATGGAATGTGGATGAAAACATGTGCAACGGTTCATGAGATTACCTGGGTGTGTATTTGAAGTTAAAGGCTTGACTTTGTTTTCTAAATTGGTTTTAAATGGAAATGGTTTTGGAATGTTTTTGGTTTGGAAGTGGATTGGTTTTTGGAAAGTGATCTTGAGAAAGGGTGGTTTTGAAATCTAAAATGAAAAGGGAATTTTAAAGAGGAGATTTTGTTTTGGGTTGTGTTGTATTTGTTTGGTCCTTGTGGTGACTATTTTTGATGAAGGCGCTTTTATTGATGTTGCTTCGATTTGATGTTGGTTTTGGCTTTGTGTTTTATATATCGCTCGGGAAATGCCGCCCAGAAAGGTCTCTAAGGATTCGGATATGTCATACCCAGTTTTTGGTCCTCCTCAGACTTTGCCTATTCTCCATGGTGATCAGGGTCCGTTAGAGGCAGTGAAATGGCTCGAGGAAGTGTAGCGTGTCTTTAGAATGTTGGGAACTCCCGATAATGTTAAGGTTCGTGCAATTATGGAGTTGTTTGAGGGTCCAGCTCTGGACCAGTGGAAGAGGGTTACCCCATCATCAACGCAAGTTGAAATGGCGTGGGATGTCTTTAGAATTGTTTTCATCCAATGGTTTGTACCTGAGGAATTGAAGCTGGAGAAAAAGAGAGAGCTTGTGCATATTCAACAAGGCCAACAGACGGTGAAGGAATATGTTGACCATTTCAAGGAATTGATTCCCTTTCCTCCAGAGGTAGCGTCGCATGAGCTCATGAAGGTCTCTCTTTTCTCTGGGGGTCTTCGTCCAGAGATCAAGAAGCGAGTCCTCCCTTATGAAGACCTTTGTTTCGAAGAGCTGGTGGAGGAAGCTTTCTTGGCTGAGTTAGTTTCTGGTGTGCGGGTAGTTAATACTTCAGCGTCCCCTATTGTTGTTCGTAAGAGTCCCCCCCCCCCCCTCTGGTGAGGAAAAGGCGCCAGAGATACATGTCCCCAATGAGTTATTCCCTTTGGTCCCATCTTCCAGTTCATTAGATCGTTCGATGGTATGCTTTCAGTGTGGTTGTTTCGGGCATTTAAAGCCGTCGTGTTGCAACCCTCCGAAGACGTGTCATCGATGCGGTTGTCTGGGTCATCTGGAGAAGTTTTGCAGGAAGCGTCGCATGAAGAGGACGCTATTATGGGAGAATGTCAGTACCTGACTGTGAGGCAGAAGATGTTTCAGCCATCAGAGCCCCAGCCACAAGTCTCGGGGTGAAGCTCGCGCACAGTCAGGAGTCCCCAGGGGTGTGAAGCCTTGGTCCAGGTTTTGTGCTCCGTGTTAGCAGTGGAACAATCAAGATCTTTTAGTACTTGTTTTTCTGCTGTTAAGTTTTGACGTTGTTGTATGTTCATTGTTTTACCATGGGTTATCATGGACTTGTTCTATTATAATCCAAGTAGTCTGGTTGATGTGGATGTGTTGTTTCTGAATCGTGTGTCTTTCGAAAGGTGTGTTTGACTCTTCGGTGGGTTGACCTTTGTTTAGCAATGCTCGTCAGATGTGGTTGTGTTTCATGGATTTCAGTGGGCCATGTTTCTAACTCGATGTTTTGGTTTAGGGTTTTCGTGGGTTTCCCCTAGTATTGAAGGTTGTTGACTCTAGTCGTGGGTTCAAGGTTTCGACGGAGGCGTTGTAGTAATCGTGCTATAAGAATTGGTTTGAATTGGTTGGGAGTTCTCGCGTCGACCCCCCTTCCCTAGGGTTTTCTATTTAGATGTTCAACTTTTCTGCACTAGTTAAGTTCCTGTGGTGGGGAGAACCCCTTCGTGTTCTCCCCTCAATCTCGGACCCCGGTTTTCTCTTGAATCGGTCGGGTGTGACCTGTGCAGAGTAAGGTCATCCCCGAGATTCTCAGTTCTCTCTGGTTCCTTTAGTTCCGTTGGGGCATGGACTTAAATCTTGATCGACTTTTGTCCTGGTGACTTTCTGGGGGCAGAAAGTGTCTGTGGTGGGGAGAATTGTCACACCCCGACCGCGGATGTCCATATTTGTTCCCCTTTCTTGGTCCCGATTTAAACACCCGGCGTTTTAAATACTAATGTTTTTGCGTTGACATTTTATTATTCTCACTATTTAAATTGTGTTATTACTAATGTATTTATTTTTAATTTTATATGTGTTTATATATGATTATATGTTATGTATATATATGTATATATATACATATATGTTTGTTGTATTTATGTTTATATGTTTTTATAAAGGTATATGTATATACATATGTCTATATATATATATTTGTGTCTATATATGTGTGTTTTCTTATTATTATTATTTTTTTAGTGGTTTTATTATTCTAAATACTTTGGTTATAATAATTATTATTATAATTAGCTAACTTATTATTTTATTGTTATGATTATTATTATAAAGTTTTATTATTATTATTATAAGGTTTTACTAATATTTTTGTTATAAATTTTTATTTTTATGAAGATTAGTTTTCATTATTTTTATTTATCCTTTTATTATTATTATTATCAATTATATATATATATAAACCTACTGTAACCCTAGCCTACCTCCCCATAGCCGCCACCCCGTTTTCCCCCCTCTCTCTTTTGCGCCGCACTACCCTCCCCCGTTTCTTCCCTCACCGCGACCAGCCTCTCCTCCCCGGCTTGCCCTCGCCCAACCCCATCGCGCCTTCCCAAGCCCTGCACCCTTCCTCCGGTGTCTCCCCGTCGCCTCTCCCTGCTCGCCGTCCCGAGCTCGCCGCGCCGGCCTCCTCCACCAGCCAACCGCCGCCCTCCGCCCTGCTCCTCCGCCTTGCGCCGACCCGCACCCCGTTGCCCGGCCTTCCATGCGCAACCCGCCCAGCCGCCAGCGTCCCCTTTCGTCCGGCTCTTGCTCCCTCTCCCCCGCGCGGCTCCCCCTCCCCTCTCCTGGCATCTCACCGCATACCCGGCGGCCTCCTCCTTCAGCGCCGCCCCGTCCGCCCTCTCCCCTACGCACCGCTTCCCCCGACGCCGTCCCGGCTTCCCCTCCGGCGGCAACCCCCCTGTCCGACCCTGCTTCCCCTCCGGCGGCAACCCCCCTGTCCGACCCTGCTTCCCTTCCCCGGCACCCTCCTCCCGCCGAATCGCCGCCGTCCGCTCCCCTCCTGCTCCCGCCGCCGCGCCGCGTGACCTCCAAACCCCCGACCTCCCCTCCGGTCTCCGCCCGCGCGCCTCCAGCGCGTCCTGCACCCCGCTCGTTCCCCCCTTCCCTGTAAGTATGTGTTTATTTTTATTTTTATTTATTTATTTTATTTTATTCTTTTAAGTTAATCTTATATATCTTTAATTATTTGTATCATATTAATAATATTATAATTATTTCATCATTATTATGTTAATATTATTCTATTAACATTATTATTGTATTACTATATTAGTATTATTATTATTAATGTTATTACTATTATTATTATAA
This sequence comes from Viscum album, assembly GCA_963277665.1. NCBI lineage: Eukaryota > Viridiplantae > Streptophyta > Magnoliopsida > Santalales > Viscaceae > Viscum > Viscum album. The sequence goes on from OY728165.1 coordinate 1,943,611,828, forward strand.
TTGTGTAAAAATATTGTTGTTATTGTTATTATTATTATTATGATTACTAAAATATTATTAATATTATTTTATTATGTCATTATTATAATTAATGTATCTTATTATAATTATTATTATTATTATTATTATATAATTATTGTTACTATTGTTATTATAATTATTATCACATTAATATTAATATGATTATTATTATTATCATTATTGATGTAATTATTATTATTATTCAATTATCATATTATTATTATTATTATTATTACTATCATATTATTAATATTAATATTATTATTATTGTTATTATTATAATTATCATTGCGCTTTTATATTTATTATTGTTCTTGTTAGTATTATGTCATTATAATTATTCTTATTTTTATGTTAATATAATTGTTATGATATTATTGTTACTCTTATTATTATTATATTATTATTATGTCATAATAATAATAATTATTATTATTATTATGACATTACTATTACTACATTTTGGTTATTATTACGTTATTGTAATTATTATTAGTATGTTGTCATTAATGAGCCTGCTTAACGGCCTATTGTTTTAGGACCAGTTTGACGACGCAATACGCTACGACCTTTACGCAACAAGAGTTTCACGTCGTGCCGTTCTTCGTTCCGATCCGAGGTCGGTCTCCCTATGCACTTGCCTCTAAATTAAGAATTTATTTATTCCCTGTCCTTTTATTAAATTTCACTAAATTTAAGAAAATAATATTAAGTAGTTTTTTTATTTGCTGATAATGCAAACTGTTTAATTCTAGCATTTCATTAAAAGTGTTTTCTTGGTTTCAATTGTGGGATTTCATAGTAATGTCGCTAAATGGTTCTTCCTGGGTAACGAAAGACATGTTGAATTGGGTTTTGAAATGTTTTTGGCATGTGTAAATTAGTGAATGTACTGTTTATGGAAAATGGTGTTTTCTTATAACCTTGATTAGAGAAAACGTCGGGTGACCTTTTGGAATTGTTTTTGGAAACGTTACGTGTGGTTCTTGGTTGACGAAAGATGTTTTCCCTTGTTGTGTTGTTAAAAATAATGCTTTCTGGGCTGTGAAAGTTGTTTATGTTCTTGTCTGAGTGTTTCCAAAAAGGGGTTTTTGCGAAATGATTAGGTAATGACATTTATATTTTCAGAAAGGTATTTTTGACGTGCGCGAGTTTTGAAATATTGTTTGGATGTGGAAATGTTGACTTTTGTGTGCGATATCTGGTTTGGCCTGCGATATGAGGAAGTAATATACTATGTGAATGTGAAGCTTGCTTGAGCACACGGGAAACCCTGGGTATCTAGGTGGGCGGACTAGAACTAGTGTGCTAGTGAGCCGGATGGGTGTCGTCCCTGTTTCACTTAGCTGGATTGACGATTGCAACACTAACTAAACATATGATATCTGAGGGTCGTGGCCTTCTAAGCCACGTGTTCTGAGGGTCGTGGCCTTCTAAGCCACATTTTCTGAGGGTCGTGGCCTTCTAAGCCACGTTTCACCGAGACACGAGGTTCTAGGGTCCCACGCGAGCTAGATGAACCTTATAGGATTTACCCATAGTGCTCTACCATCTCTGGCGTGGTGCCTTCCGTCGGCATACGGGGGACCACATGGGTGTGAGTGTGTGCGTGTGTGAGTATGTGTGTGTGTGTGTGTGTGTGTGTGAGTGTGTGTGTGTGTGCCCATGGTTATTGCTGATAACTTCTGGTTTATTTTTTTACTTTCACTTGGTTCTCCTTGCCTGTTTATCTTTACTAGCACTTGTTTTCCCTTCTTGTTGCTTTCAGTCATATTTCACAGCCTATACTGTTAGACTTTTGGAAAATGGTTTTCAAATGAAAATTCTTTATTCTCTTTGGGTTAGCTTTGAAAATGTAATACTTTTCTTTTCAGAATGAGTTTAAAACTAATGAAATGGATCTAACTTTCGAGAAGGAATAAGGGAAATGTCTCGTGTTTGATTTTCAAGTAAAGCATTATGAAAACTTACTTTTATATATTAAAGTTCAAACCTGGATTATGTGGATTCTTTATTTACTGGCAGTGCATTGGGATTTGTTGTGGGGCTCACCTACTGAGTACTTTTGTGCTCACGCCTATCTTTTACCTTTTCAGTTGCAGGTTCCTTTTGTTCAGGTTCTCCTGCTTGAGTCGCTCAGTGTGGGAGCGACGTTGGTTGTAGTTGGGTGGTGACCCGCGAGGTCACATGGAGGTATGTCGTGGTATAGTTTGTTTATGTCTTTAGTGTCTGTTTGTTTGTTTAGTTCATATTCACTCCTTCGATCCTGTTTTTAGCTTGGGCTGAAATCGTTCCCAACGATTAAAGTTTCAATGCCTGGCACTTGTTGCCATCCCGGGGGGATCGGGAACGCCCCTCGGGACTTGCCGCGGACCGGCTTGGGTGACCGGTTCAGGGTCGACCCGGGCTGGTTCGTGACATATAAACATTGTATTTTCTCATTTTACGAAAAAAACACATGCCAAATATTATTTCCAATACCAATTTGAATTTAAAAAAAATTGTTGAATGGCATGGTTGTTCTAAAACGAAATATGTAAATAGTGAAATAGAAAGTTAAGAAAATTTATGAATTTTATTGACTGTGGGAGATCCAAATCCTCCCTAGAATACCCATGGATATTCTCAATTTGGAACCACCCATCAACATATGTGAATGACCATATGTAAATAACCGACTGGAAGCTTTATCCTAGCCTCACCAGTGTCACAACCCTCATAGACTATATAAAACACTAGGAGGGAACCAGAAAGCCTAATCAGGGTTGGTAATATACCATCACTTTATCATTTATAAGACATATAGGAACCCATGGTGGTAGTAAATCTCTATAAACAGGATGTTAATGCATGAGTGAATCGTATTACCATAGGACACGATAGTTGCGTTCACCCAACATGGACACCATTATAAGTCTTCCCACGGAGGGGAATCCCTTATATTGAGGTGACACTTATGTATGTATATACTTACCAAAAATAATTTATGTTCAAGATAAGCCATATAAACATGTAATATATCATAAAACATCACAAAACAATTTGAGATTCCAACCGAGAACCCACCATTTCCACACCACTTGCCCTCTAAAATTTCACACAACCATCACCTTTGACATGGATGTGACAAATGGGGCTTTAGCTCAACATTAAAATGTTCATTTACTATAACATCATAGACATATTGCATTTTCATTTAAAATTCCAAACGATCCCTTATGTTCCGAAAACACACTAAAAACACCACGATTTCAAAACAGGTCGTTAAAATCATCAATATAACACCAAATTATGTTTCAAGGAAAAAAAGCCCAACCATGAAGACCACATTTTATTCCATGTTTTCCAAAACACACGAGGCAAAAAATTACCATTTCAATATAAATAGGACCACTTCATTGAAAGGAGAATGAATTATAGATGAGAAACATTTAATGGAAAGAATTTAGAGTGTCATATTAATTTGAATTGACATCCATTTGTGAACATAGTTCACTCATGGATGATCTAACATCTAAGGTAACACTCAAAGGTTTAAAAGAAGAGTTCAAAACCATTTATAGAATTCATTTTGTTTCTTTTAAACCATGCCCACCACTCCCATTATTAAAAGAACACAACCATCCCCTTAAATCCATTAAACACTTACAAATAAATTTTTAAACATTTAAAAAGCTATCACATTAACAAATAATACACATGAAATTATATTAAAAATAGAAAAATACCATCACAAAAAAACTGCGTCTAAGATCTTCATAAAAAACAAAATTTCACTTTTAAAGGCCAATGACTTCTCAAAAAACATTGAATGTTCTATAATCCTAGACCTTGAACACAAATATTTTGGAAAACCATTTTTAACAAATTAAAATAATTTCTATATACTATAATAGATCAAAAAATACCTTTATAGTGGAGGAAATCATGTATATAAATTTATTTAATATTATTTGATTCAGAAAAAATGCCTTTCGAATGATGAACATGGAATCAATTCCCTTAGAGGGGTGCGATTCCATCAAAATATCTTAAAGAGGATGAGTTGGACTCTATAAAAAACCACATACCCTATAATAATATAAACACAATAGAACACACAAAACAAAAAATTAGGATTTAGGAAAACAATATCCCATCAAAGGGAAAATAATAAAATTATATTGGAAGATAGAAATTGGAGAGAAATTGATGAAAATCGTAAAAACAGACATTGGAACCTTGATAATTGTATTATGGAGGGACGAGGCCATAGGATAAGGGGTATTGTGACCTCTTAGTATAGAAAAAAAATATATGGGGGGAGGGTGTTATTTAGGGTTAATGGGAGGATAAAGGAAAAATTAGAGTTTAGGTTATTAATGACTTGTAGTGATCCCAACATTAAGATGTACTAATTTTCAAATCATACGGTAATAGTGAAGATGCCTCTACCCACACTAGGATAATCATTATGCATATATAGGATGGACCACGTGGACATGTAAAGGCTTTGTATTAGTTTTTTTACAAGGATTCCACTTTTTCACGGTTTCCTGAACCTACTACATTGTATCTACTAACCATGTGGTAACCGTGCAAAACCTGGATAAATTGCCCAAAAAATTGAATAACCAAAAATTTTGATCGTGAATCAATCTCGAAACATTACTTAATGACCTATGGAAAATAAAATGATATATTAATTAATCATCCTAGTATATGGTGTGAATATGATCCCCACCACAAACACTTTATTCCCTAAAAAAGTGACCAAGATGATAGTTAACCAATCATGAGTCCCTGACCAGAAAAGATCATGGAAAACCATGAATCCCATGATAAAAATTCATTCAAAATTTCACACCCAATAGATTCAACAAGAAAATGAGGCCCCATTATTTATAGTAGATCACTAGATGGTTCTACCCACCACAATAACATCACTACAATGAAAACATCAATGATCCAACCACACCACCCTATAGGGGAGGGAAAAGCTGTAACTCCCAACCTGAACATTCTAATCTTTATGCTAACCAAAAAAAGCCATACCATAACTGTAAGCTGTGTTACCCTAAAACTAAACCATTCTAACCCCTTATCTCATGATAAACTATCCCACTATAAGGACCCAAAAATGGAACATACTATGAAGATACCCAGATTAAGATGATGATAGAAAGGGGAAATATACTATAAGTACCAATGTAGAGACCCGAAGCTTGACGTACATTGAGAATACATTACATTTTCGGAATACTTAGTACATAACAAAAACACACACACAAGGATCGTAATAGTTTAGTGTCATTGGAAACTCAGAATATAATCTTCTAATCCTGGTGAAAGATCTTCATCATATCCCATAAAGATCTTCCTTTTTTTATACCCAAAACCCTTTTTTATATCCTGGGGAAAAGAAAACATAAAAGGGTGAGCTCAAATGCTCAGTAATGGTAAACAAAAGAAATATCAATCACATCGTATACACAAGAACATAACTTTTGGAAATCTTATCCTGCAAAAGAGATCATAATTTCATAACATGGGATAAATCATGGCAGTGAAATGTAATCACAATAATCATAACTTAAAACATGAAACTTTGGGGCATACACACATAATCATAGAGAATCATTTCTTGTTAGTCAAGACTCATTTCCAAGACAATCTTAGTGGACAAAGTTCCTTTCTGAACTGAGTCACCCTCGTTTCAGTCCTGTTTCACTGAACCGGTATAACCTACCATTCCATCCATGTCTATCTCATGAGATATAAAATCTTTACCCAATGAATTGGATGGAGATATATGTCCCACCCATTTCATAATGATACCATTCTTATGTGTGCCACAAAATCATAAACCATACATCATAGCATAACCCATGTAATAAAAATGGGATTCTTAAACATCATGACATCATAAAACAATTCATATAATATAATGGAATTCATAAAAAATATTTCCATCACAACATAACCAAATCCATGTAATAATAGGGATAGAAACAGAAACCTTTATTATCTTAGATGGAAAATAATTTTGATAAAACACTTGAACTCCATTCTTGAGGAAAATATCCTTTCTACTTCAAAAACACTTTTAATTTCTTAACATGTCATAAAATTATAACTAAAAGAAGTTGATTAAAAATAAACATGAAAACTTGTAACGTAAGCTTCTTGGAAATAATGTTTTAAAAATCCATTCATGCCGTATAAGTTAAAAAAACATTCTTCTCGTACTTTTGTCGGAAATGTCAAAAAGTACCTCGTACGAAAAATGACAAAAGATTCCTTTCATATATTTTACTAAAATCTCACCGAAGGGTAAAATTGGATGTAAAAAATTGTAGATGGATGGAAATAATATTACATATTGAGGAAACATGGATGTGAATGATAAAATACACCCCAGTAAATGCCAAAGTATAAACAATCTCGGATAAAAATGAGATTGTGCTTTTTCCCTTACCTTAAGTTTGATTTGCTTCGTAAGTGTCCGAACCTCCTGTATAATGATTTAAATAATTTCATTAACTTATTACAGAATAATATTCAATGTTATGATATCATATATGGTTCACTTATGACTTTATATTACCCGTTCTTTTGTAAATTCCAAGATAAAAAGCGTTTTGGGTAAAATCATTTCATTTATCGTAGGTGTCTGGACTTGTTGTTCTTGACATTATTATCACTTATATCATTATTTACTTACTTCCAGAATATAAAACATGATTTATATATCATATATATTCAGTATATATTTATATATAATAGATAGATAAATGAAATGAAACACACCATTCATGGAGACGGTAGTCCGTACGTACGCATGAACGTTGTTTTCCTTTCCTTGTTGTCTTGAATGGAAGTAAGTAGATGACATACATAAATCCAGTAGATTTATAATTTCATATATTTCATTATTATTTCTTATATATACTTTATAATCATTCTTAATTGGTTAACATGGAGAATGAATCTTATCGCGTCGTGGAGACGGTAGTCCGTACGTACGCACGTGTGATGATATCGTTATCATGATCGTGAACTTGTGTTGAAGTGTATGTATACTATTTCAGTATCAATATAACTTTATAATAATCATATATAGTTATTATTTACACCATTATACCCATCCAAGTAAGGTGGTGGTGGAAAATAGATTTCACCACGTTGGGGAGACGGTATTCCGTACGTACGCACGCACGGTGATTTCATTTTCTATAGGATGGATAGATGGTGAAATAGGGTTGTTTCATAATTATAATAACATATAAGTATATGAGTGATACTGATGTTATTAATTCATAATGAAACAACCTAAGAAGAAGGAGTGGAAGAAGAAATAAAGGTGAAAGAATCAGTAACGGAAATTACCTCTTCTTTGAAGCACCTCTTTGAGACCTCCTCTTAGGGCACTAAAATTGGTCTTTGAGGAAGAACAGAACCTCTAGGATGTTTCTAGGGAAGTGGAGAAGAGATTTTTGCAGGGGTTGGCCGAGCTTGAAGGCTCAAAGTTGTGTGAGGAAGAGAAGGAGGAGGTGTCCTTTTATAAGGGAGGAGAGGGGTACCTTTGGAATAACTAAAAATATTATTTTATTATAAAGTCAAATTCGGTTTTAAATAGCTGCAAATTGATATATTTAGAAGCTAAGGTTTGGATGGGTCTAAATCCTCTCATACAATAGAATTTAGACAAGTTTAAGTTATTATTTTAACCTTATCAATTAGATTTAACTCTATGTTAAATAATTTATCTTTTACCGTGACTTTTTGTTTTCTTACACTATATGGTTAATACACTTACTATAACATGCCAAAAGAACCCCAAGTTGTTTATTATTAATATATATATGGTTATCTAAGTCATTTGGCAGAACCTTAGATTTTTAGGAATTAAATAAAAATTAATAATATAATATTTGATTTACAAACTATTTTGTGTCAATTTTGGCACTATTTGATATACGATTTTTGTGAAAGTCATAATAGAATTATATGTTCGAACCAATTTGATTAAATCAACACTAATATATCATAGAAACCTATAAAATGAGTGGAATTCATAAAAAGTCTCAAATTTCATTTATTTGAGCATTTATAACATCAATTATGTTAACATTTCCTTAAAAGGGTAATTACTGCATCATCGTTGTCTCATAAATAAATTAATTTATTTAATGTCTAAAAATTATAAATAAAATATAATTATGTAGGAAATCTTTTTATCTTTCTAATGAATATTTATAGTCGAATTTATCTTATTTATATCCCCATGTTAAAAATGTTTTAGTTATTAGACATTGATTTTAACTATTTTATCTATTCATTAAATAAAATAATATTAAATGTCATAATCTAATCCATGTGGACCTAAATGGTCATATTATATTCATAAAGTTTTTTTTGGTCGAATTACACTTATCCAATAGAATTAGGACATGTGTTAGTGTAATAGTAATATCATATTTACCCTTAGTTACCCTATTTACTATTAACCGCGGTAAAAAAAAGTCAAAAGTTACTATTCACCAAAAATTATTTTTATCTCATTGAACCAAATTTTACTTACTTATATTAACTGTGTCTGTCGGATTTTCGAAATTCCATTCACAGAAGAGGTAAAATTAAGTTTTAGGCAAAATTCAGTTTTTTTAACTACCACTTAGTGGTTTCACTATTCATTAAAAAATGAAAGTTTCCAGAAAAATACCTAAAATTAGATCTAAGCTATATTTGATATTATGAATTCAAAAATGATGTCTATTTTATCAAATTCAAAATATATTAGTTGCATTAATTAATTTAAAAATTAATTCCCGTCGTCAAAACAAATAGCGTGTTCTTAAGAGATAATAACTATCAAAAGATTGACACTTGATTATGACTGGTTTAAATGTGAAATTATATCCAATGACCAACATTGTATTAAATTGTAAAAATATATTCTAAATATACTTTAAAACCACTCAAATTAATAATTTATCACTATTAATTATTTCGATTAAAAAAATTGTTTTTAATTATAATTTAGTAATTTTCACTATTCATCAGAATATGAAAGTTATCCGAAAAGTACCAAAATTTCACCTTAGGCTAAATTCGATACTCCGATTCCAAAAATGAATTCCATTTTGAAAAATAAAATTTACAAAATTTCAAAAAGTGGATATTACTATTCATAATGGCTAGTTTTAATAATATTTTAATAGCATATCGATGTTTAGTGAAACTCGTTATTTCGTACTACACACGCTATCGAGGAAGGTCGCAATTGCGTGCAAGACAAGTCAAGGATGCGTGTTGTGCAAACTCCTTTTGGTGTAGCGTACAATACAAGACATTAATGAAATTAAAAAGAATATTTTATCATAAAATCTCGGGGTGTTACATTTTACCCCCCTTAAAATGAATTTCACCCTCGAAATTCGTCAGGGTTATAAATGGTTTACTATTCTAAAGTTTCTTTGATAGAAACCCACATCTTAAAAAGGAATACCAAAACATGGCTTTAAAAACTAAAGTATGAAATGTAACGATTACCCAAATAAACTAATCACTGGGTTTCCACATAGGTGAAAATATGGATATGGAAGAAAAATCTAACCATCATGTTTTGATGGAGAGTGGTAGAGAACATGGCTATGGAAAAGCCAACAATCACAAATCCATAAATTTGTGATGATCTAAGGTACCATCTGATTAATCAGATATAAGAGCACTAGGACAACATTTTTGGTTTTCAAGATCGTTTCCCTAATGTTGAATAATTTGAATTAGAATAAATACTTACTTTATTTTGGTACAATCTCACTATTATTCGTGCCTTGAACAATTTACACTTCATCTCTTAAATAAATGAAGTTGAATTTGTTATTCGTGAAGTGTTATCAGATCATGTTATAGAATGACGGGTCATTCCATCTGTCTCAAACAAAAGGTTAGCAAAAGTTATTAAATATACACAAGTCATTCTATAGTGAGATTAATCATATATGGTTCCTAAAATGGACTTATACTTCATATATCATACTGCTTAATATAATAAAACTAGTTTCTACTAAACAGGGACTTCCTGTAGGTCAGTGGTAGGCGATAAAGGCCAGTCGCACTTCGGTTGTGGGTTCGATTCCCACAGCCTTGTCCGACGCGATGGGCTGTCGCCCGTCCTGCAGGTTGTCCTTTTTCGAAAACTATATTACTATAATATCCCATCAATAATATAGAAAAAACTTCTATCCTTAAACAATACTAACTTATGTCCAACATAATCCATTATAATCTTTAGGCTTATCTAAAATACTTTGGTCCAAGCTCATAGTATAAAGAAAATGATTACTTGAAATGTCACAGAACAATCACGTGAATTCCATCATTTATCCCCCATATATCATAAGATATATATTGTTGGTCAAATTACAAACATGTGAATACCTTAATCATGTATTCTCTTGAAGAATGAATACCCATTGAACCTTAGTGAAAACATTAATTCAGTTAAAAGTTAACACTTTCCATATACCAAAATCCTCAAAATTCTATATACTCAAACCATGATATCACTTAGTCCTTATATCAATCATGAGCTCATGAATACTATCAAACATTTCATTTTATCCTTATCCCTTAATTATGCGCATATCATCTACTTTCCAAAATATTTGAATCACTTTTCATGGTTACCGGTACCTTAAAATTATTTAAAACCACAATAGACCAATACATAAATATTTCAGTACACCATAAAAGTACCTCAACAACATTATTCATGAATACCAATACATAAACACTTTAGTCCATCCACTTCAATGATTGTCCTGGAATAAGTCCTTCCTTGATTTAGAAGTAACTTTTTAGGTCAGGGCATTGAGTTTGGTAATGCCCATGTTCTCCACAAATTTGACATTGAACTCCATAACAATCTGTCACTCTATGACCATTTTCTCCACACAGATAACATCGGTCCCTCCATTTGAGGTATTCCTCAAGGTTCTTCTTCCCTTCTTTAGAAATCTAAATATTCCTTTCTTTATGCTCCTTAACATGCGAACATGCATAATAGTTTATCTTCCTCTTCTTTGATGAATTAGGAATACCACTAAATTTCACCTTGTTAATCATATATTGCGATGACTGATTCAGCATAATCAAAATATCTTTATCTCTAGGCATTACACAATTTTGTTGCTCATAGTCACCAATTTGTCCATTGGATTCAATGTTAACCTAATTTATTCTGGTTCCCTCCATTAAATAAAACACAAAAAGAATTCTGTGAGAGGCGAAATCATGCTAGGGACGACAACATAGTAAAGGGGGAGTATCCTCAATATCTAACATCTTAGGATTAAATTCTAAGATCATTAGCACAATTCTAGGACTATAACCTATACGTATATTTATCCTTAGAGACATCCCTAGACATACCTTAGAAATATCTCTAGGGATCTCACTAACGTTTTCGCATCCTAGTTTCCAAAGGTTGACTAAACCTTTCCTCTGATACCAACTGTACAGACCCGAATCTTGACGTACATTGACATTACATTACATTTGCGGAATACTTAGTACATAACAAAAACACACACACAAGGATCGTAATAGTATAGTGTCTTTGGAAACTCGGAATATAATCTTCTAATCCTGGTGAAAGATCTTCAACATCTCCCATAAAGATCTTCTATTTTTTTTTACCTAAAACCCTTTTTTATATCCTGGGGAAAAGAAAACATAAAAGGGTGAGCTCAAATTCTCAGTAAGGGTAAACAAAAGAAATATCAATCACATCGTATACACAAGCACATAACTTTTCGAAATCTTATCCTGCAAAAGAGATCATAATTTCATAACATGGGATAAATCATGGCAGTGAAATGTAATCACAATAATCATAACTTAAAAATGAAACTTTGTGGCATACACACATAATCATAGAGAATCAATTCTTGTTAGTCAAGACTCATTGCCAAGACTATCATAGTGGAAAAAGTTCCTTTCTGAACCGAGTCACCCTCGTTTCAGTCCTGTTTCACTGAACCGGTATAACCTACCGTTCCAGCCATGTCTATCTCATGAGATATAAAATATTTACCCAATGCATTGGAGGGAGATATAGGTCCCACCCATCTCATAATGATACCATTCTTATGTGTTCCAAAAAATCATAAACCATACATCATAGCATAACACATGTAATAAAAATGGGATTCTTAAACATCATGACATCATAAAACAATTCATATAAGATAAAGGAATTCATAAAAAATATTTCCATCACAACATAATCAAATCCATTTAATAATAGGGATAGAAACAGAACCCTTTATTATCTTAGATGGAAAATAATTTTGATAAAACACTTGAACTCCATTCTTGAGGAAAATATCCTTTCTACTTCAAAAACACTTTTAATTTCTTAACATGTCATAAAATTATAACTAAAAGAAGTTGATTAAAAATAAACTTGAAAACTTGTAAAGTAATCTTCTTCGAAATAATGTTTTAAAAATCCATTCATGCTGTATAAGTTAAAGAAAAACATTATTCTCGTACTTTTGTCAGAAATGTCAAAAAGTACCTCGTACGAAAAACGACAAAAGATTCCTTTCATATCTTTTACTAAAATCTCACCGAAGGGTAAAATTGGATTTAAAAAATTTTAGATGGATGGAAATAATATTACATAGTTAGGAAACATGGATATGGATGATAAAATACACCCCAGTAAATGCCAAAGTATAAACAATCTGGGATAAAAATGAGATTGTGATTTTTCCCTTACCTTAAGTCTGATTTTCTTCGTAAGTGTCCGAACCTCCTGTATAATGATTTAAATAATTTCATTAAATTATTACAGAATAATATTCAATGTTATGATATCATATATGGTTCACTTATGACTTTATATTACCCGTTCTTTTGTAAATTCCACGTTAAAGAAGCGTTTTGGGTAAAATCATTTCATTTATCGTAGGTGTTTGGACTTGTTGTTCTTGACATTATTATTACTTATATCATGATTTACTTACTTCCAGAATATAAAACATGATTTATATATCATATATATTCAGTATATATTTATATATAATAGATAGATAAATGAAATGAAACACACCGTTCATGGAGACGGTAGTCCGTACGTACGCATGAACGCTGTTTTCCTTTCCTTGTTGTCTTGAATGGAAGTAAGTAGATGACATACATAAATCCAGTAGATTTATAATGTCATATATTTCATTATTATTTCTGATATATACTTTATAATCATTCTTAAATGGTTAACATGGAGAATGAATCTTATCGCGTCGTGGAGACGGTAGTCCGTACGTACGCACGTGCGATGATATCGTTCTCATGATCGTGAACTTGTGTTGAAGTGTATGTATAATAATTTAGTATCAATATCACTTTATAATAATCGTATATAGTTATTATTTACACCATTATACCCTTCCAAGTAAGGTGGTGGTGGAAAATAGATTTCACCACGGCATGGAGACGGTATTCCGTACGTACGCATGCGCGGTGATTTCGGTTTCCATAGGATGGATAGATGGTGAAATAGGGTTGTTTCATAATTATAATAACATATATGTATATGAGTGATACTGATGTTATTACTTCATAATGAAACAACCTAAGAAGAAGGAGTGGAAGAAAAAATAAAGGTGAAAGAATCGGTAACGGAAATTGCCTTTTCTTTGAAGCGCCTCTTTGAGACCTCCTCTTGGGGAACTAAAATTGGTCTTTGAGGAAGACCAGAACCTCTAGGATGTTTCTAGGGAAGTGGATAAGATATTTTGGCAGGGGTTTGCCGAGCTTGAAGGCTCAAAGTTGTGTGAGGAAGAGAGGGAGGAGGTGTCCTTTTATAAGGGAGGAGAGGGGTACCTTTGGAATAACTAAAAATATTATTTTATTATAAAGTCAAGTTCGGTTTTAAATATCTCAAAATTGATATATTTAGAATATAAGGTGGGGATGGGTCTAAGTCCTCTCATCCAATAGAATTTAGAAAAGTTTAGGTTATTATTTTAACCTTATCAATTAGATTTAACTCTAAGTTAAATAATTTAACTTCTTCCGTGACTTTTTGTTTTCTTACACTATAAGGTTAATACACATACTATAACATGCCAAACGAACCCCAAGTTTATTATTATTAATATATATATCCATATCTAAGTCATTTTGCCAAACCATATATTTTTAGGAATAAAATAACAATTAATAATATAATATTTGATTTAAAAACTATTTTGTGTCAATTTTGACACTATTTGATATATGATTTTTGTGAAAGTCATAACAGAATTATATGTTCGAACAAAGTTGATTAAATCAAAAATAATATATCATAGTAACCTCTAAAATTAGTGTAATTCATAAAAAGTCTCAAATTACATTTATTTGATCATTTATAACATCAATTATGTTAACATTTCCTTAAAAGGGTAATTACTGCATCATCGTTGTGTCATAAATTAATTAATTTATTTAATGTCTCAAAATTATAAATAAAATATAATTATTTAGTAAATATTTATAGCTTTCTAATGAATATTTATAGTCGAATTTATCTTATGTATAACCCCATATTAAAAATGTTTTAGTTATTAAACATTGATTTTAACTATTTTAACAATTCATTAAATAAAATAATATTAAATGTCATAATCTAATCCAGGTGGACCTAAATGGTCATATTATATTCATAAGGTTTTTTTGGTCAAATTAAACTTATCCAATAGAATTAGGACATGTGTTAGGGTAATAGTAATATCATATTTATCCTTAGTTACCCTATTTACTAGTAACCGCAGTAAAAAAAAGTAAAAAGTTACTATTCACCAAAAAAATTATTTTTATCTCATTTAACCACATTTTACATACTGATATCAACCGTGTGTGTCGGATTTTCGAAATTCCATTCACAGAAGCGGTAAATTTAAGTTTTATGCAAAATTCAGTTTTTTTAACTACCACTTAGTGGTTTCACTATTCATTAAAAAAATGAAAGTTTCCAGAAAAATACCAAAATTTAGATCTAAGCTATATTTGATATTATGAATTAAAAAATGATGTCTATTTTATCAAATTCAAAATATATCAGTTGCATTAATTAATTTAAAAATTAATTCCTGTCGTCAAAACAAATAGCATGTTTTTAAGAGATAATAACTATCAAAAGATTGACACTTGATTATTACTGGTTTAAATGTGAAATTACATCCAATGACCAACATTGTATTAAATTGTAAAAATATATTATAAATATACTTTAAAACCACTAAAATTAATTATTTATCACTATTAATTATTTCGATTAAAAAGGTTGTTTTTAATTATAATTTAGTAATTTTCACTATTCATCAGAATATGAAAGTTATCCGAAAAGTACAAAAATTTCACCTTAGGCTAAATTCGATACTCCGAATCCAAAAATGAATTCCATTTTGAAAAATAAAATTTCAAAAATTTCAAAAAGTGGTTATTACTATTCATAATGGCTAGTTTTAATAATATTTTAATAGCATATCGATGTTTAGTGAGACTCGTTATTTCGTACTACACACGCTATCGAGGAAGGTCGCGATTGTGTGCAAGACAAATCAATGATGCGTGTTGTGCAAGCTCCTTTTGGTGTAGCGTACAACAAAAGACATTAATGAAATTAAAAAGAATATTTTATCATAAAATTTTGGGGTGTTACAACCAACAACCCTCCACACATGGGAGAACAACATCAATGATGTAATTAAAAGATCTTCACGGAAGTATAATTCAAATTCCAATGATAATCCATGATCACAAATAAAATTAAAACCAAATATCCCACCAAAAGTACAGCACATCGTTTTGATAAAACCAAATCATTTATCAAACAAGAACTGTTGAAATCAATCCAAAAAAAAACAAACAAAACAATTAATACATAGGTAGAATATCTCTTTACGAAAATGAATAATTCTTATCGACCACATTTACAACAAAGAAAACCTTTTTTAGTTGTTGAAGAATAGGTCCATCACCATATTATAATAAAATATGAACATAAACAACCCACAAAATAGATATTCTACAATTGAAAATTAGTTTGGGGATACATATACACCAATGAAATCATTAATGTGTGCGAGAATTTCCCTGAGACCCATGGCTGGGTATAGGATAATAGAAGAATCTCATGTATCAAATTTAGGAATCACATACTCAATTCAAGGCTTCTTCTTTTGACAATTCATCCTCTAAAACATCTCCAGATGAGCCAAATGTTGACAATGAAGTCATGTATTTGGAGAATTATGAAAATATGGATATTAGTGTCCATTTAAAACACACTATAAACACAAAAATGAGTTTATAAAAACCCAAGGAATGAGGACTAGTGAAAGAATCTCAATGGAAATATGTTCTTATGGTACACATTACTCTTCTGATAGGGAAATGTTTTGAGAACCCACCAGCACGGAATTCACCCCTTTCATCAGTTCAACTATTAATTCCTCATCAATAGTCATCGTGATAATAATTTATCTGAATGAGATCACTTCTTATTCAATCTCAAGATGAAGACCTTAGACAAAAAGTGGGTTTTTCATTTGATCTTCTGATGATTCATCTAGAGAAACTAGAATCATCTCTTTAAAATGGCCAGTGTATGACTTCACGAATAATTGGACATAATGAATATCCTATAAGTCTATTATGGTCCTCTGTTTTACTAAAATAACCCGTATCTTCTTATCATGTACTTTTTTCTTTTTCCTGGTTTTTTTTAGAAAAGAGGATTTTCTTGAATTTTTTTATGTACATGTCGTGTATTCGGTTACCGCTAGTAGTAGTGTGATGGCCGTATAGCAACCTTGCACACGACAATGTGGTATGACCTAGAGGATGCCTAAAGCGTAGTATAGAAATGGAGAGTACGTAACGTGTAATTCAAAAGTACACACCGTGTATTTTTTTCATTAAACACACCAGGGCCACGTCTGATGGAAAGAACAATCTCTTTCTCAACCTAGTTCGTCCGAGAGCACCAAGAAACTACAAATCATTGATGAGCCCCTGGACGAGCATCTATCCTCTGAATTAAACATCAACGGTTGTGTTGGAATCATAATGGTTGGTTAACTCTTCTAATAGATCACCATCCCTTGATTTCTCCTCTTTCATGAGTTATCATGGGTTGAATATTTTGTACATTTTCATAGATCCATGAAATTCTATGGAGATTCAGTCCTTGTGGTTATGGTATCTTGATCTCCCAATACCAAGGTAGGTGGTCTGTGCCTTTCTGTTGAGAGTATTTGAGTTTTATATGCAAATTTTCCAAATTCCATTGAACAGGATATTGCACATTTACCGTTTAGGATCTATTGTTCCTCTGATTTGATGATATTCTTGAGTAGATGATATATGATTGTGAATTTTGTGTTGTGTAGTGCTTTGGATGTATTTCCATGCTTGTTTTTTGTTGCGACCTTTGGGTCTTGCTTGCCTATTAGTCTACTGTTTACATTCTTATTCATAGTAATGTAGGATGGTGAGACAGTTGTTTTTTTATCATGTTGTTCTATATAATGCTATCCAAGTAGTTCATGAACTTTACCTTAGCCATTACAAATTTCTATAATTTCGTGACATACATAGGGCTGTGAGGACCTGGTGTATAGACCATATGGAGGATGGACAGAAGGGCTTATCCAGAGTGTCTTTATAACATATGATGCGAGATTTTAGGGGTAATTGATGTTGAGAGCTTCCCTAGAGTGTTTGTAGTTCCTCGATGTAGGTCACAGGGGGAATGTGGCTTTGAGTGGTTCCCTAGAGTGCCTTCAGTACCGATACAAGACAATGGGGGGAATTAATGGTGAGAGATTCCTCAGATATACTATTCTTAAGTAGAACCAGAGGGGTTCGACTAAGTGTACTTCCCAGAGGATTCCCTGTACATATTAGGTAGGAAAAGTGGGGATAAGCTATGAGTACATCCTAAAGGGTTGCATTATGTTAGATATAGTTTAAACTGGGGATTGTTTACTGTTGAGTACATCCTTTCTTAATACCCTCTATATTTTACCTATCATATATTCACTGATTGTTATGAACAGGTATCGTGATGGTTTCCTACTTGGATTTAGTCTCACACCTTGTTTGGGCAATGGTTTTGGGCCCAAACAGATTATATTGTTGTAGGTATAGACAAGGGCAAGCACCCTTCTACTTCATGTACATGAGTTTTTGTAGAGCTAGAGGGTATGGGACCAAGCTATGGCTTGCAATGTTGAGAAGTTTATCTTCTTTACTTTTTACTTTGGTTTACTAATATTGTATTCTAGCATTGTGACTTGTTTGGTTGTTTTCCTATACATATGTATCATGCATCATTTTATATATTTTCTCCAGTTTATAGATCTAGTTTCTATGGTATGTCGTTATTACTGCTTCCTCTCCTGTATGTATTTGTTTACATCTACTCTGGACTCTACCAATTAGGTCATTGTTTTTCCACTATCACACCCAAGGCCCTTGCTAATAGTCAAAATCCTTTGGCATTTGGGGAAATGTGCTTGAGGCCATGTGACCAATTGGGTATGGGGTGCCATTGGGCGGCATCTAGAACTATGACATTTCAAAGTGTTATCAGTTGAATTATTTCCTTCTTGACTTTCTATTTGGAGCCTTTATGTAGGGATAGGAAGGAATGGGTACTTGGTAATAAGATGTTCCTGGGAGTAGCTAACCATTGTACATGGAAAATCTATTGTACCTCATTTATTTACAATTTTTTCGATTTTGTAAATATTAATATTGATTTGATTTCACCTTGACTGATTCAAACTATTTTTTTGTTATTGTTGATGTTATGGATGTTCTATTTTTGTTGCAACCTGATGAGATGGGGGTATTCCATCTCATGTATCATATAGGCACTTGTTAAAAATCACTTGTCATGCATTTTTTTCATGTCATCTATGATGCCTTAGTGATTGCATGTTTTTTTGATAGATGAAGTGTAAAATATTCATGTTGTTGTGATGGTTGCCTTGATAAAAATATCTGTTGTTAGATAGGGTATTTTTTTGTTTATAGATTTTCTTATATGAACTCCAATCATTGGTTATTGAGTTGTTATGGGCCCTCATGAACCAGAATTTGGTAGATTGTTTCCTTTTTTTTCATGTTATAATGTGTTTAAGATGAAAAATTTGATTCGTAGAGATTTTGGACCCATACAGATCGAAATATGGATCTTTAAATGTTCATTTAATTGTTTATCTAGGTTTCAGGGTAGTTTCTAAGGCTTACTGTCTGGAAAAACCCAGAACACATGCCATGTAATGTTAAGTACACGCCGTGTGTTCTTTTGTTCATGAATAAAATGTTTTTCTTAAGTATACACCGTGTACATTATGTACATGCTGTGTAGTCTATAACTATTTCCTAGGCCGTGTGGGCAGAGACATTGGATGTGGAAATTCTAGTGGAAACACATCATGTACCAGTCTAACACGCCATTTATTGTCGACCCTATGTTGGCCCAGGTCACGAACAACATGGGTCATTGTTATCTTATTGCATACACACCGTGTCTGTTTGGAACACGCTGTTTAGTGTGAGCTTTTTGTTAGTCCATGTCCCTAACAAAATGGGGCAAGAGAAGCTTGTCTAGTGCACGACGTGTATATGATGAACCTGTTGTGTAGTCTTTTCTTAGGAGTTTCATGTGGCTTAGCTGTGTAGGACTCGGGCAGGGGAAGAGGATTCAAGTACACCATGTGTGTTAGGACGACACACCGTGTGGTATGGTGTTACACACTGGTTTAGGTAAGAGTACACACCCATGTAATTGAAATAAGGGAACATGCCGTGTTGGGAATGTAAATGTCGTGTAGTCATGTTTTTTAATACTTTAGTGTATTATTTCTTAGGTTCCCTATATACACACCTTGTTTTAATTCATGATAACTTGATATTAGGTGTGCTTTTGACCTTACAGATTCATGCCACCAAGATATCCTCCGGTTGTACTCTAGTTGTCAGGCAGTGATGAGACACCAGGCATGTCTGATCAGGGACTATCTGCAGATCCTCTAGTTGTGTGAACATTGGAACCATCTGTTTTACCCAACGTAGGTGATGATGCATAGTTCAGGAAGGTATTCTTCATGATGATGCAAAACTTTTAGGGAGCTTCGCCATCTACCCCGTCGATGGTGATTTGATGTGGGTCTTTCAGCGGTAGAATTCTACCACATTCTCTTGAGAAGAAGGAACTTATGCTGTAGAGTCATGGCATGAAGCCATGCTTATGATAATTGACCATCTGGAGACGCCTTTAGAGAGTAGGGTCATGTTCTCTACCTATATTCTTCTGGACTCCGCCAAGAGGTGGTGGGATGTGATCTCACATGCAGGACGTACGCAGGTTATGGCATGGGATGAGTTTCAGTACATATTCTACGATTACTTATATCTAGAGACCTTGATGGCCGATCGATCCATGGAGTTTATGAGTATATAGTAGGGTACTTTTTTCTATTTGGGAGTATTCCTCCCGCTTTACCGAGCTATTGCGCTTCACGACAATCCCGGGATTTGACCAGTTTTCATGGCACGGAACATCGAGGATGGGATGAGGCACAAAATCTGATCGCAGGTGAACATATTCTAGTTGACTTTTATCACTTCTATAGTCAACCAGGAGCTGATCACATAGCACAATCTGAGGGATTTTAGAGTTTTGAGCCAAGGCGGGTATACAAATGGGGTTAGTATTCCTCCTACTTAACGCAGTAAGTGCCACATGGAGTATTCGTAAGGTGATACATGGTGGTGAGACACTTCTTATGGTAGCCAGGTAGTGTGTTACCAGTATAGAAAGAGTGGGAATACGTTTCCACACTACCCGAGAGACCTAGTGGAGTGAAGATCTTGCGTCACGATGGGTCATCTTCAGCACTTCTATCAGATCTTCTCTCCAGCAGATGGTGACATGGATTATTTTATGACTCCTCATTTAGGAGCAGCACCACTAGTTTCTCACCAGTCTAGGAACTAGAGTTCTTACAGTCGTTCATGCCGATGTGGAGGTCATTGTTGTGGTATCCAGTCACCTAGTTTTCAGCAACATCATGGTGGATCAGCTGAGAGTGGTTATGCAGGGTCACATGGTTGTGGTATTGGCCAGACGTTTTCAGTGGATATGACATAGTGGGAGTAGGATCCTGGACCCTCCATAGTTCGAGATATTATTTTAGTAGACTTAGTTTTAGCTTCTGCTCTTTTCGATACAGGGGTATTCCATATCGTTATCTTTGTTCCTATTGTGGAGAGCCATGGATCTTTATCTTTTCCTAGATCGATATTTTAACTCTTGAAAACCCTTTTGGGACTAGAACAGCTAGTGTACGTTAGTGCAGAGAGTTACCTCTAAAGATTGGTGGGACTCACTTTTTATGGGACCTCTATGTCCTAGAGATTACAGGATATGACTTCATTCATGTAATGTAGTGGCTAGTTCCATTCATGGAAGTTGTAAACATTTATCACCATATGGTGAGTTTATTATCACCAGACGGTGGATCTTATCTTCACAGGGGCGAATGGGATGTCTAGGAAAGCAGAGCGGGTCCAGAGCATCATGGGTTGGGAGGAGTTAGAACCCAGATTGCTAGTCTATATCTGGATGACCAGGGAACATCATAGTTAAACATTCCTCCAGTAGTGGATCAATTTAGATACATATTTCTAGAAGACTTTTCTAGTATTCCTCCAGAGTGTGCGGTAGACTTTTATATTGAGATCATGCCTGGAGAGGCACTGGTGTCCATTACTCCTTATAAAATATCCACACCTGAGTTGCATGAGGAAAAGAAGTAGTTAGAGAATTTGCAGGCAGAGGGTTTCATCTAAACCAATACATATACTTGGGGTTCTCCAATCCTATTTGCGATGAAGGTGGATGGTATCCTTAGGATTTGTTTGGAATATCGGATGTTGAAGTAGTTGACAGTCAATAACTGATAACCTTTGCCTAGGATTGGTGATCTCTTTGATCAGCTTCGACGAGCCCCAGTGTTATTGATGATTGTTTTGAAGTCCGGTTATCATCATTTACGCGTTGAACCATCTGATATACCTATTACATCCTTATAGAGCATGTATGGTCTATACAAATATATGTTTATGTCGTTGGGCTTCATTAACGTGCCTGTAGCTTTCATGGCACTGATGAACCGAGTATTCCATTCATACTTGGATTCTATCATGGTGGTCTTTGTGGATGATATCTTGGAGTACTACCACACTCGACATGATCATGCTACCCATATTGAGATCTTTTTTAGTACACTGAGGGAGCAGTAGATATAAGTTAAGATATAAAAGTGCCACTTTTGTATGGATTAGATTCACTTATTAGGTCAAGTTATCTCAGAGGCAAGAGTATCATTAGACCCAAAAACTGTGAGAGTTGTAGTTTCCTGGGAGCAGCAGAAGAACGTATTTGAGGTAAAGAGTTTTATGGGGCTGGATGGATATTAAAGATGATTCATACAAGACTGTTCATGCTTAGCAGTACTGTTGAGAGGTCTGACTAAGAAGGGAAAAAATTTATTATGGTCTTATTCTTATGAGTCATCCTTTCAAAAGATTAATGGGAGGTCAACATCAGCACATATACTAGTCTTTATAGAGCCAAGAAAGAGCTATATTGTTTACTGTGATGTGTCAGGTATTGGGCTGGTAGCAATGCTTATGTAGGGAGATGAAGTCGTTGTGTATATGTCTCAACAGTTGAGGCCACATGAGAGAAATTACCTGATGCACGATCTAGAGATGGCAGCTATTGGTCATGCACAATGATGTAGGATAAATTATCTTATAGGAGAGAACATTGTGTTTTTCTCTTACCACAAGAGTCTCAAGTACATCATCATTCAACATGATCTGAACATGAGACATTGAATATGGGTTGAGTACCATTAGTTCATTGACATTGACCTTGCCTATATGCGTGGGAAATACAATACAGTGGATGATGTGTTGATCATGAGAACTCTGATACTTGCAGTTTAGGAGGCCTGTAGTGTGTGGAACCATATGGCTCAGTTCTGAGAGATGCATTTGGACTTTCATTGGAGGCAAGTGAAGATTTTTTATATTCCATAGTTGTTACCTCTACTCATCTTAATCGAGTTCGAATGAGGAGTATATCAGATTCTGATGGACTGGTCTTAAGGGAGAGTGTGACAGGAGAGAACCCTTTTCTGGATGCATCATAGGCAAGGATGATATCTTCCCTTTCCAGGGACATGTATGGGTGCTAGCAGATATACACGAGGAGATGATGCAGGATATTCATTCCCCCATTTGGGATGTTCATCCTATTGTAACCAAGATGTATCGTGACCTACACCATCAGTATTGGTGGAAAATTATGAAGAGGGATGTTGCAGGTTTCATCATGAGGTGTTCCACTTGTCAGCACGTGATGGAAGAGCATCACCGACCATCAGGACGTCCCCAGCAGGTACCCATTCCTATGTGGAAGTGGAACAACTTCACGATTGATCTCTTGACTGGGTTGATGATTTCTTCTCATGGTAATGATGCGGTATGGTTTGTCAATGACAGAATTCTGAAGGTCTCTCAATTCTTGCCGATCAAGGAGAGCTTCAGTGTTGATGTTATGGGACATTTGTACATCCACGAGATTGTGTGCATACATTGAGTTCCACACTCCATTGTTTCTGGCAGGGATGCACATTTTACCTCTTGTGTTTGGCAGGGGCTTCAGAAGGTTTTGGGTATACAAGCACATTTGAGTACAACATACCACCCCTAAACAAATGTCCAGTTAGAGCATACGATTCAGGTGCATAAGGACATGCCTCGAGCTTGCATTCTGGATTTTGGAGGTTTTTGGGAGAACCATATATCCTTTATATAGTTTTCCTACAAAAATATTTTTTAATCAACTATTCAGATGGAACCTTATGAAAATTTGTGTGGTAGGCCATGATGATATCCCATATGTTGGCTGGAGGTATAAGAGGTAGCTTTCGTGGGACCTCATCTTGTTCAGGAGATCATAGAGTAGATAGAGTTGACATCTAAGAGGATGGTTACTACACAGTCTCGATATAAAACTTATAATGATCAGTGGAGATGACTTCTGCAGTTCGGAGTTGAGGATCATGTTTCTCTATGTGTCACACAGAGGTTGGGACATAGGAAGATTAGGATACATGGTATGATTTCACCAAGGTACATCGGCCCATTTTAGGTGTTGGAGAGTGTTGCGCTGGTGGCCTATCAGTTGTAGTTACTCTGTGACCGGTCTATTCATCTAATATGGGTGTTATGGAAGCACGAGCGAGTACATGATGATACATTGGATAGGGATTCTGATGTACGATCGGTGTGGACAGAGATGTTCAGGGTTTCTTTTTCTATTCCTCATTACTAGGGAAATTCGGGGACAAATTTCTTTAATGGTTTTAGTTTGTATGAACCTGGATTTTATTTTCAGTTATGTTTTTATTTTTCCTATTGTTTTTGAGAAAAGAAATGTTTTTGGAAATGTTTTAAGTACATGTTGTGTGATTTATGAGTACACATATTGTACTCGGTTACCGCGGGTAGTCGTGTTCTATCCATGTAGCGGCCTTGCACATGGCCATGTGTGATGTCATGGAGGCCGCCTAAAGCGGAGTATAAAAATGGTGAGTACACACTGTGTACTACAGAATTGCAGGCCATGTATTTTTTTCCATTAAACGCAACTGGGTCGTGTCTGACAGATAGAACCGTCTCCTTCTCAACCTAGTTCTTCCGAGTGCATCATGAATCTGTGGATCTTTCACAAGCCTCCAGCTGACCGTCTGTCATCTGAATTAAACACTGACGGTTGGGTTGGAATTTCATCAGTGAGTTCTCTCTTCTCTTAGAGCACCATCCCTTGATTTCACCTCATTCATGAGTGTTTCCTCTGGAATTGGGGATGACCTAGTTGATTGAAGGTTCATACATTCCAATCGGTTTCTAACGGGTTTTTTTGTAGAACAATAAACATCCAATGATTCCATATCAATTTGGACCTACTTTCCAAAGGTATGTGCTCATTAGTTGTGGACTGATGAGTCCTTGGAATTTTCATTGGTCGAGAGGATGGGAGGTGGGAAGCATCACACTTTTTTGATGGGAATTATTGTCTACTCCATGACTCTCTTTATAGATTTAAGTTATGTTCGTGAATCCTTATTACATTACCAGGAATAAAATGTACTTTCCTTTAAATCTGACAATAAATGATTGATATGAAGGAAATTTAGAGATTGTTTTATATGTATTCTAGGTTCTTCCTCGATAGAGAATCATCTATATTTGTTATAGATTCTTAGTTGATGGTTTCCTTAAATACATAAATGTATCTTGGTCATTATGATGACCATACTGGTTTTAAAGACACTAAGTGGGGAACTTGAAGTTTATTTTCATTCAGGAGGACATGGATTATTTCAATGTTGGGATCATACCCGCTGATGGGCTACCTACGTATCCTTTGTTTTGGAAAAGGAATCAGAACCCACGTAGTTCGAGTAAGGGAGTATGATGTTTATGCATGATTGTCGGCTCAATGAAAGATGTCTGGATTACTTTTACACTCTAAGCTCATGTTAGTCATGCTCAGTGTGAGAAACAAGAGGTATTGGTGAAACCATACAATTGTGCCATGCAATGATGTGGGGCTTATGTATGTATGACTGTCTTTTAGATTATGATTAAGATTTACTTCAGGGAAGAAATCCAGGAACAGGGTCCATAAAGTTATATGTGCTTCATGGAGATTTGGATACTCTAATCTTGGGGCTTACTCCTAAGGATGATTACCAAGTTAGGAGGGGACTTATGATTGGGTTTTACTCACTACAACAAATATGGATTATAATAGCGCTAAAAACGACCTTTAACAATGCTAAAAAAGCACTCTTAATCTCAGCAAAGATAAAGGGGGGGGGGGTCCCCTTTATCAGTGCTAAGCCGGTGCTGATAAAGGTAGTATTTATCAGCGCTCAAAATAGCGCTGATATATTATCCATTTATTAGCGCGTAACTAGCACTGATAAAGGCCAAAGATCCTGTGCAAAACCAGAACCTGCAAAGAACCTGGCTAGCACCTGCACACATTACAGCACCTACACAGAGCACAAACAACACCTGCACACAGCACAAAAAACACCCAAACACAAAGCACAAAAGAACAAAAATGATAAATACATTTACTTTAAATCATGAATACAAAACAACACACTTCTATGTACATTTCCAAAAAAAATTAATTTTGATACAATTACATTTATCTAACAAACATTTAAAAAACAATGATGTTCCATCCTTTTTGTATCCATCCGCTCAAAAAAATTGTCTTCCATGGCGGCGGTTTCTGAAAAAAGGAGGAAAAATATTTCACCTACATAATAAAACAAATATTATGTTAGTAATAAAATAATGAAATAAATAATGGGGTTGCTAAATGGAGTTATACTAGTGAGGCACAAAACATAAAATAACCAATTAACGAAATTGGAGTATGGTTAGAGGTAATCATCTATAATAATCAAATGACGCAATGTTTAGTAGAACATGGGATATTTAATTATTCGAGGGTTAATAGATAAACCTACAGTTTGGTTCTATGGTTATGATGGTCTCAAATTGATGGTTAATAGTTTTTCAAATAATGTGATGAACTTTTGTAAGGTATGAGTTTTTGGGGAAGTATCTCTATATGGTCGATTAATGGATTGAAAGCCACTCAATGAAACTATACAGATTATAAGTGTGTGTATATTGATTCCCACGCTGTTGGAAAACGATTTATTATACCCTTAGGCCTAATAATTCTCCTAATTAATGAGTGGAATTAACAAATTTTCACTATCAACCATTAATGCGTGTTACCCTCATATTTCACTCATTCCACTCAACGAAATCCTTTACACACACTCTCCTCCTTCTCCCTTCCCTAATTCGATATCTCCATTACTTTTGAGATAAATCCAATATTATAAGTTACATTAAAAGAGTGGTGAAATATCTTCCACCCTATTATCCTCCTCTATATTCTTCTCCTTCTCCCCTAACTTTGGTTTCATCTATTAGGGATTTTGGTCTCCATTCCACATCGTCATGATGCTATTGGATACCAATGATGGGCCTTTTGAAAAGACATTAAACCTTGGATATGTACCTATAGTCATGGTTTAATGCCATGGATATATGTCCCCCCATTCTATAAAAAAGAATCACCCATTCCCCCTTCCCCAGCACACCCCCTACACACTACCCACCCCTGAGCACAACCCCTACCCCTGCATACTCTCTGCCCCCTAAACACCCCCTGCCCCATTCCCCAGCAAACCCTTTCCCACTGCACTTCCCCCCTGCCCATTCCACACCCTCTACCCACCCCCATACATATTTTAAAAGAACCTAGAACACCCCCTACCCCTTCCCCTGCCACTTTTCCCCCTTCCCCCTCCCCCAGAAAACCACCCATGCCCTCTCAACCTGTCCCCTGCACATCATAAAGAAAATACCTTGTATGGAAATTGTGCTCAATTTACATTATACGCATCATATATATCAACACATTCTCATGTACTTTCATTCAATGTAAATACACAAATATATACTCTCTACATCTCATAAAAACCCCTCTTTAAAATTCACAAACACATTAAATGCATTTGAAAACACCCATCACACCACTTTCTCATTTATTTAATCACATTTAAAGGACTTAAGCAAGAAAATCAACAAGAAATACAACTACATTCATTATGAAAATGGCATTCAAGTCTATACACACCCCAAATTCCATTAATAACACATTTTTAACCACACAAACATTTCATATAGTACACTTAGCAAGCAAATACAGCATAATAAAATCATCATATAATGTAAAATCATGGAATCACCTACATAAAGCTTGGAATCTTCCGAAATCTTCTGGAAAACATAAAACCACACCTCCACAATAACTTAATAAGGACTGATTAAACATTAATATCGAATATATTAATGGAAACCCATGTTTAACTTGTGGTATTCCATGAGTTTAACATCCCACAAGGATAGAGGGTCATGATTTAATGTCTTACAGAGATGTAAGACTGGGGTGGATCAAAAAACTTATAAACATGGATCAGGTAGGTACATCTCTAAGAGGGATCACTTGGAATGTTTACCTGATAGATGGATCAAAACGCTCAATGAGTTCTGACCCTAGTGTGGTGCATCCCATAAAGGTAAGGTTTCTCATTTTGAAGCCTTATTCGGACGCCACTAAGGGATATACAAGAGGGAAACTAAGTGAAGGTGTACCCCTGTGATGGGGTCACCATGGTTTACCATTTGTTGTGATTTAACCTCATAGAGGATTACTACATACCCTATTTAGAATAAAATGATCAAAACCCATATATTTAAAAGAGATATGTTAAGGTTATTACCCATGGTCAGCTTCCCTTCACACTAAGAATACTCTTGGTTGGATGAGTATGGGTTTTGTGAGGCTTATGTATTGTCAGATTCTCAGGTTCTTCCAAGAGTAGCAATGGGATGAATGGGATATACATGATAAGATAAATCATGTGAATGGCGTGATCCTTTTAAAGAGGAATGAGGCACAAAAAAACATGTGGAGATACCTGTAAACATTATTTATGGTGGCCATGGGTCTCATCAGACTCCCCATACCTTCTATAAACACCTCAAAACATCACGAGGACCATATTTGACATGATGGTGCATCACATGGTTGATTCTGTTGATGATGCACTGGTCGTTTGAGCTTGGATTTTATCTCAACTAGCCTTTCCCTTACTTGAATTATCCCAGGGCACATATTTTGGTTCCAAAAAATCCCTCAATGATACTGATTATCTCATGCATCGACCTAGAAATAATTGTGCAAGTCAAACAACAACACATCTGCTCATATACAAGTTCAAACAATCGTGATACAGAAAATGGATTTTGTTGATCCTTGGTGGTTTCATCATTCACCCCATACGCACTGCACACCATCATTCCTTACTTCAATATTGATTTGTTCAAAGATCAATAATATGAATTTGGGGATAGAAAAAATTGAGTAATAAATTATGATTTCAATACATCGGAGCATTCACGATTCACAAACGAAGGTTGGAGGATAATCAATGATCAAATATAGTTAAAAAATTTAGTAGGAATTCACTTTTATCCTATTTTTGTACAATTTTCCATTAGGTTTGTTGCCCATTCATTTCTAAAGACATGAATATCATCCTCTGAATATGAGTTTTTGCGACAGTCATGGTAGTACTAAAAAAATATAAATACACAAAGTATTAATAAATATTTTAAATGAAATTGTAATTATTTTTGAAAATAACTCATCAGGGATGCTAGTTTCTTGATGAAATTCAATCTCTTTCATAAATTTACAAACATAATAACCCCAGTCCTTTCCGTTTGTTTGTTTTGGACACTACAAATACATTATCAACAATAAGTAATTTGTTTTGATATGTGTTTGGATATTGAAATGTTATTATATATACCTGGATACTTTTCTAGTTGTAGATCTTGTAGGCATGCTTATCCTTATGCACTGGATTCATTCCATACATTAAACGATATTGATGCACCACCCTATCATAACAGAATCCTCATTAAAAGATAAAATAAATTATATAACTAGATGTTTAGTTTTAAAATGTTGGATCTAGTGTATTACAAATTTTCAAACGCCCTCATGTGTGGTCGGTTTTTTGGATATCCATGCATTGAATACAGAAATAAATATTTGGAGTATCCAAATTGACTGAAATAAGCATCCAATGGTCCCTATAAATTCAAAAAGGAATAAGTAAAGAAAGGAATGAAAATATAGTTGATATGATTAAATTGTAGATTTTTACCCCTGCATAGTTGTTATTAAAAACAGTCTGTCATCCGTTATTTTGTTTTCAAATGATTTGAGTAGGGATGACATTATTGCAGCCTCATTATTAGAATCTATTTCATTTTTTGAAGAGGTGGTGTAAGGACTAACGAGTCCAAATTTTTGTTCATGGGGAAGTCCCTTCAATTTTTTTCATATATAAATCTATGACATATATAAAATGTATTTAGTCAAAATTATCATAGTATATCAGCTTTTGTAAAATCAAATCATGAAAACATACCTCATGTATACATTAACAACTGAGGCACCTAGCCATTCATACTTGAGGAGTTCATTTATATTTTCAACACTAATGTAATCATATATTTCCTCTCCATACATATCTTTTTTAAATCAACTGTGTGAGTATTTCCGTCTTTCAACATTGTATCCACATGAGCCTGCAATGATATTAATTGTGGATATAGAATGGGTGGGGTGAAGGTGCTCTCATTAGAATGTTTCAATCGGTTGGTGGATCCTTGAGATAGTTTTGAGCTGGTATTTTGTTTCACCCCACAATCTTTGTCATTCTATAATAAAAATAATTGGTTCAGACCTTTTTTCATTAAATGTTAAAGGTCCAGCTTGAAAAATAAATTTGAAATGAATACCATTTTGTCAACATGTTTTTTAACAAGAAATGTCGTCCATGCGATGAATGTTCCAACAGCTTGTTCAACCATATGAATGTCGTCATCATCATTTGGAACAGGTAGCTCGAAACTCGGCTGATTAGCTACATTAATTGAAACTCAATGATGATCTTTTGGAAGCTGTCTGTTGTGTAGCATGTCGTTTTGCGTATTGAACACAGTAGCCCTCACTACAAGGTGATAGGTGGGAGTTGATAAATATAAATCAGAGTCATTTTCACCCTGTGGAATATTAGTACAAGAAAGGTATCAGTGTCTATGTAAATCAGATTTCAGAGAAACCATTATTAAAACATTGATTAACTCATCTAAGTCAGGTTTTTTACGGAAATGTCTCTCCTCAAAGCTGTTGGGGTGGGGATAGATTGTCACGCATGGGTTGTTGTTGAGTTGTTTCTTCTGTTTGCCTCCCCCCCGTCAATTTTTCTATCATATCTCTCTAGTATTGTTATTATTCTTTAAATATATATAATTTTCCTTGAAGATTTTCCATTTTTTCATTTTCCTCCCCCGCTTGTTTTTGTTTTTGAAAATATGTTCGGGGTGTCACCCCAAAACCCACACCTATGACACGGACATACTTTTCTGGATGCTTCAAGGCCGCTAAAAGTATCTCTACATCTGGTGTGGTTTTTGTTGATTCTTGTCACTATTTCAGATAGAAAATATAGATAAATAAGTAGTTATTGTAATGTAATAGAGATTTAATGAAAATCAAATTTATATTATGTCATACTTACACATGTTTCCCACACTTTTTGTGTGTTTTCATCAATCAATATCCCCTCTTTATTTACACGAGCCTCCTTCCATAGCACATGGGATGGGATGTATATAGCTTTCAATTTCGATTCATTAATCTACATGTAAATAGAGAAACATGGTTATGGTGTTGTTTTATGTCACATACTAGTAGTAGGGTAGATTTAATAGACGTACCAATTTTTTATCAAGTTCACCATACCCCATCCTTGCTTTACGGTAAGGGTACACTGGTTCTGTTGCGTGTTTTTTATTTTCAGCACTCAGTAGTTGTTTCATAAATAAAAAACTAACAATCAGAGTGATGAATACAAGAAAACATCAAACAACGTAATACCCCACACAATGTACCTGAGAAGTATGCTCCCCATGACGGTGGATAAATGCATCCCATGCTCTTTGGGATATCAAGTCTGTGTAAAGAGGAGGTGGGTGTGGAAAAATTTTCCCTTCTGCATCTTTAAGATGGTATTTCATCAAAATTGTGCGGAAACCACTATGAATCCTTCCTGCAACTCTTAATACATATTCCTTCTACGATGCATCTATTATAAATGCACTCTGCAATGGATAATGAAGTGTAAGTCAATGTTTTGGAATTTTATTTTATTTTAATAAATTAAATAAATGATATCATATTTTTACCGTGATCACTTCCCACATTTTTGTCTTCATCCCAATGACAACATGGTGCCATGACTGTACATCAATCAGCACATGTTGCCGAGTGATGATTCCAATGTAGCTACTAAAGATGACTCTATTGGGTTTAACATGTTGGCCTCGCTTATTCCATCCCACCTCAAATTTGATTCCTTTTTCTTTTGCATTAAGTATTTTGGCTAACACTGTCAAACTATGACTATCTTGTTTTTTAGCACTTTCAGGGTTTAATTTCCTACCATTTCCTTAGAAGTAGCAACAATATCTTCCCCCGGAGCACTAGCATCGGCAATGGGACTAGCAACAACAAGTTGAAAAACCTGTTGTACCTCAGCACTAGGACAATCAACAACAGGTTGAGAAACCTGTTGTTTCTCTGCATTGGGACCACCATCATTTGTTGAGAAACCTGTTGTTGCTCTGTAGTGGGACCACCAGATGTTGGTTGAGAGACCTTTTGTGCCTCAGGATTGGGCGCATTAGTCGCTGTAGAATTCATTATCTATAGATGTGGTTTAATATTTAATTTAGATTACATAAAAATAGAAGTGAACATATAATAACATAATGTAACACAATTTATGTTACAATTAACAAATAACCTGATTATTGTACTCTGTTTTTTTCTTTAAAGGCTAAAGAGATTTGACTCTTTTTTCGACTATGTAAATTCATTCATTGTGGTCTCTTATGACATACAAAATTTCGTCTACATTGGGACCACTGTGAAATGATTTCTATGTCCCTTTAAAAGGGTCAACCTCCATTGAAATTTCATCTGACCCTTCAGTTGTTTTTGTTGATAACCGAATAATTGACCAATTTCGGTTTGCGGGGTCAGGAACATAAAATATGTGTACTGCCTGTGATGCCATTATAAATGGTTCGTCTTTCTCCCCTTCCTTACTGAAATCAACTTTCACGAATCCTAATTCATCTATTTTAAAATCACTCCTATTATCAACCCACTTGCATTGAAAAATCAGCACATTGAATTTCGTATAATCCAACTCCCTTATTCGTTTGATGATGCCAAATTATGACATATTTGCATAAATTCTATATTTGTCCTTAGCACCGGAAACATGCATTGCCAAAGCCACAAGTGTAACCCCACTATTCTGTATGGTACTATTTTCATCATGTTCATTAGTATAGAATATATAACCATTAACTGCATAAGCATTGTAAGATAATATGTACACACTTGCTCCTCCAGCCAGCCATCGAAGTCGTTCTGAAATTGAGTCTGGATATTCATCTAATAGCTTAAAAATATCTTCTCAAAACCATCCTATAAACTGTCTATAATGTGTATCTGATATCCATTTTTCCACCCTAGAATGATTCAAATGCCTAATAATTTCTTTGTGGGTTTGAAAATATGGGTCAATGTCAAAACTTTTATGAAAAACGTCAAGGTGGGCCTTCTCTCGATATGTAGTATTGATTTTGACAACCTCTCATCTGGAAATTCCTTCACCCTCAAGCCGCTCAGTGTGATGAGATTTCGGTAGGCCAACGATTTCCACACCAGATAGGTATTCGGTAAAACATTCAACAGCTTCCTCAACAATATATTTCTCCACAATACAACCCTCTGGCCGACTTTGGTTTTTGACATAACCTTTCAAAATCATCATATACCGTTCAATGGGGTACATCCATCTATAATGTACAGGACCACATAGTCGAATCTCTCTCACCAAATGGCCCATCAAATGAAAAATCATATCGAAAAATGTCGGCAGGAAGAACTTTTCTAATTCACATAATATGACGACAATTTCTCTTTCTATAGTTGGCAATTGCACCGGGTCTATAACATTGCTGCATATTGCATTGAAGAAGAAACAGAGCTTTGTTAATGAATGGTGGTCATTCTAGGTAAAAATTCAATGTAAAGCTATAAGAATTAGATCATTCATCAAAACAAGATAGTCATGTGATTTCAGACCCATTAATTTTAAATTTCCCATTTACATGATGTTCTAGATATTTGATGAATATCCCTCTGGAACCTTTACGTCATTCAAGAAGATGAAAAACTAATATCTCTCCTGCCTAGAAAGTGTGTAAGCAGTAGGAGGAAGAAATGTTCATTTTTCACCCTTCACTGGTGCCAACTCTTCTTTTATTCCCATCTCAACCATGTCCAATCTAGCCTTAATTCCATCCTTTGTTTTACCAGGTGCATTTAGCAATGTGTCGATGACACTATCACATACATTTTTTTCAACATGCATAATATTAAGAAAATGTCTAACATACAGACAATTCCAGTATGGTAATTCAAAAAAAATCTCTTTTCCCAACCATTTTTCGTAATGTTTTTCAAAAGTGGTTTACCAAAAGTATTGTCCAAATATTTTACATTCTCAAACAATTGATCACCTATTAGTGGAGACGGTGATGTACATTCCTCGGAACATCCGTCGAATGATGTCGTCCAAGATCGGTACTTATGTCATCAGGGTAGAAATCCGCGATGTCCTTGAAACAAGGATTTCAATGAATGTTTCAACCTAATTGACTGTGTACCTTGTTTGAAAAAGGGAAACCCTTGAGTTCCTTTAATGCTATATCCTGAAAATTTTCCATAAGCAGGAATGTCATTTATCGTCCCGTACAACATGGATTTCAAATTGAATTGTTCAATTTTGTAAGCATCATATAGTGTAACACATGAATCCCACAATATTTTCAAATCCTCTGTCAATGGGGCCAAATAAACATCAATATCATTACCTGGTTGTTTTGGTCCTAATATAAGCATAGATAACATGTTGTATTTTCGTTTCATGCATAACCACGTGGGTATTTTATAATTTACCAACATAACCGGCCATGTACTATGACTACTGCTTTGAAAATGAAAAGGATTCACCCCATCTGTAGATAACACTGGATGAAGATTTCTTGGCTCATTCCCAAATTCAGGATACTCGTGATCAATTCTCTTCCACTGAGGAGAGTCATTCGGGTGACGTACTTTCCCATTGTTAATTCTTGTATCTGTATTCCATGTCATCTTTCCCCCAGTCTCCTCACTTCCATATAGGCGTCTAAACCTTGGAATTATTGGAATGTACCATACAACTTTCATAGGACTAGAATCATCTTTCTTGTATCGGGAAGAACCACACTTTGGGCATTCTTTAAGTGATTTTTAGTCCTTGAGAAACAATATACATTCATTTGGGAAAGCATGTATTCTTTCATAGATCATACCCATCGATCGTAGCATTCGTTTGGCATCGTATGTTCGGCTTGGGTGTTCATTATCTTCTAGGATCATGTCATTCAGGAGGGAAAGTAGTTCCATAAAACTGGCGTCACTCCACCTGTTGCCTGGTTTCAAATTATATAGCTTCAATATGGCTAAGAATGATTTATATTTAGTGAAACCAACATACAATGGAATTTTTTCACAACTCTTTTAACTTCTCAAATAATTTTGGGAAATCACGAAGTTCATCTTCAACTGTCCATGTCATTTCTTCAATACGATCTTCATCATCATTCACATCTGTAATCACACCCTCCATATGATTGTCTTCACTTTTCACACATCTAATCATATCAGATGATCTATAAAACGTAGTGTTCTCCAAGTCACTACCTACATTGGTTTTTTCCCCGTGTTTATTCCAACATATAAAACGTCGATCTATTACATGACAGATCAGGCGTCCTTTCAACTCCTCTGGACTAATTTTTCTTGAATAAAAATAGCATAAAAACAGACAAAGGATTTGAGAAGGGTCACAAGCATGAACTTCTGCAAACACGATAAAATCATTCACGCCATATTTATACTCTTTTATCAACTGATTGGAATTCATCCATTATTTATTCATATTCATCATATTTATGGGTTCTATATTGAGAATATTCCTAATATTATGTTTTAATTAATCAGGTAGCATTATTTGGGTTTTATAAAAACAAATCATGGTACAAATTCCTTTAATCACTTTTGAAATCCATATACATGGTGTGTCTAGTAGGGTGAACATCATGTATGTATAAGATACCAGATTTAATCTGACATATATCAAATTTATTCCAAGTTAGTCTTATAAATACTGAATGATGACTTTGAAAATACATGGCATTCAGAACAACATGAGCTAAAAGGATGTACTTTAGATATATATTGAGTCACCTCACTAGCTATGCATCTCATTTTTGTGGAATACACGGTGTGTAGTCCTTACATGACCACTAGGGGTGTATAGTCTATACACATCAAGTCTCTATGGTATCTATACATGGTGTGAGTGAATTAAAACACATGTCTTCTTGGGGTGTTCATTCATAAGTCAAGTATACATATATTACCAATTTATATATTTTAATGTTCAATAAGAACCAACCAACATTAAATTCATTTAGTGTGCAAACAAGGACCACTAACGGCAATGATTTTCAGCAGGGAATTTAGCCCGTTCATTTCACTTTATAACCATCAATATCAAATAGTAATAACATGCGAACAAGAGGAAACCAATGAGTAACAGGATAAAAAATTAAAAAATATGATGTTATCTCAATGTACTCATGGTGATGACAAGATGTTGTTCATGATCAACTAAGGGTTGGGAGTACAGTACTATTTAATTGAAAAAAACTACTAAAAAATGATCCAGAAAAGGATGAAATATCTTATTCATCATGTCCATTAATATAACCAATGCATTAGTTAAACCAAATATCATCACTAAGAATTAAAAAAGTCCATAACTACTCTTAAAAGCAGTCTATGGTAGGTCCATCAATTTTTAACTCATCTAATGGTGTCCTAATGTCAAATCTTTCTTGAAGAAGATCATAGAACCTCATAAATGATCAATGTGACTATCAATGCATGGATGATAATACATATTCATGACTCTCATCAAGTTCAATATCCAATAGTCCAACAAAAGAATAAATATCAATTAACCATATATTTTAGAGAACTATAAAACCCCATGGTAAAGAACTGTTCTATATGAAACCATTATATTCTATATCATCAAATTGTAATTCAAACAACTGATGCTCTTCTTGGGCTATTTTAGAAATTGAGATAGAAACTGAATTTTCTCCCATAACTAACTAGATTATAATGTTTATCTCTTTATAAAGAAGTAAATTTTATACCTCATTATTGAAAACATCCTGAAAATTTACTACCATTGGGAAAAAATAATCCCACAACATTCTAGAAACATCTACAATATGCCTGACTATTTGAGCCATGAGAAAATACATTATAGATTTAATTGGTTCTACATGACCAGATAGAAGATTCCTATCATCCAAGTGAAAATAACTCTATCTATTTTGGAGATAAATAGGTAACTCTCATCTAGGAAAAAATTATTTTGGATTGTTATAAAACAAACAAATCCATAACAAAACTAAAATAAAATACTATCATAAAAAGAATGGGTGGTTCACAAAATAAATTATAAACCCTAATATCTAGAGATCATTCCTTGCAACATGTTATATTCATGGACTATAATACCAATAGTTTGTCGATGGTGATAACACTATCCAATCTTTACACCTCCAAGCCTAAATAATTTACAAAATGAGCGAAAAAAAGAATTTGATTCTCTTTTATAAAAAATAAAATAAAGGGAAGATGATATAGAAATTGTACCATTGACAGTAGATGATCATGAATCCACAATATCCATAGTAGACTACATAACATGCATATGACCAGCCCCTAAACCCTAGGCTGATGCCAGGCTCCCTATGTTATGTACTCTTCATTATACTGTCATCCAAGCATGGTGTTACAACATCCCATCTCTTGAACAAAACAACCAATGGGACTCTAGCGACCTATTATCAGAAGAGTGTTTGAGTCCTTCCCAATCTCTGCTTCCATTCATGTTCCCCTACAAAGGTTCTATTGTTACAAGCCCTAGAAAACCACATTATGTGGAAGAATCATTTATAAGAATGAAACCTCAATCACAACACCATACAAACCAAACAATCCAAATATTATATTTTATAAAGTATCCCTTATTCAATTTAGTTTGTTAATTCAGGGGTTATCACAGATGTTTTATCATCCCATGGTGTTCATTCATAAGTCAAGTATATGTTTATTACCAATTTATATATTCCAATCTTCAAAAAGAACCAACAAACATTCAATTCATTTAGTGCGCAAACAAGGACCACCAACGACCATGATTTTCAGTGGGGCGTTTAGCCCGTACATTTCACATTATAACCATCAATATCAAACAGTAATAACATGTGAACAATAGGAAAACAATGAGTAATAGGAGAAAATTCATTGTGAAGGTGTCCTTAAGCACACGGAAGAGGTGCATACGTGGCAGAGGAGAGGCGCACAGCAGAGGAGATTTCCAACTGAAAATAAAACATTAAAGAGGGGAAACACATGAGAATAAAATAATCTAAAACCAAGTACACCATTTACCACATCCCAGAAACCCTAAAAGACGATACATTCTAATAAATTTAAATTTATTGATAGAAATCACTATCTGATCACTAAATTTTATTCAAACTATGGGTGAAAACAAATCCAAATAAGAATCATAATGATCACATACCTCGAGAAAAAAATCAAACCATTATAGTGATCAAGCATAGAACAATGTGAACTAGATGGAAATCAGGATGGTGAGTATGCCGTCATGTAATAATTCTAGGAAATTGGTTTGGTGAAAAAATCCCAACATCCTATTAATATTTGTGGTGTGATATGTTATACTCAACACTCGATGTAAGGGAGTGTGATTTTCCTATATTATCAACAATTACCTTACCATCTTATGATATCATCTATAAAGGTTTATTTTAATTTTACATATAATGGGGAATTACCTCCCATCCATCAATTTAATTAGGACCATTTGTATAAGTAAGTCATTATTCACATTCATATTTATATTACAAAACATGAAGAAAAACATCTCTTATGTCCCATTATACATTTGCAATTTCATTCAATGAAATTAAATACATAATTATCATTCTATATAACATGCAGTTGATGGTGTTCCATTTCAACCCATTATAGATCATTTCAATTCATATAATTAATTCAATAAATTAAAATAGATCCATCATGTAAAATTAACTCCTGATTATTATTAAACAATCAATTTTACCAAGAATGGAAAATTCACTAATAAGGCTCAAAGGGTCTTCAAAATCGGCCATAATCAACAAAGAAATTTCCTACATGGTAAATTCCATTAAGAATCTAGGCCAAACACCTATAATGTGTCTTCAATTCCATTTATATACCCATGTATCAAGGAAAACCTCATTTCTAAGCTTTGACATAAGCTAAATATGTGTTCAGGGCAGTTAATAATGTGACATTAAAGAGATACTTTTACATGGAACACTCATGGGGTGTCCATAAAAGAGTTCTAGAACATCTAACCCATGAAACAAATTCAATAGGTGTTTATTGAGGTACATGGATTAAATAAAGAACTCAATAATATCAACAATCCATTGACTCGTTCAATTACACCTTAAATAAGGATTTCACACATTCAATGCAAGAGGTAGAAAACAAATTACCTGAAAATGAATATCAATAATGGTAGCAGTGGTGGAAGAGGTAGTGCCTGAGGCGGAGGGGATGGTGGCGGAAAGGCGGCAGCGGTGTTAGAGTCGGAGATGGCGGATGTGGCAGAGGCAGCGGCAGTCTCAGCAGCGTGGGAGGAGGCGGCAGAGGTAGCGATGGTCATCGTAGCAGGGGTGGGGGCGGAGACGGCGACGGCAGGGAAGAAGGAGGAGGATGAGGAGGAGGAAGGAGGACGACGAGGAGGACAAGGAGGATGAGGGCGCGATGGCGAGAGGCCTGGTTCTGCTTCTGCGAGAGCTTGACCGCGTGCAATCGAGGATGGCCTGTTTGGGTTATTAAATAAAAACCGAAATAACCATTATCAGTGCACATTAAAAGGGCTGATAAAGGTATATTTTATCAGCACTAAAATAAAAGTGCTGATAAAACATACCTTTATCAGCGCTTTTTTAGTGCTGATAAAGAGATACCTTTATCAGCGCTAAAAAAAGCACTGATAAATGGGTACCCTTTATCAGCGCTTATTTTAGCTGTGATAAAGGTAACATTTTCAACACTTTTAGATAGCACTGATAAAGGCATACCCCTTTATCAGCGCTTTCTGTTTAGTGCTGATAAAGGGCAGCGCTTCCCTTTCCCTGTTTTGTGTTACTGACTCCTGAGAAGGAAGCCCAAATCAAATGGAATTATGAATAGTTAAGAGAAATTAAGACTTGGGCTTATTACAATGGAGGAGGCCCAGGTTAAAGGGATTTTAAAATTGATGGACATGGGGATTACTGCTAAAGAGGATGCCCATATTTGTTACTAGGGCTTAATCCTGAAAAGGAAACCCATGTTAAAGGAATTAAGGTTTGGGGATTACTCTTGAGGAGGATGCCCAAATTTGTGGAATTATGACTGGGGCTTATTACTAAAAAGGAGGCCCATATTAAAGAGGAATCAGGGCTTACTCCTAATGAGGATTCCAATATTAATGAGGATTTGGACTGGGGATTACTCTTGAAAATGAGGCTCTTGTTATGGATTCTCTTATCTTAAATGACGAGGTTGAATGAATGAACTCTCTAACATTAGTGACATAAAGATGTGAAAATCACTAAGTGTTGAGACATATTCCATGGAACTCATTTCAGTTAAGGATTTCAATCAAGAAAAAATTCCATAAATGGATTTGAAGAGTGTCCTAAAGACTGAATATTGAATAGGAGTGGTGGAATGGCATAAGAGGGGTTAAATGGGCAGGAAGGGCACCCAAAAAATATAAGGGTGCGCAAGTCCTGGCAGGCGCGCAGGTACTACGTGAGCGCACAAGTATTGGTCGCGTAGGTATACCTGCGTGACACATGGGCACATGCGCTATAATTGAGCTGTAGAGTAATACTTTGGCGATTCATTACCAAAGAATTTAGAATCATCATGAGGTACTTCTAGAAGAGTGGCGCGCAAGTTTCAATGACTAGGTAAGGAGGCACGCAAGTGTGTTCATTTCCCTTAAGGTAAAAACATTTAGGAGCACAAGTGTTAGTGATTTCTAACACTTAGACCATATTACTCTATTTTAGACCTTCCATTATAGGTAATGAATTACCTTAGAAGTGTTCGGAAGACTTGAAGAAGTGACTTGGACGTTCAAAGCTCTATATCTGAATTCTGGAAAAATTCCTCCTGAAATGGGGCGCCCACCGGGGGTATTTATAGGCTGGAGGGACCCCGGGCGGTTTTCAAAGAGGGCGCGCAAGTCACTTACGCGACCATTAGGCGGCGCGAAAGTATACTTGGGCGACAGTGAAGGAACATGCGCTATGCATTTGTATTTAAAGCCTTGTTAATTCCATTTTTTATTTTTTATGTTTTCTTCAAAGGATGAATCAGTTTGTGCTAAGTCATTTCCCTATCCATTCCTTTAAACAATGTGACAAAAACGAGCATAAAAAATATTCCCCCATTATATTTTTATCTGAGATAATAAGGATTCGACTCTAAGGAAAAAAGAAAACCAAAGGGAAAGAGGCGCGCATGTGTTCATCGCGCAACTATCATCGCGCATGTGTGAGTCGCGCGGGGCCGGTGCATGCCGGATGGAGCGCGCTGGCTGTAAAAGCACTGGTGGGAAGCCTGGCCTATAAATATGTGATAATTTTTTGCTCATAGCACCTGATTTCTGTATTTTTGAGCTCTCACTGCACATGTGTCCTTCACCATTCATGTTGCTTGTTTTCCGCAGTTTCATAGCTGTCGCACAACTG
Organism: Viscum album; assembly: GCA_963277665.1. Taxonomy (NCBI): domain Eukaryota; kingdom Viridiplantae; phylum Streptophyta; class Magnoliopsida; order Santalales; family Viscaceae; genus Viscum; species Viscum album. Next base: position 1,943,653,759 of record OY728165.1, read on the forward strand.
TCAAGGTATTTGGACTTGCGCGGTTATACTTGCACACCAAAAACATGTGCGGCACATTAACACTTGCGTGACACATACATACTTGCACGCCATGTTTAGACTTGTGCTCCTAAATGCTTTCACCATTTTTCTATATTACTTCAAAAAAATTATGAAAAATAAACCCATTTAAGAGGTAATTTATTCAACTTTTGTGCAGATTCAATGGATCCAAGAAGAATTAGAACGAATGATGAACTGGAAAGAAAATGAATTGATGAAATGATAGAAATCGTTGGATACAATTATTATACCATCTATGATAGCACTCTCCCTGATATGGCTAAGTATCTGAAGAAATATCACTTTGATTTCCCACAATGAACTTATCTTCCTTTGTATGGTTATGGTTATCTGTGAGAATTCATTATTCCAGAAGTAAAGAACTATCTCCCATTTTCATGGTTTCAGAGTTACAACAACATTGCATCAGCAAATATCTCATGTGGAGGAGGATTTATAAATGCTGGAACAGTGGAGAAGGCCCGCATGATGCATCATAGCCCTTGTATGCCAGATATTAAACCTCATAAGCCTGAGCTGCAACCACATTTTTATCCTTCAATCTTCCAAAATGCTCAGATGGATCAATCCAAAGGCTGGAAGAAACGCTAGGATGTCCATCCAGTGGGAGGTGTGAAGCCAACATGGATGTGGGTATACTGAGTACGACAAACCTGTGCAGAGTTTTTCAAAGATCTGAAATGAGTTGCGATATACGAATTTGTCTGGGTTGGGAAAACATATGTTTACAGACATGATAACGTCATGCCTAAGATACTCATCCACTGGAGCCTAGAAACCAATTCATTCCCTCTAACTCATGGATAAGTAGGCATCAGACTGTGGGATGTCCACAGGATCTCAGGGGTTCCAATTTTGGGCGATATGTATGATGAATTCATTCCTCCCAAGGTGACTTGTAATGATTCAGGGAAGACTCCTGCTTTGGCTCGGTATTTATTTAAAATCTTCCCCAGGATCAAGAGTTCAGAGACCTCCTTAACTCATTCTAGAAAGGATATTCATCCAGAGGAGTGGATGAATATATTTCATATTGAGAAAAAGATAAGCATCCAAAGGAGAAGAATCTGAATGAAAAAAGGATACAAGAATAAGAAAATCAAGGATAAGAGGCCCACCCGTCCTACAACCTGCCCAAAACCTGAGAAGAGGGGTGCTCCTTGAACATTCTAGCCAAGACTAGAAGTAGGACAGTTCAAGAAGTGGTGATATGAGGTGAATCAAAGGATCCCAAAGAAGACTCGTCTGGTATGCTTCTTGGCTTTGTGGCTCAACTTTTATCTCCTGCCAGTCAGGGACTCGAAGGGAGGAGTCAGGCTAGGGACCTTCGTTATTGTGGAAACATTGGATGTTGAAAAAATGATTGGGTTGGATACCCCCATTTTATCAAAGATTCAGAGGAGTTTACTTCATGACTTCATGGGTAAATATCATTTATGAATAGTGGAAAAATTCCAGGTTTTATGGGGATGGATCGCCACTCACATCAAGACTTATAATTCACTGAATGGAGTACAAATTCCTGGAAGTTCTTTGAAGCCATCAGTGCAAGCATTCTATGGAGTTTCTCCATTAGATCTTAATTCATTTAACATGAATTTGAGGTTGAGCTTTTTTATGGAATTCAACATCTTTCCGTATGTAAATCTTCCAACCAGGCGGTTTTTTGATGATGGAACAACCCACTTGGATTTGAGGGAATACATGCTAGCTTGCAGAGTCGGTGTGTTAGTTTCCAAGATTTATGGAGAAATCATATGCGAGGCCTATGCTCCATATATATTTTCACATCAATTGAAGTGTCTACTACATATTGCTGTATCTCACCAAGTACATGTCATGTTAGAAAAACATCTGATGGTTGCTCGACAACTGTGGTTGTCGGCGTCAGGGAGAAGACTAGGGTGGTATTTGATCTACCAGATGAAAAAGCGGCACATATCTGGACTACATGGTATGCCAGGCACTGGATAACATCATACCCTAAACGGGTGTTGAATCACCCAGTTTATCAGGTGCGGAAAAGGAAGAGGACTGTAGAGAAAGGAACCCTTCCTCGTGAAGGTGATGCTTCCCCACCTGAAGCTGATTCGCCCGATTCCTCTTCTAGGATTGATTCACCAGATTCCCATGATGGGGATTATGAGGCACAACAAGTGGAAAAGTGACCTCGTTCCTGATATAATCCTCCAATTAGAATCAAAGGACCTACTCCATCAATGCATGGTGAGTTAATTCATTGTGGTAATATAATAAAAAAACATTATAAAGAAATAAGTCTTATTTTCTTATTCTCCATCAATATGTGCAGAAGCTGGGAAGAAATTGAAGTTGAAAATTGTAGGACCTTCCTCGCAGCCTTCTGGTACCCGCACTGAATATCTACGACCAGAGGTTGTCCATACATGGCAGAGTCTATATTTTGCTACTGAAACTGCCTGGCTGGATTTGTCCGAGGGTGTAAAACTCCCTGTAAAAGGGAATCTTGTGGCTTCTATAGATATCCAATATGAGAAAAATCCAAATGAAGTGCAAGCTTACATCAGAGAGATGGAAATGATCATATATTACACTGACGATTCCATTTTTGTCACCAAGCGGGTGAAGGAATTGATAGATCGTAGTGCCGCTGAGGGGACTAATGAGGAGTGGCGCGATTATGTGGCTTATGAAGATGTATGTTTTATTTCCCTATTTTCTTCGCAACTTGATTTCAGAAAAAGCTTTGTTACTTAAGGAAATTATTTTCTTCACATTGCAGCTCGAAAATAAAAGAACATATGAGGTTCCTTCACCGTAGTACTGCCCTGGTGGTACTGCCATTGGGGCTATTAATGAGTCTCGTCGTGAATCGGGCGAGATATCTCCAGGCCATCAGTCCATGAATGAGGATTTGGACATGGTCTTCCATTCTCCAATTCAAGATCCAATAAGGGAGATTTCTGATATTCGTATAATCCAAAAGGACAATGGAGACGAATGAAGAAGTCCACCGCTAAATGCTTTATCAGAAGTGTTAAGTCCTTCGGATAATCATGAATCTATTCCCATGAAATGTTTGCGTATATTTCTGGGGATTGTAGGGGATTCTTCAATTTCCCCTCTGAGGGAAAAGACTAATCCTCTTTTGAGGACCGTGGAAGGTGATGTGGAACAATTGAAAATTAAGGTGACATGCCTGCTCTTAGAGAAGAGATAGCATCTATTCCCAGTATCCCTCCTGCCACTGTTGCAAGAAGAGAAGAACCCACTTCTGGTAAGTTGAAAATGCTCCATAAAATGTTGAATGAAACATCTACTGACTTCCATTATCTGATATTTCATGTTCAACCCATGCATTAGAGCTCTTGGTGGCCATTGCAATCGACACAACCCTTTTAACTGAAGAATTTGTCCAGGGTCAGGGACCGCATGATGAAGGTCACCAAGAAGACACATCAAATGCTCCCACTAGTGAGACTAAAAAGGATTCTAAGATAACATTAGATGAAATGATGGAACTTGGTGTATCTTTCGAAGATTTTTTAAATCGTGTTAAATTACCATGTAATTTAGAAGATTATGGACTTGAGTGTTATCCATTGTCCTATTAAGAACAAATTCATATTACATGTCTAATCGTGATTGGTTAAAATGTGCATATTTGTATGAGCAAGCTGCTGAACAACCCATGCATGAAGGGGGTATAGAGAACCCTACTGTTGCCGATACATTATCATACGTGGAGCTAAACCCAGTGGAGCTTCCTCAAAATCATCCTGAAAATCCTGTCGAAGCTAGGAAAGATAGGGAGGATCCTTTTAAGGTGGCTAGTCTACCGTTGGGTAGGGAATAACAATATTTGTGATTGAACGTAATTTTCAAGAAAACCGATTCTTTTGTTATCCTTTTAAACTAACCAAAGCTTTCAACTGATTATGTAGGGCCATCAATTGTAGTGGCTATACTGGAGGTGAGGCCTCAGCCTTCACCCCAATGGTAATTGAAAGTGAAGAAGGTCAGGTCAGGGGGGAAGGAGTAGAACAGGGAACTTCTGTAAGTGTATTAATCCTAGATTACATGCCCCCCCTGTGATGATGATTTCAAATCAAACCCATAGGTACTTAAGGCGCTCATATTTTCACGATGGAAGGCATGGAACATCATATGGAAAATCATATCTGAGGTTCCTTTAGAAGAGATATCATCGATGATCCCCTGATTGTATTCCTTGATTGTCACGCTAGGACTTGGCGGTTTTTGATATGAAAATATCCATGCCACGGTGAAACAAATTCTTTTAATAAGGGAACCAGAGAAAATGTGTCATGAATATCTGACCAGGGTGAAGCTGTCAACCAACATCAGTGAATTTGAGGCTGTTGTATCTTGATTTGAGGCCGACTATGCTTCCAAAATCAAGGAGTAGAAGCATAAGATCAAAGATAATGTCATCCAGCAGATGCACCTTTAGAAACAGTTCAACTCTGTTACTCGGGAACTTTACCAACTCAATAACTCACTAGAGGGAGCTAAAACGAATGGTATGAATGCCATCATGGATGACAAGAAATCACTCCATCAGGATGAAAAGTGTGAAGTTGGTCGGGTTCATGAGCTTCAAGTAGCTGTTGATGAAGCCCAGGAAGTTGTTCATCAAGTGAAGACTTATGTTGACAGCCTCTTGTAATTTCCTGGAAAAGAGAGGGGACTCCATTTTGTGGATTTCCTTCTAATTCATTTTCATCAAATGGAAATATTTCATTCATCTTCAATCACTTGTGCACATATTTTACTTCTACCTTCTTTAAATTTTACCTAAGCCAATGGGCCTAGTAAGCGTAGTTTTATTTTTAACTAAGATTATTATAAATAACCCTACAATTATTGAATCTTTTAATTTCTCAATATTACCTAAATCACACAAAATGTAGGTTTAGTGAGCAGGAACAAGACTTTTATTCAGAGTTCCCTTGTCTTTTGTGGGCAGTTTAAAGTCATGGACGTCAGACATAAAGAGTCTAATGTTTAAAGATGAAATAGCTTTGACCGAATTAATTAGAATTGACTCAATTCCTTGAAAAATTATCTGAAAATATTTTACCACACTCGAGTATGAGGGAAAAAATGTAAACTAAGACTTAAGAAAATACTAATTTGGTGAATGAAATGAAAAAGTGCTAAAAAAAGAATTAGAATAAATAGTTCATTAGAATGAAGTTACCATTATTTAACAAACCCGTTAGGGGGTTGAATTATGCAGGGCCACCTAAGGGCATCGGCTGCATAGTCAAATAAATAGTATCTTTTGGCTGACAGGTCCATTATTTAGACTACTTATACAAGGCCACCTAAGGGCACATTCTGTATAGTCAGTAAAAGAACTCTCATAAATTTACTTTTATACAGCTAAGAAGCCAATTAATGTTTATGGGGATTAAACATTTCCAAAGTATAGAGTTTGATGTATGGAGAGAGGTACTTGAATATGGAGAAGTTATTTCCAAATAGGTTTTTCTATGAATTGGATGAATGTTAATCCTATGAAGGTCTGAACCAAACATAGGGAAGGAAAATATAAACCATAGACTTTAATACTTTCAGATCATGAAAAATAAAATGAAATAAATATTTTAAGAAAAACTATTTTTTGTGGATCCTTAAATATTTTTATGATAAGACCAATAAGGAAAAAAGAGGCTTTCTTCCCGAGAATGAAGTTACCAGTATCTGAAAAACCTATTAGGGGGTTGAATTATGTAGGTTCTCCTTAGGGTATTGGCTGCATAGTCAAATAATAGCATCTTTTGGCTGACATGTCTGTTATGTAGACTATTAATGCAAGGCCTCCTAAGGGCACGTGCTTCATGGTGAAGCAAAATAATTCTAAGCAATTGGACATTTTGTGACTAGAAGTCAAGAAAAAGGTTATAAAGATATAGAAGTATTAAAGATTAGGATTATGACACATAAATATGGGGATTGTCCAATGTATGCAGAGATACACAAACCAATGATAACCATAATCATGTTGTGGCTGGATCCTGAATTGAAATGTTGGACATCACTATGAATCCCATAAGGATGGGAATAAAGCCATACGTAGTTCTTCAACTACAGTTTAACATCACGTGGGATGAAAATATAGGAGATCTTAGTTTAGGGTAACACATCTTGGATCATTTATAATAAATACACAGTGTGCATTATCATGGGGACTTTTCAGCCAAGGGACTGAAAGTGGAATTTGGGGTTAGGCCCAAAAAAATTAGGGCTGGATTCGAGGGACACTCGAAGGTTCCTACGTATCCCATATGGATGGGAATCAATCCCACATAATTCTAGAAATACCCTATGTACATATTTGGTTCATACATGTGAAGGAAAAAAGGGGAATTTAGTGCAATGATGGCTTAACACAAGATAAAAGGATCAGGCATTTCCATGTATGCACGTAGTCTTTGGAATAAATCATGGTTGAAAAATCAATGTAAATAATGATTCCCTCTCAGGTGAGGGTATCAAAGAATACTATAGTTTATTTTCGTACATGAAAAAAATGATGTAGAGTTTAACGTCATATAACAAGGACGAATGCGAACCAATGTAAAGATATTGATTCTGGGGACGGTTTCACGAATCAACATCGTATGAGATGGAGGTGAACAGATGTGAAGATATTGGTTTTCTGATTGAACCTAGGGAGGTTTCCTACATACCCAGCCTGGAAGGAAAGGATCAAAGTCCACGTAGTTCAATTAAATAATGAATTACTGATCAAGTTGTTCTTGGGGACAACGACCTAGAAAATGGTTATAGGACTTATGCGTGGTTACCGGCCTAGAGAGGGTGTTATGGTTGAAATTTTCTCTAATCTCATGCGAGACATACACGGTGTGAGAAACCAGAGGTAACAACAACCTTAACGATGCATAGTTTAATGTCATGTAGGACATATAAAGGGACTATGAATTTCAAAGTCTTGCAGTTAGGACTATTGGTGCTACACAGTTTAGTGTCATGTAGTAGGGACAAAGTACAGTTTAATGTCATGTAGGAGTATCAATGGACATTCTGTACAGTTTAGCGTCATGTAGTTATGACAATGGGGAGAACAAAATTTAATGTAATGTTGGACAACAAGAGGAATGTTCAGTTTAATGTCATGTAGTAAGGACAAAATAAGACACATTTTAACGTCATACTGGACGTATTAAGGACTGTTTCATAGTTTGATGTCTTGTTGGACAAAATTGAAAATATTTTTATGTCATATTTATAGACCATTTCTGTATAGTTGAATGCCATATAGCATAGAAGATGAAGGGGACATAGTTTAACATCATGTTTGACGAATTAGGGAACTTTTTCATAGTTTAACCTTGTGTGGCACGAATGTTATAAAAATAGTTTAAGGTCATATGTATGGACCGTGGATGGTGCAGTTTAATGTCTTGCTAGACATAAGATACTTCTGTACAGTTTAGCGTCATGTAGTTAGGACGTCATAGTTTAACTTCATGTGGGATGAAAGTAATACAAATAGTTTAAGTTCATATGTATGGACCGTGGAAGGTTCAGTTTAATGTCTTGCTAGACATAAGAGACTTCTGTACAATTTAGCGTCATGTAGTTAGGACGTCACAGTTTAACGTTGTTTGGGATGAAAGTAATAAAAATAGATTAAGGCCATATTTATGGACCATCGATGGTGCAGTTTAATGTCTTTCTAAACATAAGAGACTTCTGTACAGTTTAGTGTCATGTAGTTAGGACGTCACGGTTTAACGTCGTGTGGGGAGAAAGTAATAAAAATAGTTTAAGGTCATATGTATGGACCATGGATGGTGTATATTGTGTTTATACAAAATACTTCTTCAGTAATCTGTCATTGGTTGGAGTAGTGATGAGTCCTTCATCCATTGATATCAAAGAATAAGCTCCATTGGAATAGTCCATATGTGTTGAATAAGGTCCTTCCCATTTTTGGTCAATCATGGGTGGTTTCTTTCATTGTATCATTGGAGTTCTAATAATTAATACCAAATCTCCCTGAATAAATGAACGAAGACAAACTTTTTTGTCAAAAGCTCGTGCTATTTGATTCTGATATACTTCAAAATGGTGCAGAGTGCACAATCTATTCTCATCTAACTGTTCCAATTAATTCAATCTAATTTTATATTGTTCATATGTAGATGATTGATCACAATTGGATACATAGAGAGAGGGTAGTTGAACCTCAATTGGTAAGACTACATCTGTTCTATATACCAGTGAATATGGAGTTGACTGCGCTGCAGTACGGGTGGTGGTATGATAAGCCCATAAAGCATGAAAGAGTTTATCAAGACATGACTTATTATCTTTATCCACCATATTTTGCAGTGTATTTGAAAGAGTCTTGTTGAAGGCTTCTATATATCCATTTTCCTCTACATGATACTGAGATGAATGATTGGATTTGATGTTGTATTCTTGATTCAACTTCTTCACTTCGAATGAACAGAAGTTGGTGCCATTGTCCATTAATATGGTATGAGGGACACCAAATCTGGTAATGTTGTTATATTTGATGAAGCTAACAATTCTTTTAGAAGTAACTTCATTGAGAGTTAATGACTCTACCCATTTGGAAAATAATTTATTAGTAGTAAGAATATACTTTAGCTGCTTGGTCGTAGCTGAAGGGTAATTTCACACCACATCCATTCCCGATGTGGAAAATAGCCAAGAGTATTTAGCTGTATGAAGAAGCTCTGGAGGTTGATGAATGAAGATGGCATGTACATGGAATGAATGACACTTATTTGTGAAATAAACACAATCTTGTATCATTGAAGGCCAAATGTATCCTAGCCTTCAAATCTGATCAGACAGTCTATGTCTAGACTGGTGGGCACCATAGACTCCTTCATGCACTTCCTTCATGACAGCCATTGTCTCTTCACCATCAATGTATCTGAAGAGAACTCAATCAAAAACATGCTTGTAGATAATTTTCTCTAGGTTATCTGGGCCATCATAAAGAGTATTGTTGACCACACATCTCCATATTTGTTCTTTCCTGGCTCTATCAGGTGGAAGTGTTCCATTTTGAAGGTATTACTTGATAGGTTCCATCCATTACGTAGTGTGACCATATGGTTCAGATATGGGACTAATTTCATTGATTTCTTGTATTCTGATTCAAACATAAGTTGAAATTTTATGACGGTGGGAAATACTAATGGTTTTCCTGTCCCGATTTGGATCTACAAGAGCTGTGGCTATATTAGCTAGTGCATCAGCTTGGGGATATTTTGATCTTGGGACATAAGGAAATTTCGACTCTGAAGGAAAATCCGCCATTAAATCTCTGATTTAATCATAAAAAGGGATTAGTTTTTCTTTTCTGATTGCATAATCCCCATTTACATGTTTGATTACCAAGTTTGAATCACATTTCACCTTTAAGTGATTCACTTGTGATTAAAGCACCAACTCCAATCCTGCAATGGGATCTTGGTATTCTGCTTCATTATTTGTACCACCTTCCCACAATAAGAAGGAATAAGGCAACACTGCCTTTTCTGGATAAATGAGTACAATCCCTAAGACAACATTTTTTAATTTAGGATTTTTTATTTTCCTACCTGTTGGACATCTTGAAGGACTATCAAAGTACATTAACCATGTTTTATGGATTTCTTGAATAGAGATAACTTCCTTATCAGGGAGTTCAATATCTTAAGATGTGTCTTCCACTGAAGGTTGTTCAACAAGGAAATCAGCCAGAGCTTGGCCCTTTATTTCCTTTTGAGACACATATTGAATATCAAATTGCTTTAAGATAACCGCCCACCTTGCCAGATGTCCTATAAGAATTGGACGACTTAGGATGAATTTGAGTGGGTTATTGTGAGATACCAATTTGACCTCATGATGTTGCAATTAGTGTTTCAACTTTTGAACTGCAATTATTAATTCTAGGCAGCACTTCTCAATATTTGAGTATCGGGTTTCTACTTCAAGCATAGTCTGACTGAGTTAGTAGAGGTTGTTTTCATTTCCAGCATCATTCTTCTGAGCAAGAAAGGCACCCAATGGTCGCTCTAGAGCTGTCACATAGAGGATAAGTGGTCTTCCTTCAACATGTGGCATTAACACCAGTGGAATCAAGAGATACTTCTTGAGAATATCGAATGCTTCTTGACATTCTTCAGTCCACTGGTAAGAGACTCCCTTCTTCATCAATTTGTTGAAGGGTAAGATTTTTCTTCCCAAATTGGCGATGAAACGCCGAATCTAGGCTAAGTGTCCTTGATTTCCTCTCAATTCTCTTAAAATTCGAGGATGTGACATGCCAGGGATTGACTTTGTCTTATTAGGATCGAACTCGATACCACGATGGCGTACGACGAAGCCAAAAATTTCCCCGAGGTAACCCCAAAAGCACATTTTAGGGGATTCATCTTCAAATTATGTTGCTGAAGTTTGCGTAATATGACTTCTAAATCAGCCAAGTGATTAGAACATTGTTTGGATATGACCACCAAATCATCCATATAACATTTAATAAACTTTCCCAGATAGGGTTTGAAGTTACAATGCATGGCACACTGATATGTTTCACCTACATTCTTTAGGCCAAAGGGTATTACCTGATAGAAAAACACACCCTAAGGGGATCTGAAGGCTATATATTTTTCACCTTCTAAAGTCATCCGGATTTGATTATATCCAGAATATCCATCCATGAAGGAAAGTGCTTCATAGCCAGCTGTCACGTCAATCAAGTGTTCTATAATCGGAACTGAAAAATCATCCATAGGAAAATTCTGATTAAGATTTTTGAAATCAATGCAAACTCTAATTTTTCCATTCTTCTGTTTCACTGGTACAATATTAGCCAACCACATGGGATCATTAACTTCTCTAACGAAGTTATCATTAATGAGATTATCCACTACAACCTCAATTTTTGAAGAATAGGGTGGGTGTGTTCGTTTATCACCTTGTTTGAATCCTCGATGTTCTTCCGGAAAACCCAAATGATGAGTGGAAATATCAGGATCAAGCATTGGCATCCCTATATGGTTCCAAGAATATATATCTCAATTTTGTTTTAAAAATGATATATACATCTCTTGCTCTTCAAGAGTCATGGCCACACTGATTAAATTAGGTTGTGGATCTTCTTTTGTACCCATATTGATTTCTTTGAGTTCATCCCTAGTGGCAGAGATACCCTATTCAAATGCTGGAGGAGAATCCTTGAGATCTTCCTCTTCTTCTTCAACATGTTTTATTTCTTCTATTTCCACTTGCATTGTAGATGATGAAGCAGAATATTCATGATCAGAAGAGATGTCAAAATTTACAAATCTTGAAGGAGAAGATTCCATTTCCGACCCGATTGATGATGAAGGGTCTTCATTAGGTAATAAAGAGGAGATGATGTATTGAGAATCGACATCATCGTTTACCTCTGACAATGATATAACATTCCCTAACCTGATTGGAGAAGTATAGACTTGTTTTATTTCAGTAGATGAAATGAAGAAATCTCCATTTGAACTTTCATCATTGCTTGGTGGATCACCAATTTCTCCCTAGTTTTCTGGCTCAATTGACATAATTGAAAATATGGATATTCCCATAAGAGTTTTCTGATTTGGGTCTATCATGACAATTTGACTGATAGGCAACACATAATCTGTACTCACATGTGCTAATGGGATTACTGGAATCTTTTCCAAACAATACAGAGCATTAACTTTGGTAATCTCCTTTGCTGTGGATTCCTCCTTTCCCTTCATGTGGTATAATTCTGCATCAATGTATTGATATTCACATGTCTTGAATTGGTCCTTATCACCATATAATGTCCCAACATGACCATCAAAACAAAACTTCAGACATTGATGGTATAACGAAGGGATAGTCACATGCCGATGTAGCCAGGGTCTTCCAAGCAAGATGTTGAAGGCTGAGCCTTGATCAACAACCATGAAATATGAATGGGACACAAGATATCCAAACTGATTTCTGAGTGTAGTCTTGCCCAGTGTTTCTTGTTCATTTTTATAATATCCTAGTAACATAAATGTAGAAGGAGATAAATCAGATTCTGTGAGGCCCAATCGACGAAGTGTACAAATGGGCATGAGGTTGACTCCTTCACCATTATCAATGAAAACTCTTCGGATGTCTACTCCATTGACCATTCCAGATAAGTATAAAGGTCTAATATGTCCATGCACGACATCATCTTCATCATTAAAAGATATTACTGCATGGAATTATGCGGGATTATTCTCTACATGGTAGACTTCAGCTGCAGCAATATTAGTCTCAAACTGTTGAGGACTTGAAAAAGCCTCAATGTGTGCCTCCCGAAGATCCTTTGATAAATTCAAGGCATCTAGAATTGGTAACTTGTTAGGTACATGGGACATGTGTTTCAATATATCATACTTTTGATCCAATGGTCTGTCTTTCCCAACATGAACATGTGGATTAGTAGGTGCCTTGGAAGTTGATGCTTTAGAATTTGATGCATCTTGTAACGGGATAGGAGTTGGTAATACTCCCGGCATTGGAAGATTAGACCGATTAGGTCTATTAACTTGATGAGAGGAAGAATATGGAACCATCACCTGATCTTCCTGAATAATTGTACTAGGGCTCATTCTGCCTTGTGTAGAAGAACTTTCTTGTTCTTGTTGAGCTCGTTGAAGGGCTCTACCACGAGTTTCTTCCACATACACAGTTCTAGTAGGGGTAGAATTGGAATAGTGACCCTTGAAAGATCCACGTCTTCCTCTGTATCCTAAACCTTTGGAACATACTCTGATTCGCTTATTTGATAAGGGGAATTAATGCTCATCAAAATCGAAACTACGACTGGAATATCGATATATTAATTGAATCATATTAATAGAACCAAAAAAAACTCTTCATCCAATGAAGACTCTGCCTGATTAGCCTGTTTAGGTTGTTCCGTTTGGAGGGGCGATGCCCGTGAATTTGAAGTAGGTTCCATGAAGTCTTCTAGAGTCAAAGACAACTTAGGCATTGAAACATATTTATATTTTTCTGATTCCTTCTCTTTTTTCAAATCATGTAGTTTCTTTGAGTATTTCCCCTCTGATGAAGAGGGTTTTGCTGTGGAATTCATGGCAGGAGGAACAATTGGTTTCTTCAAATGCATTCTTAAAATGGCATGAGTTCAGATGATCATTTTTCTAACCATCCAATCATCATATTTTTGCACACTTTTTCTTTTGACTTATTTCCATTCGCCTTCCTCCTATGGAACTATAGCAGTAACACATGCTACATGAGCTGAGGAACCTTTTAATTTGTCTTGTCCTGAGTCGAGCACCTTTTGCAGGAGGTCTTTGAAGATAACACACTCTTGGATGGGATTCCCCAACATTTTATGAAAGGTGAAATAATTGGGACGGTCTTCATCTCCTTCGTTGTTTGGCCTTTTGGGCCCTGGACACTGAACTAAATTATTTTCCAGAGCTGAAATGAAGTTACCAGAAACATGTTCATTTTAGAAAGAGTATGTTTTACTCTTCACATCCTCAGATTTTTTTCGTCTTTTATCTCTTTTATCATCTTGATGAAATATCCTTTTTTTGGCACTCAGGAGGTGGATTACTTCGAGAAGATGATGGTTTTGAAGTAGAAGAAGGTACATGTGTTTGTTTAAGCATAAGTAGAGCAGTCTCTGTTTTACCCATTCTCCTTCCTAGAGCTGATGGAATTATACAAGCTTTATCCTTAGCCTTTATAAGAGAATATTCAATCTGTTGAGAGATTGAAGTAAGGTCTTGATACCCTCCTATATATTTAACAGGGATCAACGGTTTGCGTAATTCTCCAGACAGATTTTCCACATAGATTGGAAATAGTTCTTCCTGAGGGAGTGCTAATCTTAGGGAATATGTCAATCCCTTCTGCGGAGCAATGAAATATGAGACACTTTCTTTCTCCCTTTGCTTAGAGTTTGTGAGATCAAAAATTGTTGCCTTTGGCAACGTTGAGCTGAAATGAAGAAGGATGTTTTGGCAATGATCTTCCCACCTCGTAATTGACTGAGATGGATAGCTTCTGTACAAGACAAAAGCTGATCCTTGCAAGGCTCGTATAAAGAATCTATGATTCACTACTTCTTGTTATTATGAAGATCCCATAATAGGATCGCAACAAGACATTTAATGCGTTAAATGCTGTCCATGATCGCCTCATCCATTGAAAATAGGGAATACAGGGTTCCCAAAACCTGATGGGGGAAGGATTGAATCTACCCATTCAGGGTAAGCTCTCTTTTCTGGTTGAACCTTCGAACGCTTCACTTCTATAGTCTCTAACCAAGCTGTTAATGACTCAATTGTAGTTATTAACTTTTGAGAAACATTCGTTTGAACTTGGAATTGGGCAGGTGCAATGACTGGAGCTGGTACAAATGTGGTGGCTGGTACTGCAACTGATGGTAGCACCGCCAATTATTGTTGTACATGAACCATAAGATTAGACCTATGAGGGTGTACTGATAAAGGAGGATATTCCTGATCCATCTCAGTAACTTCAACAAACACCCCTGGCTGACTGACTCCATCACACTTATGAGGAAGAATACCTTGAAGTAATTCTGCATTCATCCCCCTCAATTCCTTCATTTCTTCCTCCTATTGTGAAAATATATTCTCAAGTGAGAGAAATTGGCCTTCTTCAGAGGAATGATATGTAACTTTATTCTTTCCTTTCCCCTTGTTATATCACTTTCGGAGAGGGGGAAGTGGGTTACATGAAGGATTACCTAGATTCTAGGAAATCCTTTGATTTTGTGTACGCACACCTTCTTAATTTGTGTCTGTGCATAAAACTTCTGGAGTAGGAACCTCTTCATCTGAATCCCCTGAGTGAGCCTCATGATCTAGATTATTAGAAATAATGACATTAATGACATTAATTGATGCATAAAACATCATATCCCTTTTATCATCATTTATGTGATATTGTCTTCTTCCATGCCCCTGATGATACAATACCTTTTTTTATTTGATCCCTCGGGAACTTCATGGAGAACTGTAATTTGGAGAGAATCTGTTGATAATTTGGCTCTTCGTTCATCTTGTGGCTTCTTCCCCAATCGAGAGAAGACCGAATTTAGCTGAGGAGGGGATTGATGATTCGAAAGAGTCCCCAGTCCGGTGGACTGGAGTTGTTCTTGCTGCCTTTTCTCGACTCATTGAAGCCTATTTGTTGATTCCGAGGGATGGGTTAAAAGAGTCCCCAGTCTGGCAAGCTGGGGTGGCTCTTGACATGAAATGTCTGATACTTTCTTAAAAGCTCTCATAATCTTGTAGACATTGGTCTGGAAACTAGCTGGATGCATCAATCGACATCCACTTTTATCACCCGGCTCAAAAGACCATTGGATGATTTATGACACAATGTTCACTTGGTGATGTGATTGATCTATACAAGAGGCCTATTCAATATTCTTGTTTGCTTGATTCAGGTGTAATTGAACAAATTTTTCTCTATATTCTTGATTTTGAGAAGAAATTATTGAGGCATGTTCTTGGACAAGCTTTTGATTACAAACAAAACCGATTGACTGTGGCCGGCCATGGGAAATAACATTGCATGAGAGCATTTTCAGCGAGCTTTGCTGACTGGAGAGTACAGAGAAATGTAGTTCTCCATGGACACCCCATACTCTAACATGAATACTAGATGGTGTAATCTTCTTAGTGCACCTAGGAATGAACATTGAAGGGCTCTCTGCTGCTTTTTAGCCATCAGATATCGAGAGACTGATAGAGATTCCAAATCAATCTGACGTTGTAACCCTTCTATTATCATAAGATGGTTTTCATATTCATCATAAGATAATACTTTCTTTTTCAACTGTCAAAGTGTTTTCCATATGTTTTGACTAATATCATGAATTCCATCTTCCGTCAACATCTATGGAATGTCATACTGAGAGTCAGCCAGAGGCCAAATCATGACTGGCACTTCACCCTTCTCCAGTTGTTTTCTCATGTTTAACATTTCTTATTTATTATTCAATGAATATTCTTCTACCTGATTTGACCAGAGCTGGTGCTTCCTTTTTTCTTAGTCGGATTCAACAAGATTGGTAGAGAAATCACTAATCGAACTAGAAGATGCATGACTTTGGGGTGGTTTGGGGAACGACCTACACCCTAGGATATGTTCTGATTGAGAAAGGATTTCACCTACTAGCGATGAATCATCAGACATGACTAGTTTCTCATTTTCAAGTGCCTCAAGATAAGAGGGATTTCTTAGCACTACATTTTCCACTGAAGCATTTTCTAGGAAATTTACATCACTACTACAGAGAGGACTTCCGCAGTGAAATTCATCATCATGGGGAGGACCACCATTGTGGGTTACAGAAAAAGATGAGATTTCTTTCACCTTGTTCTTCTTGCCACACATAGGGTTATTGTAGCGCTCATCTGAAGATGAAACTTCAAGATTGACCAAACTTTCATGAAGCAAGCTTTCATGAGGACGTTTTTGTTGAAGACCATATTAATAAATGTTCCCACTATTGGGAAGTAAGGGAATAGAATATTGGATTCCAAAAGATAATTGTCTGAGGGCTCCAAGAACTCCAGCATCGAGTAAGGCCTTGTAACAGATTGGCTCTTGATCTCTTGACTGTGATGGGAATTTCTTTTTCATAGATGCCTTCATACTCGCCTTGGAAACCACTTGTTGACGAAAGTGGCTACTCTGATGAGGTGTATGTGCCTGATCAGGAGTGATGGATAGGTTAGGCTGACGATCTCTACTCAAATCAAGAGTTTGTGCCTGAATCAGTTGTCCGTATGTAATGGGGGAATACACCCCACAACCCTTTTGGACTGGAACAGATGTGTGTGTCTATTTTGGAGTGAACTGTTGATTTGTCACTCCACTGGTATGGATAGATTAATGTGTCTTTCCCTAAGATTTTGCTAAAGCTGTTATAATATCCTGGAAAGCATACAGAATATGAGCAGGGATTTTATTCTCCTCTTTCACCATTGATAGAATATTCTTGGGTGACTTTAGCTGCTGAAACGGGGATATATGTTAATTACATGCTTTGAGTAGGTGTGTGTGCCTGCTCTTGTCCTCCTTTTCCTATCAGTGAATCCTGACAGTACTCAAGCATGGGGGAAGAGAGTTGATTCTGCCTCATATTTGTTGCCGAAACATTCTGACAGTCTTCTCCGAGTTATACCAAGTGAGACTATTGGTATACTTGATCAATACTAGCAGGTGAATTTGCCTGCTAATTGTACTTTTCCGAACGTGGTTGACGAGATCCATCATGTGTAGTCAGACGAGCCTTCTGACTAGCTGATGACATATAAACAGGTGTATTTTCCTGAATATAGTACTCTACCGGAGTTTCCAAGTGGGATTGGCGTGATGCTTCAAGACGATTCTGTTGAAAAACGGAATTAAAACGGAAGGGTGTATGTGCCCACTCGTTGTTTGCCACCAAATTAGGTTGGTGGACTTCTACAGAGACATCATAGATGAGAAACTGCTCACTGTTGACCAGATTTCACCTCTGGTGATTCATCTTGCCTGCTCGGGTTCGAGGAACCTGAGTCAAACACCTCGATTCGATACCCTCGTCATGTTGAGGGTGCACCGCCACCCGAGTCTGGAATCGATTGTCGATGGGAGCCCTCGGGAATGACTCATGTCTCCATGAATTAATGACCTGAGGGACCAACTCATTCACCTCCTCAGAATATAGGAGTGAATGCTGATTGTGTTCTGGGGATAACGACTTGATACGGTTGGAGACGGTGGTTAGCACTGTCTGCTTCTTGATCGCTGGTCGTCGCTGTCCAGACGACCAGGTTGAATTATAGACTTGGAGGGCTTGTCGAGCGGCCTCCAGAGACTTAATAGTACTGTTTTGACAATACCCCTTAACCAGTGAATTTGATACCCAGCGTTGAAGATGCTGAGTAGGTGATGTCATCCTCAGAGCAGATGATGATCCTGTTAGAGTTGCAGTAGTGGCATTCACAGCAGAGGTTTTCGCAGTAGACGTATTCATGAATATGAACATAAGAGAATCCATTCTTGAAATGAATAAGATTTTTTAAAAGAGTGAATGTTTTATATAACATACATAATCAAGATATGTCCGGCCACTACATCTTTTTAATGAGAAAATATTTCATTGATTTTTATGTTGGCCCTCTCATTGAGTTTAAATAGGGGCCTACAAATAAGAAATGAATCATTTTAACTTGGAAAAGGATTCATGTTGGGTTCACCATTTTTTGTTTCCTCTAGAATTGGGGATGACCTCATTGATTAAAGGTTCAAACATTCCAATCGGTTTCTAATGGGTTTGTTCGTAGAACCGGAAACATCCAATGATTCCTTATCCATTTGGAACTAATTTCTAAAGGCAGGTGCTCATTAGTTGTGGACTGATGTGGCTTAGGATGTTGCCTTGGTTTAGAGGATGGGAGGTCGGACTCATCACACCTTTTTGAGGGGAATTTTTGTCTACTCATATACTCTCTTTACAGATTTAAGTTATGTTCGTGAATCCTTATTACATTACCATGTATAAAATGTTCTGTCACGACCCGACCTCGGGGCCCGTGCCTTGACTACCCCAAGCCCGCCTTCCATAGGCCAGGGGCTGGCGACTAGCACCAAGGCGTAAATCCCGGTAAACAGGGAAGGCATTGCCTTTATAAGTAACAACCACCATAGAGTCAGCAAGCGAAAAGTAACTACAAGTGCAGAAAAGTAAAGGGGGGGCAGGAATACAAGCCCAACTGAAAGTACAACTGAAAAGGAAAAGAACAGCAACTGAAGAAAAGACGGCGGCCTCGTGTCGTCCACTGGAAATCCCACCTGAAGGGTGGGTACAGATAGCCTCCAGGCTCCTCGGGTCCCACGTCTGCTCCGAGCACGTCCCGCCCAGTGGTCCGCCTCCAGGTACCGTCCTGCTCCACTCCCCAATCGTGATCAGCGATGTCCGTCGTCTGCATCCAACACAACAAGGTGCGGGCATAGCCCTTGCAGGGGTGAGTATAAGCTACTCAGTAAGGACCCCGAGACCCCCGAAGGTCTCCCGAAATCCACAATGGATATAGCAAAAAAAGGAAGGTGCAATCACGAAGTAACATCTGACTCGACTTAGGTATATGCCCATACATATACATAAGTCCCCAATTCTAGCTCTGTTCACGAGCTCAAGAACAACTCAATCCACACTGGAAAGAAAGACTCAAATCCACAAAGGAGAGTAAACAGTAAATAGTAAATCCACATAGGATAGTTCAACACAATACACAAAGGAGAGTAACATAATATTCACCTCAACCAGGTATACTTTTTCAGATGACGTCAAAGATGATCACTGATCCATCTAAGTCGTCGGACCCACGAAGGATCGATAGGTACTAACCCCCCGCAAAAGACCCACATAGGATCGGGCTCATACAGAACCTGTAGGCAGTGGCTCACACAGAACCGGTAGTAAGGACCCACACAGGATCGGGCCCACACAGGACCTGTAGCACTGATCCACATAGGATCGCTGAGTGCAGTAGTGGACGCAGTCCACTGAGGATCTCTGCACAGTCGTCGCCGCAGTCCACGAAGGATCTCTGCTCTGTCGTCGTCGCAGTCCACGGAGGATCTCTGCTCTTTCGTCGTCGCAGTCCACGGAGGATCTCTGCTCTGTCGTCGTCCCAGTCCACGGAGGATCTCTTCTCTGTCGTCGAAGTCACAGTCCATGGGGGATCTCTGCTCTGTCGTCGAAGTCACAGCCCACGGAGGATCTCTGCTCTGTCGTCGAAGTCACAGCCCGCACTAGGGTTCCCGCACACAGCGAGCTCATTTAGGAGGGTCCGCTCCACGAGCTGAGAGGCTGATATATCAACTGACACGTAGTCCGAAGTTGATGTATCCAAAAGTTCCGTATCGACAACAGAATCTCAACGCAACAGACGGCGCGTCAATCGGACGCCCGGTCTGACAGTTATTGGCATTTTCGTCCCAGGGGCCCGGTTGGTTTTTAGGGCAAAACCAACCCGACCGTACTCCGCCTGTGTCCGATCCTCGGGCGTAGTATGCCAAAAGTTCCATCTCACTTAGAGGAAACTACCACAGCTGACGGTACGTCGATCGGACGTCCGTAGCTCAAGTTATGAGCGTTTCCGCTCCGAGGGCCCGGTTGGTCTCGTGTACGAACCAACCCGGCTGAACCCAAAGTCTTCCGAAACCTTGAGTATAATATACTGAAACGACCGTTTCGATCCAAGGATCGCGTATCCGCTGACGGTTCGTCAATCGGAGGTCCCAGGCCCAAGATATGGGCAAAAGACCGAAGAGGGCCCGATAACGGGGGTTCTGGGCCCGGGGCGACCCGGCCCGACCCGGCTAGGCTGGGTCCGGTCCGGCCTGGGCGCGGCCCGGCCGACCGGACCGGCCGGCTCGGCTTCTGCCGAGCGGCCGAAGGGAACCGCCGCGGGTTTGACCCGCGGCTTGGAGGAACGCGGCCCGCGTGCTGGGTGGCCGGACCGCGGACGCGGTCCGGCGGTTCGCCGCCGCCGCGGCCGAGCCGCGGCGGATTCCTCCGGCGGCGCGCCGGGCGCCGCCGCCTCCGGTCGCCGGCGCCGCCGCGCCGGCGACCCGGGCCGCCGGAGTTGCTCCGGTGGCCCGTTTTGCCTCCCGTCTGCGCCATAGCTCCTCCCGGGGGCCGATCTTCACTACGGGATCAACGGATCGCCCTTGCCGCACGGTTCGTCGTCGTCCGCCAAATCCGCACAACAAAAAGATCGGCGGAGGGTTGTCGGGTCTTGTTCGTTAGACCCGCACCCTCCGCGTTAGTCATAAACAACGGGAGAAAGGGGCTGCAACAATTTTTAATCAAAGATAAAAATTGTTCACTCCTTTTTCTTTTAAACGGAAATTCAAATTTTTAACCACTTGAAATTATTCATTCCGGTTCTTTATTCAAAAAGAATTAAAACACGGGAATGAATCATCAAGAATTAAATCCCTACCTTGTCGTCGTCGTCGGACGAGAGGTCGTCGCGGATTCGCTCGTCGCGAAAGGAGGGGATCGTCACGTTGTCGCGGAAGAGACGTTCGTCGCACCGCGGGAAAAACGTCACGCCGATGATCTCCGGATCTAGAACAAACGGATTTAATTAATTAAATCCGTTGTCATTGAAATTAAAAAGGGAGAATTAAACGATCTGTTTCTCACCTTAGTTGCCGAACGAGGATCGGTCGCGGAAGAAGAGGTGTCGCCGAAGAACGTCGCAGGTAGAGCCCGTCGACGTCGTAGATCACGGTGTGCGTCTTCGAATTCCGGTTCCGGCGTTCTTCGCGTTCTTCGCGTTCTTCGCGTGGAGGGTGGAGGCTCAGAGGATTCGCACAACGATAGCAATCCTCCAAAATAGACAAGTTTGTCTATTTTATTAATTTGCCAACGAACGCAAACGCGTAAGTAACGACCCATTAAATTCGTTGAATTAATTCAACGAATGAAACAACCCATTTAAATCACGAAATAAACCGCCCAATTAAATGGTCTGTTATGAATTAAGGAAAACGCGTCGGTTGACTTTTTAGTTATTTTGACGGGTTTTCGCGGGTGCGTTACTTAGCGAAAGAAACGGCGGGGCTCGTGCGGGCCCCACCGCACAAATATCCTACCAAGGGGTAGGGTATTTCCGGATAGCACCCTATCCGCTTTAACTCAGTTCAAGTGGCTTTCAAGCGACTTCCAAGAAGCTTAAGTGAAATAAAATAAAGTTGTCGCACAAATTTTATTTTATTTCTGACTTAAAGCCCCAAAATTTAAAAACCACGTCTGAGCAAACGCAACTCCGGAAGAGGCGTTTCTAAGAAAATACCGGCGCTGCGATTTCATCGGTGCCCTCAGAATTCGATTCCGGGCACCGATTCAAAAGATAGAAAAACCCGCTCATCCGTTCACTGAACGTACCCGAGCCAAACTTCGGAAATTGATTCCGGGCACACCGGGCCTCGGAATCAGGTGCCGTCTGAAGCTGCGCTCTTGTAAAATTCCAAAGAAAATTAAGAAAAAATATTTCCTTGAAATTTTCGGGTCTTTACATTACTCCCACCTCAGGGATTTACGTCCCCGTAAAGATACATCAAAAACTAGGGGAACAAATGGGGGTACTGAGCACGCATCTGAGCCTCCCGCTCCCAAGTGCTCTCCTGGAGGTTCCCGTGCTGCCATCTGACGCGCACAAGAGGAATCGACCGCCCACGTAGGACCCGCTCCTGTCGATCCTCGATCTCCACTGGGACCTCCGCAAATGTCGCCCCATCGTCCACGTCCAGCTCCCCAAAGTCGATGATGTGCATCGGGTCGTGCACGTATCTCCTCAGCTGAGACACGTGGAAGACGTCGTGCACCCGGTGCAACTGAGGTGGTAGAGCCAGGCGATAAGCCACCTCTCCTATCCTGCTGAGGACCTGGAAAGGCCCGATGAAGCGTGGAGACAACTTGCCGCCTCGGCCAAATCTTTGTAAACCACGTCGAGGTGAGACACGCAAAAAGACGTGGTCGCCATCATCGAACTCTAGTGGCCTCTGCCTCCTGTCAACATATGACTTCTGCCGGGTCTGAGCTGTCCTCATCCTCTCCTGGATGATCTGGACCTTCTCTGTCGTGGCTCGGACCATCTCTGGTCCCACGAGTGCTGACTCCCCAGGGTCTGTCCAGCACAACGGTGATCTGCAGGGTCTGTCGTACAACGCCTCGTATGGTGCCATCCCGATGGTGGAGTGGTAGCTGTTGTTGTATGCGAACTCCACCAAGGGTAGGTGGTCCTCCCAGCTGCGACCAAAGTCGAGAACACATGCACGGAGCATGTCCTCGAGTGTCTGTATGGTCCTCTCAGTCTGACCATCCGTCTGAGGGTGGAAGGCTGTGCTCAGATGGAGCCGCGTCCCGAACGCCTCCTGCAACCCCTTCCAAAGTCGAGAAGTGAAACGAGCATCTCGATCGGAGATGATAGACGATGGCACACCGTGAAGCCGTACGATCTCCTGGACGTAAAGCCGTCCCAAGCTCTCCACTGAGCCCTGCTCTCTGATGGGTAAGAAGTGTGCCGACTTGGTGAGTCGGTCGACAATCACCCAAATGGAGTCGTGACCTCTGGAAGTGCGTGGAAGTCCAGTCACGAAGTCCATAGATATGCCGTCCCACTTCCACTCCGGGACCTCCAAGGGCTGTACCAAGCCTGCTGGTACCTGATGCTCTACCTTCACCTGCTGGCAGGTGAGGCATCGTGAAACGAACTCTGCCACAGCTTTCTTCATGCCCGGCCACCAGTGCTGTCGTCTGAGATCCTGGTACATCTTCGCCACTCTGGGATGCACCGCCAAGGGAGAAGTGTGAAACTCTCTCAGCACCTCCTCTCGTAAAGAGACTGGTACTAAGTTACGTCCTCTGAAAAGGATGACGTGCTCTGCTCCAAGGGAGAAGCCATCAGGCGCCTGACCTGAGGATATCAGTGCACGCCGGGTCTCACAGTCAGCGTCCCCACGCTGAGCCTCTCTGACCCGGTGTAGAAGTGGAGGAGAGACTGTGAGAGACTGAAGAAAGGTTGCTCCATCTCTATCCACGAAGGATATCTGTAAGGAGGCTAGCTGCTCTGTCGCCTCCTCAAGTAGCTGAATGCCTGTCCTCCTGCTGAGGGCATCGGCTACCACGTTCCCCTTCCCAGGAGTATAGACTATCTCAAAGTCATAGTCCTAGAGGAACTCAAGCCATCTTCGCTGTCTCAGGTTCAGGTCCTTCTGAGAGAAGATATACCTGAGACTCTGGTGGTCAGAAAAGACTGTGAAGCGCTCGCCCATCAGATAGTGCCTCCAAGTCTTCAGAGCGAAGACCACTGTTGCTAACTCCAGGTCATGAGTGGCGTAGTTCTGCTCATGCGGTCTCAACTGACGTGATCCGTAGGCGATCACGTCC
Source organism: Viscum album (assembly GCA_963277665.1). NCBI lineage: Eukaryota > Viridiplantae > Streptophyta > Magnoliopsida > Santalales > Viscaceae > Viscum > Viscum album. The sequence continues at coordinate 1,943,677,835 of OY728165.1, forward strand.
CGCTCCTGCATCAGGACGCACCCGAGTCCAGTCCCTGATGCGTCGCAGTAAACTACGTATCCAACTCCCTCCTCAGGCAACCTCAAGATAGGTGCGCTGGTCAATCTCTGTCTGAGCTCCTGGAAGCTCTGCTGACATCTGTCTGACCACACAAAGGGTTTCCCCTTCTTCGTCAAGGCTGAGATTGGTGCTGCAACTCTGGAGATGTCTGGCACAAATCTCTGATAGTATCCGGCTAGGCCCAAGAAGCTTCGCACCTCCGTCACGCTCCTAGGTGGCTCCCAAGCTAGCACTGCCTCGATCTTCGCGGGATCCACTGCAACTCCCGCCTCTGAGATGACGTGCCCAAAGAAGTGGACCTCACGTAACCAGAACTGGCACTTTGAGAGCTTGCCATAAAGCTGGTGCTCTCGGAGTGTGTCTAGCACAACTCGCAGGTGGTAGGCATGCTCCTCCTCAGTCGTCGAGTATACCAAAATGTCGTCAATGAAGACCATGACAAATCGGTCGAGGTATGGCTGGAAGATCCTGTTCATGAGGCTCATGAACACTGCTGGAGCATTGGTTACGCCGAATGGCATAACCAAGAACTCATAATGGCCATACCGACACCTGAAGGTCGTCTTCTGCACGTCCTCGTCTCGAACTCTGAGCTGATGATAGCCTGACCGGAGGTCTATCTTCGAGAACCACCGCGCTCCCTTGAGCTGATCGAAGAGGTCATCAATCCGTGGCAGCGGATACTTGTTCCTCACTGTCACCTGGTTCAGGCGACGATAGTCGACACACAATCGCAAGCTCCCGTCCGCCTTCTTGGCGAACAATATCGGGGAAGCCCAGGGTGAAACACTGGGTCGGATAAACCCCTTGCTCTGCAAGTCCTCCAACTGTACCCGCAGCTCTCGAATCGCGGCGGGGGCCATACGATATGCTGGAGTAGATATCGGGGCTGTCCCGGGGTACAAGTCGATGTAAAAGTCTACCTCTCTACGAGGAGGTAGCCCTGGAACGTCGTCGGGAAAGACGTCCACGTACTGGTCCACCACTGCAGGAAAAACTGGACTCCGCACGTCCACTGCTCCTAGGATGAGGCTAGCCAACTGATGAGAGATGGGCTGCACTCTCCTCCGCAGAAGTCCATCCTGTGCTGCAAAGGTTCCCTTCTCGCCGGTGAAGGTAAACCTGCTCCCGTCGGTGCGAACACATCGCACCTTGCGCCTAAAACAGTCGATCGGGGCATGAACCGTGGATAGCCAATCCATGCCCAAGATGACGTCGTAAGGCCTCGACGCCGCTACAAGGAGATCCCAGCCGAAGCTCTCGCCGCCTAGAGTAAGCTCACACTGCCGGCACCAGTGCGTAATCGTCGAGTCTGCTCCCGTAGGAGTCTCTAGCCGTAAGGATCGAGCCAACGGCTCAGTCGGAATCTCCGAGCTCCGAACAAGGGCAGAGGCTATGAAAGAGTGACTCGCTCATGTGTCTATAAGTACTGCAGCAAGGGTGGAATAGACACAGATCGTACCTCGAATCATCTCTGCCATGTCGGGGTCGTAGGCCTCCACTGCCTGGAGCTGGGCCTGTCCCTGCCCGCCAGCTCTCTGTGGTCGAGGTGGCCCTCTTGGTGGTGGTGGGGGTAGAGCCTGGAAGCGTCGCCCACCACCCGCTGCTCGGCCAGCTCCTCTGCCTCGTCCGCCTCCTCCCTGCGGACCGCCACGGCCGACCCTCTGCCTCTGCCTGGGTGGCCCCTCCACCGTCTGCTGCTCCTCTGATCGGCGAGTTGGGCAGTCACGAGCCATGTGACACTGCCCGCCGCAGGAGTAGCACAGCCTGCCTCTCGGAAGGATGGCACTCCGCTGTGTTCCCCGCACTGCTGAGCCGGTGTCCTGAGGCCGTCTGCGTGGGGGTCTGGTCTGCCTGGACCCGAGAGTCATCCGTCGGCTACCTGCTGCCGAAGACTCAGCTACCTGCCGCCTTGCGCTAGGTCTCGCCGCTGAAGAAGGCTCTGCCAGGAAGCTCTCGATCAAGAGGGCTCGCTCCAGTACTCCCGCCTGGGTCGAAATGATGAGGGAGATCAGCGACGCCCGAATCTCCTGCCGCAAGCCCTGCTCGAAGGTCTGTGCCCGGAAGAAGGGGTCACGTACCATGTCGGTCGAGTAGCGAGATATGTCAGTGAACCTCGCCGCGTACTGAGCGACCGTCATGCTGCCCAGGCGCAGCTGGAGAAGCTCCTGGATGCGCACCGCTCGGAGGGTGGCCGGGACGAACTCAGAGCGGAAGAGGCTCTCGAAGTCCGTCCAGAGCAAGGATGCCTCATCGTGAACCTGGAGCATCAAGCTCCACCATCGTCCTGCCGCCGCCTGCAGGAGGCTCGCCGCGAGAATCACCATGAGATCCGTTGGTGTCCTCACTAGCCTAAAGATCTGTACCACTGCCTCTAGCCAGTCCTCGGCGGCCTGGGGGTCCGCCTCACCGCGAAACCTGGGCGGTCGCTGGCTCTGAAACTCATGCAGTGCCCTGAGGCGACGTGCATCGTCAGCGTCTGGTACTGGTATCATCGGTGGCTCGGCGGGTAAAGCTACCGCCGGTGCCACTGCTGGCAAAGGGCCCTGCACCGAGGCCTCGTCGCTCGGTGGGCTGCCGTCGCGCCCTACACTCGGAACCCTAGCTGGCTGTCGTCGCGGGGCCATCCTAAAAAGGAGAACAAGAGCACCATAGTCAAAACAGTATACCTGGTGAGCTGGCACAAGTAATCACAAGGAAAACATGATACTTTCATGAAGCAGATCAGTATACCCGGTGAGCTGACACAAGTAATCACAAAGAAAACTTGAAACACACACGCAATCAATGTTTTCATGCATTAAGTCGGAAATCAGGAGTCAGGGACCTGGTGTACGGATACGTCGGCCGCCGCACCAACACTGGGCTCCCTGAACTGATAACCACACTCAATACACTAAACACTATTGCTTCATATAGGAAGAAAAGACGATCAGAGTCTGCGGTAGAACCGACCGCCTCTGATACCAATTTGTCACGACCCGACCTCGGGGCCCATGCCGTGACTACCCCAAGCCCGCCTTCCATAGGCCAGGGGCTGGAGACTAGCACCAAGGCGTAAATCCCGGTAAACAGGGAAGGCATTGCCTTTATAAGTAACAACCACCACAGAGTCAGCAAGCGGAAAGTAACTACAAGTGTAGAAAAGTAAAGGGGGCCGGAATACAAGCCCAACTAAGAGTACAACTGAAAAGGAAAAGAACAGCAACTGAAGAAAAGACGGCGGCCTCGTGTCGTCCACTGGCAACCCCACCTGAAGGGTGGGTACAGATAGCCTCCAGGCTCCTCGGGTCCCACGTCCGCTCCGAGCACGTCCCGCCCAGTGGTCCGCCTCCAGGTACCGTCCTGCTCCACGCCCCAACCGTGATCAGCACTGTCCGTCGTCTGCATCCAACACAACAAGGTGCGGGCATAGCCCGTGCAGGGGTGAGTATAAGCTACTCAGTAAGGACCCCGAGACCCCCGAAGGTCTCCCGAAATCCACAATGGATATAGCAAAAAAAGGAAGGTGCAATCACGAAGTAACATCTGACTCGACTTAGGTATATGCCCATACATATACCTAAGTCCCCAATTCTAGCTCTGTTCACGAGCTCAAGAACAACTCAATCCACACAGGAAAGCAAGACTCAAATCCACAAAGGAGAGTAAACAGTGAATAGTAAATCCACATAGGATAGTTCAACACAATCCACAAAGGAGAGTAACATAATATTCAGCTCAACCAGGTATACTTTTTCAGATGACGTCAAAGATGATCACTGATCCATCTAAGTCGTCGGACCCACGAAGGATCGATAGGTACTAACCCCCCGCAAAAGACCCACATAGGATCGGGCTCACACAGAACCTGTAGGCAGTGGCTCACACAGAACCGGTAGTAAGGACCCACACATGATCGGGCCCACACAGGACCTGTAGCACTGATCCACGTAGGATCGCTGAGTGCAGTAGTTGACGCAATCCACTGAGGATCTCTGCACAGTCGTCGCCGCAGTCCACGAAGGATCTCTGCTCTGTCGTCGTCGCAGTCGACGGAGGATCTCTGCTCTGTCGTCGTCGCAGTCCACGGAGGATCTCTGCTCTCTCGTCGTCGCAGTCCACGGAGGATCTCTGCTCTGTCGTCGAAGTCACAGTCCACGGAGGATCTCTGCTCTGTCGTCGAAGTCACAGCCCACGGAGGATCTCTGCTCTGTCGTCGAAGTCACAGCCAGCACTAGTGTTCCCGCACACAGCGAGCTCGTTTAGGAGGGTCCGCTCCACGAGCCGAGAGGCTGATACATCAACTGACACGTAGTCCGAAGTTGATGTATCCAAAAGTTCCGTATCGACAACAGAATCTCAACGCAACAGACGGCGCGTCAATCGGACGCCCGGTCTGAGAGTTATTGGCATTTTCGTCCTAGGGGCCCGGTTGGTTTTTAGGGCAAAACCAACCCGACCGTACTCCGCCTGTGTCCGATCCTCGGGCGGAGTATGCCAAAAGTTCCGTCTCACTTAGAGGAAACTACCACAGCTGACGGTACGTCGATCGGATGTCCGTAGCTCAAGTTATGAGCGTTTCCGCTCCGAGGGCCCGGTTGGTCTCGTGTACGAACCAACCCGGCCGAACCGAAAGTCTTCCGAAACCTTGAGTATAATATACCGAAACGACCGTTTCGATCCAAGGATCGCGTAGCCGCTGACGGTTCGTCAATCGGAGGTCCCAGGCCCAAGATATGGGCAAAAACCGAAGAGGGCCCGATAACGGGGGTTCTGGGCCCGGGGCGACCCGGCCCGAACCCCCCCCCCCTGGGTCGGCCGAACCGGGTCAACCCGACCCGGCCTGGGCGTGGCCCGGCCGACCGGACCAGCCGGCTCGGCTTCGGCCGAGCGGCCGAAGGGAACCGCCGCGGGTTTGACCCGCGGCTTGGAGGAACGCGGCCCGCGCGGGCCGCGTGCTGGGTGGCCGGACCGCGGACGCGGTCCGGCGGTTCGCCGCCGCCGCGGCCGAGCCGCGGAGGATTCCTCCGGCGGCGCGCCGGCCGCCGCCGCCTCCGGTCGCCATCGCCGCCGCGCCGGTGGCCCGTTTTGCCTCCCGTCTGCGCCATAGCTCCTCCCGGGGGCCGATCTTCACTGCGGGATCAACGGATCGCCCTTTCCGCACGGTTCGTCGTCGTCCGCCAAATCCGAACAACAAAAAGATCGGCGGAGGGTTGCCGGGTCTTGTTCGTTAGACCCGCACCCTCCGCGTTAGTCATAAACAACGGGAGAAAGGGGCTACAACAATTTTTAATCAAAGATAAAAATTGTTCACTCCTTTTTCTTTTAAACGGCAATTCAAATTTTTAACCACTTGAAATTATTCATGCCGGTTCTTTATTCAAAAAGAAATAAAACACGGGAATGAATCATCAAGAATTAAATCCCTACCTTGTCTTCGTCGTCGGACGAGAGGTCGTCGCGAATTCGCTCGTCGCGAAAGGAGGGGATCGTCACGTCGTCGCGGAAGAGACGTTCGTCGCACCGCGGGAAAAACGTCGCACCGACGATCTCCGGATCTAGAACAAACGGATTTAATTAATTAAATCTGTTGTCATTGAAATTAAAAAGGGAGAATTAAACGATCCGTTTCTCACCTTAGTTACCGAACGAGGATCGGTCGCGGAAGAAGAGGCATCGCCGAAGAACGTCGCGGGTAGAGCCGTTCGACGTCGCAGATCACGGTGTGCGTCGTCGAATTCCGGTTCTGGCGTTCTTCGCGTTCTTCGCGTTCTTCGCGTTCTTCGCGGGGAGGGTGGAGGCTCAGAGGATTCGCACAACGATAGTAATCCTCCAAAATAGACAAGTTTGTCTATTTTATTAATTTTCCAACGAACGCAAACGCGTAAGTAACGACCCATTAAATTCGCTGAATTAATTCAACGAATGAAACAACCCATTTAATTCACGAAATAATCCTCCCAATTAAATGGTCTGTTAAGAATTAAGGAAAACGCGTCGGTTGACTTTTCAGTTATTTTGAAGGGTTTTCGCGGGTGCGTTACATAGCGAAAGAAACGGCGGGGCTCATGCGGGCCCCACCGCACAAATATCCTACCAAGGGGTAGGGTATTTCCGGATAGCACCCTATCCGCTTTAACTCAGTTCAAGTGGCTTCCAAGCGACTTCAAAGCAGCTTAAGTGAAATAAAATAAAGTTGTCGCAGAAATTTTATTTTATTTCTGACTTAAAGCCCCAAAATTTAAAAACCACGTCTGAGCAAACGCAACTCCGGAAGAGGCGTTTCTAAGCAAATACCGGCGCTGCGATTTCATCGGTGCCCTCAGAATTCAATTCGGGGCACCGGTTCAAAAGATAGAAAAACCCGCTCGTCTGTTTACTGAACGTACCCGAGCCAAACTTCAGAAATTGATTCCGGCCACACCGGGCCTCGGAATCAGGTGCCGTCTGAAGCTGCGCTCTTGTAAAATTCCAAAGAAAATTAAGAAAAAAAATTTCCTTGAAATTTGCGGGTCTTTACATGTTCTTTCCGTTAAATCTGACAATCATTGATTGATATGAAGGAAATATATAGAATATGTAATATGTATTCAAGGTTCTTCAAAGATATAGAATCATCTGTATTTGTTAGAGATTATTAGTTGATGGTATCCTTAAATTCATAAATTTATCTTGGTCATTATTATGAAAATACTAGTTTTAAAGCCACTCTGTGGGGCACATGATGTTTATTGTCATTTAGGGGGACATAGATTATTTCAGAGTTAGGATCATACCCGCTGATGGGATTCCTATGTATCCTTTGTTTTTTAAAAGGAATCATAAACCACGTAGTTCAAGTAATGGAGTATGATGTTTATGCATGATCGATTTCAAGAAGAAAAATTTCATGATTACTTTTACACTCTATGCTCACGTGAGTCATTCTTGGTGTGAGAATCAGTAGGTATTAGTGAAACCAGACAGTTGTTCCATGCAATGATGTGGGTCTTATGTATGTATGACTTCCAAAATAGATGAGGATTAATATTTACTTTATGGAAGAAATACATGGAAAGGGTCTATAAAGGTATATGTGTTTCATGGATATTTGGATACTCTAATCTTGGGGCTTACTCCTAAGAAAGATGCCCATGTTAGTAGGGGACTTATGATTGGTTTTTACTCCTGAGAAGGAAGCTAGGATGAAAAGGAATTTTGACTGGTTAAGAGAAATTAAGACTATGGATTATTCCTAAGGAGGAGGCCCAGGATAAAGAGATTTGAAAATTTAGGGACTTGGGGCTTACTCCAAAGTAGGATGCCTATATTTGAGACTGGGGCTTATTCCTAAAAAGGAAACACGGGTTATAGGAATTATGGTTTGTGGCTTACTCTTGAGGAAGATGCCCAAATTTTGGGAATTATGACTGGGATTATTCCCGAAAAGGAGGCCCAGGTTAAAGAGGTCCTGGGGCTTACTCCTAAGGAGGATGCCAAAATTAATAAGGATTTGGACAGGTGGTTACTTTCTAAAAGGAGGCACAAGTTAAGGATTCTCTAATCTTAAAGGATGAGGTTGAATTAATGAACTCTCTATCTTTAGTGACATAATGATGTGAAAATCACTATGTTTTGAGAGATATTCCACGGAACTCCTTTCAGATAAAGATGTAAATCAATAAAACATGGCATAAATGGCTTTGAAGAGTGTCCTGGATAATGAATCTTGAATAGGAGAGGTGGAATGTCATAATAAGGGTTAAATAGGCAGGAAGGGCACGTAAAAAATTTAAGAACGTGAAAGTCCTGGCAGGCGTTTAGGTACAGCGTGGGCGCACAAGTATTGATCGCGCAGGAATACATGTGCGACACATGGGTACTTGCGCGATCCTTGACATGTAGAGTAATACATGGGCGATTCATGATCAAATCCTTTAGAATCATCCTGAGGTACTTCCAGAAGAGTGGAGTGCATGTTTCAATGAATAGGAAAGGAGGCGTGCAAGTGTGTTCATTTACCTTAATGTTAAAACATTTAGGTGCGCAAGTGTTAGTGATTTCTAACACTTAGACCTTATTCCTCTTGTTTAGAACTTCCATTATAGGTAATGAATTACCGTTGAAGTGTTTGGAAGACATGAAGAAGAGACTTGGAAGTTCAAGGCTCTATATCTGAATTCTGGAAAAATTCTTCCCGAAATGGGGTGCCCACTAGGGGTATTTATAGGCCGGAGGGGACCCCGGGCAGTTTTCAAAGAAGGTTTTCAAGTAACTTGTGTGACCATTAGGCGGTGCAGAAGTATACTTACGCGACAGTGAGGAAACATGTGTGGTGCATGTGCATTTGAAGCCTTGTTCATGAATTTGTCAATTTTTTATGTTTTCTTGAATGGATGAATCAATTTTTGCAAAGTCATTTCCATTTCCATTCCATTAAACAATGTGACTAAAAGGATTGTCAACAATGAGTTATCTTGGGATGAATGTTTTATAATTTTTCATAGATACATATTGTTCTAAAGTGATACAAGCCTCATTGTTCAATTATCTTCATCTCCCAACACCGAGGTAGGTGGTTTGTGCCTTTCTGTTGAGATTCTTTTAGTATTATGTGCATATTTTTCCAATACCAATGAATATCGTATTGCACATTTTTACTTTTGGTCCTATTGTTCATCTTTTTTGCTGATATGAATGAGTAGCTGATAATTGATTGTGGATAGGGTGTTTATCTATGCTTTGGAAGTATTTCCATGCATGTTTTTCCTGTGTCGACATTTGGGTCTTGCTTGCATGTTTGGATGTTGTTTTCCTTCCAATGCCTAGTATTGTAGGATGGCGTGACAGTTGTTCTGCTATCCTATTGTGATGTATGAAGCTAGCCAAGTAGTTCATGAAGTTTACCTTGGCCGCTATGCACGGCTACACATGCATGAATTACACAGGGCCATGAGAACCTGTTAAATAGACTATAAGGAGGATGGACGTAAGGGCTTCTCCAGAGTGGATTTTTAATTTACGGTGCAAGAGCATAGGTGGAATTGATGTTGAGTGCTTCCCAATAGTGTCTGTAGTTCCTCAATGTGGGCCATAGGGGGAATGTGTCATTGAGTTCTACCCCAGAGCGCCTTTAGTACTGATAAGTTACTATAGAGGGAATTGACAGTGAGTGCTTCCTCAGAGAGTCTATGCTTAAGTAGAACCAGAGGGGTTAGACTGAGTGAACTGCCTAGAGGGTTTCTTGTACTTGTTCGGTAGGACCAGAAGGGATTTGTTGTGACTACATCGCAGAGGGTTACCTTGTGTTAGCTACTTGATTTTTATTCTAGGTAGGACTAGAGGGAATAGGATGTGGGTACTTCCTTGAGGGTTACATGTTGTGTTTATCTGCTTTGATTAGCATTTCATGTTGTGTGTTGATTTGAATGATTTGAAATGTGGAATGTTTACTACTGAGTACTTCCTTGTTTACCACCTTTTATATTTTACTTGACATATATTCACTGACTATTAGGAATAGATATCGTGGTGGTAGCTACTGTGATTGTGTCTCACACCCTGTTTGGGCCATGGTTTTGGTCCCAAACAGATTATACTGTTGCGGGTATAGATAAGGGAAAGCACCCCTCTACATCATGTACTTGGAATTTTGTGGAGCTGGAGATCATGTGACCAAGCTATATCTTATGATGCTAAAGAGGTTATCTTCTTTATTTCTCACATTGGTTTCGTATTGTTGTATTCCATCATTGGGACTTGTTTGTCTGTTTTCCTAGACATATGAATCGTGAATCATTTTATATATGTTCTCCAGTTTATAACTCCAGTTTCTAATGTATGTCATTATTACTACTTCATATCTTGTATGTATTTGTTTACATCCACTTTGTAATCTAACATTGAGTTCATAGTTTCCCCACTATCACATCAAAGGCACTCGCTTCTAGTCGGCAGCCTCTGGCATTCAGGGAACTGCACTTGAGTCCATGTGACCAACCGGGTACAGGGCGCCTCTGGGAGGCTTCTGGAACTGGTACGTTACATTAACCTCTAGCTATATGAAACATTGGATGATATTCTTCTTAAACACTAACTACATCAGATAAAAAGAAATATTTATAGAGCTACCAACTCCCACTAGTCAATGTTAGGACCTTAAAACAACCTTAGAACTTCACAGAATCTATCATCTTCAGAGTTCCCAATGAACTTAATAAATACTCTACATTCTTAATCCACTCGACAACCTCTAACTGAACATGATAATAATTTAAAATATGTAACACTCAATAATAAATATGACCAAAGAATAAATCCTTTGAATATTGCTGGACCATTCTGGGCATCAATTCATGAGAAACACAAAAATCACCATTGAAATCCGAAATTAAACTAAGTCATAATTAGAAACAAAACCTCGATTCAATAACAACAAGCATATAGGGAAACCAAATACATACATAAAGAAAATTTATCCTTTTAAAACACACCATTTGAATTATAAATTTCAAAACATCATTCTTCCAATGTGAATTCCCCGATACCAAAACTAACTATTCAAGAAAAACCAATTCAATTTCCCAAATAATTTCCACTTTCAATATCACTTTAGAAAAATAAATACTGGCCTTTATTTTTCAATCATCCATCCGCAGATACTTTTGAACAATCACATGTGCGGCCAAAAAATTTCCCTTACATCATCCATGAACTGGTTCCCCCATGCACTTTTGGTATATACCCACACACATGTGACATTCCATTTAGAGTACCAAGGTTCACACATCTCTTTTCATTATAAAATCAAAACATATATCAAATTTTACAAAGATAAATTCATTCTATATTAAAACACAATATACCAATTTCGAAGGAATTTGAATGAAATCATTTCCCATTTTAAAAAAATTATTTTTTATAAGTAAATATTACACAAACAGAATCCAAATTGAAACACATCCAACAATGAACTATTGTGATGAGGAACAATATTTGATTCATTAAATCGAATCATGGTAGTGGGTCTTTCCCCATGTAATTCATAACACGAACTAAAGGGTCGTTGTGATAAAGTGATTTTGATTCTCCTACCACACCTACCTCCCATGTCAGGATATATTAAATCTCTATCTCTATAATAACTCTAATAACAAAGGCCCTCATATAATAACATTTTTTCATGAACCAACCTGGGTCCACCCTTTACCGGTTACTAGATCTAGTTTGCGACAACGTCAGAAGGGCATTCCAAATCCACATGGTCTGTTAACTAAGGGAATGTATCAGAAAATAATTGTTTGAATGATTTATTTCAAAAAGTTACAATGAATAAATGATAAATAATTAAAACCAAATGAAAATGAAGAAAAACTATTAAATGAATATAAACTAAATAAACAATTGATTCATTTCCATGTTATAACAAAACATATTGAAAAATAATACAAGAAAAAAAATACTACTACCGCATGATTCCCATGTGACCTATTAGTCACCGCAAACTACAATACCAGCATTGGACAAATAATTAGAAACTAAACAAGGGGAACCTAAGAAAAACATTACATACAACTAAAACAATAATTTAAACATTCACTCCAATAATCTTTGTTGTAATTCCAAAAAAAACCATCGAATAAATGTGTTTACTTTCGTAAAAAATACCATTAACACTTTTTTAACGAAAATTAAAAAAATAGGGAATTTAAATTTTACTAAAAATCACATGAAAACATGTTATTTACATAACCAACATCTATTTTACAACCAACAATCAGAACATGGAATACCATGGATATGACAAAAAGAAATAGGTATATAGTGAAACATATTGTGAAAGAATTATGAATTGTTGTATTCATAAGTTATCCAAAACATCCCTAGATGACCCCTAGACGTATTCAGTTCGGAACCACCAACCATTGTATGGTGAAGACCCATGTCAATAACCAATTGTCTTTCATATCCAATCCTAACCAATGACATAATACAAATAGTGTTTCAATAAATTTATTAGTTCACTAACCCATTTAATTGGGAATGCTAAGATATCTCTACATTACCTTTATTAATATTAACTCTGACTCGTTGTTGTTATAAAACATTGTATGTTGGAGGCCAACACATGAGTGACTCCTCTTACCTTAAGTCCCCCCACTAGACTTCTCTAAACACATATACCACATTATGATATCACATGAGGGAAATAAATCAAATATAGTTGACCCTAATATATATATGTATCACACAACATTATGGAACCAACTAGTTCATCACACCAAGTAATATATAAATCCATTTAGAAAAGAAAATTGAGTAACCAATCAGGGACATAGATATTCCAAACCACATCCTTTATAAAAATTAATACAAACAACCACTTTTATTTGGATGTTCGAAATAAGACATTATAATGACATAACTAATTTCATCTTTAAACCATCTTACAAGAACAATATTTATATTTACACTACAAAACTGGCCCTTAACGTCTGAGCACATGCCTAACCACATCACGATTGTCTTATAGACCTTGACCTTTTTCAAACTCACACAAATTTTATGTCAATTAAAAATATTCCAAACAATGAATAACATATTTATTAACATGTTTTCCAAAAATAGTTGGGGATAAATATTACCATTTGAAATGAAATAGGATTACTTCAAGACAAAGACATAGAATGATAGATGAATGAAGGAAACATATTTGGAGTGTTGTCTTTATTTAAATGCGCATCCCTGTGTTCACCTAATTCACCCATGGATGTACCAACATAAAAAGGAACCCTCCAATGTCTAAGAGAACACATCAACAACATTAGCAGTAGTCACCATTTCCTTTTAAAATAAACCCAACCACTCACATTGTTTAAAGAACAGTAACCATCCCCATAAATTAATAAAACCATATCCACGAAATTTTAATAAACTTATCTAGATTTAAAATTACCAAATCATACACACTAATAAAATTTCAAATGAAACAAATGTCTTCAAAACCTATTTAGGACTAATATTTTCATAAAACCCTCAAATTTCACATTAAAAATATAATTTTATGTCACCAAACTTTCTAGGTTATATAAACTGATTCCTTGTTCATTAATCTCTTTGAAAAAGTATTTTTAATAGATGAAACCAATTCCAATATACTATAATAAGTTAAACAATCATTCCATAGGGGTGGAAATAATGATTATAAAATTATTTACAATTAAATTAATCAATGTAAATCCTTTGGGATTGGAGAACATGGAATCACTAACCTCAAAAAGGTGTGATTATGTCAAAACATATTGAGGAGGAAAAATAGTCCTCTTGTAAAAAAACCTCATAACCTATATTCCATGAAACATAAAATATCATGAAAATTGTAACATTATGTTTTATCCAAATAATATCTCACTGAATGAAAAAATGTAAAATATAGGGGAAGAGTGAATGGAGTGAAAAAATCTATGACAACCCCAAAATCATACATTATAAAAATTAAAATGAATCCATATTAGGATCCCTACATTTTCATTATATCAATGATTATCCCTTAATATCAGGGATTTACAACCCATCAATTATTGTATGGAATGCATCTGGTCCTCTTTTTAATTTTATAGAAAAAATTAAAGGGCTTTATATGATTATATTTAATAGTGGTTTTAGATCCAAATTTCCAATATAAATCATTGATTCTCCCCCAAAATAGAAATCAATTTTCATTCACCAAAATATTCAGTTTATTTTCAATAACATCAATCTTTAATGATCCAAATAATAATTAGCCAATAATATAAAAGTGTTAGGGTATAAATGAGAAATAGGTTCGTAATTAGGATTCATATTAGGTTTATACATGGTTTCAATTTGATTTGAATAGTTATAATTTTTTTTGGTTCTCAAAGTCAATGGTGTAGAAACTATCAATCAAAAGGGTAATCCATATTAATACAATTCCATATATTCATGTTTTGATGAAAAAAACCTGAATGTTCTATTAGTGATGAATATCCCAAAAATCATAAAAAAATGTGGGTATTATGAAGAATATGAAAAATATAATGGAAAAACTCACACAAATGAGGAATAAAATGGATGGATTTGGTCAAATAATGAATATAAATGATTAGTATACTAGATAAAAATGGTGAAAAAATTAAATCAAAAATCAAATTATATCATAAATCATTTGAAAATAATTTAATATTAAAATAATCATGTAACTTCTAAAATTACCATCTACATATTTATTATTTATAAATATAATCAATCAAAAAAATTATAATTTTTATATATATCATCTAAATAATGATATATCCTAAATTTTTTAATGTGAAATTTCCATTTAGTTTATAGAAACTCCCCAAAACATGATTTACCACACTACCCTCCATGTAAAACACTTTAAAAGAGAAGAGGATGTGAAGGGGAATAATTGATCCAAGTCAAGTTATGTAATTTGTAGAATAATGATAATGAATGGAAAAAAATTGAAATTTAATAGAGACCTCTTGATGATATCAATAAATAATATATCCCAAAGATGATTTACATGATGGCAGAGTACATATTCCTTTCAAAGAAATGGAAAATTTAATACTACATGAATGTAAGATATAACAAAAAATGAATCAAAAAACCAAGATATATATATATATATAAATAATAAAAAATTGATGTGTCACAAACAATCACTGAGTGGGGATAAGAGAAGAACTGTAAGATACTATGGGATCCAAAAGAGGGGGGTCAATTAGTGGAACCCAGTATGCAGGACCCTCATACTGGTGTGTGTGATCAACTGGATGTTATTTGTTTATAATAGTTTGTGTGACCATTTTCCCAATCAATGATAGTTGAATAAAATAAGTGGCTAGATAATGGAATAATGATCATTGTTCCGATGGAAAAGGTTGAATTTGAGAAAAAGTGCCAAAGGAAAAATGTTATCGTAGATGTTTCTGAATGACTACAGACATACACTTTATATGATCTTGTCACTGATACATGACATCATGGTGGTGGTATACAATCTTCTGGAAAAGAGAAAAAAGGATACCATCTAAAGGTGTGGGTGGTAGAAGATTTATTGATGGCCTTGTATAATATTGAAATTAAAATAATTATTGATTAGCAGAAGAAGTGGGATGGGGTGGAGAATGAATTTTTATAGTTGGAGGTGGTGGTGTTTTTGGTATTAGAGAAGTATTACCATTATTTTATGTGGTTCCTCTACCACTATAGCTGGGGATTAGTGATCCTAGACAAACACATAGGTGCTCCTCCACATTTCTCACATCTCTATTATAATAATAATGAAATTTCCGATATATTGTTGAGAAAATATGTGATCATTAAGAAGATAGGACTCAAAAAACATCTTCTAGTCTTCCAAATGTGTGGCATATAAACCATTATTTATGTCACCCTGAGTACCAAAAATAATATATTTTAATTATCAATGGCTTATTTAAGGGAGGATATGATATAATTCTAGAATATATAGGCTATGATCACCATGTATTAGGCAATAAAACTCCATTATCCTTGTTTTTTTGGATGTGAATGTAGAAAATATATTGGTGGGTGAAATATTGTGGTGGATAGAAGATAAATTCTCTCTTTTGGTTTTTATGATGATTCAAGATAATGTTTCGAATAATCTCACTCCCAATTGTGGGAATGTAAAATAATTTTGGGATGATGAGGGTAGAGACATTGGGTGGAGTGGCTGGATGAAGAAGAATATTCAACCTCGAAAAAGTGGATATAATCGGTGAAAAATATCAACTGAAAATTTAATATATTACAATGAATTTTATTTTTCTCAATATTTCCTAGTATGTGGGCATGTAAAAATACAAATATTATGCCAAATATAAAAATAAATCTATTAATGTGCGAGTATTGACATATAGAGTCATTAGTATATGGGTGGGACCCAACAAATCCTTAAGGCTCCTCTAATTTTCCCATGCATTGTGGGATGGTAAACTTGAGGACCGAGTTTCTCAATAGGATCATCATCTATAAAAAACACCGTAGTTGGTTTGGCATAGGATGAATCACATCAAATTCAAGGCTTGAATGTGGATGTGTTCTAGAGACTATGGGTGATGGATTTGGGGGAGAATAGATCATAGATGTAGAAGGTCCAAATGATGTGTTGAATGGTAAAGGTACACCATATGTTATTATAGATGGGTCTGAATTAGTGGAAGGTGGAGAAGATGTGACAATTGAACCATATTGTATTATGGGGTCCTTTGTAATGGAATCTACTAGTGACAACATAACGACATGAAGAATTGGGCGTCAAATCATAATAAAGTAGTATAGTGAGGTGGATGATCTTCCATGTAATTCCCATGAGTGTCAATATCATGAGATATTGGGGTGTAAGTCACTCCTCACTAGTAGTTGGAATGATCCCCTACTCAAATAGCTTCATATATATATTCCATGGCCTGAAAAGAAATGTACAAAAAAAATGAATATAAAATAAAAAAGGATGAAAGATGTGAGAAATCATACAATAAATGAACACATTATCTTTGTCTGGAGTATTTCACGTGTGTTGTGCTTGGGATGAAAAATCAAATTCTCAGGATACACATGTCGAGTTGTCGGGTCTATGTAATTTTCAAAGTACTTGATGTTTATCAGTGAAACACGTTGTCTTTATAGTCTTAAAAGGTTCTTTGGGTGTTGTTACATTTATATAATCTTCTATAGAGGGAGAATAAATTAAAACTCACAACATGTACCAAACACACATTTTGTTTTAGTGGACACGAGAAACACTTGTTTGTGTTCCCCAACATATAAATTTAATCAGTTAGACCACCCATGGTTTTTACCGAGCTACCATGTTATTTATTGGAATGGTAAGTCTAGTTGTGTGGTATTTTAGACACATTCACTCCTATATTGGGAAATGGCACCTGAACAATGTTTGTACTAAACCCACATGTTATCAGTTTTCAATGGATGAATAGAGAAAAATGTATCCATGATCATGATGAACATGATGTTTTTTTTCTTGTGTACCTTTGTACAATGATGTTTTATCCTAACACATAAATTGATATAAAAATATCTTATAACTCATCATAAACATATAAATAAATGATAAGTATCAATTTACCTAGATCAGTGACCAAAATGGTGATGAAATGATAACATGAATCATAAAAAAATATCATATTGTGATTGGGAGGTCTAGGAGCATACAACATAAGTAAATGATGTGACTATAAGGGGGGTGGGGCATAAAATAGGTTCATTCTTGGTAGGGTTTAATTCTTTTATAGCTATAATGCACAATTATAATTAAAGAGTACATGTAATGTATGTTGTTTTTTAATATTTAATTATTATTATTTAATATATGGGTCTTATGGAAAACTATTTCAAATTTATTATTTATAATTATAAATAAATAAATTTATATATTTTACTAAAATAAATATATACACATTATATTTAAAAATAATACATGTCATGATTTATAGAATTAAAAAAATATGACCATAACCATTGTTCTGGTGATCAGGGAATGATTAAAATCGGTGACCTGGCCAATGTAAGGGCGGTCTATCATCCATTATAGAGAAGTTTAGATTATTGAAAATTTTATTATCATAATTATTTTTAAGAATATTATCATAAATAAAAATTTAATGAAATAATAAAAATTATGTGGTAGTAATGGTGAAATGATCTGGATGATGTGCATAGATTATCTAAATTCGAACCCAAATTTTTTGGCCCCTAGGTTTTATGTCTTCCAATCAAACCCCATCACCATTGAATGAATTTTCATTGTTTTTAAATTTTTTAATTTATTAATAAATCATGGAAAATTATGTATATTAAAATACATTAATTTATTTTTATTTTAGTTAAAATGGTGTAACAAAGTCATTTTGAAGGACCCGTTCTTGGGTCCTTCATACCTTGGGCTACAACAATGCAATAAAATTCATCCCTACTATCAATATTCATTTATTATTATTTTTTAATAATATATTATTAAAAAATTTCAAATTACATTTAGGAAACATGGTATTAAAATTAATGAATGTAAAGGGAAATACAATTCATTTAAATGAGACTAAGAGAAATTGTAGTCATTAAAAATTGAAAGGGAATATATAGAAGTAGAGTGTTGGGGTTGGCTTCCGTCAAGAGACTAAGTTTAAATTCATTGGACTGACCTATGTTAATGTAAATACCAATAATTCAATGTTATATGTGCATTCTACTATGTAAACAAACAAAAATTAATATATCCCTTATATTGGTACACTTTTTCTAGCACATGATGTGGTTTGGGCAGTAACATGCAATGTCCTTACTCTCTTCCCAGTAAATGCTGAAGGAGGAATTATACCTTTTTATGATCATGTACATCCTACAACTCCTTTTATTATTAATAAGATATATTAAAAACATGAAAATATTGACATGAATACTCTTTATTAGGTGAGAACTATATCGAGTGGTACTATATATTGAATTTATTGATAAAATTATAAAAATTTTATGAAATTTTACCATTTTCAATGTATGTGTTTTAGAATTAATTTACAACTATTTATATTATAGATAATAGTGGGGCCAATATCAATAATTTCATCCTCAGTTGAAATTTAATTATCGCACCCATCCTCATGGTCATAAATTTGAACCATATTAGAAAAACTCTTAGAGTGTTTCTCTATCATATCAATAAGCAACAATAACATTAAGTTTGATCTAATTTGTATGGGGTAATGAAAATAATCATCGTTTATTTTTATCAGTATTTCCAGATGATGGTTCTAGAATTGAATAAGAAATTGGTGTTGTGATGAATGATCATGTGTAGTGTTCATATTGAAACCCCTAACCCATGTATGGATAATATTCTTATAGATAAGAGTACACAATTT
The DNA here is from genome assembly GCA_963277665.1 of Viscum album. NCBI lineage: Eukaryota > Viridiplantae > Streptophyta > Magnoliopsida > Santalales > Viscaceae > Viscum > Viscum album. The sequence continues at coordinate 1,943,696,791 of OY728165.1, forward strand.
AATGATATTATAGATAAAAACCATATAGAGCATAATTATACAATCCATATGTTCAATAACAAAATAGGAATGAGTTGTTGAGGTTATCATGAAAAATTATAATGAAATGAAAAAATGTAAAGGAAAGGACTGGGTAAACTAAGCATGACTTATATTAATGTTTCTTATTTCCATTTTTTCAACAATCAATGCATGTATTTTGACCAATCCTTTCACAAGGAATGAAAAAATGTTTCTACACTTATAATATGACTAATTTGATAGTTTGAAGTAGTAAGGGTTGATACTAATGGAAAATGTGTAGAAGCAATGTTAATAGACATGTAATGTTTTTTATTTCATAATCATGAAAATTTATTCAATATGGGATTGGAAAGTAGTGTTAGATAATATATGATAATTTTGTTTTAAACGAAAGAATGAAATAAATCCTAAAATATACTTGTTGAGGTTACTACCTGATTCGATTATTTTGTTAAATGTTATACTTTTTTATGAAAGTAATTTTAATTTTTTTACCTTGAGGATTCAATAAAAATATCACTTCTTGGTCCAATAACCAGGTTCTTTAAATTTAAAAACCAATCCCATTTTGATTTTATTTATCATTAAAATCCACATTTTGATATTATTACCCAAACAAATAGTGTCATGTTGATCACCCAATGGTCATAAATTAACCCATTGAAATTCTATTAGTTTTCTTTATTTATGTCTTTCTAATTCCAATATAATATAACTAGTGAGATATATAATATTTCCTAAAACCGAATTATAAATTAGAATCGCTATAATAAGGAAAAAATTAGATGATTAATTATACTAAACCTATAATCTTACTAATACCACAATAATTAGTATTTAATCTCTTATGTATATAGTAATGGTGTGTGGATTGTGTAGAAACTTAACATATATCCTGGATATGAAAGTGGAATGGGTAAAGGGTTTAGTTACACAAAAATTGAAAGATAATAGAAGAAAATATTTGGTTTTAATTTTTGGGAGATCAATCATTATATTAGAATCACTTCCCCATGTAATTTCTTACACTGATCATGGAGGCATGCCTCTATAATTAAATATAGATAGAATCAATAGTTTCCAATCAAAACAACACAATATGTACACATGAAAACCATTTTTTTACTAATGTTTTCTCTTGGGAGGTGAATAGTCACCCCACCCATTGGATTTAATGTATCAATAGGTGTTTTTTCACAACACATGGTGTATATTTTTACAATACATGGAATTTAAAATCACTATAAACCTCTAAACACATATATATGGGATTACATAACTTGTGAATGGGAGAAACATGGATTATTCTTTAGGAAGAATATATGGGAGTGTACTCGATATTCCCAATAAAGGCATGGGCATGGTACATGGAATGTGTTTATAAATTACATACAATATATATTAAAATTTATATTATAAACAACCTTGATTTGTGAATATGACTGGAAAATCGTAAAAATTGCCACCAAAATTAAAATAAATAATTTTATTTGTGAATGAAATTATATATGACGAAAACATATATAAATATTCTATCAAATGCATGAATTATATACAATTATTAAGAAAATCAATAGAACTATTAGTTATTTAGAAGTATTAACCAAAATTGTTGGTCGATATAACCAAATATGTATTAGTATTAATGACTTTCAAATATACAATAAAAAGATAGAGTCAGGTGTTGAGGAAATATTAATTTTGGTTATCTTGATTGGGGAATTAACTAAATAAATTATGGATATACAATCTTGAATTTTACAATACCTCTTACCAAAATACTTATTTGTAATTATATGAGATTCTATATAAATTAAATTAAAAAAATGATTCTTACTGATTGAATGTCAGAGAATATTGAAATTCAATGTTCAATAGAGATGTCTATTGTGACATGATAAAATAGTTGGAGAATTAAAAAATTAATTATTATTGTTTCACACATAATCTATTATCAGGTAATTTATTAATAAGATATTTTATTTATTATATATGATTAAAATAAAATAGATGAAAAAATGTGATCATTAATAAACATGGGGAATGACCGTATAATAAAAATATTAAAAATAGTACAATCATTTATGAAAGGAATTATGATCATCATGATTTATTTATTGTTTTGAATCCCCTATTTGTCTTCTTCCACCCTAAAATGTGAGTGATGTTGAAAAATATTCCTATCATTAATATTTAAAGGATGTTTCTTTTATATGGTTAATTGTAGTTTAAACCATTAAATATGAGTTTATGAAACAAAATAAATGCATGTATTCTTAAATCATTATATTACAACAACATTCAATTGATAAATATAAGGAATGTAATTAAATAAATTCTATTTCTGTTAATAAATATCAATTTAAATTTAAAGAATGAAATATAGATATACATCAGCATTTTAAAAGGATATGGTATTTTTAACGATTTCTGAAATTGGTCTACCACTTGATATGAAAATATTAATTGATCATATTATAATACACTTGAAATCCACCATATCCTTATTTATTCTAGCCCATATGTGGAATATAGATAAATCGACTAGTGAAATTTTATACATGCTTCAAGAAGTAGATAAGGATTGGTTGAAAACCATTTTCTTTACCCCTTGAGGTAAAAAGTTTGAAATAAATGGTTAAAGACACCATGGATAATCTAAATCAAAAGCATCGATTATTATTTAATTTTAAAAGAGAAAATCTTTAAACCTATCATAACGAATTTGATGATATATACTTATTTTTTGGAATTAATTAACAGTAAAAAAAATTGCAAATAATTTAATAAGAAAGAAGTTTCATCCTCTTTAGATATATTAATAAAATTTTGAATTTCCACACGAGTGATAAATACAATATCCTTACTAAATCAATGTATTTAAATATATTTCTATGGGAAGAAAATAATGTTTATAGAGTGAACTTAAAAGGATCAATGAAAGGTTGTTTCATATATCATTTAAGGGAACATCACTATTTCTCAACACTAGATAAGGTACATCTATGTTTTTAAAAATATTTTATAGAAAAATTATATCATTGTCCAACATGACACAATGAGAAATTATTTATTCTTTGGAATAAATGTTCTGATGGTAATAAAATGCTAAAAAAATTGTTTAATAACTCATGAATCACAAATATTTATTGTAATGAATATTGAATATGAAAATATAATACGCATACCTGATAGGAATAAAATAATGTTTCTTTAAGTATAACTAATACTAGTTTCTATAATATTAATGATATATTTTTACGTAAAAATAGATTTATGATACTATATATAAAAAATATATAATGGGTCATATAAATAAAACATCTGAAATAAAAGAATCCTGTAAAAATATTAGAGACCGTTAAATATGGAAATATAAATATTCTAATGTTGAATTTAACATTATATACTTAATGATAATCATTATGAAATTCTAGGAAATATTATTGTATTAAATTAATTCACTTGGAAATGATTGAGGTATCTACGAGATGGATTTAAAAAAATAACTCCCTAAGTAGTCATTAATCATACATTTAGAGTAATAGTTATCCCTTACACAAATATCATTATATACACCAATGTATTGTTGATGGTAAGTGGAATATTAATAATGCGTGTTATATATTTATTGAAAAACTATTATAATTCCTTCAAAATAACTTTTTTAAAAATCACTGTGAATAATCTAAAAAAATGATATCCATATTGTCTAATGGATATCATATCAATTTTGATAAGTTAAGAATATATTATAAAACTAACATAAGTTTTTTTCAAAAAAAGTTTGTTAATCAATGGTTATATATACAATTTAACATTAAAACCTAGAGGATAATCTGAGTTAATGATAATATTGTAAAGATATATATTACGCATTACTCACGATTGACTATAATTCCTAAAATCGAGTCTATCTATTTGTTGATTGTTGGAGAATAAAAAAAACACATATAGGTTATTTCACTGGACACAAATGGGTTCACATATGATTACTAAACTCTAATAAGCATAGTGGGGGGAGTATTTTACAAGACAAATATTTCATATAAAAATATATTATTAGAGAGGTTTATTATGTTCACCATAATTGGTGAAACATATATAATTTATTTAATATAAATATTCATATAATGTATCACTCAATGGTAATAACATATGGCTGAGAATTATGAATAAATTTAAGTAATGGAATCCCTGTATGATGATTCGAGGACACTATATTTTGAATATTATTGGGACTTGATACAGATGGAGGTGATTCAATAATGTTTGACATGTATGGTATTAGATGGTTCAATTTAGAAATATTGATTATTGAATGTTTTTTTGACAAAAACTGATTCACCAATAATCATTACTAAATTCTTTTTAAAAATTAAATTTCCAAGAATATTTATATTATTATAATATGTGTTTTTTATTATAAATGATTCTAAAATTAGAGGAATCCTTATAGAATATGTCCTCATGACACAATATAAAGGCTACCCTATTTTATGTGTCTACCAATAATAATTAATTGCGTTAGTAACATCAGTAAATTACAATAATATATAAAGATTGAATTATACATTGATCAAAAAAATTATTCATACTGATAATAGTGTATCATTTTTTGAATAAATGAGTAAAATACGTTAGTAACAGGTCTATGAAAATTCTATAATTATTTGGGTGAAATATTTTTAATAACATATGAAAATAATTATTGTGTTTGGATATATATTAATGATCAAGGAATGAAATTTCACCTAGATAGATGTAATATTACATTGGTTTTTGAGTAACATGATCTAAATAATAGATCAATTTTTATTCTAAATCTTTTAATATTATATTTAGTAACATAGTATATAATATTATAAGTTTAAACAATTTGTGACCAAATTTTTTAGTCATATAACATTCCAAAATAACATGCATGGTAATAGGAAGAGATTATGTGGATTAAAATATTTTCACCAAATTATTGCTAGGAATTCACTACACGATCTCTGAAATGTACAAATGTTTGATATTACTAATACATAGATCATATTAATTGAATATTAAAACAACCGAATATAATTTATTTTAAATTATTTTATATATATCCAAAAATATTGTAAAAAGTAAAACTAGATGAGTTCATGGAGTTTGGGGAAGTGATATTACTAATAATAAATGGGATTGGATACATTTATACACAAAACATAATTTGATCTTGCATTATAGAAAATGAGAATGTAATATGGAAGAGATACATAATAAATATAATGGTTTCCATATCTAAAATATCTGAGTATATTTCACATTCTGATTCAACTTAAGAAGTGATTTTAGAAATATTATTTTCTATTTTTTGGTTAATCTAATTGAAAGTGATATATCATTTAATGTTATGATTTGAAAATGGATTTAGTCCGTGGATAGGCCTCTGAAATGGTAACAAGAGTTGGATAATTGGGGATATCAATAATTTATGATTTTCCTATGATAGTAATGTTCTAGGAAATAGATTTATCACACATAAATTTGGATTTACTTATCCCATACATAGAAACATTGGTGTCTTATAAGTAATACCCATATTTAGTAGAAGAATTTTTTCCCTTGAGAACTAACAGATAATTAGTATTTGGATATAGTGTAATTTGGTGTTTTATTCTGTTAGTTCCCTATAACCAAATACATTGAAATTTGTTACCTGAATATTCAATGGAGTTAATATTATTATATATATATATATTATCACATATTGGTTTCACTTATTCATAATATTGATGTGATAATTTAAAAAATTATATAACTAAATGATAAACTTATATAAGTTCACTATCGTGATGAGAATCATAAAATAGAATGATGTTGTTATTTAAAACTATTTCATGATTCGATAACATAAATTTTTTGGGAACATAGTATATAAATAAATATGTACAAGTACATTAAATTGTATGATACTTATTATAATTATTTTATGAACATAGATATATTTTGAAAACAATGATTTCATTATTTTATTGTAATTATGGATTCATTATTTGTTTCAAGAATGAAATTGTTAATAATTAATAATTTGAGGAAGTATTACCTCTCTATATCTTTATTGATGTTTCCATCTCAACCCTTCAATAGAAATATAAATTTCACATAAAAATCAATGTTCATGTTATAATCACATTTATTTTTGATAGTGAAACAAATACATTTCAAGAAGATAGTTGATGAATTATATTTGAAACCTTCTTTATGATATATTGAGACAAATGGATTGCATTATATAGTGAGCATTCATATGTGATTTTTTACATTTCAGTATTATATTATTTCTCTTGTTTTGTTAAACCATTGTTAGAAAGTAATATTAGTATTTATGAAAAGTAACCAAATTACAATGAAGGAGGATCCAAGAGTAAAACACACTATGTTCTTCTATGGATGTAGTTAAATTCCTTTTAATTTTAATTATTATAATAAATTATAATATATTGATCGATGAATAATTTTTTCATGTTGAAATGATGAATAATATTATGAAGTTCACAAATAATTTTTTAATAAAGAAATTAATAATTATTTTAATTATATTAACATTTAGTATATATGTATTGACAACATTTTGGAGAAAAAATATATTTTATTTATTGAATATTTATCAAATATTGATTCCATCGGTTTTGGATAACATATTTATTTCGTTGAGTAAAATATTAATATGTGTAATAAAATAAAGGCATATGAGTTCGCCCAGACCATGATCTCATTGGTAGATAAATATAAATTTTAAATATGGTAAAATAAAATTTGTTATTACATAATTTAGCGGACACCATAAAATTATAATAATAATTACCATATTATTATAATACACGGTGTTCATAAAATATAGTAAAATTATTTAAGTGATGGTACACAGTAAAATAAAATTTTCACATAATTCCATAAAATATAATTATATAGTAATGACCATTATGTAGGGTTAATAAATAATTCATAATCACTGATCACAATTGACATATCACGTGAACACATCATCACATTTTATTACTAATGGGAATAACACCTTCAAGCACAAAGTATCTAAGATCTAACAAGTCAAGCAATGAAAAATAAATGACTTTTTAAGCTTGCAATGATAACTAAATTGACATTTCATGTAGATCAAAGTAAAATGAGTGGATCACTTATCAAAAAATAATTCAAATTCAATATACAAGTGAATATAAGGTAATAATGAAAAGGTTTTTCGGATGATCAAAAATATATTATGAAATAAAATATCCTCTAACCACGTATTGAGTAATTACGATGATATATAAATTAATAATAAATATAACGTGAAAAAGAGAGTATATTATTGTTAAGAAAGTCTAATTTTAAATAAATAATTTAAATCCCTCAAAATATTATTCCATTATTCATCAAACCTTCATATACACCTTGGAAAAATTTATTTTCATTATACAAAACATTTCTCAATGATATAAAATAGACATGAAAAAATGCTACACAATTTATAATATTTAAATTAATACCTCTTAAAACAGACATCATGAAATGGAAATTTAAAATTAATTAAATAATTGTTAAATAATTAAATAATATATCATATAGGCTGTAAACACTCCACAGAAAAAATAAAATATGTGTTTATTGAAAAACATATCTTACTGAACAGAAATAGGGATGAAACACATACCAGATATCATGAATTTATTGAATATGATTTTACCTCGTGTTTAATAAACATAACCATATTAGTAAACTATTTATAAAAATATATTTATATATTAATCTATATATATTAATATTAAAATCATTTATTATTAATTTATTTGGTATTTATAGTATATTTTTATCACTAGATGTTACCAATTTTGATTACTTTGGGCATGATATGAAAGGATGATGTTGATCCACATTATATGATACAAATTTAACTGTAAAATTATTATACAATCTACATAAATTCATAGTTTATAAATTATTTATTTCATTCCATTAATATTTTATTCAATCTTTTTAAAAATTAAACTGATGACATTGAAATTTTTGTAATTCAATAATATCAATAGATAATGATTCAATAGTTAATTATTTTTTTTAACATACAAAATGTATATTAAATTTGTTATAATATACTTATTATATCAATATTTAACTATAAAATTATTAAATTACCATTAATGAAGGTTGTGATGAAAAAATAGAACTTTTTCATTGGAGACATTAGTTTGCAATTAAAATAGAATAATTTCCATATTACTATGTAATTATTTATTTATATAATTAAAAATTATATTCCACAATATTTAATAATTTTATAAATATCATATTTAAACATAATTAAAGTTTTATGATCATATATGTTTTTTTGGGTGGAGAAATTTAATTATTCTTTCTATGGAGGATATATCCAAAATGTAAACCGAAAGGGAATTGAAATTTTCGAAATAATGAGAGGAATGTTGCAACATATTATTCATTATGAAAATTAATGAAAATTATTAAAATTATATATACAAATTATAAAACCTTTTACAACCATTCATTCCAACTTGGTTTGGAAAACATATACACTGCTGCATGGTGTTGGAGGTTTCCATGTACACATGAATAATAATATAATTCTCTAATGTGGTGGTAATGGTTGATAATGGATATAATATTAACATAATGACAATTTAATATGTTAAAATTTTTTATTTTGTTATATAATAATGTGAAAAATATATTATCATGAGAATAATATTGAATAAAATTATGATTTGATCAATACTCACATGGAGAATTTGAAACTTTTCATAGATAACTCCTTGTAAATTGAGGATTTAGGGAATTTAAAAGGATAATGGTTCAAAAAACGTGGTTTTTGAATTTAGTTGCTGAAAAAAATTTAGCTCTTGATAAGAAACTCTAGTTTTTTGAATTTATTTAACTTAGTGGAGGAAGCATCGATTTTAATGATAGGGGATAGATATTTTGTTAATAACTATTGCACTATCCTAGGAATGATTCTCCACAAGTGTAAAATAACGGATAGGGGTGAGAGATAAATAATAGTAATGTTAAAAATTAATTTTTTATAATTTTTTTTCAAAAAATATGAATTTTTTACTCTGTTTGATATTTTACTATAAGTAATTTTTACCATAGTAACTATGTTTTTACCTCCATAACATATCTTCAAAAATTGTAATTAGTTTTAGTAGACACAATTGATACTGTGAATGTTAACTAATATAAATATGATTATTTCAAATATAATGATAAATTTATAAAATAACATTTTCAATGGTGACATAAATAGATTATAATATTATTTCACATAATGGGTGAAAACATTTTTTCATGAAAATGTTTTTAGATTAAAAATGTTATTTACCATTCAATTAATATTTTTTTACATATAAATTACATTAATCTGAATTTAAAAAAATTATTATTCATTTATTCTAAAAAATTTAAAACCTAAAATCCAACATGTGAATACTAAATTAAATGAAAAAAAAATTGATATTAAAAATTATTTATAGAATTCAAAAATGGTAAAATGATATTTTATTAATTAGAAATAATATTTTAAATTTATAAATATTTTTATTAATTTAAAAATTAATTATTATAATGGATTTATTAATTTATTAGTCAATATAATATCCTCATGTTTTCATAAACATTATTTTATTTATAAAAACAACATTTAGTATTTTTCAGATTAAAATAATTCATTATAAAAAATCCCTAAAATAAAAAATAATAAAATATTATGATTCTGAATCCCCAAATGAAAGTAATTTTTTCCTTATCTAATAATAAATTTTTTCAATTTTCTAACTTAATGTATATATAAAATATAATGAAAAGATATTTTTATAGTATAATGAACATTATGCATTAATTTAAACAATTACATAATTTTTTTAATTAATATAAATATATTATTGTTATCAAAAATATATTTTATCATTATTTTACTATTTTTAGTATCATAAAATATTTAAAATCTATAATATATAAAAAAATACTTTATATAGAATTATTTGTAATGATAAGATTTTTCATATTAGTCATTTTATTTGTGATAATTGAATATTTCTCAATGAATTAGTATAAAAATAAAATAAATTTATATTTATACATATATTTCATAATTTGGTTATATATATAAACATCCAATTTAATATCTATGTTTTAATGATCAAATTTACTTATTATAATTTCACATTATTAAAGAGTATTTTTTTCACATTGCTTAAGTGGTGGGTGTAATGAATCATATGCATCGCATTATTTAAATGACTGAATATTTGTAATTAATTCTTTGGGTATTACAGTCTACCCCCTAAATAATCTTTTTTGTTAAAATTTATATTTCTCAAAAAAATGATTTTATTCAAAATATATTCATTACATGATATGTAATTTATAAATAGAAATACAACTTATTATAGTTGGTCATATTAGGAAACTGATATTTTCCCATTCAATAAGTATATTCCCAAAATTTTTATTTCACTATCATTTGATCCAAATATGATTCCAATATTAATTTTTAATATATAGGGGTTTCGAGAGACATAAAATTCACAACATCATGGTAGCGATCTCATTACAATATTATAAAGAATCATAATTTTTATCAAAATATCTAATAGTATCAGAGTAAATATATTATTTGAAAAATTAAACATAGGATTTCTCATCTATTTACCCCATCAATTTCATCCCATGATACATTAGTGTAATTTTCATGTCAGGTTATCCATCCGTACCATTTAATTTTCCCAAATAATTCATAACAGGTCACAAAGAGAATGTGTACTAACTAATGAATATCTTATTGGGTTTTCAAACTGGGTTTTTATTTAGGAAGCACTTTCCGGAATAAGGTGAATGATGTATTAATATTGAACCAACCCTTTTTTCATTACTATACCTATGTTAATATGTTTCCAAGATAGAATCCACATGTTTGTATAAATATTCAGATTTCATTGCAATAAACCTATTAAATGTATGTTTTAGAAACATGTCAGATTCTTTTTAAGTATTGGTCTTATCCGCAGGGATTTTAATCGATTTATCCTGTCCTTATACATAAAACTAACTGAAAAAGTGCCAAAAAATATGTAAAACATACTTTGATACTAACTATGATTCCCCATTACAAAAACAAAACTAGCTCATATTATACAACATAATCATTTAAAATAGATTTTATCAAGTAAGAGAAATTATGTAAAACATAAATATATTATATTTTCATGTCACAATATTTGTAAAATCTAATAACCCAAGGGTTTAGTTTATTTAAGTATTGTCTTCTTAAGAACATTGTTTTATGATACTTTTTAACATTTTTAAATTATTAAATCACACTATAATCCAATCAAGATTAACTATTGGTTATAATAATATTCATAACATAAGGAACGAAAACATTTGAAATCGGTGAGATCAAATGATTAGTAAGGAAAAAATTGATAACATGTGATGAAGGGCCAGATTATAAGAAAATGAGAGAACATTTGAATCAGATACATATCATATTAAAATAAACATGGAAGAACAAGAGATTTCGAGAAGGAAATATATGATGCTCTACATACTAAAATGTTCAAACATATAACATTGAAATATATTTAAAAATAATGATATAATAATGCTGTTTCATGAAGTATAACAGCATTACATACAAAGAAAATTTCAATTAAAAAATCATTAAAAATCATAACATTGTGAACACAGAAAACTAAATTCATACCAAACTAAATAATATAAACAAAAAAACCTAATAATTTTCATAATCAATTTTGTGAACCTAACTAATAACTTATGGTTCATGATAAATCATGTGAACATAACCAATGACATCATATCCATGATCAATCTTGTGAACATATAAAACTAAATCTTTCCCAGGATCAATCATGTTAATATAGAATGATACATCATGTTTTTTCTTAATATTAAAAATATATATAACCACGCCATTTCTACACTCAAATTTGTGAAATTATCTAACAACATCTTGACCATTTTCAATATTCTAAACAAAGCTATAGTCATTGTTTCCATGATCAATCTTGTGAATGATGATAACAAAATCATGTATATGGTCTCTCATCAGAATGTAGCTAACTGCATGATATCCGTGGAAAAAATAATCTTCTAAAGAGATATGGAACATTAATCAATTCATTTTATAGAAATATAAATCCCCATCTATCACATAGTAATCATATATTTGAGAGCCACATGAAAAAAAATTAATCATATATCAATAAAAAATTCATAGAAGATTTATTTACTAATATTTTAAAAGGGTATAAAATAAATTTACCCAAATAATTAGATCAATATATTCTCTATGTATGATCAAAAAATTATAGTTTTTAAAAATGGAATTTCTAGGGTTTCTGTTGAAAAATTACTCTTAAGAACTGGGATCTTTTGGATATAAATATAAAAATACGAAGACAATTCTTAATTTTTTTTAATGAAACATTTAAATAATTTTTTAAAAATATAATGTTACATGTTAGTTTTAATGATACTAATTTGAAGGTAAAATGATATTTTTTAACCACATTAAAATAAATACCAATAATGGATATTTTAAAGACAAATTATGGGGATTTAGTTGAGAAGATGATTATAAGATAAAAATAAAAAATAAAAAATAAAATTTATTGTATTATTTTTAAAATATAATAATTGAAAACCCATATATGAAATTTTTTAATAAAGTATTCTATAAAAAATAACTAAATATAATAAAACAATAACATTTGAAAATAATGATTTTGGTTTTGAAATAATAATTCTAAATAGTCGAGGAATGAAAAAAATGGGCATTGAATTGAAATAAAAATATAATAGTATAAGGACTATTTTTAAAAAATATTTGTTAATTTTATGATGAAATTTGTATATGAATAAATAATAACTATGATAATATGATTCCAAAAGGAGTTCTTGAGAATTAAATGTAAATCCAAAAAAATAGTCTATTAAAAAAATGATTTTTTCAATGTTTAGGTTTTACCCATCCTATATTAGTAAATCTAAACAAGAATTTTCATAAATAATGAATTATTTTAGAGATTAGAGAAACCCTTATTACATTGGAAAACATTTAATTAGATTCTATTAAATGACATGAATTGATATGTCATGTAAATAAAATTAATTTAATAAATGTTATGAAAAAGGATAAATGTAATTAATATCTTTTGAAAGTCATTCATATCATCTATTTTCAGCTATGTGGATGATTAATTAGGACAAACATTAATGATGAACATTAGTCTATTTTAGAGTATTTTGAATTATGACAGACTAGTTTTGTTTTATTAAATATTATATATATATATATATCGAATAAAAAACAATAACAGGATTATAATTCTTATAATAAATTCTTATTTAACAATAATAAGAATATTATGATCATCCATTAATGTAGAAATAGAAAATGAAAGTTCATTTTCCATGATGGTGGGATATTATCACATCACAACCAATATTTTTATCTTTAGATAAAAGGTAGAAAATAAAGGAATGATTATCAATTTTACATTATAAAAATAATATTCTAGTCTGTATATTTGATAATAGAGTTATCAAGAAATTTTGGATTGTTGAGGTGAGGGAATGATTATAAAAGAAAATAAATTGAAATGAATATTAAGTAAAATGAATGTGGATATTACCTGTTGAATTACTTGTCATTGATTACCTTTTTATGGGTCTTGGGATTGGTTTTTTGGTCATACCAAAGGCTCTCAAAAGCGGGGAAATCGTGTGGAAGTTGTTTGGGAAAAAAATCTCAATATTAATGTCCGAAGATGTGTTAGGTGATAAGATGTTCATAAGTGGTATTTATAGGGGAAGAGATAGGTATTTCATGATTATTTGATTAATTATATTATTACCTTGGATAAAAAGTTTAAATGGGGATGATTCCATGTCTAAATATAGTAAATAGAGAACTATAGTTCAAGATTATTTTTCATATATCATCATTGATTCGCATGATATTTTATTTATCTTATAATATATATATACCGTAAATTTACATATTTCACAATCAAATTTAGAAAAATCAAAAAACATCTTTAAAATAATTTTTCAATTAGTATAGTTAAAATATGAACTCCAATTTATGAGAATAATTTTCTAAATATGTGAAATATATATTTAAATTATAATCATTTTTTTGTTTGAAAATTTTTTATTTAAAAAACATATCATTTTTATCACACTTTGAAAATGTAATTAATGTATCATAAAATTAAATTATAATAAAAGGGAAATAAGACTTAATTATCAGTACAGATTATTATAATATATATATTTTAAACCATAATAGAAATTATGAAATTATAAATAAATATTTTTGAATTAAAAATACAAATATTTTATTTATCAAATATAAATTATTTATTTTATTATTCCTTCATATAAATATTTCATTTTTCATTTATAATATAGTTAAATTTAATTTATACTTTCTTGGGTGAATTTTCTTTTATATAAGTAATAATAATATTCATAATAGGCACCTAACTACTCCATTGGTCATATATGATTTTATATTATAATATTATACTCAATGACTCATGATAAATTAACTATTTAAAATATTTAATATTAAATGAGGCATACTACGAAATCATGGGGTGTTACATCATCCCCCATCAAATAATTTCATCCACATATTTTTTAAAATGTCACCATATGAAATTTTTTGTGTAGTTATTTATGATAACTTCCACTAGTTCACCCACCACATTTCCAATATTTTAATCATTACAAACATCCTTTACTAGTTGAGTCATCTAATTCCTCAACAGCTTCTATCTAGTGACCATAATCCATATTTTATGTACTCATTAAGATAAATGTGGTTTTAATTATATTAATTTAGAAGTTAGTACAATCTTTGGGTCTATTATGTACTTCATTAAAAATGATATGCATAACACATTGTGTAATTTATAAAGGCCATGAAAAATTTTAAAATAATATCCCACAAATCCCGGTATATACTAAATTTCTAAATGCATAATGTGAATGGGGCTTACATTCCCTTTACTTCCAAATCATATAACACCATTCCATGGAGATACATTCATGATAACATAATCTCACACTTGAAATTCAAAATGATTCCATAGATTGTCTGTATAGATCATTTTATAACATTTTTATTATTTTATATGTGTTTGAGTATGATTTACCTTTGATATTATTTCATCCACCATTTTTGGGTCTATCAATTCCTTTCACAGACTTCATCCCAACAAGATGGTTTACTACATCTATTTCCATAAAATGTTCCATATAATATCATCTAGATAAATAAATCTATAATTTTTTACAGTAAAGTCATTCCATTAGTAAATAATAAACCCACATACCTAGAAATTTGAGTATTCATGATTTTAAGATGTCTTTTATTGTTTTAATGGTCTTTTAAGACTACAAGTTAATTTTAGGATGATAGACCGTACTCATATAAATCCATGTGTCTAAAGATTTCAATCGATATTTAGGATTTTTATGTAAATCGTTGATCAATATCACCGAAAATTTATATAGGTTCACAATGATGTCTTAAAAATTCATTTATATAGATATATATATCAGTTTCTATTGGGAAATCAAACCATATAGCAAGGAGGTGTGAAACGTTTGAAGTCGATCACAAATTAATCATATTTTATTAGTCGTGCATGGATTTTATTTTTAATAAACACTCAACATACATAGTATGGTCATCCAAGTTACATGTATTAATATGAATATTTTTTTGAAAACCTTTAGTTCGTTGTCTTTCAGACTTAACCTATTAAGAGTCAAAATATCTAGGTATATAATCAGAATTTTAACACTGTATATTATTGCATCATAAAATTTTATTAAAATCTATAAACATATTAGTTCTACCAGGTTGTATAGGGTTATGTTATATTTTATAATCATCCAAAAATTACCTCTACATTTCGATTATAACATGATAACAAAGCATCTTCCCAAATTTCTATATGTCATCTTCATATATGATGTCTAAATATTTGGCATCATTCAAATCCAAAATATTAATTTTAAAATTTTTATCATAAGGAAGATAAATATTATTACATTACAATATATATAGTTCATAAATCTTTTGAAAATATATTTATGTTTCACCTTCAATGATAATTCGTAAATCCTACTTTTATAGATCTATATACACATGTTCATTGTCAATATTAATCTTGATCAGAAATCCATGATCATTCATTCTCATTGCATCTGCTACCTTATTATCCATCCTAGGTGCTACAGTATTGAATTATAATTCGTTTTAGGTTTCTCAATCAATAATAATATTATATTTTTGAGTTATTTTATTGTGAATATATATTTCCAACTCAATTTATCTGTATATATTTCAAATATTTCCCAATAAAAACAATGTCTCCATATCTTCATGATAAATATTACAACTACTATCTAAAGATCATGAGTTATATAGTGTGGCTCATTATTTTCTAACTACCCTCTTTATTGGAAATAAATATATCATATAGAAACATCCCAATCTATTCTATGATGATTCACTATAAATAGAAAATCATCTATTTTTGAGTTGTAGTGTCATGATCGGGTCATTCACTAATCTAAACTTCTATTCTACAAAACATTAATCACATTCATTTTTTCATATGAACATACCCACTAGGAGTAACATTTTGTATCATTTCATCTAATATGGAATATATTTAAAAAAATATTTATAGTAACATGCTATAACAATTAAACTACAGAACTCTATTTTTTTTTTGTGTTCATTTACCATACATCATTTCTCTTCACAAGATAAAAAGTAATTCAATCTTGAGAGGTCACATGTATAGAAAGGTAATCTTTTTGTAGCTAGAATTAAAACTTTCTAAACATAAAATAAAAATATTTTCACTAAGAGTCTCTAAAACAGCCTTCTTGTTGTTCTCATGGTCCTCAATTATTTTTTTAAAAAATATCAAGTTATCATAAATAAAATAACTAAAAAATATATATTCAATGAGATCTATGTCAATTAGATCCATAAAAATTGACTGTGAATTAGTTTTTCTGAATAGAATTATTTAAATCATTACATAGACATACCTTTTTTGAAATTCTATATTTAGAGTATCATCTTTCATCATACAAAATTGATGATAAAATGATAAAAGGTAACTCATCAAAAAATATTATTCTATATAGATTAGATAATATATTTCATAAATATGTGGAAAATTATACTTTTTATTTATTTTAATTGAAATGGTTTGTCAATAATCAACACATAAAATCATGCATTCATAATTCTTCATGACAAGGAGAACAAGTGATCCCAAAAGAAAAATTCTGGGGAGAATCAATCCCTTATCAACCAATTACAATTTTTAATTCGTAAGATATACTAATTAAAATTTTAACATTCTATAAATGGTCTTTATTAAAGGACTTTACATGGTAATTAAATCATTAATGAAATAAACTACCGTATCTAGAGGATGTCCAAGTAAATCTTCTAGAAATATGTAAATGTATTCTTGAAAAATATGTATATCTTAAATTTTATGATTTCTTTCACATCCGTGGACAATATTTTTATCTTACACTAAAAATACAATATTTTTAGAGAGTTACTAGTGGAATGTCCAGATATGTCTCAGATGATGATGTCTCCCATCCTAAGATGAATGATATTATAAATTCATCACGATTCAAAATTTCCTTATCTTTATAATATATTTCATCTTTTTAATTTAATTTCCAGCCCACAAAAAGGAATATATAAAAAAAACAAATTTATGAGGATATATTTATCAATTATAGGTCTTTTTGTGTCATAATAATAATTGGTTCACCCATATATGGTTCAAAAAATATTTCCAATACGTGTCTTCATTGACAAACCGCCACTCAAGGTGAATTGGAAGCATCTACTTCTTATTGAAAACTAAGAAGATATAAAAGGGTAATATGATCTAGAATAAAATAAAACATATAATAAAATTGAGTAAATTATTAAAGTACCAACCACCACACCAATGTGAACTTCAACATACGTAGTTGTGATCGCATAAGTGTTTCCTTGTTCCCTTAGAATTTTCTGGTTAATATTTCATTCACATGATGGGAAATCATTTAAATAATTCTCCATCACTATAAAATTAAAGAATTAAACATTTGTAGATTCATTATATCCCTATGAATATCTCTCATGGTGGACATTTTATCAAGACTTTCAAAAATCTCCTTTCCCTTCTATAGAAGAAACATGACGTTTCTTTTAATAAGTATCACAAGTTTAAAAAATAAATTTTCTATTCTTCCCTTTATCCATTTTTTCTCCACCAAAATATCATTTCTTCATTTTCCTAAAAACAATTATATATCTAAAATTATTTCACTATAATTATATAAAATTAGTCAATATAATTGTATGATCAGAAATATGGGAAGACTAGTTCCATTTAAACAAATACTTTTAAACCATCAACAAATCGATCTATCATTCTCCGTGGATTATATATATAGTTTGCAGCATGAATCTAAAACCTTTTAACATTTTATATGTACAAGTATATTTTTTAATCCTCTTTTTATAGTCTCATGAATTTTCCCACAATATCTACTCGGTGTTCTAAAGAAAAGTATTATTCTATTAAATGTTCATTAAAATAATTCTATTCCATGTTTTCTATTTCTTCAACCTCCTTTATAATTTTAATCAAAAGACCAAAATTAATCCAAATATCTAAGAGATATTAAATTTCACTATAAAAATTATCCCTTTCATTACATCGCAATGAAAAAATATCGTTTCTATGGATATTATCTACTGATCAACAATAAAGGGGTTTTTAGTCATATTAAATTATGGATGTTGTCATCACAGAATGTCATATAAAATCTATCCTCCATATTATGAATTATGATTCTCCATACATGTAATTTTATTAGTCATAACCTGATTAAATTATCCCAATACAGTTATAAGTTACTCAGCCCTAATTTCGAATCTGACTCCAACATCATTATTTTTCATATGAATGAAATCAACATATAGAAAACTTGATTGGAAACTATTTCCATTCATTTAATGATCCACCTATTTTAAATTTTTTTAAACACTTAATTATGTAATAATTCATACAAACAAACCATCATAACACTTAAAGTTAGTTGATACTTTATGCATATGTAATCTCAGTATCATAAACATGGATTCTTTAAGAATAAACATACTTTTAAATATTCATAATTCTTTTTACTGATAAATTTAATTATCCTATTCATAAGCCCTAAGAGATTAAAAAATCATGAAGACTAATGAAAATTTTAATGATCCATGTTACTCCATGTCAGGCCTGATGAATCAATTTAGTTTTGTTACCCTGATTTACATTCCTGTCGGGGCAACTTCCTCTTTCTGTATCTTTATTGGGATGTATTGATAGTAATTCCAATATAATATCTACCATAAGAAAAATTATACTTTCTAATTATATTTAGATACTTTATTTTTATATTATATTTTTGTCCCATAATATTTTTTTTTCTAATTATATTTTATATGATTTATATTAATTTTCCTTTAATAAATTTTTTTAATATCTTTAAACAAGTTTCCATGTGCCAGTTCCTTGTATTATTCCATTTGAATAATAAACAAAATGAAGTCACATCCCTCAAGACTGATTTGTTTTCTTACTCTGGAATTAATAGATACAAAAATAATTTTTACACTACAACTAGAAATGAAATCCAATATAAATACACCATTGGAATAATCTGTAAATTCCATTAATATAACTACATGTAAATCATTCTGTACATATATGCATCATAATGGATTATAAAACATAGGTATGGGAGAGATCATATTCTCATTATGTTTATGTAATAATAAGGAATCAAATATAAACAAAAAATTAAGGATAATTGAATGGATAAAACCAAATTTCATTTAAACATAATCAAAATCATTATATAGAATAAATATAAGACGAATAAATAAATATTTGAAATAATCAAATGAGAATGATAAATAACCATTGATATTATTCTAGATGAATAAAAACCTAATCTATCAATTATTAACATAATAATTACTCAATTCATAATTTTGGGGATCATAACGATACCATTGTGGCCTTGGAAAAGGCTTATGAAAATAAATAGTTAAGGCCTCAAAAAAACTAATAAATATTTTTTCTCAAGAGACCTACGGATGCATATGGGGACTATATTGGGGAAAACCCTTCCTATTCAAAGTCAAATTCACTCTTAATGTGATCTATTTTAATCAAAATGAACATGTAATTATGAAATGTAAATAAATTTCCCCAATCACTAAACAAATTAACTAATAATTCTATGTCATATGTTGAATGGTATCAAGATATCACATCCAAAGTCAAAATAATCACAAAACTGTTAATTAAATATGGAAGATGGTATCAATTATTATTATTCCAAATTAATTATCGGATTAAACCTAAGGGTTTTGAAATAGAAGAAAATACCTTAAATAAATCATTGATGATTCCTTGAGACAAATAACCATTCTACATTACAAGGAAAAATTATTTTGGAATATTAATTTTTTTGATACAGTTCATATAAAAACATGTATATCTATGAAATGTTCAGGTGTGGAAAATATAATTATTTTTGGGTAATAATTATTTCAAACTAATGTGAAATCCTGAAAATGAGTTTTTAAAAACAATATAAATGGGCCTCATTAGTGTGGCTTGAGGGACATTATAAAAGAGTATTTAAATACAATAAAGTCTTAATTTTTTATATTAGACTATAATTGAGATAATTTGTTTTTCAATATAACAATAATTATTTTAGTAAAGTATTGTGTCTATAAAACTAATTATGGAGTTTACTAGAAAATGGGAATGAAATTTGCAAGTTCATAATAATAGGGCTCGATTATCACAAATAATTGAAAATATAACCTTATTAGAATTGTATTTCTCAATGAAATAAAGTTGAAATTATATAGATAAAATATCTTATACCATTTTAATAGGATTAAAATTATTTATAAGAAATTAATTCATAATTACTTTTGTGTGATGAGTATGATAGTGAAACCCAAATGAAAAATAATAGTTATGATATAATACCTTTTCCTTTTATAAAAAAGATTTATTATATTGTAAATTTAAAAATGAATAACAAAATAATATTTATTAATATATTAATAAAAACTTATATAATATTAATGTGAAATATTATAATATAATTATGTTTATATATGTCCTTATTAATGAGTTATAATATTTAACATTGTCATTTATGAGTGTTCTTTTCCCTGGTTATAAACATTGGTTCACTTGCATTATTGTAGAGAATATCATGTACAATGGTATCAATTATATACAATTAAAACATAATTTTTTAATTGTTATACCAAATATTTAATGTTATTATTTATCATTATTCTTTCAAATGTGAAGATTATTCATTATATAAAATGATAATGATGAATGTTTATTTTTTTGTTGTATTATTGATAATAACAAAGTTGTCTTGTTTTATTAACAATTATTATGTATATATTATGGTTATAGAATAATATATGTATTATAAATTTTATAATAAAATATTATTTTACAATAATAAATATTTTTTTACTTTTCTTAAAGGAGATAATGGAAAGTTAAAATACATCGTCACTGATGGCGGTATATCATCACATCAGGGATGATGTTTTAATCTTTTGAAATTATGGGATATGTGAAGAAGATTAATGATTTAATTTAAATTAAATAAATAAAAATCAATTACATATTATATTATTTATTTTTAATTCATATTTTTATAAAGGAGGTTACAAAAAAATAATAAAATTAATGTAATGGAAAGTAAAATAATGGAAAATTAAATCGGATTTGACCTCTACAATTTTATCTCTTTGAGAACCCCATTATGAGCCTGAGGATTGGTCTTTTGGTGACACAAATGGACCCTAAACATGGGTAAGAAACATGATAATATTATTGGATTTTTACTAGAAAATATTCAAGGCTTATGAGGTGTGAGGAGTAGAGGTTTCATGTTATTGTATTTATAGTAGAGGCGAGGGGTGTATTTTAATTACTTTATTCATTAGTTTATAATTTTTTCACCTCAAAAGAAATAATTATGAGACCATGAATAAATAAAAGATATATAGAAAATTATTTATATATTATGGTTATTACATCATATATTAATCAATTAATTATTTATTTTAATTATAATGTATATATATCTGAAATTATTGTGTTTCACTATTCATGAAATATTCAACAGTTTTTGAAAAATATCACTCTAACCACTATTATTATTTTATAATTTATTAAATAACTAAATCTTAGGAAAAATATTTTCAAAACTTCATAAATTTATCTTTTAATTTAATTACCCATTTATTCAAATAATATCAATTTTAAAATTTAATCTACTTTTATGACATATTGAAAATTTCATTAAGCCACCTTGAAAATGTCTTAAAACAAGAATATAAAAAACTAACTTATTAGTCAATTTTATGAAAACATATTTTATTTTAAATCATTATATAAATTATAATATTATACATAAATATTTATGACATAAAAATATATAATTTATTAATTTATAATTTTGTATAAAATTATTTACGTATTTCATGGTAAAAATATTCCATATTATCATTTAAAAAACACACGTATAATATTTACAAAATTTTGGGTGATGTTACAATTATATTGATCATATTACTATTCCATGTAGTCCAATTATGATTTATGTGGTTATATTTAATAGTGTATAATGGTTTAAAACATGATGTTTTGTGAAGCCTAAACTATTGATGATATTAAAAATGTAAAAGAGAAATGATGTAAAATCATGTGGTGTTAAAAATACCCAATGAGTATGATTTTTATATAACAATGTTTTAAGATAACTCATTGAATAATGTGGTGGATCCTATTGTAATTATTCTCTCAGAGCTTTTAGGTATATTATTTCGTTTAGGTTCTATATATTCCCTTATTTTTTCCATGATTGCAAAGAATGTTGAATATATCCCATAATTTATAAAATTAGAATTATCTATTAAAGCTCATGGATAGATTATACAATAATAAATATTCATTAAAAAATCTAGTATTCAGTTTTCTGGGAACAATCTCATTTCAAATATAGTAGTCATTACCATTTAGAATTTGACACTACACTAGGGACAGACTGGCTTTCAATGTATAATACTAATATAAACGACTACTGAAAAGAAATATCAATTTTATTTAATGGAAAACAAATAATTATTTCCAATTATTGACACACCAACATTATATTCTTCTAGAAGCAAGTCTCATTGCCTTCTTTATGGAAATGATCGGGTATTATGACGAAGGAAATGTAAGTATATGAATAAAACATTTCACTATCATTAAAGAATACATTGATTTATTTTCTGAGTTACATAGATGTCCCATAATAGTATAGGTATATTTATCCAATGAACTCATTTGTATATCCATGATAATATCATAAATCCTGTAAATAATGGAAAATGTGGAGCTTAAAGAATTTAAGAAACATCCCCAATATCTTTTGGAGAAGGAGATTATCCTATAATGTGAGTCTAATTTGGGAGAACATTTTCCCATTTTAATGACTTAGGATGGATAAATTTAGCTATGAATTTATTACAAGAGAACTTAATGGGATTATTTTAAATAACATGTATCATATTCAAAGGATTAAAAATTTATCTAAACAACTTCATAGTGCTGAATTCTTATAGATTATTGATCCATAATCTTATTATCATCAATTGAGGGTAAATAAATAGTATTTTCCAAAGACTAACATCCGATCAAGATATGTTAATTATAAATATTTTTTTATTCCTTTCGACATGAATATTTAAATTTCTATATTTTAGGGATTTGATGAATAGGATATTCAAGGTCTACCTTGATATCATTTTGGTTGTTTTTTTGATGATATTCTTATACATTACAAAATTTATGAGGATCATAAGAATCATATATGTGTTATATTGATAACACTATGTTGGGGGAGGATATTGATAATGTAAAAAAATTTGAATTTTTGTTAGAAAATAATTCCATCAAGGGGAACATTGTAACCAATGAAGGATACATAGTTGATCATTCAAGGAAAAAGGATGTATATATGTTCGCAAATTCAATAATAGTAACTATTATTCATAGTTTTATAGGTTTATATGGATAGTATAAGTGTTTTTTAAACAACTTTTCATAGCTTTATAATCCACTAACGATGTTAAATTAAAATGCGCTAAGTTTATCTAGACAATAGAGTGTGAAGAAAGTGCCCAATAGTTGAATAAGAAATAAGATGTTCAACCATTCTTAAATCTACACTTTATTAGAAAAGGATTCATTGATTTTAGTTACCAATAAATACAAGGTATTTTTTTATTCTTAATGAAAAATTAATTTTTTATTGACAATGAATCTAAAAAGATAATGTATTATTTGAGGAAGTAACTTAGGCTTGACCAAGTGTTAGTAGAAGATCTTTTTTTCACATAAGATATTGAGGAAATATCTTTATTTGGAGTAATTTTATATATACATAGACCACAATGTCTAGAGTATATTTCATTAAAAATGGAATTTGACATGAAATATGGTTGATGATTGTGTATTATTAAAAACTATTATTTATCAACTCTTTATGACTGTGAAAGAGAGAGTAAATTCACTGATGAAATATTTTTGAAAACTATATTGTGTGTAAAATGATGAGGATTCAAGGATAACCTTTAATGAAAGACAGTGTAAAATTTTAAATGGGAATAATATGTTTGGGTAAATAATTAACCTTATCCCAGGTGAATTATAAACCATCATTACTAGAGAATATAATGATACTAAAATGATAATATCATTTGTTATAGAAGAAGATAATGGCTACGAATAATGGGATGTTTGTTGAGATAAATATTTATCAAAAAGTAGTATTCAATTTTTTATGTGGATTTTCATTTAATATTTTCAATAAGTAAATATTGATCTGATGGATGAATCTAATAATTTTATATTTTATGTACATATTTGAAGCTCTAAAATGTATATGGAAGTTATTTATCATTAATTTTTTTGGATTACATGGAATGTGATATTGTCAAATACACTAAAAAGTGTTCAATGATCCAAAAGGAGAAGGTAGAGTGACAAGTTTTAATGGGTTATTTCATCGTCAACCCATTCTAACATTGATGTGGGATAATATCACAATGGAATATTTCAGTAGTATCTAAAAAATTAAAATGAAAACTATGTGATTTGGGTTTTAGTGGATCATTATTCCATGAATTAAAATTTTACCACTATTCAGGATGAATTTTCTTTTCACTAACATTCCAAGATATACATAAAAGAAGTCATGTGGTTTTATAGACTGACACATTATATTGTTCTTTATCATGATCCATAAATTACATAAATTTTTTATATATTTCTTTGACATGATATGAGTACAAAATTGAATTTTAGTACAACCTATCACCCCAAAAACTAATGGCCAAAATAAAATGACATTTCAAATAGTTGAGAACATGGTGTGAACATGATTAGTGGAATTTAAAGGGGTATGGGATGAACTTCTACAATTAGATGACTTCTCTTACAACATCATCTTCCATTTAAGTATTCATGTGGAACCATATGAAGCCTTAAATGGTAAGTGATGTATAAATAATTTTTATTGGGATGAGGTTGGTGATATAATTATTTTTAGGTCATATTTTTTGAATGATTTCAGATAAAAGGTTAATTCCATGCAATAACTCATAAATGATGCTCTATGATAGAAAAAGAGCTATACTTTCAAAGGGACACGTTGTTTGATGATGGAGAAATTTTTTTCCTTTCAATATCAAAATTGAAGCATGTCATATAGTTTGGGATCAAATAGGAGTCTCCCCCTAATTATCTTGGCCCTAATGAAATCATTGATTACATATGAGTCGTGTCATATGTCACGCCCCGAATATACCTGATCTCGAGCCGCTACTACCCTATGCCCGCCTCAGTAGGCCAAGGGCTGGCGACTAGGGCCAAAGGCACAAAAACTCGGGGATGCCTTTTCATAAGTACCTTTACACACACATGCAGCACACTCAATGCAATAGTACAGAGTAAAAAAAAGAAATGCCAAGTAAAGTAAAAGGGAAACTGCTATAAATAAACCAAAAAATTGCATCGGCCTCTATCAGTACAATGTAAAAGCTGATGGTAAACTGAAAAAAGGAAACAAACACACGCCCAACCCGAAAAGTTCCACAACCCAACAACAGTTTAACAAAAATTAAACATTTGGAAGGGTTCCCCACCTAGAACCCGACACTGACCACCGCACGCGGTCCACACTCCTGAACTTTTAAGCTCTACTGATGTCACGACCAACCTGTCTGTCATCTTCAAGGGAACACAAAATGTAGGGAAATCCCATGTAGGGGTGAGTAAAAATACCTAGTAGGACACCCCGATGGCTGGAGGGAGAAACAAAGGAGGTACCAATGGGGGATCAGTATATCAAATAGGGAATGTAGAGGAGTACAACCGAGTGTGTAGTAAGAGTAATAATAGAGAGTCCAACTCAACCCAACAAGACAAAACAGGATGCCTCTTCCAAACACAAGGAGATGGAAACGATGAGAAGATGAACATATCGTCGAGTCTTAGCTACCTATAGCAAGAGAGTATACTCGTCCAACTATGAGAAGCTAGACCTAGAAAGCACATGGCATACCCCGGACGTCTTCGCCTCTCTTGAAAGGAGAGTAACCCAACCCAAGAAGTGGGTACTGGAATAAGGTATATACATATCTATATGAACAATCAAGGAGCCTGAACAAGATCGTAAGGTTATATCCATCCCATAGCTCATCCAAAGAATGTGAGTCTCCAACAGGCCCAGAAGTAACCATCATCGATGCCCAGCATCCCACACGTCTACCCCGAACTGCAAGCCATGGGGATCAAATCAACGCACTATGACACTATCTGCTTTGGGAGACACTGACTTGCCCGCATGGTTTTAGATCACGTCACAAGGAAGAGTCATGGTGGGGAATGTTCCCCTCGTACTTGAGAGTTCTAGGTGAAGTCAAAATACACCTCGTCTTTGTAACATAGTCGAGGGGTCTGCACAAAGTCAAAGTTGTCACATCACTGACCCGTACAAACGAGGGTCTCTCTCTAGTAGTCACGAGTTAAAGCCACATAGTAGCCTAGTATAAAGGACTGAGTCTGTTAAACCAATGGGTGACCCAATTCCCAGCCATTCTAGAGGGGGATTTATAATAAGTTATTGGGTGACCTACTACCCAGCCTTGCTGGAGGGTAAACCCTAACAAGATATCGGGTAACCCACTACCAAGACCTTCTAGAGGGTAAACACTAAAAAGATATTGGGTGACCCACTACACAGACCTACTAGAGGGTAAACCCTAATACATCATTAGGTGATCCATTGCCCAGCCCTGCTGGAGGGTAAACCCAGAATAAGTCGACATGTGACCCACTACCCAGCCCTGCTGGAGGGCAGACTTGGAACAAGATGACAAGCGACCCACTACACAGCCCTGCTTAAGGGTTGTAGCTCAACAGTCATCGGGTGACCCACTACCCTGTCTCTACTGGAGGGAAAACCTTGAGAAGTAAATGAGTAACCCACTACCCAACCATGATGGAGGATAAACCCAAAGAAAGTGATGAGTAACCCACTACCCAACCCTGCTAGATGGTAAAACATGATCTTCTCTGTCCATTTCTACTGGATGGTACAACACTATCCAACAGAACATGGAGTGGGTATTGCGCAACCACACAACTCCAGAGAAAAACCAGGGGAAACCACTCAACCCTGCTGGTCTAAATCATCATGAACATGACCGGGGAGATACTCAACCCGACTATTCAACCAAACGAGAACAGAGCCAGGTGAAAATTAAAACCTTCTGGTCAACAGACGAGAACCGAGGAAACCTCTACATTGCGAGGGATCAAAAGAACCTAAAGCAGAACCCGACACGAATCTGGGACCCACACAATGTGTGGCCCCAAGTCAACCCCAACCAAGCACTCAAATGTTCTTAGGTGAAGTCATACACATGTACCTCCCAGTCTTCTCGCATTCTCCCAGAGTATGCCACGTCTCTAGCCAAAAAGGCTAACGTGCACACGACACCCATCGTCAACGTGAAGGAAAAAATGTAACAACCCCAACATGCCACCTCAACAGCTGAGGCACAACCAACCATATCTCTTTAAACACAAAAATCACTTTCATAGGAGTGAACATGATCACACGCCAAGGTTTCTCTACAAACATGGTAGAAGAACTGCCACTGGGGAACCTAACATATTTCCACATTTAATAAGATGGCGTAAGAGGCTCTGCTCTCCTAAATAGAATACACCATTGTAATCCTCATAGAAAAACACACGAGATATAAAACGTACTCGCCTCAAACAGATATCCAATATAAAAGTCACAAATAATGCTTAATGCTTGAATGGAATCACGTGGTCCCGAGCCCCAGCCCTGAAAATAGTCGGGCGCATCGCACCATTGCGATCCCCTCAGAAAAACACAGCTAAAGGACAGTTCACTTGATTGGAATAGATATCTGGAGAAAAAGATGCATTCCAGTGCACCGTAAATGAGCGGTGCTACGTGGGACACACATCCTGGTCCCGAAACACAACGAAGGGATCACACCATTGTGTTCCTCTTGAAAAAGTAAAAATGATGGACTATTCACTTGTCCAAAATGGACACCCATTGATAAAGTCGGAAATCACCATCAACTACAGAAATATCCCTCGCAGGGCTCGCACCAGCGTGCAGAATTAAAGCAGACAGACTGTGCCAATGCAATGACCTCATAAAAACACCTAAAATTGACTTCTCTAACGCCCCGAACGGACATCCAAGGTCAATAGACCAGCCATGGTGCCCACACCTCAACTCTGGATTCAATGCCCAAAACCACACTAGAAAACTATGCCTCAGAAATAGGGTCCCCACACCACTGACGGCGATCAAAACAGACGTCAGACGCGTCCGCGCTGACCAAAACAAGATCCCCTGGAAGAACATCAATTCAATTAAAGATGCGTCCACCTCTGAGGCCCCTAGTTTCGGGAATTAAAAATTCTGGAAACTATCTCAAAAGGTTCCCCTTGACACGAGGTCCACGCAGCCTTAGACGGCATGCGAAACGGACGTCCGTAGCCAAAGATTCGGGCGTCAGAATTTTTAAGGGGAAAACCCCATTGGGTCGGACCGGCCTGGTCCAGCAGGTCCGCCTCGCTCGGGCCAGCCCTCACCGTAGCGCCAACCGTGTCCCAGCCGCATGATGTGGCACGCCTCCACCAACCGGCCGACATGGCTGGTCCTCTTTTTCCACGGATACCCGCAGGACGCGGCTCTGTGTCTGCCTTCGCGGTCGCAACGCGACCGCGCTCGCCGCGCCCTGCCAGTGCCCTCGGCATGCCGCCGCCGAGCCGAAGGGTGACGCTGCCTACCCTCCTCTAATGCAGCCGCTGTCCATGAGCCGCCGCCACCATCTTGAAGCTGCCTCCGCCACTTGGAGCCGCCGAAAACCACCATATGCCGAAAACAAACCCAATACACACAGAAATTTGGCGGACAATTGCGATCACCTCAGAACTCTGAATTCAATTTTGGAAGAAGCATCAGAAAGCTCAGAACTTACTCTACACGAATATGGTCTTGGATCAAAGATTGGGAAAAAATTAGACACTAAAATCCCAGTTCAATATAGGTGTAGAAATTTAATAACGGGAACAAATCCTCCTACCTCATGCGCGTTGCCCGACGCTTTTCCGTCGACCCGCAAGATTGGTCATGCCTCGCCGAAGCTACCTCACTAGAGTGGAGGAGGAGAGGGTGGGGGTACCGCCTACTGCTGTTTAGGAGAATAAGAAGATGATGATGATGGAGGGGGTGTGTTTTTTTAGAAAACACTTAAACCCCCCGCCCGGCACGCCCCCCGACTCTACTCCCTACACAGAGAAAAAAGAGAACGCCCATGGGGTAAACACAACGCTCCAAGCACAATAGTGGTCTTAGAATTATAATCTAAGGCCATGTTTAAAAGTTTTAAAATGTAACGATAGACCCCACTAAATTACAAAAATGCCCTTGGTTCCGTTTTTCACATAAGGCCTGCACCCGTGGAAGTTACACCCCTCCTACGGTAAATGGCTCTTTCTAGACTCAACGGTGCCCTATGTTTCCCAATCCAAGCCACTGTTTAAGAGATACTTGAGTTAATTTGTTAAAGGAATTAATTAATTATTTGACTTAATTGTTTCACGTTCCGATAGCGAGAGAGGGGTCCAAATGTCCCGTTTCAACTTGTTTTATGTCCTTCCTAGGGTAAAACCCCATTCCGGACCCATCTGTAGGCTCAGACTACTGATCCTGATCATCGTGTAGGAGTTATTTCATTTATATGGAATGCCCAGTGTAAACGCACTGAAAATTTAATTCCGAACACACTGGGGTTCGAAATCACACTCTGTCTGAAGGCACATCTCTGGAATAACATCATGAATATTCAAATGTCTTTCGAAGAAAAAACTAGGTTCTTACAGCATTCCCTCCTTCAAGATTTTAATCCCCGAAAATCAAAACCAGGTAACAACTGAGGGTACCTAGCCCGCACCTGGCTCTCCCGTACCTAGATGAACTCTTGCACAGCTATACGCCACCGCACACACACCATAGGATTTGATCTGTTCACGCAAGATTGGGCCTTTCCAATGACGTGCATAGGGGCATGTACGCATATCCTCAGTTAAGCCACATGGGATACGTCGTGCACCCACTTCCGAACATGGGGTTAGGGAAATGCGTTAGGGAAACTCTCCATCCATTTGCATGGTCTCAAATGGCCCGAAGGCTCTCAGTGGTAGCCCACCTCCCTGATCAAACCTCTACATCGCACGTCGCGACTGGAATCACCGCCCGCACCTGGAACAAGGCCTGGTGATTCACTACATCAAAATATCTATATGGTGGATCACCTAAGGATATCTGGTCACACATGGTTTCATGGTCGATTTCCCATGACTAAGACTCTCTTACATGCTCAAAAGGAAAAAACATTTCCACCATCGACTAAAGATAAAGGTTCCACACCTTTTTACCTTACCAACACAGGGTTACACCGACACCCTGTGTCACCCTGGTAACACGTCAAGCAAAAAGTGGGGATAAAAGAATTTAACACACATAGTCTAAAAATTCTACTACAAAAAGTAGAAGAGCTCTAGAGTATACGTATTATCACCTCATGCTCCACGGGATCGTAGAAATCCAAAGCTCGCGGATGTATATGGTCCCAACTATCAGTTTTCGGAGCCTAACGTGGACCACCTATTGGTGATGGGAAGACCTCGTAAAGCCATCCCCCACTACCAGCACCTCCCTCTCCTCTACTAGCACCACATCTCTGGGTAATACTCTGATAATGGCGTTGCCTCCGTCGTGGTGGTGCTCCATCTGCCTGCCTGATGCTCTTCGCATGCCTGCTCAGGCAGACTCATGCCTGGTGACCTCGCCCATCGCAAGCATGGCACCGACTCTCTCCAGGCTGTACGACCATGCCCCTGACACTGGTTTTTAGAAATCCACCTACGTAGAGGTTCTTCTTGCTGACTACCGCAAGTTGCGGTAGAGGTCTCGGATCCAACGTGCCTGCTGCCACCACCAACTCTAGAACGTGACGGGAAGCTCTCTGTCACCTGTGCCTGCTCTAGCACCCCAGCATATATTGAAATGCTAAAGGGTACTATAAAATAATGAATCTCTTGGAGGAGACCATGCTCAATATTCCACGCTTGGATGTTGTCGTCATGGACCAAGTTTGGGTAAATGTGTGCACGGTCTGCGAAACTAGCCACGTACTCGGCCACTGTCATGCCTCCCTGATGAAATTTCCGGAGCTCCTGAATCCGAATGGAGTGTAAGTAGTAGGGTAAAACTCCTCACGAAAAAACCACAGAAAGTCTCTCCACAAATCCAACGACTCGTCAAGAAACTGAGTCACTAGACTCCCCCAATGCCAAGATGATCCACAAAAAAGGTTGGCTTCGAAGGCCACCATAAGATCTGTCAGCATCTGAAAAAGCCTGAAAAGGTGAACCACTGTCTCAAGCCAAAGCTCTACTACCTGAGGCCCATAGAACCTCAGCGGTCACTATCTTTGGAACTCACGGAGTGCACTCATCCTGCGCTCAAGCTCAGCCTACTCTGCTGAAGCTTTCTGCTGCTCAACAGGTTGGGGTGCTGCTACCGGCACACCCAGAGAATGGGGCTCGCATGATGGGTCCTGGAATGTGGCCTCATAGCTCACAGGGTAGTCATCGGGTATCAAAGTTGGTATCATGGCTTCCTGTCTTCGCGGAGATATCCTGAATATTATCAAGGAGTGCCGCAATCAGATGAGCATATATGCATATCACAACAACAACAATGGGTAGCTGACTCAATAAGGACAGTCAAAAAACAGTCCTATGTGATACACAAACCAATTTTTCCCTACAACAACTGTCTCAGCATGCCGAGTCGAAAAGTGGGTTATCAGGGTCATGGTGAATTGATATGTCATCCGATGCACCATTACAGGACTCCCTAGCCTGAGATCCTCTCTCGAGACATGTTAACACTGTTTCCCTAAATCCCAACCAATTCCATTTATTTTAGGGATGTCCGAACAACATCCTAAATAATGAACCACCTCTAATACAACTTGTCATGACCCGAACAAACATGGGCTCGACCCACAACTACCCTATGCCCACCTCCATAGGCCAGGGGATGACGACCAGCACTGAAGGCACAACAACTCGGGGAGGCCTTTGCCTAAGTACATGTAAACACACACGCATCACACTCAATGAAAAAGTGCAGAGTAAAAAAAGAAAAGCCAAGTAAACTAAAAGGGAAACTGCTATAAATAAACCACAAAAGTGTATCGAACTCTAACAGTACAAAGTAGAAGATGAAGTTAAACTGATAAGAAAAGGGGAAAAACAAACACCCAACAAGAAAAGTAACACATCCTGGAAACAGGTGAACAAAAAGTAAATAGCTGGAAGGGTCCCACACTTGGAACCCGACTCCGACCACCGCACACGGTCCACACTCCTGAACTCCTAGCTGCACCAAAGTCACAACCAACCTGTCTGTTGTCTGCAAGGACACACCAAGTGCGGGGAAATCCCAAGCAGGGGTGAGTAAAAATAATCAGTAGGATACCCTGAAGGCTTAAGGGAGAAACAAAATAGGTACCGAAGGGTGATCGGTAGATCGAACAGAGAAAGTAGAGGAGTACAACTGAGAGTGCAGTAAGAGTAATAATAGAGAGTCCATATCAACCCAACATGTGAAAGGAGGTACACTCATCTAGCACAAGGAGATGGAAACAGTGAGGAGATGAACTTCTCGTCGAGTCATCGCTACCTATAGCAGGAGAGTAGACTCGTCCAACCTTGTGAAGCTAGGCATAGAAAGCATGTGGCATACCCCACGTGTCTTCACCTCTCCTGGAAGGAGAGTAACCAATCCCAATAGTGGGTACTAGACAAAGTATATGCATATCCATATAATCAATAAAAAAACCCGAACATGATCGTATGGGGATCTATATCCCATTCCTCAACCCAAGAAAGTGAGTAGCCAACGGGCCCAAAAGTAACCATCATCGATGACCAGCATCCCAAAAGTCTGACCCAAACTAAATGCCAAGGGGATCAAATCACCACACCTCGACATTATCTGCTTTGGACGACACTGACTCACCGGAACAATTTTAGATCTCATCACAAGGACGTGTCTCGGTAGGGAACGCTCCCCCCGTACTTGAGAGTTCCATGTGAAGTCAAACCACACGTCGTCACTGTCACACAGTTGAGGGTTCTGCTCAATGAAAAAGATGTCACATCGCTGACCTGTAAAAATGAGGGTCCCACTCCGGTAGTCATGATGTAAATTGAAACACTAGCCTAGTATAAAGGACTGAGTCTGAAAAACCAATGGTCGACCCACTGCCCAGCCCTGCTGGAGGGTAATTCATAATAAGATATCAGATGACCCACTGCCCAGCCCTGCTGAAGGGTAATCCCTAACATGATATCGGGTGACCCACTGCCCAGAACCGCTCGATGGTAAACCCTAACAATGTATTTGGTGACCCACTGCCCAGTTCTGCTAGAGGGTAAACCCTAATATATCATCAGGTGACCCACTGCCCAGCCCTGCTATAGGGAAAACCCAGAATAAATCTATAGGCGACCCACTACCTATCTCTACTAGAAGGTAGACCTCGAACAAGATGACAGACGACCAAATTCCCATCCCTGAAGGAGGGTATATCCGCAAGAGTCGTCGGGTGACCCACTACCCAGTCTCTACTGGATGGTAAACCCTGAGAAGTAAATGAGCAACCCACTACCCAGCCTCCATAGTGGGTAATCCCGAAGAAGCCGGTGAGTAACCCACTGCCCAGCCCCACTGGAGGGTAAACCTCGATATGCTCTATCTATATCTATTGGATGGTACAACACTGGATAACAGAACTCAGAGTGCGTATCGTGCAACCACTCAACTCCTGAGAAAAACCAGGGGAAACCACTCAACCCTGCTGGTCTAAATCGCCGTGAACAGGACCAGGGGGAAACTCAATATGGCTAGTCAACCAAACGAGAATACAGCCAGGGGAAAACTCAACCCTGCTGGTCAATAGATGAGAACCTATGAACTCTCTACATCACGTGAGATCAAAAGTATGTAATGCCGAACACGACACGCATCTGGGGCCCACATGACATGTGGGCCAAAGTCAACCCCAACAAATAACTCAAACGTTCTTAGGTGCAAACATCCACATGTACCTCTTTGTGTTCTCGCATACTCCTAGAGTATGCTACGTCTCTAGCCAAAAAGGCTAACATGCACATGACACCCATATTCAACCCGAAGATGTAAACATAACAACCCCAACTTACCACCTAAAAAGCGGAGGCACGACCAACCACATAAATTTAAACACAAACATCACTCTCCCAAGATTACACACGATCACACGCCAAGGGTCCGCTACAAACACGGTAGAAGAACCGCCATCGGGGCACCATACATATTTCCACATTTAATACGATCTCTTAAGAGGCTCCACTCACCTGAACTGATTACACTATTGTAATCCTTGTAGAAAAACATGCATGATAGACTACGTACTCGCCTCAAATGGATATCCAATGGAAAATTCACCAATATCGCTTTATTCCCGAACGACATCTCATGGTCACGAGCCTCGGCCCCGAAAACAGTTGGGTGCATCACACCATTGCTATCCCCTTGGGAAAACACGCCAAAAGGACTGCTCACTTGAGTGGAACGGATATCCGGAAAAAATATGCATTCTGGCGCACCTCACATGAGCTGTGCTACATGGGACCTTCCTCCCAGTCCTAAAACACAACAAACATATCACACCGTTGTGTTCCTCTCAAAAAAGTACCGAAGATGGACTATTGACTTGTCCAAAATAGTCACTCGATGATAAAGCCAGAAATCACCGTCAACTCCCAAAACAGCCCTCGCGAGGCCTGCACTAGCATGCAGAATTAAAGCGGGCAGGCTGTTCCAATGCAATGCCCTCAGAAAAAACCTAAAATGGACTGCTCGCATGCCTTGAACGGATGCCCGATGAAAAAGATACAAAACGCTACTCACAGCTCAACAGACGGGTCGTGGGGCCCACTCTTCAACTCTAGATTCAATGCCCAAAACCACAATAGAAAACTCCACCTCGTAACGAGGGTCCCAACGTCGCTGATGGCGCTCAAAACGGACGTCGGACGCGTCCACGACGACCAAAACAAGATCCCCTGAAAAAATGTTAATTCACATAAAGACACGTCCCTCCTCTGAGGCCCCACGTTTTGGGAATTAAAAATTTCCCAAACCATCTCAAATGTTTCTCCGTGATGCGAGGTCCGCGCTTCCATAGACGGCACGCGAAACAGATATCCGTAGAAAAAGAAATAGGGGTCCGATTTTTTAAGGGGAAAACCCCATTGGGTCGGACCATCCCGGTCCGGCCGGTACGCCTCGCTTGGGCCAGCCCTCCCCGCGGTGTCGAACTGTAGCCTAGCCATGCGGTGCAACCATCCTCCACTGACCGGCCGACACGGCTGGTCCCCTTTTTCCACGGAGACCCATGAGAGGCGGGTATCTGTCCTCCGTCGGGGTCGCACCGCGACCCCGCTCGCTGCGCCCTGCCGACACCCTCGGCCTTTCGCCACAGAGATGAAGGCCACCGCCACATGCCCTCCTCCGAAGCCACCGCCGTCCAAAAGCCGTTACTGCCATCCCGAAGCTGCCGCCACTACCTGGAGCCACTGTAAATCGTCCGACGATGAAAAAAACCCAAAACCCGCAGAACCTCACCGAACGATTGCGATCACCTCGGAGCTCAGAAATCAATTCCAGAAAAAGCATCAGAATGCTCAGAACATACTATAAATGAATATAGGTTTTGAACGATGATCGAGCACTAATTAGACACTAAAATACCAGTTCAAAGTAGGTGAAGAAATTTAAAAATGGGAAAAAAACCACATACCTTGTGGGCATAGCCCGACGCTTTGCCATCGACACAATGGAGTGGTCGTGCCTCGCTGGAGCTGCCTCACCGGAGTGGAGGAGGAGAGGGTGGGGGCTTCCACCTATCGTTGTCCAGGAGGAGAAGAAGAAGAAGAAGAAGAAGAAGAATAAGACGACGACGAGGGAGGGGGAGTTTTTAAGTGGAAAACACTTAAACCCCTCGCCCGACATGCCCCAGACTCCACTTCTGATGCATACAAAAAGGAGAGAACCCCTGGGGTAAACATGACGCTCAGAGCACAATGGTGTTCTTAGAAATATAATCTGAGGCCCCATTCAAATGTTATAAAATTTTACAACCGAGGCCGCAAAATTATGAAAACACCCTTGGTGGCATTTTTCATAGAAGGCCCGCACCTGCGGAAGTTACACCCCTCCTAGGGTAAAGGGCACGTTCTGGACTCAACGGTCCCTTCAGTATCCCAATCCGAGCCACCGTTTAAGAGATACTTTAGTTAAGTCGTTAAAAGAATAAATTAATTACTTGAATTATCTGTTTCACGTTCCGATAGCGAGCGAGGGGTCCAAACGTTCTGCGTCGACATGTTTTATGTCGTTCCTATGGTAAACACCCCAATCGAGACCCATCCGTACACTCAGACTTCTGATCTGGATCACCATTTAGGATTTACATCATTTATTTGGTACGTCCAGTGTGAACGCACTGAAATTTTAATTCCATCCACTCCATGAATCGGAATCACATGCCATCTGAAGGCGATGATCTGGAATAACATCAAAAATATTAAAAAGTCTTTCGCATCAAAAATAGGGTTCTTATAGCCTATGAGTTTTCACTTCCACCAAATATATATCATCAATAATGATGTATTCCTTGTATATATTTTCAGTAAGTATGTACATAACCCTGAACATGTACTGAATATGGGGGTGGGGAAAATAAAATACATCCCCTCTTGTGAGGAGAATTATGTGATGATATTTGAACACCTAGGCATGGTTCTATGAAATAGGACTACCATCTTCATAAAAGTTTAATGGGTGAAAAATATTTATGAAGAAGAGACATGTTAAATAGTTGAAGCAATTTTAGAGAAGTGGGATTGAATTATAGGTGCTTCTTCTAGTGGGAGCATCATAATTATTCTCTTATGCTTCTCTCTAGATTAATATGATACATGTTTTCCATTTACATGGATAATAATGTTGAAGGATTCCCAGTGCACCTCTTGTGGGATCATTGTTTCATTTCCTCCAATTGTTATCCCATTTGATGGAAGATCCAAATGGAGAATACCCTCAATGGAAATTTTAGTGGTGCATTGATGATTATAGATGGTGTGGATTTCAACATGAATACCTCATAATTGTCCAAAATGCATGCATTCATGAAGGGACATGGTTTCTATGTGGAATGATGGTGATTTATAGATAGGGGAACCAGCGTTGGTGAAATGTTATCTTTGTATCTATCAAACATATCACAATCGGATGATCACACAATTAGTATCATATTTATCATGAATTATTGGGAGAATAGACCATTAATAGAGATTAATTTTAATTCTATAACTACTATTACAGTTGATCATTGTACTTATTCTAGAGTTACATTTTCAGCTTCTAAATTATTGGATATTCGATCCTGTAAGGCTATAGAAGTTAGATTGCTAGCTCTTGCTGATAAAGATATATAATTTAGGGGATATGTATAAGTATGTTATGAATATCATGAATTTTACAGGAATGTTTACAAAAACTATGATATCCTAATATAAACGTCATTGATAATCATTGGTGTGTGTCATCCAATTGAGGAGTTAGTGGGGTAGTTGATGGAGACATTTGCTGCTTTAGTCACATCATGCGAGCAATGGGAGACAATCACCCTCATATGGCTACATCCCTTGGGTATTAAAACAAAAAACGGTATTTTATTAGATAAATACATTTTCATAACAAAATGAATGCATGTATAAAAAAATTTCTACACATGTGGTGGTCAAGAATCCTTAATTAGTATTGTTAAATTTGGGATTGAATTTTATTTAAGTAGTTTATTTTGTTCTAGAATTTATATATTTTATATTATTATTATTATTTATAAAAATGTGGAAGAATTACCAAAAAATTTTCTAAATTGAGAAAATAATTTGAAATTTTGGGGACGAACTTTCTTATGGTGGGGAAAATATAATGTCCCGATCAATTTAAATTATATTTATTACCTAAGAAAATATCGGTTATATTTTATCATTGAAAATAAATACAAATATCTCTAATAATGATGTGAGTACAAAGATAAATTTTATCGAAATGTTTTGACCATATTTTAACCATTGGTAATATACGACCACATGAAACTATACTCATGGAGATATTTTTTACATTAAAATTTTTAAATAGTAATGACCGATATTAATTAATACAGAAAGTAGAAATGATGGCTTCAACAAGTAGATTCAGGTTATGTAAATTAGATCCATCTAAACATGGTATTAAGGTAATATCACATTGGTTTTCTCTGGACTTAACTCAAGTTGAGGTTCAATAAAAGAAGATAGAATTAATAATTTTACCGGATCTGTTCATGCTAGTTGAAAAAAACATTTAGGGATTGATATCCCAGATAACCTATGAATCTATCAACATAAAAAACATACCATCTAGTTTTATGTAGCTACTCAAAGTGTTTATGGGTCCATAATATAATTACATAATGTGTATCTCTATTTTATAAATAAAAATTTTCATTCCATAAATTCCATTTTAATTATAGTTTCTCTAAATAAAAAATCTTTTTAATTGGGTAAGAATTCGATGAACTAATTTTTCAGAACCTTATTTTACATTACAATAAAAATATAAATATTTATAGTAAAATAATATATTATATGTAATACATAATTTACTGGAATATTATTATAAAATCCCTATTATATAAATAAAAAGTTAAAATCATTGTTTTCTATGTCTAATAAATATAATTATATTTTTCCATTTGTTAGTATTTCAAATAAAAAAGGATTATTTATTTACAAGATAAAATTATCATATTTAGAATATATTTCGGATTAATAAATATCATTTTTCAACTTACCTCAACAAAATTGGGTTGGGCTGAATTTTTTACAATTTTATAATTTTTTTTGAAAATAGTAAAAACAATGCTGGACTATTTGATAATTTAAATGAATTAATAATTATCTAATTATTATATATTAACTGATATCCAACAATATATGAACTAAAATATGTTATTTTATTTATATATAGTATTTTTCTATATTTTAATCTATTTTAAAACCTATAATTTATATTCCAACTTCTAAGGTGGAATATTTTATGATAAATAGATTGTTTTCATAAAAAATAATTTGTCCTTTCCAAAAATAAGTAATATAAATTTACAAAACACTATTTTGGATTAATATACCATAAAATATGACCCTAGTTAAAAAACCATAAGAAAATAAAAAAGAAAATCCGATTGTTCTTCATTTCCCACAACCTTGGTTACCAAGGACTCTATTTGCACAATTAATCAACAAATCATCCACTTTTCTATTAATAACTACCCAATTATTTATTTAAATTCACTCTTAATTCAAAATATAATAAGATCTAGTTGTTTTCCTCCCATGGATTCCTTCCATGTTTTATTCATTTACACATATTCCCAATCACAAATTTCTAGGAGTACCTCTTTGAAGTAAGGGAAATATCCACTTCACTTTTCCATTCGAAGACCCTGTTTTTGTTGTAGGTCTTCCGATTTCCAAAATAATTTATTTCTACCCCATAATTTTATCCCTTTTTTTTATAAGTGTTGATTAGATACGGGATTAATCTATTCCCACAAATTTTAATATTTTATAAATCCAGATTGTGATCCCATTATGTTGCTGGATTTACTTCACAAAATTTCTCTTCTCACCATTAGATATTATATTATATTTTTATATTTGTGAATAACCCAAACTAGTTACAGTCTCAGTGCTTTAAAATATATGTAAAAAGTATTTTTATTAGTTTTTTTGATGTACATGAATCCTCCATTCCCTTTTGAAGGGTTAAAAGTTAAATAATGATCATTCCTTTAATAACTTTTCAAAACACCATATTTTTTATTATAAGAATTGTGCTTTTTATTTTCAACTAGTTTTTCATGGAATGCTTTATTATGATATATATTTCACACATTAGTTAATAAATATGAAGATTTTACCACAATTTCAATCTAATTAATTGGGTAAAAAAATTTAAACACTATATATGACATGTTTTACGTTAATGTGGTGAATAAATGTGATCATTTTAATAAAATATTTTTGAGAATCCTTGGTGATATGATTTTGGATGTTTCAATCCAATGATTTTTTTAAAAAAATTCATGTTATTATTAATTTTATTTTATCTATTATATGACTCCCGTTGCCTTTCTAATTTCATAACTATACAACATATGATCTTAATAAAATTTCTCTAGGTCACCTATAAATTGTTCCCCATTAATTACAATGTTGTGCCTTATGATCACAACATTACATTGATTTATGTACACATTAAATGAGATACAGTAGATTTAATTATGATTAACTATTGAATAATCAATTCAATTATATTAAAATAATCATTTATGATTTCATGTATTATGTAAATTTTTTC
The DNA here is from genome assembly GCA_963277665.1 of Viscum album. Lineage (NCBI taxonomy): Eukaryota > Viridiplantae > Streptophyta > Magnoliopsida > Santalales > Viscaceae > Viscum > Viscum album. The sequence continues at coordinate 1,943,738,239 of OY728165.1, forward strand.
AAGAATTAAATGTTAAAATTTTTATTATTTGTACAATGTAATGAGAATTTATGTAATAATAATAAATGATTCCATTATTGAAAACAACCTAACTATTATTTATTAGTGGAAATTAGTACTTTAAAATTGTAATATAAACCCTTGGTAAATGTTAAAATTTAGGATAACATCCTATTATTTGAGTGATGTATTTTTTAAGTAGTTTCTGAGGAATAAAATCCATGAATGAATATAAACATGTCGATGTGGATTAAGAACAAATGTGTCTTGAAGAGACAATAAAATTATATTCTTTGATATGGAATATGAACATTAATTATGGAACTACAATAGTCCTTGTTATACTTCTGGTTCAACACTATTGAGTGATACTTTTGGTCAATCACATGATTCTTATGATCAATTTTGATGGAATTAATGAAAATATAAATTTTGGTTAAGAATACCATATTAATGCATGATGTTTTATGAAATAATATTACTTTAGAGTGATTACAGTCCTAAAATAAACACGTATCTCAGGATTTTTTCTTCTTTTTGATAATAGAATGAAATTAGAGGAATATTTTAAATGATGATCATTATAGACCATGCACTAATGGTTATTTGATGGAAGTCATAATGGAAAACAACTATATAATTCTGAATCAATTAACTTGAGTTATGAGTAATAATTTGAATCAATCCGAGAGACTAAATTATACAAAAGTGATAAAATTTCAATTTAGTACATTATTATCCAACGACCAACATATTTTAGTGGATCTACATACCTATTTATTATTAAAAAATAGATAAGATCAATAGAAACTCATTTTTTTACTCCATTATTTGTAATAAGAGAAATTCTAACTATATATGTACCACATTCATCGATAATATGATCTATGGTAGAAATTAATTAAAACTAAGAATCCAATAATGGAGTCTAATGATATAGATTGGGAAGATTTCAAGGGATCCTTTTTAGAAAAAAATATATCCCTTGTTCGATGTGAATGAAAATAGATAAATAATTCCTAGACTTGAATAATATAGAAAAATGAATATGTGGGAATCTATAAGATAATGTATGAATGCATTTACCGTCACACCTATAGCATTATCATGGAACCTAATAGAAAATATGATATATACATTATTTGACTAATACCCCATATATGGAAGAATCTATACAATCAATACTATGAAAGCTATATATAGGTAGTGTGTAGTGCAATAAATGTTTAACTAGAGTTCATAAAGACCCAATGGTCCAATAGATCTAACAAAAAGTATATACATGTGTATCAATGAATAGGGATTAAGTTTAATCATTGGATATGTTTAATGAAATTGTAATTTGTCACATGAAACAAATATGCAAAAAAGAATTTAGGGAACTGCAAACTTAGGGGTGGTAAATTTTACATTTATTGAAGAGATGGCGTTATTTCTAGGAACTATCATAGCAGGTAGAATCCAAAACTTATGAACACTATTTGAAATGAGATGACAGTATTTGAATAGCCAGAGTCCAATGCATTAGTTTTGTATATCATTAAACATTACCAATCAATATCCAAATTTGATGATAATGGAGAAAAATCACTATCAACACCCACATAGGTCAAGAGTGGATGGTCGAGCTTTTGATATCAGGATGGATTTAGTTGAAGTTCCAAATAAGTTTGTGGATGATAGAGTCATTATACTCTCAAATATTGAATGATTTTTTATTATATATATATATATATATTTCATTATTTTTTTAGAGCTTTAAAATAATATAGAATCAATCCCCAAACTAAAATAAGTAGATTTATCAGCTAGGAAATTTAGAGGTATTATCCAAGAATTAACATTATATTGAAACTATAGTATTCACTTTGGAATGAAAATTGTCAACACAATTGTAGTAGTCACTCCCATGCAAGAATACAACACTTTTCACGGGATAGTGTAGCTCTCCAAGAATAACGATTATAAAAACTGAAGAAGAATATGAATGTAAATAGTCTTGAATGGAAAGTCTATATTTGATTCCAATGAAGATATATCCTGAACACACTGTTGCCTATAATAACCTCTAAAAACATTTATTTGGAAATTAATGGATATGATGAAGAAGGAAATGAAGGTATAAAAATATAAAATATAACTATCAGTCAAGGATAAATTATCATATATACTTATGAGTTTCCTTGAACTCTACCTGAAAGAGAGGTATAGTTATCCATTAAACACATTCATATCTCTAAGATAATAATAAGAACCAATATGGAATGGATAATATGGAGTATGAGTAAACAAAATAACTACATTGTCTTTTTGATTAGGGTTTTATCTGACTATGTGTGTATCATTGGGGATTACTTTTTCTCTCAATGAAGAATAAATATAGATCGATGAAGTTTTGAATTTATTATAAATAATATAATAATATCACTATGGGGAATAAGTATCATCTAAAAAATATTAAGGATTTATTTGGTTTTATTCATGTAGCTCAATTCTATCAATGATTTATCTTAAATATGATTATCATCTGTTGAGGGTGAATTATGATGATTACCATTGAATTTATTATTATCACTATATATGAATTATGTGTTTTTTACGTATTGTCTTGATTATTTTTTTTATATTTATGGGTTTGATGAATATATTTCTTAAATAATACATTGATTAATTTGGGTTGTTTTTATGATATTATGAAATATTAAAAAATTGATAAGAATCAAGGGGATTATCTATTTTTTATTGTGAAAACTATGGGGAAGGAAATTGTATTTGGAAAGATCAATATATGTGAACTTTTTTAATGTGTTATTTTATTGTGGAACATTGTAACCAATCCAAATCTCCCAGTTGATCATACGAATAAAAATGATTTGGTGAGGTGGCCACATCATGCAACAGTAAATGATATTCATTGTTTACTAAGTTTATTAGAATATTACATGATTTATTCGAAAATACATTTTGGGATTTATAATACACTAACTATTTTATCAAGAATAATGGAATTTGACCATCTGGATAATGGAGTGTGGAGAATTCTTCCATGTTCTTATGAAGATATTGGTTACTTCACCTCTGATAAATCTACTATGTATTAGTGAACGATTATTTATTTTCAGTGATGCATCTCTAAAAGGTATTTAATGATTCCCCATGAACACTATATATGTAATTGGTTAGGTATTTCTATAGTTAAATCCTCATAATAAATCCTATCTTACATATAAAATGGTGAAATATGCAATTATTTTTATTTTAAATATTTTTACACACTACTATTATAGGGAGAAATTTGATATATACATTGACCAACAATGTTTGAAGTATATTTTCATGAAATTGGAATTGGACAATAGATAGAGGTTATGGTTGGAGATTCTTAAATACTATGATTTTTCAATTCATTATCATCCCATGAGGGAAAACAATTTTATTGATGCATTGAGTAGTAAATACAGTGTAGTTTAGGAAGTGATGTGATTTCTAGGAGACCCTTTTATAAAAGACAATATAAAATTGTACATGTAAATCATAAGGGAATGTACTTCATTATTCTAATCCCAAATTATTTCTCAACAATAATTAATAGAGAAGACTATTATAGCTCAAATAAAATATTCAATTTACCTAAGATGATAGATTTTTTAAAGAATGTGATTTTTTGGGTTCATTATTAATAAAGAATGTGTACAAAATTGCAAAAAGGATTTGTGATCCTTCTATTACATTGATAAAGAATTATATGATGTATTAATATCATATATCTTCATTAACAACACATCTTGTAAGAAAAACAAGTACCTAGAACTTCATGATCACAATTGGTGGGATAAAATAAAAAGGTATATTTCAGACTACACTGTAAGGTTCATGGTGTGTCAACAAGTGACGAAAGTGTGAAAAACTCTTATTGGGGTATTGAAATAAATTCCCATAGAATAATAAAAGTGGGATAATATCAATATTACCATTTTCACTGGTCTTCTAAAAAACTGAAAGGGAAAATGTGATATATGTAATAGTGAATTTCCAAACCAAGAATTCCCATTTTATCACTATTCAAGAAGCTTTACATCCTTACCAACTATCTAATATTTATGTAAATAATTTGGTTAGGTTTCATAGAGTTCCACATTAGTATGGATTATCACCCAAATATGATGGCCAAACTCAAAACACTATTCAAACCCTTATGTACAATATGAGAAGATGCACAATGCAATTTGAAGGTGGATAGGATAAACATATCCCATTTTTTAGTTCTTATTTAACAATATAATTCATTAAAATTTATAAATGGATACCTATGAATTTCTATATATTGAGTGATTTTGAACAATTACTTGTTGTGATGATGTTGGTGAGAAAATGCTAATTGAGCCCGATCAGGTGGAATTGATTAAAAAAATGGTTAATTTCATTCTATATTACAAAAAGAATGATCATATATGGTAGAATACATATACTAACAACCATATAAGTGACATAGAGTTGGATTTTGGAGACTATTTTTTCCTTTGAATATCATCCAGGAAGATATTCATGTAGTTTGGGAAGAATGTAAAGCATATACCTAGGTAAATTGGCCCCTAGGAAATATAGGATCACATAATTATAGTGGCATAACATCATGTAATTCCTTGAAATATATCTCCATTTTTATGATGTATTCAATTTATCTCTCTTAATAAATTACAATCAAAACCCTTCACATGATCAAAATCTAGATGTTGTTCAACATGAACTTGTCCACTCTTATGAGGAGAAGTCGTTGGAGATCATGAACCACCAATACAATGATCTATGCAACAAGACTACCCAACTCTTAAAATTATTATGAAATAAAAATATTTAGGATAAAGAGACATGAAAACCATCAGAGATAATGAGGAGGAAGTACATATAACTTTGATAAACATAGATAACAAATAGAGTCTTCGGTGAAAAAATTTATTACGGTGGTGAATTTATTACTCGAAAATATTATATGATGTTAATTTCATGAGAAAATGAGTGTTATATTTTATCATATAGAATAAAACCATATCAATTTAATAATTAAGTGGTTATAATAGAAATTATTACAAATGGTATTATGTATTTATAGGACCATTTTTCAACATGACATTTGGAAATTATTAACTATAAATAGTTTATTTGTTAAATTTTTTAGTATAAATAAAAAAGATAAAATAATGTAGAAAGAAAAAATGATTACCACAACCAGTAATGTCATGTCATATAAATAAAAACAAACAGAAAATAGGAGGAATATATAATCCTTGGGTTTATCTATTGAGAAACCCAAAAATGAGCATCCACAAGTGAATCTAGATTTAAATTGTGTACATGATATGTTCATGTTATGAAAAACATTACCACTCAAATTATGTTTTCCAAGCTTCCTGAAGAATCTCTAACCATCGATGAAAAGAACCATTTTTTTATATAGATGATTAAAAGGGTTATGTGTTGAGGAACTAATTAATTAATTTTAAATTCTATATTAAAAATAAAATTTTATTCCATCACCTAAATTTTGAGAGTAATTTCCTTAATAAAAACATATTTAATTGAGATAGAATTTTATAAAACTATTTTTCAGATTGAAATTGTACTTACTGGAAAAGATATTAATATTTATAGTAAAATAATATAATATGAAGATTAATTTTTTAATGAAAAATTATGATAAAATCACTCTTTTAAAATAATGTTTATAATAAAAAAAATAATGTGTTCTAAATTAATCTATATAATTAAAATCTATATTATTTTTAATAAATTAGGATTTTTATTTAAAAGATAGAATTATTAAATTTAGAAAATTATTATGATAAATGAAATAACAATTTTGAAATAATCTTGTCATAATTATGTTAATAGCGAATTTATGAAATTTTTTCAAAACTACATTATTTTTTGTCATTAATAAAAACATTTTCATGACTCGTCCCCTGTGGCACATGCCCTGACTACCCCATGCTCAAATTCTAAAGGCCAGGGGTTGATGACTAGCACTGTAAAAAGCATATCTATATAACTAGAAGGGATTTCCTTTAAAACTATACAAACTCATAATCCAAGAACAAAAAAAGAAGAAACTACGAAGTAAGAATCTATAGTAAAAATTATACTAAAATTAAATGGGAAGGATTACACGCCCAACTAAAAAGTCAAAGTATAAATAAAAATATAAAACAACTCTTGGATCATCCACCAAAGATCCTACCTAAAGGGTAGGTACAGATCATCTCCTCAGCTATCATCATCAGCCATCTTCTTTGTGTACTGCCTGGTGCTGGCTCCCTCAAGTATTTGCCCAACTGCTAATCGTCTATACAAGACACTACAATGTGAGGGCAAAGCCCATGCATAGGTGAGAATAAGAATACTTAGTAGAGACCCCTATACCCTCGATGTTATCCCAGAGTTTCAAAAAGGAAAATCCACATGTAATGACCTCAATCACAAAGCACGAAGCAATTGATACCTCATATAAGGAATAAAACTCCGAGTTCATTAATATAAATGATCATTCATAAGCTTTACCATCCTTTTCCATTTTGATGTTCCAAAACTGAACTAGAAGACATAGTTATACAATCGGTACACTCTTGCACGTAAGTCATTATTCCAAGATGGGCCATTATAAGATGGGTCATCATCAGGTTATAATTCTATTGATCAACACAGGGTCTCTACAATACTAATCCACATAGGGTCCCAGAAATGATGATCTACATAGGGTTGTTGGTATGCTAATCCATATAGGGTCACTAAAATGATGATTCACACAATGTTTTTTTATTCTAATTAACACAAGGTCACTAGTTTTTAAACCACGATGTGTTGTTCTTAAACTGGATCTCATTGGGTATCTACAATATTGACCCACACAGGGTCGTGATGATGATGATCCACATAGGCTCACTACTTCAATTGACAGCGAGCCACATGATTCCCACTCATAGAAAGCATGATTCGGGTAGAACCATTCATCAAGCCAGAGGTCTTATTTCAACCGGTATGATGTCCAGAAAAACGTATACCCAAGGTACTGCCATGTCATATGGGTCCCAACATATCAAATAGCACGTCGATCAGACAGCCAGTCTGTGAGATATAAGAAATTTTTTAAAAAGTACAGAATGGAATGGTGTCTAATCCAACCCAAGTGACATGTAAATATTAATCAAAACTCACATAGAGCACCTCTAAAGAACTTCCTTTGTCATGCAAGTCCTTATTCCATAGACGGTGCGTCGTTCAGACACCCAGTCTGTTAGTTACATCCCGTTTCATGAAATGAGGGTGATCGCACCTATGTCCGGTCAGGCTTAGTCGGGCCCTGTAGAATATAACAAAGGGACCATTTGTCAAAAGGGGTGCCAATTCCACTGTTGATGTGTCAAATAGACACCTTCTTCGTCAGTTATGGGATTTTATTTGTTCAGGTGCTAGTTGGATCTCGGTCTGGTCTTACTCGGTCAGACCGGCCCAAAGAAACTGGTCCCAGGGTCTACCTGACCACGCCCAGGTTTGGCCCGTAAATGGTTGACCCGAATCACTGTGTCTAGCCCGTCGGGGTCGAGCCAGTTCATTTCACCGGCTAGGGCCACGATTGGCCTGGCCCGTCAGGTGGTGCTTGGTGCACCGTGGTGGCCCACCAGGCTATGGCCCTGGTCTGTTGGGCAGATCTGGCCTGCTTGGCTAGACGACGTCCAACTTAATCTTCCCAAAGGTGGATGGTTGTGTCCAGCATGACCCATGGATGAGAGGTCATTTCTCCAGCTGGTGCCACGTTTCCCCACAACATGAATTGTCAGTCGTTTGGACAATCAGGTTTTGGCAACGCGCCATGGAACAGGGTCTCCACGCTCCTTCATATCATGCCTTAATGGCCACATGTTCTTTACGCTTCCCCCTTCGGCTGTGACTCGCTAGGAAGGGCTGCTACGGGACTCTGCTTATGCGTGCGGTCACCCCTTGTCCCATATGGGCGGCTCAGGCTAGGCCAATTCATCCACCACAGTGTGATGTTCTATGCCACCTTCCTCTTATAGCATTCAGTTGATGCGGGTCTCCTCCAACCCCCGCTGGCCAGCACTGACATGGCGCACTATGAGTTTATTCCATGGGCCACCAAACACGCTTCGATGTTCCTCTATTTATGTTGTTTATGGATACATCTCTCCCTCTCTACCGCCGTCATATCATGACATGATATCTCAAATTTCCATCAATCTATGGAAATCTACCCAGAAGAATGGAGCAAGACTGAAGGGTTGGAGGGTTCGATCATGTTGGTTTGGACCTCACCCTCCATGTTAATGTAATAACAAGAAGTAGAAAGGTAAAACATCAAAGATAACTCTTAAATAATCACCGTACCATGATGAGACATTCCCTAAAGACCATCACCTGAACTCCTTCATCATTAACAACAGTTTGTGATTCAGTGGTGCTCGTCACCACTCCTAAAACCAGTGTCATCCTCCAAGTGGTTTCCATCATGGAACATTTCAGAACTTCATCTCTTGGTGAAGCAGTTCCATCACCCCACCTGGAGCACCATATAAATAATAGTGGAGAAGGGTGATTAATTCTTGTTGAAATAATGGTCTTCATTTAATTAGTGAACTATCTAAATTCCAATGGTGAGGTTACCTAAATAAAGTGGGGTAAATCAATTTAATTGCTTGACATGTCATTGGTCCTGCCACCACCACTCGTCTTTTGGAGTAAAAGAAAAATATAATTAAATTAACTTCATTATTATTTTTTAGTTTAAATTTCCAAAAACTATATTTTTCATCCAACCTACTACAGTCGTAGTGAATTCACCCTTAAGAGAATATAGCCACTTAAAATTCAACCATGCCCTCAGATTTGTAATCCCAGTAATGGTTCAAAAGATAGAAAATACTGCTCGTGCGTTTACTGAATCTACCATGAAGAAAGTTTAGAAATTAATCCGGGGAACACCATGACTCAGAATCATGCACCTTCATATGTCACAGACTATTAGTAATTCCATATAATTTAAAAAAAAATCATGGAAAATCTGGGTATTTATATTCTCTCCACCTTTGGTATTTCCCCCCCTGAAAGCCACAACATAGATTAAGGAATCATATGGTGGTACTCAGCATGATTTTGTACCTCCCACTCCCATGTTCTCTCCTATAGGTTCCCCTTCTACCAACAAACATCCACTACTGGAATCGATCTTCCATAATGGACCTACTCTCATTGATCATCTATCTTCACTGGATCCTCTGTAAATGTCGCCACATCATCAATGTCTAGCTCTCCCCAGTCAATAACGTGTAATGGATCATACAAATACTTATTCAGTTGTGACAAGAGGAAAAAATCATGCACACAATGCATCTAGGTGGGGAGATGTAGGAGACATGCCTCCTCGCCAACACTGTTGAGAACCATAAAGGGTCTAACTAAACATGAAGATAGCTAGTCACCCCGATTAATTTTTCCAATCCTCATCGAGGTGAGACCCATAGGAAGACATGGTCTCCCTCATCGAACTCAAAAGTTATCTATCTCCTGTAATCATAATACTTCTATTTGCAATGTGTATTTTTAATCTGCTCCTCGATGATATGCCCCTTCTTAGTGGTAGCCCATTCCAACTCTAGACTCATAAGATCTGACTCCCCCGGTTCAGTCTAGCATAGAGGTGATCTGCTTGGTTGACCGAACAAGGACTCAAATTGTGCCATACCGACTGTAGATTGATATCTTCTATTGTATGCGTACTCCACCAAGGGAAATTTATCCTCCCAACTGCGGGAAAATCTTGGATGCATGCACAACACATGTCCTCGATTGTGTGTATAGTCTACTCTATCAGAACATCCGTCTATCTATGAAAGGCGGTGCTAAAATATAGTTGAGTCATGAACACCTCCTCCAATCCCATCCCAAACTGGGTTGAAAAACATCCATCACAGTCATTGATGATCGTCAATGGAGCCCCATGGATCCGTACCATCACTTGGATATAGAGGCGTCCCATGACGTCTACTTATCCCTACTCTCATACTATTAGAATGTGGGCCAACTTGGTGAATCATAAATGATCACCCAGATAGAATCATGTCCCCTGGACATACATGGTAACCCTATCATTAAATTCATGGTAACAGAATCTCAATTACACTTTGTTACCTCTAATTCCTGGGATAATTCTATTGGAACTTGATTCTCGACCTTCACTTGCTGACAAATGAGACATCATGGAAAAGAATTATCAACATCTGTCTTCATCCATGGATACCACTGCTGAGGATGGAGGTCCTGGTACATCTTCTCCACAACAGGATGTACTGCCAGATGGGGCATATGAAACTCTCTCAAAACCTCCTCTCGAAGCTCCAACGGTACCACAGTGTGTCCTATAATGAGGATGGCGTGCTCCCACCTTCATAAAATCCATCAGGATCAAGACCTGAGGATACATGAGCACATCAAGCCTTGAAATTAATGTCCCCAACATGTGCCTCCCTGACTCATTGATGGAGAAGTAGAGTTACTCTCATAGACTAGAGGTATGAAACTCCATCACTATCCTCAAAGGATATCTGTAATGTGGCTACATCCTATGTCGCCTCACTGAGGAACTGTAGTTCAAACTTCTTATGAAGTGCATTTTCTATTACATTTGCCTTCCCAAGAGAGTATACTATCTCAAAGTTATAATTCAAGAGTAACTCTATCCAACATCATTATCTTAGGTTCAGGTCATTCTGTGAGAAGATATAACTGAGACTCTTATGATCCTTGTAAACTGTAAATCGTTCACCCATCACGTAGTGTTGTCACAACATCAAGGTTAAGTGCATTGTTTATAACTCCATGTAATGGGTAGCACAGTTCATCCCATTATATCTCATTTTTCGTGAACCATAAGAGCTCATTTCTCACCCTTCCTTTAAGACACAACCATGTCTGGTCCCAGATTCGTCATAGTAGACTATATACCCAAAGCCCTCTTGTAGTAGACTCATGTTGGGGGCACTCATAAATCTCATCCTTAGACCCAAAAACTATAGTGGAATCTCTCTATCCACACAATGGGTTATCCCTTCTTCATCAACGCTAACAAGGATGTCATAACAACAGAAAATTCTAGTACGAATCTCAGGTATTACCTAGCCGACCCTAGGAAACTCTACACCTTGTTCAAACTCTTAGGGGGATCCCACACAAGCATAAATTCTATCATAGCTGGATCAACTATAATTTCATCCTCAGAGATAACGTGTCGTAGAATGTGGACTGCCCATTTCCAGAACTAGCACATTGAGATCTTACCATAAAGAAGGTTCCCTTAGATTGTATCCAAAACTATTTGTAGATGATATACAAGTTCCTCCTCCAACGCATAGTATATCAAGATGTATTCTAGAAAGACCACCAAAAATTGATCAAGGTATGGCCGGATGATTATATTCATGTGACCCTCAAACTCTTCAAGGGTGGTTTTCATGAAAAATGGCATAACCAAGAACTCATAAGGGAGATATCGATATAAAAAATCTCTCTTGTCTACATCCTCTTCTCATAACATGAGTTGCTGATTGCCTGATCGAAGGTATATCTTCGAAGAAAATTATCTCCCTTAAGCTGATTGAAAAAATCATTAATCCTCATAAGTGGATACAAGTTATTCACAGTCACCAGGTTTAGGTATTTTTAATCCACATAGAGCCTAAAACCCCCAGCTGTGTTTGTTACCAAACCAATTCGGGCTTCCCATGGAGAAAAATTGGGCCTTATGAATCCCTAACTCTTCAAGTCTTCCTATTATACCCAGAAATAAAAAATATCTATAGATCAATCAGATATGTTGGTTAAGATATCGGTGCCATCCCAGGGTACTGGTCAATGTATAATTCCACTTCTCTGGGAGGAGGTAGTCCTGTAACATCATCAGGGATGTCATCGGCATACCAGTCCACCACTAAAGGAATGCTCGTACTCTCAACATTAACTACTCTGAGAGAAAGTCTATCCAAATGATGTGTGATCGATTCCACCCTCCTCTGGGAAAGTCCATCCTCTACTGCAATGGTTTCATTCTCTACGGTTAAGGAATATGTGGTCCAATAATCACAGACAAACCTCACTCATTGTCTAATCCAGTCAATATTATAATGTATTTTGGATAAAAATTCCATACCAACGATGACGCCATAAGGCATCGACGCCACTACTAGAAGTTCCCACCAATTATCTCACCTCCTAGAGTAAGCTCGAACTACTAGCACCAGTGGGTAATCGTCGAATCATCTCCCTTAGGAGTCCCTAATTGCTAGGACCTAGTGAATGGATCCACTGTAATCTCCATGATTTGAATGAGAGTAATGGTAATGAATGAGTGACTGGAACCTTTATCCATAAATACAACAACTAAGACGGTGTATACATATATCTTGCCATGAATCATCTCTGATGTGTCTTTTTTGTAGGCCTCAGCAGGCTAGAGCTGAGCTCGTCCCTTTCCACCTTCCCTATGTGGATGGGGTGGACCACCTGGAGGTGGTGGTGGTAGATCCTTGAATCACTGTTTACATCATTTCCAGATCTTATTCTACATTTACCTCTCTCGGAAGCCCCTCTCTCAAATCTCCACCTCTAACTCGGTGGTCTCTCGACTGTCTGTTGGTCGTCGATGCAGCTGGTCGGGTAGTCACGAGGCATTCGACCCTACCCCCTGAACGCGAAGCATAATATGCTCCTCTACTGTCCTGTTCTACCTCATTAGTCTCTCACCTCTGACCCTACGTCCTAGGGTCATCAACCATAAGGTATGTTCCTCTTGGACCTATATGTCATCTACCTACTAACAGCTGTAGATGAATATGATACGGGTTACTCGGCTGTGGGTCTCGTTGTCAGTGTCTGCTCTACAAGGATGGTCTCTACTAAGAGTTATCTCTCTCTCACTCTAGCATGTGTCATAATGTTGAGAGATACCATAAAATCACTATTATAATGTTATAGTCCCTACACGACAGTTTGGGCCCCGAAGAAAGTGTCTCACACCCTATCGGTAGTGTAGTGCAAGAGTTCATTGAATGTCACTGAGTACTAGGCCACGGTCAGGCTGCCTTGCTGCAAGTGTAGAAGCTCAAATATAGGCTCATAGTGTAGAGTCTCTGAAACATACACTTCCGTGAAGAGGAACTCAAAATCCAACCAGGATATTGTCTCCTCATTGTGTATCTAACGCGTCAGGTACCACTATTTCACTACTGCTCCCAAGAAATGACTGGCAACATGGATCACTATCTAGTCTACTACTGTACCATCCAGGCTAAAAAATCATGCCACAGCATCCAGCCAATCCTCAGCAGCCTGCAGATCTATCTGTCTAATGAACCTCGAAGGCCTCTGTAGTTCAAGCTCATGCAACGTGCTCATTCGGCATGCACCATCCGCTAGTGGGGATGGTGGCAACAACTACATAATCGGTTGTGGTGCAGCAGGTACACGACCTGATGGTATTATTTCTATAAGAGGTCCCTTCACAGAAGACACATCGGTCTGTAGGCCATCTTTGTTTACTATCTCTTAAATCATGGCATGTGGTCTACATGGAAGCATCGTGAAATAAAATAGGTCTTCCACATTCATTATGTTATACCTATTTAGATGAATCAAATAGGTCAAAAAAAACTCCAAATCACATGAAATCTGTGTTTTCATGAACTGAGTTGAAAAATCAGAATTCAAGGTCATGGTGAATAGATACATCGGCCGCTACACCAAAACTAGTGTCCCGTAAATAAAAATCACACTCAAAACACATAACAATATTCCTATATTAAATGATCATAATCCTTTTTCTTTGGTAGAACTAACTCCTATGATACCAAATGATAATAGAACAACTTTTTTGTGGTTCAGTTGAAGAAATAAAAAATAGAATAAAATGATATAGCCCAAGTCTAATCATATATCTTCTTGAACTCTGAGTTATATACCTAGTTGAGCTGACTATGGATTCTTGCAATGTGATTGATGTCTTGCCTTGTGGGTTTTCAATTGTGAATCTCTGGGGGGGGCCTTCAGGGGTCTCAGGGTCCCTAATGAGTATTGTTATACTCACCCCTTTATGGGCATTTCCTACATCTTGTTGTGTCTTATGGAGATGATGAGAAGTTGGGCGAAGACTTGAGGGAGTTAGGACCGGGGAGTACACGGAGTTTACAGGTAGATCTGGAAAGTTATTGAGACGATTTGTAACTACCCGTTAGTTAGGATCTTTGGTGGATGATGTAGGAGTTGTTTTCTCTTTTCAGTGTATATTTTTGTTTATCTTGTATTCCTGCTCATTTACATTATGTACAATTTTCTCTATGTAATTTTACTTTGTAGTTTCTTCTTGAGGTCTTCTAAGATCATGTGTTTGTATAGGATTAAAGTCAATCCTTTCCCATTATAGGGATATGAACTTCTGGTGCTAGTCACCAAGACATGTCCTATAGAGGGAGGTCTTGCGGTAGTCACAACATGGGCCCTAGGGGTATGGTCATGAAAAAGTGTATTGAATGTAAAGGGACCAAAATACTATCCCATATAAAATGTACAAGTAAAACTAATAAGAGAAAACAACTCATGGATTGTCCACTGAACACCATACAAGAACGGTGGGTACAGATCATATCCACATCTCTCCACGTCCACTCGTCTCCTCCATGTACCACCCAGTAATGGATCCCACAAGTCTCAGACCTACTCTTCATCGACTACATAATACAAAACAAGGTGTGGGAGAAACCCGTGCAGGGGTGAGTATAACAATACTCATTATGGACCCCGATAACCCTAACGTTCTCCAATAGATCTACAAAGGAATAAACACATAGAATGATCTAAATCATAAAGAATGAATAAATAGTCATCTTACAATAGGAATAAAATATAGAGATCATGAATATAGATGATTAGTCTTAAGATATATCATCTTATTCTATTTTTAATATCCTCAACTGAACTATAAGAAGTTTTTCTATTATCTGTCTAGACTTGGACGTTAATCGTTTTTCCATGAAGATCCACAGTAAGGAGGGTCCTCGTAATGTCACACTACTACTAATCAACACAGGGACACTAGAATGCATATCCACATAGGGCCGCATGAATGATGAACTACAGAGTGTCACTAGAATGATGATCAACAAAGGTTCACTGAAATGATTATCAATATAGGGTCACTCGATGTTGATTCATATAGGGTCGCTAGTTTCTAATCCTCGATGGACCCTTATAAAACTGGTCCTTGTTGGGTATCTACAATGTTGATCCACAAAAGGTCACAATGAATCTCATCTAGACAGGATCACTACTTTAATTGACATCGACCCATAGGATCCCTGCTCATATCACACTTGAGTCTGGGAGAACCTCTCCTGATGCCATCGGTCACATTTCAACTTCTGTGATGTCCTGAAAAATATATACCCAAGTGACTACCCTAGAATTTTGTTCCCAACATGACAAACAACACGTTGATCATCCGAATGTTCTATGAGATATGGGCACTTTTTTAAAAAGGTCTGGGTTGGATTCATTCGTCATCCGACACAAGTCACAAGTCAAACACTGTCACAACACACTTAGTGAACCTACAAAGGGCTGCCTTGTATCAATGGTTCTTATTCCACTAAAGATGTGTTTCTTGGATGCACAGTCTATTCGTTACATCTCTTTCCATGAAACAAGTCTGATCGAACCTCGGTTTAACCCAGCTCGGTCAGGCCCACTAGAATATGCCAAAGGGACCGGTTCCCAAAAGTGGTCCAAAGGCCACTGAAGGCATGTCAACTGGTCACCTGGTACCTTAGTTATGGGCGTTTATTTATTCAGGGACCAATTGTGTGTGGGCATTGTCTGACTTGGTCAAACTAGCCAAACATAGTGGGTCTCGTTGTCTTCCTAAACCCGCCTAGATCTAGCCCATTAATGATAATCCCGGTTCACTAAGGCTGGCTGGTCAGGGTTGTCCTAGTTTAGTTCGCGGGCCCAGGCTGCATTTAGTCTGGCCCACTGGGCGCTGCTCGGCCCACCCGTGCTGGTCAACCAAGCCACAGGTCCGGCCCACATGGTCGGCCCATGTCTGACTTAGTCAGCCCGAATGCAGAAAGTGGTGTCCCACTAGCCCCACTATTGCAGGGTCGTTTCTCCAACAATTGGGGAACTACACCACCGCATGAATGGTCGACCATATGGCCGACTGGGTTCCGCAAATGTGTCGTGGCTTGGGTCTGCGCCTCTCCATCATGTCACGACCTATTGGATTCTACTGCTCCATGCCTTACCCTTCTATCATAACATGCTTGACGTGGCCACTTCATGCCACCAGTAGAGCCTACGGGCACAACCCATATCCCTCACAGCCGA
The DNA here is from genome assembly GCA_963277665.1 of Viscum album. Taxonomy (NCBI): domain Eukaryota; kingdom Viridiplantae; phylum Streptophyta; class Magnoliopsida; order Santalales; family Viscaceae; genus Viscum; species Viscum album. The sequence goes on from OY728165.1 coordinate 1,943,754,676, forward strand.
CTCGATACTCCCTCTTTTTGCCTCCATGGTGTACCATCATGCACTAACTTCCACATCTTGCCTTCGGTTTCCACAGGTCTCTTCCAGCCACAACAGGCCGCTACCGACAAGGCGGGATGGTGGTTTCTTCCATGGGCCACTAGACATGCATTCATGGTGTCGTCTGCACCTATGACTCTCCCGCACTACTGCCTTTATAGTGTGTCAGCTATCTCACATTGTCATCCATCTGAGTAAACTGTCCCTGAAGAATCGGGAAAGAGTGAAGTGGTAGCAGGTCCAGTCGTGTTTGTTGTCCCCCCTTCCCTTAAGATAACGTGATACCAACTGAGAGCTTGGTAAAACATAACATATAACATTTAAAAATTCCCACTACCTAGAAGAGACTTTTCCTGAGTATAATCTATGGAACTCCTTCAATGTTTTTGTTGGTTTGTGATTCAATGGCCTTCATCACCGCTTGCTGTAACTGGACTCATCCTCTATGGGGTTGGCGTCGTGGTACATTACCAGAGCTTCATCACTTGGTGATGTCGTGCGCATAGTCCACCCCGAGTACCATATAAGCAGGTAAGGAGACATGTGGGTTATTGATGTGGAATTAATGAGGTTTATTTAATTAACGAACCTTCCAATCTCCAACAGTGTGGTTACAAAAATAATAGAGTGTCATGTAATTTATGTTCCTGACATGTCGTTGGATCGGCCACTACCACTTGTCTGTTGAAGGAAAAAATGATAAGTAAAATAATATTGTTATTTTATTATTATTTTAAATGAACAAAAAATATCTTTTTTATCCAATGTAATGCAGTCATATTGAAACCTTCTTTAAGAGAATCCTAGAACTCCAGATTCAACGGTGGCCTCATGTTTTTTAATTTTGGCTCCACATCAAATGTTAAAAAATGCCTCCCATTCAATTACTAACTGTACGATAAAATATGTTCATAAATTTAGTCCTAGAACATAGTTCCTCAGAATCTTGTGCCGTCAAATTTCACAAACTTTTAATAAATACATAAAAATAATATATTTACATCGAAAATATGGGTCTTTACAAAAATAATGTTTGAGTTTTTTTCATTTTTTTTAACAACCACATAATTATATCTTAATGATGTTATAAATTAACATCCACAAATAGAAGATAAAAAATAATTAGTTTTAATAACATAATTTATTTTACTATATTTTAATGTATACAAAAACCTTTAATTTAAACTCCTTTGTCTAAATGGGAAATAATAACATAGAAAACATTATAATTGATGAAACATTACTTTTCTATGCCAAAATTTGTAACAGACATTGAATATCTACTCTTCATTTTTAATTTTGAAAAATAAGATCAATGTGTCAAAACTCTTCAGAAATTCTTGGGAATTCCCATAGTTTTTTTTCACACATCATAGCTTTTTGACGCACATATTAAGAAACTAATAAACAAATCCTCCACTTTGGATATAAATAACTTAAAATTTATCCATGTTATTTCACTCCCAATCATTCCTACTTGAATCCCTAGTCAATTTCCTCCCAAGGAGTCCCCCAATATGTCCTGAAGTACCCATGGTATGAATCCTCAATTTTGAGGAATTACTAATTATGTTAAGGTAAATCAACTTATCTATTTTACATTTAAGATTTTTCTTCATATGGTATACATTTAAATTTGAAAACACATTTCCTTATTCTACATTATTTTTCCCTTTACAATAATAATAAAAAATTATTAATAGGATACCATATTCCTTTTCATATTACAATTATCTAATATCTCAATTTACATATCATAATTTATCATTTCTAGTAATGTAATTCTCTTTTTATTGGTTTATTTTAATATACAATCCTATTTGTTTTTTTGGGGGATTCAGTTAGATCTAAAATGGTATAATTTATATGGGTATTTAAAGACATGAAACCATTTTTCCCTTTCCAATGGCTTAAAAATAAATAATGATCTTTTCTATAATCAAATTTAAAAACGCCATGTTTATTAATATAAAACCCATATCATTTACATTCCTTGTGTAATTAAGGGAATATTCTACTATGATCTATATGGGTCACATTAATATTGAAATATGAAGGGTACACTATCACTGTTCTATAATTCATTGGTTAAAAGAAATTCTTCAGATTTGACATGTTTTATGATATCATCCTCAATAAAATTGTAAATTTTTATTACTCACCGATAAAAAAATTGTAGTGATATGGTGATGAATGTATCATTTAAATTTTTTATACAAATTTTTTAGTTTAAAAATAATGTCTTTTTTATTATGATATGTGTCATTTTCCATTTCTCATTCCATGGTTATATTCATCATGTTCTTATTATTATTTCAAATGATCAACGGTAAACTATTTTTCTAGTTGTCCATTACTAGGCCATATGATTACCCTTTTAAATTTATATATGTAACTAGGTTATGATATAATGAAAATATACTCAGTATGAACATTTTAATAAGTCTACCAAATTGATTAGAATCATGGTTTTTAATTTCTGGTATTCTGAACCCCTTATCTAAGATTGCAATCTTTAATAAATCGACTATTTTTATAATGTAATGAAAACTTATTTATTTTAAATGAGGGATTCCATTGAATTAGTCCAACCGTTGAGGTATCGATTTTTTGTTCAATTAACTAAAATAAATATTTATAATTTTCAACTATTTTAATTTAGTATACATGTAATCATCTATTAGAAACCACTAAAAATATTTTTCCATGGTTATTGACAAAAACCCAGGGGTAATTGAGGGGCGATTTATAATTTTTTCATTAGATGATTTCATTAGAGGATGATGGGAAATTATATCAAGTTGGACTGAGAGGAAAAACACAATGAGACATGTCCTTTAATGGTGACTCCACTCTTCAGCTATGATTGATCCAAAATAAGGTCGAACTTGTTAATAGTGGATTATACTAGTAGGATTAAATAGTAAATTAAATGATTATTATTTTTTTATAATGGGTGATTAATTGTATATTTAAATGACGCAGGTATAAAAATGTTGTTTTCTAGTTATTCATATTCATATTACACAATTTATGAATGATAGAACCCCAATAACTGTTGTGGTAATGTAATAAATTTCAAAATTAGTGTTTACATATGGATATGGATGATTTAATGGTATTGATTCTATGGTCTAGGATCTGGATATAATATGGCCAACATGAGGCACACAAGATATGTGACGATTCTTGAGACAATGGTCATATTCCTTTTTCAATCCATTGATGTCTAGGAAACAGTTGTCGAATGTGTTTTCCATTAATTTTACATTGTCAAATGGTGAGATCCATGGCAGAAATGTTGGATTAAGTAAATATGATAAGAGAAGATAATATATAGAAGTTTTCTTACTACATAAGATATATCTTAGAATAGCACATATCTTGAATACCCTCTAGATATGGTCCTTGGGTTTTAGGTTGAGTTAATAATGACATGCCATTTGGATGGCCCCATATAACATGTTACCCTACCATTGGTGGAAATGATATATTTCCTTCAAAACATGCCAAGGGGCCTGAGGTGGCTAAATACATTTAGTAAAATAATTGTATATAGTCATACCAATAGGTAAACATGCACAACCCAATATTGGGGCCTGACTAGCAATATTGCTAGTTACATCAGTCCAAACCGAAGTATATCCAAATTACCAGTTGAGTAGAATATATCGTGGATTCAATGGTATATTTTTAATATCTCATATAAATTCCATCTATTATGAAATTGAATCAATGAAGATTCCATAGAATGAAATGGATGGGTGATGGGGTGTTGTCACACCCCATGTGGAGCCCAATAAATTCCTTGTATTTCCCTCTATATATTTGGGGTATAACATCACAATATTTTAGACTCATATTTTGGCCCTTTTGTATCATATCATCAAAGTTTTTCTATATTGAAAATTATGGCGGCCTTCATTATTGCAAACAATATATGATGTTATGTTTTATAATCATGAACATTATTTAGACAATACTTGATTATGTCATTGATTGGGTAATTATAATTAATGATTCATCATGATTGCTACACCCTAATCCAACTAGAGCACATATTCCATATACTATTTATACTAGATGACATAGTACTCTACTACTCAAGGTGTGGGTCCCTTTTTGATATAGTTTTACAAACTCATATTCGATCTCCTATTATATTTTGGTCCTCCAAGGTAGTGATTTCACTATTGAATATAGAGACCAATATTGAGAAGTGGGATCCTCCACAATTTTTTTGTGGTTTCATTTGATGATGGGAATTGTTGAAGTATATTTTGAACCATAGAATGAAATAACTAATTTTATTATGATGTGTTATGGATATTCACATTCTCTCATACATGTTTATTTTTCAAAAAATATATAATTGTATTCATTTCCCTATTTTCTGTGTCATCCTTTTATGTATCTTTATATTTATCCCCTTTTTGTTTTAGATGGGTCATATTGGATAATTCTATTCTCACCCATAATTAGGGTTTCCTAACCATTTCGTGTCTTATGAAAATAACCTATTGGTCCCTGGTGACAATGGTAGAGCACAACGATGATAGGGAGCATATACAAAGTATTGTGGTCGGGTTTTCATATTATGAGGTAGGAACAATTAACTTTAATTATTCTAGTTGTTGTTTAGTTGGGAGATTATTTCTTTCTGGGTAGTTATTTTATCCATATACACTTTGGTTTTATTATTTCATACTTCGATGTATTCCATTGAGGTTATTCAATTTATCATTAACTCAATATGTTATTCCCATCCAATTTTGTCGACAATATTTCATGAAGATTATTTGGAACATGTGTAATGGTACACCATTATAGGGCGTCCTTTTTTATTTTATACCTTTTCAGTACTTATCCCTAGACACTATTTTATTGGATGTGGGAATTGGTTTGTCACAACATGGCCTTCCACTAGCCTGGTGGGACCTAGTGTATTGGTAAGTGATATAGTGGTATTAGAGTAGTTAATTACATAGGATGGTGCACGTAGTCATCCCCATAAGAGAAAGTATTATAATTAATGAAAATATGTTAATGTGTCTCATGTGTTGTATCTAGTCTATGAAACTATCTAATAGTGAGACAGTCGATGTATGAATTTATAGGACTTATATTACCTTCTTGTTAACTCATCATTTGAAGACATCTGCTATAGAGAACATGGTTCACGCATCATACAAGATTTAGTCATTTGAATATCCTTATTGAGTCCTATAAATTTCTATATTCATATATGTTTGTTGTACACAATGACTAATTTTAGGATACCTACATGATGTTAACCATCGAGGATACCAAGAAAATATAATAATGATGATCATAGGCTTGATGAGGCCTTAGATTAATGTCATATTCATGAGATGCCACCTCTATGATGATAGATATATGTATTGCATCATGTCATGAAAGGTGTATTACCATAATATTTGGCACAAGATATGTTATAAATTATAATGTTATGTGGGATCCACCATGATAGACTACTGAGGATTCAAGGGGTGTAAAATCCTTAGTAGTATATGATTCCCTTAAGATGGTGTTTTTATTCTTCAAGAAGGTACATACCATGACTAAAGATACTGTTGAGATAGCATCCAATCCATTGCATGTAATTTTAGAATGATGGAATAGTCTTGTCACATAGACTTGAGATAAGAAGATTCTCTATTTGTATGACTACAAGAAACAATTCCATGATATGTGTTAATCATTATTCATGTTCAAAGATTTGATCCATGAGTTTATTGAGTTGTAGTAGGCATATATGAAATAGTTTGAGTACACCATGAGGTTTACTGATGTTACATGACACTCCATTGATATTTTGTATGATGTCTTTAGCTAGGTGAGGATTTTTGAAAAGGTTATCTTTAATTAAATTTGGTCCAACTAACTTTCCATGTGCCCCCCAACGTATGATGTTTTACTGGAGTGGGCTCTAGTAATATAGTGATTCTTTAATTGGAGTCAATATATTGTTAATTTTATTCATGTTTATCACAGGGTCAAGTCATCTATTGTGTCTAGTGGTATAAATATATAGATATCTTGGTACAAGAGGAATACATATGCTTGAACTCAAAAACATGTTTCTGTAACTTAGATATTTTATTGAAGATAAATTATGAAAATAAAGGGGTTATGTTATTCTTGTAATGGTGAAGGACACATGGAACCTGAGGGTCGGACCAGTCAAGCAATGAATAATAGAATGATAGTGGATGCACCTCCAGTGCATGGGTAGTTCCATGATCATGGATCTTGCAGCTGGAGTTATGGGGGCCCTGTTGAATTATGTTATTATAGAGGTGGAGTAACTCCTAAGGGAGGATTTTTGGGGGGAGGATAATTCTAAGAGGAACTCACACCATCTCCACCATGTGGCCCACATCAAGATTAGTGAGATGACGGCTAGGATGAATATAGTTATAGTCCTTGGAGAACAATGACCAGGATTTACCTGAGATGATCCATGGTATTAGAAATGACTATTATACTATTACATCAGTACTAGTAGATTTAGGTGTGATTCAATCCTTAATCTCATTATTCATGGTGTGAGAGCTATAGAATCTTGTTCATTCATTTTCCAAGCATCTATGGTTAGATGTACCAATAGGGAACCCTTCTTAAATATATCATATATTTCTGTAGATTATGATATTTTTGGAAATAGATAATTTCTTGATGGACCTCTTGGTCATTACGTTTCGACCTTCTGATAACATCTTGGGTAATGGTTGGTTACCTAATCTCCATTTTCATATTAACTATCAGTAAAATCATGTTCTATTCCTTAACAAATATTGGATGAAAATATCTTTTGTGGGTAAGTGGGATGTCATGGTTGAGTGGGTGGTGTTTTGAGTAGGATGATAGAACACATACACCATCAGTTGGTGAGTTTACCAATTGACACAACAAGATCTTTAAGCCTCATTACTATATAAGTATTGTAGGACAATATAATCATCTTCCTCATGGATGTTCTAGGACTAATTATATACTAAGAGAGAGATATATATATATATATATATAAACATGAACCCCAAGACTGCAATAATATAATATAAAAATTTATAGATAGACCATACCGAGAATAAAGAGGTGTGGGTGCAGCTAGAGGACTTTTGAGAAAAGTATTTTTTTAGACCAAGTGTGTCCCCTTGTCATCCCAAGTTTTGATCATGAAAAAAATGTATATAAGATTGTGGGTTTGTGTTTATTATCGAGGCCTAAACCATGCAATGATAATAGAAAAATTACCACTTTATTTAGATTAATGACCAATTGGAAGCATTATATGTCATTTTTTGGTTCATGATGATCTTTCTAAGGTAAAAATACCACCATTTTATTGTTCATGAGATAATATTCCAATGATAAAATTTGTATGCCACTATAGAGTCTATGAGTTCATGGTGATGCCTTTCAATGTAAAACATTCCACCGCTTTGATTATGGATTCAATGGACTGGATCATCAAACCATACATAGACTAAATTTTTGTTGTCTTCATAGATGAAATAACCATTAATTTGTGGAATATGAAGATCATGAAGAGAATATAAGGATAGTTATATACATTCTATGGGAGAACTATATTAATGTAATGCTCTTGAAGTGTTAGTTTTGGATTAATGTCATTCACTATATGGTGAATTTAACTTTATATCAAGTTATATATATAGAACTATTAAATATTGATATAGTTTTTTAATCAGATCCACCATAAACTATGACTAAAGTATATATTTTTATAAGATTAAAGGGTTAATATAAGATTTTCATGCCTAGTTTATCTAGATAAGCAGCTACATTTACCTCTATGACATTTAAATGTATGTTATTTTAGCTATAATAATTATTGTTAGGGAATCGTCAAATAGCTGATGAAGATATTCACAATTTATCATATGTTTGTACTAGTAGAGGAGTTCATTGAGTATATAGTGTTTTACAATGTTTATGGAGCATCACATGGTTGTGGGTTGATACAAAGAAAAACAGTTACCAAATACTGGTCAGGGATGTTGATACCCCATCAGAAAAACTCAATGACTCCATGCTCATAGTTGGTAGTGGTAGTCACATCTCTTATAATGAGGAGGAACAAAAGTATATGAGATCACATTTTCGATTAGTGAGAAAAATAGAGTCTCATATATATCTTCGAAATAATATATCATAAATTGGCACATAGGTTGTAGATAGAAATATTAAAAAGATAGGAATTCAAGATAATGTATAATCATTAGATGAAAAACTTCCTCTATGGTTCTGTTAGAAGGATGTCCCAATCTATCTTTTTGGAAGTATTATATGATTATTTTTCTTCTGCATATTTGACATTGTTGGAGGATATGGGTATAATTTTTATTTAGTCGATAGTGTTGACTCCCAATATTTGGTAACGTTTGAGGGAGGCAGAGTTTGGTTACGCCGAATATCTTGTTCTTCATGACCATATAACTAAAAGATATTAACCAGATTGGTTTTTTCAAGGATGGGAGAGCATCTCCTTTTTTTATGGACATACAGTGTCTCGCCTCTTGATTTCAGAGGTTATGATGAGTTAGTTTCACAATAACTTATTGGATGTACATCCTAGAATAGAGAAGATGTACATTTACATAGTGTAGTAGATTTTATTGGGACTCTATGTGGTGAATAATATTCATTTTCAACTCTTTGTGTATTTATATTCATTAGATAAAGGATGAAAACCATATTCTGATAGATTTTATTCAACCGATTAATATCAAAAAGTAGAAACAATATGACATCTTGATGGACTTATTGTTAGGGATTTCATGGAAAATGAGAGGCCATCGTTCCATATAGATTATATATGATTGAATTGGATTTTTTGTACACTTCCATAATACATGGTAGTTAACATCAGTGGAGATCCCATGAATGTTATATATATGGTATATTTGGTGACTATATTTGTTACCCTTGGTGATTGTCTCGGGTCGCGATGTGTGGTTTACATCATGCATATAGAGAGGTTTACCAGAAGTGGTTGGGACCCAAATTAAGATGATTTAAACATTTAAACTATAGATGTATAGATAGACCAATAACAGTATATTTATTTTGGAGGATATGTTAAGGTCTGATGTATTATAAATCTGTTTATGTAGAGAGGATCACTTTATAATGGAAGAGTTATGTTATATTTAAGGATATAATTATAATATCAACCTAAAAACGTCTGAGAACCTTAATGGGAGACCATGTAGGTCACCATTTTACATACTGAGATTGAATAGGGATCTATGCTTGGACAATATATGTTATAGGTGAAAAAAAAGATGTCTTTGTCAACCACTGAAAAGATGGGGATATCTTAGAGCTGAACAAATTATTATGTAGATCAATGTTGTAGTTCCTTGTAGTTTGAGAAAGGCGGTAGAGGTATTCTAAGAGTCTCCCGATTTAAAGGAATATAATGATTTTTTAATGTGGAATGTATTTTGGATGTTTCATTAGACCTTTTGAGATTTATAAAGGGTTTTGGAGGTTTTTACCTCATATGATGAGAACTGCATTTAGATCAATTTAATGACGTCTTCGATGTGCTGGAGCATAGGAGATATGTGCATGATCCTATACATATTAGTAACTATGGAGATATGGACAATGTGGGTGAAAATTGTTATCATAATACGTATTGGAAATTGATAATTGATATGAGAGTATCCTAGGTGGATAAAATATTCCTTTAATTTGAGTTATGTGGAAACAGGTGACCAAGAAAGCCGATATTGAGTGTGCGAGAGGTTGATTAGGGATCATTATCCCTGATATTTTGTTTATATTAGTCTATTTTGGGTTAATATATTAGAGTTAGGGGAGAACATAGTTACACTTTATTTTCCTATAATAATTCATAATATAATAAGGGATATTTTCAATGGTAGGAAATGAGTCAGCAAGAGATTCAAAGGTCCAGTTGGACATTCACTAATTTCTATATATTAACTATTTTAATATATCTTGAATAAAATTTTCCTAAAAAAATTTAATTAGTACAAAATTTATAATTGTATTAGAAATCGGAGACCATGGTTGATTATGGAATGTGTTTTCATGTTATTTGTGACCTATATTTGGTCTATGTGAGATATCCAATTGAGTGAGAAATTATTTGTTAATATAATTATGATAATTAATATTGTTTTACTTTTTTATATAAATTAATTAACCAAAAAAATTATTATATATGTATGCACATATAAAGAATCTCTAGCATGTGTTGCATTAACCTGATGATAATTGATTGGATCTATGCCAATTCTTCATTCATTGATAGCATCTGAGGATTCCAAGTGATTTGATCAATGTGGATCATGTTGTATAGACTGCAACATGTGTTTCCCTTCACTAAATAATTGACTATTAATCAATTGATGGTATAATATGAGGTAAGCCTGGACAATAATGATTTTTACCAACTTTATTAAATTTGATAAAATGGAATATTATCTACATTTGAGTATCAATTTTTTATTCTCATGAGCTCGATGTATCAATTATATTTTTAAATATTTTTACCCATGTTATAAAATTTTATCACCCTGGGTATCATATTATTGTGACAAATTGCTAGTATTTCTTTTCCAGTAATGTTTACACCATTTTTTTGTTATTTTACAACACATGTTATTCACCTTATTTATAATTGGATAATACCATCCTGATTCAACATATTCATTGAGGGTTTGAGAATGAACCATCCTTCGAATAAATTGTGTTTTTTTATAAACATAATGGTTTATATGATGTGTGATGATGGTTTATGAGGGATAATTCACTGATATTTTATATTTATAAGTAGTTGTTTATTTTTGGTGTGTTAGACCAACAATAGTTATCCGATTAGATGATTTGATTTCATATTCTTTCGGCTATAATCCTGAAGATGATGACATAAGTAATTTTTCATAGTTTATGGTTGGTCTAAAACATGATAAAATTACCAACTGATGTGTTGGGTTTATAATATGAGTGGACCCCTGTACAGATCATATATATCCCTACAAAACATATTCTTCTCATAACATCATCTTATATACATTTATTTTGTCTTGTGAGTTTCGTATCCTATATTTCTTACATATAAAACATGAATGTATACTTTTTTTTATAGAATATGAGAGACAATGTGAGATATTATATGAATTATTATTCATTGGTAGATGTTTGAAAATAGAATAGATCAGGTTTGGATCATCATAGAGTTACCAGGGTTAAAAATCCTCTATAACACCATGGAATGAGTTCCACATACTATTTATATAGGTAGAATAAATATTATACTACATACGGAGACATTATTTTATCTTTAGAGTTATACTCCAACATCGTTATTATTTTGGAGTGTTTAGTTTCTCTATAAGATTGAGTACTCCCTCAACTGGGGAGCTTATTAGTGCATGAAGTCTACTCATGATAGATTCGTTGTTATGTCATGTTTGATGTTTGGAATTAATGATGGTCTTTTGGAGATATAGGTAGACTAAACAAATTTGGATTGGAAATGAGATAGGGGTCCATATTATCTCTAATTTGGTATTAATTATGTGGATATATATATATATTTTTTGATACAATTTTACGTTTGGTTGAATTTAGGATTACTATATAATTCTTTTTATACCTTAGTGGTTTTTGAGGTATCCAACTATGTATGTTCACACTCACCCATTCATTGTATATTAATATATGTGGTTTGTATTATATAGATGAATGAATTTTTATTGGTGAAATTTGTAGTGCTTAGCGATCTTAGGTGCATAGGACATATACATTGGTCGGGCATGGTCATTAGGAATAGATATATCTCAATATAATCTATTCAATATGTTTTAATCTTGGGACATTATTTAGGATTGAGCGTGTTCTTTTTCATATTCAATTTGGTTTAACTCTATAGTACTATATTGAATTTTATAGAGGTTATTTAATGTGTGTGTTACACTAGATGTTACTGTCATTCAATATTGATCACAAATGGTGCATGGATATGGTTGGGTGTGGGTGTATAGGTACACTAGAAAATGGAATATAATTTTATATTATTCCTTCTGATGTATTTTCGCCACCCCATGAACTACAATAGGTGGGAATCGATTTATCATGAGTAATATGTCCTCTAGCTAGATGGTCTATAGTAGGTCAATTCAAAAAAGAAGGGTTTTTTACCAAATTTTCAAGTATAACATACTATAATAGATTTAAGAATATGTTATGGTATTTCGTTGATATCATATTTTAATTGAATGGTTATAAAAATTCCAATAATTTTGGAAACATAATATTCAATGACACACAATATAGATCTTTAGTTTCACTCATGAAGGAAAATTTCTAATAAAATTAGTCTTCAATGTCATGTTTTATTTCATTACCATTCTTCACTATAGATAAAAAAATTTATATTTTAAACATTTAACAATAAATTTTTATTTCTGAAAGTTCACAAAGAAACCATCATCAAATAACTTAATAATGATAATTAGTTGTTTCTTATTTCCAATATCATGTAAAACATTATAAACAATTTTTTTACAAGAAAATAATCACCATCAATGTATATGAATTTCCTGGGGAGTTTTATCCATTAGTGACATGTCCTCCATTTATATTTTTTATATTTAAAATGATTGACATGACTCAAAACACATGTGAAGAATAAATATTATCTATGTATATTTTTTCAAATTTCTATTACATAATAATATTTACATAAAATAATTAACAATTTTTTGTGTTACCTTGTTATTCTTGGGTTCAACTATATTAACAAAATAACTTAAAATAAAATTTTCACAACACATTATATTGAAAAACTAAAATTTCATTAGAAATTATATCTCTATATAGACCAATAAATAATAATAGGTTATATTTAAAATATTTTTCATAGTAATTTTTACAATGCAATTTAATGAAAAAGGGAGAATTGTAAAAAAAATTAATTTCAATTAGCATATGATTGATTAAATATAAATCCTATTTCATTTAATATTTGAGAGGGTTTTAGTTGTTTATACATCATTTTGAAATTTTTATTTACCAAAAATAATAATTTTAAACATTTTATTAAAAATATATGATTTAAAATTAAAATTAATATTAATATTAAAAAAATTAGATATTTAACTAGAAGTATACATAGATTTTAGCATAAAGTCGATGCTCTCTCAGTACACTCCAAACTATCACAATATGGGTATCATGGTCGTGTCGAGAGTGTGAGTACACCAAGATATCATACACGAAGACCACGATGTAGGAATCCAAGTAAGGATGGAACCCTCGGTTCATCAGTGCCCTAAAAACTGCTGGCGAATTTGTGAGACCGAAGAGAATGACCGTATACTCATAGAGACCATACCGACTCTGGAAGGCTGTCAGAGGTATATATGATGGTCTAAAACGTAACTAATGATAACCAGACATCAATTAGATCATTGAGAACACCCAGGCTCCTCGAAGAAGATCTAAGAGGTCATTGATCCTCAGTAATGTATATCGGTTCCTGACCGTCAACTGTCTCAGCTTCAGATTATCAACACAAAGCCGAAGGTTACCGTCTACCTTCTTTGAAAACAGGATAGGAGAACCCCAAGATGAAGTACTAGGTTGGATGAAACTTTTTTCCTGCAACTCCTCCAACTGCTTTTGAGCTCCTGCAACTTAGGTGTATCCATCCTATAAGGATATGTGGACACTGGTGCTTCTCCTATCACGAGCTCAATAAAAACGTCTACCTCACAATTTGGAGGCAAACCCGAAAAGTCCTCTAGAAATACATCCCTAAAACAATCCAACACTAGAGGAAAGTCCAACTGTGAAGTCCCCTGATCATCCAGATAATGACTAGCAATCTGGTTTGTCACCCTTCCTAGCCCATGATGCTCGAGTCCTGCTCGACTCACCTGAACATATCATTCGCCTCTATGAAGAAAGGATTCACCACCTTGTGAAATGAATCTCACCCTGCGGGAATAACAGTCGACAAATTCCTAGAAGGGAACCAACCAGTCCATCCTGAGAATGAAATCATAGCCTTTCATCTCTAGGACTTAGAGATCCCATATGAAACGATACCATACAACATAGAGAGGGAACTCTCTACAATGACGTACACTAGATGTCCTTGTCCCCAAAGGAGTGTCTTGTGTCAACGAGTCAACATAAGAAAAGGCACATAGCCAATGGATCTTTACAACAACAACAGATATAAAGATATGCGTAGAACCAATATCGAAAAGAGATGAAGATAAAAATTAGGCTACTAAAATCATATCTAAAACTGTAGAAGGGTCGGGATCCTACTCCGGATAAGTCTTCTCTGTGGTGAAAGACTGGCCTACATCGCGGCACTGCACCCCTAGATGACCTCTTTAAGCTAATCCACCCTGCTTCTGCTGAGGGACTGGTGGCTGCCTTCCATGGCCTCGACCCCCACCTTGGCCCGAACGGCCGGAAGAACTCCAATTTCCTAAAAGGGGGAGAAACTGGTGGTGCTGCTCATGAACGTGGAGTCATGGATGAACCCCTGTCACTAGCTGCTGGTTATAAAAGCTGACAGAAATGCAGAATTTGACCCATCTTTCAACATGATCGGCACTCCACAGGGTCCCTCTGGCACAACGGCCTCATGTGCCCTGACCGGAAACACTGGTAGCATATCACCTGGATGCCTGACGATGCATGTCCCTTCCTCGGATCACAGCGAGTAGACTCCCTACAGTGATTTTTCAATCATCTGGAGGAAAACTAGCTTTGGAAGTAGAATCACCCTAGCTCACAGCTCCAGAGTCTCTCAGATTGTGCTCCGCAATCAGTGCCTTGTTGATAATGGATGTGGTGGATGTCAAATGGAAGATATTCACCTGCGAGTGGATCTCCTGCCTGAGACCATCCTCGAACATCCTTGCTAAGAACACCACACTCTCATCCCAGAGCGGTGTGAAATGCTGCAGCTCGGTGAAACGAGAGGAATACTCCATGACAAAAAGAGTACCCAGCTCTATGCTCATGAACTCCCGGGCTTGGTTGGCCCTCAGGGTCTCTGGGTAGATGTAGTCATAAAAGACACTCTGAAACTCCTCCCAAGCCATAACCTTCCGATGACCCGCCTTTTATATCATGTCCCATCACCTCTTGGAAGAGTCTCAGAGCATGTAGGTAGCGAGCTTCACCCGCCTCTCTAGAGGCATCTCCAGATGCTCGATGATAGTCAGCATGGCTTCTATCCCTGACTCTACAGCCTGAGGTCCTCCGTCCACCGAGAAGGTATGAGGATGCTGCTGCTGGAAAAACCGCTTCAAGTATTCCATAGTCAAGGTAGTAGGTGGTGCTCCCAGGATGTTCTGAATCATACTCATAAAACCATCCCTGAATTTTGCATTAGTGCCTGCAACTGGTATGGAAGCTGGTGCCATGGCTGGCCTGACCGGAGGATCGGCAGGAAGTCCCTGATCAACCATATCTGGCGTCTGATCACTGCATGACAACTGACGTACAACCAGTGGACGTCTCGGAGGCATAACTCTGATAGGTCAAAAGCACACCTTAGATTAGAAAATCAAGGATAGATAAAACAAGAGTAAAAAATTGGAACGGGGGAAGGAAAACACACAATTTTACAAAACACGACTGCACGACATGTATAAAAACTAAACGGCATGTAATCTTAAGCCACTGACATGGGTGTGTACCCCTACCCTACAGGTCGTGTAACACCTGAAACTACACGGCGTGTTGACCCCACACACAGCGTGTAATTGAGACCTATTCCCTTACCCGAGTATCTTTATATGGCTAACCCACACGGTCTGACTTAACCCGAGACTTCACTGTGTGCTCTAAAAAAACACAGCGTGTACTAGACAAGGCTTAAGCGGCCCGTGTTATTAAATACATGACCGTCTACCCGGCTGGACCTTCCACGGCGTGTTCTGAACAAACATGACATGTATAGGTGAAGGTGACATCGTCCCGTGTTGTTCGTGACACAGCTGAGTACCTGAACAAGACTACACGACGTGTTCCTAAAATAACACAGCATGTCTAAGTGAAGGAATTGCTGACCCTTGTTGTGCGTTACATGGATGGGTACCTCGACAGGACTACACAGCATGTTCCTTTACAACACTGTGTGTTCTAATCAAGCTTACCCGACTCATGTTGTTAGTTACATAGCCGGGTACACGACTCCAAACTACATAGTGTGTACCAAACATACATGGCGTGTTCCTTAATATATTTCTAAAATAGTGTGTCCCTGCTCACACGGTCAGTGAAACGGTCTAAAAACAAGAAAGCGTGTAGTCAAAAGTACATACTGTGTATTTTGGGCTTTTTTAGGCAGTAGCTCAGAACTGCACAGGATCCCAGAACACACCGAAATATAGGCCGAGAGGTTCCATATTCCGATTCGTGAGGGCCCATACTCTCCACAAATCAAAACATGGCATTTATTTAAGCATGGTAGAATACAAAAAGTCATCTAAAAAGGAAACATTGATTCTATCAAGAATCTATCACAACAACATGCATAATCTACACAAGTCTATCACAACAGCATGCAATCGCTAATGCATCCTAGATGGGATGGAAAAAGTGAATGACATGTGATTTCTATGAGTGCCTATATGATGCATGAGATGGAATACCCTCATCTCATTGGGTTGCAATAGAAATAGAACCTAAATAGTCAAGACCATAACAACACAAACATGTGAATCACTCTAGTTGAAATCATATCAACCGTAAAATAAAAAAAAATAGAAAACTGTAAAGAAAGAGGTAGTATGGCTTTTCCCAGTACATGAGTTAACTACTCCCGAGGACAGCTTAACACCAAGTTCTGAATCCATCCTAGCCCTGCCTAAAGGCTCCAAAAATTAAATCAAGAGAAAAGAACCTCTATGATACTACTTTGTAATGACCCGAATCTGGTGCCCCTCCAATAGTTCACCATACTCGAATCGGCACATGAACTGAAGCACATTTCCCCAAACTCCAGAGGCTGCAGACTAGTAGTGAGGGCCTTGGTGTGTTATTAGGGAAACTATGCCCTCATTCAGTAAGGTATACGAGGTAAGGAAAAAAATAGTAAATAGTGGATGTTATAAAAAATACACAATAACTAAAACCAATCAGCAGAAGAAATGAATATATAGTAGTGATGATAATGTTCCGGCAGGTACATGTATCTAAGGAAAGCAGCAAACACAACAACATGCTGAAATAAAACTGAACACAATGTACTAAAGCAATATCACTCCAGCAACATCGCAAGCCTTGGATTGGTACCATGCTCTCCAGCACTACAGCAATCAAGAACCTGATGTAGAAGGGAACTTGGCCTTATCCATACCTGCAACAATATAATCTACTTGGGCCCAAAATCATGGCCCAAATAGTGTGTGAGTTACAATCCCAGTAGGAAATCACCCAAAGATCTATTCCTAACAGTCAATGAATACTAGTCAAGTAAAAGTGCAGGAAGCAGTAAACATAAAAGTACACAACAACTACAATCCATAGTTATAGAATATAAAGTACACAAGTAAACAACAAGAAACATGTAGAAAAAAGGTAACCCTCTGGGTAGCTCTCACATCCAAACCCCTATGGTTCAACCTACAAGGACTAACTACCCTCTAGGAGGCACACATAGACTCACCTCTCTGGTTCATCTAAGAGTATACTTTCTGAGGAACCACTCTCTGTCAATTCCCCCTATTGTCTCGTATCGTTCCAAAGGCTCTCTGGGGAAGCACTCAACGTCTCATTCCCCCTATGGCCCGTGTCGAGGAACTAAAGACTCTCTGAGGAAGCACTCATTGTCAATTCCCTTTCTGGTCTCGCATCGTATTAAAATACACTCTGGAGAAACCCTTACGTCCATTATCCCTTTGGTCCATAAACTAGGTTCTCTCATCCCCGTGTAATATAATCAAGCCTAACACGCATGTATCGCCCATGTAAGCCTTAAATACTATTTGGTTATCATTCTAGGGCTCACCAGCAAAACAACACAATAGTTCAACTATCCTACAACTACGCATGGCAACTTTCATAATTCCTAACAGGAAAAGCAAGTACGGAAAACATCCAGAGTACCTCAAAAACTACTCTATTTACAAGGGAAAACCTCTACTATAGAAATCAAGAAATCAAAAAATCAATCAAGGGAAAAACAGGAAAACACACAATTCCTATTCAAGGGAAATTTGTGAAATTGAACAAAATATTCAAATAATTTGTACATAAAGGCACAAACCACCTACCTCGATCGTTGGAGATCGATATACTTGTACCATGACGACTGATTCTCCCCTGAACGTCGTAGATCTGAGAAAATTCCCAAAATTTTCAACCCACGATATCTTGAGAAGGAGGAAGAATTGGAAAACATGGATCAAGTAGAAGGAAGAACATACTGCTGCGATTCCAACACAACCGACTGTGCTCGAATCGGAGAACATACGGATAGGCGGGAACTCATTGAAGATTCACATATCCTCAGTGCTCTCGGATGAACGAAACCTATAAGAAGATGTTTCTATGTGTCAGGCAGTCCCGCAGTCCGTTTAGTGAAAAAAAGTACACAGTGTGTACATTTATGTTACACGATGTGTACTAGGACTTTCCGTACACCGCCAAAATTGGCCTCCATGTCACCCCGACACACCATGTGGGTGGCTCAGACACGGCCAGTACACGTCTTCGAGCAGAAAAAGATTACAAAGTGTGTATTTAGAAAGTACACGGTGTGTACATCAAAAATTTCTTGAAACATTATTTTTCTCAAAAACTCCAAAAAAAAAAGGAAAGGCATACCTGAAACGAAGATCTGGGTTCTTACAGAACTAAACTAAGATGTTATAATTTCAATATAATGATATTTTTATAATATTTGGAGGTATACATATTAATGAATGGAAAATAATTATTTTATAAATACGAATAATAATAAAAAGTCGCATAAAATCCTAATCCCATCAAATTTTATCTGATGTGTAAAAATTTGTCGCATTAATATTTGTATTCACAAGAAAATTAATTTAAAGGTATTTTGATTTGATAAATTACCATTTCACCATTATTAATGTATATGAGATCTAAAACTCATGAATAATCTATGATTTTATTATGGTAAAACCAATATTATTATACTTGTATTGTGAGATGTTTAATCCTTTTAATAATTTTTAAATATATTCATATTAGTTAATTAATATGAGAAATAATAACATTTTTATTTATATTTGGTATAAATTGAGAGACAAAAACAATATCTTATGTTTATTTAGGATGTGTTATAATATTTGGATGATGAAATGTATAATTTGCGAACCATTAAGTGGTATGACATGATATGTCATGGGTGGTAATTGTGAAGTGAATATTTTTACATTCATGATTAATAATCATTTGAGTTTATGAGATTAGTTTTAAATTATTTCCTTTTTATATGCATGTGTGTAATAAATTTTTACCTAATTTTTTCAGTTCATTTTGTTTTTTTATGATTCGCACTCCATAAATACATATCCATTCTCATTAAGAGAGAGGATTTGATACTAAATTTGATCGATGTTTTACTACGCGAGGCTACATTCCATAGTGAATTTCTTTGTTACATCATTATTGGATTTAGATATAGGTTCCAGTCAATTCGAATGTTAGTGAATTAAATAGTGTTATATCCCACTATATGTATAGTCTTATCATTATATTTTATTTGTTAAACACAATTCCCAATGATGAGAATAAAATATTAGGATGAGATCTAATCATATTCACTAAACCATTGTGATATTTTTATTATTTATGATATATAACATATTATCTCATTAGTAGTGGTCAAAATATGTATGTTCAAGATTCATGGGGACATAGTAATTCATGTTGACCCTACAAGGATATATATTTTATTTTTTAATTCATTACACAATACGTACAAAAAATATTTAATTTTATTTATGTCAATGTTTTATTAGTGTTACCCAATAAAATTTTTGAAGATTCCCTAGATTTAAAAATTAGTGAATGTATAGATTTAAATATTTGTAATTTAGGTGAGGAGGGTATCTATATTTATTTTGGATATGTTTTAATGATTCAGAAAATTAATGTGGTGGTGTATTGGAATGTTTGGAAACCCATTATGATGTTGTTCCTTTTGTATATTATTACCTTTTATATAGTCATATCTATTCACATCTAATTGAGGTATTCCTTCATGAACATATATATATATGATAATTACATGATTAAAAAAATTTATTCCATAATGATTATAATATTATCATGGCGTTTTATGCTATATTCTATATAATGTTATTTTTTATGCTTTGATGACATTTTCTATAGGGTGGGAATAATATCGAATGCATAGTATTCCTATTAAATTTAAATTAACAACTCTACTTGTTATAAATCCCCTATTTATATAGAGAAACAATTGATACTATATGAATATATAGATAAAACCCAATAACCTATTCAATTTCATTAAATTTGGAATAATAATGACTTATTATTTTGAATATTGATTTTGTGGATCAATACTATTCATATTGGTTATTTAAATTTAATATTTATGCCTTAGTTGTGATTTTATATTACATATATAATAGGCACCCACAATAACATGAGATTGAGATTTATTTAATTTCATCAGAGGATTATGGAATCATGATTATTAAATTTTTTTTTATTTTTTTCTATTTTTGCACTCATATATTTTAGTTGAAAGATGGTGTGAATAAATGAATAAAATATTGAATATTTTTTAACATGAAATATGTGTTATTATATGTTGTTGATAAAGTGAATTTTCCAAGAAATTAATTTTTATGGGAAACTTTTTAATTGATATGTTTTATAAATTAAAATAATACTAAATTTAAGATACATAATATCATATGGTTATCGATTTTTATATGTTTATGTCTTTTTAAGTGTTATATAAAAATGAATATATATTTTATCTAAAAACTATTTAATTTTTGGGTTTATTTTCCTTTTAGGTAGAAAAAATTAAAAAATTAAAAAATCTAAATCTAAAGGGACTAAAATTTATTGTATATATGATCATTAAGATGGTTTTGTAGATGTTAATCAAAGTTGGATATTTTTACCAAAATAATATTATGGTAATTTCAACAAGATATACTGGATTATGTAAATATAGGTGGTAGAATTATTCATGTGTATTAATATGAGCATTAAATTCCATGGAGGAATTAGTTTATCTAAAATTTCAAGAGATTTAGTCATTTCAGATTTCTTTGGTATAAAAGGAAAAGAAACACTTCTTATGCATTGTGTGAAGAGTTTGGGGGTATATTGGTAAAAATTTATAAGATTCATTAATTTTTTTTGGTTTTAATGTTTAAAAATATGTTTTTGGGAAATCTATACTTTCAATGCTCCAATTTTAGAGTGTGATTTCAACTTTTTACACCCTTTTGTAGAATACTCCCACACATAGTTTTAATAAATTTTTGATTGTTATATCTCATGATTGAAAACAGGGATGTATAGTAGCTTTACCATATAATGTTATATGATTTTAAATTTATTATAAGATTGTTTTTGTTATTTCACCATAATATGGGAATAGTAGTAGTGTTCTTATGTATTACTCACGAGGTGTGTAATTGTGTAATGTGAGTTTTGACAAGACATGGTTGGCATTATATAGTTATATGAAATATCATTGGTTGAATGAGAATATAACATAAATATAACTCACAATATTTAAAATATATGATGAATCTTTATTTTTTATGTTTTGTAAAGAATACATACGAATAATTTATGTTAAGATGCATCGTTTAAAGAATACATATATATAATTCTATTGTGTCCATAAAGATTCAGATATAAAAAATCCCCAAAAGTTATAATCATAAGAGAGTGTAATCAAGAATATAAAGGATAAAATGAGACCAATATTTGGATATTAAGGAGGAATTTAGTTTAAGTGTCAATGAAAGAATTGTAAAGGAATAATTAATTGTGTTGGAATATGTATTTGGGGAAATAACTCACTGAATTATGGGATTTGAAAAAAAAATCATGATATGTATTGAGGGGATTAAATTGTGGAATAAAATTTTATAAAGATCAATTTTGGGTTCCATGTTGTGGTATGTTATCTGGTCTATCTTAATTGATTACTACATGAGTGATGATTTTTCAGGGAGTGATTTCTAATAATTAGTCTCTTAGGTTAGGAACATGGATGTTCCCCTAATAGGTATTCATTATAGATACCACACATCACATGTATGGAGTATCAAAACTAAGATTCTAATGATTAATTGATCACTATGTGGAATAAATGTCAAGGATTGGAATTGTTTATTATTAAATGAATTATCATATATACTACATGAGATTTTATTCTATGTCTAGTATTGGATCATAATTTAGTATCCATGAGTTATAATATCTTTTCAAAATTATAAATAGATGTCACAAAGGATTAATGTCTTGGTGAAGTGATATATTCATAGGATATACATTTATTCAACAATAAGATGAAGATAATGTTTGTTTCATTTATCAATATATAGGATATTATTCATTTTTCATGAAATTATTTTATATATGTTTAAAATAAAAATTGGATTTCATGTGGGTATTGAGTGATGATTATTAATGGTAAAACAGTTTTTAACTATTTATGATTATATTATTGATATGAGAGATTAATAGGTAACTCAATGAATGGTTTTAGTTTCTTCATTAAATATTTTTGAACGATGACTTTAGGTATTTAAGGATTTCTTTAAGAAAGTGATGTCATAAAATACTATGATATTATGGGTTTCTTGAATTTCATACGAGGTTTAGAATAAATGACCTAAAATTTTATCATATTAAGACTAAATGCCTTTTGGTGTCTTGAAATTCATTTTCTGAAAAAATTATGGTATTGAAAATTCTAATAATGGCATATCCCTATCAGTCAGAAGGTAAAATGACAATAGGTTTGATATATTTAATTTATATTTTATGGAAAATGATCATGGTAAACATTTTGGTAGAGTATAGAAATTTTTATGGGAATATGTGATATTAAGTATGTTAAATCTATTTTGTTCCTATATAAATACAATATTGAAAATTCAATAATATAACATTCACTAATTCAATTCATATATAATTGAACATGTATTGTTTTTATCAAACGATTGAGGGGAATGTATTTTGAATCAAAACTATCACTAGTAGAGTACAATATAGTGGTTAATATTATTTTTGGGTTAATGAAATATGGTGTAGATGATTGTGTTGATATTGAGAGTAACACCGAGCATGTGTTGATTGGTGAAAACTAGGGAAATCAACTAATGGTGTATGTATACAATAGTTGTAAAGGATATGAATGTCACAATGTTAGGATATCTTCATAGATCATTTATCATAAATTCTATACGGAAATTGGACAATTATAAATAAAGGGGTAGTCGATACAGTGAGTTGTTAATGTGATTATTTCAGGTCCATTATAGATTGGTGAATAGGAGTATATATTATAGATACTATTCTTGAATGAAACATATAGATAATATATAATTATTATTGTATTAGGATGTAAATTCTAAAGTTAAATCAATATAATATGTTACATATGTAGCCATTAAGAACACAAAGGTAGAGGCTGAACACCAAACAATGGCTAGATAATTATGGTTACTTTTCATAACTAAACATGAATGGGGAAATATTTTTAATGATTATTTTCTGGGATATTAATAATATGTTGATTCTAAGATGATTATGGAGAGTTTATCTATTATTATATTCTATATTTTAGACTATCCACTATAAATATTTGATTTTTTCAAGAGACTTATTTGAAAGGTATGGTTTCTCTAGTTTATAATATGTATTCAGTTTCATTTAATTTGAAGTAAACATGGTATAATGATTTTACCATTGGAGATTAGGGAATTTTTTTTAAAACGAATATGAATGATTCATCATAAGGATAATAAGACCATAAGAATTTTTTTTGTTTACCCAAATATTAAAAGGTCAAATATCAAATATTTTTCAATGTTATCTAGTGTGATTACATTTTTTTATAAATGATGTGATTTAAGGATGTTATGGATATAAATTTAGAACTGTTAGGAATTGTAGTTTCTTAGGTCTAGAAAATGACACCCACTATAAGGATTGTGGGCTCCCACCAAATCATAAAATGCAGTATCATTGACCTCAAACCCTACTAATAACCCTATAGAAATATATAATGAATATTGTGGGAAACAAACCAAAATATTATGGGGATATATTTTTTATTAGAAAATATATTTTCTTTTATATATCAGTAATATTACTCACATTAAACTATATAAATGCCATACATATTCACTATATAGTTCAATTCCCTATTTTGTAATATTTTGACCCTGGTCTAATATCATGGTGTCGATCTAAATGAATATATCCCTAGTTTCATTCCCATGACACAAAAGTAAGAAAATAAATTCTAATGGACTCATAAAATTATAGAATATTATTTTACATTACATTAAAAAATAGAAAAATCCAATTATTCATATATAAACTGATTCAGAAAGTAAAAATGGGAAATATATTATACATATAAATAAATAATCTGACCATAATCATATTCAAAAAACATGACCATGTACAGCTACATTACTATGATACGATGGAAGAATAATGTGTCTTCATTTAACACTCCCATTCTATATATCAATGATCCCTCCAAGCTCCCATACCCATATCCCAACACCATAACATAAACATGATCCACTCTAAAAGTTATATACCTTCCCATATTTGTAGTATATATAATATTGAATGCATTAAAAAAGATTAAAATGTAGTTGGATTAGTATACTAACTTTGTTGGAAATCAAGAAATTATATCCGACATAAAAAACATAAATATGATCTTGTTATATAAGATTATATAAAAAATATGAAAAAAGTATATAATTAATAATACAATATAGCCATATATTTGACTGAAACCCAAATTGTTTTTATGTCTAAAATATACTAATCATAAACATCACCACGGCTAACCCACACATTTCATAAACACAATTAGGCAAATTCCCATTAAATTCACTGGAATAATATCTATGGAAACCATTCCATTTATCCTATTCATCTACCAGAATGAAGGAATCACATAATTGATCTGAACTCATGATCTAAACCGTACTCTATTGTCCCATGATATCAATCGGGTGAGAAACACAAAATACCGAATTTGAGGCTTGATTTCTAGGTTTGATGTTATATGGTCCCAATATTAATCATCTTTAACACACACACACACACACCATACTATCATTCCTTAAATACTTTTAAAAAAATTCCTTAAATCCATGAATTACACACACACACACCAACCAAAATTCAATATAAAAATGTTGTTACTAAATATATATTTTATCGACACATTGTGCAAATTTCCCACAAACATTAATTTAAAAAATAAAACAAATGAAATATAAAATTACAAATATATATAACCAATGATTCTTAAAAAACATTAATGATAGATTAAATCAATAATTAAAATATTTATAAAAATCTGAAAATCTCTGATAGTTGAATAAGTAGAGTGGGTTTTAATCAACACACCTCAATCACACTCATCAAGTAGGATGAAAAAATAAATCCTCAGTTGGATAAAATTTTATGAAAATTTCAATGAAAATTGTATTTTTTGAGATCCCATATGATGGTAAAATTGATAAGGGTTATAAGGTTGTAAAAAGGTCAATAAATCTTATAATTAATAACCATATAATATTTCACTTTATTTTACAACAGCCTGTTAAAATACTATACTTTTCGCTACATAATCGTAGTTTGAAAAAAAAATATGATTTACGAAATAGTTCTTTAGATCCTTTAATGTTATTTCACTCCCACATTGAATACCATATTATAATGATTAATATTTCTTATGTTTCTCATTTATTTTGAAACATGGCATCCACTAACCTCCAATAACAACCATATTCACCTTTTTACCATTTCAGTAGTCTCCATTTATCACTATGTTTTATCCATTTCAAAAAATACACTACCATTACATAGGACATACATACATTCTTTTTTTAACTCAACTAAGCAATTTAAAATTTCCCTTTACCTAGAACAACAATTACATAACCAATTTAAGGATTCATTCATAATTTCATACAAACATAATTCAGAATGTAAAAAATAATACAAGATTCATTACAGGGATGTTTCACTAACATTGAAATAATAATAATCAAAATTTTCTGATGCCATAGCCTCGTCAGAGACACTACTAGAAATATGGATTATAATATGGGTCTACTATATGATTTAGTGAATCCAATTGATTCAAAAACAACTTATCAAATAATTGACCCATTTAATTCCACTTAAGTCAAACATGAGAGGCCTAATAACATAAAAAAACATAAAAAGAGACTAATAGCAGAAATCAGGGTGATCATTTTTTAGATATAAATGTTTTTTCATTTTAGATTAATTTTTTATCTACTTTATTGTGCCTATATTGGTAATTTTAATCAACTAAATTAATTTATATTTTTTTCTTAATGATTCACCAAACCCCTATTTTTTGATGTTTTTTGTAGATTTTATTTATTATGATGGATTTTAAAAATATTTGATTATTACCACTAATAAATAATCATTTACAAACTAATAGAATTTGGTTCTTATTGTGATCAACTCTTTATGTATGTATAAATGAACTTTTTTTACTGTGTGTCCATGTGACTGATCTTTCTGTATTTGGAATCAAATATAGGAAAATGATTTTTTTGATAAAAAAGTAGGGTCCTCTGAAAATTTAAAATAGGATTTATAAGCGTCGTCTATTTATACATGAATTAAATTATGATATTTTATTCCTTTTAGATTCCTTCAAATGTGGGGATGAAAATATTTTAATATTATTGAGTATGGGAATAGTAAAATTTTAAAACCACTAGTGTATTTTGGTTAATTTCTTAATATTTCATTAGAGTAAGTATAATAGTTGTTGTAAAATTATCATGTTTATTTTATAGTATGTATGTATATTTTTTAAAAAAAATTTCATTGGGAAATTTTTGGTGATATGATTTAGGAATAAAATCATTGATATTAAAATTAAGAATTGTGAATGGACATTGTGTTTGGTGTCAAAGTAAGGGAATAGTTGTTTTGGGGAAACAATTTTTCCCTTATCCTAGATTATGTCCCATGTCACTTATTATAGACAAAATTAGATAATTAATGTAGAAATAACACATAACATATGATGGATAATAATAAATAATATATCCAAACATCACCCATATGGGTGGGTGTAATTTATGTGTTATAATTACGATGAAAAATCAATATTAAGAGGTTTGATTATTGATTATCCACTTAGGGTAGATTGTGTTAAAGAGAAATGTGGTTGTCTAGTATAGTTATTTAGGAACTATCAAAATATCTTAATATCTAGAATGGTTATATAATTTTAAAATATTATTTATTGGCTGTGGGTGAACATGTTTCTATTCATAGAGGATGTTAAGTATTGATAGGTATCAAGATTATATATAGGGGTGTTGGGATGTGTTATAAGAGGCAGAAAATGTGATCTTATCATAATAGAGTGGAAGGATGGTACAGTGGTTCATGCCACTATATACAAGAACATATTTTTTTAATATTAGGGGACCCTATTAATTATCATTATGAAATGTTATTATGTTCAAGGTTAATAGAGGGATATGGGTTCCTTTTCACAAGGATATGTTTATATATATATTAGCTTATTTTTGTGTATGTTCTATATAATTTTATTTGGGTATACCCTTTTTAATGTAGAATGTTTTTACCCTTGATACAGATCCAGGTTAATGAAATTTGATTTAGGATTTAAATTATATGGTATCATTCAAGAGTTTTTTATATATTATTCCATAATTAGATTAATATTCCATTATAGTTGAAATGGATGATATGGAAGGACATATAATTCA
This sequence comes from Viscum album, assembly GCA_963277665.1. Taxonomy (NCBI): domain Eukaryota; kingdom Viridiplantae; phylum Streptophyta; class Magnoliopsida; order Santalales; family Viscaceae; genus Viscum; species Viscum album. The sequence goes on from OY728165.1 coordinate 1,943,782,794, forward strand.
CATATTCCATTATATGTAATCATTCGTTGTTTTTTTGTAATTTCATCCTTATATATTTATTCATGTTACAAGCATTTAAAATAATAGGGTCTCTATTTGTGTGTTATTCTGCTATATGTATGGTTCTATTCTAGATACATTCCCTATGTTATTACCTCCTTAACATTCCAAGACAAACTTTAAAATTTAATTTGTGGGTATATAAAATATATTTATTGCATCATATGTTTCCAAAATTTAAAGATCCACCCTATTTATACTACTTATATTACCAAAATTATTAATGATAATGGGTTGTGGAGTCTCAGTTAGTACATAATGAATTGGCATGTATTATTGTTTGACAATGGTCACATATTATTTAGTAACAGCACTAGAATATGACATTGAATTTACGTTATGGTATTATTCATGGAAAATTACTATATATAAGAAGATTCCCCACACATACTCTTTGTTAGACATGAATAAATAACTTTCAAGAATTTATGTGAATGGGAAAAATATGATGGAGGGTTGTCCTTGGATGGATTGAAAAGTATGTGGTTTTTAATAGAAATGTATAATTACTCTATATGGGTGTTTGAATTTTTAAATTCTTTAGAAAAAATAATATTTTAAGAATTTAAATTTTAAACATTCTAAATATAATTCAATCCAATTTATTAATAATGTAGATATAAAAATATTGAATAACTGAAATGATTTTATGTAATTGAAAAAAAAAACTATTGACGCATTTTCAATGAAATTTAACAATTTAAATTATCTCAATCAATGTAAAAATAAATCTATGACAATTAAAAGATAAAACTAATATTATATTTGAAAAATAATTTTATAATTCGAAATAGATAAATAAGAATAAATTATATATAAAGTCAAATTAATTCAATATGTTCAATATCAAGATGAGACATATTCCAATAAACATGATAGAATTTCCCAGTCAAATTGGATTATTATTAAAATAAAAATATTCCAAGACCACTGTTGGGTATTATAAAAATAATTGCACATATGTAATTCCATGCTGAAACCAACATCATTTCCATTTAACTATGGTAGGATTGAAAAAAAATAAATTAGGAAAGATTTTTTTAGTACACACTTATTCATAATATTATATTTTTATACAAGTAGTTGGGGTTTGGTTTAGTGGTAAGCACCCCTTAAATCTACATGAAATATGGGGGGTTCAAAACCCATTAGGCGCAGGTACTGTAGCAGTACTGTAGTAGACTATAGCAACGGCGGGCACTGTAGCGGCGGTAGGGCACTATACCGGCAGCATAGTACTTTAGCGCCGACGGGTACTGTGCAGTACTGGAGTAGTGCAGGTACTATAGAAGTACTATTCACTGAATGGGCTTCATGCCATAAAAATGGGCCTACGGGCCATGTAAGGGGCCAAATGCCCACTAGGCCTTCATGCTATGTAATGGGTCTCCCTCTACCCAGTTAAAAGAGGTCTTTGCTTTTCTTTAATAATAACTGAGGCTTCGGCCCCAACCATTAAAAAAATAAAATAGTATATATTTTTATACAAATATAACTAAATAATCCATGAATAACATGAATTTTAAAACAGTATCTATAAATATTAATATAAATATTGTGTGATGTTATGTGCATCTTATCAAGATTTATATGTTCATCATTAATAATGTACTTCTAACAAATTATCTTTAAATATATCATAGATTTCACAATAATTTATCTCCGTAGTAATTTCCCAAAATTTAAGAATTTCCATGAAAAATAGAGATTCATGGAACTCTTGACTACCATTGGACAACTCATATTTTATTAGCTGGATGTATGTCCTAAATTATCAACAAAATAAACAATATTCACACATATTCCAGTATTCATGTGAGGTTACTCATAAAATGAGTAATTAAAACATTAGTTACTTATATTATTATATTATTAAATGAATTTTTCATTATTTTGTATTCCATCATGGAAATGATGATATTGTATTAAATTCTACAAATTTTTTATTTAATAATAACCATTCATAAAACCTTAAATAAAAAAATTTTATTTTTGATACATAAATGATATTACCTCAATATAATTCAAAAAAATATCCATTGTAGTGTAATATTTTTTACTATTATACAGTCATGGATTGACATATGCATGAATGAAAATATCCCCATAAAATAAGAATATAGGAATGGTTTATGGATTTCATCACATTGTTTTACGTTATGAATCATTGTTTCATATATTCAAATAATCAAATATTTTATATTGTTAGTAGAATTTGATTCATGTTAACTAATATTACATCACATGGGTAGACTATACATCTAAGGTGAAATTACTCCAAATGGTCACACAAATTGGCACAATGCCGTAAATTTATATTCATAGATGAATATTTATTCTAATGATCACATATACGTCTTTATACTATCACATGAGTATACAAAAATTCTAATATTTTCCCTCAATGATAGGACAATCTTGTACATGGATTCACATTATAATGAATTTTGTAATAACTGTCATTGTGGAAATTAATATCATGTTAGTAGTGTGTAATTAAAAAAATTTATTTTAATGAAATAATTTTTAACTTCTTTTATACAACTTACAAAAACAATTAAAAAGTACCCAATATTTTTGAGCATTAAAATATAGAATTGGTGGACTAAAAAATCAATTTAATCCTTTTTTATGAACATAATTATTAGCTAGATATAAATTCAAATGGTTATCAAAACATAAGAAGATCATAAAAGGAAATAAAAATAATCTTCCCAAAAATTCTCATAAAACAATATACCATGTTTTCACCCACTTTTTAGTTTAGCCAATGGAATAAAATTAATGATTACTAGATCATAGAAATCACAGTGACTGAAATAAGTAGATTGAGAAGAACATTGAATTTGTATTAGTTTAAAATTAAAATGATAAAATTATCATAATAAATGACCCAATGAGATCATTATCTAATTCTTCATTAGGATTCTTATAAGGATTATATTTTCTGCTACTTTTGGATGGATAATGAGAAGTGATAGATAGGGGGAAATAAGGGATAAAAAATGTATTATTCCACTAGTCTGAGGTGCCTCACTACCTCATCAGGAGTAACAACAAAGGGACTGATTACTATAGATGTAGTAAAAAAGAGCTAATATAGTGTCTGACACTACTATAGTGAAGGGTAAAAAAATATGAAAAATAATAGTCATCTTGATAATGTTGGGATACTACTATATAAACTAATAAAAATTATATGGATTGAAAATAATTCATTATTAAAAAATAATTTTTTATTTTCTTTTATAAATAATGTAAAAAAGGATACTATAACATTCATCCGATTTACATTTTCCTCTAATTCACTAGTGAATGATGAAATCTAATATTTGAAGCCAAAAATATTAAATTTTACAACATGAATTTTTTGGAATACTTATTTGATAGATAATACATGATAAATTTGTTAACTGGATCTCTATCATCACATACTTCATTATGTAATTCCAAAAAAATATTTTACATATATTTTCATTGTGATTTATTATTCTGTTGTTCAACCTCATTTGGGGTGTAGGATTATTCAAAAAAAAATTAGTTTCAAATTATTATTTCAACTAAATTAGCCGGAAATGAAATAAGTATATAAAAATAATAAAGATAATAAAAGGAGGAAATGATGGAAGTAAAGGAATCATGCTGAAAATAGGGAGTGACATCCCATTATGTTAGATATACCATCTTGTCCTCCATGGCTCTATGGATTACCATATTTTAATCAAAACTATCTTTTATTATTCATTTATTTTAATCTTCCTTGATAATATCATAGGATTGAGGGGTTTAACAATAAGAGATACAATCAATAATATATAATTGTGGTTGTCATCGTTATATTGGGGAGAATAATTCATGGGATTTTTTTAAAAAATATAGAATATCATCATTAATGGAATAAATATCATCAATTTTTAATTAAAATGTGTTAGGAGGAAGGGGGAAAGAAAACATATCAAATCTATGTGAAGGTATACCGACTCCAATATTCGAGCCCTGATCCACACACTCATTAATTTCACTCTCTGCACCAATATAATCTACATCTTCTACAACATGAATATATTATTTTGAATCTGATATTCCTAATTCTATCAAGGAATCATCATATAATATTCGGTAATATTAAGTAAATGTATGGGGAACCCCAACATGAATTTAATTTGAAACAATGATTGCTTATTATCAATATAATTATAACTGATGGAAGGTTAACCATTCCCTAGTGGATGGCTTCCACCATTTCCAACAAGGGTGGATGTAGAATATGAGTAGTTTGAGGCATCATGTGCTGATTTTGTGGAATTCACATCGTTATTGAAAAAATCCAATTCATCTATTATGATTGAGACTCCGTGTATTTTCGTTATGGAATAATATGTGGAGACTCTTTCCCGAAAAACACACGATTTTATTATTATTATCTGATATATTTAAATAGGGATCAGTCACATTATCTTCATGTTCACTATAAATATAATATACTAAGACATCTAAAATCGCAATCACATCCTAAGGATTTCCATATTAATAATTGTTATTATTAATTTTTGTATAAAATTATGTGTGTAATAATTCATTATTATCCAATATTATTTCTATATATTATAATAAAAGGTAAAATTTAGGTGACTATAGTTTAAATATATAATCCTCACTATGTTAAGAGCCCAACCACCATCTTATCTTGTAGCCACTGATTCTTTCTCAAACATATAAATTTTTTACTAAATTATTTTTATAATATATAATCCATAAAATCATATCTTTCCCCACATATATTAACTAATCCATTAGGTATCAAAGGGTTTATAACTAGATACAAATTCTCATAATGATTTTTATTATTCATAACCAACATCATATTACACAGTTTCCAATTTACATTATTTCTTCATCAAGTATCTTGGATGAAGCAGAATCTGTAACACAATGTACTCCATTATTACCCTCCTACAATGAGACTTATTGCTTCTATAAATGTTTGGATTATCTTAAAATTTGATTTAGATTTTAACATTGTAGTAGGTGAACAAATTTCTTAAATATGAACCATTATAAATCAATAGAGATTTAACATATCTTCATTCTTTACAAGGTATGAAAAAAAATCAACATAGAAAATAAGGATACTAAAGTTACCCCAATTATTTCTTGATATATATAGTCACCAAATTAATAAAATATTTTTTTCCGCTTAAATAAATTGTTATTCAAATACCCTTTGTTCTCTCATTTTAGGATTTTAATTAGAAGCTTTTTACTAACATGTTTTTTGAACATGTTATTTTATTTACCGGGGAAAATGTAGTTCAAATGATTTCAAACAAAATTTATAATATAGTGATAATTAATTATATAGTTAATGAGAAAAATCACTATTATCATAAATAATAAGTTTTTTCTAAAACTAGAAATTCACATGGATTATTCTTTCTTAGTTGTTTGAAAATATTTTTAGTATTATAAATATAAAAATTCATATCTCACGATATATTATGATGAATTTATTTTTTTCCATTATATTGAGGTTGAAAAAGATTATCATATTGTTTTTATCCATTATATATGATTTAACTAATGAACTGAATGATCACATACTAAAATGGCACAATAAAAATTCTATGTATTCAAAATCTTCAATAGACGACCAAAAAATTTAGAAAAATAGGATCAATATTAAAATCCAACTATACACGAATTCAAAAGCATCATTATCATAACATCTCACTATAATTGTTGGTTTTACATTCATATAATTAGCGAGAAATATTATTTAACTGGAATAAATAAAATAAAATAAATAATCACATTTCAATGGTCAATAATCTAAAACATATACCAATTGTTAAATAAATTTATTAAATGTGATAAAATATCATAATTCTACTCCACTGGTAATAGTAAATAAAAATAAAGATAAACTTGATCGAGGTGTGAGAGTAAAGTCTAATCTCCATATTCAATCTATAGATCCATAAGAGTTTCACATCAAGACCAGCATAATATCTTCTAATTTCACTCATAGTGCTATGTTCAACCACTTATTTAATATTTTTCCATCATATATATAATATATCACATTTTATAAATAAGAATACTCAATAAGATTTTATGAAATTAAACACTCATTTTGAGATTGATCAGTTGTAACTATTTAGTTGGTCCTTTAGCTCAGTTTCTATCATGTTGATGTGATGAAAATTTTACCACTCAACTATCAAAAGTGATACAAGTGAAACATATTTTTAAGGGATTATCCCCCAATACATTAATGAAGCGAAGATTATATAAATTTACTACAATAGGTTTGAAGAATAAATGTAGTGGGTATGCTCTCTCGCTCAAGACCCTACACATCACTCTATTGGGGTAATGTAAATGAAATTATTATGGGTGACATCATCCAAATATTGGGATCAACATCTCTTATGTGGGGTTTACCATGTAAACTGTATTTCACTAACATGGTGGTCAACTTAAAACCAATTTGACACCATACGTAACACGCGGGGAACATGTGGTACATATTACCAATGTGTGGTTCATCTAATTTTTTATTCCAATCATAAAAGTCCACTAAAAATGGGGATCTTATTACATGGGAAATCTTATACAAAAAAAAAATTTGTTTTCATTAGTTCTATGTGCATATTGAATATTCATTGAAATAAGTAGAATAATTCATTATTTTTCCAAAAAAAAAAATTAAACAGATTAAATCTAAAAACAACGGAATTATATATTTAACATAAAAAACATAATTATTATAAATAATAAATCAAATTACTATTAAAAAAACATAAATATAATAATTTTTATTAATTTTAAAAAATTATATAAATATCAAATAAATATAATGAAACATTTCAAGAATTATTGAATAAATTAACACCAATAAAATAAAACAAAACTAATTTATGAAATGCAATATAAATAAGCCCTATAATACCCAACAATAATATTTTTCTTGTAATTATCATAATATTAGTCAAAATTAGTGGATTAATTGTTTCCTATGACAAAAAATATAAATAACTTGAAGAATTTGTTTTCATAATTATTTTACATCACCTTTTCTCTCATGAATAAAAAAGATAATTCCCTCTCAAAATTAATTATCTTTTTGTGAAATTGGATAATATTTTATAAAAATAATTAAAAATTTGAAATATTAAATTTAATATAAGAAAACATAATATGAAATCTAATTTTCAATCCAATCTTCACTCAACCTCTAAGAGAAAAAACATGTATACTTTATGAAGCCATAATTAATAGAAACATTGTTTAATGAGTAAATTTAATACTTTATTAGTGCTATATATAATCAATACATCAACTTAGGAATATGAAATTAAACATTAATGAAAAATTTTCCCATCCAGGATTAGGATTTCTATTTCATAGTACATCCATATGCATATTTTAGGGGTGAAATCCAAATTTACATGTATAATTAAAATTATTTTTGTATTTTCTTTTAAAAAATTAATATAATGATAGAAAATATTTTATACAGTCTAATGAAATGATTTAGAAAATTAAATTCCTAATATAATTACAACAAAACTCTTTAATGTGACATCACAACATCATGTTTATGGATGATTTTTGCACTACTTAAATTTATATGGAAAGCTTAAAAATTATTATTTCTGAATGAATTTAAAAGGTTTTGGATGGGTTCAAATTCACGAAATATTAATAACTCATACCACACCTCTCCGAACCTAAATAAAAATATTATATAAAATAATAAATTCATGGATTAA